>CM028135.1:666887500-668137500 GCA_016271365.2 Neoceratodus forsteri | reverse complement strand
TATCATCAAGGTTTATCAACTCTCTTAGCAACCAAAGACAAAAAACTTCTAACATGTAAATAGGGGATAAAGTATGGGTGAGCATGTCATATGGTTTTTATCTTCATTAGGGAGTTATGACCTCTTTGCCCCTTACAAGTGGCATGGTCGCAGATCTCAAATGAAGGTAAAAATGTATAATATGCCCATACCATATCCGGTTTATACAACTAGTGTGTGAACCAGATCAGATCAGTGATTTAGTTATAGTTTTTTTTTTTTTTTTAACATTTCTTTATGTCAGTACAATGATCTCTGTCCACCATTCACCAGGTGATCTGTTAGATTGGAACAGTTGGTAGATGAATATGATGATGTGTATAGATAGCTGGTGTGATGAGCCTGATTCATAAGATAGAAATGCTATCTTATGAGCCAAGTTCATCATCAGCTGGGATAGCTTTTGTATCTGGGTACTTTTGGAAACACACTATCTGAATAAATACTTTATATGGAGGGAACTCAATAAAAGGATGCCTACAGGAAATAAATGCAAAACTGAAGAGTCAGTTATAGTATGGTGCTGAGATTTTGGGATGGGGAAATAATATACTTGAATCTATAATGAATAATTGCTATAAGAAACTATTGGGGCTACCTAAAGGGGCCCCAACACCATTAATAAGGGCAGAAGTAGGACACATCTCAGTACAATGAACTAAGATCAGCACTGTATTAAATTAAAGCTTATAAAATGGATAGTGACCAACTTTCACGAGCATGTATAGATGAATCTATAGAATACATGAAAAGGGAAATCCTCTTCTGAAGCTTGTATGTCACTGAACATATATTAAAACCTTATGGATTACTAAATCATATTACTGAAAGCCCTATAAGACCATGGAAGGAAACTGAATATCAAATTAGGGGAAGAATACATGATAGACATATTCAGAGAGACCTAGAACTGGGCAAAAATGATACAATTAGTAAATGGTTCTCAAAAAACAAACGATACTTTAGTTTACAGCCTTACCTATTAACAGTTAAGAACCCAATTAAAAGGAAAACAATTACAAGATTTCATTTTGAATATTATGACAGTGAAAGATTGAGAAATTTCTATAAATCAGAGAATAATTTGTGTAAGTGCAAGCTTGGGGAGGATGATCTAATTCATTTGTTTCCACTATATAATGAAGACCGAAAAATACACATAGGAGGTCTGTTATCTGAAATGCAAATGGAGTCTATGTATTCTGTTACTCAATTGTTAAAAACAAAAAAAAAATGTGTGGTAATAGGAAAATTAGGTGCATTCTGTAAGAAAATTGAATAAAAAAATGTACATATTAACAATCAAACAGACAACAATTAAGGAAATGAAAAGTAGTTGGATAATTAAAAGCAAAACATAAATCATTAAACATAAAAATAAGTACAATTGTGCAATACAGCTTATTTGCCTAGAGTGGACATTTTTATAAACAAAAATCTTTTTATTATTGTATGTTGATGTAAAATGTCTTGTGTATGTATAAAATTGGTATTGGCAATATGTTTCCACTGTTTGCATGTAAAGGCAGTATTATTGTCGAACAATAAAACTAAATTGAATATAAAAGAATTTATCTTATGATAAATTAAACAAATGTATCTATTTATTTATTTATTAAACCCTGGTAATCGTGAAAGGCAAACTGAGTAGAGGCTCATTTCCAGGTGTGACCTGGGAAAAGGGCAAAATGGGTAGAAACATACACAATATACTGGATTAAGTGAATGACAAACTAGGCTGATACAACAAGACATGGTTTAGAATAAAGTATACTTCAGTGAAATGTAGATACAGTATTTACAAAACATACATGATAGCTGGATTTAAAATTGAGACATGGGAAAGAGTGCAGTGTATCACCTCTCAAGTTAAGGTGGAGTGAATGGGAGAGGAGTTTGGGTAGTAGAAGCATGAGGGGCAGGAAGGAGATGTAAGTGCTGTTTGATTGAAGAGAAAGAGAGAAAAAGTTTCAGAGGAGGAGAAGGAGACCATTCCAAAGGAATGGGAGTCTGTAAGAGAAAGCGGACTGTCTGGCTGATGTCTGGGGATAAGGGAGTGAGAAAGAGTGAGAGTCCCTGGTACATAGGTTATAGGAAGAGGGGGCAGCAGGGGACAGCATAACAGTGCGATGGAGGGTTTTGACCAAACCAGAATTTTGTGATGAGAGTTAACGCATGAATATAACATCTGTGGGATAGTGGCATAATGCCTCAGGAGGAATAGAGATTGCAGTGATGGGTGTGGGGGGGGTTGGATGCAAAATGACAGAAAGAATTCAGCAGGATGTCTAGTCAAGATAGAGAGGAGGCTGATTCTGTGCTGTAAACCACATTGGCATAGTCAAAAATGGGAATAATCATCTTAGTCACTAGCCTTCAATGGGTTAGGAGGGTGTGGCAGTCTTTGTTTTGGTAGAGTATTCTGAGTTTGGGAGAAAGCTTGGTTGAGATTGTGTCAATGTGGACTGTAAAATCTAGGTTTGAGTTAAACCAGACCCCTAAATATTTGTATGCCGGAACCTCAGCCTTCCTGAAGAGGTTGTTAAGTCAGGAACAGTGGGAGAATTCAAGAATGCATGGGACAGGCATAAGGCAATTCTAGTGGAGGGGCATGAGGAAGTAAGCTGCTGATTAACTAGAATCTGCAGCTTATCCACCAGGTAGGGAAATAGGCAGACTGGGTGGGCCAAGCGGTCCTTATCCGCTGTCAAATTCTATGTTTCTATGTTTCTGGTTAAGTGCAATGCCATTCAAGGTGATGAAGGGTGGTGAAGAGGGTATTTTAACTAGTTTTTGTGCCATTCCATATAGCATATTAGCAGTTTTTGAAGTGTTAACTTTTAGTTGCTTTGCAAGGAACCAAGACTGAACTTTACTTATGTCCTATTGGAGAGGTGGAATGGATATCTGAAATGGAGGGCCTGGAAGTGAATAGGTTTGAGTCATTTGTACATCTATGCATCTGGGAGCTGGAGCATATGGAGGGGAGGTCATTTATAAATACCTAGAATAAGATGGGACACAAGATGGTTCCTTGGGGTACGCCTGAGGAGATCGCAAGGGGGAGAGTAGAAACCTCACACCTGGACTGATGGCAGTCTCTCATCAAGTTACAACCTGAACCAGTTGACGGTGTGGGGGGTCAAGCCGACCACACTCAGCTTGGCAAGGAGAAGGGTGTGGGAGACCAAGTCAAAGGCTTTTACCAGGTCCACAAACATGGCAGCAGTCAGGTGGCTGTGGTCCATGGCAGAGTAAATATGGTCAGTGACTCATAGGAAGGATGAGGTGATCAAATGGTGATTGTGGAAACTGGATTGAAAAGGTGAGAGGAAATCCAAGGATTACAAGTAGTCAAACAGTCTGGAGAGGAAGAGGGATTCTTATAGTTTGGAGAGGGCAGGGAAGTGGGATATGTGACAGTAGTTACATGGTAAGGAAAGGTCTCCTTTGTGCAGGGGGATCACTTTTGCCATTTTACAAGCTTGGGGCACTCTGCAGGAAGAAAAGGAAAGATTTATGAAGTAGGATAAATGGTCTGTAATTGCATGGGCAGAGAGGCAAAGGAATTTGGGATGAATGCCATCAGGGATAGATTTGTTGGATTTAAAGAGTTTAAAGCTTGGAAGACTTCTTGTTGGGTAATGGGTGGGAAGCAGAACCATTCATGGGAGGGGGTAGGGGGGTCCATGGAGGGGAAGAGGGGATGTCAGGAAGGGTGCAGGTGGTAAAAAACTTATTTAGAACCTCATTTCTAGGTCTGTCTGAAGCAATTATGCCATATAAACATTTCATCATGTTTCTTTAGTGTCAGGACATGGATCCTCTGACCATGCTGGCTCAGTGCTGTAGAGATGTGTGGAATGAGAAAATTCTGAATTTGTAGAATTTTATCAGACTTTTGTAGAATTTTTTGAAATTTCTTAATTTGGCCATAACTAGCTGTTGACTGAGCTACAGATCTGAAGGTTAGCATGATTATTTGTTGAAAGGTGCACTAGCAGTGTACTGAATGTGTTGGGATGCATTGTTTCAAAATTATATGTGCTCAAATTCAGCCACTTTATTTTTGTGGGAAATCTCATGAAAATGCTTATCTACATATAATTCAGGCACCTTTAGAGTTAGAAATATAAAACTAGGTGCATATAAAGCTGTAGGAATAACGTGTATACCTGAAACTTTTATAACATTTTAATGCATGCTTTCAAAATTATATTAAAATAACTAAAATCACTAGCCCAGTGGCGCTGAGGGTTGAGGCGATGGACGCCACACATCACTCCACGCTGGTGACCTGTGTTCAGGAACGGGCATGGGTTGCCATGGGTCAGAAGGGAGGAGATGGACTGAGTGTCCGATGGACTGCTCTCCATCTCCAGGGAGGGGGGTTCTGGTGGGCGGTGCTTGCCTGACCCCTAGCACAGGCTGGGGGTCAGTGGCACATAGCCACAAGCCATGAGGGCGGGATGTGGCAGATGCTTGATTGAGGCATGCACGGGAACGTGCGCACACCCAGTCGGTGGCATCATTGCATGCCGTGGCCTGCAGGAAGAAAAGTGGAAAAGAGCCCCAGCAGAATGAAGTTGTGCCTCACAGCGCCGTCCCTGAGAAGGCACCTCCCTGGCATGGATCTGATGGGGTTGGTCAAGTCACTCCCCACCACCATGCCACAAACGGTAAGTCATGGGATGCATAAGGGAGGGGGTCTGATCTTCAGGGGCTGGTGCTGGAGGGACAACAGATAGCAGGCTTGCAGCTGGTGCTCCGGAAAGAAAGAAAGAAAGAAAGAAAGAAAGAAAGAAAGAAAGAAAGAAAGAAAGAAAAAGAAAGAAAGAAAGAAAGAAAGAATAAAAAAATTAAAATCTAAGTTTTGGCAAAATGTTTAGCTACCTTTAACATAGCCCCTTTTAAAGCTTGAACTTAAAACTTGGTGAACATGCAATGTTGCATGTTTCTCCAAATCCTGAAACGGTGGGGAAATTTGTATAAGAATTTTTTAAATTAGATGGAAATAACTGAAAATTAAATTTTTATCAAATGGTTGGCTCCCACAGTACACCCGCTTTCAATCTAGGACTCTGAAATTTGGTACACATATGAGAGATGTTAATACATGCATACCTGCCAAATGTGGTATAATTTTGATGTGTACTTTAAAATGTAAACCAAAATAGCTGAAATTTAAAATTGGTGAATGTTCATGGAATTTTCACACAAATTCTGTGAACTTCCATGGGCATTTTGCTGGTGAGATTTTATATTCTGCAGAGCCCCACTGATTACACTTTCACATAAACAAGGATTAGCCAAAGCTCAAGACTGAAGGCAACTGTAGAGAACAAGTAAGGCACTAACCTATAATGGTGAAACACCAACAATACTCAAAAATCCTTATCTATTAACCTGAAGATTAGGGAAGTTCAATAAAATACACAGATGTCCATGATTAGCAGACAATTCCTGATTTCCAGCTTTAATCACAGAAAATATATATTTGCTGAACTTCAAATTCCTTTGATAAATTAGAAACTATTCTCCAATAAGCACCACAGGCTCCAGAGAGAGACCTCTTTGACAACATTGGAGCTAACAGAAAAAGGAAATTGTGATTGGTTGACCATCCATGGCACTCCAGACATTACCTCATGGGTTTTAGTCCATCTGATAGGCTAGTGATGCACATGACTCTAGGATCAAATTTCTAGTATATCCAGGTCCCAGAAACCCCTGCTCTCCAGTTCAAATCATGCATCTGATCAGGCTAGCACACCAGGATGTCCTAATTCTCAAGGTAGGCCTCTTTATATTCAGCATTTGATCACTGACCAAGAAAATGCATCCTACCACACCTACAATTGTTTTTTTTAAATAAGATTTGTCTCCCTTGGGGAGTATAACCTCTATCAGCAAGGATTGTTGTTTTTTCTTTGACCAGACTTAGCTTGTAGTATATATTTCATTGCCTTCTCCTGCTACTTGTATAGTTAGTACTGAGATTCAGTTTGGTTGTATTAGCTCTGATGGGTAGAAAGATTTCCTTTTTGTGACCCTGCCCTAACCAGTCAAGTAACAGATCTAGTGTGTAGTTCTCGCGCCTTTCAGGCCAAAAAGAAAAAGGGGACTGTCGTTTTTTTGTTGAAAGAGAGTTAACAAAATGCCATGCAGCATTATGCTGCAATGCTGCTTTATACTGTTTAGGTAAATAAGAATTACTGGCGAAAGTGCTTCAGCAAGCCCAAGATCTCGGCAGGCTTGTTTGGCCTCCCCCATGCACTCCCAGTTTAGGCTGATACTCCTTTTGTTTGCACCACATGATGCAGAGCTCCATTGCTCCTGCAGCCCCTACAGTTAGGGCGCTGTGTCCCCAGCTGCTCCTGCTTCTGTATCATGCTCCTTTTTGCCGGTTTTCTAAGGGCACCAACGTGCTCCTTACCTAAGAAGCGCCAGTTCTTCCCCAGGCATGCTGCTCTCACCCACGTGGCAGTGAACGCTTCCCACAGGCAGGGCCCAAGCCCCCGGCTTCAGCTCGCATCCGCGAGCGTTTCCCTCTCGGTAGCCAACACCACATTTTGTGGTGTGCTACAAACCTCAGGGGAATGCCTACATTAGAAGGACCAGAAGGAATTACTCTGGGACCTGGATATATGGCTATCCCTCGGGTCCATGAGCACCAGCGAGCCATGCCTACCCCTCCCACCGCATGGCTTGCAGATTCGGCAACACACTGCACCGCACCTCAAGACTGCTGGGTATGACTAGACCAGCATTTCTACTGCCCGGAGGAGCACTGTTTCGACAGCGCAGGAATTTATCCATTTTTTGGGTTTCTTCTTGCTGCACAGCCAAGCTCCACGGATACAGCTCCACGCTGGAGATGGGTGGGGGGGGAACTGTGTTTTTCTTGGCTTATACAGGCAGACATGCATGCAGGCTTTCTCAATCCTAAGGCACAGCACATGTCTACGGCTGGGAAGAGCAATAACAGCTGAATTAAAAGCCTTTTTTCTGGGTAGGAGCTCACACAAACACTGCCCTTGCATGAGGATTAATGTGCAGCTTACAAGAGGCCCATAGACGCCTTTTCTAACTCCAGATGGGGTCTTCAATGGTATTAGACTCCTTCACTAACCTCAGCGTTACACTCCAGGAAAATTGAACTCCCCTTTTTTCCATATGGGCTCCTCCCCATAGCAGCCCATATGTGCACTACATAAACATGCTGCTGCACTGGTGGTCCCTCTCTATAGCGACCTCCAGTCTGCTTATCTCCATGAGGGTCCCTCCCTTCAGTGACCCCCATGAGAAAGACAGCCTGCATCCTTCTCCTCACTCCTTAGGAACAGAGCATCAGCAACACTGCTCAACGTGGGCCAACTACAAGTTGAAGGCCCATTTTTACTCAAGCCTAACAAATACCATCCATCTTTTGTCTTCTCCAGATGGTCAAGGCCAAGAAGTGCACAGCTTGCAGCACTAACCTCCTGCCCCATGCCCCTGGCCCCCTATGCGCCACCTGTCTCCATGATGACGATGACCTATCGCTAGAACAGACCACTGGCATGGGCCCCAGTAACTCGGGCCCCAGCAGTTCAACTTGGTTGGATCCAGGTGCCTTCTTACTCCAGAACCAACAAGCTACCGTAGCGATGGTGGAGAGTCAACAGAATTTCATGCTGAAGGTGATGGAGAAGTTAGAATCCCTCACTCAACACAGGACACCGGCTGCACCCCCTCAGGAGCAAGACATCGTGGGAGGGGCCAACGAGAACCACATGGATCTTACAGAGCTGGTTCCAGATAGTCACAAGCCAGACTCCGGGAGGACAGGGACTTGCCAGATGAAGAAGACGGAGCAGACACTGATGAAGAGGACATGGAGCCACAATCCATTCCATCCCTCATGTCCAAACTATGCTCCTTTGACATGGTCCCAGGCCTCATGAAGATTGTCAAGGCCACTATGGGGTTCGAGGTCGAGGAGAACAAACCAGAATCAAAATTGGACCCACTGATTCAGCAGAGAACAACCGTCAAGGAAACATTTCCACTCTGCCCGGCGATCGAGGATATTGTCACCAAGGAATGGCAGTCCACTGAGCCCAGCCGGATGTCGAACAAAAGAAACCTGGACCGCATGTACCCCGTTCAAGAGGACAAGGCCAGCATCTGGTGCACAGCCCCAACAATTGATCCTCAAGTGGCTGCGCTTAGTAGAAGGACTATTCTACCATGTGGAACCATATCCCTGAAGGATCCCACAGACAAAAGAGTGGAGGACATGTTAAAGAAGGCCTTCGAGACGGAGGGAATGGCAGCAAGGGCATCCACGACAGCCATTTACACAGCACGGGCTCAGATACGCTGGCTAGAAGAGCTTCTGGAGCAGGCCAACCCCAAGTCGAGAGAGGTGGAACTGTTGGAATGCACTCTCGATGCAGCAAAATATTTAGCTGATATGGCAGTGGACTCCCTCAGACTTAACTCAAGGGCCACAGCCATCACTAACCATGCTAGACAGGTGTTGTGGCTTAAGCTATGGGAGGCCAACAATGAATCCAAGACATTGCTACAGAATCTACCCATGAAGGGAAAACATGTTTTTGGGGAGGGCCTGCAGGAGTTTCTAAAGCAGAAAGAAGAGGGCAAGGAACTCCTCAAGAACAAAAGTCAGCACTCCTATCTACCCTCCGCTAGATGGAGGTTTCGGGGGGGACATAAATCTTACCACACACGTGGAGATACCTCATACCCAACCACTTCCTTTCGCAGTAGAGGTATCCACACCACACAACACACCCCTTTCACCCAGTCCTACCAGCCCTCCTCCTTCAGATCCCGCGGATCAAGGTTGGGAGGAAGAGGTAGAGGTCAGCGAGGAAAACAGCAATGACTACTCGCACAGACCCCCGCGCGGGCAGAAACGATATCCCCCTGTGGGACAGAGACTATCGCTCTTCAGCCACCAGTGGTTTTACACCACCTCGGACAAGTGGGTTCACGAGGTAGTGTCAAGAGGTTACTCGATAGAATTATCAGAATCCCCCCTTACACACAGGTTCATCACCTCGCACATCACCAAAAGGAAGGCTACAGCCCATCAGATGCAACAAATCCTGTGGAACCTGATCCACAACAAAGCGATACAGCCCGTACCTCCGCATGAACAGAAGCTAGGAGTATACTCCATCTTCTTCCTCGTCCCAAAGAAATACGGCGAACTACACCCCATCCTGGACCTCAAGCACCTCAATCAACATGTGGTCCCACAGAGGTTCAAGATGGACACACTGAAGTCAACCCTACGCATTATACGTGTGGGCGATTTTCTGACGTTCATAGATCTCAAGGACACATACCTTCATATCCCCATCAGACTGAAATACAGACAGTACCTCAGATTCCATATTCTAGGCCAGCATTTCCAATACCAGGCACTACCCTTCAGACTTACCTCAGCACCAAGAGTGTTCACCAAGGTGTCAGTGGTACTAGTGGCCAGGCTCCGGGAACAGGGTCTAGACATCATCCCATACCTCGACGACTGGCTGATCCAGGCATGAACCAGAGAGCACTCCCTCCAACACACCAGCCTTGCCCTAAGGGCTCTCAAGGAGTATGGCTGGGTGGTGAGCCTAGACAAGAGCCATCTGGTGCCCATGCAACTGATAGAGCACCTAGGGGCAAGCATCAACACGTCACAGGGCTGGGCAAAACCATCCGAGACGAGGGTGCTCAACCTGATCAGCCTATCACGCAGAGTGCGGAACAGTCATCAGGCCTCCATGGCATGACTTGCACAACTATTAGGATACATGGCATCCTGTATCGACCTGGTCCCCTGGGCCAGGTGGCACATGCGACCCCTACAGACGTACGTTCTCGCATGGGGGTCTCCGAACCAGTACAACCTGAATGTCACACTCCCGTTACCACCATCAGTGAGAAAATCACTAACATGGGTGGACAGTTCACACCAATCTCACCAGAGGGGTACCGCTGGAGGCATCCTACCAGGTCTCCATAGAGATGGATGTGAGCCTCCTGGGATGGGGTGCTTGCCTAGGCAACAGGATGGCACAGGGCTGATGGACTCTTGCAGAGACCCAGTTGTCCATCAATGTCCTAGAAATGCAGGCAGTATACCATGCCCTCACAGCCTTCAAGACCTCCATCTCCGGACAGTCAGTCCTGATACGTTCCGACAACCAGGTCACTGTGGCCTATATCACCAAACAGGGAGGCATCAGAAGCAGAGCTATGCTGAGAGAGGCAGCAAAGGTACTCAACTGGGCACAGATCCACCTCTCCCATCTCGGCGCGGTTCATCTCGCTGGAAGGCTCAACATTCGTGCAGACTGGCTCAGTCGACAACAAGTCCACCCAGGGGAGTGGCATCTACACCCCAGCCTCTTTGAGCTGATTCAGGAGACCTGGGGACCCATTTCCATGGACCTCATGGCCACGGCAAAAAATGCTCAGGTCAGGAGCTACTACTCAAGATACAGGGAAAGTCAGTCCCAGGGAACCGACGCCCTGTCGCAACCATGGCTCCAGGACCAGTCCTACGTTTTTCACCCATTCCCTTGCTACCACAAGTTCTAGCCAAGATCCAATCTTCGGGATGGACCATCATCCTAGTGGCCCCTTACTGGCCATGGAGAGCATGGTTAGCCACAGTACTGGCAATGACGTTGACCAATCTCAGGTTACCCTACCGACCCAACATGTTGACCCAGGGCCTGGTACTGCACCCGGCCCCACGGACTCTAAAGCTCACAGCCTGGCTCCTAAGAGGAGAAGACTGATGAACGCTGGATATCATGACTCTGTCGTCTCCACAATACTGCAATCCAGATGTTTCTCGACCACTTCCACCTACGGCAGACAATGGTCAGTGTTCGACAGGTGGTGCCAAGATCGGGACACGGATCCGAAGCTCGCAGACATGTCTATCATCCTATTATTCCTTCAACAAGGAGTAGATAAGGGATTGGCCCACTCATCCCTTAGAGTACAGCTGTTGGCCATCGGGGCAGCCATTGGCCCCATAGGGGGACACAGCCCCGGTGCTCACCCGGATGCATTGCATTTCCTGAAAGCAGTCGAGATTCTGCGACCCCAGGTCCGACCATCCATTGCTTCCTGGGACCTGCCACTGGTACTAGACTACCTCAGTACAGCCCCTTTTGAACCACTACAGGATGTAGACCTGTTCTGGGTAGGTCTGAAGACCTGCTTCTTCATCGCAATATGCTCAGCCAGCAGAATCGGGGAATTAGGGGCGCTGTCCTGCAGGGAACCCTACACAGTGTTCACCCCTCGAGGGGTATCCCTACGCACAGTTCCAGCCTTTCAACCAAAAGTCTCCTCCGTCTCTCATAGGGAACAACCCATTGAGTTACCCACCTTCACGGGAGACCCTCAAATAGGAGACAAGACCGTTCCACAACACCTAGACTTAGGCATCACCCTATCCACATACATAGCTAGGACCCAA
Organism: Neoceratodus forsteri; assembly: GCA_016271365.2. Lineage (NCBI taxonomy): Eukaryota > Metazoa > Chordata > Ceratodontiformes > Ceratodontidae > Neoceratodus > Neoceratodus forsteri. The sequence continues at coordinate 668,125,961 of CM028135.1, read as the reverse complement.
CCTCTATGCAAGACCGAGAGGTTGTTCATCATCACAAGGGGACAAAGACAGGGAAAAGCCGCATCCAAGACCACCATTGCTGGCTGGTTACGGAGAACCATTCAGGAGGCCTACAAAGCAAGACAAATGACACCCCTTATGGGTATTTGGCACATTCCACCAGGGCAGTAGCTATCTCCTTGGCGGAGAGGGCCAATGTCTCAGCACAGGACATCTGCAAGGCAGCAACTTGGACTTCCATCCATACATTTGCCAGACATTATCGCTTAGAGCACCTGTACCAACTACAGCCAACCTTTGCGACACAGGTTCTCTCCGCTGCCGCCAGCTCTTCCTCTCACTCCTAGACCACTATGTCTCCCTCCCGTGGGTACAGTACTGCTTCTTTTCTAGCCATGAGGTAATGCCTGGAGTGCCATGGATGGTCAACCAATCACAATGGGTGTTTACTCACCTGGTAAAGGTGATTGCGTTAGTTGACATCCGTGGCACTCCACGACCCACCCGACACAGTGATCAGAAGTGACTAGGGAATAGAAGAAGATATATTGTCTGAAAATAACTGATTCCGTTCCTTCTCAAAGAGACATCCAGGATGTCCACCGTCGACCCATTAAGGGACGTGTTTTAGATTGTATTAACAGGAAAATAAAGTAGGGGCCGACGGCCCGAATTTACATATGCCTCACTCTGCATTATTTATACAGGATGGTTACCATTTTCTTTCTTCTTGGTATTGCCTGTTACTAACCTTACTTTCAGCTTTGGAAGATTTGAACTGGAGAGCAGGGGTTTCTGGGACCTGGATATACTAGAAATTTGATCCTAGAGTCATGTGCATCACTAGCCTATCAGGTGGGCTAAAACCCATGAGGTAATGTCTGGAGTGCCATGGATGTCAACCAACACAATCACCTTTACCAGGTGAGTAAACACCCATTATAGTAAGTATGAATTTCTCCTTTCTGTATCATTATAACATATGGGTTCTAATAAGTTGTACCCATTCCAATCTGGGGGGGGGGTATTGTCCAATATATAAACTGTACGGGCGCTGGGCATCCAATCTGTAGTACTTATTAAATGTGTGAACATAGTAGCACTTTTCTGCTATGCACAGTTCCATCACAAAGGCCTCTCTTTCATCTGCCCATAACATAGAACGAACCCTCATAGAATATGCCCTGATTAAAGCATGTTCTCTTTTTGCTCAGTCACATATGCCTTAGCAATGCAAGTCCTCACCCACCTGGCTATGGTGGCCTTAGATACCTTTTGACCTTTTTTTTGCTGCTGCAAATAGCACAAACAAACCCTCAGATATTCTTAAATCTTCTGTTCTCTTTAGAAATATCTTAACTTCCCTGTGATTGTGAAATTCTTACTCTTTTGGATTCCATGGCTTGGGACAGATGGATGGAAGACAAACATTGAAGGGTGTAGGAACCTTTGATACACAGGATGGGGCTGTCCTCATCACCACCATCTCCTTATGCATTTTGAGGTACAGTATGTCACCTTATGGTACAGCCCCTGAAATTCATTAATTATTTTTGCTTAGCAGATTACAATCAAGAAGCTCACCTTGTAGGATAAATTGTTCAAAGGCACTGAAAAAAGTGGTTTGAAAGGTGCCCTGCGCAGGGCATGCAACACTAACTTCAGGTACCATGGTGGCACTGGAGATCAAAAAAGATGACCAATTTTTGTTTAGAAACAGAACATGGAAACAGACTTTGATGGCAGATTAGGACCGCTTGGCCCACCTAGTCTGCCCATTTCCTTACCTAGAGGATAAGCTGCAGATCCTATTTAACCAACAGCCTATTTCTTCCTACCCCCCACAAAAATTGCCTTACGGTATGTCTGTCCCATGCATTCTTGAATTCTCCCACAGTTTTAGACCCCACAACCTCCTCAGGAAGGCTGTTCCACGCATCCACCACCATCTCTGTGAAAAAATACTTCCTCACATTGCCCCTGAGCCATTCCCCCCCCATCTTCAAATTGTGTCCCCTTGTTCTTGCACATCTCTTTTTCTGAAAGATTCTACCCTCTTGGACTTTGTTGATTCCACTGAGGTACTTGAACATTTCTATCATGTCCCCCCTCTCCCTCCTTTCCTCAAGGGTATAAATATTAAGCTCCTTTAGTCTCTCCTCGTATGGCTTCTCTTGCAGACCCTGCACCATTTTAGTTGCCCTCCTCTGAACTGCTTCCATCCTGTCTATGTCCTTGTGGAGATGGGGTTTCCAGAACTGGACGCAGTACTCCAGATGGGGTCTCACCAATTGTCTGTACAGGGGGATAACAACGTCCTGTTTTCTGCTGGTGATGCCTCTCCCTATACATCCCAGTATCCCCCCAGCCCTCCCTACCACCTTCTCACATTGCTTGCTGAAGAGCTCACTGCCCTGAGAAAATCGATAGAATCCAAGTTGGTTCCCAGTGAGGAGTGTATGGATGATACCAGTGCCACCCCAAGAGTACAATCCTGCCCAGCAAAGTACGAACACTAGACGCCAGTCTACTCCTGCCAGCAAGAAATCCAATATCTCTGGGACTGTAGCCCAAGATGGCCTGATTCCTCTCTCTTTTGCCCAACAGGAGAAGGTATTCCACACACGGTTGTAAGCTGCAGACATAGAAACTTTCCTTGAGGATATTATGGTGTCCATCACTTTTTTGGAGATACCCTGATTTAATGGTCTCCTGCTTTCAGGAGCCAGGCTACTAGCTTCATTGCATCTGGATTTGAATGCAGAATGAGGCATTGGATGAGAAAGTCCCTGCAAAGTGGGAGTAGAAATGGAGTCCGCTGGGCTAAGTTCACTAGGTTAGAGAACCATGGCCTTCTTGGCCACTCTGGAGCTATCAGGAGGAAACTACCTCTTGACTGCCTTATCTTTTGAATTACCTTGGGTACTAGTGGCAGTGGAGGAAATAGATGAGCTCTGTGGAACTCCAGTTGCTATGACAGGGCATTCAGCACTTCTGCCTGAGGGCAATGATACAGACTGAAGAATCCCAGTACATGAGCATTTTGCTTTGAAGCAAATAGATCGATCTGAGGTCACCTGAACCATGTGCATAGAAGATCGAATACCAGGATCCATTCCCCTGGATGAACTTAGCCAATCAGCCTGCACTTTCAGTTCGCTTGAATCAGGAAAACAGAGACAGATAAGTGCGACACAGGATAATTACCGGGGTGCTCAAAGTTGGGAAGGCATGTCCCATAAAATGACACAGTTCAAACAAAGTTTTGCAGCACTCCAGATCAGTAAATAAATGGCAACAGTCAGAGGATTTAGTGAAAGCAGGTTTATTGCTCCAGTAGCTCTGCTCCCTTAGCACCTCAGCTGAACAATCAGGCCTTCATTCAGTTCACCTGCCTGATAAACTGCCCAGAGAGCCAGAAGGTATTTCTCTGATCAATGCTGGACCTTGTTCACTTTTACTTGCATAGCTTAGCTCCTTGTGCTCACCTGATTGTTCATGTATGCCACGGTGATGGTGTTATTTGACCTTACCTTCATGGCTCTGTATTGCACCTGGCTCTAAAAGTGAAGCAGAATAACATATACTGCTTTCATTTTCAACATTTTTATCTGGAGGTGCTGCTTTTGGGGGCTTCACATCCCCTGACATGGAACCTGGTCCAGGACTGCTCTCCAGCATGATAGGTTGGCATTGGTCTTCAGCATTGCCTCTTATGTAGCTTCCACCAGCAGAAAACAGGAAGTTGTTATTCCTCTGTACAGACAGTTGGTGAGACCCCATCAGGCATACTGTGTCCAGTTCTGGAGACCCCATCTCCGCAAGGACACAGACAGGATAGAGGCAGTCCAGAAGAGGGCAACTAAAATGGTGCAGGGTCTGCAAGAGAAGCCATACGAGGAGAGACTAAAGGAGCTTAATATTTATACCCTTGGGGAAAGGAGGGAGAGGGGGGACATGATAGAAACTTTTAAGTACCTCAATGGAATCAACAAAGTCCAAGAGGGTAGCATCTTTCAGAAAAAGAGACGTGCAAGAACAAGGGGACACAATTTGAAGATGGGGGGCAGTTCAGGGCAATGTGAGGAAGTATTTTTTCACAGAGAGGGTGGTGGACGCATGGAACAGCCTTCCTGAGGAGGTTGTGGGGTCTAAACCTGTGGGAGAATTCAAGAATGCATGGGACAGACATACTGTAAGGCAATTTGTGTGGGGGTAGGAAGAAACAGGCTGTTGGTTAACTAGGATCTGCAGCTTATCCTGTAGGTAGGGAAATGGACAAACTAGGTGGGCCAAGCAGTCCTTATCTGCCGTCAAAGTCTATGTTTCTATGTTTTCAGGAGAGTCCCATTACCAAAGTTCTCAGGGCTCTCCACCTATGCAAGTAACTTCAACACTGATCAATATAGCAGAATCAGAGCCTGGTAGTCCTCTGAGGCTGCTGACTCTACCTGCAGCATCCCACTCTGAAGTGGCTGCATACAAAAGAGTGCCCATGGCACTAACTCTATCACTGCAGTTCTAAGGCCTAAAATATGGAGAAACCTGTGTGCAGAGACAACCGTATGGGATCTCATTAACTGAATCTCTCGTATTAAGGTCTCCATCCTGTATGAGGAAAGGAACACTCTCCTTTTGTTCATTTGGAACCCTGTCCCCAAGTGCTCCAGCTTCAGAAATAGTATCAAGGAACTTTCTTCCCAATTAAAAAAACAACTATGAGTTTCCAGAACCTCCTAGATCCTTGCCATTGACCTCTCTGCCAGTCATGCCATTGGGGCTCAGATAAGCAAGTCATCCAGATAGGGGTGCACGTGATGCCCCTGCAGCCTCAGCTGTACCCCCAGCATAATAAGAGCACTGTCACAAGTCTGAAGGGAAGCACCCAATACTGGAAATGTTGGCCCTGAACCACAAACCTTGAGAACTTTTGGTGTGACTGGCAGATTGGTACATGAAGATAGGTATCCTTCAGAGATGTGCATGCCAAAAAATCCCATTATTGTACTGCTTGGATGATGGACCACAAGTATTTCATCGTGAACGCTGTGTGGAAGACAAGCTTTTTTAAATATTTCAGATCCAGAATCAGTTGGAAGCCCCCCAATGTCTTGGGAACTACTAAATAAATTGAGTAGAATCCCAGGCCCTCCTCATTTGGTGGTAATGGAACAACTGCTTCAGTCTGTTTCAAGTGACTGGAGGTCTGACTCACTGACTGCCTCTTCGCTTGAGTTTGAGGAAGCAGAGATTATAAGAAATGACTTCTCATTGGAACCATGGAGAACTCTATGGCATAGCCATAGCCAGAATCTCCAGCAACCATACATACAATGTTTGTTGGGCCCATCGCTAGGAATCATTTTGCAGCCTTCCATTATGGGAAAGGGATTGAGATGGAGCTGCATACCTTTACTGAGAGACATCACCTCTTCCACGCAAACCTCCATTACATCTACTGGTGAAATATCATATGTTACTGTTACCCTTGAATCTGGAATAGGTTCCCCTATTCCACTGGTTTCTGAAATTCTGAAAGGGCTGAAGAATACCTCTGGTCTGCCACTGCAAGCCAAACCCACACCCTCTCAAGGACAAGTTTGCCTTTTGTTGTTGCCTGAAGACTGGTAACTGTCCCTTCTTGTCCTGGACATCCTTCAGAATATAGTCCTGCTCAGGGCTGAATAGCAATTCTCCAGCAAAGGACAGGTTAAATAGCTTCAACTTGGACACCTGGTCCAAGACCCAATGTTGAAGCCAGATGCACTGCATTGCTTGCCACAGTATGATAAACAGAGTAGGTGGACATCCTTCAAACTATCCACTGCTGCATCCCCAAGGAAAGTGGAGGACAAGGACACAAGCTGAAAAATTATTGCCCCCTCTGATTCTGAAGGAATGTGGCTGTCCAAGGTGGAAACCCATGAGTCAAATGCTCTGGAAATGATAAAAGATGCATATGTCATTTGAAGGTTTACCTTATTAGAGGCAAGTGCCCTTCTGCATGAAGCATTCGCTCTCTTGTCATTAGTGTTCAGACCGGGTCATCAAGCCTTAGATACATACAGTTATGTGCCTAACAGAACTTTACAAAGCCTTGCCTGCCATTGGAGGAACCTCCCACTTCATGGACCTCTCCCCCGGGAAAAGGTAACATCTTCCCCTTGAATTGGAAGCTGTTTCTACTTATTTATTCTGTTCTATTCCTAATCAAAAATCTGGCTGCAGAGCAAAAAGCTTAAGAAAAACTTTGGTGCAGAGGCCGAGGTGGACAGGATAGGATTCACGTCCATGAACTCCATATCCTGCACTTCCTTCAGCTGTAATGTCTGGCATCATGATTCCATTATAAGATAAGACAATGACTTTTCATCAAACAAATGTGCTATTGGAATCTTTTTCTTAGGTTCCATCCACTCCCCCACCTCCTCTGATGGATCTTTTTCTTCTTCATCTGATGGCTCTGTTACCACTCGATCAGATTTTTCTCATGCTCTCCTGTATCTTCATCTTGATCTTTCATACTATCAAGGCTGGGGGTCACCTGCAAATCTGGGTGAGCAGTTTTTTCTGCTCTGGCACACCTGGACGTGCCTGCATGGCCACCCCTGACCTGAGAGGCCTGCCTCAGGTTAAGATGAGTTGGTAGGGTTGTCCTGTAGGACATCAGAACTCAGCAACTCATTCAAGAGTATATAAAAAAGGATTTGTGCAACTCAGCCTTGCCACTGGCAGTTGGTACGCTAAGTGGACCCCCGATAGGCAGTTTGGCTCAAGAGAACCAAGATAGACATGTCAGTGTGTGTTACACAACTAGGGCAGTGCGTTCACAAAGAAGACGGTCTCATCGAAAGTGTAGACATACAGTATATCATTGGCATTTTTTTCCAGTTGATATAGAATCATTGTCAGTCCTAGGCAGAAGTAAATAGTAAAGTATACAGGAACAGAGATGTTGCTTCCTACCTCTTGCTTTATTCAAAGAGTAGATTTGTTATAAAAACATTCGTGTAATACAAGACTTTTGTATCATAAGAAGGATAAAACTGAATTTATGTACCTGGTTATCTCTTTATGTTGCATGTCTTACATCTTTTAGACATGACTGTTCTTCGATAAGGCATGGTGCCACTTATCCAGAGCAGCATGCTAGCCAGAAAATAAGAGGAACTGGAAAAAAAAACTTACAGTAGTAGCCACTGACATTGCCAGCTATTTCCAGATATCTTGCGAAATTTCTAAAGAGTTTTTTTTTGCTGCCCCTACTGTAGAAATGGAGAAAACATTAGATATATCTAGAAATATCACAGAAATTTCGGGAAATAGCTGGCAGTGTCTGTGGCTGCTACTGTATATGGCCATGGGCAGAACTGACCTGTTCTTGTGGTTGTCAGTTACACAAAATAACTTTTTTGTGGTACCAAGCTTTCGGTGATTAATTGATGGATGTTATCAGTATGATTATATTGTACGTTGTTGAGAAGTTTGTTTGTTGACAGTTATTTTAATTTTGTTAAGGCGCCTTGTTTTATGAAAGGTGCCACACAAATAAAGTTTTATTATTTATTATTTTATTTCATTTATTATTTATTATTAGGTCCTCCTATACTGCTATGCTACAGTCAGTAGTCTGCAAGAAAAAAATGTATGGATTCACTCTCCTACAGGCGAGCCCAAAGCCCACTCACTGTGCCACATCCCTACAATTTTCCTTTAGAAGACAAAAAACATCCTTCTGTGGTCAAGCCCCCAGTACTGCAATCAATCATCTCAGTGCTGTAGCATGCATTGCAGCAGCAGCAGCATTAGCAGTAGCAGTTAGCCAACACAGGAAGGCTGAAAGGCACCTCAACACACTCCACCCCAGGTTTAATGTTGGGTGGACTCACAATCCTTGTCAAAGGAAAACATGTATGTGCTGTGATGTCACACGGATGACCAATATGTAACAATCCAGGGAGTTCACATCAAGGTGCAAGTGTGCCTCGGCAAACAACAAGAAGGGCACACTCCAGAAGGGCACATTGTTACAGTAAAAAAGGCACAGAAATGTTAAACTGTGAAGCTGCCAGCAATGGCACTATGAACCTGGCTCATGGAGCCAACCTGCCAACAGAGTGCCACAAGGAGCTCTCTTCAACACAAAACCCCCTTACTGCACTATGCAGAGCACTGGAGCTTACTCAAAAAATAGGAGAACAGCCTTTAGTACAGGGGAAAACATCCCTACACTAAAAAAGAACCCGCAGTTCACTAAATATTGAGGAACATCCAGGGACTAAACTGAAGGCACCATTTTTTTAGAGGGGTATTCTGCCATTATTTTCCTCAGTAGCTATCAAATTGCTTAACAGTCATGAGGGAGGAAGGGAGGTCCATCACCAGAGGAAGCTAGGGACAGAACAAGAGAGAGAGAGAGAGAGAGAGAGAAAATGAATTACTACAAATCCCACAGTCTAATCTAACTGTGCCCCCATTAATGGAGAAACTTATCTGAGACACCAGCCTGTAAAAAATGATTGGAGACCTCTTTTGCGCACCCCAGAACAAAACCAAGGCAAGTGGCCTTCAATTCATGTACTGCAAGAAATGTTACATGGCAGATTAGTCAATTTGAATGCAACAGCTTTACAGACATGATTTCTCTCAGCCACTGCAACAATGAAAGGAGAGTTACATGGCTGATTAGTCAATTTGAAAATCATGTCTTAACAGGCATGATTTCTAATTTTCAGGGTGCTCCCTGTCATCAGGTAGCCCCAATCTGCCTCTCAGTTGCACAATCCTAGCCAGAAAAAATTATCAAATGAATTGCAAAACAGACTTTTTTTTATCTAAGACAGCTCTATCTATACTACCTACCCCTCAGTGGTACAGCAAAGACTGAGTAACTACTGATCTCTGAAAGGGATCTATGCTCGTTAACAGCCTGGCTATATCACTACTCAAATGTGAGTGCTCATTACCTATACTGTATGTGTTAACTCCCCATTGACAACATGGAGTGACACTGATTCATTTGTGAGCTTGTGGTTAGTTTTGCTACTATCTTTCAATATCTGATAGCCAAATCAATATTTAATGGCCATCATGGGGCCTCTTAATCATGGGGCATCCATCCTTTTTAAAGGGCTTGAAAAATCCCTTTGTGCTGAGATAGCCAATTGGCCAATATCTTTCAAAATCTGGTAGTCAAATCAATGCCTCAGGGCACTTAGGTGTGCTCTTTGTTTAAGCAGTCCATTTCCTGGTTTTATAAAGGCCCTTTGTTTAGGGTAAACTTTAAAGGGCTAAGTCTCTGTCATATGGGAAAATACATGTTTTAAATATAAAAAGGGTCAAGGCAGAGTAAGACATTTCCAGCTGTGCTAGATGGCCTTGATAACAATGCAAGCCAAGTTAAACAAATAAATTGAGTTTTGATCAGCCTGGGAAAAAAGATGTCCCCGGAGATCAAAAACAGACATGATGCGATGTCACAGAGGCCTGTCTAGTGATACAGAGATAGTAGGCCAGCCACCCGAAGGTATTTCTGTTACATATTTTCAATGAGAATTCAGATATATATGGGATTTTGAACTTATAACATCACGTGTTTGAGTCTGCAATAATTCAGCAGTTCTCAACTGGGGTAATATTCTACCCTACTTGGGAATTTAGTCAGCATTGAGTTAGGTTTTTCTGTGTGACCTACATCTTTAAAATGGGTTGTTTTTTTATCTTTGTAGACTGTTATATTCCCTAGAGTCTTTAGTGTGCATGATCCAGTAACATATGCAAATATTGTTGAATATTAAATGTTATTTTTATATACTTCATGCTTTTTGTGACTGAGGCATTTCGGGTATAGATAACTGAGGTAAACTGGCAAGTCTGTGATATGCTTCTGCATAGACAAGCTACTAAGTTGCCATATGCAAAACAAAATGTTCTCAGCTGTGACAAAAGGGACTAGTCATTTCTGTTTTAAGAAAGAGCATTGTGCTGTGTGAGCTGTGGCTGTAATGGGATTTGGACTTGGAGATACCCCGAGCGAGTGTTATGCTGATTGGCAGTGACATACCAATGTAGCCTTTTCAGGTATCACAAGGGTTGTCAAAAGTGGCAGCAGTGCAGACTCAGTTCTGGGACAGAACCGTTCTGTGATACTGCCTCAGAAATTTGGTCAAAGGGGGTATTGACAGGGAGGCATAGAGGTAAGTGGGAAATAAATAAGAGCAGGCATGATTAAGTCAACCAAACTCTTCATGAAAAGAGTAAATGTAGAAGGAAAAACAGACAATTACTGTTCTCTAAGGAAGTTGTATGAAGTGGTGAAGGTAAAAAAGGGTGGTATTGATGCAGAAAATGCATTTGAAATTCTCCTGGCCATATCTCTTTTTGCTCTTTTATTAGTATGGCATCCCAGATCCCTATATGAAGTGGCTGTGTATACTATACCATTCCCCATCTGTAAGAATTATTTGTAACACAGTTCTTTCTGACCTATTCCCTCTTACTCATGGATGTTCCCTCTCTCCCTATCTTTTTAATCTGTATATAGAACTGTTAACCTCCCAAAAATAATATCATCCCTGGTCATTAAAGGTATTACTTTGTGTGCACAGAAGTGGAAAATCTCTATGCATAACAGATGATGTATTACTCTATATTACGGATCCTCTGACATCCTTGCCTGAAGCACTGAAAGTACTTAATACATGTGGGTCTTTTTCAGTTTATAAACTTATTCTAAATAAAACAGTTGTTTGTTCCCTCTCCATTTCAAAACAAGATATTACTGACTTGGGCCTGCACTGGGAAGCTCACTCATTTACTGTATTTACCAAGGAATTAAACTTGCCAGAGACCCAGCTTCCTTGAAATCACTTAACTTAGATCCTTTATTAAAATAAAATTGACCTGGACTTGTAATGGCGGAAATTATTGCCATTGACTTTATGAGGTAAAGAAAATATTATAAAAATGAACATACTACCTAGATTAATGTACCCCTTGGGAATGTTAAATACAGTCCTCTACAAATCGAGGTTTCTAAAACTCCATGGACTTGATTTTCAAAAATTAATTGAAAGGACACAATTTGTATCCGACACCAGTGCATCTGGTGCAGCTGCATCAATGCGATCACCCCATAGTTTTAAAAATATTCTAATTGCATCCAGGTGCAGAAGAATGACATAGGATGCAAACTGCATCATAATTAAGGGCACAAATCAGTCAGTTGATGCATTGTGGATGCCAAGTGGGACGCAGGGCAGAGTGCGGTACAAGTACAAAACAAAGGTAGCAAATGGCAGCAGAGGAAGGATGGAAGCAGCCACTCAAAAAAAAAAATCTTCACTCAGGAGGAGACAGACATCTTAATAGAGGAGGTAGAAACCCAGGCAGCCCTCCTCCTCAGCTAAGGGGGGACAAGACCCAGAGAATGAAAAGAAAGCAGACCTGGGAAAGAGTAACCATCAGGATGAATGCAGTGAGCAGTGTCAAGCACTCAGTGAGTTAGCTGCAGAAGAAGTACAATGACATCACCCGGCACTCCAAGGAAAAACTGACCAGAATCCATTGTAACAATCTGGCCACTGGTGGAGGACCACAGGACACAGTGAAGCTCAGTAGCCAGGAGGAGAGGATGGCATCCCTGCTGAGCAGGAAGGGTATTAAAGGGGACAGCAACCTGGAGATGTTCAGGCTGCAGAGCATGGCAGGTTTGTAAGATATAAATCTTGCATATTGTTGTGTGTGGTGTAGATCATGCCTGATGCCCCTATGGCCTGAGTCACACATGTGTGTTCCATCCACTACATGCAGGGCCTGCAATGTGCATAGTGCCTGCCACCTGTGGGTGTTGGGGAAGGGGGAAGTGGCATGGATGATAGAGTGGAGCAGAACTGCAGAAGCAGCCAATGTTGGGGGGCATAGATCTGTGGGTGGGAGGGGTCTATAAACAGGGTTGATCCAGCTGTAGGGGTTCTGCTGGTGAGCATATGTAGCTAACATGTCATGGTGAACCCCAGTGTGACAGGGTGTAACAGTGGGCAGGGAGGTAAACATGTGCACTGTACTGCATGGTTCAACCTGTGTGTAGTGTGCAACCACCTGGCATAAAAGATGTTCAGGTCCTGGTCACACTGTCAAGTGGTGGCTCCACAGGTGGTGTGTTATGCACGTCTACCCCCCCAACACCTGGGTAGGAGCAGGGTTCCTGGCCCATGGCAGGAGTAAGCACATTGTGAGATACAGGTTTGACATGTGTACACATGTACCCATCTCTCTACTTTGTGGGGTTCCTCAGGGCTCTATACAGTCCCCCATGTTGTTTGCGGTGTACATGCTTCCCCTTGGAGACATTGTGAAACGGTATGGGCTGAGGTTTCATTGTTATGCAGATGATACCCAGCTATACCTGTCCTTTGCGCCCAACCAGGAAGGAGCTATCTCAGTATTTAACAGCTGCCTAAATGAAATCCAGGACTGGATGAGGTCCAGCTGGCTGAAGTTGAACTTGGGAAAGACGGAGGTGTTGGTATTGGATCCGGATAGCTGGATAATGGGACCTGGGGCCAGCACCCCATCTGGATTGTTTTTTGGGGATGTCGAGCTACAGGTCTCTGAATGGGTGCAAAACCTGGGGGTGATATTAGATGCAGGGCTGGCTCTTCAGTCCCAGGTGTCAGCGGTGGTTAAGTCATCCTTCTACCATCTAAGAAACATCGCTAGGATCAAGCACCTTGTTCCGTCCGGTGATCTGCCAACTCTGATCCATGCCTTTGTGACCTCGCACCTAGACTACTGCAACTCGCTTTACTTTGGGCTTCCGGGGGTTGATATCCACCGCTTGCAGCTGGTGCAGAATTCTGCAGCTTGGGTGTCGATGGATACCCCTAGATCTTCCCATATTACACCGGTGCTGCGGGAACTGCACTGGCTACCAGTTCAGTGGTGGATCTCCTTCAAAGTTGGATTACTGACTTTTAAAGCCCTGCACGATCTGGGCCCTGATTACCTGAAAGAACTCCTGATTCCTTATCGACCTGTGAGATTGCTCCGCTCAGCTGATGAGGGGTTGCTAGAGATTCCAAGGGTGATGTTAAAATCTGCTGGGGCCTGTGCTTTTATGTTTGTGGCTCCTTCCCTTTGGAATTGTCTACCCCGTCAGTGCAGGGAGTGTACGACTGTGTGCAGTTTTAAACAGGCTTTGAAATCCTTCCTGTGAGAAAAGGCTTATGGTTTTATTGTTCATTGATTTGTTTTTGTCGTTTTTATAATATTGATTTCTGTATTTCTGTATTTTTGTATTTCTGTATTTTTATCTTATTTATATTATTGGAATGCACCTTGATATTTGAAAGACACAAAATAAATAAAAACATTATTATATTATTATTATTATTATTATTATTATTATTATTATTATTATTTGTCTATTTGGGAAGTCTGGACACTGGCATCTCAGTGCTGCTGAGGGCCATGGGAGGAATGGGCACAGTGGCGAGGCAGAGCTGAGGTCTGGTGTGAGGTCAGCCGTTGTATATGACACAAGCCATGACAGGAAACACAACATGCAGTACAGGGCATGCGCAGATGCGTGTCAGGCACATGGATGGCACACACAACAAGCCATCAGATGCCCTGCCACCAGATGAGGCACACAGGACATAGGCCCACATGTGGCCGTAATGCCAGTGCTAGGTGTTGGGAAAGTGACTGTAAACAACTGTAGTCTAGTGGGGCCACAGCTCCAGGTAGAGAAGTGACTGGTGTATAGGAGCTGGCAGAAATGCCCAGCTACCACAGCCACTGGTGTTCATAGCTGCTGTCTCCCCAATGTTTGTAGGTAACGGTAGTATGTCTCTCCCAGTGGAGGCACAGACTGCAGGCTCCACCACAGATGCACAACAAAGAGGCCAGAGGACAGTGATCTGGAGGCACCTGGTGGGGAAACATCACTGAGCAGTGAAGACAGTGATACAGAGGGTAGCCCTGATGACACCAAGGAGCAGTTTGTTAGATGTGCCCATGGATGATGCCATAGCAACTATCCAGGAGGAGGAGGAGGAGGAGGCCCTGAAAACAGTGGGATGAACATGGAGGATCACATCCCAGACAATATTGCTGAAGACTTGTCCCCAACACCATCTATGCTGTAGTGGGGAAAGGAAGGTGGTGAGGCCAACCTCTCTAGCATCGTAATGTGCATGGATGATGTTGACCAGTTGTGCCATAATATGTTAACCTCAAAGGAAACTGTGTCCCAGGAGTTATCAGCCATTAGGCTGCTCCTTGAGAGTCAACAGGATGCTGCCCAGGTGCAACACCAGAAAATGTGTGCTGACATCATAGAGGTCAGGGATGCCATCGCCCAGGGACTGCAAAGTGTGATGACCCAATAGGAATGGCAGACAGACATCCTGCAGGGCATACAGATGTCTGAACAGCAAACTGCCATCTTGGAGTGGGTGTCAGGTGCCCTTGAGTGCCTAGTGTGCTTACAGGAGTCAGCTGTCCAGGTGTCAGACAATGCTAAGCCCCGGGCCACTGACGTCTCTGGCTGGCTGCACCAGTCCAGTTCCATGGGGGGCCCCTTCTCACAGGGCAGATGATGCAGTGCAGTGTGGGAGTGTAGTGCCTAGCCTGCCAATCCATCATGGCCACATATCTGCCCAAGAGGCCCATCCTGCAACCCTGGCAGTGTGTACAGCCCTCTCAGCCATGGCCCCAGCCTGGCTGGATGGTGTTGTTGCAGGCCCCAGTGGCCCTTACATGACCACTGGATCTTCTGCCACCAATTTCATGGAGGGGTTAAGGGACAGTTGTGCCCCTGGCATCATTGCACACCAGTCAGTGCAGTTGACAGTGACATGGTCATGCCAGCCACAGAGGATGGCCTTCCCTATTCTGGACGGTGCCGCCACCACGGCTGTGTTTGGCACCCAGAGCCCATAACTGTGACTGCCAGAGGATGCAGACCCACTGCAAGACATGCCTGTAGTCATGGCAGAAGAGATGCATGTGTCATCTTGGTCCACTATCACCACCAATGGAGGCACCAAAACAACCCCTGTCACAGTTGCCCTGGTGTTAGCCCAGGCATATGCATCTTCTGCACAGTCTACATGACACATGGGAGTTACCACTTTTGGGACACCTCAGGCCACAAATGCACACAAGCAGCCCCTGGTGTGTGGTCCACCTGATGCAAATCCACAAGGTGATGGCATGGCCAGCCGCACATGGGATCTGGGTCCAGGTACCACTGCAGACCAGAATGCATATATGTCAGGTCCTTGCTGCAGCCATGCCCCACATACCATGGTGCATGGCCTGGACACATTGAGACATCCAGGGAGCAGTGTAGATCCTGGTGATGCTGACATTTCAGTGGCAGTACCTTCCACCACCACAATAGCTGAGGCTGTAGGGAATTGGCAGGTTGCAGTGGACATGGTGCCACCATCAATGGTGCAATAGCTGCCCATGGGACAGAGGTTACGTACCACTATGAATGTGACCATCCCTTCTGTAGAACCACAGGTGGGGCACTGCCATAATGTCAATGGTCAGCCTGACACCCTGAGCAGTAATCAACAGGCAGTGAAGACAGTGGCAGTGCAACGCACACACCAGAAGGTACTAGTGGCACAACTGCCCCAGCTGCAGACATGGGTGCACAACCCAGGAAGCGGGATGCTGCCAATGGTCATGGAAAGAGCAAGTGATCCTGAGCAGACAGGTGGGAGGTTAGGCAGACAAATATGTGTTTGGGGTATGAATAGTAGGGCAGGGTGACAGGTGTCTGGTAGGAACACTAGTGAATGGAGCACATGGAGCAGGTGGGGGTCTGCCATGTGGGCATACTGGGGCTGTGAGCTAGTACGTGACCAGGCTGTACACGTCATGGGGGTGTGGGCCTATGAAGTCATTCAGTTCACTCAGTAAAGGAATGTAATCAGCGTTGTTGTCAATCCACCCTGTATTGTTCAAATAAAGATGTCTTGCAGTGTCAACGTGTGTGTCTTGTACCCTCCATGTACCACAAACCCTCTCACAACACAGCAGTTGTGCCACAGAAGGTCAGACAGACACCCCACTAAGCTAGCCTTTGTAGTGGCTTTTGCCCCCTTGGGAGTGGGCAGTGTCAACCATGCAGACAGTTGCATGCCATAGCAGGGCTAGGGCCATAGCCTCTATAGCATGTGTGCACAGCATAGACTGTAAGTGTTGGTATGGCACACCACTGCTTGGGCAGGCATCCCCCGTCAGGTGTACCACAGTTGTATGTCGTGGATACCCTTGAGGTACACAGGGACAGGTGGCAGTCTACTAGTGTACAATGATGGTGGCCCATGTGCACAGTGCCCAGCAAGTGACTGCACCTCTAACAAGTACCACCCAATGATTTTGGGCTCAAATGCCTGAGAGCCCCCCTTCCAATGTGACACATCTGCCCCTGGTGGCAGGTGGATATGTGCAAACATGACAGGGCCCACATGCATTGTACACAACCATACCTGCACTGGGTCACAACAATGGGACAACACTTGCGTGACACACTGTGGCTGGTAAGCATGGGGCTGGAGCACCTGTGCCCTACTAAGCTGAGCATATGTCAATGGTATCAACACCCCCAACATCCCCAGACACACAATTATGCACCTGACTGCTCCACCCCTGTTGTAGCATGCACACCACACCCAAGAATGACAGAAGACATGG
Source organism: Neoceratodus forsteri (assembly GCA_016271365.2). NCBI lineage: Eukaryota > Metazoa > Chordata > Ceratodontiformes > Ceratodontidae > Neoceratodus > Neoceratodus forsteri. The sequence goes on along the minus strand of CM028135.1, from coordinate 668,109,245 downwards.
GTGTGTGGTTCAAAACAGGTGTATTACAACAAAGCAGAAACAACAATCACAACAACAACAACAACAACAATAAAAGCACAACAGTGGTACAATAGAACACAGGAAAAGGAATAGGGAGGAAAGAAAATGTGCACAATAGGTGCAAAATGTATGGACAATGGTCCATCAAAACATAACAGTTCTAGCAATTGTCTCACCTCAGGCAGTCACAGCCCCACTGACACAGTATCCAGGCAACTCCAGGTAATGGATGGTCTTGTCCATGGCCTCCACCCTGCCCAGCATGTGATGCAGGTCTGATGCCAGACCTTGTAGTCCTACATGTAGGATGGCAGCCAATGTGTGGTCCAGTGGTCCAGTTCACCCGGTGTAATCACCTGTCTGTCTTCTATCTGGACCCCACAGCTTGCAGTTGTGGACACTGGCATGTCCTCTGATATCTCCATGTCCCAGTCATCTGCATCGTGACTTGGCAGTGTGTTCCCACTGTCCTCCACCATGCCCACACTGTGCTCCCTGCTGGGGTTGTCAGTGTCCACTGGCTGTCCATTATCTGCCGTCACTTGCTGAAGGTCCTGCTGCAATGTCAAGTGATGGTCTGCACCCCCTGTGGTACTGGATGCAGGGCCCATGCTTGCCTTCTGTTTGTTGACTGGTCTTGGACTCCCCAGGTGCTGCTGGGTCCACGCAACATAGGCCTGTGCCTCGTGCCTCTTCAACCTGTGCATGGCCATCTCCAAGAAACGCTGTTGTCGGGATGGTGTTCTCGCATGCACCCTTGCACTGTGGTTGGCATCTTCGGAGGGACAAGAGAGAAGAAATTACTGCATAGACTATAATATGGTATCCCACACAACATGACTGTAACATTTTGAAGATGGGGAGGTTGGATGGCCAGTACCTCCCAGATGAGGCTGTGATTGTCTAGCACCACATATGCAATGTAACAGGGGAGTCTCTGTGAGACACTGACCTGTGGCCTCACACCATGTGGATGCCACCATGTCTGCCATGCCACAACCGTGATGTCCACAAGCATTTAACCCCCCCGAATTGCCCATGCCAATGCTACATAATGGGCAAGACAACATAACAATACAGGGATCCCCATCCCAGACTCTCTGCTTGACAGGGGATGCTGATGCAGCCCATAACATGTCCTGGATCCTCCCCTGGGCCAACCTGCCACTCTCAACAAGACAGAGACCATAAGGTGCAGCAGAGGGGAACCATGCCTGTGATGTAGATGCATGGCACTGGCCCACCCACACCCTATGGTCGGCTCCTGCAGTGGCAGGTGATCATGGTGTCTGCCAGGCTGTGGTTGGTCTCTTCCACCCACATGTGCACTGGGGTTGCTACCCAGCACCACTGCACAGTTGTACCCACAGTGTGACACCTACAGTCCTGCATCTGCCATGCACACTACTGCAGGCAACAGGCAAAAGTGTACAAGCCACCCAGGGTCCAGGATGCCTGATGCCAGACAGCAGCTGCACTGGCTACACATGTCCTATTGCAGTATCTTGCGTACCACATTGGGCATCCTGGGGGTCACATGTGTCCCAATCATTGCTGTGGCACATCATGAGAGGGCAGTACCACAGTCATGCCCTGTAGATGTCATGACATGTGTGTTCCATGCCACACAGTGTGGATTGCCCAATGTCATCTGCCCTGCAGGTGCCGCCATGTGACCAACACAGCTGTGCATATGCTGCACCTCAGGGTGCCACAGTCTGTGACTGAGTGAGGTTGCGGCCTGTGGGCATAGAAACAGAAACATAGAAAGGTAACAGCAGAAGGAGACCAAAGGTCCATCAAGTCTGTCCTTGAATTCCCAAGATCCTATGAGATCCTGGGATCTAGCTGACACTCTTAACAGCGGTTTTAACAGTAGCGTACTCTATATCCCCAACCCCCTTTTAATGCAGACACTGTCCTAGCTCCCACCACTTTCGCATGCAGTCTGTTCCATGGATCCACTATCCATTCTGAGAAACTGTGTTTCCTAGGATCCCTTTTGAAAGCCCCACCCATCAGCTTCCATCCATGCCCTCTCATGTGTGAAGTGCAAGGCCTGGTAGCTTAGAGAAGGGTACTGCATTTCATCCCCCCATGTACTTGACAGTTTTCACCATACCCCCTGCTTCACCTTCTTGTCTCTAGTGTGTACATGTTTATCGACTCCAGACATCCTTCATAGGTAGCTCCTGGAGCCCCTGGATCACTTTGGTTGCCCTTCCCTGTATGGCATCCAGCCAGTCCCTGTACATTATAAGGTATGGTCTACAAAGCTGCACACAGTATTCTAGGAGGGGTCTCACAAGGAATCTGTATAGTGCCAGTACCACCACTCTGTACCTACTATCAAATCCTCTCCCTATGCACCCGAGCATTTTGTTGGACCTACTGTATGCTGCATTGTACCATCTAGCCTGCTTTAGGATGTTACGTATAATACTACCCAGATCCCTTTTTCTGTTTTGAGGCACTGAGCTTGATTCCATTGAGCCAATAGTCTGTCCTCGGGTTCTTCTTGCCTAGGTGCATCACTTTACACTTCATGGTGTTGCATATCAGCTGCCAGACACCAGATCATCTTTCTAACTGATTCAGGTCTATTTGAAGACTCCCAAATGCTTCGTAGCTTCCACCCTACCCCCAAGCATATTGTCATCTGCAAACAGTGCCATGCTGCCCATGATACTTACTCGTAGGTGCTGATGAACACAATAAACAGGACTGCTCCTAAGACCGTCCCCTGCAGAATCCCATGTGTCACTTCTCCCCCCACTGATCTCACCCCATTGACAAGCACTCTCTGCCTCCTGCCCTCCAACCAGTTACCCACCCACTTCACAGTGCAGCTTGCTATGCCCATATCTCCAAGATTCTTTAGCAGGCAGTTATGTGGCAGGGAATCAAAGGCCTTGCTGAAGTCGAATAAGGGGATGTCCACTGGTTGGGCCCTAGCCACCTCCCTAGTCATGCAATCAAAGCATGTAATCCGGTGTGTTTGCCATAACCTGCTCACCACAAAATCATGCTGTTTGTCATCCTGTAACCCAAACCTATCCAAGTATCACACCATCTGGGCCAGGAGATTTGTCTTGTTGTACATGATTGAGCACCTCCTTAACCATGCCTGTGGTAATGACTGGTGTTTCCATTTGTGGGACCCCCCTGCCTTGTGCTGTACTGCTACTGTCAGGCAATGGGCCACTGTGTTCCTTGCTGCGTGGCCCATGTGTCTCTCAGCCCTACATGCTGACTTGAGCAGCTACTGCACAGGTAGTGCATAAGAGACATTGCACCTATTTACAACTGGCTGCCTATCTGGTGCCACCTCCTCTCCCTATTGGGCAGTCACAGGCCTGGTGGAGTGTTGGGACATGCGTGTGGTTGGGGATGGGTACCATACAGGGCTGATACACATGCAGCTTACCTGATCCTGTTGGTACCTCCTGGTCACATTGGGCAGCAGACCTTGTCCACAGTCTAGTGATCACCTCCACCTGACCAGTGTCCCTCCTGCCTATAGGGGAATACAATGGGAAAGACAACATTAGTACACATTCCATAGTCTGGCAACTTGGGGGAGCCATAATACATGTACTGGCAATGTATGGTACACTCACCTGTTTAGCGCTGGTGCCCACCACACATGGTGATATCCACCTCCTCAGAGATGTGTCTGAGGCTTTGCAATGTGTCAGGGTTGCACAGCGCCATGTTATTCAATTTATGTTTCAGCTGGCGAACTGTGTACCACACGCCAGACAACACCCACAACTTACCACCAATTATTCTCAAGACCCGCTATTTCTGCTCCCTGGAGTACCTCCTTGCCCCACGTGGCTCTAGCACCCTGGTCCACTGGCCCACTAAACTTACTAAGAGCACAATTTCATCCTCTGTGAAATTTAATGCTCTGCCCTTTGGTCTTGGCATTTTTAGTTCTTGCTGTGCCATCTTCACCTGTTGAGGTCTGTGGTGGCTGTCAGAAAGGCTGCACATGCCTCACTTGGTGGTTGACCATGAATACATGTGGAGGTGATGTTTATTTCCATGTTCCGTGTCATGTCAATGTGCTTAATGCATGCGGGCTGCACATAACACAATTTGAAGCAGATTCAGCTATATACGCAACGCAACGCAATGTGCATTGTAGGACTATGAATCTGCAATTTTCATATTGCATGGTAAATATATTAAAATATTACTGTTACTTGTTTTTGGACAGGGTGAAGCCCAATAGGCACAGGTGCCTGTTATCAGGGGCTAATAGGGAGCACTGGGGGTTGAGTGATTTGCTCTGAGTTGTAGAGTATGGTCACTGGGTCCAAAGAGTGCAGAAAAGAATAGTGTCGGAATGGTACATGTGGTAAAAATTATGCACTCCCCGCAGCCCCCTGCACCCCCTGTTTATAGGATTCTCACTCCGAGGAGGAGCAGATCAGGGGGAAAGTTCAAATTCGTGGGGCAATTACGACACCATGTAAAAAGAAAAAATTAGTCCCCAGATATGCTAAAAGGTTAGAGACCAGGATTAGAACCCTGGTCTCAACTGCTGCTGGGCAAGCTGCTCAATGCTCCAGCCCTCTACACCATTGGAGCAGCTTGGCTAGCCTTCTAGCTTCTGATGCACTTATCCCCTTTCAGCACCCCAGACTGTGACCGGGGGGGGGGGGCTTACAGCAAGTGCTGTAAATCCCCCCCCTCACTGTCCGTGTGAGCGCTTACCAGACTAGCGCCATATAGTGTGGTGCTATTCTGATAGCATTCACTTGACGGGGGTACCAACAGGATGCAGGTGGGGTTGTGGGATTCACATCCAGGTCTGTCTTCTGCCATTACCAGGCTCATTCACAGCTCCTCACTCATACTTCTCCACTGCTAGCCCCACACACATGCACAGATCCCTCTCAGTAGCACTGCAGAAATTCACACCACTCCTGGGCACAGGCATTGTGTCAGCACATGTGTGGGAAGCACCCACCCACACACCACTGGGAGGCACACGCTATCTCAGCCCAACCGGTGTACCAGTGGGAGTGCCTCTTTTTTTTATTTAATATGCTTTATTGTTTTTCATCATATACCAACACACTGACAATAACACACGAATACAATAAAGAAAACAAGACATCAAATACTCAGGGTTCCAGCATTGTACACTATTAAACAAACAATGATAAAAAATTCCATAAAAGAAAAATCACCCCACTCTACCATCCATTCTATATTCTCCCTACCCTCCAACCCCCCTAAGTCCCATTCTGTACAATGGCAAGAGAAATGAAATGAGGAAAGTAATAATGGGGAGGGGAAAAAAAATTACAGAGATAAGGATGAGGCAACGTGACTCCCAAATACTACAGGATTGCAGTGGAATATTGAGAAAACCATTTATGGTCTCCATAGGGAGAGCAGGGTCATAAGGGGCTACCAGTTAGTTTGATAGTAATGGACTTTCTGCCTTATGGTGGCAATACGCTTTTCCAGCTGAATAGCAAGGGGAACTTCACAGTACCACTCCAACGTCATGGGAAGTGAGTCCTCCTTCCAATGCCGTAACAAAGTTAACTTACCAATAGAAGCAATTAGTGTTATATGGGCCTGATGTATCAACAGTGTTCCCCGAGGGAATACAGCCAGTATACAAGATTCAGGGGTAAATAGGGTATCCAGGCCTAAAATGGGATCCAACACTTGTTGAACAGATTTCCAGAAGATCCGTGTGCGGCGGCACTCCCATAACATGTGATAAAGACAGCCAGGGCCGTTTTGCATCTGAAACAGTCTGGGGAGGCAGCCAGCCCTGTCTTGTATAATTTTAGTGGAGTGTAGTACATGTTATGCATGATTTGAAACTGAGTAAGACGTAACCTGTCCTGTTTAATATATTTATAGTTCGTGCACCATATTTTTGTCCAGTACTCTACCTCAGCCGGTAGAGAGAGCTCCTGCACCCAATAGTAACAAATTCCGGTTAGAAGGTTATGATCTAAGGCCTGGAGTTGCTTATAAATCCTTGAGACTGCAAGAGTAGTTTCTGTGTTTTGAACAATTTGTTGTAACCCCTGAGTTGACTGGTCAGTGCAGTTTTCTTTATTATTAAAGGCTACTATCACATTCTTGACTTGCAAATACTTAAAAAAGTCTCCGGGACTTAGCTGAAAGTGAGTCTGCCAAATTTGAAAGGAAGCCACCACATTATCCTGCAGGAGGTTGGCCAGAGTACAATGCTTAAGCTGTGGGAGGAAAGAGGGTGGAATGGGGCGCCGATCAATTAAGATATACAGATTACATATTAGAGGTTGAGCGGGTGACACATGCCAGTTTATCGAAAAGTACCGCAGTATTTGTTGCAAGGCTTTAAGTGACCAGGCCATAGGGGCAGACTTAAGTGACTTAGCAAGTTTGGAAAGCTTTACATACACAAGAGCAGCCAGGGAACTATTAACACTCTGCGCTGCTTTACTTTCAATGTTTAGCCAACCGGGAAAATACTCACCACTATTAACCAATGAGTCTGCCTTGCACCAAAGTGCTATCTTACTGAGATGTTGGGCCCAATAATAGGTGAACAGCGAAGGAAGGACAAGCCCTCCCTGTAATTTAGGGGATGTTAGTTTGAAAAATGCTCGCCTGGCTGGTTTATTCCTTCAAAGAAAATTGTTGAACATTTCCTGTAATTTCATAAACCATCCCGTGGGAATGTAGAGCCCCAGCATACCCAATGAGTACAAAAGCCTCGGCAGAACATTCATTTTCAGAATATTAATACGTCCCCATAAAGTCATTGGTAATGCACTCCACCTATTTAGGTCTGCCTGCAAAGTTTGTACTAATGCAGTCAAATTATCTCTGAACATGGAGGGGATACTCTGGGAGATCTTTATCCCCAAGTAAGTGAGGGTTTGATACTCCCAAGAGAGACCCAGGGCAGTGGAACTAGCTCTAGCAACCCAATGATTTAATGGAAACACCTTGGTTTTGGATAAGTTAAGCTTGTAAGCTGAGACTCTGAAAAATCTATGGATTTCCCCTAGGAAGGTGGTAGTAAAACTTCTGGGTCCTCTAGGTGTAACAGAAGATCATCCGTGTATGCTGACAGGACATATCGCTTACCATGTAATTGGATTCCTTTTAATACTGAGGAGGAGATGAGTGTCTGAATTAATGGCTCAAGATAACAGTTAAAAATAAGTGGAAATAGGGGGCATCCTTGTCGAATACCTTTCTTGAGCGGAAAGGTTTGGGATAGGTGCCCGTTGCACCACACCCGTGCCGTAGGGGCAGAGTATAGAATTTTAACCCAGGTGATGAAGGAATTAGGCATACCAAGCTGCTTAAGAGTAGCAAACAAAAAGCGCCATGAGACCCGATCAAACGCTTTTTCAGCGTCAAGAGAAACAAGGATCGACGGGATCTCAGACCCTTTGGCTCTCTAAATCAAGTACATAAGCTTACGCATGTGATCTCCCGAGAGACGTCCCCCCATAAATCCAACTTGGTCATTACCAATAATACTCCCTAATATTGGAGCTAAGCGATTGGCCAGGAGTTTTGCTAGTATTTTAACGTCCGAATTTAGTAACGAAATCAGTCGGTAATTCCCAGGACATAATAAATCTTTATTTGGTTTAGGGATAACTGTAATAATTGCCTCTAGAAAGCTAGGGTCTTTCACCCCTTGGTGAAACCACAAATTAAACACGTCCATCAGCAATGTGGAGAGTTGAGGAAGACAGGCCTTGTAAAAGTTATTAGACAAACTGTCTGGTCCTGGGGCAGCTGGGCAATGTCCATTTGTACTTCCTCTAGCGAAATTGGAACACCAAGCTGTTCTGCCATAGTATGTGGTGAAGAAGGAAGGTTGGCTGAGGAAAGATAATCATTGATATCTTTATCAGTAACTTGCGAGGAGTCGTCCTCTGAGTAGAGATCTTTATAAAAGTTCCCAAAGGCTGTTGCAATCTCTTGGAGCTGGGAAATGATGTAACCATCATGGGGAGATCTCAGACTCGGGATGAATTTAGACATTTCAAGTTGTCTTAATCTAAGTGACAAAAGTTTCCCTGCTCATTCCCCTAATTCCAGATATCTCAACTTAGCGTTATGGATGGCCAACTCTGCTTTCTGCGCCATTATATCATAATAGGACACTTGAAGGCGATGCAGTCTGGCCCAATCTTCTGGTGGAGATACCTTATTTATTATATGCTCCAACTGGTATATTTCATCTAATAGGGAGTCAAGCATTAGTTTATTTTTCCGAGCTCGGTAGAGGCAATTCGTATAAAGTTACCCCTGATGGCACACTTAAGGACAGCCCACACTACATCAATCCTCTCTACTGAACCCAAATTTATGTCCAGAAAATCCTTAATAAATGCTTGTGTGGAGGTCAGGGTCTCAGGGTGCTTAAGTAACTGCTTATTAAGGTGCCAGATGGAGCTCCTACGACCCCTGGACCTAAAATAAAGGATATACCAACTGGGGAATGATCTGCGAGTACTCTGTAGTAAATGGCTGTGTCAATAATACCAGAAAGACAGAAGAAGCTTACCAGCCAATAATCTATTCTAGAAAAGGTGCCATGCGGTGGAGAGTAATATGTAAATTGCTTTCCCTCTGGGTTTAAGGCTCGCCATACATCCACTACCCCTGCTCCCGATAAGAGGTCTCAAAAAGTACGCTGTGCTGGTGAAAGCCCACATTTTGTACTGTTGGAACGGTCCATATCTGCTCTCAACACCAGATTCCAATCTCCCCCCAAAAATGTCAAAATGGGTGGGTTTGACACCACCTTTGTTAATAATGGAGTAAAGAAAAGAGGCGAGTCTATATTCAGTCTATATATTGAACCTATTAAGATTGGAGTTAGTGCCAGTGTGCCCTGTATAATACTGTAGCATCCATTCTTGCAGTTTAATAAACGGTACATGTTTAGCTATCAAAATAATGGTGCCAGCCCATTTTGTGGAGTTACCAGAACCATATATTTGCCCCACCCATCCCCGCTTAAAGAATAAAATGTCATCCCTGGGCAGATGAGTCTCTTGCAAACAGGCAATCTCTGCTCCTAAGTGGGTGAGATGTTTAATAATCATACACCTCTTTTACTTACTCTGAGCCCCTTTTACATTCCAGCTCACGAATTTGTAAGGTCGCCCCATTAACTTCTAACAGATAGTAGATAAACAAAAGAAATCCTGAGTTTAACTAATTTACCGCGAGATATTCCCCTTATAATCTTAATGTGCAGAATTTCCCTAACCACCCCCACTTCATTGCCATACTTAAAATACAGTGCAGACAAAGGTGATGTCGTCCGTTTATGATATAAACGTAAAAGAAACCCACCCCTTGCCCTCCCCCACAACTACCCATAATGATGAACTGCCCCCGGCTCAAACAAAGCCGAACTCCTAATGTACAACACAGCATGTGATTAAAGCTTGTCACTACCTATCCCCCAGTAAAACCCCTCCTCCTCCCCCAACCTGCTATGAATATACAGCTGGTAAAAACAAAACAAAAAAGAAAATGAACAGATACACGAACATTCTAGGATGCAATCTATTGGCTCATCCTAATGCCCTATATGCCCAGCAACAAACCATCGAAGAGCCTTCCCTTCATCATGTAAAGAGCATCAAAACATTAAGTCGAATTGAGTAAGAAGGGAAAAGTAGATGACTAGAGAAAAAAAGATAACAGAAATCAAGATAAGATAACAGCCGAATTCCGACTGTTCTGTAATTACACAATTTTCTTTGCAGTATCGGCCCGAAAAAAAAAAAAAGGGAACAAAAAGGAAAGTCCATCCTGGAGTCTCAAATTCACTCCTTTGCTTATCCAGTATACCTTATTTCAAGAATTTATCAGCCCGTGTACTCTGATCAGCTTAGAGGTAACCAGATTTGGAAAATCCTGTTGGGCCTGGAAAAATCTTTCAACACCATTAAATAGACCCTGATCAGTCCTCGAATAAAAAAAAAAAAAGGGGAGAAAGAAAAGAAAAGAAAAAAGAAAACTTAAAATGATCACTTGCTGTTATTACCAACTACAGGATAAACTAACTATTATACATCAGAGTACTTGATTATTATGCTAGGGCAAAATGGGTATTCGTGTCATCTGGCCTCTCTTATTTCGGATTCCAAGCACTGCTTTCACTCAGCTACCCAAAATATTCTTTGTTACAATCAGCGAATGAAGGGTTATAGAGTCTCATGCCAGTCTAAGGCTGTTGACAAAGTGCCCCCAAAAAGCCGGTGTTCAATCCCAGTCATCCATCAGTCCCTACAGACCAATTCAGATATTTTTTAATCGAGAAAGACTGTTTCACTTGAAGAGATCTAGAAATAACTTGAGGAGCTCCTCCGTGACGTGCTTGGCTGTATCAAATGTAACCCATTTATCTTTGTGCTCAACTTGCGGCATTGCAGGGTATTTCATATGAAAAGGTACCCCAGCAGCGATCACACGAGATACTAGGGGTGGAATTCTTTCCTTTTAAGACGTACTGAGTGGGGTAAATCTTGGGACAACCTTAGCTTGTTACCTTCCCATTGAATTTCATGAACTTCTTTAACTTTACTCATAATATGCATCTTGTCCAAATAATTAAATAGTTTGAACACTAGTGGTCTGGGTGGTGCTCCTGGTAACGGGGGAAGGCACAGGGAGCGATGTGCTCTCTCAACTACATAAGTAGTATTATTCGGGGAAGTCCCCGCTACTCTTTCACAAAGCTTTTGTACGAATAGTACTGGGTTGGTGCCTTCTTCTTTCTCTGGGAGACCAAAGATAATTAGGTGATTGCTCCTGCTGTGCCCTTCAAGGTCCTCCAGCTTGTCTTCCATTTTCCGGAGCCTTTGTCTTAATATGGAGGAATCCAGTTCTGTCTTGTCCCTCCATTTCTCTACTGACACTAGTCGTGCATCTACATCCGACTCAAGTAGTAAGTGAGTCAAGATTGACCCGAATTTGCTGCACATCGCTGGATATCGCAGTGACAGAATCTTGCAAAGGGAGCATAATTTCCATGAACCTTGCTTCCTACAATGCTGTAGCAGTCGTGGCAGATGATGGGGTTGTGGTAGCCTATGCCTTGGGCCGTTTTGCAGCCTTGTCTTTTTCTGGAGACAGTGGAGGCATCTGCCATGGTGGAGCTTTCCGCATTTCTATTTCCATTTATTTCCACCGACGACTGTCTCCGGAGAGCTTCCTACACAGAATATTTACTAAATTGCTGACTGAAACTTACATAAAAGGACGAAATTCCAGGTTCTAGTGGGGAGTGAGGACAGGATACGACCTTCAGCTAGGCAGCCATCACGTGATTCCCTGGGAGTGCCTCTTATGGGTTGTGTGTCCTGTCTTTCTCGCAGTGCTTGTTGCTCCTGTTGCCCATGACACTGCTTGCTTCCCCTCATGTATTCAGTGGGGGCACTGGCAGCCTAACACATGTTCACATAGGCCTAGTTGTGGGAATGGCACAATGATCATGGCCCACTGCCTTTCATGTATGTACCCTGTGGGACTTGTGGTTACCTATTGATGCTAACAGTACATTGTATCTTATGCTTCTGTGAATATCCCGTCAGCCCACCACATCCCTACCATGTGCTCATGGGCCTGGGACTACCAGGCCTATCACACCACTTCTGTGCAGTCCTTGTCACCCAGGGTGGACATGCGAAGGCCACTTGCCAACCCACCATAGGTTGGCATTACTGCATAGTATTCATGAATGTCACCCTTCCTCTGCCATCCCTGCACACACCTGGCACACTGCACAGGCCTTACCGGATATGGGAGAACATACCACATGTTGTTTGGAAAACCATATTACTGCTTGCAGCCCTGGGGCTGCCAGATCTGCCTAGCAGGCCACTGGGGGTGGCCCTTGATGTTGAAGCCCTGCCACCATACCATCAGTGGAACACATTGCGGCCCCTTTCAATTGTTCTGGGGGACACATACCTTGGTCTTCCACTGCACTGAGGTCCTGCACACATTGGGCAGTCTTGGATATTCTTGGTGCAGACCTCCATGAATGTTTCTCAGCCATAGTACTGTCACACTCTGTCTCTCCCTCTCCCTCCCCCTCCCTCTCTCTCTATCCATCTCTCTCTCTCTCTCTCTCTCTCTCTCTCATCACCAGACATACTGTGCACGTTGCATACCACAGCTACGATAAGGCACTGCATACTTCTGCATCACTGGCTCTGTCTGTTACTGTACTGGGTCTAACCTGCATACCCATGGCTAGGCTGGCAATGTGGGATGTCATATGGTAGTGGCACCTCCCCAAACACTGGTCCCATACTCCCTTGCTGCCCACATGCCCCACATAGCAGCATTCCCCACGGTATTTGCCAAGTGTTCCCCAGCCTCCAGTCCATATGGATGCAGCTGTTCCACTAGCATGAACACACATACCCAAGCATACATCATGTATCCATCAGTTGTGCACTGCAGGCAGTCCGTGTGGTCTGTGCATCATACATGTGTTCAACATCTGCATCTGCATGCTTCTTGACAGTGCAGTACCTCACACCAGGAGAAACCACCAGCGAGTGGGTACACTGCATGCCACTCACCAACACTCCTAGATGGCTCCCCCATGTGGCAGGTTGTGGTTGTCAGGAGACACCAGGGGACACAGTGGTCAGCATGCCATGGTAGCATTATACCTGTACAGATATGGGTTCAGGTGGGTGGAGGTGTTGTCATGTAAAGTGACAAAGGATGAGGTCAGATCTGACACGATGTCCAGCCACTGCTATGATGCCATGTCCTGAGCCCTGGCTCACAGTGATGTTGCTGAAATGGTTCTCCTCATCACATATCTCTCCAGAGTCCAGCTTCTCTGCCACATCAGGCATGTCTACATGGTATGTCAGTGCAATTTTGTGTAGCATGCAGTATGCAACAAAGATCTTACTGGCCATCTCTGGTCAGTACTGTGGTGCCCCTCCGGAGTGGTCCAGGCACTGGAATCTCATCTTCAGCAGGTCAAATGTTCACTTGATGACTACCCTGGTGGTGGTATGGGTCTGGTTGTAGTGCTCATTGGCCTCTGACTATGGATGCCTCACTGCTGTCATTATCCAAGGCTGCTGGGGTAACTACTGTCACCTGTTAAAAGGTAATGGCATAGTTACACACTGTCCCATGGTCCTCTGCCTAACACCATCCTCTACTCTTCCCAACTGTACTGCAGATGTCCATGGCAACCCTATCTTCCCCCACCCAACAAACTACCCTTCCCCAGTTCCACCAGGCGACAGCATCCATGCCGTCTGTCTGGGGGCAGAGCATCACGCCTCCAGGACATCTGGTCCACCTTCTACTCTATGCTCGACTCTCAGCAGCCCATGATACAGCTTCCAGTACTACGTACACCACTGATGTGTCCAATGTAGGCGTTCAGTGACCCCACCATTCTGCATCATCACCCTTACAGTAATAAAGTATTTTGCATGTTAGAAACAGTATAAGCAGTTCATTTAGACTTTTGGTGGTGATTGCAGGACTTTTCTTTTGATGTTGGATTGTCATTTTGTCCATGTACCACCTCCCAGTCCAGCAGCCTTTCTGAATTTGGATTTACATTAGATATACTGCAGCCTTCCCCAAGGGTTTAAATAAAAAAAATGACTTTTAGCCATACAGTACATTTAAGCAACTCCCTTTAGTTTTTCTGATCCATTACTCTCATTACGTTTTAATGATCAACTTAGGATTTATTTTGGTAGTTTGGTCCACTCAGATCTGTCTATATGTAAATTGCTTAACATCAGTTGGGGACAAATGATACTGTGTTTCTATTTTTTCAGTGAATGGTTTACGACTTTGCAGACAGGAGATGTTATAGGTTCCACAAGGAATCATGTAATTTGTAGAGCATGGGTGCTTGGGATCACACTTCAATGGAATTTATTTTGTTAAATCGAATTTTGCCAGGTTGGAGGAATATGTATGCCATTTATAGTATCAAATTCGGTAATGGTTCAGCAATACGTCTACTATTTACAGATGCAATATTTCAGCAATACATGAACTACTTATTGATTTTGTATTTAAAATTCCCCTTGCTTATTATACTGATTGAATCTTACCTCGCTTTCCATTGTTTTCCTTTTTCCTCTGTCCTCCTTTTTTCCATTCTATCACCTCCATCCCTTTGTTTCTAATACCATGGGATCTATGCCAGTAACAGTATTCCTAGTCTCTAGTCAGGAACCTCTTCACATAGAGCACTGACTCTTGTGACTGAAATTTAGAGACATCTTTACTATCATTTTATTGAATTAATTTGGCAAAAGTGAAACATATGTTGACATTGATTACTAACTTCCTATACATTTAATATATTCAATTGATGGGAATATCTTTAATTTTGTCCCTATCACTCCCTTCATGTTTTCTCCATGTTATCTTTCTGCCCCCCACACACACACACACTTCTACCTTACTGGCAATTCAGTGTTTGCCTACCAAATATCAGTTATTTCAGCTAGGATCGTCTCACTTAGAGCATTGACTAATGCCACGTAAACTTATAAAGTGCACTACCTGATATTGGCTACTAACTTCTTACACCATTTTTGTGAACTTAGTTGTTTTGCATACTTTATGAGCCCTTATTTCAATCCATTTTCAGGTGCCCCCCCCCGCCCTTTATTTATGAATATTCAATGTTGACTAAGCAGGTAGTTTTTCAGCCAGGATCCGGATACATGGAGTACTAATGCATGTGAGGGGAATTTATGGAAACTCATAATGTTTCCTAATAAATTAATTTGGCCAAAGTGGAGTTGATATTAATATGGATTAGGGACATGAATATTCTTCTAGTATTACTTATATGATGTAATCAGTTATTCTGCATCTCTACTTATTTGGTTCCTTTTTGTTCTTTTTCCCCTAGTCTGTTCTCTTCTTTCTATTATCTCTTTCCACCCCCCTTCACAGAGAATCCAATATTAGTAATTTAATTCTTACAATCTTCTTAATAACAGCATAATGGCATAGTACAATTTTATGCACTTTATAATAAGCAAATATGTTGGTGCATTTTTATTATTAAGGAGCATACCCTCCAATTTAATGGATTTGAAAGGTGCAATGGAATATAATCTAGAACAGTTCTTTGAACCGAACTCCTGTCTGGATATATTAATACACACATCAACTGATTTTATTCATTCAAACCTGCAATCAGACATTTATCCTGTGAAACAAATTGATAAATTTATCTATTGTTATAAGAACCATAGGGAAACAATAAAACCGACATGTTGTAGCATTTAAGTTTGTCATGTCTGTGACACTGATCATAGGAATAGTCATTCTGGTTCATGTCACTGACAGGCACTTGAACATGGAGATTTTAGGTTTGGAGACAAAAAAACATAGAAGACATGATAAAATTACAATTTTCAATTGCATAAGTGCCAATATACTTGTGGACATGTATAGTAAGGTCTCTGTTTGCCACATGCATGTAAACAGTCCCCTTTAAACTGCAATTCATCCATTCATTCCCCAGCTCAGTGAGTCACTGAATTGTGAAGTGAATGTATGAACTGTGGATTAATTATACTACAGAAAGAAGTTCTGCAGAATTGATCACTGAACTGTGGAATAATTACATGTATTTTGGAATAATCCATTAAACTGCAGAATAATATTTCTCAGAACTATCATTCTGCAGTTCATGTGTATTATTCTGTAGTTCAGTCAAAAAGTTAACTGGAACAGTACAAAAATCTGGCAAACACATTTGCAAGCTTCCAATCTCACCAATGGTGAAAGTTTACAAAAATTTTGAGAAGTTTACAAAAGTTCACAAAAGTTCTGCAAAGACAGAATTCACAACTTTTGGCAAACAGCTACTTCTGCTCAGTCTACAAAGTGAAGGTGGGGGCAGATCACAAAGGAGTAGCAGGAATGGGAGGAGGAGAAGATGGATACATATCCATTTTCAGAGGAAAGAGTCTGGAAAGGACTTGCAGCACTGAAGGTGGGCAAGTCTATGGGACCAGACTGGATACATCCAAGAGTACTAAAATAATGCAGTGAGGTGCTAGTTGCCCCACTGACACCAGTGTTCAACATCTCACTGGAAACAGGCATGGTTTCAGAAGATTGAGGAAGGGCTGACTTAGTCCCTTTACATAACAGTGGCAGAGGGAAATAGGCTAGCAACTTTAGGTCAGTCAGTCTTACTTCAGTGATGGGGAAATTAATAGAAATCTGCTGAAGTAAAGACTGGTAGAGTATCTGGAATGCAAAGGGCTGCAAGATATCAGGCAGTATGTATTCATAATGAAAATATCATGCCAAACAAGTCTGATAGATATCTGACTGGGTGCCAGAGAAATAGATCTGAAGAGGGCACTGCACATGGCTTTTCTAGTCATTAGAAGGCATTCAACACTATGCCAGAGAGGAGGCTGATAAATATATTGAACAACCAATGGGTGAAACCCAGGGTGGTGAACTGGGTTAGAAACTTGTTAATGCTAGGAGACAGAGGGTGGTGGTTAATGACACTCACTCTAAAGATGTGAGAGTGATCTGTGAGTTACTACAAGGCTTGGCACTGGGACCAGTCCTTTTCAATGTCTTCATATGGCACTTGTGGTGAAACTGGTAGGGAATGTATGCCTTTTTGCAAATGATTCAAAAATCTGCAAGTGGGTGGACCCTCAATAGGAGATGAAGAGAATGTGCAGGGATCTTTGGAAACTCGAGGAATGGTTAAAGGCATGGCAGCTAGAGTTCAATGCCAGAAAGTGCAAAATCATGTACCTAGAACATAAGAACCTAGGAGCAGAGTACAAAATGGGGTCAGTCATTGACAGTCACTGAACAGGTAAGGGACCTTAGGGTTATCATATCTGAGGACCTCAAGGTGGCAGAGCAGAGTGACAAAGCAGTGAGCAGGGTTAGTGGGATGCTGAGGTGTATGCAAGTTATCACTGTGTTCCTAATTGGTTAGATCCCACCTGGAGTATTATATCTAGTTTTGGATTAGCACCTCAGAAAGTATAAAGACAGGATGGAACCTGTCCTGAGGAGGACAACTATAATGGTGCAGGGTTTGCACAAGAAGACCTATGAGGAGAGACTAAGGAACATCAACTTGTATACCCTGGAAAGGAGGAGAGAGAAGGTGATATGATAGAGACCAACAAATGCCTCACGGGGTGAACAGGGTACAGGGAGGAGTCTTCTTCAATGTGAAAGAGTGCTTTGACCAGGGGGCATGTGATGAAACTGGAGGAGGGGAATTTAAGAGAGATACAAGGAAATATTCTTTACTGAAAGGGTGACAGACCCCTGGAACAGACATCTAGTAGAAGTGGTGGAGTCTAAAACAGTGGGGTTTTCAATCATGCATGGGATAGACATAAGGGTATATTAGAAGAGAACATGAAGGCAGGAGGAATTGCTATAGATCAGATAGGGTCTGAAGAAGTAGATTAGGCAGGCAATAAACTGGGCAGACTGGGTCATCTATGCAATCTTTTTCTGCTGACAAAATTCTGTTTCCATGTTTTCATTTAAATTTATTTTTCCTTTTGACGTCCCGATTGGAAAGAAATTCTTACTCCCCTATCAATTGAAGACACATGGATATACATTAAATCTACCATTGCAGACCTTGAAAACTCATAATTTCCAGTTAAAATAAAATACAATAAAAAAGAGAAATTCCCCATTTGGTTTAATAAAGCAATTAAAGCCCCAATTAAAAGAAAAGAATAACTCTTCTTGCGGCTGAAGACTGAAGATTCAAAAAATAAAGGAGACACTTTGTTTAAGTACAAACTCTCAGTAAACAAACTCAATTAATGCAGGCCCGGTGGTGCTGAGGGTTGAGGTGCTGGATGCCACACCTCGCACCATGCTGGTGACCCAGGTTCAGGAATGGGCTCAGGCCCCCGGGGGCTGGCAGGGGAGAGGAAGGATTGAGTGTCCTATGACTGCTGTCCTTTCTCTGCGGTGGGTATGGGTCATGCACGATGCTTCAGCAGCAACTGGTGGAGACCAGCTGCACTAGGTTGAGTGCAGAGCTTCGGGAGGGGGGGACATGCTGGGGATTGGCACGAACATGCTTAAGGATGCCATTGCACATCCGGCTCCCCAAGGGGCCAGAACAGCAGAAAATGGTGGGGTGATCAAGCAGCTGATGCACCCCCAAGCATGAGAGGCTCCTTGTCCCAGGGGTGGCCAACCGCTGTGGCATGGGGTGATTATCCATGCGCCAGACCTGGCTCGGGGATGCAGGTGCCGGCGGCCGGAGGTTGTGGACCCACTCTGTGGAGGGGGAGAAAATATGCTACGATAAAAAAAAAATCAAGTAAGCACTCTAAACACAATTTGGAGTTCAAAATTGCACATAATAAGGACTCTCACAAATCATTATTTTCTTATCTTAATAGTAAAAAAGGTAGTAATAATAATATTGGCCCCCTGATCAAAAATAATTGTACTATTACATCAGACAGAGACACTGCCAACATCTTTAATGATTATTTTTGCCCAGTGTTTTCTGCCAAAGAAACCTATCAACTTCTTGACTCTCTTACACATTTCATCCCCTACATCATTTCCCTAGAGGACACAATACAAGCCTTTAAAACTCTAAAACCCAAATCAAGCCCAGGTCCTCATAACATCAGTCCTAGATTCCTTATGGAAACTAACACCTCTGACAATCTTATTTAATAAATCCCTAGCAGAAGGTATTGTCCCACAAGACTGGTTAAAAGCTATGGTGATTCCCATTTTTAAAAAGGGCTCCAGAACTGATACTTGGAATTACTGTCCCATCAGCCTGACCTCCGTTATTTGCAAACTCATGGAAAAAATCATCAACGGTTCACTTGAAAAATAAATGATATCACTAGATATCAGATTTGACACAGCCTGGCTTTAAACAGGGACATTCTTGCACCTCTAACTTAATTGCCATTTATAATCATACTAGTGAAGTTATTAATTCTCAAATTCCAAGGGATGTCATCTTGTTGGACTATAGTAAAGCATTTGATAGAGTGTCACATGGAAAACTCATCAATAAACTCGTACTACTAGGCTTCTCACATCAACTAGTACACTTGGTAAACAGTTGGTTAACAAATAGTACTCAGTGTGTTAAAATTCAAGATATTCAGTCAGACAAAGAACCAGTGAACAGTGGTGTCCCTCAGGGTTCAGTCCTGGCCCTATACGGTTTAACTTATTTATTATTCTCATGCAGATTGGTCATAAAAATTTTCTATTGAAGTTTGCAGATGACATTAAGTTAGGGGGTCAAGTTGATAACATTGTAAATGTGAGGTCTTTAGTAAATGACCTCCAAACAATCATAAAATGGGCAGTGGCTAACAGCATGTTATTCAATGCCGATAAATGTACTGTCCTACACTTCATAGGTTCATAGGTTCATAAGTTTGCACAAGTTCTAGGGACTAGCCTATAGTGAACTCATCACCCTTATCCTGGGTGGAAATTATATTTAGAATCACCCATATATAAGTCTAAATTCATTTTGGAATGCTGTAAATTAACACTTTGTACCACATCCAGGGGCAGTATGTTCCAAACTGGAACTACTCTCTGTGTGAAAAATCAATTTCTTCTAACAGTCTTAATTATGCCTGATCTCAACTTTAGTTTATGGGACCTATTATTTATAGAATGGTACCAGTCCATGCATATGGTCTCAAATAAGGCCGCATCCCTTGTTGCTTTATAAATCAAATACAAATCTCCTCTTAATGAGCGATATTCAGGGGAATAGAGGCCCAGTATTTTTAAACTATCATCATATATACGTGCTTTCAAATTAATAATATGTTTGGGAAACCTTTGTTGAACTTTTTCTACCAACATCTTATCTTTGACCAATGTTGGAGCACAAAAATATGAGCAATAATCAAAATGTGATCTTACTATACTACAATATATAGGTTTTAGCACTTCAGGCTCCCGACTTGTGATATTTTTCAAAATACAATTTATCAGTCTGTGACATTTTTTAACAGTTTTATTTGCATGCTCAGGAAAATTTTAAACTATCTGTAATATAAACTCCCAGATCCTTATCACAGGTGACCGTGCTTAGTGAAATGTTATCCATATGTTGTTTTTACCAAAATGCAGAAATTTGCATTTGGAAATGTTAAAGGTTAATTTATTTTGATTTGCCTAGATTGATAAATTATTCAAATTAACCTACAATATATGTGCTGAAGTAATGACATTCACAATACACCCCAATTTGGCATCATCTGCATATTGTTAAGCCACCCTCCATGTGTGGTATTCATACTAGAGATAAGAATATTAAACAAAATTGGGCCAAGTACTGTGCCCTGAGGCACCCCACTAGTGACCCTACTCCAGGTGGACTTAAAATCCTTGACACTAGCTTGTCGCTTTCTATCTCCCAGCCAGGACGAGATCCACATAATAATATTCCTATGAAGTCTTATATCAATAAGGCATTTGATCAAGATTTTTTGAGACACTGAGTCAAAAGCCTTTTCATAATCTAAAAAGATTACATCCACTCGAAGGCCTGCATCCAAGGCTTCACTAATGGGCTCAAAAAAGTTAATGAAGTTATTTTGACATGATGTACCTGCTGTAAAACCATATTGAGCTATATCTGTCAGACTATTGCTTGTTATATGCCTGTTTATTTTTTGTAATAAAAGTTTCTCCATTACTTTACCTATGCAGGAGGTCAAACTAATTGGTCTATAATGCTTGGCATTCTGTTTTGCACCCCCTTATGAATGGGGACCACCAAAGCTTCCTTCCACTCCTTTAGAACTGCTCCTTTCACAACAGATTCATTAAACAGAAGCGAGACAGCACCAGCAAGCTCATAAGAGATTTCTTTCAAAAAGACGAAAGGGGTATTGTCTGGTCCAGTTGAGGATGTGGATTTGAAGGAATTCATGGCCGAATAAATTTCAGCGACAGTAAATTCCACACAGAGTCCTGAGTGCCACAATCTATATTTCCTACTTTATCTTTATCTTTAAAGATACTGGGCAAATACTGACTGAATTCATGAGCCATAAGTTGTTCATCAGATACCAAATTATTATTAATTTGTAGGGGGGCCCGTCTTGGAAACATTACTTTTCAGGGATCCAATATATTTGAACTGTTTGTTATAGTCCTTTTTTACTGTCACTAATTTGTATTCCAGATCTTTCTTGGATTTTCTAATAGCAGATTTAGCTTTATTAGCTTTTTGTTTAAACCTGTGTAAGTTAGTCTCAGTCTTTTGTTTTCTGTATTTATTAGAAGCCTTTTCTTTTGCCCTTACAAGTCTGCTAATCCCTGTAGAATACCAAAGGGGAAGCCTCCTTCGATTTTTGTATTTTATCCACTCAGGAACCCAGTTGTTAAAACAGAACTCAATTATTTATTTTATTTTTCCCCATATCTGATCTACTTCAAGGTCCCTCAATTCTTGTTCCCAATTCCAGTCTGCTAAGAAGGCCCTTCAGTATTCATAATCTGAGAACATCAAACACTTTAAATAATATCACCCTTAAGTCATCAAATTGCAAAAGGGATTTAGGTATTTTTGTTAATAACAAACTTTCTTTTTTGGATCACTGTGCTAAAATTTCAGTATGTTCAAATGGGCTCTTAAAGGATATAAATCATACTTTTATTTCAAAGACAGCTAAATGTATAATTCCCTTGTATCGATCTCATGTCAGACCATACATTGACTTTGGACCTCCTTTTTGGAGACCATATCTCAGTATGGACATAGCCTTGTTGAAGCACATACAGAAGCAAGCCACTAGGATGGCACCACACTTATCCACTAGAATCTATACAGAAAGACTCCAAGCTACTGGTCTGCATTGTCTCCAGCTTAGACACTGCAGAACGGATATATTATTCCTCTATAAATTATTAAAAACACCTACTTTAGCACAGCAATATGGAATATTTTATACAACTCATAGGATAGTACCTAGACTTCATAACAAACAATTAGTAATCTGTAAAGCTAAAACCAATAAAAGGTTACATTACTTTTCATTAAGGACACCTAGATATTGGAATCAACTTCCTCAAGAACTGGTTGACCAAGAAACATTTGTCACCTTTAAGAAGGGTCTAGACAGATGGCTTACAGAAAACCACTATAGAGTGGGACAATCCTGATGGGCCTCAGCCTTCTTTTGCCATAATTTATCAAGTTACCAAGTTAAAAAATTCAGATTCACACATGTCAGTGTGAAAATCATGTTGCCAATGCCAATTACGGCACAGGCAGCATGCCACCCAGCATTTTAGTGCCAGGCGTTACATTTCCTGGGAGTTACAGTGCCAAAGCATGCTCCTGGGAAACAGTCAGTTTTTGAGTGAGACTTTGCCCCAAAACTAAATATAACCTCCTCCAGGGTGTGAATACCCTAGATGGGGCAGAAATTGTGTGGTTGCAAAGGACAGCATCAGTGAGGGGCAATCTAAAATCAAGATCGCCTCTGTCACTGTCACCCGTGTTGTGGCACCCTAATTGCAGTGCCAGAATTCAGTTGCAGAACTAATGGTATACCAAAAATTAGCACTGTTGACATTGTTAGTCATTTTAATTTGCAGTTATAACTGTGCACTCTGTCTTTTTAACTTGTATTTACATTAGTCCTCCAAGGAATTGCACCAGGCCTCTCCCTGAATATTCTAAGCACAGTTCTAGAGCATCTCCCCAGTTGTTCTTTTTGTGAGGCTTCCCCTGCTCCAACATGGCTCTCTACTCTTTCTCACCATGACTGTTTCCAGATACAGAAACTCCCCGCCCCCCTTTCTGGCTTGCTTGACTCATGAAACCTCCTGTGATGTTCATGTATACATTAACCTAACCATTTTCCTAATTTTGTACAAATCTATGGTGTTATAAGTTACATTTCTAGTCATGGTATCCAAGCTTGCTCAATTGTTGCAATTTAAATGTATGGTGCCATAGTCTGACTATGCTGTTGTTAACTAATTCTGTGTTTGCTTTAAAAGAGTTTAAGCAGGTGCTTTCTACTCTACCAAGGTTCCAACATGTACACTTATTCTGGCACTCTGTTATGGGTGGCACGGGGTCATAACCACGCATACAACAATAGAACGTCAACAAATGCCACAAGCAAAATGGCATGCGCCATAATAAGGTCAGGAAATACACTGAGCAACAGAAAGAGCACAGGCTGTTGAAATAAATGGGCTACTCTTTTTTTTTTGGGGGGGGGTCTTGCAGCCTGCACCCCCCACCGGAATTAAAATAACAAACTTGGTGGTGGGTGGACTCAGAAGATGGGGAGAAAGTTGGGAGGGAGGAACTTTGTTTTAAAAAAATAAATAAATAACAGCAAAAGTAGTAGCATGGGAGGACCTGCGGGGAATCGAACTACAGCCCCAGGTCTCCCAAGTACACCATGTGCTGGTGCCATAACTACTCCAAAACAGGAGTGACTGGACTAGGCACCCAGCACTCGGTAACTTGATGCCTTCCTAGTAATTCATTCAGCAACAGGGTTAGCAGTAATTCCCTATTGCTGTTGTACTCCTGTCACTGTAATTTGTAGCACGCTCTTCAGAGCATGGTTAATACTGCATTTTATTCCATGCATGGTATTGACCTGTTAGCATTATGGGTCACTTTGTGTCTCCTTTGTTGCCTGCTACACCATGATATGCTGGATATGATTTTGTCATATCCCTTTGTCTGAATATAATCTGATTATTATTATCAACTGGTGCTCTTTTATGTTACCCCCCCCCCCAAAAAAAAAATGCTGACAAACCCTATTGCATGTTCCTGGCACTTGTTGCCTTCTACTCAATGCACTTTGTTGAGGCACAGTCATCAGTCATCACCTCAAACCCAAAATAGCATTGAAACATCACTCCTTACCAGTGTGGGAGTTTCAGGGAGCCTAAAACAGTGACTCTCTCCTTGCTGGCTGCAACTCCTTATCGGTACCTCTCTGCACTGCCCCCTGAGTACTCTAACACAGCGTTACTATCAGGCACTGCTGTCTTTCTAAATTTTCATTTAATAGTGGGAAAACAAGGCTGATTTTCTTAACTGCAGTGTGCTGTGATTCTGGTTCAGAAGGAGTGTGGTCTGCTGTTTTCATACCTTCGTTATAATGTATTTTGAGAGTGACCTGGATACTCTAGACCAGGGGATGGAGTTGGTTGGGGAGATCCTCGGACCAAGACCTTTGGAGACAGTTCCTTTCAGTGAGTGATGAAATGTCCCTGGGACCACTTCTGAGAGTATTATGGGTGAACACTCTATCTGGAAAAGGTATGCTGGTATAGCTTAAGGGCATTCAGGGATGGCATAAAAACTATCTAACTTACCATGCTCAGATCAAGCAATTTTTCTTTTTTTTTTTCACACATGCTCTGCTCAGATGAAGTACCAAAATAAACCATGGGGATATTATGGAAACCTGTGAGAATGGTGAAGCTGAGACAATATTAAGAGTGCTAAGGAAGGTCAAGGCACATATCACAGTAAAAGTTTCCTTTTTTCTTATTCTGACCTTCTTGGGCCTACTTTAACCATGCTTCCATGATTTTAAATGTACATTTACCACATGACAAACTACTGCATTAAAGCTTTTGGGTGCCTTGGAGTTATAAGTGACAGCCAACTAATTGAAAACCTAATTTTCTTTTCCCTGATGCTTGGAATTGGTGGCAGCTGAGTAGAACTCTGTAGGGAGTCTATCCACAGAATATAATAAGCTTGCCAGAAGTTGTAACTGACAAACAAGGTTAATTGTTGTTAGTCTACCAGAAACTGTTTAGAATTGCAAACATATTTGAGAATGTTTAAGAAGTATGGACTTTAGACCATCCATATTTATATCAGATGCTGTTACTCAACACTTGTTATATTTTATTTAGCCTCTATTGTATGTGTGATTTTATTTTCTTAACTCATTTGCTCCAGGTGGCCATTTTGGGTCTGATCCAGCAATTGATGGTTCTAAAACCACTTTGCCTCTATGGGAACAAATAAAATAACTATAGTTATTACTGGTTTGTCTCCTTCAGTGACTTGAGGGGGATATTATCTTATCAAATCCTACTTATTCAAAATGCACTAACATACATCTTGATTTATAGGAATATTCTTTGTTACTGTACAGAATTATTACGGCTGATTGTTGCTATAGTAATGGGTTAATATAAGTGAAGAACCATATGAATGGCCAGATCCAATAAATTCCATGAAAGAAGTAGAGAGATAACCCTGTGGCGCTCATTGCTGGATGGGAGTTATTATGTTTTGCTTATGGACACTGGGGGACTCTAATGAGAGTCTGGACAATTAGCAGTGGCTTGGGCATCATGCTGGTTAATAGGTTTATTTGTGTGGGAAAATGACCTGTCAGTTTTATTCAGGCAAAAGTTTGTAGGACCATGGATTTAATGCCATTGGAGTGGTTGGTAGGAAACAGTCACCATGTGGATCATCCAACAGGGCACAGAGCAGCATGAGTTGCATGGTGCTCTTCAGAGCTTCCCCTAGGAGTTTGGTTACTGCTGACCACAAAGACTGGCTTAGTTTGGGTCTAATGACCACAGTTGTGCCATTATTTGGGGAAAGAGCACTCTTGTGTATTAACATAAATATGACTTTATGGCTCTGACGTAGCTATCCAGTTCCACCTCCAAATTAGATACTGACGTCCAGTTGTTTGGAAGTGAGAGCAAATAAGTTTCAATGAGCTCTGTTATAGCAGGCTCATTAACCAGCCCAGTTAACCACTTGTCTCTGAACCATCATTTATTCAGTGGGGTTCATCCCTCTGCCTCATTTCACAATATTACTGGCTGGGGGTTATTCATTTAAAATATACTACAAACATTTACTTTTAATATATCTAAAATATGTTGGTGATTATTTTAACTTGATTGATGGCTACTGTGTTTGGTAATGAACATCATCTCTTACACCGAGAAAGAACACTATGGGTCCGATCCTCAAAAGCTACTGAAACTACAGTGGACCTCATACAGCTGTGGATTGCCCACTCCACACATGCAGATAACTCAGTTGTAGTCCCAAAGCACCTACTAATCAGTGAAAGTGACACTCCCAGATGATCTTGCTCTGTCTGCAAAGCTACAATGTGGTCTGGTTGGAAGGCTGGCAAGGGGCAAATCTGGACTCTGCAGTCAGTCACAATGCAAGACATACGTTGTGAAGGCTCTCAGCAGGGTGTAGAGGCTACAACAGTGTGACCCCTGATATAAGCCTCCATGCTTCTTACGCCTACCCACTATAGTGTGTTTGGGGCCCCAGCAGGGCCCCCTTCGACTATAGCAGCCCCATAATATAGCACGGAGTGCTGTGAAACAGGGAATTAGAGGTGTCAGTATGGCTCAGTTTGTAGCACATACACCTCTGCACCAGAAGGTCATGGGTTCTAGCCCACACAGGGATTGGGCTCATATCAGAAATGCTGGCACACAAGTGCAGTACAAAAGGAATGCTGTTCTCTCTGGGTGTGCCATCCTTTAGATAAGACATGAAACTGAGGTTCTGTCTGCCTGTTCTGGAGGCTGTTCATGGGGATGTTAGAGACCCCATGGCACATCTTGAAAAAAGTAGGGTAATTTCACTGGTGTCAGGGCCAAACTTCCCCCATTCACTAAAATACCACTAACAGCTTACACTGGTTCAATTTCACCTGATTTACATCAGTGTTCCCCTCCCCCAGCCCAGGATAAGGTTAATATTAGGCAATGTAGTTTATACTGTACCTCCTTTCCTGGTCAGCAAAAAACAAAATAAAATGAAACTTTTACAGAGTCTGTTACTTTTAAGATTACTTTAATGACATTATATTTACATAGACCAGTTTATAGTTTATTAATTGTCTGCATGTCTCTTTATTTCATTCTTTATTACTATGCCAATTTGCAGTATCATTGTCCCCTAGAGTTAATTTGCTTCTGCTACTTAATCCTTTGATGAAGTCTTATCTCTATTTGCAACATCACAATATGTTACATATACATACAAACAAACAACAAAGCCAGCAGAATAAGGCCATTAGGCCTCTTGATTCTGCTCATAAAGCAGTGACCTCAGTGTCTGCTACTGACCCTGCCCTCCTCCCGAATATGTCTCTTCTTCCACCCACCCACCCTCCCTTGACCCTTAATTTCCACTTAAAGAGCTACTGACACCACTTCTGTTACATTGCACAATTAGAATGCAGTAAGCATAACCCCCCAGGAAATCTCATACCAAAAACTAGATTTCTATGTTACATCATTTCAAAGGTATGCACTATTTTGTAACCCTGATTTCACTACCTGTTCAAAAAACCCTGTGTCAGTGAAGAGCTGCTGATGATGTACTCTCAGGAACTCTCAGTCTAGTACTTCCTATCACCAAGCTTATAGGACCTGTGTCTCCAAAGTTCTAAAGATCATGTGCAATGCAATAGGTGTCAGTGTGGCTCTGGACCAGAAGGTCATGGGTTCTCGTCCCACATCGGGATTGGACTTGCACCTAAAAATCGCTGGCATCCTAGTGCAGTATTGGGGGGTGCTGGACTGCTGGGGTGTGCTGTCCTTCGGATGAGACATTAAACTGAGGTCCCTTTTG
Organism: Neoceratodus forsteri; assembly: GCA_016271365.2. Taxonomy (NCBI): domain Eukaryota; kingdom Metazoa; phylum Chordata; order Ceratodontiformes; family Ceratodontidae; genus Neoceratodus; species Neoceratodus forsteri. The sequence continues at coordinate 668,081,536 of CM028135.1, read as the reverse complement.
CCCAACCTGGTGTTGTCCTGGTGGGTGTCCAGGTGAAAGTAAAAGAACCCAGGGCACTCTTCGCAAAGAGCAGGTAACATTCCCAGTGTCCTGGCCAACATTCCCCTTCCCATAAACTGGTTCACGCAATTATCCAGGCTGTGTGTGGGTGATGATGTGCGATATGGCCGCCACCACACATTCAGCCACTTCACTACCAGTCTAGCATTGCTTGTAAAGCGCTTTGGAATACTGTGTATGAAAAGGGCTATATAAATGCTGATTCTTCTTCTTCTTCTTCTTCTTCTTCTTCTTCTTCTTCTTCTTCAATGGTTTCTGCAAGTAAAATTGGCAGCATTATTCAATAAACATTGCTTTAAAAACTATATGTGTCAGGTTTTGTAACAAAGCTGACAATATTTTTGGGGGTGCCTTTTAGTTGAGGTCCTTTTTTCCAGGGTTGCTGGATGCTGGGTCATAGCACACTGTTTTGAGGTTTGCAGACTGAATAAGATTCTGATGTGTTGAAAGGCTGAGCTCATTCACACCGATCATTCAATTGAGGTGATTTCTAAGGATGGCATTTTAAAACAATTATTCCATCTCCTTGTCAATGGGGGAGGGAGAGATAATACTGTTTTGAAACCTTATTAGGAGTAATTTAGCCAGACCAATGTTTCCTAGCAGGCTGTTTTGACCTACATTCTGGCTCATCTATGTTCTAGTCTAAATTAAACTGATCATTGTACTACAACTAATATGTCCACCCCTGGTAGGAATGAACACATGTAAGATCCCTATTAAAATTTATTGTAAAGAAGATACTGACACACAACAGTGAAGTTACCAACATTACAATACTAGCAGCAATACAACATCCTAACAGGCCCAACAGGCCCCTCCTTCAGGCCCAACTACAGAAAAGATTTACTGAATCCGAGTCCTGTTCACCTCTCATAAGTTGGTGCTTAATAGCAAAAAAACAAAGATCATGCTCTTCCATGGTACCCACAGCAAGCACAAAGCCAAACAATTGGCGATTAAAAACAGTGTGGGTGTAGTCCTTGATCAGACTCAATCTTTTAATTACCTAGGAGTTACTGTGGATAGTACACTCCCCTACTCCAACCATGTTGAGAATGTTGCCAAGGCAATTAACATTTGTCTAGGCTTTCTACACAGGCATAAACACTGCCTTACTACTGAAGCCATCAGATAGGCTATCCAAAGTTCAATTGTGTCTATGGTTTGGTCATTTATGGTTCTGCCACAGACACAACCCTACTTCGGCTCACCAAAGCTCTGAATAAGGCATGCTGTCTACTAACTGGTGCAATGTGTCGTACTCACACTTGTGACCTTTACTGATAAGCATCAAGCCTGCCTTCTGGCTAAGAAGGCAGATCTTGGTCTCCTACCACCAGGTTCCCGTCAGCTTTTCAGTCCTTTCCAGGGCACTCGTAACACACAAAGTTCTGTGAGCCAAACTTTTACTGTCCCTCACTGTCGAACCTTGCTCCGACAGTGATCCACTGCAGTTAGAACTGCTAATTTATTTAATTCCCTTCCTCCTGAGATTGTAATGACTGCAACCTTGGGACCATTTAAATGGAAGCTGCATCAATTCCTAGTTTCCAGAACATCTTGTGACTACTATACCTAATCTTTGCTGACAGCTAAATGCACTGGGACCTCCCTCTTTTACTATTTGCCCATGTATAGCCCTACCCTGCTGCTGTGCTATTCCACTTACAGCACTTCCTTCCTTCCTTCATCTCTTTACTATTCCCATTCCTGCCCACTTTTCATCCTACCTCATCCATCCCTTCCTTTACCCCTCCACTCTCACTTCCCCCTCCCTCTGTCTCCTCTTCTTGTTTTCTCCCTTTACCTCCCCCCCCTTGGGTCTTTCCTGCATAAGCTTCATTGTGGCATCTCCCTCTGTGCTCTTATTTTGTTCCTTCCACCCCCAATTCACCCCGTCCTTCTCTCCTTGTAATCCCTTTCACCCCTCTTCAGACAAGGCCACTGGCTGCACTTGACACAATATTTATCTTGCCATATTATTCTTTTGTTTATGTAATTGCTTTCCTCATGGTGTACTACTTACTGAAACCATTGTAATTTGTTATTCTTGTGCTTGACGTGGAACCACTATAAAAGAGCCCTTGGCTCAAATGTCATTTCAATTTGTTAAATAAGTAAATAAAAATTAAATAATAGGCAGGGTAGAGTAGCACTCCAAATGAAATCAGCAGCCTGGAGCCATGCTGACCCAGCATCCTGCAACCCTGGATCCACTGAATGTAGGTCAAAACAGTCTAACAGGGAGAACACATTGGTCTGGCTCAATTAGAAACCCCTAGTAAGGTTTCAAAACAGCATTGTCTCGCCCACCATCATTGACAAGGAGATGGAATAATTGTTGTAAAGTGCCATCCTTAGAAATTGCTTCAGTTGAATGACAGGTGTGAATGATCTCAGCATTTCACCATATCAGAAACTTATTCAGTCTGTAAACCTCACAACAGTGTGATATGACCCAGCATCCAGCAACCCTGGCAAAAAAGTCCACAAGAAAAAGGCACCCCACAAAACCATGTTAGCTTTGTTACAAAACCTGAAACACGCATAGTTTTTAAAGCAATGCTTATTGAATAGTACTGCCTGTTTTATTTGTGAAAACCATTGCACATGATCTTTACAACTTTGGAGAAACATGTCATATAAGCTTTCTGACAGGGAGTACTAAACTGTGACTTCCTGAGATGGCATCATTAGCATCTCTTCACTGACACAGGCTTTTTTGAGCAGGTAGTAAAATCAGGGTTATAAAATAAAGGAATAATGCATGACAGAGAGGGTATGATGCTGGGATAGCATTCCTCTTTGGGTGCTTGGGCCAAGGCCACAGGCCAAGGGCACCCAACACCTGAGGAGGGCTGTTATCCCAGCATCACACCCACCCTAGAGTGCATTATTCCTATTGTACAGTGGCTCCTGAGATTAAGAAAATGAAAAAGAAAAAAAAGTATATTTAAAGTAGATTATTTTGCTGTTTTTTTCTCAATGAGTAGGTTTACTTTCTAAAAAATAAATAGTGCCAATTTATTGATTTCACCAGCAGATGGAGCTGCACCATTGTAACTGTTAGTCTTCACTCCCGAGTCTCCGCACTAAACTGTGCTTTGTAGTTTTCCATGGTATTCTCTTTGTGTAGTGTCAAGATTTTTTTTTTCCTTTTTCCTGTTGTTCATTTCTATCCGAGGTCATCATTTGCCAATTCAGGCTATTGCTGCTTGGAAGTGTAAGTTCTTCCCACCCCCTCTCCCAATGCTGTCACTGTCACCCCCGCACCTTCGTCCCCTGTTTTGACAAGGGCCAGTGGTGGAAATTCATTCTCCGTCTTTCCCCTATTCATACTTCTGGTGTTAGTGCTTGCTCTGGGACCAGGCAAAATATTTATTTTCCTAACTGCCAGAAATACAATAAAAATCAAGGAAGCTGAGGGGGTCAGAGGACACTTCCTATTTTCTGTTTCCGATCATAGCTGTAAGGTGCTGTGAAAGAGGTACACTTCTGTTTTCAGGAAATCCAGAAAGAATAATTTAAAGTTATGGTGTGGGAAAGGGGAGATTCTATTATTTTTTTTTCAGTGGGTCGGTGGGTGGGAGAGCTGATGTCGAGTAGGGTGAGGAGCGCCAGTCACGAGCACACTAAGGATTGGTAAAACTGCTGCTTGGGATGGCTGTGGAGTGATCATTTTTGTACATTTAATGCAGTCATCAGTGTGGAGAGACTAGATCCAGGATGTTATGCTGGTATAACATTCTGGGTCCAGTGTCACTCCTACCAATCAGAGAACAGGAGAGTCAAGTGATGCAGAGCACTAACTAGCTGCTTTCTCCGAGTGCTCCGACCACCCTTCCTCCTAAACAACCCAAAGTTAAGCTCCAGTTTTACTTCTAAAAAACTCTTGTGCTTCTACTAACCTGGAAGATTGTGCAGACGTGGTAGAAGTCCTAATGGAAGTAGAAATGCGTAAAGCTGCACCCAAACATACCCCGCCTGCAACTCTGGAGAAGGCCCCGAAAAAGTCCAGGGCCTTGATTTCTCCGCAATCTCAGATGTCCGCGACGGGGACTACAGAGGAAGAACCCCTTACATTAACTAAATTCCTAGAAGAATTTCGTCCTTTCAAAACAGAGATGAAAGAATTAGCTGGCGAGATTAAGAGTGTTACCTGTGCGCTTGAAGATCTGTCTCAGAGGACCATGGACAACGAAGCATGGATACGGTCCCTGGAGGGGAGCAATGAAAGAATGGAACCTGTGTTGAGCCAGATGAAACAACGTATTGCAAAGCTAGAATCTAAAGTGGAGGATCTGGAAGGAAGGAGTCGCCGAAACAAGGCGGTGATTATCGGTTTGCCAGAGAGGGAGGAAGGTCCAGATCCGATTAAATTTGTGCAGAAACTTGTGGAGAAAATTAGAGGTCCCTCTCCATTCGGACCCTCCTACACTATAGAAAGGGCTCACCGTGCCTTGCGCCCACTACCACCACAGACTGCACCCCCACGTACCCTCATATTCCGGTTTCTTAACTACCAAGAAAGACAACTATTTCTAATGAAAACCAGAGAAGTAAAAGAACTGCAATGGGAAGGAGCAAAGATTAGAGTAGCTCAAGATCTACCCTTAACCGTCTGGCAAAAAAGAGCGGCTTTTCACCCACTGGTTAACAAGTTAATCGCGGCCGGAATTAAATTTAAAATGGGTTACCCTGTTAAATTTCAGGTGCAGATAGGAGGGAGCTGGAAGTCCTACGATAGTGTGGAAGCTGCAACAACTGCTCTTCAAGCTGCATTCCCCAATCTTTTCAGAGACCCCTGAGATGTCTAGAGGGGTTGTCTCAGATTCAGGGACACCTGGTGTCTGTCCGGGGCTCATGGGTGATCGTTGGGCTTGTGCTCCTGCTGGGGGACTTGTGAGGTCCTGTGGGTAGCTGGACCTTCCTCGCCTTGTGTGAATTGTTTGTTTCGCCTCCTCACGGCAGTGTTTCTCGCTTGTGGAGTAATGTTTGTTCGGCAGCATAATAGACTATTTATTTGCACCTGGATCTCACGGAGAAGAGGTGAAGGACCCAGTGAGCTCCTGGTTTTCAGTTCATTCACTTAACGTAGTGGGAAAATTTATGTTCTTAAAGCTTTAACTCAAGCAGAACCGGGTACTTTAATTTAAAGAATCCGCCACCAGAGGGAGCCAGAGACTGCTCGGTGGTTCAAGTACAGTGAAACAGCAGGACTTACCTACATTAAAATGTTAGATAGACACTGAATTTTCGTGTTTTATGTGTTGAATATATAAGCACAGTAGTCCAAGATGTAAGATCATTTACAGACTTTAGCAGGATAAAGTTTTTGTTTATAGAGACATGATAGAGTATCAGAATGGGTTAGACCAATATGGTTTGAGTAGGATTTAGTTCAGCTGGGTAGCACAATTCATCGTAATAGTATGGTGAAAGATACATGCCCCAGGTCTGCACATCTCAATAGGTCTAGTTTTGGATAGAGAGGGGGTTAGAAAGGTAACTTAGGGGGTGCTATAGTCATTTTCTAGGTTTATTTTCCTATTGTAGGAACTTGTTCAAGATAACGAGATTCTTAAAGTGTGTAACCGTTGTGACACGGTGAAGATAATCAATATAGTGGGTTGTCAATAGTTTTGTTAAGAGAGGTTGTGGTGGGGGGAGGGGTGGTGGAGAACAGGCTATGAGTACTGTTGTCATGGACCATGATAGCATAGGTTGGGACGGGGGTGGGGAGGTTTGTGACTATTGTGGTTATGGTGGGGGAGGAGGGTGAGGGGTTTGGGCGGATATTCTATATGGGGTTGTATGTGGTTGGGGAGTGGGGGGGGGAGTGCACAAGACTTCAGGTTTGGAAGTTGGGGATACCGGATAGGGTTGTGTGGATCATGGTGTTAGGTTAATATGAGGAATTATGGCATCGAATAGGGTTATTAAATTTCTCAGCTGGAATGTCAAAGGTGTACGACAGAAATCCAAACAGTACAGAATCCTGAAACATGTAGAGGTAGTAAAGGCAAATTTTGTGTTTCCACAAGAAACGCACTTACTCCACACGGAGAATAATAGTATGAGGCGTCTACAAATAGGGATGGTCTTCTCCTCTCAGGGTAACATGCAGAGTACAGGTGTTATGGTATTAGTGCACAGATCGATTCCCTTTACCCCCCCTGCAGGTCATCCACGACAACGAGGGCAGATACGTCCTTGTCAAAGGGAAGCTGCAAAACACAGAGATCTTAGTAGGATCTGTTTACGGTCCCAACGCTGACACGCAAGATTTTGCTGTAAAGTTATTGGAGGCGCTAAGGCTTTTCAACCAACTGCCCATGATCCTGGGGGAAGACCTCAACCTGGCCTTAGATCCCTTAATGGATAGGTCCAAACCTTCCCATATTGGTGTTACTCTGGCCCAGCGGGCCTTGAGGGAATTAGTGGACCACCTTGGCTTAGCAGATGTGTGGACAGTGCTCCACCCGAAGTCTCGGGAATATACCTTTATCTCTCAAGTTCATGGCACGGCATCCCACATTGATTACATACTGCTTTCCTGAACTCTCCTTCCAGGGGTGCTGGACTCGGCAATTGTGGCGGGGCCTCCTTCAGACCATGCTGCAGTGTCGGTCTCAATCTCCTTCTCATCTTTGCCCAAGAGGGGTAATAGGTGGAAGATAAATAACCAGATTTTGAGGAGTCCTAATGCAGTTCAATATATTTCGACACAACTAGACGAATTTATAGCAAATAACCTGAGAGATAACATCCGGCCGGACATGCTCTGGGGGGCATTCAAGGCCTTCATCAGGGGCATCTTAATTGGGCAGGCTGTTAAAAAGAAGAGACAGAAGGAGCGCGTTATGTCAGACTTATTGGCCCAGATAAGAATCAAAGAGACCAACATGCTCCCCCAGTCCCAGGAGAAAGATAAACTTGAACTAGTTAAGTTGAGAGATTTGTACCTTAACCTGTTAGGGGAACAAGCTGAACTAGCTTTAATTAAAACTAGAGCCAACTACCTAGATCAAGGGGAAAAGGCGGGAAGGCTCCTGGCAAGGCGTATTACGCAGTTAGAATCCTCTCGAATAATTTCTGGGATTCAATCCAGGGAGGATGGTCATATTAAGACCACCCCCGGAGAGATTGCACAGGAATTCTGAAATTATTTTGAATCCCTGTATGGGGCTATAGAGTCCTCCCCTACCGAGATGGAGATACTTGCTTTCCTTGAGGATCTGGAGCTTCCCTTATTGGCGGAATCCAACCGGGCAAGTCTGACTGCTGATATTACCCGAGAGGAGATTGAACTGGTTATTCAGAATCTCCCATTAGACAAAACACCGGGTCCGGACGGATTCTCGTCCAATTTCTATAGGAAATTTTCTAAGCAATTAACCCCACTGTTGCTTATGTTATTCCAGTATATTCTCAGCTGCCAGGAACTGGACCAGTCGCTTTTCAAGGCACTCATTGTTCTAATTCCAAAACCAGACAAACCCCCTGAACAGCCAGCTAGTTACAGGCCTATCTCCTTGCTAAATTACGATATCAAAATCCTAGCGAAACTATTAGCAGAGCTAATAAATAGGGTGTTACCCAAACTTATTGGAGCGGAGCAAGTCGGTTTTATGAAGGGCAGATCCGCTGCCGATCACCTCAGGACATTGGCTTATGTCTTCTCGGTGTCTGAGGAGTGTAGCTCTCCCATGGCCCTGGTTTCCTTGGATGCTGAGAAGGCCTTCGACAAGGTCCACTGGGGATTTTTGTTAACCACAATGGGTAAATTTGGATTTCCAGAGGTGTTTTTAGGGTGGGTAGGTTCCCTTTATTCAAACCCCACAGCTAGGGTCACCTGTAATGGGCCTACATCGGATCCCTTTGCCCTGTATGTGGGTACTAGACAGGGATGCCCCTTATCCCCCCTCCTCTTTAATTTGTATTTGGAACCCCTTATTAGGCGTATAGTGTGTAACCGGGACATAAACGGCATCAAAATACTGGATCATGTTATTAAAGTAACAGCATATGCAGATGATCTCCTGGTGCACATTTCTAAACCGAATGTATCCATCCCAGCTTTATTGGAGACTATTCGGGAATACAGTGGTTTGGCTAATTACAAATTAAATCAAGATAAATCCATGGTTTACCCCCTTAGTAAAAATCTTTTTAAACAGGAGATTACCGAGCTAGGCCTAGGGTGGAAGTCTGACTCTTTCAAATATCTGGATCTTACCCTGACGAGGAGTACGACACGGGTACGCCAGTTGAACTTGGATTCTCTGGTGCATACCATTGATTTAGATCTCAAAAGGTGGGCACAACTTCCAGTTTCCTTATGGGGCAGGATAAATATAGTTAAGATTAATGTATTCCCTTAGTTGTTTTACCCCTTGAGTATGCTAAATATCTGGCTTCCACTCTCATGGTTTAAGAAACTCCATGGGTCTATAGCTAACTTTGTGTGGGGATACATGAAAGCTAGGATGGCCTATCATAAATTGGCCATGCCTAAATTATCCGGGGGGTTAAGGATGCCACATTTTGCCCTTTATTTTTGGGCGGGTCATGTTAATAAATATCTTAGGTGGGTACAGAGTACGGATTCTCTTACTCAGATGACTTATGTACCCTTGTGGATACAATCTGAGGTAGCTTTCATTAAGAAACATGGTCTTGTCCCAGATGCCTTGCTCTATCTCAACCCAAAACTACTCCCCTCCCCCCTTAGGAAATCCCCGCTAGAGGTCTCTGTAAAGATCCACGCACAGCTCTGTAGCTTTTTAAAATACGACCACTTCAGGGATTGGTCTCAACCTATCTGGGGCAACCCGCATTTCTTAATTGATAATAAGCCTATTAGTCCCACTTGGTTGACCTTACCAGGCAAGTGTCGTTTGAAAGATCTCCTCAACAAAGATGGAAATTCGTGTTCCTCATTAGAGATCCTGCATAAATTCAGATTGCCCATCACGGGGATTTTAAAAGTGTATCAACTTCGACACCTTTTACTCAGCAAGATAGGTATGAGTCCAATCCAGACCCCGAAAGTGGACTTTCATGAGACCCTGGGATCTCTGGTGGGCCTGTCGCAGGCGATTTCCAAGATATACAATGTATTATTTAACTGGGCCAACTCTCAAAACCTGGCTCCATGCTCCGACTGGGCCTCGGTGTTTCCCGATGAAGAATTTAATTGGACAGTCCTCTGGCAAGGTTGCCATAAATTTATCCTGCAGGACCAGTTAAGGCTTATACAGTTTAAAATTCTCCATAACATTTACTACTCCCCACAAAAGCTAGCGAGTTTAAAATTGGTGTCGGATCCCACATGTAACAGGTGTCATTCCGGAAATGGGGATCTGATGCATATTTCTGGAGTTGTCAAGGTAGTCCCACTTTGGACAGCCATTAAAAATAGAGTGGATCCCTTGCTGGGCCTGGAGGACCTTTTTACTCCTGAAATATGTCTCCTGGGGGATGTGTCCCGTATTTCGGTTAGGAATAGGAAGTTCCATATGGCTCTGATCTCGGTTACCCTTAAAAAGGTGGTTCTTAGACACTGGAAAGACCCTGTCGTGATCAGCTACTCCAAATGGCTGGAGGAATTACTTTCTAGTCTGAGGATTGAAAGGATGATAGCCGTCCTTCAAAATAAGCTTCCCAGGTTCGACAAGATCTGGGGTCGCTTCTATACTACTTACTCACTGTAAGATATATAGGTACCCTCTGACTGAGAACATGTTAAAATGTCTTGTGCTGGGAGGGTAGTGGGGAGGTGGGGGAAGGAGGAATTTGTTTTTCTTGGGTGTTTTATTGTCCTTTTTTTATTGTTGGGGTATTGCAGAGAATATCTCCTGTCATTAGTTGTAACAAGTATCAATGTATACCTTCATGTTTGTACCTATGTTTCTTGGAAGCATTCTCTGTAACTAAAACTGGAATAAAGATTTAATGGCAAAAAAAAACCAAAAAAAAAAAACAATCAGAGAACAGGATTCTTTCTTGCCATTGTATAATAGTTCATAACTTTACAATGAAGTAACATAGAAATCTAGTTTTTGTTATGAGATTTACCGGGGGTGTGCTTATTCTAATTCTGCAATGTAGCACTTTTTGCCAGAGGGGTGTCAGTTGCTCTTTAACTTTATCCCAGCCTGTCTTGAAGATGTCTACCATTTTCAATGAAACCAGCTCCTCAGGAAGCCTATTCCAATGCTCCACTGCCCTCTCTTTGAATAAGTGCCCCCAGCCTCTCTCCTAAGCCCTCCTTCCAAATTGAAACCATGTTCCCTTGTGCCTTGATTCCCACTGAACTTGTAAAGACCCTCTTTGACCACTCTATTTATTCCTTTCAAATACTCGAAGATCTCAATCATGTCCTCTCTCTCCTACTCTTCCCTATGGAATACATGTTTATGGGCTCCAACTTCTCCTCATATGCCCTACCCTGATGGCCCAAATTCATCTTAGTTGCCCTCCTTTGGACCATCTCCAGCAGGTTTATGTCATTTTTAAGGCATGGGCACCAGTGCTATTCATTGTACTTCACATGTGAACTTACCAATGACCTGTACATGGGCAGTATTGCTTCCTTCCACCTACTACTGATGCCCTTGGCAATGCAACCCAAAATTTTATTTGCCTTTGTTGCTGCTTTCCAGCATTGCATTGAGTGCTTCAGGTCACTAGTGATCACACTCAGGTCCTTCTCTTCCTCAGTTGCAGATACCCAAACCCACCCAGGCTGTACTCAGTCCTCAGGTTCCTGGCTCCAATGTGCATAACCTTGCATTTCTTTTCATTCAAGAAAAGTTGCCAAATCCCTGAACACCTATCTAGGTTTTCAAGATCTTCCTTTAGGCCACATACTCCTTCTGCTGTGTCCACCCTTCCATGGAGCTTGGTATTAACTGCGAATAGGCAAATTTTGCCATTGATGTCACCAACAGTATCACTAATGAAGACATTGAAAAGCATTGGTCTGAGCTCCATCCCCTGTGGGACCATACTAGTGACCTTCCTGGTGCTGGAGAGTTACCCTCCCACCACCACACTCTGTGTCATACTAAAGGTCATACTAAAAGGAGATAGATACACAGAAGGCTGAAACCCATATAAGTGCATCTCCAGCAAGCTGGATCATCTTCCCATGGCTAACAAATTTTGGTCCAATTTGTTTTTAAATTCTATATTATTAGTGCTACCCACCACTGATTCGGGTAGGGTGTTCCACAAAGTGATTATTTGTTGGGTGAAAAAGGAGCGCCTTTTATTATTTTTTGGATATGTTAGTGACAACTGATATTTATGACTATGGAGATTACATTCCTGATTGTTAAAAGTCATTCTTAGCTGTGACAGCATTTTGGTGTCATTGCTCAGTTTCTGCATTATGAGGTGATCTCCTCTAATCCTCCTCTGTTCCAAGGAATACAGATTCAACTTCTCCAGTCTATCCTCATATGTTAAACTGTGCATATTATTGATCAATTTAGTTGGTCTCCTCTGGACACTCTCCAGTCTATCAACATCCCTCCTATGATATGGACTCCACAGGGGAGAGCAGTAGTCCAAATATGGTCTCACATAAGCTTCATACAAAGGTAATATGCAGTTCCTATCTCTTAAACTAAAGCTCCTTTTTATACAACCCAATACTCTATTTGCTTTATTTATAATAGAGTCGCAATGATTCTGGAAGATAAGATCACGTGAGACCTGTAACCCCAGATCACAATGGATCTCAACTGATGATAGTAAGTGGTTATTCAGAAAGAATTGATTGAGGGTATTGTTTGCTCCAAAATGCATGATGACACATTTATTAATGTTAAAGGTTTGTTATTATGTGCCCATCTTTCTAATTTCCTCAAGTTGTTAGCAAGCATTTGTCTCTCCTCATCTGTTTTTACTTGGGCTATCAATTTGGTAGCTTCAGCAAATTTTACTACTGCACTATGTAGGGTCTTGGTTAGATCTGAGATGTAAATGGAGAACAAAGTTGGTCCTAGTACAGACCCCTGTGGGACGTCACTGTTAACTGGACTAAGTTCTGAGAAGTGTCCTCTGATACATACTCTTTGTGTATGTTTGTGTAACCATTCTTCTACCCAGTTAATAATAATATGATTTATACTTAATTTTTTCATTTTATCTATTAAGATGTTGTGAGGTACCTTGCCAAACGCTTTACAGAAATCCAGAAAAATTACATCTAAGGGGATGTTGTTTTCCAAAGGTTTGCTGACATGTTCATAAAAAACTAGATTCCCAGTTAAACATGATCTATTTTTTTTAAATCCATGTTGGGTGTTGTCTATTTGTCCTTTTATTTCTAGGTTTATTTCCAGTTTATCTTTTAATAGTGATTCAAATATCTTACCCATGACACTAGTTATACTAATTGGCCTGTAATTTGAGACCTCAACATGGTTTCCCTTTTTAAAAATCGGTATCACTATAGCTGTTTTCCAATCATCTGGTATTATTTGTTTAGATAGGGACATATTAAAGATCAGGTGTAGAGGTTCAACCAACAAATCTTTTATTTCTTTTAGTAATCTAGGGTGTAATTTGTCAGGACCAGGTGATTTGTTTTTATTTATAGCATTTAGTTTAGCCATAATATCCACTTTGGAAAATACCATTTGCTCAGCCGTAATTTTGTTTATTTGGGATCTGTTGGTGTTAACTTTTTGGGTTAAACACTGAACAGAAATATGAATTAAATTCATTGGCCATTGCCTGGTGGGTATTTATCTCCTTATTGTTTATCTTGAGAGGGCCAATTGTTACAGATGATTGTTTTTTGTTATTAACATATGCAAAGAAACTCTTACCCCCGTCTTTCCTATATGCTAAACTTTTTTCATATCTGTCTTTGGCTAATTTTATATTGTGTTTACAATCTTTTTGAATTTTGCAATATTTCCACTTATTGACATCATTATTGCATTTTCTGTATAATTTATATGTCTTTTTTTTTTTGTTGGATCATATTTTGAATTCTGTTGGTGGCCCATGGTGGAATTTTCCCATGTTTGTTATACACAATCTTATCTGGGACGTAAATGTTTTTTAATTCCAGAATCTTTTCCTTAATTCTTAACCATAGATCTAATGGTGTTGATGTTCCATTATCCCAGTTCCAATTATATAGCTCCTGTTTATAAGCATTGAAGTTGGCTCTATTGTAGTTCTTAAAAACTGTATTTCCCAACCGTTGTTTAATTGGTAGATTAATATTAAAAGTAATGACCCTATGGTCACTGTTGTGATTTGGAGCTTTGATATTAATGTTGTTATTTTATCAGGAATATCTGTCAATATTAAATCCAATATATTATTTCCTCGTATTGGTTGGTTGATTAATTGCTGTAGTCCAGTTAATGAACATAGGTCTAAAAAAGTATTATCCTGCCTATTATTTCCTGTTGCTTTGTCCCAATTAATACCGGGTAGATTAAAATCCCGCATTAACACAATTTCTTTTTAATGAGATTTACTGCTGATGCAGTTTAATATCCCCTTGGTGTTCAGACCCGTTTGTATCTGGAGGTCTGTAACATAGTCCTATCACTAATTTAGGTTGGTTATCTGATAATACTTCGACACTTTGTGTCCTGTCCCTCAGCCGATTTTTCATCCACCCACTTTTCACATACCCCTAGGTCCACCAACCTCTTGATCAACCTCTTGTGAGGTACAGAGTCAAAGGCCTTGCTCAAGTCCAGGTAAAGGATTGGCCCATGCCTATTATTTTAGTGACCCAGTCAAAGAAGTCAACCAGATTTGTTTGACACAATCTCCCTCCCATAAACATGTTGTTGCTCATCCTGGAGGCTATTCTCTTGCAGATACTCTTCTAACCTTTCCTTAAAGGAGAAGTCTTTCTTGTGTATGTCAGATAATTCCCCTACCTAGTTATGTGTCATCATTCTCTGCTGCCTCCAGTTGCCCCTTCACTGTTCCTATCAAAATCAGGTGTTTACTTTAACTTTTATCATTCACTTAAATATTGCAAGTGTTTCTCCTCCATTTTTGCTAACCAAATGGTTGCAGGATCACATCATCAGTGCAACACCATGAAAATGGTGTTGCTCTAAATGCAGTCTCATCAGTAAACTGTGGCTATGACTTTTGGTCCCCTCAGAGAAAATAAACAGGACATTTACATGCAAACATGGATGTCTGCATGTTCAAGCAGTTCCAAGTTCCCTGTTATCAAACAGCTCTTACAGTTCCCGGACAGCACTTACAGTTCCCAACCCCCCCAACAGCATTCTCAGTTCCCCTACCCTTGATGACAGAGGGAGATAGAACATTGGTCAAGCTCAACATTCATGCTACACTTGAGGGTAGACAATCCAGACTGGCTGAGACAATAAACAACTTTATTCATGGCCAGATCAAGTCTTTGGGGGCCCAGGGCAGTCAAACTCTGGGGGCCCATGTGAATAAGCACAGCCTGAGAGTTGGAAGGCAGAGAGTTCTAATGGTTTACACTTATCATGAGGGAGGTACATTGTGCTGGTTCCCTGTTGCTATCAATCTGGACAGGGATTAGGAACTTTATTGCTTTAAGTGCTACACTCCCAGCTGCCTACATTTGGCCCCGTTCTTCCCTCTACCATCCCAATGGCACTTGGGCCCCACAATCCTGACTGCCACCTCCACCCTAGCTGGCCACAAACTCAAACTCAGCTCTGTCTACTCCCCCATCCCTGGCATGCAGTCTGACAGCCCAGTATCCAAACAACTAACCATCAAAGTTACAGGGGAAGGGTAGTGAAACAGTTTGCAGCACTGGAGTCCCCCACACCTCACCTCAAACTTCCCACACCCCCATGCCATCAGCAGCCCCATCAGACTTACCTTTATTTAGCAGCTGCTCCAAATGTGTGATGATGCCGCAAAAACTTGGGCAGGCTTGACATGAGCCTCTTCTCAGTCATGAGCTGCATGAGATAGTCAGGGCTTGACCTCTGAAGCTCCTTGGGCTCCAGATCACTAACCATCATTTTGGGAAACACAGCAAAGTTTAAGACAAGTTCTTCCCTCAGCTACAAACTTCATTTATAGTGCGCCCCTGGTCCTGCAGTCTGATACCAACCCACCCTGACCTCGTAGCCTGTTGCTGCTTCTTCCATCTCTCAGACTTCACTCACACACTTTTGGCTCACTTTCCAGAATCTTGGAGTTCTCTGCAGCAGCACATCTTGCTCCTCTCACTCCCTTATGCTGCTATTATCCCATTTTACCACTCTGCCTGAGAACCTCATGCTACTGTCGCTTGTTACACTACTGAAGAGTGATCAACTCAGATGTCACTCTCTGTGTTGCATCAATGATGTGTTGTGAGAGTGCAAAGCAACAATAATGTGCATGCATTCAATTAAGATGGTGTGGGCTTTAAAAAATGGACTGTGCTAATCCTTTTTCATGGAGCAACTCATACTTTTCAGTATGGAAAAAGACTGGGGGGGGAGGAAGTACTTCAATAAAAGACAACACAAGATATCCAAAATGTGTTTTATTTAAGAGATTTCTGCTCTATGGCTTTTTAAAAAGACTTCTTCAAGTATGGTCTCTGTGAGCTTGCACACGCTTGAGGTCAGACTGACCTGTCTGTACTTCCCTGGGTCATTCTTGGGACCCATCTTATGGATGGGCACTACATGTGTCATTCTCCAGTCCTGCAGCACCACACCTGAATCCAGTGAAATATTGAACAGGTCTGTCAAGGAACCTGCATGCTCCTCTGCCAGCTCCCTCAGCACCTTTGAGTATATACCTTCTGGGCCTAAGGATTTATCTACCCTTAATGCTAGCAACCCTTTCCTCACTCTATGCACCTACCTAAAATACATAAGCTGTAGTGTGTCAAATATTATATTTTCCAAAGCTGTCTTAAAAGTGACAAAATCTCTTTAAAATGTTGAAAACGGGATATGGTAATTTAGGCAGTGATCCACCAGGTAGCCATCTCAACTTCCTATCTGAAGAACAGGAACATGGTATAGTAGCATAGTATTGTGAAGACAGAAGGGTCTTAGGGTCCATCTTATCAGTGCTTTTCCAAAAGTTCATAGCTGCGAGCTGTGTAGGGGGAGGGTACACAGAGAAGGGTTGCCTAACACCAGAAAATGAGCAGTTCCACAGGAATCATGCACACCACAGACACTCAGGACACTGACTTTTTGAATAACCAAAAGTATTTTATTTTATTTTATTTATTTATTTCAATCTTGGATTACAATACCTTTGAACAGGAAACCACTCATTTACAAAGGTTCCACGTCAAAAGGGTGGGAAAACATACAATGGGAGCAGTACAAAAGTCACTAGCTAAACAGATTATACAATAACAGGATTTAAGCATTGAACAACAGTATAATACAGTAAGGTAGGGGAGTAATATACAACGCGTTAACGATAGTCCTGGCGAATGCCTGGTCAGAAGTGAGGACAGGAGCAGCCATTGGCGGCTTTGTCATATCAAAGGAAGGGATACTTGCACAGTAAGTAGAGACAGAGGAAGCACAGTGAGGGGTGGGGAAGGGGGCAGGGCAGTGGAGGGCTGGGGAGAAGGGAGGGAGGGAGTGGAAAGGGACAGGTGCTTAAGTAGGGGATTGAAGGAACGAACAAACAGGAATAAGGACAGTAGGAAGATGATAGAGGTGTGGGACAGAGGGGTATAATTGAAAGGGAGCAGGTCAGAACAGGGAAACAGATAGCCTTTCTCAGGTGCAGTCACAGCTACTATTCTCTAGCAGATGTTGTCAAAGTGGGTTTTTGAAAGGGCCCAGTGTTGGTACAGTAGTAAGTTCTGCACCAAGGTCATTAACCAGAGGGAGCCTGGTAAGAGTAGGATCATTGCTTCTGTGTGGTTCTGCATCTTGGAACAGCGAAAAGTTGATGGCAGAGTTTCTGGTGTGCTGCGAGCCTGAGAATGAATTTAAAGGTTTGCAACTCCAGGAGGTATGAGTCCAATAAGTGTTTTTTTGGGCTAACAGGCAGGTTTGATAGTGAATTCTATTGTTCAGTTGTAGCCATCCAGATTGTTCATAAAGGTTGCAGGTGTGCGTGAGATGTGGGGAACTGGTGAGCAGTCTGCAGGCTTTGTTGAGAGCCACTGTTATCCTGCAGAGGGAGGTGGAGTGCAGTGCTGTAGATGACCAGGCCATAGTCAATGATGGAAATGATTGATTTATTGATAGCAGTTCACAGGGTTTTGGGTTTCAAGCATCACTTGCATCTGTGAAGGAGCCCTATTCTGGCCACATTCTCGATGTGCTTGGAGTAGAAAAGGGAGCAATCCACAGTTACCCCCAGGTATTTTAAATGATCGACTTGTTCAAGAGGGACACCTGAACAGGTCCTGATAATAAGAGGGTAGGATTTGTGTTTACTTGTAGCACTGCTAAACAGCACCACCTAGTTTTTTGTAGTTCATTACCAGTTTGTGAGTTCCAAACCAGTCCTTGACTTGCTGAAAAGCAAGTTGCAGTTGATTTTCAAGGTGGGGGGGTCATGATGGGTGTTGTAGATGACAGCATCATCTGCAAAAAGAAGGATCTTTTGATTGCTAGAGCGAGGTAGGTCATTTAGAAAAATGCTAAAGAGAAGGGGTCCAAGTATTGATCCCCATGGTATCCTGCAGTGAACAGGCAGACTTTCAGATGTGGTGTTAGCAATCCTCACCTGCTTTGGGCTGACACAATGTCTGCTAGTGTCACACTTGCCCACTGGCCACTCTAGCCCTGGTGCTTCAGGTCCAAACAACTTTCGTCAGGGGATGCGGCAAGAGGGATTGCATGCAGCCATTTTATACTGGTTTCCATAACTTAAATCAGGTGCTACTAATAAATATATATTATCTCAAATTCAATTAGAAAATAAACACCAAAAAATTAAACACCAAAAAATTGAAGTTAGCTAGTGCTGGCTGAACCTACTGTGATATACCCTATTTCTTACTGAGTTTCAATCAAATGCAGTTCTAACATGACTTAGATCATCAATTGCTTAATAATTATCTCTGTACGTTGATTTTTTGTATTAAAGACACAAGTTAATGAACTGATGCACTTTTACCAGAAAGACGATAGTGGTTGAAGAATGAGAGATTAAGTGAAGGTGTTGTGGTTTGGAAATTGGGTTTTAACACATACACACACACACACACACACACACACACACACACCAACTCCAAGCAAGAAAATGCCAGGTTAGCACTTCCCTACATTGAATTTTAGTTTCCATTTTCCCAACCACCTTTCCAGAGCCTCCAGGTCTTCCTACAAGGCCACCCCTCTCCTACTGTTAATCCACCACTGCACCCACCTTTGAGTCATCTGCAAAGAGACTCATCTCATTCCTGATCCCCCTCCTGATGTCTGAGATATAGGCATTAAGCAGGAGTGGCCCCAGCACTGACCCCTGGGGAACCCCACTAGTAACCCACCTTGGGGATGAGGCTAACCCTCCAACCACCACCTTCTGTGTATACTCAGAGAGCCAATTTCCTAGCCATCTTAACAACTGTCTCCCTACCCCCATTTCCTTCAGCTTAGCCAGCAGGCCACTGTGGGGTACTGAATCAAATGCCTTGCTAAAGTCCAGAAAGAAGATGTCCACTGGCCTACCCTGGTCCAGGGCCCTCATCATCCAGTCATAGAACTCAACACAAGATTGTTCTGGCATGATCTTCCCATGACAAAGCCATGCTGCCTATCATCCAAGTACCCAGTTTGCTCCAGTAACCCCCTCAGCCTTTCCTTGACAATACCCTCCATCATCTTGCCAACCACCGATGTCAGGCTAACGGGCCTGTAATTTCCCACCTCTTCTCTTGATCCCCCCTTATGGATCGGCATGACATGGGCCACCCTCCAGTCTTGGGGCACCCACCCAGTCCTCAGAGAGATGTTGAAAAGCTCCACTAGAGGGACTGCCAGGACATCCTCCAGTTCCCTCAGCACCCTGGGATGTATCTCATCTGGCCCAGCTGCTTTCTCCATCTGAAGGGATCTGAGGGCTTCCCTTACTCGCTCTACTGGGAATTCAGCCTCCATGTCCTCCCCCTTTTCACCCTGCACTGCTGGGCCCCCACCTGTCTGTGGTGGCCACTCCCTTTCCCCAGACCCATCAAAGCCCCTCATCTCTACTGGTCCCACCCCTTGCTCTGGTTTGCCACTGCTCCCCTCGCAAGACATAGCCCCTCCATCTCCCCCTGGTAAAAACTGAGGCAAAGTACTCATTTAGGACTTCAGCCTGTTCCTTCACCTCCTGTGCCCAACCATCCCCTATCCTTATCTTGCTGATCTGCTCCCTTACTTTCCTTTTTTCTCCTATGTATCTAAAGAACTCCTTGTCCCTCCTCTGGATCCCACTGGCAAAGGACTGCTTCTTTTTTGCCTTAGCTGCTCTCACCACTCTGGTCACTCTCTTGGCTGTCAGCTCATATTCCTCCTGATCCCTTTCACTCCTTGAGCACTTGAAGCGCCTTTAGGCTGCCTTCTTTTCTGTCACCACCTCCTGTACCTCCCGGATCCACCAACAGAGTTTTCTGGCCTTACCGAACTTATGCCTTTCCCTTGCACAGGATCTGGTAACCTCCTGTATTCCCCCCCTAATGATCCCCCACCTGTTGTCAGCATCCATATCTGGCCTTATCCTGTCCAGCTGATCTTTAAGGATCCTTCCCATCTCCCTGAAGTCTGCACCCCTAAAGTCAGTTACTACCATTCTTGTTTGGCTTTCCTCACCCCCAGGTCCAGGAAGAACCAAACTGTAGCATGATCACTCCCCACCAATGGGTCCCTCACCTCTAGGCCCCTAATTTGATCACTGTCCGCCAGGACCACGTCCAGGCCTCACTAGTTGGCTCACCCACCTGTTGTGTCAAAAACGCATCCTGGAAGACATCCAGCAGCCTCTGCTCTCTGGCCACTGGTGACATCATAGTCCTCAAGTCTGTTCCCAGTAAGTTGAGGTCCCCCATTACCACTATCCTTCACTTTCCCAGTCTACAGTGTCCCTCGAGATTTGCCACCAAATTTTCTTTCAGGACCTCCACCAGTGCTGGTGGTCTGTATAACACTCCAACCTTTACTCAAACCCCCCTGCATAAGCGAGGTGACCCAAATAGCCTCCACATTCCCCTCTGCCTCCTCTACCCTTCCAATAGCAGTGTCAGTGGCTCAGTAGGTAGCGCACTCGCCTCTGAGGCTGGGAGATCAGAGGGCTGTGGGTTCAGTTACCACATCTGGCACTTGGGTTAATATCCCAGTACTGACACTGTAGTGCAGCATGAGAGGGGTGCTGCACTTCTGAGGTGCTGTCTTTCAGATGAGACCTTAAGCCGAGGTCCCATCTGCCTGGATTGGTGGTAGCTCAGGTGGATGTTAAAGATCCCATGGCACTTATCGAAAAGAGTAGAGGAATTTCCCCGGTGTCTTGGCCAAATTTCCCTCATTCACTATTAATACCACCAACAGCTTAATCTGGTTCAAGGTCAGTTTGCATTCATCTGTATCCCCCTTCCTCTGGGTTGTGCCTGAAAATAGGCAGGATTTGTCTAGTGCACTTACCCGGTCAACAAAAACTAAATAAATACCCATGCCATTTCTGACTAACAGTACTATACCTTCCCTCTCCCCAATCTTTTCTGAACATAGTGTAGCCCTCCAGATTTAGGTCCCAATACTGCCTTTGAGTGGCCCAGGTCTCAGTGACTGCTGCCACATCTATCTCCCCCTCAACCAGCATCGCCTGGAGCTCAGGCATTTTATTTCCTAAGCTCCTGGCATTAATCAGGACCACTCTCCACCCCTTTTCCCTCCTCTCCTTTCTCCCCCTTGAGCTCCCATTTCTCAGCTCCTGCACCCTACCTGGTGACCCATTTCCATCTCTCCCTCACCCCCTAGAGGAGTGGAGACCAAGTCCCTCATTTATCATACCTGCTGGCACTGCCCCTTTTTTTGATCCTTCCCCTCTTCACAAGTTTAAACCCCACCTTTCGCTGTTTCGCTGATTAACCCAGCTAGTTTGAGCCTTAGGATTTCCTTCCCTCCAAATTAAGGTGGAGCCTGTCTCTAGCATACAGTCCCTTATCCTTCCAGGTATACCACCAGTCCCCCTCCAGGCCATACCCCAATTTCCCACACCACTCCCTAAGCCACTGATTTATCTCCCTGATCTTCATCTTGTTTTCCCCACTAGCCCTTGGCACCAGCAGGATTTCTGAAAAGGAGATCTTAAGGCCTATGGAAAGACATACCCTGGCCAACTCCCAGAACCTTGCCTGAATTTCTAGTTTACTATTACCATTTATGTCATTTATCCCCAAGTGCACTAGAATGTCCGGGGTCCCCCCACATTCCCTTGTCAGTGAATACAACTCATGCTTGGCCTTGTGCACTATCAGGCCTGGGTGGCATTTATTTTATTTAGTTTTTGTTGACCAGGTAAGTGCACTAGACAAATCCTGCCTATTTTCAGGCATGACCCGGGGGAGGGGGATACAGATGGATGCCAACTGACCTTGAACCAGATTAAGCTGTTTGGTTCTGACCAGACAGGTTTTACCCTCCTCCTGCCCCTCCCACTGGATGGCTCTGATCATGGAGTCCCCCAATAGCAGTACTCTTACCTGCCCTTGCCTTCCTGTTCACCCCTTGGGTTCTCCCTCCTTCCATGCCCCTCCTCATCCCTTCATCTGGATTCTCCCCTCAACCGGCTCCTCGCACCTCCCACAATCTGGGTGCTGAAAGTAGCCCCTTCACTATTGTTCCTAGTCACCTTCTCTACCCGTGTCCTGGCCTTCTTCATCCCCCCCACCTGAGTATCTTTCTCTGTATCTCTTTCCCCACTCCTTATTAATCCATCTGTCCTATCCATTTGCCTACTTGGCTTTCTGCTCACTATCATCCCATTTACATCCTGCACCTTCCTGCCTGTTGTGCTCCCCTGTTCCATACCATCAGCCTCCTCCTTGTTCTCCTGATCCTCCTTTCTCTTCTCCCCTCCTACCTCTTTTCCCCAATCCTGACCAGGACCCCCTCAATTGCACCCTTGCCACTTGCCCCTTCACCTGTTCTGTCCTTCTCTGCCCCAGCTTCACCAGCAGCAGCATCAGCATCATCATCATCCTCTTCCTCCTCTTCCTCCCCTTTTTCTTCTCCCCTCCTAATCCTCTTCCCCCATCCTGTCCAGGACCCCCTCTATTGCACCCTTGCCACTTGCCCCTTCACCCAGTCTGTCTGTCCCTGCCCAGCTTCACCAGCTGCAGCAGCATCATCCTCCTCTTCCCCCCCCACACACCCCTCTTCTACCAGTGGACGTAGGGGGTTGAAACGATTTGTGAGCCTTAGCCCAACCCCCCATGCCCCTGTCTCTACTGTCTCTCTTGGTTTTCTTTGGACACCCCCAGACTCTTGCTTACTGCTGTGGAAATTTCCACCTTTTGGGCCCCATCTGCCAGGGTCCCCTAGTGCCCCCTGTGTACCCGCTTCCTTCCCCTCCTAGTCTGAGCACCTCTCTTCACTCCTCCCCCATCTTGGGAGGACCCAGCTCATAGTACTTCCATGTAGGATACCGCTTCCCTGCTACTTCTCCAATGCCCCCACAGCACCCCCAGCTGCCTTCAGATCCTCTCTACCTCCTCCTTAAGCTGTGCCAGCTGGTAGCACACTGGGCATCCCACAAACTATCAAGCCCAGCACAGTATCATAGCCACACCACACCCTGTGCACCCAACCGCCTGCACAAAGATATCTGCTCTAGTGATATGTGGTCCCTTCCCCATCATCACAGCAGTCTTTTCTAGGCCAGATTACCAACTCAGTGGCTCTACAGTTTCTCAAGCTACCAGTACCTATACCTTGGTGATTCCCCCATACAGCATGCAGACTTTTAAGCTTGCAATGCTTGGGTGACTGTACTTTTCCCCACCTGACTATTAGCCTTAAGAGTTAGCTTATAGGGGAAGTTTACAACTCCCCAAATTCCTTCCTCCCAGTCTTTAAACCCAAGCCCCAGTGTGTGAGAACTACATGAGCTGCACCTGAAGCATCTTTCTCCAATTGCAGGGCAGCTGTTCCCCATAAATGAGCTGTGCTCTGGGGAGGGAGGTGGGGAGGGTGGGATTTGGGCCCACACCTGACTCTCACAAGAGTGTATCAGCCCTGTGTCTGCCCCTCAGTGCACCTCCAAGCACTGCAACCTCCTCCAGAGGAAGGTCCCACACAAACACTGTATTAAACAAGTCAGCACTCCTGCCCTAAAAGTCCACAGACTGATAATTTAAAGCTTATCCAGCTACTAAAATCCTTTCCCCAACTGCTCAGCAAGCAGGTTCACACCAACTCTGCCAGACACCAACTGTTTCTGCAGTACTGCTATGTGAGAAGCCCTGGTATTTTTGCCCCTATGAGCTATAAATTGATCCTGGCTGAAAAGGACAGAAGCTTCCAGAAGCTGCTCACAATACCTGTAGAAAAGATAAATGAATGTCCAGTTTCCTCTATGGATCATCTACACCACGCAACACTCACTAAACAAGTCAGCACTCCTGCCCTAAAAGTCCACAGACTAAGAATTTAAAGCTTATCCAGCTACTAAAATCCTTTTCCCAACTGCTCAGCAAGCAGGTTCACACCAACTCTGTCAGACCCTAACTGTTGTTCAATCCAACAGACAGAGTTTTAAGTCCCACACTTCATTAAGTCCAAAAGGTTTAACACTTCTAAGACAGCAAATCTACAAATCTTCATTTTTCAACAATTGAGTAAGTCTATTACCACCCTTTCTTATTGGTGGTACATGTTCAGTTCCCATGGATTTCATACAGTCGGGATTGCTGTTATGTGATGTCTGGAAATGTGTTCCTACTGGGGTGTTCTGTTTCACATTCTGATTCACCAGATATGCTCTTGGATTCTGAACTTCAAAGCTTTAGTTGTACACCCCACATTAAGTTTATCACAAGTACACCATAATGCATAGACAACAAATCAAGTGTCGTATGTTATGGTTTCCTGTACTTCCATTTTGATCTCTGTAAAACCTGGGTGTACAAATTCTCTTTGTGGTTTTGCAAATTCACATACACAACATCTATGGCATTTACAGAAACCACTTCCCCTTCTGGGCAACCACATTCTACTTGCAGTATCTCTTACTACTGGAGGCAGTGTGCTATGCTCTATCATGTCCATTATGCTTTGTACTTTTCTAAAGGACACCCTAGGTTTCACACCTACTGCTTTCAGGACCTGTGGATCCCCTGCCAGGATAGTCTAATTCCTTTGAATTATGTTTCCCACTCTTCTAGCTATTGTACACCATTAAATTCTTCAACAAAGATCACTATATTATTGACCTCCCTCTTGTTAATTCCTTGGCTCAGCAAATCAGTTCTATCTTTTGCTAAAGCCTGGGTTCTGGCCTCCTTTAACAGTGCATCCTTATATTCCATCTGTTTGAACTGAGTGTCTAGATTCTTAGCTTGTGTGTGAAATGTAGATTCTGTACTGCAATTGTGTCTTAGCTGCAGCATCTGGCTATATGTTATGGAGCTTTTCAGTTTTTCTGGGTGGCCACTATCAACTCTTAAAAGGCGCTGGATGCTGTCTTTTTTCTGAAGTTGCTGGTGATCACTGGTTCCACAGGTCGCCCTTCAAGTTCTAAATCTAGAAAAACAATTTTGGCCTTGTTTGTGTTAAATGTAAATCTCAAGTTAAACTCATTGGTGTTCAGTAAATTCACAAACTCATCAATTTTGGAGCTGTCCCCCTGCCATATACATGGCAATCATCAATATACATGTGCCAATGAATAATGTTGCTCCAATAGGGATTATTTTATTTGTTAAAGATTTTCAGCATTTCCCATCTCCCCAGAAGCAAGTTTACATAACTGGGTGCCATGCTTGCCCCATTTCTGTATGCCACACTTGTAAAAAATAATCAATCTCAAATTCAAAAAAAATATGTGTAAGTATGAATTCTAAAGCAGTGATAATGAAATCCACTGGTGCGGATTCTGTTCTGTCATAGTTCTTAAGGTAATATCTACAGGCATGCACCCCCTGATTATGTACAATAGATGTGTACAGGGACTCTATATCAATTGATAACCATGTAAAATAATCCTCCCATGTAATATTCTTAACTTTCTTAAGCACATCACTTGTATCTTTCAGATATGAGGGTAATTCAATTACACATTTCTGTAAATGATAATCTATATAATGACCCAGTTTGTCAGTCAGAGAGACATTCCCAGAAATTATCTGTCTACCAGGAGGGTTTTCCAAGCTTTTATGTATTTTTGGTAATATATAAAATCCTGGTATGACCGGATGCGCATTCCATATATATTTATATTCATCTTCGGTGATGTAGTTTCTGGAGATGGCTGTCATTAGGAGACTGCGTAGTACTTTGTTAAATGTAAATATAGGGTTACATGGTAATAGCTTGTAGTTTGTTTCATTTATCAAGAGTTCTCTCACAATACTGACATAATGTTCTTTAATGTGTATCACAATACTTCCACCATTGCCTGAGGATTTAATCACCATGTCAGTATTGTCTGCCAGTTCTTTCATTGCTGCTCTCTCTTTTCTGGTGACATTCTGTTTTCTCTGTTTTTAATTGTTTTAAATCAGTTCTTAATATTACATCATCCTGCTTTGCCACAGTTCTTTCATATGCTAGGACTGATGTACTGGTAATGGTTGGACAAATGTGGATTTACCCCCGAAAGAAGTTAAAATCCCGATCAGAGGCCCTTATTTTTCCCAAATCTAACAAGAAGTCCCAAGGTTCCCATCATCTGCTATTTCCAGCAATTCTCTTAAAGTTTTTCCTGCATTTGATCTAAATCGATAAGTGCAAGCCCAGGTGTAGTGTCTGGTATATTCTGATAGTCACTTGGTTCAGCATTTTCTACTGATTCCCATATTAAGCCATGTTTGCTTCAGGGGGGTTCTTTTTATTTTCAAAGAAAAGTCTGAGCTGTAGTTTTCTGAAGAATTTCCTGCTGCATTCCGACTGCCCCAGCCGCCCTCCCACCCAAGCTCAGTTCTACCTTTATTGCTGCTGACAAGTCACGTAACATATCACATGATCTCTCCTTCCAGTTTCTAAGAGTCCACTTTCCCATTTGAAGCTTATACTTTCTAACCACTAGGGGTTGCTGCAGTGCCCTTCCAGGCACCACTCTACTCACTCTCCTCATCTCCACTCCTCCACTTCCAACTTGCAGCTACTATTGGTTTCCGACCACTAGGAATCACTATAGCACCCTTCCTAGCCCCTATTTCTGCCATTTTCACACCACTCTGTTTCCCTCCTAATCTCTGCTCCTCCCCTTTTTCCCATAGTTTGCTACTGCTCCCCTGCAGGTCTCAAACTCGTGTACCACTGACTCCAAAGTCAGCAGCTCTATCACTAAGCCAACAAGTCAGGCTATTTACTCCCTCTGTTTTAAAGCTAATAAACCTTTTTGGTCCATAGTCAGTTAACAATACTTTTCTTCTGTCCCACTGCAGATCAAAAACCCTGTACATCTGTGCCCTTGACAGAGTCAGCTGCTCTACCACTAGACCAGTAACTCAGGCTAAAGTTTTCTCAGTTTTTTAAATCTCTTAAAGCTTCTGGCTCCATAGTCTGCTAAAATACTTTACTACTGCACCATTGCAGGTCTCAAACCCTGTACACTTGACACCAAAGTCACTCGCTGTCCCACTGAGCCAACAAGCCAAGATAATTTCTCTTGTTTTTTTAAAGCTCTTAAAGCTTTGGCTCCCCCCCACAACCACTTTGTTCTGCCTTTAAGGCTATCTAGGCACCATATATATTCACTTCCACTTTATGTGCCTTGTCTTCATAAGCATCCATGAGCTCAGCTCTCACCAGCCAGACTTTACCCCTTGCCCTTTGTGGACTGCACCGTTGTATCTCTCTGGAGTAACCCATCTCTCCCACCATGTCAATGCACCCTGGACCCCTGCATCCACCCCCTAGCTGCCCCCCAGCCCCATAACCCACCCTGGCTGCCCCTTGGCTCCACCTCCTTTGTGTCCTCCTGACCCTCCAAAACCTGCCCGCCCCTTGCTCCCCTATGGCCTCCCCTCCTCTCAACGTACTCACAAAAAGTTAACAAACTGCCACCCCATGGCTAGAACCTTGTTCATTCTATTACTCCTTTCTGGTAACATCTACTCTAACCCAGGCCCTGCCCTCACCAGTCCACCAACTAGGTCCAATGGACTCTGCATTGCTTCTTTGAACATATGCAGCCTGCTGAAAAAAATCACTGCCATTCAGTGCTGGGTCATGCTACACCAGCCAGATATCATAGCCCTAATAGAAACCTGGCTAACTAAGTCCACCCCAGACTCCTTTGTCTCTCTTCTGGGATACACCCTATATCGAGAGGATCAAGCAGGGAAACGTGGAGGTGGTTGTGTGATTTATATTTGTGACACCATCATTGGCCACATGCTCTCTGCCCCCAAGCTTGTTAGTGGTGCCCAGGCCCTTACCCCCAAACTTACCCCGGACCCCTCCAAGAGCTCACTCTATCTCACTGTCTCATACATACACCCAAGGAATCAGAACCCAGTGATATCATCTCTCACTGAATTTCTCTCATCCCTCCCCCATAAAGCACAACAAGTCCTAGTCGGGGACCTCAATGTGAACTGACTCAGTCCCTCTGCCTCACCAATAAGAGACACCTTCACTGCATCAGACCTGACTCAACTCATCTCCCAACCCACTAGATGTAACCAAACTACAGGAACATGCACCCTCCTAGATGTCATTGTCACCAACCGCCCCCAAAAGATTCAGGATATTCAAGTCCTCCCAGACTCCTTAAGTGACCACTCCCCTCTCCTATTCCCCTGGTCTGCTACCACCCCCAAACATGTAGCCCAAACCACATGCTGCAGGCGTCTCCGCCCAGGCAGACTGAAAAAACTCAACCAGTTCCTCGCTCAGATTGATTGGTCTGCCATCCACAATGCATCCAACATTGATGCTGCCCTCAACCTCTTCTCACAAGCCTTTAACAAGGCCTTTAAATCTTTTTGCACCCTTCACCATGATCTGCTCCAAAAGGCATAATGTGCCTTGGGTCACCCCTGCCCTACTCCAAATGCTCAGAGATGGGGATAACCTCTGGCACTTAGCCACTGAGACTGGCCGGATGGCTGACAGAAAGGCAGAAAGGCATACAACACCACAGATAACAGGTGCATGTGGGCCATCCGTAAAGCCAAGGCTGACCTCTACCAGGCCACCCTCACCTCCTTATGGTGGTGTGCCCAGAACTTCTGGGAAAATAAAAAAGAAATAAATGGGAAATCATGCTCTCCTCAACCCAGCTTACAGTTAATGGCTCCACCTTTATTGACCCTACTGACATTGCCAACTGTCTTAACTTTTCCTTTGCAGATCTTAGCCCTGTCCTCCCTAGTAACTTTTTCAACCCTACCCCTGACCCACCACCCCCAGATCTTCTGCGCCCCTGGTTCTATCTATACAAAGTATTTGTCCAGGAAGCCAGACCTCTCCTGCTTAAAGCACTAAACAGCAACAGTCCTAGCAGCGACTCCCTGGATCCAAAAATATTCTGGCTGATCCTGGATGATGTCCTGGTCCCACTAACTGGCCTACTAAACCTGTCCCTCTGTCTGGGGCAATTCCCCACAGCATGGAAAACAGCTATAGTCACACCTATTCACAAAGGAGGTGACAGGTCCACCCCCAGCAATGATCATCCAATCTCCATTCTTCCCCCCTCTCCAAAGCCTTAAAAAAAGTGGTGGCCACTCAACTCACCGAATATCTGAAAAAATATGACATTCTATGCATGGAACAGCATGGGTTCCATACTGGTCATAGCACAAGTACAGCATTAATGGAGTTCTCCAAATTCCTGCACTCCTCCCTGCACTCCAGCTCCCTAGCAGGAGCAGTGTTCATTGACCTCTCTAAGGCCTTTGACACTGTCTCCCACCCCCTCCTACTAAATGTCCTCTATCATACAGGTTTCTCTGCTGGCCCCCTCACCTGGTGCATGAGCTACCTATCAGCCCGCTCCCAGCTTGTCAAAAAAATGGGACACTCTCAGAAACCCGTTCCATCTGCTCAAGGGTTCCCCAGGGCTCTAGCTTGGGCCCACTACTCTTTAGTCTCTACCTAAACACCCTGCCCAGTGCCTGTTCTGGCAATATTCTCCTGTATGCTGACAACTCCATTATTTATGCTGCTCACAGAAATCCCACCTCCCTCCAACACTCCCTCCAACACTCCTTCAATGATGCAGAGAACAGGTTTAAGGAGTGCAGACTAGACAGTAACCTCAAAAAAACCAAGTCAATGCTCTTTGCCCACCACCAGAACAAAGCTAGCAACAACCCCCTCCAAATCCTTCCCAGCACTCTTCAACCTGTTGAACAAGTTTACTCTTACAAATACCTTGGGATCACCTTCGACTCGGCCCTCACCTTTCATGCCCACATTACAGCCTTCACATCCACCACCAACTCCTGTCTTGTCATCCTCTACTATCACAAGGACTGCCTCCCACCTGATGCTCTCAGGCTTGAAATTACTCCTCAGTAATGTCCCTTGTAGATTACAGCCCACCGATCTATGGCACTGCTGACTCCACGGCCCTCAACAAAATTTGACTCACCCTAAACAAGGCTTGCAGACTAGTGACCAATGCCTCCAGGCTCACCCACACTTGTCAGCTTTATCACATGGCCAAACTCCTTAGCCTCGATGAACACTTCTGCTACCAAACTTGCCTACTAACTAAGAAAATTCTGCTTGGGCTCTCCCCCCAAGGGTTTCTGCTGCTGTCCAACTTACACCCTCCACAGTCTCTACCCGAACCACTGGCAAAGCCACCCTACTAGTACCCAGAACTAGGACCACCCAGGCACAGAGGTCATTCAGCTACAGAGCCCCATCCTGGTTCAACTCTCTCCCCACAGCCATCTCTAACACTACCAAAATTGCCCCTTCAAAACTGCCCTTCAGAACCTATTGTTCAACACCCACTGATGCACCTGTCTCTAACAGATGCTTTGCTACTCTCAAGACACTATTGACATAGCCCTCTGGGCTGAACTCCCCATCTCACCCCCTCTCATTCCCCCATGGACTCCCTTCCCACTGCCAGTACCTGCTGGTACTAAATCTGTTACTCTGAAATGTTTCTAATTATTCATTGTGCTCAAGCAACTATGTAAAACTATGTTATTCTGTATGATTGTATTCTGTAAGTATGTGACTCTGTATGTCCTCTCTGTGACGAGGTACCTTTGTAAATGATCCTCTGGCTCAAAGGTTGTAAATCCGATTATACAATAAATCAATAAATAAATAAGTAAAATAATACTGTTTTGTAATTTCTTCTTATGAAGCAGGGATTGATGTGATAGAATAAAATTTTCTTCTGGCCTTAAATTAGTGTTACTATGTTCACAAAGAGGGTGGTTTACATATAGAATAGTCTAGTCTACACAGTGAGGTATGGAAACTAGCACTGTCTGTCTTTTAAAGAAGAACTTAATGGATTCCAGCTGGAGAACACACCTAAAGGCTACACAGCATAAGTAGGATATCATTCCAGCTATTAAACTTGGATGTGTTTCTGTACTCAAACTAGGTACAGTCACTGCACAGCTCAGAAACTGTTTATTAACAAATTATTTCAGCAATGATGTCTGGAGCTGGAAAATAAAATGTTCTGAGAGAGGTTGTCATTTGGTTCCTTGATTCTTATTTTGTTTTGGCATATGGGGTGCTTTTCCTTCCCATTGCACAATTCTCTGGTATTTTATGGCTGTTGCCATTTGTCTTCCAATATTTCAGAAGTTTAAGCAGATTATAATCCCTGATGCAGACCAACAATATTATCAGCAAGCATGAAAAAGTTCTGAGAGAAAGAAGTAGTAGTAATAGTAGTAGTGCAGTACTGAATGGGGACAGCTGAGTGCTTCAAGTAGCAGAGCAGTTAAGCTTCAACTCCAGCATTTTCTACTTTATTCAAAATCTGGTGATGTGCTTGAGCTCCCTTCTTCCTCTGTGTGATAGCAAGACATCATACATAGCTCCACGCTATGCAGAAATAAAAAGTGCAGGTAACCGACACTGGAGATGGTCTACCAGTAGTGGCATTTAAGTTGGCTCCCTGTGGCTGTATTAAAAAAATCAAGGTCTGGGTGGAGGGTAGAAGTTGCCACCTGGGATTGCCTACCCCTCCACTGGTTGCATAATTCTTAGTTTTTTATGGTCCCCAAATCATAAAGTAAAAATATGTTCACATGTGCCAACACATCATAAATTCCTTTTTTTGCAGTGCACTGTGAAACGTTGTTTTCACCTGGCATGTCTATAACAACAGCTTAGGGAATAATGCATAAATTGGCCTTATTGGACTATGGGCTGATTTTATTAAACTACCCATGTGAAAGCTCCATATTTTCTTCTTTTTTTTTTAAATACTCAAAACACCACCCATGGGACATGACCTAACAAAACAACATGCTTTATATTTTAAATCCTAGCCATTTCTGAGTTTTTGGTGAGCTAATTTAGACAGCCTTTTTCTGACAAAATATATTTTGAACTTTATATAACCAATGGAAACAGTGTGAATAAATATGATAAACATTTCCTGTTTCTTTATGTTTCGGAAAAATACAATGCAAATTTAATAATTTATCTGACCAGGTTTTCTGCAGCAGATGTTGACAAACCTAACAATAGCAATGCTGCTTAAATTACTTGTCTTAAAATGAAAATAACATTTGGAACACAAAAGTATGTTTTAAGAAGACTGCATAACATAAAAAGCAACACTGTTAATGAATTTAAAAGAGCATTGGGTTGTCTTGTTCTTTGCTCATGAATGTTACAAGAATTCTTATATCACAAATGAATAACGGTTGCAATGGAATACTTGGTGATTTAGTAATCATTTATATTATAATGTATTTGTGTCATAATATAAAGCAGAAATGGTAAGGACTTTAAAGTCATAGTGTGACATATATTATTGTAATTTCAGAGGTTCTGATTTTTTTCTGTTATTAAGATAAAGTATAATGTAGCACAGAATCATGTATCTTACCACATCTAAATCCTTCATAAGATTGTCTAACTATTATACATGGTCTATGCATCTCTCTACTTCAGGCAATTGTACTGTTCCTTGTACTGAATGATAACTTCAGTAAACAGATTAACTTTAGAAATCATGATAAGACTCATAAGTACTAAATATACTGACAATTTCCATGAGTTTATGCCAGTTATCCCACAAATATTTTGCTTATATTGCAAAGTATTTTGACTTTTAACATCTGATTGTTAAAAGCAATCTTCACAAAAACTATAGCAAAGTGATATTTTGACCTTGCTCATAGTAAAGATTAGTTACAGGGTAAACTAATTTGAATTTCAACTTCAAAAGTTGCTTTCATGCCATTTAATTGTCATATGGGTCAGTTTTAATTAATGGAGTGTATTATTTTGAATCTCATCTTTATTTAAACCACCAGAGTGAGCAAGATATGCAGATTAACACTGCTGTTTCTATGGTATCAAGAATCAACTCTTTTTTTATGCACAATGCTTATGTTTCTCATAGTTAAAAACTTTGGTAATGGTATGCACACAACTTGACAAGATGCAGGAACTTTAGAACACTATGAAACATTTAATAGGATCCAAACAGTGACTATGCCAATAAATTTGCTGCAGTCATTTAACTTTCGTGTGCATAAAAGTCCTATTAATTACATTCATATGCTTTGAATGAAGTATGTCAGATTCTTTTAGTCGATGACTCCTCAAACCAATTTGCATTGTAATGAAAAATTTCATGAAGATCTAAAATAAAGTGTATCCTTATCTAGTGGGATGCAGGTGTTGGGTGTTTTCCTTTTATTTAGTTTATTTTGCCTGACACAATCCAACTCAGCTCAGAAATGTTTGATTACCAGATTATTTGGCTGTTATGTCTGGGACTGGCAAATTAACTGTTCTGAAAGAGTTTGTCATTTGGTGCCATTTTTTTCTGTTTTTGTTTTGGCATACAGTGGTGCTTGATTGACAATGTCACTGAGTGCATACTGTATACAGTAAGTGCTCAGTAACAGCTCAGATGGTGGCCAACCATGGTGGAGAGAGGAGGGCTGTGCTGGTTTCTGGCTAGGGAGTTGGGATAAGGTGGAGGAGAGTGGTGAGTCACTACCGGCCTCTGTGGGGGTCCATTAGACCACAAAGATAGGGGTTCCATTAACTTTATAGTGGATAGGGGATAGGGGGCCCGCTAGACCACCAGGGAATTTTAGCACTTGGAAATACATGGGACTGGGATGGGGGGGTTACAGTGGACACCAGGGAATATGTTTCTATGTATTGGGTGCATGATCAGGCTGGTGGAAGGACCACTAGACCACCAGGGAGACATTTTTCTTTTCTAACAGAATGGCAATCAGCAATTGGGCAGAACCACTATGCTACATGGGAGATATAGTTTAGATTGTAACAGAACAGTGATCAGCAAGGGGAAGGGATCACTAGACTACCAGGGAGATATTTTTTATTTCATAACAGGACAGCGATTGGCAGGGGGTCACAAGTTACCAAGGCCCCTGCATTGGGGGTCAGGGGGGCACCACACTTACTACACCAACTGCTAGGATTGTGAGTCAGTAAGTCAGTGTTTCAATCAGTGGTATGTGAGCTGCACATGGGGACTGGACAAGACTGCCTTGTGTGGAGCGCATACTCTCAATACTGGACTGTGCCATTATTCAAGTCCCTGCTGCTTTATTTGCATTGTACATCCTCCCTCCTCCCCACTTTGGCCAGGTGCAAACTGATTGCCCATGCTAACTGGGCTTTTCAATATTGCCCTTCCATGCAAAACCCAGTTTGCGTGGACAAACTCAGATTTGCACCTGGGCATTGTTTTGATTATCAGGCCTCTGGTTGTTAAAATGATCTCCACAGGAACTATAGCAAAGTAATAGTTTGACCATCCTTTTAGCGAAGATTACTTAAAGGGTTTTCTCATTTTAATTTCATTTTCAAAAGTTGCTTTATTGCTAATTAATTATCATGGTGAATGATGACCTTGTGCGTATGGTGACTGATATGTAGCTGTGGGGTGAGGGGCAATACTGAATGGAGACAGTGGAATGCACTTGGCATTTTTAAAGATCAGATTTATTTACAAATATTTTCAAGTAATGGCAGTGGATGTTTTTTTTTCTGGAAAATGAAGTGCAATTTGGTTTATTTCTCAATGGAAGATGAGGTGAACATCCGAGTATCTCCCAGTGCAGGTATTTCATCTCATTTAGGGGTTTTGCTATATATCCTGTACAGCCATCATCCTGGTACTTTTTCAAGGGGAATAAATGAGTGCCAGAATATGTACTCTTAAATAGTCATGCTGACATGTGATAGCATCAGTTAATTGCAATATGCACTAATGGGCAGGATATATTCACCGGAGGTGCATATCCCACCAACGTAGCTCCACACCTGTGGACAGGTGCATGCCAGCTGGTATTCACTACAGGCTGCCACCTGTCTGTGGCCCTGCCCCCCAGCATGCAGGTCCATGCAGGGTGGCTGGGGCTGCGTAGCAGACGCAGCCCTGTGCCCCAAGTGGATCACTCATGGAGCACTCATGCAGCTGGGTGTGGCTCTGGGTGCATGAATTGCACCTGTGGACACCTGGACCCATACAGCAAAGCTGCTTTGGGCACTGGACCCCTGGCTGAGGCCAAGGAACATGGGGGCAACCAGCTGCCCCTCCCCATCACACGGTGCCCACCAGCACCCATGTAGCAAGGTGCTCCCCAACACCCGATGACTCCCAGACCAGCCACACATGGCAGACCCCCGAACCCTGGTACCCCTAGCCCACCATCAGTGTCCACTGGTGCCCACTTCATGGCACCAAACCTCCCACAGTACCTGCAATGTCAGTGCCACAGTCAGAGATGGCCAGTGGCACAGCCCTCCACACACCTTCCAAGCTGCTGGCTGACTCACATATGCGGGGATGCTTTGGTTGTGTGCCCCTGCATAGGTCAGACAGCCAGTGGCCATGGAGGTGTGTGGAGGGTTGTGCCACTGGCCATCTCTGACTGAGACACTGACACTACAGGTACAGTGGGGGGGTCAGTGCTGTGGGTTGCACCACTGGACACCCATAGTGGGTTGGGATACCGGGTTTGAGGGTTCTGCCAAGAGTGGCCAGTCTGTGCACCAGTGGAT
This sequence comes from Neoceratodus forsteri, assembly GCA_016271365.2. Classification (NCBI taxonomy): domain Eukaryota; kingdom Metazoa; phylum Chordata; order Ceratodontiformes; family Ceratodontidae; genus Neoceratodus; species Neoceratodus forsteri. The sequence goes on along the minus strand of CM028135.1, from coordinate 668,046,134 downwards.
GTTGGTGGGGTGTCAGACTGTCTGCCACATCAGGGACTGGGCATTCGGGGGGGGGGAATGTACAGCACAGTGACAGGGTGGGCATGTGTGGGAAGTAGGGCACATGTCACTACAGGGTCAGGCCAGGCCATAATGGGTGGTCACGAAGTGGCACTGTTGTTATGGACCCTTCCTTTCATTGACTTGGCAGTCACCACCTCATCTGCCCTGGCCACCACTAGCAGCCTAGAGGGCTGGGGTATCACGGGGATCAGTGTCCGTGTTCTGACATGACTGATGGACCATGTCCAAGGGGACTTGCAGTGGGTTACAACAGGGTCCCTGCTGCCATAACCTGCTCTGCACTACACCCCCCCCCGTGGCCAGCACTATGTGCCTTTGTGACTGGTGCACAGTGTCAGCCCACTCCCGGCATGCCCCCCACTCACCTCTGGTGCATTGCCATCCATGCTGCCGAGGGATCGAGTGTGTAATTGTTGTACACCTGGTTCGTGATTGCCATGTGGGGTCTGTGGAACCCTGCTCCATTGCATTCATGCATATCGATGGCGACGCCCCTGGATTCCGCAGTGCATTAGCATCAAGCATAGGGCCCTTATAAATACAAAATCAACACATCCCTGCTCTAGACATTCAAATATTCTAACACTAATACAGAAAATTAAATTAAGAAGTTACCAATAATTGAATTTCAACGGTGAGAGTAATAGAGAATATATCCTGTCTTATAAAGTACATGACTCAAATCCCATCACTAAAAAAAAAAAAACTCTTTCTTGATGGCTGGTGTTTGGACAAAATACAGTTCACATCATCATGTGTATTGGTTATTAATGTCCAGATGGCTATTTCCACAAATGATATGTGGAAACCCAGGCATTTTTTCTGTTTCATGGCATCATCATTTCTGAACCTCCTGAGGATATTTATGCAAATGTCCAGACATAAGCGGCTTGGAATTTGGAGATGACAACTTCAGAGCAGTAACAGTCCCATTCCAAATGGATTCCTTACAGATCATTCACAACTGTATTTGAAGGGAAAAAATCAGAGAAACACAGAGAATACTGGCTGGGCCACTGTGCGCAACCAGCCTGTGCTGCCACTGAGGAATTCTGATTCTGTTAGATCTCAAGAGCGAAGCTCGAGAGGTCACACAAAATCAGAACCCCGAAGTGGTAGCTCAGGCTGGTTGCACACAGTTTGCCCAGTCAGTATTTCTTATAGTGTATAGTGACCCTGCACAAGTTCCGTAATAAAAACAATAAAAATACCTTGAAATGATTTTGAATTTTATGTACTCTTCTGCCACTTTCTGAAAAAACTGCTGCCACCATCCTGTCAGAAAATTTACTGTTTGAATTCTGAGATGTGCTCATGGTGTTTTTTTCCTTTAGTTAAACTGCTGGCTTGAGCACTCTCAAAAACAGTCATGATGTTGTTGTACCATAGTATTGTATTACTGCATTCCAAGAACTTTGAACTGTGGTACAACAACATTTTGACTATGATGGATTTCTATGTGTAACAATGAGTCACTATACTCTATATTTCAATTATGTGTAGAAGTCATACATAGCATATACATATTCAATCAGCCTACCAGAGAGAAGGTGAGAGGAGAGAGAGAGAGAGAGAGTGAGTGAGAGAGAGAGAGAGAGAGAGAGAGAGAGAGAGAGAGAGAGAGGGGAAAGAGAGAGAGAGAGAGAAAGAACGAAAGAATACAAAAAGGAAAGAGACAGACAGGATTAGCTACCTCATTATGGAGATGTGGTGCACCCTTATAGTTTGGGATCATTCTTCACTTGTATGTTAAACACACAATTGTGCACTTTATTAACTTTGCAACTGTTCAAGCAATTTGCATGACATTGTGTATGCTCCATCAAGAACCAAAGATCTCTTCATGTAGCAATTTTCATTTCAGTTGAATGTGTGGTTCTGGAGATACGGGGTGTCACAAAAACATGTAAATTACCATTTTTTGTTAAATCTTTGTCACACTGCTGCACAAAAACGGCTTGGGATTTTGGTCTGACATTTTGAGGGTCGAAAGGTGTTGGGCCACAGATGTGTCTTTTGAATATTTTGAAGAAAAGTTATTTAAATTTGATAACTTCCCATTATTTTCAAAGGGAAGAGTTAGATGTTCACCTTGAAAAATTAATCTATCTCACAAATGGGGAATCCTTTGTTGCAAATGAGGAATCCTTTGTCACAAATGGGAAATCCTTTTTCATACTGCTGCCATTTTCTCTTCAGTTAGCAGTGGCAACAAAATAAAATAACTAAAAAAATATAGGACTTTAGTAAACATTATCAGTTGTCTTTACCTAATCAGGGCCCGTAGAGTTGGATTCTTAGTTTTTTCATCTTAAGTTACTTAGAAATGCATTTTTTTAACATGGCAAAATCCTTTTTTGACAAATTGCAAAAAAGGTATCATGAAACAGGATCTTTTTTGCAATTTGTGAAAAAGGATTTGTTCTTTTACTGCAAATTGCAAACAAACTGCTGCAGAAAAGGATTCTGAGCTGCAGAGAAGGACTGTTTTTCTCAAATTGTAAAAAAGGAACTGCAGCAAAGGATTCTTTTTTGCAATTTGTGAAAAAATTACTGCTCAGGTGGTCCCTCCTTCCTTCATGTCTGATCACCATCCTAGTATAAAAATACATATTTTCCTGGTAGTCTAGTGGTCTCTCCACCATTCACTGATCATCTTCCTGTATAAAAAGATGTCTTCCCCTGGTAGACTAGTGGTCCCTCCCCCGATGTCCAATTGCTGTCCTGTATATAAAAATATTTTCCCTGGTAGCCTAGTTGTCAATGACCTGTTCACCGATCTCTGCCCCTGTATAAAAACATGTAATTCCCTGGTAGTATAGTGGTCCCTCCCCCAATTTCAGATCACTGTCCCCATATATAAAAATATATATTTCCCTGGTAGTCCAGTGGTCCCTTCCCTGCCCCGTTCACTGATTGGCATCCCTGTATACAAAAACATATTTTTCCCAGGTAGTCTAGTTCTCCCTCCCCCCTCCCGAGATGTCCGATCACCATCCCCATATACAAAAATATATTTTTTCCCTATTAGCCTAGTGGTCCCTTCTCCCTCCCCAATGTCCAATCCACATCCCTGTATAAATATATTTAATTTCCATGATTGTCTCGTGACACCCACCTCCTCACCCTGTGAGGTAGTCACCCACCACCCTGCTCCTCCCCATCCTGACTCCCAGCCCATGACCAGCGCAGCCCTCCTCTACCCACCACAGCTGGCTGCTGACTGAGGTGTGAATGAGCATGTACTGTATACAGTAGAACAAGGTATTGGCCATGCTATTAAAATAGTGACACATTAATTTCATTATGATACAGTAACTAAAGTAAATTAAGGAACTATTCAAATTAGCAGTGTATGCCAAAGACTACCATTTTGACAAGAGTTTATATTTTATATAGAACTGGAGTGATATCCAATTACTGATATTTAAAGGGCACTGGCAAAGTATGACATAAGTGAAAATGCCATCTACAAAAAAAAAGAGAGAATATGAAATGCTGAAAAATACTTACATAAATATTGTCTTTTTATTTAGAAACAAGTATGCATTGAACTGCACATCTAAACGCAATGTGCTTCAAAGTGACACTGTACTATTTAAAGTTTGACAGGTGTTTGGTGTCAGATATACAAAAAATTCTCAATAATTTCTAAAAAAAAAATAAAATCTGAAATTAAAAATGCCAGAAATTGAAACTGAAGGTATCAGGGGTTTACCATGCCATTTCTGATTATTTGCCTGAGGGTATAGGTATATATGTGTGTGCCTGAGTAATTTGTGCATAAAGTATGTGGTTATTGAGTTCAGAATATCATGCTTAATGTCCCCCATCAATGAATATGCAGTACACTACATAGTGTCTGGTATAGATCCACACAAGAAATTAGCTAAATATTCTAGATATATAAACTATTGGCAACTGACCAATCCAGATGTTGGTACTATACAAAAAGGAACAAGAGCAGCCAGATTTTCATTGCAGTACATGCTTGTGCCTAATAAAACCTAAGCTGTGATTGTGTAAGAGCATCTTATCTTTGCAAATACCTGATAATCCAACATGCATGACCAATATATTTGGGTGCAGTATTCAGAGATAATACACTGATGATATGTACTGTATTGTTCGATTTGTGAAAAATGATAAGAGAATATTGCAATGAATGTAAGCATGTGTGTCTTTCCTACTAAGTTTTTGTTTGTTTGTGAGATGGGGGTGACTGTGACAGTTAATCAGTCTGGGTATGAATGAAGACTACTTAAACAAAAGTGCTGTACTTCAGTCAGTACTAAAGAAGCCCAGTATATTAATATATACTGACAGCATTATATTGCAAAGGGATTGAGTGTCATATATGAGTGGAGTCTGGCTATCTTTACATAGTAGTTCCTGTTATAAAGTTGGTTGGGGGTGTGTAATCATATTAGTGCAGTTTAGGTTCATGGTGGTCTGGTGCTATTATTATCAGCTTCAGTAGTAAAAGAGTGTGACATTATTAATTTGATTATGCTCCTCAACCAACTTTGTAACAGGGACTATTATAGGGGTGCCTTATAATTAGGGTTAAATCTTCACCTCTATGTTAAACTCAAGATTTTGCACTTTAATAACTTCACAACCATTCAAGCTATAGGCATACAATTTTGCATGGGTCATCAGGGACCAAAGATCTCTTGATGAAGTTTCTTTCTGGTCGGATGTGTGGATGTGGAGATACAGAGTGTCAAAAAATTTGTAAATTACCTTTTTTTTTTATTCTTTGTCATGCCACTGCTCAAAAACACTGTGGAATTTTGGTCTGAAATGTTTTAGGATATATAAGTATTGGGTCACAGTGTTGCCTTTTGATGGCTTGGTGAAAGAAAAATTAATCTGTTCAAAAGTTAATAAATTTCAAAGTTTCTCATTATTTCCTATGGGAAAATTTAAATGCTCACCGGGAAAAAGAATCCTATGTCACAAATGGGTAATCCTTTTTCGTGCTGCCACCATCTTGTTTTCAGTTAGTAGTGGCAACAAACTGAAACACCACAAAAAATGTAGGGCTTCAGTAAACACATCCAGTTGTGTTTATCTAATCGGGGCCAGTGCAGTCTGATTGTGACTTTAGTTATTTTGTAAGTTGGTTGGAAATGTGTTTTCTTAAGATGCCTAAATCCTTTTTCACAAATTCAAAAAAGGAATCATGAAATAAGATCCTTTTCCGCTAATTGCGAAAACGGATGTGTTCCTTTGCCTCAAATTGTTAAAAAGCAACTGTGGAAAAGGATTCTGATCCACAGAAAAGGATTCTTTTTTGCAAATTGTGGAAAAGGAACCATGAAAAAGGATTCTTTTTCATAATTTGTTAAAAAGGATTTTGGCATCTTAAGAAAATACGTTTCCTTCTCTAAAAAGATGTAGATTTCCTTGGTAGTCTAGTGGCCCCTCCCTCCCTCAATGTCTGATTACCATCTCCTTATTAACAAAAATATTCCCTGGCAGTCTAGGGGTACCACCCCCCACCCCAATCGCCTTCAAGGTATTTCAGAAAATATTCCCTTGTAGTCTAGTGGTCCCTCCCCCAACCCAATGTCTGATTGACATCCACCTATGCCCAAAAATAGTATCTGATAGTCTAGTGGTCCCACCCCTGTCCCTGATCACTGATTGCCCTCACGGTATTTCAGAAAGTATTCCCTCTTAGTCTAGTGGTCGCTTCCCCCATCCCCAATGTCTGATCATCATGCCCTTATACCCAAAACTATTCTCCCCCAATGTCTGATCACTGTGCCCTTATTCCAAAAATATTCCCCTGTGGTCTAGTGGTCCCACCCCTCCCGATCGCAGATCACCCTCATGGTATTTCAGAAACTATTCCCTGATAGTCTAGTGCCCCTCCCATTATGTCCTTGCGACATCCCTTATGCCCCAAATATTACCTGGTAGTCTAGTGGTCCCACCTCCCTCTCCAATCGCCTTTCTGGCAAAACCAGTATGAGGTGTTGGCTGTTGGTCCTGTTCTCCAAGTGAGAGGTATTGCTGCACAGTATTGGAATAAATATTTTCTCGCTGCTTTTGTTGCCTTGCACTAGTCAGCTGTGTGTGTCTATTTAATTGCGATTGGTGGTGCTGGATATTTTGTGCCTGCTTCAATTTTTATTTCCAAGCACACCTTTAGTTCTTGGGTGGCTGTTTTGTGTTTATACATTTCAAACAATTGTCTGCCTGATGGTCTGCTGCTTTTCTTCACCATTCCCCAGGACTAGGAGGCTCATGAGAAATACCACACAGAAACATATAAACATAGATTGTGTAGGTAGAAAAAGGTACAGATGTCCATCCAGCCTGCCAATTCCTCTGCCTAGCTCCATGTTCCCTGTACCTGCCAACTCTCTCCATCATTCTTCCCCCCTCTCTTTTGTCACATCTCCTGTTTAGTCCCACCCTATGCTATTGCCTTTGACTCCCACATGGTCAGTCTTCCCTTGCTGATTACACTCTGTCCTACCCTAACAGGCACTAAGCACTTTTCCTTATTGAGTGCCCATTTTTGCTGCATAATGCACTTGTTGCTACTTTTATGAAAAGTAATCCATGTGCTTCTTTCATCTGTAGAGATGCCCAATGTATCATCTGTAAAGATGCTTGTTGTTACTTCCAATTGTTTTTGCAGTCTCCAAGACCTTTATGTTATCCAGTTACTGTTTTCAGATTTTGTATGTTTATCCTCTCTGTTTTCCCCTCTGCCAAGTCAAACCTGGAAATGAGCCTCGGTTTAGTGTGCCTGTCCCTGTTACTGATTCTTAAATAAATAAATAAGTAAATACATGCCTAGCCTAATGCTGAGATGGGTTTAGAGGTCTGACAATCCTAGTGGTTAGATCATCTCCACCTTATCTAAGTGTCCATCCCCTTGTTCTGCTTGTGGGTCTCACTATTTTCTTGAATCTGTCACACTCAATTTTAAACCCTGTCACAGTCTTAGCTTCAACCATCTCTTTGGGAAGTCTGTCATACATCCACCACCTGCTCTATGACAAAGAGCTTCTGCATGTCCCCCCATGAATCTCACACCACCAGTCTTCACCCATGCCCTCTAGTCACTGTGCTCTTTTTCATCCTGAACACGTCATTACAATCCACCCTGTTGATTCATTGTAAGAACTTGTATGTCTCAGTCATATCCCACTTTTCCTCCTAGAATTCAATGTATCATCTTTATGTGAAGGTATGTCAGTCATTCCTCATAATACCTCACATGCTACTCCTGGATCATCTTTGTAACACTCCTTTGTATGTTATCTATGTGGGCAGATAGACTCCGAGGGACCGACACCTGCTTAAGGGCTGGAGTGCCACAACATAATCCAGAGCTCCTGAATGACCACACCACACTATGCATTGTCACCTGTATATATGCTGTTTGCAACTATTGTCAATCTTCTCCCTCCCCCAAGATGCATCTGGAATCGAGCAGTTAGCGTGCTCAGTATGCCTTCCTGGTTACACTATTGAATAAATAAATAACTTAACTTGCCATTTTGTATAAGTGTTAACCTGTGTGTTACCTGTTGGTACTTGGAACACTTGGAACACTTGGATTTTTAACAACCAATTGCTGATGTAAGTCTTTTTATCCTTGAACACTGTGTTGACACTATATGTTTAATAAAAGATTCTCACAGTTTAGCTATACAAAACAACAAGACATGTGTGGTCATTCAGGAACTCTAGATGGTGTTGTGGCACTCCAGCTTTTAAGCAGGTGCCGGTCCCTCAGACTCTATCTGGATTTTGCATTTTGACAGTGGCACTACTGCACCCTGGTGTGGTCATGCCCTGCTTTTGCTACTCCCTCTCTATGTGGCACCTGTCTTTTTTAAGATGTCGACTCTATAACTGTAAGTAGTACTTCAGATTAAGGATGAGTAAATAAGGAAATTGGCAATTTCAGTTTGACTTTGATTAGGACTCTCTGTGTTTTGGCTTTGGCACTTTGATGAAAGACACTTTAGGTCATTGGCATTACAGTTGAGTAGGCTACAAATAGGGAGTGGTACACCTTAACCACCTCATGCTCACTCCAGTCAATCAAAAACTCCTCCACCCTTCCTTGGTCCTCCATTCTTTTTTTTTTTTTCTTAAATCTCAGTTAGCACCTGCTACAGTGGCAGGAGCCGGAATATTTTTTAATAAACAAAATGCCTGGGGAAGGTGGAGGTGGGTGGAAAATTACCAGAGCTGGTAAATAGGTTATCATGGGACTATCCTAGGCCACCTGGAAAGGGGAAATTATTTTTTTAATTAAATGGTCAAAGATTGATGTGATCCCAAAGTGGCTATAAAATGGACAGGGGTCAATCAAATGTAAAAATGTCACATTTCAGCACATTTAACAAATACAAATTTGACACTGGCTCATTCTTACTCATTGACTGACCATACCAGAAGGGATCTGTACAAAGACATTATCAATTCCTTCCCTCTACTATCTATTCTCCTTCCTATACATACCAGTATCATGTCTGGCTTTCTATATGCTTTGTTTGACTGAGCAGTAGACTACACTATGTTAATCACAAAAAAGCACCAGGTATTGGCACAAAATGTCAGGCTGTTTTTTGGAAGCTGCAGCTGTAGCTTTGTTGTTTTTATACAATAAATGTTATTATTCATTGCACTCCACCTGTGATGAGCCCTTTATTACTGCTATCAAGCACTGGGTGTGCATTAAGTAAGGAATAGGACAAAACAAGGTGTGGTTTATGGGCTGATAAGAGCATGCCAAGGCATGTAATGGGGCACAAGGTGCTTGAACCGAGTGCCTTTAGCACCTGGGAAGTGCTCTTATCAGTCAAGAACTACACCTCAAAGTGTGTTATTCTGCTAATAAAATGGGTAGAAATTTTTAAAAATACAGTCTGACCAAGGCAGTGCCATTTTAAAAGTAAAAAATTAATTTATTTATCTTTCACTTTTTTAGGCTTCAAGAAAATACTCCCTTTTAGTGCAGAAGGTGATGTGTGTCTGTGTCTGTCTATGCCCATCCCCCCCCAGTCCACACACACACACAAACAAACAAGCTATTGAAAGGTTTTTAATTTTTAATTTTGTTTTTGCATTTATACAGAGTGTCTTTGGCAGACAGCAATGAAGTGCCAGGTTTCACTAACAGTGACTCATAATGTTTCTGTTTATCTGGTCAGAGCCAGCCCCCCAGACAGATAGACTAATTTGGTTTCTTTTTAATTTTCTAAATTGTTTTTGTGAATTCAATGCCCTCTTTCATTCTGAGAGAGCAACCAGCTCGATTTGGAGTGAGCGTGTCCCTCTGCAGCTGCCATTATGTTTATAGGTTTTAGAAACACTGTAATTAAATAGTGCCATCTGCTTTATTTCAGCAGCAGGTGGCACTGCAGTCATAGCTATTTATCCAATATTCAGGAATGACAAAAATTGAACAGTGTCTGTAGACAAAGCAGCAGGAGTTGAAGAAGAGGTTTCTATGCATTACAGTAATTTCCTTACTGTTTGTTGCTGTGTCTGACATGTATCAGCCTGAAATTCCCCCTCCCCCCCGAAATAAGGAGTGGATGAGATGCTGGCCTACTGTCTACTCAGCTCACTGGTGCTGATGGTAGCACGTCAAAAGGGCAAAGGAATTTCAGTGATTACAATTACAGCAATGGCAAAGAGGCAATAATTAATACAGTGACCGGAATTTACGATGACTGCAGTTACGGTGACATGTGCCTTACCCCCTCTCCGAGGTACCATGACCTCAGAGTTAGATATATTAGTAAGGGAAGTGTGGGGGGCAAAGTCCCCCACAGAAAGAATATATCTCTGTAACTGCGGGTACCATAAATTCTGGTCACCATATTAGCTTTTGACGATTTGTAGGCAGTGTAATAGTAATAGCTGTAATTCATTTGCCCTTTTGACGTGGAACGATGCTGATTCATCCATGTCTCTTTCTTCCTTTCCTCATGTTCTGCCAGAGCAGAAGTGGAAAAATTTGTTTTACACCCCCCCATGACCGCAAACTGTTATGGCAGCGCCACTCTGACTGTAATAATAGTGGCTTATTTACATATGCTGTTCCCCCCAGCTTTTTGCCCCATGCCATTCTCTTGTTGGTTTTTCATCATTCTTTTACAGGATTTGTCCATCTGCCTGTTTGATGGCAGAAACATGACCCAGTAACTCCCTTTCCACCTACCTTACAGCAATCCTCTTCACAGCTCCAACCATTTAGATGGCTGTTAGAGAGAAATAATGGTATGCTGCTGTGGGGAAAGAGGTCATGTTAAGAGCCCCTTCTTTACCCACATTACCCATTGTGTTGCCTTGGTGAATGAAGAGGAATCCAAGCACAGTATGTGATTCGGTGCTAAGCCCTTTCTGTGGCACAGATGGTGGCTCACTGATAGAAGAGGCTGTCTCCCCCAACTCATCACAGCTTGGCTGTGCCAGTCGGTCTGTGGGATTGTTAGTATCTCATATCACAGGACATCAAGGTGCCTAGTTCATGAGCTTGAATAGAAACTGTTTTGAGGTTATGTGGTTAAATAAACTTATGAAAATGTTTCTTTTAAATTGAATATACTTTATTGAGAACACCAGTAGAAAGAACAGCATTCCACAAAAAAGAAAATTGTAAACCTGAGATACAATATCCAAGAGTACTCAAAATAGAAAATAACCTGGCTGGTGTACAATTTAGATAAACGTTACCCAACTCCCTCCCTTATATACCCCCAATTCCCCCACCTATCCCCCCACCCCCCTACCACTGGAGGCCACCCAGGAGGATTCGATGAGGAAACAGAATGGTGTAGGATACCATAGAAGAAAGACACCTGTATATTGATAGGGATGCTCAAATTGCCAATAGAATCTGCAGCGGTTCCCAAATACATCTGTAGCGGGAAAGTGGGCCAGCCATACTGGCAATAAGGCACTCAGCTTGAAGAGCAAATTATATCTCCCTGTGCCACTCAAGATATTGAGGTACCTCCTGGTCAAGTCGGTGTCAGAGAATAACTTTCTTTGCACATATATAAATCAAAGCCATGTATGATCTCTGATTCCCGACCCAGTCCATTGGAGTAGTCTTTCAAAATATATATTTCAAGGTGGAAAACATCAGATAGCCCCAGGAAGGGATCTAGATGAGTACGAATCAAATTCCACAAAGTGGCCACTTTCTCGCAAGACCATAGAATATGAAGTAGACTGCCAAGTGCTTTACCACACCTGGAACAAAGGTCAACAGATAGTCTACCCATTCTATACAGCTAAATAGGGATATAGTACAAGTTATGGATGATGTTAAACTGCATAAACTGATACCTATCCCATTTGATACATTTATAAAGATGTTTCCAGATGATAGTCCAATCTCTGGTAGTATCAGAAGATGGGAGGGAGCGGTCCCAACAATAAATTCTAGGCCCTTCACTGGTAGCCAGGAAAACCTGTAGTACCCAGAAATAATATGAAATTTGGTGTGAAATACGAGAGATGAGGAGTCAGAGAAGAGCAGTAGGTCTGGAGGAACCTATAGAATCATTTGTGTGAAGGAATTTATAATGTATGGTAAAACGTTGTTATAGGTAGAAATCTACCTTTTTGTAACAATGTTTTACCATCGATGTAACGTCATGATGTTGTTAACCCATCGATGGTATGTCACATCGATGGGTTAACAACTGGGGATAGGCTGCACATGCATGCAACTTGATCGGGCAGCCATGAAATGGCCACAGAATGAGAGTATGACCCGAAGCAGAGCGGTGGTGGCACAAAAAAAACTGTAGTAAGGAACTACTTTCTCATTTTTTAAACATAAATCGTACCATACATTATAAAATATAATGTATGGTACATCGATCGTCAACCATTTTTTTAACCCATGTCAAGGTTGCCATGGAGACATAAACCTCTCGAGCTTCACTCTCAAGGTTTATATGGTCACCCTGGCAACCTCTCGATGGTTAACAAACCAGTTAACAATCGATGACAATACATTATCCTCTATATTATGGACCTGTTTTGGGAACTTATTCAGTTGCCATTTATGATTTTTGCCTAAAAAATACTGCTGCCTGAGGGTTTCTAATTTCTAATTCATGGCCTGTATGTACTCAATTTGCACCCTTTTTAAGTTCCTAAAATAGAATATTACATTGTCCACGTTAAGGGCAGCATTCTGAGATTACTATAAACTGAGATGGGACTAAGGCTATATTGTCAGGCATTTGCTGAAATTATCAGACATTTGCTGCTTTGTCTGCTATGAAGTGGATCAAAAGCTTTGATTCTTTTCAATATTTGTAAGCATCTCTAGTATTTAATATTACATTTTAATACTATATTTAAATATTTGAATCTTTTATTTAATGTGTCTATTGGCTGCCTGGTTGAGGATGTCAGATGTCTGTAAATTCTTTCCAAGGGATCTGTATTATAGTTTAACTTCTATATAGTGCAGAGAGACTCTATTTTTACAGTTTATTATTAATTTTAAAAAAGCTTCTTTAACGTGGCCTCTAACTATCTGATATGCTATGTGAAGCACTTGAGTTTTCTTAACTCTGGCCTTGTTTTATTTTGTATTGTAAGCAGGGTTCAAGATAACGGGAGTACCGACCTGTTTTACTCACCTCATTTTAGGAAAAACTCTTCAGATAAATGTTTTAATGAGCACCAATACTCACCCATTTGTAAATGCTCCACACCAAAGAACAGTGCTTCATAACATAACTGGTGGTTCTAAATGAGCAGTTTTTTTCGCAGATTTACAGCACTCGTATGCATCCCAATTTTGTTTTACTCACTATATTTTAAAACTGGTGAGTAAATTACTTCTACCTGCCAATGCTATCTTGAGCATTGTTGACACTTGATCAGCTCTTATCTAGAAAAAAACACAATTTTTTTAATGTACTCCTCACTCCACTCTGTCCAGACATTTGTATGTATCTGAATTTTGTTTTACTCACCTCACTTTCAAAATGAGGAGTACAGTACTCATCCAAAAAATTCTAATCTGGAGCCCTGATTGTAAGCATTACAATGATTTTCTGTCCCTCTAACACATAAGAGGAATTGCCATTTTTTTTTATCTTTTTTGTAAAACTGTAAAATCTGTAATTTTCTAAAATTTCAAATTCACCATAAGACTTATAGGTTGGACCATTATAACCAGTAATAGTCATATGTTGTAGCTTCAAATTGCTGGTTCTTTTTAATTTAACATGCTTTATTAAAAAAATTCATATACAAACAATACAAAAACAGTCAGGAGCATCCATATATGACAATCATAACAAATAATGAGGAAAAACGAGAAATAAAAAAAAGAAAAAGTATATACAGAAAAGAAAAAAGGAACATTAAATTACACATATTACTGCTGAGTTATAAGAACCTAGACACTCCCCCTACCCCCCCCAGCCTAGACCAGAGGGCTAGTCGGTATCAAACAGAAATCATGGATAATATGTTGGAGCTGTAAGATTCTTAGGTTACCTCCACACAAAAAAAATAAAAAGAAAATGGGGTGGCATACATGGATAAGGAACATCCTAAGGATGTAGTAAGATATTATTTACTATGAAGAAGTAAGGCAAATAAGGGTTCCTATCACTTCTGAAATGTTGAATAATGTTCTGACAGATTTACAATCATCTTTTCTGCATTTAAAATATGAAGAATTTCTCTGTGCCATTCTTCTTTAATTGGAGTGTAGACATCCAGCCAGTGTCTCAGAATGACTAACTTGGTAGCAGCAGCAGCTAGATAAGCAATAGTACCCCTCCAGGGTGGGCAGTATTGTGCTATGCCAGACCACCAAAGGGGAGTAATGAGGCCTAACACCACAGGCAGAGAGCCTTATAGCCCCTGGAATGTCTGGTATAGCACAATACTGCCCACTTCTGGAGGGTATTATTGCACTTAGAAAATGGGCACTGTAAACAAAAATAAGTTTAATAAAAAAAATTGTAATGAAAAATTAGTTTAAAGTAAATTTTGTAACAAAATAGTTCCTCTGCCTGCATTAGAATTATGTTAATTAATTTTTTTTTTGGGGGGGGGAGACCTGCTGCACTATAGAGCTATGGAAGAAGGACTGATTTCAAATTTAAAAATAAGACTCTACAAGGTGAAGAAAGCAGATGGAAAACCATGTGGCACATGCCCACACACACACAGACACACAGACACAGACACACACACACACACACACACACACACACACACACACACACTGTTCCATTTTTTTTTTCTCCTCCTTAGTGACAGAGCTCCATTTTTTCTAAACAAACTGTGGTTTGTCATTCCTAGTTACTCGGTATTACTCGTTTTTTTTAAAGTGGAAGAAGGCACTAGGCCCATCGAGACCACTTTCCCCATAATTGTGGGGGGAAGTTTTTAACTGTCCAATATTAACCTATCTAGTTGGACCTTAAACTTTTCCCAAGATGTTTCTTCAACTATATGCTGTGGCAGGGAATTCTACAAAGCTGCAGTTCTAACTGTGAAGAAAGATTTCCTTTTATTAGTAAATGCCTTTTGTACTTTAATTTGTCTGTTGTTACTTCTCAATCCATATACCTTATTCATATATGTTAGTCCACTTAATTTCATCAGATGTTTATCATTTAAGATGTTAAAAAACAACAGCAAATCTCCTCTATCTCGTCTCGCTTGTAGATCGTATAAACCCAGGGATTTCACTCTATCTTTATATGGTAGGAATTTTATATCAGGGATGAGTTTAGTCATTCTTCTTTGTAAACTCTCGATCAATTTCTTATTCTTTTCTAAATATGGTGCCCAAAATGAAGATGCAAAATCAGTATGTGGTCTAATATAAGCTTTATATAGTTTTGTTATACAGTCTTTATTACGTGTTATAAATAATTTTTTTATAGCACTGATAATGCGATTTCCTGATTGAGTTACTGTAATACATTGGCTACTCCAATTAAATTTATTATTAATTATAACTCCTAAATCTTTTTCTTGAGTTCCAGTCAGGATTTGTTTCCCACATATTGCATAATTAGCACCCGGGTTCTTTTACCCAAGTGCATCACCATGCACTTATCAGTGTTAAACCACATGTTATTATCATTTGCCCATTTTTCTATGATCATTAAATCCATTCTTAATAGGTTAATATTTAATTCTGAATCCACCTCAGCTGATATTTTAGTATCATCTGCGAATCTGCTGATCTGGTTTTTAACTCCCAATTGTAGGTCACCAATAAAAACTCCAAACAAGGTAGGACCCAACACTGAACCCTGGGGCACTCCACTAGTAACAGGGATACCAGATGAAACTACATTCCCAATTCTAACAATCTGGCTTCTATCCTTCAACCATTCCTCAACCCATTTAACAACATATCCATTAAATCCCAATTTGATTAATTTCATGACTAAGAGATTGTGGGAGACCTTATCAAATGCCCTTCTAAAGTCCAAGAACACAACATCAACTGGAATTCCTCTGTCCAGACTACTACTTATACTTTCGTAGAAAGTAATAAGATAAGTGGTACATGATCTTCCCTTACAAAAACCATGTTGTGTATTGTCCACTAGACCCTTAATTAGTATTTCTTGATCTAACCTTGCTTTCAATATTCTTTCCATAATTTTACACACCACCGAAGTGAGACTATTGGGTCTATAATTGTCCACTCTACTCCTGTTACCCTTCTTATATATAGGTATCACGGTAGCTAGCCTCCAATCCTGGGGGAACTACTCCATACATATATGATTTATTAAAAATCATATATAAAGGATATAGAAGTGCATCAGAAAGTTGTTTAATGAAGTACGTATTTAAGTTATCTGGCCCAGAAGATGCTGTTTCTTTTAAATTATTAATAGCCTCCTTTATTTCTGTCAAGGTAATTTCTTCATATGAGCTGGAATAATCATATGCTAGATCTTTTAAGGGATCTTTATTTGTAATCACTGTCCCGAAATAATTATTAAATACATTGCTAACATCTAATTCACTTTCCACAGTTTTTCCTTCATTGACAATGGTAGCTATTGAAGAATTCAAATTTTTATTTTTATTGATATATGCATAGAAGGATTTTGGATTAAATTCCAGTGTTGATAATTTAAGTTCAATACATTTTCTTTCTTTTTTAATGAGGGATTTCCCCAAAAGAAACATGCAGAGTTGGAAAGAGAAAGATAATAGGTGAGCGGCAATGTTATGAAGGTGCTCAGAGGGATGGAAGGGAGATCAGTTGCACAAACAAGCTGGTAGCAAAAAGAGATGTAATCCAGGTAGATTGCTGTGTATTTCTGTGATTTTGTTATGCAGCATTTAGCACCATTACTTGGCAAGGCTACCATTTTACAATTAAATAGATCGTGTCGGGAGACAAATGCTGGTGACATGCGGACAGCCATGGAGTGCTGTTGAGCTGACAAGGTCCTGAGGTACAGAACAGTCCTACTGTTGTTTGGCACCAGGAAATGTTTTATCCTGCAAGTAGCCTCATGTTTGTTATTGTTTCAGCAGTGAGCTTTTCCGTTTCTTTCTGGGTAATGGTGCAGGTCAGTTTGCTGAAAAAAATTTATGGATCATTGCATGCTTGAGGATAACTGGCCATACAGGACTCTACCGGACTCTCCCTGGTTCTGTTGCCCCTGATGCATACATGCTACTGGGTTGTGATACACAATTTAGTGGCCGGCTTTGTGGAATGTGAAATGGTCCCAGAGATGGAGTTGCACTGCTGGGTAGCGGCACTTATGAGAGTGAGCGGGGGATCGGTGACATAACAGTGCTGGAGTTGTGTCCAGATAGGAAAAAAAAAAAAAATAGTTTTTAGGTTGTTCTTTAATACTGGTGCAACTCTTTTACTTTGTAGTTCTATTTTTTCCTGTTTTTGAACTTTCAGACTGCCAGTGGCATCAGGATGTAGGGGGTAGGGAGGGGGTAGTTCTCTAATTTTTTAAGTGAGGAAAATAAATATGGTGGGATTAGTGTTTTGAACATGCCAGTGCCCATTGATAATAGTGAGGAGGTCAGTTGGGGACTGTCACTTTTAATACACAGGCTCTGTCATCTGATAGATGTCCACCTTGCCAGGGCTATCAGTCAATCAGAGCCCAGGAACTTTTAAGCCCATTTTCTAAAGCTATATAATCTTTCATGAGTCCATAGATTCATCCATGACAAGGCTGTAAAATACAGATTTCAGGTGAGAACACGTCCTTTTTTTTATTAATCTTTTTCCCTCTAGTCACAGCCAGCAGGGCCTGTCTTGGGCATCCTGATCCATTCCTGCCCACCTGAGGTCCTCCCATCCCAAGTCTTCTCTCTCTCCCCTTCTTGCAACCAGTATCCCTGGCTTGACCCCTCTGGGGTGGGGCTGCCCCTCCTTTTTGGGCACTCTTAGAAGCTGACCAAGCTGAAGATGAGGGCCAGGGAGTAGGAACTGGAAGGCTAGGTGGGTAGGATCCAGCAGTGGTCATGGGGATCAGGTGCTGTTGCCTAGCCCACAGAGCTGGCATTTTCCCTGTTCTGGAGAATGCCCTACCTTCCCAAGCATGTTGTGCAATTATGCCATGGTGCACGGCAACCCTGTCAGTGTCACCCTGCTCTCCCAAAGTCCCTTGCAATTCCCATGTGCTGCAGTGCTCCTGATCTCCATCAGGGGGCCACTGGGACACTGGACATCCCATGATGCTCCCCCCCAGAGAGCAGAGAAATCCAATGCATGCTTAATCCTCTTCCTCCCCCTGCTGGCCCCTGGCACCAGAGCTCACTCCCGATCTCGAACTCAAGTCACCAGTATGGTGCAAGGTGTGGCGTCCGGTGCCTCAACCCTCAGTGCCACCGAGCTGGCTGAGAACACATCTTGAAGACCCAGAAAAGGATTAAGAAAACCCTGAATCTCCTTCTGGAAATCTTGAATCTTAGTACAGGACCATAAATTGTGATACACAGTTCCCCTCAGCTTCCCTACATTTTAAGCATAAACTGAAGGACACCTAGCACATTGTATACAATTTACTTGGGAAGAAATAAAGGTTATGTATAATATCATAATGTTGTAAGCATAATCTGTCCTGTTTAATATAAATATATAGATCTCGCCATACCATGCACAAGCCTCCCTCATCATCGGAGAGTGCTAAAGTGGATTCACAGTATGAGCAGCCAATGTAACCTGTACAGGGATCCCATGTTTGAAGGGCAGAATATATTTGTGATATAGGAGGGGGTGAACCCACCAGTGTAATCAGTTGGTAAAAAAAGTCACCCACTTTCTTTGGTCAAGTTGGTGGACCCAAATAACTAGATATGCAGTGACACACCTTCATACGTTTGAAGTAGGCCAAAGTTGATACATGGTGTGATTATTGAAGCTGCTAAAAGGAAAAATAAGAATCATCAACTACAAAATCTGAGGCTATAAGCAGACCTGGCCCATGATGTGAAAGTTAGGATTCTCAGAATGGGGTTGGTCAAGATCTTTGCCCACATCAAGGGGGAGTAAAAGTGACAATTGTTTATGTGCCTTCAGCGACTGACCTTGGACAGTGATCAATAAAGTAATGAAATCTGCTCAATACCCAGTTCTCTACTTAGATGCTTTCCAATTTGGAGCCACTGTGGAACATAGCCATGATCTGAATTCTCATATGAAGACTCTCCATTGAAAATATTTGCTAGCAGGTGAGGCTAAATAATATAGTTGAAAATTGGGTAGATGAAGGCCTCCTCTCATTTGGAAAGGGCTAGCCTTGGGTAAGCCTTACACTGAACATTCTCCTTCCAAAGAAAGGTAGATAAGATAGATCATAATGTTTTAAACCAAGAAAGGGGTGCACAAATATTGAGCATTTACATGGAGTGTAATAAACGTGGCAGAATGTTCATTTTAATTATGCTAACAAAGAGGAGCATGACTCCTTTATTGAAAGTATTGACAAAGTAAGAGTAGATGGGGATTATCTGCTGCTTGGAGACTTTAACTATCCAAATATTAATTGGGAAACCCATATCAGGCATACTGCTTTTGAAAAACATTTTTTAGAAATGTTATTGTATAAAAATCTGGAAAAAATAGTTGGTATGCCCACCAGAGGTAAGAATATTTTAGATATTATACTAACAAATATGGGAGAACTAGTTGATAATGTTGACATTAGAAAGCCACTCTTGGACAGGGATCATAACATGATACTTACAATTTTACACATACTAGCAAAATAACTTGGGGGTAAAATCATACTGCAATGTTATAGCAAAGCAGATTGCATAGCCATAAATGAATATTTAAAACACTGGGATTGGGGAAAAGATCTAGAAGGTAAAACCCTGGATCAGATGTGGAACATCATAAATGATAAACTACAATTCTGTATAGACCACTATGTACCAAAAATTAAAAAATACAATCATAACACAAGATTACCCCAGTGGTACAGTAAGAAAATAAAATCAAATAACAATATGCATTTGAATAAATCATGTAAAAGACTAATTAAAAGGGCAAAAATGGAAAAAGAATATAAGATGGCTACACAGACTAAAGATAAAAAAAAGTTTTAATTATATTGGAGGGCTAAAATGAGGGCAGAATACTATAGGACAAATAAAGCTTGGAGATCAAGTCCTCTGTGACGAAGAACAGATGGCAAACGAGTTCAATAAATATGTTGCTAGTATTTTTAAGGAGGGGTTAACTGGAACAATTCCTAGTGAAATACAGCCCAATTCTAGTGTTAACAGGATGGCTATAGTGCATGAGATATCTGTCATAGATGTGGCCACTAGATTAAAATTATTGAGAACAGATAAGTCTCCTGGACCTGATGAGATACACCCAAGACTGTAAAAAGAAGTTGCAGATGTAATAGCAGGGCCCCTTACCAAACTGTATAATACTTCATTAAGGAAGGGAAATATAATCTACAAATGGAGGATAGTGAATGTAATCCTGATTCACAAGAAGGGAAGTAAAAGTAAGATTGAAAATGTTAGGCTGATTAATTTGATATCTGTCGTGGGTAAGACACTGGAGGGTATAGTTAAGGATATGATGGAAGTTCA
This sequence comes from Neoceratodus forsteri, assembly GCA_016271365.2. Lineage (NCBI taxonomy): Eukaryota > Metazoa > Chordata > Ceratodontiformes > Ceratodontidae > Neoceratodus > Neoceratodus forsteri. The sequence continues at coordinate 668,025,974 of CM028135.1, read as the reverse complement.
CATATTAGATAATGGACAGTGGGATGAAACACAGCATGGTTTTGTGAGGGGCTGATCATGTTTAACAAATCTCACAGAGTTTTTTGAAACAGTTAATGCTGCCCTGAACGGGGGATTGCCAGTTGACGTGGTCTATTTTAATTATTTTAAAACATTCGCTTTGGTGTCTCATAACATTCTGGTTAGTGAACTATGTAAGACAGGATTACACCCCACATTGGCTTCCTGGATTAAATCTTGATTGAGAAATAGATTCCAGCGTGTGTGTGTAAGAGGTTATACCTCTGAATGGGTTTCAGTGCCACGTGAAGTGCCACAGGGATCTGTGCTGGGGCCTCTCTTATTCAATGTATGAATTTCTTTTATGAAAACATCTGAGGATATATGGATGTCTAAATATGCAGAGGATGCAAAGATAGGCACAATTATAAATGATAGATCTTCTGTGGAGTCCTTACAGAATAATATAGATGAATTAGGAAAATGGACACTCGAGCATGGATTGGAGTTCAATGTGACAAATTGAGGGATGATGCATTTTGGGTACAATAATCGATTAGCAGAGTACAGACTCTGTGGCACTCCAATTAAAACAACTGAAACTGAAAAGGACCTGGGGATATTCATTACAAATATATTAACCTTTGATTATTATACACAAGAAACTGTGAAAAGATGTAATAAAATTGTGGGGTGTATCATAAGGAACATCAAATGTAAAAAGAAGGAAGTCATTGTACCGCTGTATACATCCCTGGTTAGGCCCCACATTGTATACTGTGCCCAATTCATATCTGTGCAAAATAATAACAATAAAAGGCAAATCGAGAGGATACAGCGAAGGGTCACCAAGAGGATACAAGGAATGACGAGGAAGAACAATGGAGAGAGATTGGATAGGTTGGGGATGTACTCACTTCAGTACAGAAAAATAAGAGGAGATCTGTTCTATACATACCAAGCATTCCATAATGAAAAACGTTGGCGAGTCTCAGGCCTGTGTAGATCGGAAAATACAAGACAAACAAGAGCACACTCTCTGAGATTATAAGGGGAAACAACTAAGACAAAAAGGAGGGGGGAGTGGTTTAGCCAGGGAGTTGTGGGCCTCCAGAATGTGTTATCAGAACAAGTGATGACATCCAAAACACTTACACAGTTTAAAAATCAGTTAGATAATTATATCAATCAACCAATCAATCAATATCTTCACCAGGCGGGCACCATTGAGCAAGCTCATTTACAAGGTGGACCTGCGGTCCTACAGTAATAATAAAGAAAGACAAGTTACAATAGTACAAACAGTAAAAATAGCTGCTATTATAGTAAAAATGCACATTTACGGGTAATATACATTGAACATAGAACTACAAGGAGTCATGGATGATGAACTTGTGCTGGATCCAAGCCCAAAAACTGTGCATTTTGTAGTGGGAAACGTTAGGGAGATGGTAGGCATACCAGATAGAAGATATCAAGTGCATAATGTAGGGAGAGGTGGGGAATAGTGGCGCAAGCAAAGAGGACCCAATTGTTAGAGCAGAGTGAGGGATTGGGAGGGCAGAGGACCGTACGAAAGGCGACAAAGTGATTTTTGCCCCAAAACGCGGTGACATATGGAGGAGAAAAGCTGCCGTTGTACTAAGTGCAAGAGGAGGAATAAAGTAGCAGGTGAATAACTTGGAGGGTTCTGGAGGTTGGGGCAGAGGGAGGTGTTGGATGGAGGGGACTGAATATTTTTTGGGGTGAAAGATGATAATTATCCCCAAGTGCAGTAGCATGTGTTAGAATCAGGCTGCAGCTGTTCAGAACGTCAAAGAATAAGATATGGTAGTTTGGCAATAAATCCTGTGGATCTGTTGGTGGGCATGCTAGAGGCAGAGGCACATATTTCAGCAGGGGGGGCCGCCGTTTGCCATTTTATATGGGGGTAGGAAGATAATGTATACCCACTGATACATGGTGGGTCATTATAGCTTCTGGCCAATAGACCTGTATGAAACTATTAAACTATTTGACCCCGTAACATAAGGAGGAGGGATTTCCACCTTGTAAGGTCTTGAGTGATCAGCTTGAGAAGGGGATCATGATTGATGCTCTTCAATTTAGACAGAAAGCAAGAGAGGTAAATACCCAAATAAGTTAACTGGGAAGGGGATCATTGGAGGCCTAAATCCAAACTCTGTTGTTTAGAAACATGCAGGTTACAAGGAAAGACATTTATTTTACTAATGTTTAACTTATAACCTGAACAGTACCAAAGAAAGCAACAATATCTCAAACTTTAGGAATATAATTTATGAGGTAGAGAACATTTAAGAGAATGTCATCTGCATAGGATGATAATTTAAGTTTGTTACACCCTATCTTGATTCCCATAACATTGGGTGTCATTTTCAGCTTGAAAATATAAGGTTACAAGTATAAATTAAACAAGAATGGAGCCGGGGACAACCCTTACGCATCCCTCTAACTAACCGGAAAGACTCCAAGTGCAAATCATTACAGGAAATTCTAGCTGTCAGGTTGGTATGCAGAGTCTTTACCCATTGGATATACGATAAGGGAAAACTGTAGCAGTGTAGAATGTGAAACAGATAGTTCCAATTCACTCTGTCAATAGCTTTTTCAGTGTCCTGGGAGACCAGAGCTGCTGGGATCCCCGGCTCCCTGATCACTGCTATAATATGAATCACTTTCCTCAGGTGGTCATTAGATAGCCTACCTGATATGAAACTGACTTGCTGCAGACCTACCGAGGAGACCATACTTTCTGAAGTCCATCAGCCATGATCCAGGCAAGAATTTTCATATCAACATTCATCAGAGAGATAGGTGTGTAATTACCTAGAAGTGTGGGATCTTTACCATGTTTGGGAGTAAGACAGAGGGTGGCTTCTGTAAGAGTATGATCAGAGGTCCTCTGCTCATATAACCAATTAAAAATGACTGTTAGTGGTATCACCAATTCTTTTTGAAAACATTTATAAAATTCTGCCAGAAAGCCATCCAGCCCAGGAGCCTTTCCCACAGACAAAGCCTGAATCACATGTTCCACCTCAACAGCCCAGATGGGTCCATCTAATAGTGTCTGCTGGGCATCAGTTAGTTATCCATAGTACCATGATCTGGCTGGTAGGGAGTATATAAATTCTGATAAAATCATTTAAAACAAGCAGATTTTGGTGGGAGTTCATTATTAGGGGAGACTGATCAGTGTCCTTAACCCTAACAATAGCACAATGGGCTTCCTTTTTTCACAGATGAAGAGCAAACATTCGGACCACTTTTACTCCTTGATCCAAGTATCAGATCTTGGTTCTGAAAATAGCTGGTTTGGCTTTTTCATTAATCTATTCAGTATTTTTTGACTTCAAGGTGTTTAACCATGTCCAATCATGGTTGGGAGAAAACAGAGCTAAGATGCTTCTCAATTGTCCAAATTTTGTGTAGAAGGGAGAAGGGAGAAGGAAGCCTAAGCCTGCCATTTCTTCCGGATTGTGGTAAGGTGAATGGACTCACCACAAATAAAAGATTTGGCTACGGACCATAAAAGGTCTGCTTTATCTACTGAAGTGGAGTTTTCTACCATTGACCAGCCCATCTTTAAGCTTCTTAACTATACAAGGGTCTTACAAGAGTTGTGGGCTAAATCTCAGTAACTGATCTGATTCTGCTCCCAGAGTCAGGTCCACCTGTAGGAGGAAGGAGAATGATCAGATGAAACTCTAGCACATAACTGAATAAATGAAAAGACCTCTTGTGATACAAGTCATAATCAATACAGGAAATGGAATCTTGTGGTGTGGAGTAAAAGGTGTATTCATGGTCCACAGGGTGCAGTAGATGACAGGGATCAAGTAAACCCAAACAATCCATAAGTTCCTGGAGAGCTTGTTGCCCAGCAGACAAACCTTAATAATAGAAGCCCCACCTGTCTAAATCAGGTTGCAGACTGAGATTCCAGTCCCAAGCTAGAATGATGGGTAAATGTGTAAACAGTGCTAATTTAGAGGTCAAATCAGTAAAACAAGTGCATGTCTTGATGCTGTCCATATATCAAGCCAAGGATAATCTCTTTTTGTCCTAATCTTCCATTAAGAAAAATGAACTGCATCTCTGGATCCCACATGTTTTGTAGGAGGTGAAAAGGGACAGATCAAGAAAATAAGATGACAACCCCCCAAGTGTTGTTCCCAGACTCATAAACCTGTCCAACCCAATCTTGTCATCTTAACAGAAAAGATTTACCTGCTTTCTAGGGAGACAGATCTCTGTAAAGGAATCTATGTCAATCGGTCAACAATTTCATTATCATCCGACATTACAGCGACTCTTATATGTCGACCGCATTTGCAGTCAGCATAAAGGAAGTCACAACAAAGCAAAGCCCCCCTAACCCCCATGTGGAGAGCTCTGCCCCCGCGCCCCTCGCTACTTAAATAATCAACTCAGAGTCAGAGTTGTTTCTGGGAGGGGGTGCAATATCCCTAGAAAGCAGTGCCGTGTTCTACACCAACACTACAGTGACTTGATGCTGTTGTCGCTGTAGTGTCAGGCGAAGTAAAATTGTTGAGGTAGCATTGGTATACTTCTGGAAGGCAGGCTATTGTGGCACCTAATTTGAGAAAAGCTTTCATATTCTCTGTCTTTCAGCTTCAGTGCGACTCCCTTTAACATTCCTTGATATTATGCAAGAAGATTTAGCCATGGGTAATGTGAAAGAAGACCTAAACTATGATAAAGTTCTGGGAAATTCCTGATCTGTTTGATTCCAGTGTCATACAGTCTGGGATCACCCATCCCATCCCAAAACAAGCCCCATAAACAACAAAACAAATAATTACTCTCACAAAAAATCAAAGAATAAACATAAAAAAAAATAGTACCCTTCCCACCCTTAGAAATCTACCCTGGTCCTGAGGACCGTCCCTGTTCCTCATCAGTCTGTGATTATCCAGCAAGGACCCCTATCCATCTACTCAGGTACAGGTAAAAGCCTGAACAACAATAATCTGCCCCCTCCTTCAACAGAAGGGATAAAAACCACATTCCCAGAAACCTCCCAAAAAGGCAACTATTACAACAACAGCTAAAATGCAAAGAACAATAACCAACAAATATTAATATGACCCAGTACCATAGAAAAAGTCAGAATTATGAAGTAAACACCACCCCTTGTTCCCACATTGCATACACACTGACACTGGGGGATGAAAAGTAAATGCACTATTCCTCATCATAAACTGACATCAAAGAAAAATGTTAATCATGGACAGCACTCGGTATTTAGAGACCCTGTACCCCTCATTATCACACCCCAAGCAAAGAGAAAGGCTCAATTAATAAGACAATAAAGGCCAGCTAATAAATGAGAGCAAGGGTGGTATGTATTAACAACGGTGCACCCCTTCAGGTCGACACCCTGATGGTAAAACACAAAAAAAGACCATTACAGTGGCAGTCGCTGTAATGGTCCTTTTTTGGTGCTTCGCTTTCCGCCAGGTGTTCGCCACCGCCCCCGGGACCAACTCCAACCAGGAGTTGAGAATCCTAAAGTCTGGGGGTCAGAGCCCACCACATGGGAGGTGTGGGGGAGCACAGCCCCCCACAGAAATCACTCGTTGCATGGGCGGCATAATACCGACATCAGTATTGTGCCATCGCTGTGGGGGAGGTCGGTATTTTCCCTGTTGACCTCCCTTGGTGCTTCCATTAACAACAGCAGACAATGGCAGGTAAAAGAAAAAAAAGGAAATCTCTCCATACAAATAGTAAAGAATGAACAATCTCAACACCATTATGGTTATAATAAGGAAAGGCCATTGTGCGAAAATTATAAACTACAAGAGCTAACAAATAAGTGATAAGCAATTCGACAAATGCAAACTACCAGTCTCTGTGCAGTGGAGATCAGATACAAAGTGTTCACTGAACTCCATAAACAGTCTTAGCAAACAAAGCAGATCTTGTAGATTATAAGGTTTCCATAGTAGCAAGTAAGTACAGAAATCATGCCCTGCAATAAAAACAAGCCTGATATAGCCAGAAAAACTGGTTAATGACAGGCAGGTAATACGAAGTGGAAGCAAAACCAAATTAACAAAGCAGAGCACTAGTCTGTACAGGGTCATCCTATAAAAATAAAACTAAGATGTGTCCCATGTCCTTAATATTGACAACATTTACCTGCTTGTAATGTCATGAAAAAGGTCAGGGAATATCCAAGGTAACTTCACTGTGGCATGGGCAGCTGATTGAAATTGTCATCGATCTTTCAATGTCTCCACATCCAGTTGGGCAGGATATAAGATTCAAAAATGGATCTGTGCAGGCAGGAGCTGTCTTTTAACTTCACAGTAGGCCACCCTCCAGGACTGAGCCTACAGGGTGAGGTCAAGAAAAATGTAGGCGTGCCTGCCCTCCCAGTACAGTGCTTTTATTTATCACAATTTATGCAGAATGTAAGCTTTCTCTAAATAATTTCATAATCTGAACATCACAGGGCTGGGATGATCTCCTTCTTGTAGTAAAGGTTTAAGGAAGCAATGGGCTTGCTCAAAGATATAAACTGGATTATGTGGAAAAGGACCGATAAGATTTAGTAATAGTTTCTGTATAAGAGAGATAGAAAATGTTCTAGAGCAGAAGTATGCGAGCTGGAGCTATTGGGATGGTGCATGCTAATGAGGCAGCCTGCCTCAAAATGTAACAGTCCAAACAAAGAACAGTGGCACTCAGAATGCTGCTGCAAAAATGGCAATTTATTCTGCTTGATGCAAATAGAAATAAACACAGGCACAAAGAATTCAGGCAGATGTCCTGCAGGCACACTAGCTACCCAAGCACTTTAATACTGATTGCTAGTCTTCCACGGGGGAGGAAGGTAGGCTATCGTGGCACCTAATTTGCAGAGATACTTTAATATTCTCTATCTTTCAGCTTCAGTGCAAATCTCTTTAACATTCCTTGATATCATACAAGAAGCATTAGGCATGGGTAATGTGGAAGAAGATCCAAACTATGAATAAAGTTCTGGCAAATTCCTGATCTGTTTGATTCTAATGCCATCCGGTCTGGGATCACCCATCACCTCCCAAAACAAGCCCCATAAACAACAAAACAAATAATAACTCTCCCAAAAAATCAAAGAACAAACATCAAAAAATGGTACCCCTCCCAGCCTTAGAAATCTACCCTGGTCCCGAGGACCGTCTCTGTTCCTCATCAGTCTGTGATTATCCAGCAAGGTCCCCTAACCAGCTACTCAGGTACAGGTAAAAGCCTGAACAATAATAAGCTACCCCACCCAACAGAAGTGATAAAAACCACATTCCCAGAAACCTCCCAAAAAGGCAACTATTACAACAACAGCTAAAATGCAAAGAACAATAAACAACAAATATTAATATGACCCAGTGCCATAGAAAAACAGTCAGAATTATGAAGTAAGCACCAGCCCTTGCTCTCACATTGCATACACACTGACACTGAGGGGGGAAAACAAAAAGTAAATGCACTATTCCTCGTTATAAACTGACATCAAACCGGATTATGTGGAGAAGGACTGATAAGTTTATATATAAAAGAGATGGCATCAGGTCTTTCAGAATGCTCCGGCAAGTCCACCAACACCAGATTATTTTTCATTGACTGCAAAATTCTAAATCCGTGATGCAATCTTCCACTTTAGCAAGAAGTTTCCAGAGGGTTGTAACAGGCTTGAATAGGGAAATGACTCTCACCTCTATGTCCCTGACCCGTCTAGAAAGTTTGTCCTGGGAAGGCCACATTCATCACACCCTTTCCACTTTTTGCAAAAAGCAATCTCTTGGGAGAACATGAGGTAGAGGGTTCTGGCTGTGGCTGAATATCATTTGTTTTATGCCTTTTAGGTGCTTTCTGTCCAGCAGTTAAAGCTCAATCCTCTCGAGCAGGCTCTGAGGGTGTGGGTGACACAAGAATATCAACCTGCATATCCTCGGCACAAAAGACTGAAAAATAACACTGACTACAGTGGCATCCCCCAGGATGAAATGGACTTTTAGAGCTCTCTGTAATATGTTGCAGAAGACCTACTGAATAAAGCTATGTAAAGTCAATGGCAAGTAGTCCCCTTTTTCATGCAGGAAACTGTGGCATTCACTTCATCCAGGAACTGTCAAATTTTTCTGCATGATAAGGCAGACTAACTACCATTGAAATTACATTGCTTTATTCAGTAGGTCTGCTGCAGCATTTTGCAGAGTGCTGCAAAATGCTGCAAAATTGTATTTCATCCTGGGGGACACCACCTGTATAAAGCTCTGAGAAAACCACAAATAAAAGGGAGGAAAAGGTAGTTTTTAACTATTGCTACCACAGAGCTGGAGCTAGATGCAGTCACTCGCAGCAGCGCATCCCGTGACTTCCCAAATTTCTAGTTCTGATTTTGAACATTAGGCCACATTTCCACTTTTCTCACAGTCAAATATGAATAAAGGGGCAGAAATGGTATTATATTGTATCGTGGAACACTGTTGAGCATGGAAATCCATGCTCAAAACAGCATTGTTGTGCTTGACTCAGTGTAGCATGATCTTGTTGTGCTGCACTGAGTACGTCACCGGTACAGCACAACAAGATCGAATGCATTCGCACATACGCGATTTAGCAGCCACATCAGAGAGGAACCGAGTAGGGCTGGAACGAGCCACTACGTTGAAGAGAAGTAAGGCTTGATTTAAAAAAATGTGAATGTTTATTTCTGCTTCCATTCACTGTTTTGTAATGAATAGACTCCCCATACACTATAAAAGATTGTCTATGAGGAGTCATTCACAAACAAGGATCTTCTCTGATCTCGAGGTCTAATGTTGCCAAAGAGATCTCTCGATCAAGAATATTCTTGTTGTAAATGACTCCCCATAGACAATCCTCTGTAAGAAATCTAAAAGTACTACAAAAAATAAGGCTATGAGTACTAAGGGAAGCAAGGGGAAGGCAGTTTTAAACAGTAACATGATAACAGAGTTTACTAGTTCATTTGGTTTTTAACTAGATAAAGGGATGGTTTCTCCTCTTACCACTTCTCCCAAAAAGGTAATTATGAGTGACATAGGACAGGAGGGTAATTACATTTCAGAAATAATTAAAGTATTAGAAAAGCAGAAAAAGGAAGATTTAGATGAACCTCCTAATCAATCCACTCCCCCATGACTAATGGAATCTGAGCTTGAGTGTGCTGTATTTGAACCAGCTAGTAATAACTTAAAAGATATTGCTACCTGGGGACAAGAGAGTCAGGAGGTGATGGCTTTGTCTTCCCCATTAGATGGAATATCTAGTGATAATTCCAGAAAAGATGTACAGTATATCAAGAAATATTGAAAAAAATTCTGACACCATACTTCAACAAACCAAAATTAGATCCCCCCCTCTAATGGCCTAGACATCCTTTTTATTTGATCTGGTACAGAAAATAACTGTTCAGCTGTAATCATGTGTTGCAGCTCTGCAGTCACATGGAGTGCAGAGGGAGTTATCAAGTGACACCACACATTTCTCACTACTTAGCTGTTCACTTCTGAAGTGATTTCTGAAGAGTAAAGAACTCTATTTTTTTCAGGCCACCCCCCCCCTTTTGAGCTTGGACCCTCCCCACCAGCCACCCCAAGCCCTGGCCGGGCTCCACCCCCAGCGCACACTGTGGGCAAAGCCCTGGCTTACCCCCTCAGGTCAGGGCCATGGGAGCGGCTTTTCTCTATGCTTGATCCTTGGGAGTGGGGACGTGCAATGATGTCCAGCATCTGCCCCACCCTCCAAAAATGTAATGGCACCAGTCACGGTATCCCCAGCCTCCGCCATGGGTCCGTGATGCTCCGGACACTGTTCCCCTCTCTCTCCTTGGAGGAGGAGGAGAGTAGTCCTTAGGATGCTCGATTCTTCTCCCCAGGCCAGCCCTACGACTCCCGGGTCCATTCCCGAACCCTGGTCATCAGTGTTTCAAGCAGAAATCCAACTGCTGTGCCAGTGGGCCGGTTAAAGAAAAAAGCTCTGTTTGTTCTGCTCCACTGAACTTTCTTTTTGACTTGTAATCTGCAGTTTTTTTGTTGAATACAACATAAATAAAGTGCTTCTATCTGTGCCTTCAGTGCTGAGGCAAAGAAATTTCAATTGTTTGTTGAATTTCTTGTGACTATTGTGTAATAGTCTTTGTTATGTACTGGTACTGTGTTGGTTGGTTTTGATTATGGGATTTAGTGAAGAAAACACATCATTCACACCATGGTGGGCAAGAGAAAGTGTGGAGGATGTGGAAGAAGTCCCGTTATTAGTAGATCTGTGAGAATGGTGTAACAAGAAGATGCAGAGGGTGCTGCTGTAGAAGGTGCTAGTGGGCACAGAACAGTCAGTGGCACTCAGACTTCCAGTGGCAGTGCAGTGCCAATAGTGCCCCATACTGTGCCAGTGTCAGCTGGAGCTGGTATCAAAGCTTCCAGTTTCTTTGGGTTGTGGCATAGTAGTCCCACTCCCACAGTAGCTGTAGCTTAGTGTGCAAAAGTGGCAAGGAAAACTGCCATGGATGTCACTGGACTACTGTGTGAGTCCCAGCAGTCTCATGAGGAAGAACAGCCACAGTTACAGGAGTCTCAGGAGTTGACACAGGAGCTGCTAGGGACTAGTAGCAATGAGGATGTGCATCCAGTGGCAGTCAGCAGCAGAAAGGATGATGTTAAGGGGGGCCCAGGACCATTAACTGTCCTGGCAGAGGAGAAGGAGCTGAAGCAGGGTGTACTTGAGATGAAGGCTCAGAAGGAAGAACATCCTGAGTCCAAACATCCTGCTACTGCTAATATTGAGGTGGAAGAGAAGGATACTGAGGAAGAGGATGCAGGAGATAGTCATCCCTTCCTGTATGTGCCAGAAATGTCAAAAATCAGTAAGAATGATAATAGTGATGAGGGAGGTGATGACCCACACTAGACCCTATTTGGCAGTCACCCTAAGTAGCACTCATAAAAAAATGTGTAGCAGGGAAAGGAAATGTAATCCCTCTTATGTCGCCCCCTAAGGAACAATCTGATGTCATGGGAAAGAGACCGCAAGTTGAAAAAAGGAAACGTGGGGATAAGAAATAGCAGAAGTAGCAACAGGTAGCCATTTTTCCCACCCCCATGCCCTCAGCCCCATCCGCTCCACCCATGAAAATCTGGCGTGTCAGCAGAAAGTCCCTTGTATGGGATTTTTCTCAGTGGATGCGGTAGTTGAAAGTTTGGCTGTGTGCAATATATTCAGGTCCAAAATTAGCAGGGGTAAGCCAGGAACACACTATAGGACAACTAGTATGCATAGCCATATGCAAATTAAGTATCCCATTCACTGGGCACAGCATATGTATTTGGCAGCAATGCCCACTTCTGACATACTGTACCACAACAGTCTGAAACAGAGGGTCCCCATCCTGGTGATGATGTTTCATTTAACCCTGTACTGTGTTTCACCCCTGGGCATGCAGATACAAGTGGCAGTAATAGTCAACATACTGAATCGGAGCTGTCCCCTTCCCATATAGAGAGTTTTTCCAGCATGTCCCTGCTGTCAGACAAGGCAGCCACAGCAGCAAGAGAAGAACTGCCACAGCCAGTACCTCAGACTCCTCTGCAGTCCATCTCACTCTGAGGCTTACACAAGCCGATATAAAATCTGCCTCATCAAAGCACACCAAATATCACCATAAACACCCAGTGTCAAAAGAGTTAAACATTACTACTGCAAAGATGATGGCAACAGATCTTCTTCCGTTTCTTTTGTTGAGATGTCTGGTGTCTAGAAGTGATGAAAAAAGCTGAACCTAAATACAAAGTGCCCAGCTGCACATATTTCTCCAGTAAGGCTGTTCCGACATTTGCAGTGATCTTGCTTGCATTGCTTCACATGCAGTGTCCCATTCTGCAATACCCAGGATCCACCTTAGCACAGACATTTGGACTAGCATCCCATCATCTGCAATCAGTTATATGAGCATTTCTGCACACTGGGCCTATTTTCCTGGTGTGTATGCCTTGCGCCAATGCCCATCGCCTACTTGCCCCCTGAGCAGTGGCAGTACTAGTAGTGATCCTCGTTAGCATGTCACATTGAGTATGCAGAGCATGCATGGGTCACATTCATCTGCCAGAATACTCATCAGAATTAGAGAAGCCATTACATTCTGGCTGAAGCCACATGAATTCCAGGCTGGCTTCATCGCAAGTAGCAATGCATGGACTGCCATTAAAGCAATCCGTGATGGCTCTTTTTATCATGTCCCATAATTTGCACACGTCCTTAATCTTATTTTAAAGGCCTTTTTGGATCATGAAGCAGTCCATAGAATGTTGAATGCCAGTAACAAAATCTGCAGTCATTCCAGTCACTCCTTACTGGGAAAAATCAGAGCTCAGGAGTCTAGAGAAGGCCGGTGGAGTACCACAGCTCTGCCCAAAGCTTGATGTAGCGACACACTGGAACTCAATGCTGTACATGCTTGAGAGACTCTTAGAGCAGTACAATCAATGACTATGTCATGCATGATCGTAAAGCACAATCAGCCATATCAATGAGTCCATACTAGTGGATGTTAATGGATTGTGTCATCCAAATTCTCCGTCCATTTGAACATTCTACATAGGTTGTTACCACTAAAAATTCATGATTGAGCCACATTGTACCACTACTGCATGTACTCCACCAGGCACTGGTCAATGTCAAGGGGGTAATTTGAAATGGCAGTAGACTCTGTTGGAGTAGAGCTGGTTGACTGTGGCTGTGTGATGATGATCCCAAGGTGAGTTATATTAACACCTCTGAGGCATGACAGCACTTCTTCCAGTGGGAAGACTGATGTAGATCACTATGTTTTGATCCTTTGTGGCAAATTTGAGAACTGGATGATGGTAAGGCAATTAGAGAAAAGGTCACAATTGGTAGCTGAAGACAAACGTGAAAGAGTCACAGCCCCTCAGAAAGTAGCCCCCTCATCCTCCTACTGTACTGTTTGCTCCTGTGCCCTCGTCCTCAAGCAGCAATGGTACAAACACTGTGTGGTCCATGCTGAAGCAGATTGGTGTTTCCATGCACCAACAACCTGAGGGCAACACAGAAGTGCAGTTGTATGCCAGCCATATGGTGCAGTCATACCTGGATGACCCACTAGAGCTTAGTATATATGATGAGCCATTGAATTATTGAAGTAAATTGGAAATTTGGCCTGCTCTTGCAGTTTTTGCCATCGAATACCTAACCTGCCCCTGTGCCAGTGTAAGGTCGGAAAGGGTATTCAGTGCTTCGGGTGCCTGTGTGACTGACTAGCAAAGCTGCCTGTCTGACAGGAATGTTAAGCACCTCACAGTCATAAAAAATGAACTCACGTTTCCTTCCACAGCACTACAAGTTGTCACTGACTCCAAGATATTGAGATCTTGATGAAGAAGGTGATGTGGAGCAGGAATCAAAGGAAGAGGAGAGCGTGCCAGTGCCATCTGATGACAAAAGACATGACTGAGGGGTTTGAATTCTCCTGAGAAGGAGACAGAACATGTGTTTCACAACTGCCATTCTCAGGTGTGCACACAAATTGTTTGGTGAGGTACCATAATACCTCTTTATGTCTGCAGTTTGCAGAACAAAGACGCAAGTCACCAGGAGTCAGTGTGTTAGAAACATCATGAACTGCTATGTTACAAAAACAGTTGGTGACTGGTTTATGATTCCATCCAGATTCCTAATGTTGACACTGAGATTAATAAACATTTCTGTATTCAGAAGACTGCAGTATTTGTATCTGTAAGTGTCCCAGTTGGCTGCTGTTAAGGCCCCAAGAAAACTAAAAACAAAAAGTTGTGCAGACATGATTACCTGTCCTTTAATGTTACATTTCCCAGTGGTGGGAGCAAAAATAGTTGTGGTCTTCAAAAGTGCATAGATAGACACTATGCAATCATAATAGACAAGCAGGGAGGTAAAGTAGGGATCCTGTACCAGGAATTAAGGATCTTGTTTTGGATAAGTGTGCTGTGGATATCGCTGAAGGTCTTGTGGTAAAAGGACCAACAACTGTCCCATTCTTCCTCTGATAAGGGGAAAGAAAGCTATGTCCCCACTTTGGTTTGGAAGTAAGGGACTGATTAGGTATATGGTCTCTGATCTTCTTGTAAATATGACTGCAGAGACATATTTTGTAGGATAGCCAGTTTTCAATGTGAAGGGGTGGCTGTTAGGATACGAGGGGATTTTAATAAATGTTGTACCGAGCTGTGGATCTACGTTTAGTGCTAAAAATCTAATTTGGGAATACCCCATGTACTTTGCAGCTCCTGAAAGGTGGTAACTATGCATCTATTTCCATCCAATATATCACAGATATGCCAAATTCATTTGTTTTGACAAGAGGCCAAGGAGAGAGGTATCATAGCTGTTTGGCTGAGGGATCATCCCACAGTGGGGAGTAGTCCAAAGGTTTAGGATCAGTGCCCAGTCACTTGTTCAGTTTGAGCCAGCAGGAGACTGAGGGTTTAAACACAGGGTGAGAGCCAAGATGTTTAGGAAGGGGACAGTATATCAAAGAAGTGAGTGTGTTCCCACCTATTAAATGTCTCCTGATGTGAACTCACTGGTGGGATGGGAGTGTGGAGTACAGAACCACTGTGATGTTTCTGCTGCCTTGATTGCCCAAAGTTAATGTGTGATCCAGGAAGGACCCTAGCCCCTCTGTAACCAGTGGCTCCTAAGTTTAGCCTGGCTGTAATGGGGGCTGGACACCCTCCCATATAAAGTGACCCATGTACTTATCTAGAAGGGATAGCCATTTCAGAGGTATCTTCAGTGGGATATGTGATAGAACATATAGGATTTTAGGAGTGGAAATCATTTTAACTGCTGCAATTCTGCCTGTGTGTGAACACAGTGTCCTCAGCAATCCCATTCAGTTTTGAGTTCAGCCAGCATGGTGGTTAAATTGGTGTCACACATTTTGGTGATGTCTGAGGTAACCTGCATTCCCAAGTAGGAAGTGAACTGGTGCAACCACTGACCATGAGCTTTAATATGGTCCAGCTGACATTTTTGGTTAGCAGGGAGGACTTCAGTTTTCAATTAATTCACTCAG
The DNA here is from genome assembly GCA_016271365.2 of Neoceratodus forsteri. NCBI lineage: Eukaryota > Metazoa > Chordata > Ceratodontiformes > Ceratodontidae > Neoceratodus > Neoceratodus forsteri. Next base: position 668,010,847 of record CM028135.1, on the reverse strand, counting down.
AGCCCAGAAAGCATGGTGAAATGGGAAAGGAAGCTCATCAGGGGTTTCACAGAGTTAGACTCATCTCCAAGGAGGACCAGGAGGTCATCAGCATACAGCATACATCATAACAGTATATTCCTCCTTGCAGAAAGAGATACCTTTAATAAGTGCATGCTATCTGACTGCCACTGTCAAAGGCTCTATTGCATTGACAAAAAGCAGGGGTGACAGTGGGTATCCCTGCCTCATGCCCTTGGCTAAGGGAAAGGGAGGTGAGAGGAGTGAGTTGGTAAGGACCCTGGCTGATGGGGAGGTGTACAGCATTTGGACCCATGAATAGAAACATGGTCCAAGCCCCAGGTGGCCTAATAGAACGTTAAGCTATTGCAAGCTGGCCCAGTGGCACTGAGGGTTGAGGAGCTGGACGCCACACTTCGCACCACACTGGCGACCCAGGTTCGAAAGTGAGCTTGGGCAGCTGGGGGTTGGCTGGGGGGAGAAAGCCTGGAGCATCCAATGACAGCTCACCTTCTCCAGGGGGAGGGAGGGTTTCCAGACCAGCAAGCAGTGACCCCTGGCAGAGGCTGGGGGTGCAACAGCAACCTGGAGTCACTGAGGCACAATTGATCAGGGGCATAGGCCCGGGACTAGTCAGCTCCAAGGGCAGCTCCTTTGTGGAAGGAGTGGTAGGGACATTGTGGGCTTCGGCATGCGTGCCTTGATGCTAGGGCACACAATGTCCCATCGAAGAAAGGGAAAAATCACCCTCTGGAGCCGGGTAGATGGAGCACCAAGCCCAGTCCTGATGTGCCACCACCTGCCGCTGTTTCGGGGACCTGATGAGACACTAAGGTTCAGGGGTGTTCTGTCCCACCCCAACCCCACCCAGAGGGCAATCCACAGCAGGATGGAGGCACCTGAACAGCAGGTTAGACAGTGGCAGGGATGGGTTCCATTGATGACTCCTGAAGAAGCAGCTCTGGTAGGGATGTAGGTGGACAAAAATTGCATCTAAAGCTTTCTCGAAGACAATGGCCTCCACAGCCACTGATGTGGAGGAGGATATAACAGCATGAATGAGATCAGCCAAAGAGTACACATGATCTGAGCTCAAACAGCCTTTGACAAAGCCCACTTGGGCTGGATGAACAAGCTGGGGTAAAGGTGGGTCCAGCCTGGAAACCAGGACTGTTGCATATACTGTATCTTGCTATGAATGTTAATGAGAGAGATCAGGTGGTAGTTTAATGGAAGGGTGGCATCTTTCCCTTTTTTTCCGCAGCGCTGTAATTACCACTGCCCACATTGTGGGGGGGGGGAGGCTCCAAAGTGCTCAGCCTCTTTGTATCCTTCACAGAGAAGTGTACACAATAAAGGGGCCAGGTGTCTGAAGAAGTCTACCAAGCACCCATATCTCCCTGGGGATTTTCTGGTGTTGAGGAATACAAGAGCTTTAGAGACTTCTTCTATGGAAAGGGGTGCATCTAAGTCTCCTGCTTCCTCCTTCATGAGTTTAAGGTTCCGTAGAGAGGAGAGAAAGCTTTGAATGTGTTGTGGGTTGGGTGGACAGGTGGATTAGTATAAGGTTGCATACAATTGCTGCATGATGTGGTAACCAACTTAGGAGATGTTTGTACGGTACCCCCCTGGGTCTCTGAGGCTGGCAATAAGTCTCTCCACCTGCTGAAACCTTGCCACCTTTATCCCCTCCCTCCAAATATTTATGTTTAAGTTGTAAAATTGCAATTTCAGCCTTCCTGGAAAGGAGTGTGTTTATGTCTAGCCAAAGCTTCAGGATGGCTGAGTGCAGGCCAAATTTGGGTCCGGGTGTAAGAGATTCTTATACTAATTGCCAACAGATTAGGCCTTACGGTCTATCGAGTCTGCTCGAACCTCAGATCCCTAGTTGGGTGCCGAGGTCCTCGCCCCCTCTTGTGTTCCAGAAACCCCTATCATCCATCCCCACCCCCCCTGGGCCAGGCCATCATCTGATACATCTGCTTTCTGTGTCTATCCCACCATCTCTTGAACCCCGCTGTGGAGCTCTGAACCAGCTTGCCAGGCAGAGCATTCCAAGGTTCCACCACCCTCTCAGTGAAAAACCTCCTCCTCTTTCCCCTCCCTCACCCTTCCACCTTCCAGCTTCAAACCATGCCCTCTGGTGATACCTCCCTGCTTTGGTCGAAAGATCCCCTCCATGTTTACCCTATTTATTCCCTTGAGGTACTTGAAGACCTCAATCATGTCCCTCCTGTTTCTCCTCTCCTCCAATGAAAACAGTCAGAGCTCCTCAAGTCTGTCCTCATATGTCAAATCCCCTAGTCCTCATATCAACTTAGTTGCCCTCCTCTGTACCCTCTCCAGGAGCTGTATGTCCCTCTTCAAGTGTGGTCTCCATTACTGTACACAGTACTCAAGGGGTGGTCTAACCAGTCCATTTACAGCGGCAGAATCACTTCCCTGCTCCTAGAGGTGATCCCCTTACGATGCATCCCAACATCCTGTTTGTCTTGCTAGCCACTCTCCTGCACTGCTCAGAGATATTCATACATGCATCCACCATGACCCCTAGGTCTTTTTCCCTGTTGAGGCCTCCGTGCCTCCTCCCAGGGTGTACCTGTGTTTAGGGTTTCCCTCCCAAGATGCAACACCTTGCACTTGGTGATATTGAAATTTAATTTCTATGTGAGCCCAGCTTTCCAGGGTGTCCAGGTCCTTGCAGGGCCAACCTCCCTCTTCCCTCTCAACTACTACCCCATCTTGGAATCATCAGGAAGAGACTCATTTCACACCCTATACCCTCCCTGATGTCCGATATGTATGCATTAAACAGGATTGGACCCAGGACCGAGCCCTGCAGTACCCCACTACCGACCTCTCTAGGGTTCGAGAGCTCCCCACTGACCACTACTCTCTGGGTACTTCCAGCTAGCTAGTTTTCAATCCATCTCACCATCAAAGGGCCTACTTCCAACCCCATCAGTTTCTCCACCAGACCATTGTGGGGGACAGAGTCAAACGCCTTGCTGAAGTCCAAGAATAATACATCCACGGACTTTCCCCTGTCCAGTTCTGATGTTACCCATCTGTAGAACTCCACAAGATTGGTTTGACATGCTCTACCTGAGACAAACCCATGTTGCTGACTATCCAGACCTCCCACCTCCTCCAAGTACACCCCAAATCGTTCCTTTAGTATACTCTCCATTAATTTTCCCACCACCGAGGTCAAACTGATGGGTCTATAGTTACCTGGTACTTCCCTCGACCCCCCTTTATGGATTGGCACCACATGTGCCTCTCGCCAATCCCTAGGTACACTCCCTGTCTTACGTGACCAGTTGAAGAGCTCCACCAGGGGTGCAGCCAGTATGTCCACCAATTCCCATAGTACTCTCAGATGAATACCATCCGGCCCAGGAGATTTGTCTTTCTTTAGGGCCTTGAGGGCTAACCACACCCTTTCGGTGGAGATAGCACTATCCATCCCCTCCACCTTAATGGCCTTTTTATCCTTATCCTGATGTGACACCCCTGGGGTACCTCTCCCTCCCTCTTGCACCATTTCTGTTGCTCCCCTGATCCCACTCACTACTGCTTCTATCCCCATCGTGCCATGCTTTGTAGATATCCCATCCCCCTCCCTAGTGAACACAGAGGCGAAGTACTCGTTTAATACCTCTGCCTGGTCCCTCGCCTCTTCCACCCACCCTCCTTCTGATCCCAATCTGCCGAGATGGCCCTTAGTGTTTCTTCACTCCGCAATGTACCAGAAGAACCCCTTTTCCCCTCCATGTATCCCCTGTGCCAGCCGCTGCTCTTTACTGGACTTTGCCCCAGTCACCATCCAGGTGACTTTTCTAGATGCAAGATGGTACATTTCCTTTTCCCTATCCCCTCTTGTTGTTTTATATTTTTTGTAGGCTGCCTTCTTTTCTCTGACCACTACCTGAACGTCACTGGACCACCAGCATGGTTTATGTGACCTTGCTACCTTACGTTTCACCTTAGCGCAGGTTCTGACTGCCTCATGAAGTCCCTTTTTTATGACCTCCCATCTCTTTTCCAAATTTGTCATTGATGTAATCCCCTTCAAGTGATCTTTGAGAATATTTACCATGCCCACAATGTCTGCCCCCTGAAGTCCACTGCCAGTGTTCTAGATCTCTCCCCCCCTCCCCCATGCTTATTTGAAACCAGACAGTATTGTGGTAGCTCCCAGTCAGGGGATCCTCTACAACCAGGTCCCTTACCAGATCCCCATCTGCCAGAGCCATGTCCAGGACATGCCTCTCCCTTGTGGGCTCTATCACATGCTGTGTTAAGAACACATCCTGGAAGTCATCCAGCAGCCTCTGCTCCTTGGCCACCTTAGAGGACATAGTTCCCCAGTTTGTACCTGGTATATTAAGGTCCCACATCAACACCACTCCTTCCCCTTTTGGTCCACACTGGGCAATGATGTCGTCCAGCAAACCATCCTCCAGAACATCACCCATCCCGGGGGGCCTATATACTACACCCAGCTTGACCTTACCTCCTGCTGGGGTTCGTAAGGTGACCCATAAGGCCTCCATGTTTCCCTCTGCCTCTTCTACCCTAGCAATTTCTATGTCATCTCTAATGAACATAGCCACTCCATCCCCTCTGCCCTCCTTTCTGTCCTTCCTAAGCACAGTGTACCCCCACACGTTTAGGTCCCAGTCATGGTTTTTGTTGGCCCATGTTTCCATGACCGCCACCACATCCACCTACCCCCTCTAGCAGCATGGCCTGGAACTCTGGCAACTTGTTTCCCAAGCTCCTGGCATTTACTAACACCACCCCCCACCCCTTATTCCTGATCCCCTTTGTTGAACCTCACCCAGGTTCCTTATACTTCCATCCTTCCTTCCTCTGCTCCTCCTGAAACCTCCTCCCCCAGTCTGTTTCCTCCCCTCCTGCCTTGGGTTTCAAGGCTACTCCCCTCATCTGGAGGAGAGGGCTTCTAGTCAGCCCCTCCCTTATCCCCCCCCACAAGTTTAAACCCACCTTTCTTGAATGTAGTCAGCCACCCCTTGTTTAAGGACTTTCTTCCCTAATGGGGCAAGATGAAGCCTGTCCTTGGCATACAGTCCCTTATACTCCCAAACTCCTTTCCAGTTCCCTAACACCCCAACCCACTCTCTTCACCCCACTTCCTGAGCCAGTAATTAACCTCTGTGATCTTCATTTTTTTCTCCACTGAGGCCTTTGGTACTGGCAATATCTCTGAAAAGGAAATGTTGCATCCCTTATCCCGACAGACTCTGGCAAGTTCTTGGAACCTTGATTGGATTTCAAAAATGCTATTTCCCTCTAGATCGTTAGTTTCCAAATGCACCAGGAAATCCAGTTTCCCTCCACAATCCCTAACCAGTTCATACACCATGAACTTTGCTCTGTGCACTGTCAGCCCAGAGATACTCACTACCTCCACCTGGCTATGGCATCCACCACCCTGTCCCTCCCACTGGATACCACTAATCATCGAGTGTCCCAATAACAGAACCTTGACACCACCATCATCCTTATGGTTACCTCCACTATGTGCTCTCAACTCCCCATCCCCCCTTATTCATGATCTCAATTCCATGAGAGTCTTCCTGCCTTATTAGAGACCCCCTTGTCACCCTCCCCTTTCTGCCTCCCTTGTTATTTTGCCCACTTAACTCAGACCCCCCCCTTGAATAGGTGTCCCCTTTAACCCTCTCTTATCCGAACCATTTATCCTGGCCCTGATGGTTTCCCCTTTCCCCACATCACCATCTCACCCCCTTGTAATAGTACCCCTACTCCAGAGGCCCTCTGTGGGTCCCCTTTACCTAGGGCCCCATCCTTGGTACAGACCCCCTGCTGAAGGGGGCCCCTCCCCCGCCTCCTTGTCTCCCAGTTTCTCCAGTCATCCTCTCCTCCCTCATGTCTGCAATATGTTGCATCTCCCAATCTGCTTAACATTTATGTTTCCTCTCCTCTGGGACTATTTCTATCCTTTCCATTGCCGGTCTGTGATGCCCTATGGGTATCCAACTCCCTTTCCCCTGGCCTCTGTATCAGTTTCCTCATTTCCACAAACCCCTTCCTCCCCCTCTAGGTTGCTTAGTAGCTCAAATTTATTGTAACACTGTATGCTAGCCTCCCTCAAGTAACCTGAGTTTCCCCCGACTGCCCTTCTAAACAGCCCCTCTTCCTCCCCTCTTGCCCTGTTCTCCTTAGGAGCTCCCTTCCCACAGTCTGCTCTTTTAGACTTCCCCACAAAAGCCCCTCCCTTCTCACTGTCTGCTCTTCTAGGCTTCCCCACAACAGCCCTTCCTGACTCGTCCCCCTCCACTCTCTTTATATTTGGAATGTTTACCCCGTACGTTTTCCCCTTAGCGTTAACATCCCTATCTAAGGGTCCTCTGTCCCTAATATCCCCCCTCCTGCTTGCTGTAATATAATGTCCTGTAATTTCTGAGCGTTGACTCAGCCTCCCTTCAGCCCCACCCTTCTGCTGCCCATATCCACACCCCTTATCCTTGGATACCCCCCCAACTCCCCCAGCTTACTCTTTAACCAATATACTTCACTCCTGATACAAGATAGCTGTCTACAGAGTGGGCAGCCTCCCTCTCTCCAGGCCCAATTGAGAATTGCCATCCCACAGCCTGTGCAGCCTTCAACCCTTCCAAAGATGCCTGCCATGGTGGAATGTGGCCACCCTGTTTGTCCCTTTCTGTTCATAATGGCACACACCCCTTTTCTCATTCCCTTCCCCCTGGAATACAGTCTCTCTCTATACTGACTGCAGTTATTTATGAACCCAATTTCAACCCCACCAATAAAGTTCCCAAGTCTCACAAACACATACAGTCCAGTGTGTGTCCAGTCCCACTAACAGTGTGTGTATGCAGACATCAGGTACTGTATGATGTCACTGGCCCACCAGTTCCTGTTGCTTCATATTTCAGTCACAAACAGAAATGCACAGCCCTTCAATCCCAAACCCCAGTGTCTTTCCAGTATTTAAGAAAGCCTACAAAACAGGGTGGGTGGCAGGGATCTACCACCACAAGGCAAACATCACATTTAAATTTCACTCTAATTATCACTGCCAAACAAGTGTTCCCACACCTAGCACACAAGCCCCAATTAGTTACAATATTACAGCCCAAGTAACAGTTCTAACTCAAAGTAGTAATTTTTAACACACAGAACTAATTTCAAGTATAAAACTATTCAAATATTTCAGTTAAAACAGAAGATAAAACCAAACCTCTTTCCTGAACAATTATTCAGATTCTTTGTCCTGTAATTCCTGCTCCAATCTTTGCAGGTCCAGCTCCCATTGAGGCCTTCAGTGGGCTTCAAAGTTTATTATTTTGCCACTCATCATGAATTTCCAGGCCTCCTTTGTTGACCCCACTGAGGTGTCCTTGGGTTGATTAACTTACAGGAAGGAGATGGTTTCTGCCTTGATCCAAGCTAGGAACTCATTTCCTGAAGCATCAAAGGATCAAGTCTCCAGGTGGAAGATTTATGAGTAACCTCACACCATATAAAGTGAAGATGGACAGGTTCATTGTCTGTGATAATGAGAGACATGATGGTGAAAATGATGGCAGTTTGGGATATGGGGAAGGAATTCAGCCATAAATCAAGATGGCTGTAAGCATTATGCACCATCAAGTGACAAGAATGATCTCGGTCTCAAGGGTGAAAGAACCACCAAATGTCAGCCAACCCATAGTCCTTCATGAAAAGGGAAATGGCTTGAGAGCCCCTGACATGCGGTTCAAACTGGGATAGACTCCTGTCAAGGTGGGGGTCCAATACAGGGTTAAAGTCTCTACCTACCAATGGGGGGGGGGGGTGTTGAGGGAAAGGAGTTCCGCAACCTGATGCGCAAGTTGATAAAAAATCTGGATCATCATTGTTCGATGCATATACATTCCCTAATAATATGGACCATCAGAGATGTTAAAAAGGGCTAGGAGCCACCTACCATGTCAGTCTCTTTTCACAGCCAAAACCACCCACTGGAGGGATTTGTGGGGAAGGATACCAACACTCTGCTTTTTGGCAGGTGCAGAGGCATAGAGGACCTGACCCACCCAGTCTACTTTGAGATGAGAATGCTCTTTGTCAAGTAATTTAGTTTCTTTTTTTATTAAGCTTTTTGTTACTCTCTGGCCACCTTCTCCTTTCATCGGGCCCTCTACTGCCCCAACTCCATCAGCCTCTCCCCCCCCCCGCCATCATGCCAGTGGGAATCCACAAACAGCAGGGTTAGAGAGCAGAGGGAGCCATCACATACGGCCATGGAGCGACATGAGTTTTTCTGTAAATTCTCCCTGCCTTCCCAGAACAATGGCATGCACTGCAAGTGTGTGCATAAGGAGGTGGGCACGCACTCCTGGAAGCCAAGTGATCCTTCCACCCTCCTCTACATTATGTCAGCTCCAACTCTGCTCTGACATCTGGCCTCTACTGGGTGTCAGCCGAGAGCGAGGAACTGTCCCTCCTCAATCCGGGAGATGAGAGCAGCCAAACAGCCACTACCATCGTGTCCCGGCCCCCCTCCGCCCTGCCGACCCCTGATGGCCCAAACTTAGGCCACAGGTGTGGTGCAAGGTCTGGCATCCACCACCTGAACTCTCAGCACCACCAGGCTGGATAAAGTAATTTAGTTTCTTGAAGGAAGGTGGCAGTGGTTTTGAGATGCTTAAGGTGGGATACCATCTGTTTCACTTTAACTGGGGAGTTCAATCCACGAACATTCCACATGTAGCAGATCACATCATTCATGATCCAGGGGAAGGCTCAGTTTATAAGTTTGCAGGGGTGATGGGAGCCAACCAATTATGGTATTCTGTGGTTTGAACTGCCTACCCTATATGGTAGAGATGCTCTGTATGTGATAGGATACGCAGAGAATAGTAGGGATCTGGCATACAAGAAATAGGGCAAGCACTGGGCGCTAAAGCAGCTGACACCTCAAACATTAACAATTACAATCCAACAATTCAATACTAAAAACACAGTAACAAACAGTTGATAAAACCTGAGAATGTCTCTCATAGGAAAGATTGGGGTATTAACTGGCCCATCACAGCTGACCAAGGTTCTCCTAAGTCTTCCCAAAGGCATGGAAAACAAGAAGAAACACATGTGAAAGCAAAAAAAGATAGGTGGACACCACAGCTGCTTGTGGACTTAAGCTCACTGTAACACTAACCCAATACCCAAATAAGAACTTCAGGTCCCCTCAGGGTATAAGTGGAATATCACTCCTTGGGGGGTGCATGCAAAAGGTGCTCATCTGTAATGGGATTTCCCAAAAACAACCAGCCATCCCAGAGAGGGTAACTGATATACATCCCTGCAGAGCATGGATGACCGATGTGTGCTACCACTAACTGTAACCTAGAGAGGCCAGAATAATGCACCAGTTGCACTGAGAAAAAAAACATCAGTGGTGGGCAATAATTACCACTGCAGTTGGTAGGAAGGGGGGAGAAAAGGGTTAAGAATGGCCCATGAATGGCAGATGATATTGACAAGCATCCTTCACTAAAGTCAGATGGAGGAGTGGAGTGGGGTAGGAGTTCTGCACCACACACCTCTAAAATACTGAAGGCAGGGATGGGAGAAGTACTTCACAGAAGGAGGGAAAGCATGATGAAATGGACAGGGTGAGCTCCAAGGGGTATGAGAAGGACGGCAATGGCAAATGGTGAACAGAGAATAAAAATAGAAAAGAAAGATCCCGAAGGTCCTTATGGCCTAGGACAGCAGTGTTGCTTTGGCAGTACAAGACAGACCTGTGTATCTGCCATCAGCAGAAGGGTGTGTGCCGGAGCCCTTGCCAGACAAGGTAACTGATATAGTTTTAAACAAAGGCAGCACCCCCACTAACAATACTGTACTACTAAAGACGCTCCATGGAGACAAGAAGCCAGGGGGAAGGGCCTCCATCCCTCAGATATTAACACCATACAACAGAGGGAGTGTCCAAAACAATGAGAGACCACTAGTTTAAGTCAGTTCAAAAATGGAGAGGAACAGTCTTCCAACAGCAAGACAGTGCAATAAATTGTACAAAGGTAAAGCCCCAGGTAATGACTGTGGCAATGCAGAACAACCAGGGCCAATGTCAGTCATAACATACAGCTCAAGGGTGATATGCATCCGTACAAGGATATACAAGGTTGCCTGTGAGAAAGCGTATTCTTCAAGTAGTCCAGTAGCCTGAGAATATGATGCAAGGGGAAATGCACAGCCAGGGCAGATGGGTACTTGAAATAAAATGGTACATTGGCTTCAGCTGACTTGTGGTCCCAAGCCCCAGATATGTAGCAGTTTAAAATCCACTGAAAGGTTAATGTAGAAGGGTATGAGGTAGTAGTGAGTGCACAGTACCTGCATAAAGGCAATCAGCTGAGCGTGTGCTGGAGTAGAGCCAGTTGCCCTTGCACTGACAGTTCAGGTGCTGATAGTGGGAAATCAAGATTTTATGCATCCAGGCCTGGAGCTGGAGTGGAAGTGCACTGGAGTTGGAGTAGAGGGAAGTATGTGACTGATTTTTGGCTACTACTGCCACCCAGGACTTGCTGTGCCCCTATGGGCCATCAAGAAGGCTTCAGTAGGGCAAGGCAGTAACTTAACACTGGATGGAATCTCTTTGAATCATCTCGAAGTGGAGACCAGGGTCGGATGGGTACAAAGTGATTTGGCATTCTGTAGATCCTAAGGCATCCTGAAGATTTGTCCAAGTCAGCCTCTTCTTCTCTGCTGTTGCTGCACAATCTATGCTGTTGGGCCTGGAAGTCTGTCTTTGGTCTCACGTGGGTTTGCCGTCACTTACGAGATCATGGTGGTAGGGACCAGGATTCTTGGCCAACGTTAGGAACGTTACCATCCACCTGGGAAGTGGAGAGGGAACCAGTGTCCATGCAGTTCTTGGAGGCAGTATCATTGGCCAGAAATTCATGTTGAGGTATACGGAGCTCTTCAGCCAGTACTTCTCCAAAATGTCTATCAGGGAGTCCAGGGTGGAGAAAAGCAGCAGGACCCCGTTATGTATGACCCACATAGTAGCCCTGTAGCTGAGAGAAAACTGCAGGCTGAGCAAGCTGAGCTTATGCATAATCTTTCTGTCTTCCATGTAAGCTCACCTATGGTCACAAAAATCCTGGACTATCTAGATAGTGTGCTCCTGCCACTGTAGGCAACCCAGTTCTCTGACCCTTTGCAGTATCACCTCTTTCATGGAGAAATGTAAGAACTTACTAAGGAGTGGCCATGGATGTTTACCTGGACATGGAGCAGGGGTCAAAGACTGGTGTGCTTGCTCTATTTCAAACTGTTGATCCCTTTCACTTGTAGGACTGTTGGGAGGACATGCCACAGGAAAAACACCAGATCATGGAGCCCTGCACACTCTGGGAGTTCAACTAGGTGTAGGCTATTCCTATGGCTGTTGTTCTCCAAGTCATCTACCTTGCTCTGTAGTTGACGGATGAGTCAGCTTTGCTACCAGAAAGGCCTGAAGTTTTTCCATGGCCACAGATTGGGAGTCAACTTTGCACTTCATTTGCTGCTGTCAATTGTCTAGCTGAGTGAGCGCCTCGGCAGATTGAAGAGAAGAGGCTTTTGTTTCAACCATTTCTTGAAGGAACTTATTAAACATATTGTCAAGAGATCCATCGTCAGGATCCACTGAGCCACCCATCACCATACTTGCCACATTGTTTCCAGGGGATCTGATGGACAAAAGTGCACTAATAACTTTGCTAATAGTAGGAGCACACAGAAAGACCGAGTTTGGAGTAAAGGTTAAAGACTTAGAACGCTGATGAGCCACAGAGGGAGTAGTGAAATGTGTGAAAATAAGCAGAAGGTGCTGTCAGATTTCATCCCAAAAAGAGAGGACATACAAATTAAGCAGCCATCTTAGCGAGAGTCAAGCCACACCCTTCCACATCCTCTCTTTTATGATTGTCCAAAATAATTTTCCCACTCTGGAGGTCAAACTGAATGGTTTGTATTTGCCTGGATCTCCCTTATCCCCTATCTTGTGAATAGGGATCATATGTACCTCCCTCTCAGTCCTCTGAACTTCCCTTATGGCAAGGGACCTGCTGAGCAGGTCCATTAGTGCTACCTCTAGAGCCACTCCTCCTTGCTCAATACCTTAAGGTAGAGCCCATCATGACCTTGTGCCTTTTTTATATTCATTCTCTTCAAACTCGTATGCATTTTATAATATAAAAACATTGGGGTCTATGCACATAGGTGTAGTTTGCCAATGTGCCACAGATCTACGGCACATAGGCAATCCTATGTGACATTTCTGCAGATCCCTGTCTGCATATACGGAAGGGACACATCCATTCTGTACTAGATCCCCCATCCAGTCGTGTAGCTACTCCTGTGTCTGGTTCTGGGTCATGCCCACACTCCATGACATTCATGTAGATGTGGAGTGCCAGGCAAAGGGGTGCAGGATAAATCATCAGGGACCTTGCTGAATATTTTGCATGCCCTTCCAATGCCACCTATTGGATTTGGCAAGACAGAGAATCCCCCACCATGATGCCCCAACCCACTGCATTGACAAGGAGGGCTGCCATCCAGGGACTCACCAGTACATTTAAAAAACACCAGGACCCATGTCAACCCAGAATCCCCTACTCTTGCAGAGTAGGGAATCCACTTCTGGACCCAGGATAGGCATTCAATAGGATGCCTACCTGTGTCCCTCAAACTGCCCCCCACGTAGCTGTGTGCGTGTGTAGGGGGGCCCGGTAGACAGTGCCCTGCAGGGGTGTGCAGTTGTGCATACTGTGCACCATGTGCCTGTCTGCAAGTGTGTAGCTTAGCTGACTGGGCACTCACAAATCATGTGTACCCATCTCGCTTTCATGTATAGCCCCAAATATTTGGTGGAAGATGGTCTTAATTTTCAAGATTGGTGAAAGTCAATAGTGCTACTTCTGATGAGTTAATAAAAAAAATAATGCTAAGTGAGGCACTATTTGATCAAAAGCATTCTTTTTAAAGTTCAGATAATTTTAATGTTTAAAAGCAGTGAGAACAATTATTATAATCTTGTCAATGTATCTTAATGGCATCCATATGAAAGGTAATTATTAAAAAGTACAGATTTTTAGATGTTAGCATTATTTTAATCTACTGATCTTTGAAGAAAATATTAATGTAGAAAGATCACTCATGCGTTTGAAGAATTACTTTCATGTAATTTACAGAGAACACAATATGTAATCATATAAACTATTAAATGTAGTAGAACTGGAAACTGAAAATACCAGAACTGAGGAAAATGTAAAAGAAACTTAATTTTTCTGACAGACCATAAAAGCACTTTCAAATATATCTTTTAGGGTTTACCTGTAGGTTTCAGCAGCAGTCCAGAGATACTCCTGTCTCAAAACTGTCCTTTATCTGAATCTGTAGACAGAAAGTGATGTCACTTTTAGACAAGCTGTCAATAGAGCACAATTAGACAGGGTCATAAGGAGCTAAATTCTCATAGGTTGACACAGGTCTTCCACAAGCCCTGCATCAAACACTGCATTGTACCGACTGCATTGATGCACCTTGCAACACTTTACCCTTTTTACAGTGGCTTGCACCTAATATTTCTCCCAAACATACAAGTATCTTACAGGGAGGAACAGGGTGCAGGGATACACTATTTTTAAGCGAAAAAGGTGTTCCAGGACTAGAGGGCATGGGATGAAGTTGGAGGGAGGACGATTCAAAGGAAACGTGAGGAAGAATTTCTTCACATAACGGGTGGTGGACAAGTGGAACACCCTGCCAGAGGAAGTGGTGGGGCTGAAACAATCACAGGATTTAAGAATGCATGGCATAGACATAAAGGAATTCTGGAGGTCAGGGGTAAGGGGCAACAGACTTCTAGGAAAACAAACTGAACTTAAAAGCTCAAATGGGCAGACTGGGTGGGCCATAGGCCCTTATCTGCCGACACTGTCTATGTATCTATGTAACTCTGTAAAAAGGTCTGCGAAGTTAGACTAGCAAAAGCTGGTCTATTGCAGCATGTGGCGCATAGGGGCTAGGGGACTGAGAATCCCAAACTCCAGCCACGGACTGCCGCAAGCTCCATGCTCCCTGTGTTTGGTGCACCTGGGGCTTGAGGCAGTCAAAATCATTTGAGAACTGAGCCCAGTATCTCTGGCCTACTGACATCTACAGATGTCAAACAGCTTGTTTAAAACAGCTTTTCAGGGCTGCTGGGCCACCAGAGAAAATGGCTGGCTAATCAGTGAGAGCTGAGACATTCCTCAAAAAACCCAAACTTATACAATGATTCCCATTGATTTGCAGTGCCTATAGCTACTGGGAGTGAGAGGCCATCAAACAGTGCAGTTTGATCTACTTTTCTTTCTTTCATGGTCATGTTCAGGAACATGGAGCACAACTTAGTTAAAACCTCACACTCAAAAAATGGTGGTAACTGCAGCAGTAAGGAAACTAATACTCAGTTATGGTGCCAACCTCTTGAAAACATACGTCTTTGACCTGGGAAATCTTAAAACAAACACTTACCTCACAGTCAGAGGATCACAACGCTGTGGAAGACAGGGTGCAACAGTGAAGATACACATCTGAGTCAGAGGAAACAGTGCACCAAATTCTCTGTAGACTCACTGATGCCAGTCTGCAGACACTCTGAGATCACATAGATGAAAGGAAGAACAGGGAGTGCCAAAACATCTTCTGTGGCTTGATATTCAAAATTGCTCAAAGCGGAGCACAAATATTTGTGTTCTGCCTTGTGGGTACCCAGCAGTCCTCCCTTCCTATCCCTGATCTGACTGGAAAAAACAATATGTATCTTTCCTTGATGTCGAGTGGACCCCCCCAGACTGGCAGGTAGTGTCCAACACCCCGCTCCTCCCATCCCATCCCTGAGCTGATGACTAGCACAGCCCTCCACTCTTCATTATGGCCGACCATCGACTGAGCTGTTATCGAGGGCATACTTTTACAAGTACTCGCTTATTGACAGCTCAGTCAGCAGTCAGCCATGGTGAAGAGCAGAGGGCTGTGCCAGTTGCTGGCTTGGGAATGGGATGGGGGTGTTGGGTGGTGGGACACAACCTGCCAGGGTGGGGGGTCCACTAGACACCAGGAAAAGATATATATTGTTTTTTAAGGGCAGCTCAGGGATAGGTATAGGGGACCACTAGACCACCAGGGAAAGATGCATTTTATTGCAAGGTGGGATCGGGGATAGGGAGGGGGGGACCACTAGACCACCAGGGAATGGTTTATCTGTAATAGACAGGGGATTGGGATGGGAATGAGGATACACTGTGCAGCAGGGAAATGGTGTTTGTGCACTGCGAAGGGTGATCAGGTGGGGGGAGGGACTACTGGGCACCAACAAATATTATTACAACAGCAGGCAAGGGTGCAGGTGAGGGGTGAGACCACTGGACACGAGGGCATGCTTTGGTTAAACATCAGGTGGCGATCAACAGGGGACCACTGACCTCAGGGAACTTTTACATTTTACATTGGGATGGCAATTGGTGGGAGGGGGAACCACTAGACACCAGGGACAATCTATTTTGTACTGTATGTAAGGCCTGGTAATCAGTGAGGGGGGCCACTAGATACCAGTGACAGTCTATTTTACATATTGGGCTGGGGATTGGCTGGGGTGAACCACTAGACACCAGGGCATATTGTGTTGGGGGTCAGTGGGTGGGGTTACTGCAGCACTTCCTCTGCCAACTGCTAGGGTTCTGTTGGAGTAAGGTGAGGTTTTGATCAGCGTTATGTGCACCGTACAAGGGGACTGAGCAAAATATCCTTGCAAGGTGCACATATTTAGAATATTGGACTGCACCAATATTCAGGTCCTGCCCCTTCATTTTCATTGCACCTCCCCCCGAATATTGCCTGTGAGCAAACCCTGTTTGCCTGCGCCAACTGGTCTTTTCAATATTGCACAGCCACGCAAAACCCAGTTTGTGCAGGAAAACTCAGATTTGTGCTGGGGTAATCTTTTTAGTATTGGGTTCTGAATCCTTGGCATATCAGGAGGAGTGGAAGTTCAATGTACTGAGGCCTTTTTACAAGACTTTCTCCTCCAGCTGACTGATCCACAATGTAAGTAGAGAATAACCATAAGACCTAAGGCCCCCTATAGTGCCCAGTACTCATCTTTGACAAATAGTGACCTACTCTTTAAGGTTTTCAGCAAAGAAGCCTGTAATTTGTATGGCAAGTGAAAGTGTGCAGCTGACATGGTAGGGCAACCAAATTTTACTTTACCAGGATTCTACCCGTGTGGTGGTACAACAGAGGCATATATTCACACCACTTCAACTAGAAGTTAGGCAAGCAGGGTTCCACTACAGATTTTAGTGGCTCAATACTTTTATATTTTGGTGTAATGGCAGTAACTATGATTTCAGTGACTGAGCCCTGGGACTTTGTGAAAAAGAGCTGGCCAAGCATTAGCGCTGAGACTACAATACTAGGGTTGTCAGAACTTGTTCGGGAAAGATTCAAACCCTCCTCGAACCCTGGTGTTCGAGTTCTAATTTAGAACTCGAACACTAGAGGGTTCGCAAAAGGGTTAGACTTTTTTTTATTACTTAAACGGCACTGCAGTGCCACTGCCTGCTGTTTCCTGGAGCAGTGAGGTTGACTCTGGACACTGACAGTCTGACACTGAGAGAGATGATGCAGGGGTATAATTATGAGGGGATGAGGTGGCAAAGGTGAGTACATTTGTCCTGCACGGGAGCGCTACATTATGCTCCCGTCATTTCACTCCCTACTTCTTGCTCCCGTTCCAATTCACTCCTGATCATTACACGCCTTCAGCAAATTCACTGATGCGAAATGACAGGAGTGAAATGTCTACTCAGATTCCTATCTGCAACTGTCCCCCCTACTCTCTCTCTCTTTGGCCCAGAACATCCCCCATTCACCAGTGGCTCCTGTCTCTGCACAATTAGGTATGACAAAATAAAAAAATGAAAAACGAACCTGCTGCTTCAGTAGTAATATTAGCCCTGATGGGAGACTTGATTTCTTTGCATTGCTTTCCTGAACCATTTTATTTATGGATGCATACAGTATTTTTCCACCAGGAGTGAAATGTCTGCTCAGATTCCAATCTGCAGTTGTCCGCCCTCTCTCTTTGACCAAGAAGCCCCCCATTCACCAGCAGCTCCTGTCTCTGCACCATTAGGTACGACAAGATAAAAAAATAAAAACAAACCTGCCGTTTCAGCCTGACAGTGCTCGAGGAGTGTAGTAATATTTGTCCTGATGAGAGATTTGATTTCTTTGCAGCACTTTCCTGAATCATTTTATTTACGGGTGCATACAGTATTTTTCCACCATCTGACACTGACACCTGACAAATTGCTTAGTCAGTGACGGAATGCCAAGGCAGACGTTGGACATACATTTTTAAATTCTCCCATAAGCACTAATTTAATTTAGTCAAACACTTAGCAAGTACTGTAGTTGGCATATTGTTTGACTTTTGTGATATACAAAGACCACCAACTCGGGCACCAGCAAAGTCTTTATTAAGCAGATAAACTGAATTGGCATTCTGCTTACTGTTACTCAGTACCCACAAAGATCTCACTGGTCGGACAGCAGAGAGGGAGGGGGATTGGTACAAGGATGGGGGAAGCGAAACAATAGTAGGTAAGCGGGAGTGAAATGCCTGTGAGTGAATCTGCATGGGGGTGAAATTATGTGGGAGTGAAATGACGAGAGTGAAAGTGGCGGGAGCGAAATGACGGAAATAAAATGTCGTAGACCCATCATGCTCAACACTCAGCCTCTTTTGCTGCTGCTGCTGCCTGCTGGTGCGCTAGGAGAGCCTGCCGGTCCAGGAGGTGCTGAGTTTCACTAGGAATACAGACTGCTGGTGGCTCGAGGTGGAGGCTGCTGCTGCAAGCAATAACTAACTGGGAGGTAGGACTGACTGGTGGTGCTGCAGTTCAGTGGGTGGGGGTGAGCAGTAGTGGGGATAGCCAGCAACATCATCATGCTGCGGGAGACTATATGCTTACTATGCTGTATGGACAAAAACAAGACAAGTAATTAAGCAGAGGAGGGTGGTGGGAGAGGGATTACAGTTTGCACAAGGCATTTCTAAGCTGGCAGGTGCTACACACTATTGGCCATTTGATTTGGTGCCAGTCAGGGTCAGGGAGCACCCAGGAAAAGAAGTCTGCTGCAATCTAGGAGGCATTCTCTCTCCCTGTTGTGTCTGGAGTGGGTCAGTGGCTCTACCAGTGACCATGACCAGCATAGCAATCAGCAAAGCAGCACAAAACTGCTCAACCTGAGCTAACATAGCTCTAGTCTGCAGGAAGGCAAGGGTAGATGGTGTTTAATTATGTTTACTGGCGGTCTGCTCTGCTCTGCTGTGTTGATCGTGTCTACTGTACTGTCTACAGTCAGTGTCTGATTTAAAATGCTGTGCTGTCTAGTGTCTCTCCTGTGTGCCACCTGAGCCTGACTATGTCTGCTTTGGTAGGGGCTGCTGAGGGGGGGAAGGGTTATATGGTTAGCCTAGCATGCAACTCCAGTGTTTTCCTCTGTGTTATCATAATTAAAGTAGTTAAAAAAAGAAAATAAAAATCACCCTTACCCTGCAGGTGGGTGGAATGGCACAAGGGAGTCATTGTAGAAAGGAAGGGAAGAGGGAGAGAGAGCTATAGATCAAGTAGGCAGCACAATTTAAAAAATAGGGTTCGAGTTCTAAAAAGTTCTAAAAAAGATTAGAACCCTAGAACTTTTTCAAAAGTTCTAGACTAGAACTAGAACCCAGAACTTCAGAGGGTTCTGACAACCCTATACAATACCCCTTCTGCACTAACCAAAATATCCTACCTAACAATAAATATGGTGCCTCCCCCCAACAGCTTTGCAAACCACAAGTGCTGGTGGCTGCAATTCCTCCAACATGAGGCAGATAGGCCAAGTTCTCAGAATTGAGGCACCATCAACAATTTGAGATTAGAACTGCAGGCACAGTAGAGGAAGTAAGCAGTTTTCATTGTCTGGTTCTTTTCAGTATTTGCACTATGACCTTCTCAGACCTCACAGAACTCTACATCCCATTGGCAGAGATGGGTGAAGTCTCAGTAATTCATTCTAGCACTGGAATCAAGATTGTGGGCAATTAGTAAATCATGGAATTCAACAATGATGATCCAACATATGAAGGCACCCTCCCCATACTCCATCACCAAAAGTTTGATGAGAAAATAGCAGGAGGGATATGTGTTTCTGACCATTTGGCCAAGGGCCATAGCAGCCTGTACCCAAGTCTACCAACTGAGAGGGCACCACAGAACTGTGCAGTCCCATAATAGTAAATGAGTGTTTGTTACAGTATGTTAAAATCTTCTTGGAGGGCTGGTTCCATCTCCATCCATATGTTTCATGGTGGAATCCCTTGCTCCCTCACAGGCATATGGATGTGTAACCCCCTACAAATAGGGGTTCCTATAATGTTTTCCCATGCTTGCCTAATGCTCACTGCAGGATGGTGTCCTGTGACTGCAGTAGCTTTATTTGTCTGCATGAGAATGCTCCAGTATTCCTCCATGCCTGTCTCTTTAAGCGATCAACTGTGCTCTGTGAGAAAATTAGTCTGGGCTGGGTCCGAGCGAATTAAGGCTCACAACCAGCCAGACAGTCAATATTTATGCTCCATTCTGCAGTCGTTATTTGTGCAGAGGGAGCTCTGTTAGGCAAGGTAATCTGCTTTCCATTGCAGCTTGAACTTCTGCATAAGAGCCACCATTTTGGATCTGCTAAGCCAGTGTTGGATCAATCGAACCTCAGGGGACCTAAGATGGAGACTGTCCCTAGAGGTCTTGTGGGATTGAAATTCTGTAGGAATTCTAATTGTAAGTGTTTGGCACCTAAATGAACCTGGAGGGGGAGCCTTTCTGTGACAGACAGTTCCCTCAGACAATCGAAATGTTTGGATTATTGGGAAATCTCCAGAACTGCTGAAGCAGAAAGTCAGTCATGAGTTGGAGTTTGGATAGTAAACAGCTTGAGCCATTGAGCAGCTGATCCTGTTTTGGAGCATGGGAAAATTGCCAAAAAGGCTCTGCTGGCCTGCCTGTCACATCTTCCACAGTGAAGTATTGCCTTGAGAGTGAAAGCCAGATTTATCCGATTAGTGGATTGAGACCTGAAACTGAAGAGAAAAAGAATGTTATTGCTGCCTGCAAGTGGATCGACGACTTGCTCCAGAAGCAATCGACTCACCTGCTTCCAAAGTGAGCCTCAAATCGAAAGATTTGAGCAGAGAAAATGTGATTTGCAAACAGACTTTATCCGAACTGTGGAAAAATACTTTATGTGTTATAGATGTGCTGGATGTGTTTCATGGGTCACGATTTGGTTCCCCATGGTGAGTTCTGTTACGCCAGCTGGAGGCTATTCCAGCACTTCATCACACCCTTTATCTAAACTGCCTGCTCTGCCTGGGCCCTGCCATCTTGGCCTAGGCCACTGCTCCCAATTCAGAGACATTCTTGGCAAAAGAACCACTTGGGGATTCGGTTCCCTGCTCAACACCACCGAACAGGTAGCGACCACCAAGAAGTGAGTCGTTTAGGCCCTGCTTCCCCTGGCAATCCAGTACAACACCACAAGGCCTTCATCATGCCTGTCCTGCATCTTGGTCTGGGTAGTGTGAGTACAAAACAGGGTAGCTCTCTGCAACAAAAGCTACAATCATTTGTGTATCATCTGATTCTCTTGTTTTTTGGTTTATTGCAACAGACTGAGCCATCTGGATCCTGATTTCAAATATTTGGGTTGAGTGCATGTTAATTGTATTCTTTCTTAAGGGCCCCAACAACAGTTGCAATGCCGGACAACCCAAGGCAACACTTCAGGCTAGCCTGTTTAACATACTGAGTACCCAGGGTTGTGAGGACTCAGTTAAAGGGACTCACTGTGCATGCTTATTCAGCCTGAATTCAATCAGATTTGCCAATCACCTGCTAGATTCATGCCCCACCCTTGTTCACATCCCCTGAATAAATCAGAATATGTTTTTTCATGTTTAACTTGGCTAGTGTGTACCTTCTTGATGGGGATACAGTACTGCTATTGTATTGTTGCATCACTGGTCTTATTTTCCAAGGGGTCTCCAGGGCAGTTGCAGAAGATCCAGCCCTGGTGGTAAGTGCAAGGAGTCTGAGCATATCAGTAATGTCATATGGTAAATGTGAATGTTCTGTTGCTGAACTGTTTAGGCCACTAGAAGAGTTGGTGGGTGGTTATAGCATCCCAGAGGGCTATACCAACAGCAGCTATGCTACCCAAAAACCATTTCTCTGGGTGGAGGCATCAGTTCACCAAGCTCAGGCCCCTCAACCTGTGCATAGTCACACAGGCAGGGATAGTAGCCCATAGGATATCACCATCTAGGGGTTACATCTTGGAGGCACCTCTGGGATTTTCACCCTCTAGTGGTCAGAAGTGGGAACTACAATCCAGTGCAAAATTGAGACAAAAACTGAAATGGACGTGCTTACTATGCTGAAGTGGAAAATTGCTCCACATAAGCTGGTCATGTACTGTGTGATGGGGTGGAGTGAGGTCGAAGGGTTGGATCCCTGGTACACCATATTGCTACTTGATATCCTTCTGGGGACCACCGATGATATGAAATGATATGATTGAAGAAACTGTGGGGAAGGTTAAATGTCTGGGGAAGGTTAAAGCACAGAGGTGGGACTCAGATCTTTTTGATCAAATCCTGGTGGCCCTTCTTTTTTATTGCCTCCCTATAGACCCCAAAAAGGTACTCCCTGTTATCATACCCAAAGGGTCTCAGCAGAGATGGAGAGTTATTCATTTACACAGTGACCCATTTTCCACTGGGGGCTCCCCAAGGGTGGAGTGGTTCAAGGGCAAACTGTTAAGGCTGCTGGCTACTGAAGACTGGACAGCCAAGGAATTGTTAAAGATTTTGAATGTTTCTGAGGAGACCACTCCCATACAGTCTCCTCTGGCCTCTCTGTCTACTCCCAGAGCATCCTTTGTTGTGGCCTCCCCCATTGTAATACCATCTGTACACCTGGACTCCTATTGCAGGCTCAGACTGTTCTCTGGTGCAATTCCTGTGCCGGTGGGGGAGGATGATTTAGAAACATGGATGGACTATGCCACCCCACTGGTTCAAGAGTGGCAATGTTCAGAAGGGGAGAAGAGAAAGAGACTTATGGAAAGTTTAAGGGGCTCTGCACTGGAAGCCATCCAATTTCTCCAATTCACCAACCCAGAAGCCTCTACAGCTGAGTACCTCTCTGCCTTATAAGGGGTGTTTGGCAGCACATAATCTGGGGAAGACTTAATGTGGAAGTTCAAGTCTGCTAAGCAATGGAAAAATGAAAAATTGTATGCTTTTGTCACTCAAATTGAAAGGGCCTGGCAGAGGTCCCACGAGAAAGGGGAAGTACCTGCTAGTGAACTGAACCAAGTCAAGCTGGAGAATATTCTCAAATTCACCTTGCATTCCAGTGTGCTCATGCTGAAATTGAAGTTTCAGGATAGGAAAATTAACCATCCCGAGTACTGCTGGCTAATGAAGGAAATTCAGGAGGCAGAGGATGATGAGGATGAAAGGGAGCACTATGCAGGGTTGCCCGTCTCAGACTGGATGCTCCACAAGAGTGGACACTGCCTGAGGGACTGTTGGTCAAGCCTAGCATTCTACCTGCTCAGGCCCATGCCTATGCTTGGCAGGTATGGTGCAAGTCCAGAATATGTCAGATCGAGAGGTTCCGGTGAATCAAGGATGCACCCTAGCCAAGTCTCAGACTGGTCCAAAGAAAGGGAGGAGTCTACTGAGATCCAACAGGTTAAATAGCTGCTCAAAGAGATAAAGGAAATGTGAGCCAGTCAACAAGTTGTGACTAAAGCAGCCAGAAGTTCCCACCCTTGCCTGTTACCAACTGAAACAAGAAGTGAGATGTCCCCTAGGGATGTGGGAAGCCCATGCCATCACTCCCGAACCCTGGCTTGAGTCCCAGTTAATGGAAGAAATGAGAGAGCTGAGAGCTTTAGTGGGGGACCTCATACATGCCACCCGTACTTCTGATTGCTGGGGATGTGGCAGGGACTGAGAACCTGAGTCAAAGTCAGTAGAACTCCTTCCTCCAACTGGCACAATGTTTGGGAAGAACCTAGCCACTCCAATGATTCTAGGGAACAGGTGTTCTGCTACCGATGTGGAGAAGACGGACATACCCGATGGGGCTGCACCTTTCTGGAGAACCTGCAAAAGATGCCAGACTGTTAAACTTGATTCATCAAAGCAATATAAAGCCCCAGCCAGACCACCCAAAAAATCTTACTCCTCCAAAACTGCTGTGGGACAGTCTGCCAAGCCAACCTCCTTGGACTGGTCCGAGACGGTGGGCCCCTCCATGGAGACTACAGTGACAGCCAGTGGCATCTGCACTCATGCTGTATTGGACAGTGGTTCACAAGTCACCATTATATTTCAGGATTGGCATGAAAAGCACTTGTTTGACCTCCCGCTCCAACCCCTCGAAGGACTGCATGTATGGGGGTTGAGTGAGAAATCCTATCATTATCTTGGGTATGTATGAGTTTGGTTGTCCTTTCCTACTGCTGTAGTGGGTGTGGATGAGCAAGTGGAGACCCTGGCCTTGGTGTGTCCACCAACTGGACTGTACGATGGTGTCCCTCTACTAATTGATACCAATGCACATATGTTCAGGCAGTTAGCTCAACTTTGCCAGGAAAAGCAAGCCAAGCAAACTGGACCAGCCCTATGCATTCTGGCCCTAGTACAGCAAGCCTATGACTTATAGATGCTCACACAGGAGGTTGAAAAGGATGAACCCATGAGGGTGGTCTTGAAAAAGGATCCCGATTCACTGGTACTACTGCCCAATGCTCAGTGCACTGTCAGTGGTAAAGTGTGCCCAAAGACAGATGTTAAGAATAAGATCCTTATGCTGGATGCCCCACAAGAGTGGACACTGCCTGAGGGACTGTTGGTCAAGCCTAGCATTCTACCTGCTCAGGCCCATGCCTATGCTTGGCGGGTATGGTGCAAGTCCAGAATATGTCAGATCGAGAGGTTCAGGTGAATCAAGGATGCACCCTAGTCACTGTATATTGTGCACATACTGCTGTGCTGTCCAGCAAGAAGTGCCCCGTCGAGGGTGATGAAGTGACCCCTAACCTGTTTGACTTCCGGGAGTCCCCCTTTCCTGCCAAATGGAAAGCAAGGATTAGCCAGAATTGGCTCAGAGAAGCCAAATGTTCTCCTTGAAGGAGTGAGATGTAGGTTGTGTCACCAGGGCTGAACACTATATCCAGCTTCATGATGAAAGGCCCTTCAGAGTGAGATCCCGTTGCCATGCACCAGCCAACATAGACGATGTTAGACGTCACCTTCAGGAAATGCTGGCTGCAGAAATTATTCAAGACTCTCAAAGCCCTTATGCCTCCTCAATTGTGGTAGTCTGGAAAAGAATGGATCAGTGAGGATGTGCATGGACTACCAGATGTTAAATCATAGAACTGTCCTGGAGCAGTACACAATGCCCTGTATCCAGGATGCTTTTGACTACCACAATGGAAGACAGTGGTTCTCAGTACTTGACCTTTGGAGCAGGTACTGTACTATCAACTCCTGATGGCCCAGGAAGACCATGAGACAACAGCCTTCATATGTCACCTGGGTTTCTACGGGTTTCTCTGCATGCCTCAAGGTATTTCGGGTGCTCCTGCCACTTTTCAGCAGCTGATGGAGTGAGCAGTGGGAGACATGAACTTACTAGAATGCCTTGTGTATCTTGATGACATCATTATGTTCAGCTGGACTTTGGAGGAACATGAAGCTTACTTATTCAAGGTACTTGGCAGACTGGAGGACTTCAGACTAAAGCTATCAATAGACAAATGTCAGTTCTTTCAAACATCTATGAAATATGTTGGTCACATGTGTCAGCTGATGGGATTCAGACAGACCCAAGCAAAGTGGAGTCCTTTACCACCTGGCCTCAGCCCAACAACCTAAAAGAGTTACAAAGATTCTTGGAGTTCTGTGGTTACTACCATTGGTTCATAAAAGATTACTCCAAAGTCTTTCGACCTTTGCTCAACCTAATGCAAGGTTATCCCACTACAAATAAGAAGTATAAAAAAGCACAGTTAAGGAGGAAGACAAGGTTTATTTTCGGACACATAAACCATTTGGAGCCAGGTGGACTTCTGAGTGTGAAGCTGCTTTCTACGAAATCGTTCATCAACTCACCCATGCCCCTGTGCTTGCCTATGCCAATCCTACCACACCCTATGTGCTCCACACTGATGCCAGCTTGAAGGGACATGGTGCCATTCTGTATCAAGAGTATGAGAAGGCTTATGCCCAGTGGTGTTTGCCAGTCGGAGCTTAACTCTCTCTGAAAGAAGTTATCCGGTACACAAGCTTGAACTTTTTGCACTAAAATGGGCTGTGCTGGACCAATTCCACAAATATGTTTATGGTGCCAAGATTCTGGTCAAAACTGACAATATTCCCCTCACTTATGTCCAAACTTCAGCTAAACTGGATGCCACAGGGCATCGCTAATCATCTGCACTTTCCACTTATGACTATTCAGGGGAGTATCAACCAGGCTTGAAGCACATTGATGTTGATGTTCTTTCAAGATGACCTATCTCTAATACCAATTGGGTGAAAATGTCTGAGCAGTCTATCAAGGCCCTCTGCCAGAAATTAGACAAAGATGAATATATCACCTCTGAAGCAGTTGACTACCTAGTAGATTGTTTAGTTCCTCTTGACACTTGTGTTCCCACGACCTACTGCCACCTTGCAGCCTTAGACCTTAGTGCCCTACCTTAACTCAACCCTGACAACATGCAGTGGAATCAGACTTAAGAACCCATGATTAAGCCTGTACTTAATGCTTTACATGCTGGAAAGGATCAGGGACACTGGTTTACCGGGATTGAGAAAGGGCAATTTCCATTTTGCGCATTGTAAAAAATGATTTTGTCACTGATGTCTGCTAAACCAAAATCCGGTTTTACTGGTGTTTGGTTTTGTGTACTTTATTTAACAATTTTCAACTCTGCTAACATGTATTTTAACAATTTTGACCTCCACTATTGCATATCCTTCCATCCTTGTACCAATTTAAAGTTATTTTAGGTACAAGATGTGATAGCAGCAGCAGCACTACAGCTCCCATCCCTGAGGTGTGATGGAAGCAGCACTATGGCTCCCATCCCTCAGGTGCTATGGCAGCACCAACAGCACTACAGCCCCATCCCTCTGGTGTGATGGCAGCAGCAACAGTACTATGTCGCCCCTCCCTCAGGTGTGATGGAAGCAGCAGCACTGTGGCCACCATCCCTTAGGTGTGATGGCAGCAGTACTACTTTCCTCAACCCTCAGGTGTGATGGCAGTATCAACACTATGGGTCCCATCCCTCAGGTGGGATGACAGCAGTACTACATTCCCCATCCCTCAGTTGTAATGGCAGAATCAGCACTATGGGCCCCATCCCTCAGATGGGATGGCAGTAGTACTACATTCCCCATCCACCAGTGGTGATGGCAGAAGCAATATGGTCCCAGCTCCTCATGTATGATGGCAGTAGCAACAATTCAGTCCACATCCCTTAAGGGTAATGGCAGTAGTGACAGCACTATGATCCTCGTTCTTCAACACCCACACCCCACATGCACAAGTTACAAATTACTTGGTCTCTTTGCTTGTTAGAACTCAGATGTGAATTAATCTGAACCACCACCACTAAGGTAGACCATCTTTATTTTTCCTATCTATCATTTAACTGTCTGAATTGGATTTCTGCCTTTGACACCACTGACCAGGGTTTAGGAACAGACTTGGGTGCTGGAGGGCAGGATGGAGGAGAGAGGGGTGAAGGCTTGAATGTCCGGTGACCACTTGCCTTCTCCTGGGAGGGAGGGTGGGTTCATGGCTCAGCATTTGCTGGCTCCTGGTGGAGGCCAGAGGCATGGCAACTTGTCAACCCTCACTGAGGGAAGGAGCATGACAGATGTAGGCCTGTGCCTTGACATCATGTGGCCTGTCATGCTCCCAAGAAAATGAGAAAATACCCACTGGCTAACCAGAAGATGGCTGCTGGTTCCTCCATCAGCCCAAAGCTCCAGACACATGTGTCTATTCTGACCCCTGCTCTGCCTGGGATACACAGGAAGCTCTTTGGGTGATTCTCCTCCCCTGGTAGCCTCCCAAAGTGGTAGGGGACCACCCGATGAAGGGTTACTTCAGGTTTCCTGGCAGTATGGCAATAAGGGGCTCAGTGGATGGTGGTCGAGAATCAGCAGTGGAGGGGGAGGCCTTGGCAGGCCTGAAGGAGTGGATGGCCTGGGGGTAGGAAGAGCAAAAAAAAAATGTGCCTGAATTTGCTTCTTTGAAATAAAGTGTCTTCATCTAAAAAATCCACAAGTGATTAGTGGAGGACCTTCAAATGGAAAATCATTCATCTCCCAAACATGTGAATACCTTTTTTTTTTACTTGATCTCCATGAAAAGGGTATCTCTTAGTTTTCATGTCTGAGCTCAGATGTGAATTGAGCACCACTCTGCCGACCAGCATCATACAACCCTTGGGGTCTTAACTTCTGTGCATCATTGAATGTGCTTTCAAAATGCACTGGCAAAGCATAAGTACTCTTCCACACATAACATTTGATTTTTGTTGAAGTAATCTATCAGAAAACTTTTTGTTGTCACAGAGACTGAAACAGCAGGTGGGAGAAAAGGTGCAAATGATCCCATTGACATAAATTGGGTGCTAACTGTGAAGTCGTTTTGCAAGTAGTAAGGCAGTTTCTTCCCTGTGAACATACTTTCATTCAGACTACTTTCATTCAGACTAGTTTTCATTCAAACAACTGAGGATTGTGGATGGCCCTGCTGATTATAAACTTGAATAAGCTAATTGGTAACAGTGATCCTACACTTAGCAATCTACAACTTAGATGATCACATGCAAACAATACAATAAAAACCTGACTAAAGTCTAAAAACAAGCTTATAAAACACACATTTATCTTTATCTATACAAAATCATTGCAGCCCGAGTAAAACTCAGCTAAATTACAGGGTACCCTGACTACTGTATGATGTAGAAAACACATATTGATATATTTGTTTTTATATTCTTTGTAGACCAGGTAAGGCCCACTTTGCTGAACTGTCTGTTTTCAGGGGTGACCCAGGAGTACTGGGGAGGTTAAGTGACTTGCTTGGAGTCACACAGTATGCAAGTAGAGGTTGTGGGACTCAAACCCAAGTCTGCTGGATATACTCAGTTCAATCACTGCTTGTTACTCTAAACACTAGGCTGTACTGCCAACCAGAACAACACCCCTGTATAATGTTTTAATATATGATTTCAATAATAGTGCACAGTACCTACAGTGCAAATTATGAACATTAAACACTTTACAGCATTTTACTAAAACTGAATTATTTGCCACTCCATCTGCTTATTTTTTCTTACACCAAAGTAGGTGAATAGTTGACAGAGCACTGTAAATAGCCTGTGGTAGTGCTACTGCTGGCAATGCCAGTGAACATGGGTCAGAAGTGAACTTGGGATGCTAGAGATCTGGCCAGGGGAGTAGGATTGAGCACCTGGGGGGCTGCTTTCCTCCTCCGGGAAGGGTGGCCTGCAGATCCTGCTGCTTTACTGCCACCTGGGTGACCACAGGTGGGGGTGGTGCAATGGGGCTGCAGAGTTATTGGGAGAAGAAGATGCTAGCCAGGATCTGGAGCAGTGGCATGTCTCTATGTACCCTACCTCCTTGGATCCCCTTGAGTGCTGATGCCCTCAGAGACAGAGACCAGAAAACCAGTAACAATCACCAGACATTGACCGCTGTTAGAAGGGACAAGTTTCCCCAGACTTCATAACCAGGCTCCATAAGGGACCCACTGGGTTGCCTGACACACATTAAGGGACTGTGAAGGGGTCACCTGGGGTCCCCTCCCTACCCATCTGAGAGGTTCAACCCAGGCAGGATAAGGATAGGCCCACAGGATCTCCTGAGCATTATCTGGAGTGAAGCTAGGGAATACCAAGCCTAAGGATCCTGGAAAAGTGGAGACTGATGCTGTGAGAAGGGGGCATAGAAAGAAAAAAATAAAGAAATTAAAAATGATGCTGAAATCTTAGGATTCTGTGCAGTGAAATGCAATTTCCATGCAGCACCAGTACAAGAATTCAAAATCTGCAAACCAAACAGGATTCCTTGATTTTTACCAGTGTTACTGGTAAAAACTGAAAACCAGGGTCCTTGGAAAGGATGTGTCTAAACTCCACTCCTCAGATCCATGGACTACTTTGTTGTTCAAAGAGGGCCCCAGACTTAAATTATATAACCAGTTACTTTATAGAGAAACTGTAAACTGACAAGGTCAACCTGACAAACAGCAACCAGTGTTGCCAGCAGCTTTCAAACATTTGGTTCTAAGGGCCCTCAGTGATAAGATGGGACATTTGGGTTGTGACCGAACCACAGACTTGGCCCATGCTCAGTTCTATTGGCCAAAAATGGGACCTGACATTGAGGCCCATATCAGTACTCGTAGCTTTTGTCTCCAAAGAAAAGCTCCACTCCACAGGGCTGCACCCTTGGCCAATATTTCAACCAGCGCACCCATGGAGCTGATGTGTATTGATTTCTTGTGCCTGGAACCTGACCAGAAGAATGTTGGAAATGCATTAGCGGTGACTGATCATTTCACATGTTATGCCCAAGCTTATCCAACTAAGGACCAGAAAGCATCCACTGTGGCCCAGGTCTTAGTCAAAAAGTTATTTTTCCATTATGGTGCACCTCAGAGAATTCACTCTGATCAAGGGAGAGATTTTGAAAGCCATCTGATTAAGAAAATGCTCTCACTCTGGGGAGTGCGAAAATCCTGAACTACCCCCTATCACCACCAGGGAGATCCACAGCCTGAAAGATTTAACCGAACACTACTGGACATGCTGGGCAGACTTCATCCCAGGGACAAATCAGGATGGAGCCAACAGATCAGTACCTGGATGCATGCCTATAATTGCACTAAAACTGATGCCACTGGGTTTTCCCCCTACCGCCTGATGTTTTGTTGGGAAGCCCAGTTGCCTGTGGAAATTTGCTTTGGGGTATCCCTGGATGGAGTCAAAGCTGAAAACTACCTAAAATATGTTCAAAAGTTAAAGGCACAGTTAAACCATGCCACCAACTGGCACAAACCATGGCAGCAAAGAGAAACTTGGCAAATAAAGGAAGGTATGACAAGTGTGTCAAAGCTCAGGAACTGCTACCTGGTGACTGTGTTTTGTTGCGAAACCTAGGACTGCATGGGAAGCATAAAATTGCTGATAGATGGTACCACCTACCTTATGTTGTTGTCAATAAGTTGGAAGATCTGCCAGTCCATAAAGTGCACCCTGAAAACAGCCCATGAGCTATCAAGACAATGACCCGGAATCATTTGCTACCCATTGGTCAAGTAATCATCGACTCTATACCTCAAGACACTGTCCCTCCCAGGCCTATAACTAGAGCTGCAGTCAAAAAGAGACAGATTACCCCTTCTTCAGCTGTCAAGGATTCAAGGCTTCCACCCAGATAGGCATAAAATGACACTGATTGCCAGACTGAGTCTGATGACAGTGAGTGTGAAATATCCTATTACTCATTTTATGAACTGAGTCAATTATTCCAAGGTAATCTCAAGTACAGTTTTGAGATGAAGCTGGACCTTCAGGACTGCCTAACCCTCCAGCCTTCTCCACAAATCCAGTGTCCCCTGAAAGTGAGGTGCAAAGTATGACTTCTGAAGTAGCTGACTCTTTGTGTTTGGTAGACCTATTTAATTTGCCAGAAAGAGAGCCTGCAACCGAAAGCATCACTGGTGACATACCAGAAACTACAGAACTGTGCAAAAGCAATAATCCAAAACATGCTGTGACAAATGGCAATGATGAAACAACTGATGTTGAAAGTATTAGTCAAGTGCTGCAATATCTAAATTCTATAGAATTCCCTCTGTATAATGAATCCAGGCTTCCTTCTGATCCCAGTACTGACAGCCAAGTTGCTGAACCAGAATGATTAGAGTCAGGAGATGAAAGTGCTTCCAATATAGAATCAACAACCAGTGCAGAGGTATCCATTGTTACAGGAACGGACCTCAGTGCAAATGTTGAAAAAACAGAGCCTGTGCCTGTTCCTCCCAGAAAGTCTGGAAGAGCCACCAAATCAGTGATACAACTCAATTACTACTCCCCAGGGAGGCCTGTGGATCTTCCATTACATGTTGTGCGTAAAGGAGTGTATATCTCTGAAAGCTCCCTTCCCAAGCTGAGCTATTCTGCTGCTTCCAAGTTAATAGTCAAGCCATCAAACCCTGGTGCCCCTGCCCCATGCAGCCCTGAAGTAGTGACAGGGATGGGACCCCAGTCATGCTAGTTGAAGTGCAGGAAATATTACAGACCCGAATGGTCAGAGCAATGTGGTTATCTGGTTAAATCATTTTGAAAATATTTATGTGTATGATAAAAATATAGAAACTTTATCATTGTAGAAAGAAACTTGTTATTATCATGAAAAGGTATAGTAATGCTTAGTACCTGTTTACATTTACTGATGCATCAGTCTTCTTCTTTTTGTGGTATACCTAATGAAACATGCATGTATCTTGTCTTATAGTGTTTTCCATATAGAATATTATAGTATAATACAGACTTGACACAGACATCCAGTTTTTCCAGGCAAGGAAGAGTGCAACCCCCCCTACAAATAGGGGTTCCTATAATGTCTTCCTGGGTTTGCCTAATGCCCACTGTCAGGATGGTGTCCTGTGTCAGCAGTAGCTTTATTTGTCTGCATGAGAGTATGCCAGTAAGCCTCCGTGCCTGTCTCTTTAAGAGAACAACTGTGCTGTGTGAGAAAATTAGTCTGGGCTGGGTCCAAGCAAATTAAAGCTGATGACCAGCCAGACAGTCTGTATTTCTGCTCCATTCTGCAGTCGTTATTTGCATAGAGGGAACTCTGTTAAGGAAGGTAATTATTTACTGTTTATCTACTGTAATAATGATAATATAGGAGTTTGTCTAACCTACTTTCCATTGCAGCTGGAATTTCTGCACAAGAGCCACCATTTTGGTTCTGGACTGCCAGTGTTGGACCACTCGAAACTCAGGGAACCTAAGATAAAGACTGTCCGCAGAGGTCTTGTGGGATTGAAATTCTGTAGGAATTGTAGTTTTAAGTGTCTGGCTCCTAAATGGACCTGAAGGGGGAGCCCTTTCTGTGACAGACAGTTCCCTCTGCCAACCAAACCTTTTGGCTTACTGGGAAATCCCCAGAACTGCTGAAGTAGAGTCAGTCGTGAGTTGAAGTTTGGACAGTAAACAGCTCGAGCCATCGAGCAGCTGCTCCTGTTTAGGAGCATGGGAGAATCAGCAGGATGGCTCTGCTGGTCTGCCTGTCACATCTTCCAGAGTGAAGTATTGCCTTGAGCGTGATAGTCAAATTTATCTGATTAGTGGATAGAGACCTGAACCTGAAGAGAAAAAGTGTGTTATTGTTACCTGAAAGTGGACCGAAGACTTGCTCCAGAAGCAATCAGCCCACCTAGTACTGAAGTGAGCCTCAGATCGAATGGTTTGCACAGAGAAAATGCAATTTGCAGATGGACTTTATCCGAACTGTGGAAAAATACTTTATTTGTCATAGATGTGCTGAATGTGTTTCATGGGTCACGATTTGGTTCCCCACAGTGAGTTATGTTTCGCCAGCTAGAGGATGTTCCAGCACTTCATCACGGACTTTATCTGAACTGCCTGCTCTGCCTGGGCCCTGCCATCTTGGCCTAGGCCACTGCTCCTGATTCAGAGACATTCCCACAGAAAGACCCGCTTGGGGATTTGGCCCCCTGCTCAACACCATCGAACAGGTAGCGACCACCAGGAGGTGAGTCACGTAGGCCCTGCTTCCCCTGGCAATCCAGTACAACATCACAAGGTCTTCATCTCACCTGTCCTGCATCCTGGACTGGGTAGCATGAGTACAAAACAAAGCTACAATCATTTGTGTGTCATTTGATTCCCTTGTTTTTGGGTTTATTGTAATGGACTGAGCCATCTGGCTCCAGTTTACAAAATATTTGGATTGACTGCATGTTAACTGTTTTCTTTCCTAAGGGCCCCAACAACAGCTGCAATGCTGGCCTACCCCAGACAACACTTCAGGCTATCCTGTTTAACATACTGAGTACCCAAGGTTGTGAGGATTATGTTAAAGGAACTTATTGTGCATACTTATTCAGCCCGAATTTAATCAGGTCTGCCAATCACCTGCTGGTTTCATGCCCCACTCTTGCTCACATCCCCCTGAATAAATCGGATTGTGGTTTTTCACATTTAACCTGGCTAGTGAGTACCTTCTTGGTGGGGATACAGTGCTGCTATTGTATTGTTGCGTCACTGGTCTTATTTTCCAGGGGGTCTCCAGACAGTTGCAGAAGATCCAGCCATGGTGGTAAGTGCAAGGAGTGTGAGCATATCATTACTGTCATATGGTAAATGTGAATGTTCTGTTTCTCAACTGTTTAGGCCACCAGAAGGATTGGTGGGTGGTTATAGCATCCCAGATGGCTATACCAACAGTGGCTATGCTACCCCAAAACCATTCCTCATGGGACAGGCACCTGTTCACTGAGCTCAGGCCCCTCAACCTATGCATAGTCACACAGGCAGGGGTAGTAGCCCACACGATTGCGCCACCTAGGGGTTACAGATGCATGAAGCTGATCTCAACCTTTGTTTTGATTGTTGCCAATTGTTCATTACATTAATGCTCCATCATTCCATTTGAAAAAGTATATCCTGATTGTGTCACTGTACAGCCCTTTGAATGTTAAAAAACCTTATAAGGGTCATTCTCTAAGGCATAGCTTTTGTATATTTGTTTTTCTGGCACCTTAGCTATGTTACAGCTAGCAATTACAAGATATGTTGTACGTGCAATAAAATGTCTGTCTCACCAAATAACACAGATAAGTGGCAATCCCATCCAGGTAATTGCACCAAATCCCCATACCTATAGCACTCAGACAACAGGAGTTGAAATAGTTTCACACAAAATAAATGGCTTCAATCACCTTGTTTAGAGAATTCAAGACTTATCATATATGAAAAAACTTAAGTTTCATGGTTTATAAAGGGTAGATGAAGCATATAGCCTACAGCTCAGACTGCTCCAAATCAAAAGTGGCATTGATCCTCTTCACAAAACACTCCCACTGATAATAGACAAGGTATGTACTGACTCAGAAGGTGATTGGTTCATTCCTGTCATTCCACCCAAAAACGGAAATCATATTGGACACTGCACTGTTTATGCTCACAATCAAAATGCATTTCTTTTCTCAAGTGTAAGTCAAACACTTTGTATTATAAAAACAGACATGTCAATCCCCATCCTAATAGGGGGGACCTTAATATAGCAATAGATGCATTCCTTTTTATTTCTATATAGGTTTTTATCCTCCTTTGGCAGGTATGGGTGACTGGTTTCAGCTCCATCCTCGTAAGCTGCTGCCATCCCGAATCTCTTCTGGTGTCTGGGACTGTTATCTCCTATGGATTGCCTCCCCATGGTGGGGCTGGGAAGGGAGGGCCATCCTCCCTCACCCGAAACACAAATCTAGACTGTTCTAACCCCACAAAGTTTGGATGGGCCATGGCATGATGGGCAGGGCTTCATGAAGCTCATTCTCCACTTTTCCTCTTTATTTTCTCCCCAGGTCTCCACAGACTTGCAATGAGTATGTTATGTTCACTCTGCCTCTGCAGAGATGCCCCCATGGTTCTCTGAACATGAGCACTCTCATCTTGGTGGCTCACATATACCACTACCTGGATTCCTCAAGGTGGTAGTCAAGTGATGAATTATGGAATCTCCCCCCTCCCTGAGGAAAGAGACCAGTCCAATGGACACTCAATCTTCTCTCTTCTGGCTGACCCCTAAGTGGCCTGTGTCCATTCCTGAACCCAGATCACTGGCATAGAAAGAGGTAAGGCACCCACAGTACCTCAGCCCTCTTCACCAGCTAATAGATGCATTCTTGGATAAATCTTCTGTAGAATGTGATACCCAGCCATGGGCTAAAGCTAACCTCCATCAAATGATGACAGAGTGGGGACTGCAGTACATATTGTTGAAGGGACAATCTTTCTTGTCATGATTACACATGACATGATTATACATTTTGCTCTCTCAAACACAATTCTTATAGCCACATCAACTGGAAGTTAACAGAGTCTATTTTAATGTACCACCCAATTTATCTGAACTGACTGTTACTAAAAATCTCGTCTCTGACCATGTGCTTTTCACAGTTATCCTACATCCATTAGGATTGACTGCAGGGTCCCTCAGATGAAGGGTTAACACTTGCCCCTGAAAGATCCAGGCTTGAAAGTTTGGGCTCAGAGTGAAGCTAAAATATAGGCTAGTGTCCCCCAAGGATCAGAAGCAGTGTCAGAGTTTCCTTTTTGACAACTGCCACTGAATGGAACTGTTTCCTGTAGAATTCTGCAAAATTTTGCAGAATTTGGCAGGATTAGTTGTCTTAGGCAGGTGAGTAAAATTGCATTTTGATACATACAGCGTACCTTCTGGGATATCCCACACTTCAATATGGGAGCCTTTCAAGTCCATCCTAAGGGACCAGATAATAACATGCCTCAGCAAAGAAAACAAAAACAGCCCCAAAAGAGAAATGGAGATAAAATTGTCAAAAGCAACTTGAGCAAGAATTGACACAACTGGAAAACACCAATAAACGAAATCCCACTGCCCACTGTCAAGGATGACCTTATATTGCAGGGATGCAATATAAAAGTAATCTGAATGGCTCCGACATCAAAGTGCAAGTTCTGGAAAATGGGATAAATGCAAGAAATTAGTAGCCTACTACTTCAGTCAACAATTGCCCGATTCCCATATCTCTGCTTTCAAGGCTCCCTCAGGACAAACTGCCACAACTTCCACAGATAGTAACTCCACTATTAGGGCTTTCTATGAACAGCTCCACATAGTAGGTCACAAGTTCCAGATGACACATGTTTACTTGCTACCTTCCTGGCCTATGTCCTCCATCTAGATTAGGTTCCATCTCATTACAAAGCAACCCGAGAGGGCAATTATCTGAGATCTAACCAAGATCAGCACCCTTGTCTCTTACCCCAGGTAAAGCCCCAGGAAAGGATGTATTCCTGGCTGACCTATTTAAAGCCATCCCTGACCAGACCATCCCATCTTTGTTAAACACGTTCAGTGATGCTCTATGGAAAACTGTAAGGCAAACTACCCTCCCCTTACACTCATGGAAGCAGTCATTACAGTTATCACAAAGAAAGACAAAGATCAACAAGACCATAGTAGTAGTTACTGTCTTGTCTCCCTCATGTCTATACACCAGAAAATTCTAATAAGGGTGCTAGCTGATAAGGTGGAAAAAATTTCCCTTCACTAGTGCACCACTCAAAGACTGGTTTCATGAAGAAACAGTATGGGGCAGAAAATATTAGGACTCTTCTGAGCTTACAATGGCTTCTTTTGAAGGCCCAAACACATTTGATGGCCATAGCAGTGGAAGAGTTCAACTTATTAGAATGTTGCTGTCTCCATCAGAAACTTGAAATCTTCAGTTTTTGTCTAATTTTCTGTAACTAGATTGAAACCCTATATAACAACTCCAAAACATCCCTTCTGACAAACCAGATTCTTCAAGCTGCTTTCACTCTTCCCATGGGAACCAGACATTGATGCCCCTCTCCCCTATACTATTTCTCCTGGCACTAAAGACTCTGACAAGGACACTTTCAGCTTAACCAGCAGTGGAGAATTGAGGAGTGATCACATTTTGCTACATGAATTAATATGCAAAGTTTGCCAAATTCGTGACATATAAACTACTGACATTGCAAAGTTTTTTCAGGTAAAGTGACACTTTTTTCAAGCAAAGTCATGCAAATCTGCCAGTGAAGTTACAACTTCACCATGAGTTTGCCTGACTTTGCCTGAAAAGTGCAACTTTGCCAGGAAAACTCATTCCAAAAGCATAAGGTGGTGAAGTGGTGACTTTGTGAAGTGTTTCTCAAAGGAAAATTTGACAATTTCACGAGAATTTCACCAGCAAAGTAAAAACTTCATAATATCTCTACTCTGCAGTTCTATGCATTGTGGTGGGGAATTCTACCCACCTGTTTAATTTATTTGCCAATGACCAAATGCTCACCATATCAGATCTGAATTTTTCTTTCCCCCTCTCATGGACTTTTAGACAGATTCACAAATGCCGCCAGAGTGTCGGTGACCTGGTCCAAAACATTGCTTATGCCCCTTAATATGGCCTGTAAGTAGACCTGCTGCTCAAGCACAGTGTTGAAATGGGAACGAGAGGAACTCACTTACCTTGGTATAAAAATCACAGTACACTCCCCCTGCACCACAAAAGTGAACCTCTTTCCCTTCATCAGTGACCTGGAGGGGGACTGCTGCAGTTAAATGATTAGCACTTCTGTTGGTAGCATACTGTATTATCCACTTATCTCTCAAAATGACTACTCATTATTTGATAATATCGATAGCACTGTAGGACAGTTGTTATTGGAAGGGAAATACTCCACTTAAGCAGGAAAAATTCTAAACCCTCTCACTTCAGGCAGATGGAATTTCCTTTCTTTATAGATTAATACATAACATTTAGGGCACAACATGCTTTCTAGTGGTTTAAACAAGAACAGGCTGTGCTTGTCCCATGAGGTGCAAGTTTTGTGGTTGATAATTTTTGTTATTCGCTTGGGTACAAATTTAAGACAAGATCAGTGCTAGGGAACATTTAAGTATCCTATAGGGAGTGAAACCCTTGCTCCTTTAATGAATCATCCCATATCTTTTGTGATCACAGACCCCAGCTGGTCTGCAGTAAACTCAATATGGGCCGCACTAACCTAGCATTTATCCCCAAATCTCTGACTTACTTGTTTGGTAATATCTAGATATAAGTAGGGAGTAAATCCACTCTCATGGCCATCATAGACATTGCAGGGTGTTGGACTCTGCAAGATATCACAGACCCGCACTCCAGTACCTTGCTTTCCTTTCAACATTTGGCAGACAAATTCCATTTCCATCAGAATGATTTATGGTGATATCTGCAGGTCAGAGCAAGAGCCCACTGTCTTATTAACTCAACAACCACTCTCAGGAACACATAAGACCATCACCTTATCTTAAAATGGTATAAACTTCCACAGGTTGTGGCTGGATATACTAACAGAACATCAGTGATACCATCCCCCACCCCAAGAGAAGACTTGTCTCACCTGGGTAAAAAAACTTAACCTTCATCTATCCCTTCAGGTATGGGACAGCTGTCTAGCCATAGAAAGTTCACCCTGCTGGGGTATGAGAAGTGACTTATAATGAATAAAATAGTACTCAACTCATATAGAATGCCCTTACTGCCAAAAAAGTTGTGACTCTTACCTACAGCACAGTGTTGGCACTGTCAAACTGACCATGTCTCATTTACCCATATACTATATTGTGGGACTGCACAATGCTTTAGAACTTTTGGGATGATATCTTTGAGTACAACAGTTCAATCTTCAGCTTCCTGATACCCAAACTCCCTAGAATATGTCTCCCAGGGGACACAAGCAGGCTGGCACACTTCCACAATACAAACTGGAATTGGCTGGTGACAGCAGCACTGGAGTCAAAAAGGTGCATCCTTTGGATTTCCATTTGTGACACAGATGACCCAAGTTCAGGAATGGACCCAGGTCATTGGAGGATTGGCTTGGGGAAGAAGGATTGAGTGTCCCATGGACTGCTCTTCTTCTCCTAGGAAGGGTGTGGTGTGTCACCGGTGCATGGGGGACCCCTAGCGGAGGCCAGGGGCACCACAGTGACCAGTGGCAACAAGGATCCGAGGGAGTGGGACAGATGCTGGCATCATTACACATTCCCAACCCCTGCTTACAGGGAAAAAAATGAAGCCTGCCCGCTGACTCAATGAAACCCACCCTCAGCTGCAATCAGCTCCCCAGGCTGACTCCTGCCATGTTTCATCATTCGTGGCACCTTGGGCCGGGTGCCATGACCCTGCCCTGGGGGGGAAGCCAGTGGGTCCTGGGAGAGTGGCAAAAGTGGGGAATGCTGCAGCCAAGGGGCTCCTGAACAGGTGGATGGCCTGGCAGTGGGGCAGGCACAAAAAAATATAAAAATAAAAAAAAAGGTGCATCCTCCACAAAGGTGCATCCTCCAGACAACATGACAGTGTTTAGCACCATCAAGTCCTCTTCTGGAAAAAGTATCTTGCAAAATTATCCAACATTGTGAGGTTCCGCCATGTGTCACCTTCCTAAGATATGGAATAAAGTGAGAAATAGAAGCAATATCCTTCACCTCACCTGTGCTCAGCATCCTCATAAAGCACCACCAACCCCACTCAAACCTTAATGCCAGCTCCTAATTCAATTACTCTGATGACCTGACCTCAAATTTGTACTGTAGGGGAAACACAATAAGGTCACCCATATCATCAGTATATCAACTTGCATCATCAGTTTACTGTATTGGCAATATATGTTTGAGCTGGAAAGGAACCGAGTTACAGCTTCAGTAATCTGTCAGAAATTTAGAGACAACACATTAACATTTGAAGTTCTCAGTTAAATCTGATAAAAAGTGCATTCAGTACTTGGATATGTTGATTTCAAAAGATGGTTGGGGGTTGAAGATGAACTTGTTCAGAAAAGTAACTGACTGCAATGCTTTATTGCAATTTGATAGTTGTCACTCTTATCATAACTGGGCTAATATCTCATGTAGTTTTTAAGGGTTAATAGAATATGTGCTATTGTTCAAGATAGAACTGTACATCAAAAAGAGATGCTGGAAACATTTCAGAACACAGGTTACCCTTATGATGTTATTAGAAATGGGATGTAAGAGCTAACGAAATACATGAGAATAAGTGTATCTCAAAGGGTAGACCCTGTGGTGATATCTGAGACTTCTAATGTTCAGAAGGTATTTGTGTTCCCTTGCAACACACCAAGAACAACTGAATTTTGTCACTACTTTCTCTACTCAAAGCAAATATGTTACAAAAATTAGAGAAAAAAAATGCAATATTTTAAGAAACATTATACAGTACCTAGCCAGCCCTAGCAGTTAGATTTCCACTTGTCATGCTGACAACCCAGGTTCAGGAACAGACCCAGGGAGTTGGAGGGCTGGCCAGGAGAGAAGGACTGAGCATCCTGAGGACTGCTGTCTTTCTCTGGGGGAGGAGGGAAGAGCATCTGGCTCTTGACAGACCACGGTGGATGAGGGGGGCATCATTGCTACTGGCGCCAGTACATCAGGGGGGCAAGGCAGATGCTGAACATCATTGTATATCCTCAACCCTGGGGAAGCAAGTAACAGAAAAATGCTCGCCCCCAGCATGACGGCCCCAGTCCACTCCACCGTCCACTGCCTCCAAAGCCCACTGGGGGGTCCCACTGTCATAACCCTGACCTGGGGGTAATACAGGGCTTGCCCACAATGTCCTTAGGGAGTGGGAGGCCCCCTCAGTGGCCCCACCCAGGGGGGATAAGACTGAGCATGTGGGTGGCAGGTGGACAGGTCCTGAGGAGAGGGGTCTCAGGCCAAAAAAACCCAAAAAGAAACAGAGAGAAAAAAATTTAATATTTTTAGAGTAGAACACATGTTGGAACCTTCTGTACAATGGCTGCCACTGTTTGTATATCAGAAGGGAAAATGTGTGGGCTACTGGATTACACACAGTTGCCAGAAACCAGTAGTGCAACAAAAATATGGCTGCCCCCTCTGCAAATGGAACCACACATGTGGATGATGCAAACTTTGTGTAGCCATATGTAAAGGAAACATTTTTAGTAACCTCAGTACAGAGAAAACTTTTGAAGCTAGACACTTCTTTAACTGTGACACAGACAAATGGATTTATTTGTCAAAATGCAATTGCAATTGTCTATATGTGGGAAAAATTGTCTTGTAAGTTTAAGTTCTACATTGGAGAGCATCTCTGGGACATTGATAATGTCAGTTAGAAAATGCCCTTGCTAGACATATACTGTACATGAATCATGTGAACTGGGTACTGTACACTGTTTTTCATTTATGGCCATTGATAAATGTAAGATACCTATGGGGTGGGGACATGGACAAACTCCTTCCAAAGAAAGAATCTATGTGGATGTATAAGTTAGATACTGCAAATAGTACTTTTGATCATAACGAGAGGTTTGACATTATACAACATATAACTTATAGACGTTTATTTAACCTCTGCTTGCAGCCTAATGATCTCCTGATTGTGGATCCATGAACTGTCTGTGTATAAACACTGATTTTTTTCTGCACAGCTGTCATGGCTTTTTAAAAGAAACAGACTTTGAATATCTCTAAAGAAAGTTCAAAGATGGAATACAATTAATTGGAAATGAAATATGATTGCTCAGAAATAATATGATCAATTAGAAATTAAACACAATCACTCAGGAATAACATAATCTGTTGGAAAACATATTGGATCAGAAATAATAGAGACTGTTCCCACATTGCACTTTAAGATAGCACTGTTTAGCTTAAATATTTGGATTTATTATCCATTGCATGAATTACAGTCTGTGCAATTATATTTATTTGTTTAGTTTTTGTTAACCCTGTAGGCATATTAGGCAATCAATGCCTATTTCCAGAAGTGGTGGGAGAAGTGGCCAAAATCCACTAAGTGAAGCAATTCACAAATCAAGGCGTAATCTGTGAAGTAATCGACAATGTGAAGTGGAGTACTTCGAGTCATAATGAGGACTGTGAAGTCCATTGGAATCAATGACTTTGTGTTACTTCACCTTTCCCCAATCAATTCTGCACCCATTTTAATGTGAAGTACATTGAACTCAATCTACTTTGCATCACTTTGCTTTGTTGGTGAGCTCCAACGTGAATTTTGAAGTGATTCATGAGATTGCAGGTCACATGGACTTTAGATTGTTCTGCACAGCTTCAATTATGTGTAGTGTGTATGTAGTGGTAGCTGAAGAAAGTTTGCTTTCAGAGCTCTGAGATTCAAATCCTCTAAAAGCTGTTCAAAACAACCTTTTTTAGCAATTTTATTTTTGCTCAAAATTTCATACATCGATTGTAGAAAACCCTCCTGTGCTCATATCATCGAGTGTTTGTTGTTTGTGTGTGGATTTGGTTGTTAATTTAGAACATTCAGTCTGTGTAGTGACAGACACTTGAAGTGTGCTTGGGGGAGGGGTGTATCTGTGGTGGAGGTAGATAAACTGTCTGGTAGAAAGGCAATCTTTTTGTTTTAGTTATCTGTTTCATGTATAACTGTGTTTATGTACACACAGTAATATTGTCAGTAATTTTTGAAATTTTTTTGCTGATTGTTGTGGTGCAGTGCATAATTTTGATCTGTTTAAAAGATTTGGTTATATTACTGAAGTTTTCAATTTGCTGCACATTACCTGTAGTGTGTGTGTGTGAGTGTGTGTGCGACATGTGCCATCAAATCAGACACATTTTA
Source organism: Neoceratodus forsteri (assembly GCA_016271365.2). Classification (NCBI taxonomy): domain Eukaryota; kingdom Metazoa; phylum Chordata; order Ceratodontiformes; family Ceratodontidae; genus Neoceratodus; species Neoceratodus forsteri. Next base: position 667,968,107 of record CM028135.1, on the reverse strand, counting down.
TTGTGCCACACAATAATTGCAGCACTGTGAACCTGCTATCCAACTGCATTATTTTGTACTGCTTTGTGGTATCTTGGTACCCCAAACCAGCAAAAGGTATTCTTTTCCAGATTTGGATTTGTGACTTGTGAGAACTGGTCAAGGTGTTGTTGTGTCTTTGTGTCTACATCTCTTGAGTGCACAGCACAGTCTTAATCTGTCTGTGTGTTTGCCTCTCTTTACGGCACAATCTCCATCTGTAATATAAGTCACAGTTGTTTGTTTGACTTCCCTTCAGAGTACTGGTGTGGTGCATACCTAGGTGTGAACATTGTACTCATAAATGTACATTTTTAAGTCAGAACAATCATCACAAGTCACTCACAATACAAATCATGTTCTTCATCTTCACGGTCACGATTCACAAATTACAAAACTTTTACGTTTTTGGGTTGTAAGTTTCATGTAGCCTTGTTTTATAGTATCTCAGCTTGACCATTGTACTCATTGATATATGTTTTTGAGTCAGGGTGTTTGGGGTGGTACAGGTCAGGGAAGTACAGCCATGGGTATCTGTATATAGTTCATTAGTTATATCCCACCACTCACTCATCATGACTCCGAGTCAAATCACATTCTTCATCTTCATGGTCACGATTTGCGAATTACAAAACTTTAAATTATTGGGTTGTAAGTTGTATGTAACCCTGTTTCATAGTATCTTGGCTTGACCATTCTACTCATTGATATGTGTTTTCAAGTCAGGGTGTTTGGGGTGGTACAGGTCATGGAAGTACAGCCATAGGTATTTGCGAACAGTTCATTAATCATGTCACACCAGTCACGCATCAAGAGACAAATCACGTTCTTCATGAATCACAGCAGTTACATTTTTTTCTCAGTTCTAATGATACGCTGAAGACCTGTAAAGATTACTAAAACATTAATGAATCTTTTTATACTTTTTTTAAATAATGCCCCCCCCCAAAAAAAAATGTGAATATGACAGTACCACATTACTGCTACCTCCTGCAGCTTTTCTTCCCACTGGGCATGGTGGTGAACAGCTAGATGGGTGTGCTGAACACCTGTGCCCAGGTGGCTGCCCTTTACCACCATGTTATAAAGATTGCAATGCACCATGTTGGATTAGCCAGGAAAGGAAGAAAAAAAGGCCCACACCAGGGAGCGGTGGGCAGGGCTTGGTACAGGCAGTGGGGGGCACCAGGGCACACCTGCTGCTGTTATGCCAGTGGTTGAGGGCTGACAACCTGCTGTGGTTCCTGCTGCTCTTGCTGCAGTTCCTCCTGCTGATCCTGCAGCAGCTGTTACTCCACCTGCTGCTCCTGGACGACAACCACAGCTGCCGGGCTCACTGTGGCTGTAGGTGGGGTCCTCAAAGACTGCCAATTTAATCTAACTGGGTGGCCACCCGCATTCATGGACCACGATGGCCACCATATGGACCACCATGTCCACGATCAATCAAGAAAGTAAATAACAAAAAAAAAAAACACCATTACACGTACCAGTAAAATAAAGTACAGTACCTAAACATAAGTGCACAAAAAATACTTTAACAAAAAAAGGCATTTAATTTCTAATTAAATAAAACTTTCCTGAAGGACTACAACACCTAAATACACAAAGGTTTTACACACAAAAGAGAACTATAGCTTTTTTGTGAGCTCTGAAACACACAGAACAGTCAGACTGCACACTACAGAACTGCCTGGACTTCAAGCACTTTCCACTACAGAAAGTGAAATTATAAGGCTAATAGAATATTAATGAGGCTCTGATTGGTTACTGGATCGGTCATTTATGGCCAGGAAATGAATGATCCAGATGTTTCAATAGCGCAAGGAGTCACATAAAATGAAGGCAGAGTGAACTGCGAAGCCAGGAATAGTTGTAGAGCGTGATTCCCCTCTTACGTGGTAAAAGCAATTGAGCTGTGATAATTCTGTACATATGCAGTGAGAGAGAAGCAAATATAGCTAAATATAGTGATCAAGTGTAAAATACAATTTAAATGTCAGCTTAACAGTTAAAGGCAGCAGTGACATAAAAAGCACAGTTCTTGTATTTCGATTGGGTTTCCAACTGTTGTTTCTGTCAGCAGTTGGAAACTTAATCGACATACAAGAACTGCTTTTTAGGTCACTGCTGCCTTTAACTGCTAAGTGACATTTAAACTTTTTTTTTTTCACTAGATTGCTATCTTTGCCATTCTATGTCCTTCTCTAACAGAAAATAAGGTAAATTTAATGGGGACCTCATCAAATCCACGGGGTCACACTAACTAATGTCAGCACAGTGGGTGCATGTAGTATCACTATTTGTAACCAAACCACAGCTACTGACAAGTCACGCGACTGCACAGCAAAAAGAAACGGCACAACCAAAGTTAATAAACAATTTTTTTTTAATATTTAAAATCAGCACAGCTGGATTAGCCTTATAATTACAATAATGACCTCGCTGGTGGTCGTTTCATGCAACCCACCCCCCCTACATGGTTGTTAATCCACAGGAAATTACCGCCAGCTCAGTCATTATTGTATAAGTTAAACACTGACTTCCTGCCAATGCCTATTGAACTACCTCCCTGAATCATATGACCTACAGACCTGCAGAGACAGTCAGCCATGTGATAACTGATCGGTGGGCTCTGGGCTGTTCGTTTCTTAATGACTTCACCTTGTCTAATCACAATGCGAAGTAGTGTGAAGCCAAAAAGGTGAAGTAGCTAATTTCATCGAGAACTTTGCATAGTCCCACATGGATGCAGAGTGGGCTACTTCGCTCATGCTTCACTGGTGGATTAAAACTTCACTGCATCTCTAGTTGGGAACTGGAGTAAAAGAAAGTCAAGATGGTGGTGTCTGGGTCAGTTGGTGTTAAATCCTCCCCTCCACTAAATGTTGTGATGTAGCGGTTCCTGTTGATGATGATGACCTGGGGAGGTGGGTATGATTGAAAATATCAAGGACTGAAAGGGAATCAACAACATACAAGAGGGTAGCATCATCCATAAAAAGAGATGTGCATGAGGAAGGGCCCAAAATGTGAAGATAGATGGGGAACGGATCAGGGGCAACATCAGAAACTTTGTTTTTCACACAGGGGATGGTGGGTGCAAGGCCAAACTAAAACTAGTGATCAACATTCTGATAGGACAACAGCAGTTGAAGCATCCCCATAAATTGTAGCTGGTGCCCCTCAATTCACTCCAACTGTTGCTCAGCATTGTCAAGACAGTGGTTAACAGCCTCCAACTCACTCTACATCAGGCCCAAATTGGCCTGTGTGGCAGCTAGTTGGACAGGATTGCCACCGTCACCTGCTGCAGGTTGTGGAGGTGGATCAGCCGCTTGATCCATGGCCCTTCCCTACTTCACACCACCACGTGCAGGTGGATGCTGTACTGCCCCCTCTTTCCCAGCAGGCCAGCAGGTGCATCACTGACCTGTTCTGCAACCTTGGCCTGCCTGTCGTGGGGTTCAATTCAGGAAGACAGCAGGAATAATAAAATATCATGTAAAACACCCTGAGGTGCTGCTTTATTGCCAGGTTTGTACGGATGGCATTTTCAGATGTAAACTTTTGTCATGTTACTATAAGAAAAACAATAAAGAGTATGGGCTGGGAGTTTAGCTAGGAGACCTCTCACTAGAACACTGCAGTTGGACCTTACAATGCCCTCTAGAGACCAGAAACTGAACCCACCGCATGGTATGGTCACCCTGTCAATACCCCCTGGGTTTCTGCAAGTTCCTCTGTAGTCTGAGTATCTGCCCACTCAGGCCTCTGCAGCTTCTCACCAGTCTGAGTCCTCTCCCTTTGGTAAATTCCAGGTGAGCAGCTTCTAGCATCCAGGTAGCCCAAACCTGACCTTTGGCGGTCCAGGGCCAATCCCAGGCAACAGTGATTCCTCCTTGATTTTAGGCTTTACAGGACTTTCAACCTGAGCTCCACCTTAAGCTTGCCTCGCCTTCACCTTTGGGTAACCAGGATCTCAGAAATTCAACACTGCATGTTTCTCTCACATTTGGCTGCTTCTCTGGCTCCACACTGCTTCTCCCCGAGGTTCCTCTCTGCTCCTCCGCCCAAAGTAAAAACTAACTGTAGGTTACCTGAGCATCATTTATATACAGCTCAGGTGTCACATGATTTATCAGTTATGTTCCATTAAACAATTAAAAGAATTCCAGATTCATAATTCACATAACTGCATTCTTTTCAAAGAAATAAACAGGATACATATATAGGGGCAATTGTTACACAATGCTAAACCCCTTACAAAAGCATAAACACAAGAACATACAAACAAATATCCTTTTCATAAAGTTCATCCCTCTAAGCTAATCACTTCCTGGCAGGACAAGACCCAAGCCTTCCCTATATACTAATGCAATTAAGGGCCAGATGTTCCCTAAGGGAACATCTTTCTAAAATGACTGCAGCTGCTGAGATAGCAGCAGCAGAAACACAGACCCAGGAGATTCTGAACTCCCAGCTTCCAGGTACAAACTACATTTAAAAAGCATAGATTCTTCTAGAGATGAACTCAACCTTTAACTGTTATCCTGCATGTACTTTTATAGTTTATACACATCTCTTTTTCTAAAGCTATCAAATGCTTCCTTATATAATGTTTTGTTTCACAGAAACATAGTCTCACCTGTTTCCTAAAATCAGCAGCAGCCTGCAAACAGCAAACTATTTAGCACAGGTATATTTGCCTGGATTTATTGCTCAGCACTTTGTTACACTTGTACTCTGGGGGCAGGGAGGTTGCATCCTCCCATTAAATAGCCAAACTTCCATGCTCACAGTTTCTACAGCAAGGAGAGCTTTATTCATTTGTTAGCTGGCAGATTACACCCCCTGGGCAGTTTCTTTTACTCTTATTTAAAAGCAAAACCCTCATGTAATGCTTCTTATGGTGATCTCTATATACCAGCATGCCACATTCTTTGGGGGGGAGGATTACAGAACACATACTAGATTGAAGACTACCCTGATAGTGGCCAGCTAGCAAGGCTCAAAGATGAACAACAAAATATAAAGTACAACAGAATTACATAGAGGAAGGAAAAGGTAACTACAACTTTATTTTACTTCCAGGGACTACTGCATGCTATACATATCCCTAATTTGGCATCATGGGGTAAACTTTGTTGAAGCTGAGCTGCTTTAACCATCACTACAGTTTTCCAACTGGGGTAGAGTCACCCACCCTATCACACTGCCACTGTACACTGTGGTGGTTGTACAGGTGGGTATACTGACTACCTGTGCCAAGGTGAGTTGCTTTGGGGCCACAGTGCACCTTCACACCACACAGATTACATTTCACTACACCGCTGTCCCCAGGCAGTGTAGTAAAGAACTCCCAAATTAATGAAGTGCGGGGAGGACCAGACACATGTGGGGGGGACCAGGTGTTGTTGGAGCCAGGGACTGCTGCTGCAGTGAAACTCTCTTTCAGTCATGATTTACTTCCTGCCTGAAGCATGTGACCTAGACTGTGTAAGGCATGGGATGTATGTGGCTGCCTGTTCCACCCGTAAAGATGGAGTGAGCAACACAAAGTCATTTTCACCTTTATTACAAGATGGAGTGGCAAAGTAGTGACCTCATTGGGTACTTCACATAGCCGGAAAATAATGCGACGTGGGTTACTGCACATCTACTTTGCTGGCAGAAATTTCCATGTATGCCCTGGGAGAGTACATCTAAAATTACATACAAGGTTATCTATAGAGTAGATAACTTTTTAATACAATGTGCAGTGAAGGGAAAAGACAAAAAAAAAAAAAGTCAAGGGAGAGGAATATATACCAGTCAATGCATTCAGTTTGATACATTGTAATTCAATATACAATGGTAGAAAGAAGCATATTTACTAAACAATCACATAGAAAGGGAAACATTTACGAGCAGTACCCATCCACATAAAGCTACATAAAGGACGTATGAGTACCATAATTATAGGTCAACATTGATTATACAAATGAGTGCCATGCAGAGATTGCTCAGATTCCACAGCAAGAGCAGCGTGCCAAGCTAAGGAAAGTAGGTACAGTGGGGCAGAGATGAATGTCAGGTGGCATAGAGTTCCATAGCTTCAGGGCTGCATAAATGTAGAATGATTCACCAGTGCAAGTTATAATCTTAGGTACAGCCAGTAGGGCACTATCACTTAACCCCAAGTGATATCCACTGTTCACCAGTGTGTGAAGTGTGGCTAGGGATATGGGCTGCCCATTGTCATCGAGACACAGGTCAGGAAGCACAGGAAAACCAGGAGCAGTTGTAGAATACACAAAAAATTGTTTATTTACAATAGCAGTATCATAAAATAAACTTGTTCAGTATAGTTATTTACAAAGGCAAAATAACATAAAGTTTTCTTTCATTCTCTGTGTCACTTGTTCTTCTACTCTTTCTTGCAGTTGCAGCTTAACTCTTTTATAAGTCCTTTCATTCCCCATCCTTAGCAAGCATCCTGTTTTCGTAAATGTCAGGCAGGAACTGCTAGCACACAGTGTTCTCCAGCTGAGAGGCCCCATTTCTACAGCTTTTGCAAAAGGCCTAAACATTTAACTGGGGTAACCTCTTGAGCTTACAATAGCTTTCTGTAGTCATCTCAAACCACAATTATATACATTTCAAAAGTGATGCCAAATATTTTTGAAACAAAAGGGATCCCTATATCAGTTACATTTCCATACAATGATTTGCATATTTTCATATTAGCATATATGCAAGGGAGGAAAACTGACAAGAGAAAATTGAAAGACAGAGAGAGGCAAAGAACTGCACGCCTGTCAGGGTTGATCAAGTCTGAAGTCTCACAGGAAAACATGGTTGCGCAACCAGACAGACAAATAGACAGAAATGGACAGATCCTTGCATTTTAAATACTTTCTCTAACAACTGGGACAGGGTCCTATTCCACTCTGTCACCCACACCCCCTCCTTAAGAGGGAATCTGTTTTATCAAACAGGTTTCCAAAACTTTTTATTAATTCTCTACTAACATTTGCTGCTTTCAGATATTAAGCACATGTACATGCACATGTACATCATCTCTTTTTTTATACCAGTACAGCAAACGATACAGTTCAAACCCATACATTTGTTTTTCAACCTCCAGAATCCTCAATTAATAAGCCATATCTTGACAGAACATCAGCATTACTATTCTCTTTACCAAATTTGTGATTCACCTTGAATTTAAATGGCTGTAGTGCCAGGTACCACCTTGTGATTCTGGAATTGTAATGTTTCATGTGGTTAAGCCAACAGAGAGGACTGTGATCTGTTACAAGAAAAAAGTCAGTTCCTAGCAAATAAAACTTGATGAATTCCATGGCCCACTTTGCTGCTAAACATTCCTTTTCAATAGTAGAGTACCTTTTCATTTTGTCATGCAACTTCCTACTTACAGCATGTACAGAATAGGATGTTCTGTCCCATCTACATTTTGACTTACGACTGCATCTGTTTGTAGCAAAAATGGTTTCTCAAAGTCTGGGCTTCTTAAAACAAGGGCTGAACATAATGCAGCCTTTATGGCTTGAAAAGCTTCATCACACTCTGGGATCTATTTCATATTATTTGGGAACTGTTTTTTCATGAGTTCAGTGAGGAGAGTAGCTATTTCTGCAAAGTTGGGAACAAATCTCTGATAATAACCAGCCAGCCCTAAAAATGACCTGACGTGTATTTGTTTTAGGGACAGGGCTGTTAGCTACAACTTCTATCTTAGAAACCTCTGGTTTAACTTCTCCATTTAACACATAGCCCATATATCTGGTTTACTGCATGCCAAATGTACATTTGGTAGGGTTAATAGTCAGACCTGCATTTTTGACAGCTTGGATAACTGCTTGTAGGTGTTCCAGGTGGCTTTTCCAGTCTGGACTGTACACCATGACATCATCCTGATTTACAGACTATGCAAGGCGTAAATCCCACTTCTGACACCATCTCTCATTGAGGCACAGGAAAACCAAGAGCAGTTGTAGAATTCACCAAAAATTATTTGTTCACCCTAGCAGTATCATAAAATAAACTTGTTCAGAGTAATTATTTACAAAGGCAAAATAAAATAAAGTTTTCTTTCAGTCTCTGCATCCCTTGTTCTTCTAATCTTTCCTGCAGTTGTAGCTTAGCTCTTTTATAAGTCCTTTCATCCCCCATCCTTAGCAAGCATCCTGTTTTTGTAAATATTAGGCAGGAGCTGCTAGCACACAGTGTTCTTCAACTGAGAGGCCCCATTTCCACAGCTTTTGAAAAAGGCCTAAAAATGTTTATTTTATTGATTTATTTTTATTTATTAATTTAGTTTTTGTTGACTGGGTAAATGCACTAGACAAATGCTGCCTATTTTCAGGCACGACCTGGGGAAGGGGATACAGATGAATGTCAACTGACTTTGAACCAGATTAAGCTGTTGGTGGTATTTTAGTGAAGGGGGGAAATTTGACCAGGGCAGCAGGGAAATTCACCTACTCTTGGCCAGTAGGGGGACAGGCTGTCTGTAGAATGGCCACTCTGTGTGAGACACTGGAGGAGGAGGACATCTGCATGGTGGGAGAGCTTGCCTCAGCTCCCACTGTTAGCAACACCAAGGCAGATTTTCATCATAGCGTGGATGCAGATTCTGATACTGAATTTCATGATGCACCTGTTTCCATGGAGGAAATGGGTAAAATTCTTAAAGCCTCTACGCTAAAGCGGTACAAGCTCAAAATCAGGATGTTTCTCTTGAGACTGAGGGCGAGCATGGATTACGCTCACCTGGAGAAAGAACTGTGCAGCAAATGGCAGCAGTGGATTTTACAAAACAATTACAGCCTTCGGAGGTGCTCCCTGTCAAAAGTGCTGCTGCTCCTGTCATCTCTATAGCTGAAGCTGAACCTTCTGAAGGACCCACGGGCGGTGGTGAGTTGCAACATAGCTTTCCTGACACAACAAGCACTTTGAACTCTGCCGCTGTCAAACTACAGGCTGGCAGTAACTTTGCTAGTTTTAGCGAGTGTCTAAAGCCTGTTAGTTTGTAGCCTATGGATAAAAATGTTCTTTCCCTGGTTATTGCAGCAGATCAACAAGAGGTCCCTGTAGCATTATCCTCTGCCAAATTTACTCAAAATGTTCATTCCCCACTTAGTAAATTGGTGGGTTTCATATTGAAAACTCTGGCTAACAAGGAGTTGATGGCCCACCCTGAAGTTGTGTATCAATCTACCACAGAGTCACAGGTTGGGGTTACTGAGTTCTTCTTTTCAACCAATACACCTAAGCAGCAAAGTAATATGGCTATTAAAGATCCTATCCCTTTACCTGCTGATACAGGTACTGCATTCCTTACTTCAGATGCAACACAGGAGGCTTGGACTCCAGGTAAAGCCCTTGCAGGGGCTGGATGGAAGCAGGCCCTGTCTGGTATCTGGATGCCTGATCCTGAATGGGATGCTTACTTTTCTTTATCACAACACTCCCCAGTTTGGAAACCTGATATAAAGCTGAACATTCCCACAGGAGGTTCTATTAACAAGAAGTTGTCTGACATAATTCAGCCTAACCCTACTACCAGACTTTCAGATTTACAGGCCCCACAGTCCATCACTCTCAAGAATGATTCTGGTCTTCCTCTTCCAGATATTTCTCCCTCATTGCAGGACTCTTCTCCATTGAGCCCTCCTAAACAGAAGCCCCTTATGTCTGAGCTGTCTTCTACTGCTAAAAAGGAAGCAGCGACAAGATGCAATGCTGTTCATATACACTACAAAGGGGGCTTGGACAATAGGCCAGGCAGATACTCTGTGGGGAAAACGTTATTGAAAGATTCCCTTCATTTCACGTCTAAGGATATGTTCACCTTCATCAATATTTCTGGAGAGGACAATTTTGATATCAGTTTAAGGACGTCACATGCCCTAGATTTATTTTGGGAGTGCTGCTGACAAGTCAAGTTTTCTCCCACATGGACCCCGTTTTTGGTCATTCCCCTCACTAAACCCCTGATCAAATTTGTGACAGTGATGTTTCAAAATGAGGGGGTCCATGTGGAAGATATTACCTTTTGGTTGTCACAAAAATGTGAAGTATTGAGTGCCCCAGAACCCATCCTAGATTCTGAGCAGTTTTGGACGGGGGGGTTGGAAATATAAAATTAAATTGAGGCAATCAGATTCAAATGTAGAACATATACCTAATTACTTTTTCTTAGGAAGGGATAGAGGGGTTTGTTTTTATGGGGGACAGCCTAGAGCTTTCTACAAGTGTGGTGCTAGAACTCATCTGTCCAGCGTCTGTGACCAACCATGTTGTGATAACTGTGGGGAAGTTGGGCATGTTACTATGCAATGTGCTATTCACACAAAATGTGATCTTTGTGAAGAATATGGTCATGTTTTCAGAGAGTGTCCCTGAGCAGCCAAAAACAAAGCATCTTGTATTAGTCCAGACCTTTTAATTCAGAAAGCTGAAGATGCTGCAGGCTCCCCCCCCTCCTTCCCCTCCCCCCTTCTAAGATAAAGAAAGATTCAATTCACCTGAACCTACTACCATGTCTTCCTCCCCAGAATCTGAAATGGATGCTTAATCTTCTGTTTCAAGTTCTCATGGGGACAAAAAACCCTGTATGGGACCTCCTGATCCTTTGGAATTTACTTCAATTTGTTATACTGATGCAGACCTAGTTATCCCTCAGAAGGATTCTAAGACTGCTGCTCCTTTGTCTCCTCTGCCTCATCGAAGATCTTCCAGGAATTTATACCCCAAACCCCCCCTCCTGCTTTTTCCTATAGAATCTAACGATTCTTACGTGGTCTTTTTCACTCCATGGGTGGACACAGAAATGGAATTGGGAGACTCGGACTCTCAGAAATCCTCGCTATCCTCCTTTTCTCAGCCTGTTGATAATTATAAGGAGAAAAAAAGAAAAAAAGGAAAAAATAGAGGTTTTATATTTCTAATGCATTTCAATGTGGTTGTCCTGGGGATCTTTGAACACACATAGTTTATTGAATACTACCAAAAGGCAAGCTCTTTTTCACTGTATTCATGAGCAACATGTTTCAGTCTATTTTTTACAGAAAACTTTGATACAGTCCATTGAACAATTATCTGCTTTCAAGAGGGACAGGCCCTGGGGGCCTTCCTATTGGTCATTCAGGACTGATAGTGCAGATGGCATAGGCATTTTGTTTAATTCTTATTCGTTTACACTACACAACTTAATAGACCTTATTCCTGGTAGAGTGATGATACTGGATGGGAAATGGCATAGCATATGTTACCGGTTTATTAACATTTATAACCCACAGTCTAAGGCAGATAGAGTTGCTTGTCTGAAGGCAGTGCAATCTTTTCTGGTTACCTCAGTTAAGGTGTTATGGGGTGATGATTTTAATTGTACTATCATTGATTCACCCAAACAGAAAAACAAGATTTATTGTGATTCACATGCACTGGCCAATATCATTAAGATGGCTGGTTTAATTAATTGTATTTCTAATTTTTCCCATGGGCCCACATTTTCATTTGTGAAAGGGAAAATTCACACTTTAATTGATTATATGTTAGTTTCCTCTTCTGTACAGGTGAACTCCTTATGAATGATACCAAGTGAATTCACTGGTCATCTTTTTTTACTATGCACTCTTCATTTTTCAGGCCTGCCTGAACATAGACAGATTAGGTGGAAACTAAATACGTCTCTCTTAGATTTATCTTACATACAGACAGGTGCTAATTTATTTTAAGAGCTAGATTATCAGTGGCTTTTTTATATACTGATTTGGGAGACTGTTGGAGGGAGACTAAAACAGATTTGGGTAAATGGTTTAAAAAGCAAGGGGTTATTGCTAATGATCATAATTTTTTGAGGTATCTGTCACTCAGACAGCAGCTTCAGAGGCTTATTACAATCACATATACTTCCAGTCAGGACTACTCAGAGCAAATTCAAAAACTTAAATCTAGTATGAAGGAATGCCAGTATAATAGAGCCAAGACTTTACAAGCCATACTTACTAATGGTACGAAAAAATTCCCTATAGGTGACCCTTTTGAGGTCTGTAAAACCCTGAGAGAATCTTCTATCATTGATTTTCTGAGAAAGCCAGATGATCCTAATGCCACAATGATTGAGCAGTTGAGGGAACTGATTGAAAGCCATTATCAGTCCTTAGAATCTCCCTTCCCGATCCCTGAAGTGTTGATGCTTTCTTATTTAAGATCTACTAAATCTCCTTCTGTGTTAACAGAAGCATCAGAACTGTCAGGGCCCATTAATCAAAAGGAAATGATTGAAGCAATTCAGAAATTGATGTTGAATATTTCCCCAGGGAAAGACAGCCTCTCTAATGAATTATATAAAAGTTTTCATGAAAAGCTAAGTAAATGTCTTCTTATTGTGCTTAAATATTTTTTTGAGAATACTTCTATTTTTCCTTCATTCTCAGAAGGATTATTAATCCATTTATTTAAATCAGGAGATAGGAATGATATAAAGAATTGGAGGCCCATCACCCTGCTAAATCCTGACTATAAAATTTTTGCTAGCATTTTGAATAACAGGCTAAAAGGTTATGCTAACTGGGTGATATCTCCCTATCAATTTTGTGGGATTCCAGATAGAAGAATCCAATCTGCATTGAAGGTTATATGAGATGTCATTGAACACTTATCTCTAGTCGGCATTTCTGGGTGTATGGTTATTGCAGATTTTGAAAAAGCTTTTTTATAGAGTCCATCTACCTTTTATTTTTTTAACTTTAGAACATTATGGGGTTCCTATTAAAATAGTTAATCTCATTAAGATGCTATATAAGTACAATGCAGTTTTTTTCCTTTTTTGAAAGGTTGTACAGCTAAAAGCTTTCATTTAAAGACTAGGGTTCATCAGGGTTTCCCCCCTAAGGCCTCTTTTTTATATATTCTCACTGGACCCTCTTTTACAGACTTTAGTTAATTCACCACAGTGGACTGGAATTAAAGGGAACATATCTGTTGATAGTCAACTATTTTTACAGGCCTATGCAGATGATCTAATACTGTACTTTTCTGATCAAACTCAAATTTATAAATTTTTGGAAGCTTTTCATCTTTTTTTGGTAGTTTCAAATGCCAAATTGAATTAAAAAAAATTAATGGTTTGTTTATTGGGGCAATAGGACCTGCTGCTATGGTACAGGATGGTATTCACATTTCCCGGAGCCCGCTCAAAATTTTAGGCATACTTTTTGGTCCCCAAAATTTACGGGTTGAAAATTGGGAACTAGTGCTTGAGAAGGTGGAAAAAAAGTAAATAGATGGAAACAGTGGAAATTTTCAAAGCTGAAGTGCATACATATTATTAAACAGTTTATTATACCCTGTTTACAATATGTGGCCATGATTTTCCCTCTTCCGTCTCAGTTGGAGACAAATACTTCTAGCTTGTTTTTTCAAATGCTTTGGGGTAACCGTTTAAACCCAGTAAAGAGACATTACACTTACTTAAGTAAAAAATTGGGAGGACTTGGGATGATAGACCCAACTGTATTTTTGCATGCCTTGTTTATCATGAATTCTATTAGATGTGGTTTGGCTCCAGCAGTAAGTGTTGGACAAGGGTGGGTTAATAGGGCTCTGAGTAAATATTTTGCAATTTGGCATAACCTGGCTCCTAGATTGAATCCCTGTGTTCATAGTCCTCAGTATTTTAAGCCTGCTGTACAAAAGTTAAATAGATGGAAAATGACTAAAGAAATGATTTTGAATAATAGTATGCAGGCTTTTTATCCACAAGACCCCTGTTTTATGAACTGCCCATCAGCTTTGAATTCCAAGGTACTAGCTCAGCTTAACAATATCAGATTGCCTATGCTCCAGTGCGAAACACAATGGTTGATCTTTTATGGGCGACTGAATGTTCGGGGCAACTCAAAATATAAAGTCATTGAAGAGAGGAATTGTCCTTATATGGACTGTATAAATATTGAAGAGACGATGGAGCATTTTTTCTTTCAGTGTTCCTATTCAAAGGGTTTGTGGGTTTATCTGGTGCAATTATGGAACTTTAAATGGCTTACTTCTGTTACATATGAAATTTTGGTATTAGGAATTTATCCTGCTAACCTTTCTCATTTTCATATTGGGATGCTATCTTTATTTTTTTGTTGTTTATGTTATTTTCTATGGCAGGCTAGATGCCAATGTGTCATTTATGAGAAAAAAAATGCCTTATAAATTTTTTAGTATATTGGTTTCCAATGTACTTTCAATGATATATTTACAAGACTCACGGAGGCTTGCTTCCCCCGAACTTATGAAATGGTGGAAAGGTTTTCTTCACTTTATAAAATTTAAGTAAATTTGTTTATTAATAATTGATCATTCTTTTTCCAAGATTAAGGAACTTTTTCTTTTTTTTTGCTGTTAATGTGATTTATTTTTTTATTGTTACCTTGATATACTGTGTTGTTATCTATGTTTATTATTACAATAAAAACTCCCCTACTCTTTTCGAGAAGTGCCATGGGATCTTTAACATCTACCTGAACTACCACCAGAACAGGCAGATGGGACCTCAGTTTAACATCTCATCTGAAAGATGGCACCTCAGGAGTGCAGCACCCCCCCATACTGCACTGCAGTGTCAGTATTGGGGTATTAACCCAAGTGCCTGGTGTGGGGCTAGAACCCACAGCCTTCTGATCTCCCAGCCTCAGAGGTGAGTGTGCTACCTGCTGAGCAAATTGGGGTAGTCTCTTGCACTTACAATAGCTTTCTGCAATCATCTCAAACCACAATTTTATACATTTCAACAGTAATGCCATATCATTTTTAAACAAAAGGGATCCCAATATCAGTTACATTTCCATACAATGATTTGCACATATTTTCATATTAGCATATATGCAGGGGAGGAAAACAGACAGCAAGAGAAAACTGAGCGACAGAGAGAGGCAAAGAACTGCGAGCCTGTCAGGTTGATCAAGTCCAAAGTCTCACAGGAAAATCTGGTTGTGCAACCGGACAGAATAGATAGGAAAGGACAGATTCTTGCATTTTAAACACTTTCTCTAACAACTGGGACAGAGTCTTACTCCACCCTGTCACACCCATTTTATATAATGCTAAATATCACACTCTCAAAACTGTGATCTTGTAGTGAGGAGGGGGGTGGGCAACCCAGCCTGTCATAAAGAGAAAAGAGGTGAGTGAGCTGGTGAGACACCAATGTAAAGTGAAAAATATTGTTTGTAACATCCCACCCAAGGAGATTAGATTTACAAGTAGTCGAGTACACAAAGGCACAATGAAGAAGCTTTGGGAGGAACATTCCACTGGTGATGGCAAGGCAGGCTTATGGAGTCAGGTTACAGCCCACTTTATAGTAGACACCCAGCAAGGAGTTCGCTGACATGCAGATAGCTATGACATGAGATGAGTAATCAACTGAGGGGTCAAGTGTCACTCCATGGTATGTGAAGCAAGAGACGAAGTGGACTAACGTATCATTGCGGAAAGCTATGGCTGGAGGGAACAGGCATGCCCTTATTCTGGAGGATGTACCGAACAGCAAATACTGAATTTTTGTCATGTTCAGAATCAGTTTGTGGACAACCAAGTGTGCACTGATAGTAAATCAGCCATTAAGTACTGGTTTATTTGATCAATACTTTTGGAGCAGGTATACAGGACCAGATCATCAACATAGAGAATGGCAGAGCAGTGGGACAATGTTTTGTTTATGGAATTTATGTGTAGAACAAACAGATGTAGACCTAGAATAGAGCAATGAGGGAACACCCACAGGAGCTGAGCAGGGTCCAAGAGGGAGGTCTCATATTTGACTCTTTTGGATCTGTTTACCAACTAATTACAAAACCAGGGGAGAGCAACTGGTGAGATTCCCAGGTTAGCAAATTTGCCACTGAATAGGAAGTGATCAACAAGATCAAATTCTTTTGTCTGGTCAAAACAAAAGCAGCACTTCTGAGGCTATCAGTGTCTAGTGTTTATTGCGGAGGCAATACTGTGTGTTAGGGTGAAGAGGGTAGTGGTGGTCATGCTATGTCTTTTTTTGAAAGCTATGTTGTGCAGGAGATAAAAGTTCTTAGGTGTGGAGGTAATTAGTGAGTTGTGAGGCCACCACCTTTTCAAGTATTTCCTTCAAAGCAGGGAGAATGGCAGTGGGCCTGTAGTTATTTACATGTTTGTGGTCTTCTTTCTTAAAAACAGGAACATGTGAGGTTTTCCCTTGGTCAGACATGATGCCAGTAGCAAAGGATGAACTGATTAATTTAGTGACTTGTTATGCTAACTCCTTGGCAGTAATTTTAAGAAGTTTGGGCTCAATACCATCTGAGCCTGAAGATTTAGAGACAGGAATCTGCATAAGATGTCTTCGCACCTCAGTAGGGCTGACCCTTTTAAAATAAAAAGAAGGCTGTACCAAGGTTTGTCGGGGGCCTTGAAGGATATCTCCAGTAAGTGATGCAGGAGATACATTTGAGAAGGCCTGAATGTAGAAGGAATGTCTGAGAAATGACAATTGAATGTGTTTGCTATGGTGGTGATCTTATTGCAGTTTATTCCATTCAAAACCATGTCAAAGGAAGAATAATTCCCTAACTGACCTAACATCTTTTTTATGTGCATCCAGAAAAGTCTGGGGTTTTGGTCAGTGGAATTAAATAGTAGCATGTAATTAGAGCTGTTATGATTTCTGATAGATGTTTTGCAGACATTGAGCAGAGTTTTAGATGCAGGGGATGAGGAGGCATTCAACCCACTCCATTTTTTGACACATTCGATAGGTTTGGTTAGTAGTAAGTGGTCCAGCCAATGAGAGATAGGAGCATGCACCCGTCTCATAGTGAATGGGGCAAATTTGTCCTGTAGTTCAGTGAACACTGAAGAAAAGAAGGCAGTTTCTGGAGTCTGGAATGACATAAGAAGCATCATATAGGCAGGACCAATCTGTATTTGAAACTGCCAACCTAATGAGCTCAGGAACAGATAAGAGAATTTACTGAATTGTATCATTCTAGGGAGGGTTTTTGTCAGCTTGGCATGCCATCTGCAGAAAACAGATGAGAGATCGATGATGGCATCAGACAGAACTAGAGATGCAGTGAAGTTTTAATTTGCTCACAAATTTTGGGCAAAATTGCCTGATCTGCCTCCATGGGTCAATTCATGAAGTTGTCCCATTTAATTAAAAATTCATCATTTGTAACTTTGCCTTACTTTTGTTTGTTTTTTTATTGCACATTTCACTAAACAAAAACAAAGCATGAAGAAGTTAGAAATGCCCCCCAGGCTGATCCCCATCCATTCAATTCCTGGTGTCTAGTGCCCCCCCACACATCAATTGCAGGCCCGATGTAAAATTAATTATTAATTTCAATCTTTGGTGTCCATTGGTCCCCCCTCCCCCACAGATCACTGACTTGATGTTGATTAATATTATATTTCCTTAGTGTCTGGTGGAACCCCTCCCTATCACCAATCCCAAAATGCCATCAGTTCCCTGATGTTTGTGGACTGCCCACTCCCTCACCCTATCAGGTAGTATCCCACCACCCTCCTCCCCCACAACTGAACCCTGAACAGGCAACTGGCACAGACCTCTGCTCCCCATCACAGCGGGCAACGCAAGTGAGCTCTCAATGAATGAACACCTACTTGTACAAGCATGTGCTAATTAATTGACAGCCTGGCTTGATCGCACTCATTGATTGAGCTCTTTTTGGGGGACATAGACAAGAGTGGAGGGCTGTTTTGGTAGTTGGGGGGGGATCGGAATAGAGGGAACAGAGTATGATGCCATTCCCCCTCCTAAATCCCCCACTGACAACCACAATAGCCCTCCGCTCTTGTCTGCACCCCCCAAAAAGAGTTCAATGAAAGTGTGCAAGCTGGCAATGAATGAGCACATGCTTGTTCAAGTACACACTTATTCATTCCAGCTCAGTCAGGCGGGGCAGCTGTGGTGGAGAGCGGAGGGCTGTGCTGGTCACCCACTCGAGGTTGGGGTGGGGATGGAGTAGGGTGGTGGGACACTACCTGTTGGGGTGGGGGGTTGGGTGGGTGGTCTTGTAGACACCAGGGAAATATATTGTTATTCAACATAGAGTCAGAGATCAATGGGGGGCAGTAGACACCAAGGATTGGAATGAATCATTTATTTTTGCATCTGCCCAGCGATTAGCAATTGGTGGAGGGGGGCACTGGACCATTAGACACCAGGCATTGAATTAATAATTAAATTTTACATTGGGTGGGGATCAGTGATTGGGGGGGCACTAGGCACCAGGCATTGAAATAATAATTTAATTTTAAATGGAAACATAGAAGTTGATGGCAGATAAGGACCGCAAGGCCCATCCAGTCTGCCCATTTCTTTTTCTACCTTATAAATGTGCCATCGGCCTTTGGTCTGTCAGTGGCCTATCTATTCATACTCATTTGTATTGCTCCCTTATGCCTATCCCATGCCTGTTTGAAGCCCTGCACTGTATTCATAGCCACCACTTCTTGAGGTGAGGCCATTCCAAGCATCCACCACCCTTTCTGTGAAAAAGAATTTCACATTCCCCTTAATTGGCCCCCCTCTAATCTCATGCTGTGTCCTCTTGTCCTGCTATTTTTCTTATATTTAAAAATGTTAGACTCTTTCACCTTGTTAATGCCCTTAAGGTGTTTGAATGCCTCTATCATATCACCTCTCTCCCTCCTTTGCTCAAGGGTATACATATTGAGCTCTGTTAATCTGTCCTCATATGTCTTCTGATGCAGTCCCTGCACCATCATGGTTGCCCTTCTCTGGACTGCCTCAATTTGGTTAATGTCCTTGTGAAGGTGTGGCCTCCAATACTGCACGCAGTACTCCAGATGGGACCTAACCAGTGTCTTGTAAAGAGGGATTATTACCTCCCTCTTACGACTTGTGATACCCCTACTAATACACCCTAACACCCCCCTAGCCTTACCTACTGCTTTAGAGGTCTGCTTGGATGATTTCAGGTCATCAGTGACGATGATGCCCAAGTCTCTTTCTTCCTTTGTGACTGCTAGCAACTCCACTCCCAGCCTATAGGTGGCTTCAGGGTTTCTCTTCCCTATGTGCATGATCTTGCACTTCTTTGCATTAAATCCCAGTTGCCAGTCTTCTGACCATTTTGCTAGTTTATCCAGATCTCTTCTCATTCTGCCCACCCCATCTGGATCATCTACTCTGTTGCAGATCTTGGTGTCATCTGCAAACAGACAAACCTTACCCTCTAGTCCATCTGCAAGGTCACTAATGAAGATGTTGAAGAGGACTGGCCCCAGGACTGATCCCTGAGGTACCCCACTTGTGACTTGCATCTCTTCTGACTATATACCATTTACCACCACTCTCCTGCCCTGTCAACCAGTTTGTCACCCAGTTGACCAACTTCTGACCCACCCCGAGCCTACCCAGCTTATTTATCAATCTTCTATGTGGAACAGTGTCAAAAGCTTTGTTGAAGTCAAGGTAGGCGACATCAACTGCCCCTTGGTCCACCACCTGGCTACCCAGTCAAAGAAATCTATGAGATTAGTTTGACAGGACCTTCCTTTTGTAAACCCATGCTGTCTTGGATCCTGTGCCCCTATGGATTCCAGGTGTTGCACTATCCTTTCCTTAAGGAGTGCCTCCATAATCTTGCCCACTACTGAGGTAAGACTGACTGGTCTGTAGTTTCCTGCCTCCTCCCTGCTACCACTCTTGTGGAGTGGGATCACATGAGCCCTTCTCCAGTCTTCTGGGACCTCTCCTGTGCTCAGAGACTCACTAAACAGTTCTGCTAATGGCTCTGCTAGTTCCACCTTTAGCTCCTTAAGTACCCTGGGATGTATGCCATCAGGTCCCATTGCCTTATCCACCCTGAGCTTAGCAAGCTCTTGTAGTACCCTTTCTTTTGTGAAGGGAGTAGTGCTCACCTTCCTCCCACCTGTGTCCATGATGCTGAGCTGTGGGCCCTGCCCTACCTTCTCTTCAGTAAATACTGAGCAAAAGTACCTATTTAGGATAGATGCTTTTACATGGTCCTCCTCCTCCTCACATGCTCCCTTTTCTCCATTAAGCTTAGCAATACCCCCTCTGGACTTTCTCCTTTCACTAATGTATCTATAGAAAGTCTTGTCACCTTCTTTTACTGTTTGTGCTAGTGTTTCCTCAGTTTGGGACTTTGCCTGCCTTACTGCCTTCCCTGCTTCCATTAGGGCAGTTTGGTATGCCTCCCTATCTTCATCCCACTGTGTTCCCTTATATTTCCTGAATGCCAGCCTTTTGGCTCTGACCTTTTCTGCTACTGTATTTGAGAACCAAAGTGGTTTCCTTCTTCTTTTGCACTTCCTTTTCTGTCTAACACAATGGGATGTTGCTTCAAGCATTGCATCCTTAATGCTTGCCCACTTTGCCTGTACCCCCTCACCTGTGTTTCTTTTTGCCAGGGCTAGCTTAACTCTGTTGGCCATCTTATCAAAGTCAGCTCCTCTGAAGTCCCATATTTTGCCTGGAATGGATGATTTAGACATAGTAGCCAAATTGAACCATAGCATGTGATGGTCACTGGCCCCCAGGTGACCTTCTACCTGGAGATCTGTGATCCCTTCTTTGTTAGTCAGTACTAGATCTAGGATAGCCCTGTCTCTTGTGGGTTGCTGTACCAGTTGTTTGAGGCCCTCCCCCTGCAGGAAATCCACTATGTGTCTAGTTCTGGCAGATGTTCCTGCTGGTATTGACCAATCTGTATCTGGCATGTTAAAGTCTCTCATTATCAGAACCTCCCCTTTAGCTGTCATGTTTTGTATATCTTCTAACAGTAATGTGTCTATGTCCTCCCCTGGTCTGGGGGCCTGTAGACAACCCCAGTTCTGATGGCTATCCCATTTCCTGTTTCCAGGGTGACCCACAGTTCTTCTGGCTCCTTATGTGTATTCTGAATTTCTGTAGCTTTGATATTTTCATTGACATACAGGGCCACTCCTCCCCCCCTTTTTGCACCTCGGTCTCTTCTGAACAATACATAGCCAGGTACTGAAGTCTCCCAAGTGTGGTTACTGGTAAATCACATCTCACTAATTGCTACTATGTCCAGTTTAGCCTCTGACATTATTGCCTGCAGGTCTGGGATCTTATTTCCTAGGCTGTGAGCATTTGTGTACATGATTTTCCATTGGCCAGATTTCAGTGTGTTAGTTGTTGGGTGAGGTTTGGCATTACCCCTGTGCATCTTATGGGGAGACAAACTTTTTTTCTTACCTGGTGATGCAAATGAACTGCAAACATGCTGAATCCCTGTTTGACCACTAGCTGAGGGGTAGGGGTGTTCTTCCCATTCGACATATGGGGTGCTGCACCCCTCTCCCCATTTGCTAGTTTAAATATTCTGCAAAGACATCAAACTTCTGCTCCAATGCACTGACTCCCTCCTTAGTCAGATGCAGTCCATCAAACTTAAAGAACTTTTGCTCCCAGAACTGTTGCCAGTTCCCTACAAATCTGTGTCCTTTTTCCTGGCACCAGCCCTTGAGCCATGTGTTTAGCTCCCCTATCTCCCCTTCTCTGACCTTCTGTCCATCAGCCCCCCTCTCCCAGACTGGCAGGATCTCAGAGAAGGAGATGCCAGACGAAATGGATGATAGTTTGTCACCCAACCTGGTCAGGTGTTCCTTGGTCTCCACAACTGACCGGCTGGTGAGATCATTAGTCCCTATGTGTACTAGGACATCAATGTTTTCTCCTGCTTTGTGGACAATTTTAGCAATGCGGTCAGTGTCTCTCCATGCTGATGTACCTGGGAGACATCTGACCATTACCCCTGGCTGAAGATGGGTATCAACTCCCCGAATCATGGAGTCTCCTATGATCAGAAGTTTTTTGGATTTCCTTTTTGCTTTTTTGTTTTGGTTCCTGATTTGGGTGAGTTTTGTTGTGCTAGCTCCTGTGCCTCAGTGTCCTGCTCTGCAGTGTCTTCTGCCTCTTTGTTTGATTTGAGAGATAAAGGCAGATACCTGTTTGTAGTGTTTATATGGTTTTTTGGAGGTAATATGTTGGAGAGCAGAGAGTGATGGGGCACCCGATTTGCCCCTCCTAACCACCTGCCAACCTCCTGGACCAACTACCCTCTGCGGTCGAGGTTTTTCTGTTGGATACTGGGGAAATGGCGGGTGGTTCTTATAATGTATTTCCTCTTGAATATGAAATTTGAGGCATGTAATCTCTGCCCATGCTGCCTGGAGCTGAGCCCTAAGATCTCCAATGGCCCAGCATGTAGGACAGTGTCCTAAATCCTTTAAGACTGTCCTTCTGAAAATTGTTCCACAGTACCTGCAGTTAATGATATCCATTCCAGATAAGTTGCTGGGTTTATAACCTTGTCAGAGTAATTAGAAGGAAAAAAAAATGCAAGTAATGGTTTGATTGTGTTTTGTTTTTGTTTTACTTGTTATAACAAGTTAAATTACTAGTGCCCCTGTAAATGAGCTCACCTTGTGGATGCCCCACTGATCCGCCCCTTCCTGCTCTGCCACAGGAAATGTCACAACTGTGGTACCCTATAAAAAGGAGTGTAGTGTGGGGTGGTTGGGGATGGGTGTGGGTGGCTGGGCCCTTCCCCTGCTGAAAAAGAAGAACCACGGACAAAAGAACAAGGAGGTAAGAGCAGAAACAATCAATCAACAACAAATGCAGTAACCCTGAAAGCTTATCCTAATGTTAGATAAAACTGTAAAACCTGTAAAACACCACCTGTAATAATTTCAGAGAAGATATACGCTGTAAGAAACACTTTGCTACAGAGAAAAATAAAACAATGAAATGTTAGCAACAAACAGTAGCAATTCCTGTGAGTAAAAAATAAAAACAACACCACACAGTAAATCTCCTTAGCCAAAAGAAGTCTTAATCCTTTTCCCTTGCTCTGGTAAGTTTCTCTACTCTGCCTTTCAAGCTGTCTTAGAAGGAAAGAGCTCAGGTGAAGCTAGGTGCCTTGGTCAGCAAACCAAGTCTTCTACCTTGGTGGTGATCAGAAGGGGGAGGACCACTAGACACCAGGGATTAGAATTAATAATTTAATTTGACATTGTGTGCCAATTGGCGATAGGCTGAATGGGGGGCACTACACACCAGAGATTGAATTAATAATTACATTTTACATTGGGCAGTGAGTGTCGATAAGGGCGGGGAGCACTAGACATCAGGGAAGTTTTATTCAGTGTGGGGTGGCGATAGGTGGGGGAGCACTAGACACTAGAAAAAGAACTCTGCAATTTGCTGAGCTCTTTTCTTGGGGGGGGGCAAAGTTGGACTTCAAACCAGGATTAACAACATGAAGTGAGAAAAATTTGCAAAAAATGCCATGTAGCAAATTTTCTGCACTTTGCCCATCTCTAGACAGAACACCCAAACTCCTAACCCTGTCTAATTTGGGAGTAAGTATTAAGTTTGTAAGGGTGTGTGTGCTACCATTATTAAAGCACTTTGTGGGCTTAGAGATGACATGCACATAGGACTGAGTAAAGTTTGTCATCTGCCAATGAAACTTCAGGGCAATCACACAGAATAAGTCTATACCATGGAAGTGCACACAGTTTATCGGGTTTTAACCATGTTTCTGACTCAAGACATCTGGCTGGTAGTGGATGACTGATGCAGTCATAATATAACAAGCTAGTTGATATAAGTGTGTATATTTAATGTCTGTGTAGGCTAATCAGTGCATTGTTATTAATGTAGGCACATTTTTTTTAACTTTGCACTACACTGTGTGATCACACGGTTCTGTCATCTGTATATAATGAATATTGTTAGCAGTGTTTTTTTAAGTCTTGATAAAGCACCACACATGAAATGTCATCAGCTTTCTGTTTGGTCCAGCTGCTGTTTATTACTTACAACAATTTTTTTTTATGAACTATATGCCATAATAATGTAGCACTTGTGGTAAACTCAGGTACTGGAGGTGAGGTGGTTTCCCTGAGTAAAATAGTCAGGGTACAGCTGCAGTTGATTCTGCCGATGGGCTGCAGCTGCACAGACAGGAGAGCTTTAAAAACAGGAAGAAAAAGCCAGCAGGCAGTTGCTGCAGGGGTAGAGGGCTGACAAGCTGCCTGGATGTGTTCCAGATCAGGAGTCCCTTAAGCAATCCTCAAGAGATTGGTCTCCTGAATTAAGCCAAAAAGAAAAATTTATTTTCATTGTGAGTTTTCTGTTTTACTGTTTGTGTCCTTCCAGAAGGTCTAGCCTTCTGGAAAAGGGGATTTCTAGTTAGGGCCGGGGATTGTTTTGACAGCACTTCCACCAGGAGCTAGGCCTCTTTATTTCTATTTTTTTTTTCATTTCCCCTGGTGGGGCTTAAAAAGGAAAGGGCAGAAGCCCAAAGTTCTGTGTTACCAGCCATATTAAAGAAATAAAAATATACCTGGTTCATTTGATGTTAACAAACTGATCTTCCTGAGACTCCTTAACCACCGCAAAGCTGAACCTGAATCCCGTGACAAGGTTGTGCCTTGTCACACACTTTACTTAAGTACTGTTTGTACCATTGACTAATTTTAAGTTCGTTTGAGCTATATGAGCCCTAGCCTCTGTAGCAGCCAAATCTAAATACAATAATAGCCTTAAAAGACAGAGCTCACAAACTACCTTGAGACAGGTCATGATCAGTGCAAATCTAAATGCTTAAACCAACACAAACATTACTAACTAAACTGATTGATGTCACTTGGTATGTTATACTGTACTTGTGTAATCATATCTCACATTTCTACTTCATCTTGTTTATCAGTTTTCTTCAAATTACCTTCAGCCCATGTTTCAATGCATGCATCCTCTTCAAGACCAGACAAATCAGTGATTAGGAGGAACTTCTAGTGGGTGTGCATTCAGACTGAGGGAGTGGAGCATGAGTTGTAACTCATGTCATAAGAAGCCATTAAAATTAGTATGATTCAATTGTCCAATAAACATATTAAACAACAACATTGAAAGCATTACTTCACACTGAGGGTGGTTGCCATTAAAGATCATGGAATAATCTGCAGAGCCTTCTGGATTACTCTGCATTTAACATGTTTTAACATTAGTGAGTAATATGGATTATGGGAGCAGTGCAGAAGGTTTGCACACAAAAATTTTCAAAAGCAGGTTCCCACAATCTAGAAAATATATCTCTCCTGCAGTGACAGGTAATGTTGACTCAAGAACTGGATAATGTGTGTTAGCTAGTCCTAGATAAATGCCATCATTTAGAAGGATAATGACCCTGATACCTATTAATAGTCACTGGACAAAACAAGACTGTAAAATTACCATTGTCTGTGGTATTCAAGTACTGTACCTCTATAATAATATGAATTTGGTTAATGAACCATGAATAATGAAACAATTATCCTAAAAATCTGGCTTGGATTGACTGCGTTCTACATACTGTACATTTATCAGCTAGGTTACTATGGTATCTGCCAGAGTATAAATGGAGCTGTTAAGGCAATATCAGAGCAACTCCAATTAACATGTGGACTAGCTTATCAAGTGAGGCTGCAGCAGAAAGAACTGTTTAGGGTTATAAAGCAGGACTAAACACATTACTGAGGGAGGAGGTCACTGAGATGTTCATGGCATGAGTTTTAGTAGCATTGCAGTGGGTAGGTGTGTATATACTCTATTTCCACAGCCTCACTTACTGTAGCCACTGCTGTGTGGTTGGAACTGCAGGCAATATGGTCACTAATTGCCTTTTCTCACAACAGGACTACATTATATTATGTACTATGTTACTGTTAAGCATAACTATTACCAATTACCTTTTATTTGCTATAAGTAGTTATGAGCAGTTAATGGTTAATGGTGCTTAGAGTGTTTATCTGTATTGGGTCTTTACCTAATGGAAGAGCTTGTAGGACTATCAGTTGGAGGCAGTATAGTGCAATGGGTTAAGGCTCTGAGCTGCAGATCTGGACATCTGGATTTGAATCCCACAGCCACCTAGGTGCATACTGTGTGATCCTAAGCAAATCACTTAACTTCCTTGTGCTTACAGTTCACATCTAGAAACAAGGTTTAACTTAATGTGATACTCCTGGTAAAACAATGTTCCCTTTCCCTTTCTCCAGCACAGCCCCATTGCAACACAATAACTTGCAGTAAATGACATGTCACAAAATACTTGATTAAAAAAGGGCTTACATGCCATTGAATTACACTGTTTCCTGGAGCATTTTGTGATATACAGCATCATTACATTGTTGCATCCTGGCTGGCATCGCTATATATACAGTGTGTGTGTATATATATATATATATATATATATATATATATATATATATATTAGAGCAAAAACTCTGTTTAATGCATCAGTTAGGGTTGTTCCACAGCGACAAAAGTGAGGAAATTCGATGTTAGGGTTGAAACCCCCTTTGCACCCCTTCAGCCCACCCCCCCAACTGGAATCAGGATGCGCATTGGGGTCATCAGCCCTAACTGTCACCCCATCACATGTGGAAAGAAGCTGAGGAATAGGAGAATGGGGTGACAGTTAGGACCGATGACCCCAATCGCACCCCAATTCCAGTTGAGGTGTGTGGGCTGGAGGGTGCAAAGGGGTTTCAACCTAACATTGAATTTCCTCACTTTTGTCGTTGTGGAACAACCCTAACTGATGCATTAAATGGAGTTTTATCTAATTTCCTTCTTTTAAGAATGATAATGAGAAATAGTAGATGTAATGCAATGCGAGCTCGGGGCCCTGCTGGCCACACCCCGCCACGTGATGTCTTGTCACATAGTAACATTGTGCCCAAAGCGTAAATTGTAATGTGCATGATGCAAAACAAAACAGAAAGAGAAACAGTACTGTAGACGAAATGTT
The DNA here is from genome assembly GCA_016271365.2 of Neoceratodus forsteri. NCBI lineage: Eukaryota > Metazoa > Chordata > Ceratodontiformes > Ceratodontidae > Neoceratodus > Neoceratodus forsteri. The sequence goes on along the minus strand of CM028135.1, from coordinate 667,941,207 downwards.
CAAAATAATGGAAGCATAACCGCAAGCGAAAGCATAAAGAAATTAGCACATGAGTGGCGTAAGCGTGAATTATAAGTGAAAGGTGCGGAACTGCAAGCAGAAATGGTAATGGTAACAGTAATATAAGCGCACAGGCTGGTTTTCCCCAAAAGCTGTATAGAGAAAGACAGTGAGTAGAAAGAACGTATGCAAAATAATGACTCTCGGAACACAAAAATCAGGAGTTGGAATAGTAAATTGCTTATATCTCAGTAACTGTACGACATAGAAAAAAAATGTAAAAGTCATATGTATTACCACTTTCCTGGCTAGTTTTGTGGGGGCTAAGAGTTTTTTGACAAAAACTCTGTATCTCACACCATTTTTAAGATACGGGCCCTCAAAAGCGTGGCGAATGTCGTAATGTTATCCTATGGGAAAAAACAGAAGTTTGGAGTGCCATAACTTTGCCTCCCTGTTATATTTTTTCACCAAACCACTGAAAGGCACATCTGTGGGATGTTGTCTGTATCCCCTGTAAATTACAGCCCAAAAGACCAAACCGTTATTTTGCAGCAGGATGCCAAACGATTGTTGCAATGCGTCGACTGCCGTTATGTTATCCTATGGGAAAAAGCATAAATTTTGGAGTGCTGTAACTTTGCTGCTGTGTAATATTTTTTCAACACAACACTGAAAGGCACATCTGTGAGATGTCGGCTGCTTTCCCTTCAAATTTCAGCCCAAAACTCCAAACCGTTCTTTTGCAGCAGGGTGCCAAATAATTGCTGTCATTTCCCCACAGCCTAGAAAAGTACTGTCGCAATTTGCGAAAGCTTTCACAAAAATTTGTGACACTTTCATGAGCACGAAAGTACTTTGCGAAAGTACTTTTTCCAGAAATTTGAAAAAAATATTTCTGGGGTGTTGTACCCCAAAACAAAGACATGGCTAGCCTCCTCAGGCTCTGACTAGGTGAATACAAAAAGAATCAGGTAGCTAGAGGGTCTCAATTTTAAATGGCAAGCATTTTTCTGATCACTAACTGAAAACAAAATGGTGGATTTGTGAAACTAAGAGGGCCATTTGTGAAAGTAAAAATGCATTTGCAATACTGTCAAACTTTTTGTTAACTTTTCCCATTGACTTATACTGGGAAATTGTTTTTTGAATAACTTTTGAACCGTTTAATATTTTTTCATGAAATCTTTGAAAGGCACATCAGGGACCCTGGTCGCACGTTTCCTGAAGATTTTGGGCTGGTCGCTCAAACCGTGCGATGTGTAGGCGCAACCATAGAATTCCAGGAAAAGCATAAGTGCACACGCAGGTCACGCTTAATAACTCCGCAGCCGTGTATCCAACTGGTACGAAACTTGGCAGATCCCAAGGTGTATGGGTGTTGATTGTGTATTCCAAATTTCAGGTAAATCTGTCAAATGGTTGCAACGTTATTAAGGTGCAAAATTTTGGGTTTAACATGTAAATGGCTCCTCAACCTAACTATGGTAGCACTACCGTGCTACCATAATATATATATATATATATATATATATATATATATATATACCTTGCCGACAGTGGTGGGACTGTGACACTTATAGAGTTTTATTTCTCTGTTACAAACAACTTCCCCATGCTGACAAACTTGACATCATATGTCTGGTGTCCTGCCTGCTACTCAACTGACCTTCATACCCACTCAGGAACTTCTTGCACTTCGGAGTATTAAACTAGTCAACTGACTTTTATGCATGCTGCATCAGTGCAGCAACAATAAACACCTAGTGATGGTATTCCTTCAGAACTTTCAGGGATTTATTTTGTAACTTATTTAGTCAGGGTTGCCTAGCTGAGATGCAACAGCTGGTTTTATGTGTGGTCCTATTTCAAATAATTTCTGCAGCTTTGTGGACTAAAACACTAGGAGGTTAATTGATAGGTACAGCACATATTAGAATCTGACTAGCAGAAGGAGTTAAATCTATAGACCACCTAACATCCATAAGTCCATCATTTCTTGGATTTCCTTCACAATGCTCTCTCAATGATGAGATTTTATTACTGGGTGACTTCAACATCAGCTACAATGATGCTAAAATATTTTAGCACAGGAATAGGCACCTGAGCATCACCTAACTCAACTAATATCTTCCACTACTAGACTCAATACCATAATTAAGTCCAGAGCATGCATCAACTGGATTCTACTTACCAGCAGTCTGGACAGAATAGTCATTTCTGGCAACTATTCCAATTCCCAGAGAGATCACAGCCACATTTATTGCACTTTGAAATGCAAAACAATTAAACCTCCACACAACTTACAGTATCAAAGTCATATCATTTGACTCACTTAAAGTTGACCTATCAAGATTGAAGCTTAGCAAACTGAATTGTAACACACTGAATCTAATACCTGTTATGGAAGACACGTGGGCATACTTAGTGTCTGAATTGCAATCAGTTTTAAAAAAAACTGTTCCCAATGATACTAGTAAGAGTCAGTTATGGCCAAGTCACCTGGGTCTCAATGGGTGGCCAAGTCACCTGGGTCTCAGTGGAACTCCTGGATCACTACAGACAGTAAGAAAGGGTGTGGGAAAGATGCCTCTCATGAGGCTCATGATTGGGAGATAAGTTGAAGACTTAGAGATCAAGCATTACTTCTGATAAGGTGAGCCAAATCCACCTACTATGATGGTTATTGGGAGGCAAACTGCATAAACCAAAAAACATCTGGGGCCTGATATTCAAAGGTTAACATGGGTGTTAATGGGTGTTTGATTGTGCTAACCAGGTTTTGCACCCAGTTTGCTGGTGGGGTTTATAGTCAGGGCCCCGCAGCATGTTCTAACCCCATTAGCCCCCAAGTGTTGAAATAATGATTTGCCCATGCAAATGAGGGGGACACCCTGCATATAGGCACAACAGCAAATTCAGATGTTTGCATTAGTGGTAATGGCACCAAAAAGGACACTATTTACCACATTTGCAAATCTAGTTTTAACTGGGCACAAAGTCCTGGTGGCAGTATAGCTGTATTGCAGCTGCCTGGCCCTGTTCACCTGTCCTGTGACAAGCGGATGGCACACTGGGAGTGGTGGCATCCCCCATCCTGGTCCATGCAAATGGTGCCCTGCTATCTAGTGGCATCCCCACCCATCAATTACCCATCCTCTTGATGGCAACAGAGTTTCTGGTGTCAACTGTCCCCCAAACACCCAACTTGGTGTGTGCAATACAGTCACTGGTGGGCAGTGGCACACCACATTCTCCAATTTCCTGTCCCATAGGCAATCCCATTTCTCTAGTGTATAGTGGCACTGCCCACCCTCTGGTCACCCATCCCAGTACCTGCAATATGGTCTGTGATGTATATCGGCATCCACTACCCCCTGAACACCCATCCCTAAAATGCATATGTATGTACTGCTGTCTAGTGGTACCCCCACCCACCAAGCACCAATCCTGGTGCTACTGCAATTCCCTGGTGGCTAGCAGACCCCACACTCTGGTTTCCTTGCCTGAATACAGTTCCCCTTTCTCTGTGTCAAGTGGCATCCCCCATCTCCCAGCCCATGTACTCAAGCTTATACCTGGTGTCCAGTGGTACACCCCGACTGCCAAATTGCCACACAGGCCATGAAACAGTGGCAGTTCTGTTGTTCTCCACCCATTCTGCCTGCACTCAGTACACCACCAAACAAACCCCCCATACCTGTGATGGCAGGGCCATATGGAGATCCACTATGATGACCAACACAGCCCTTCACTCACCTCTATGGACAGCCACCATATGCATAGACAGTGAACTTTTGTACATGCTCACTGGCAACCATATGGCAGCCAGACAGGGAGGTGACAGAGGGGCCATGCCATTCATTATGTTGGGCTCCCCACATGGTTCCACCATCACAGGTATGGCACGGTTAGCTCTGTGGTGTGCTGAGTATGGGCAGAGCAGGTGGAGGGCTATGGAACTGACCTGTTCAGCTGTATGTGTGAGGACCAGTGATCAGGCGGTACCACTGGATGCCAGGAATAGGTTCAGGTCCATGGACTGGAAGATGTGGGGTTGCCACTGGACACCTGGGAGGCAGGGAACTATATGGGCCAGAAGGCCAAAACAGGGGGTCCAGCAGCCACCAGGGCATCAGTGGTAGCAGTAGGATGGGTGTTCAGCAGGTAGGAGGTTTCCCTCACCACCAGAGACTCCATAGAATCACTAGGTAGGGTGATCAGAGATGGGGTGCCACTGGCCACACGGGATGACCAGCATAGATAGGGAATGGGTGATTGAATGGTGGGGGGGCACCACTGAACATCATGAGTAGTGTGCCCACACTGGGATGGGTGCTCAAAGGGTGGGGTGTGCCACTAGACATCAAGCCATCATCGAGGTGGGTGTACAGGGTGGCCACTGCATGCCAGGTACTATGATGCAATCAACAGGATGAGTGTTGGGGGTTGGGAGTGCCACTGGACACCAGGGAATACAGGCATGTGTACAGGTTGGGGGATCAGCACATGGAGGCCATTAGACACCAGGAAATATAGTACTGGCATCCGGACAGGCATTGGTGGGCGGGGGTGAGACTAGACATCAAGGACTACATTATCATAAATGGGACAGGCATTTGGTGTGTGAGGGGCCAGTTGCCACCAGTGCTGACATGGCAGCTGACCACAGGATGGCACAAACCTGCCACAAATTCCCATGCAAATGAGTCCATAATGGGCATGCATATAGCTTTTAGTACCTTGCATGTCTAATGGCCTCATTTGAATTCTGCAACTCAATATTACAACATGACTCTCAGCACTATCCACTTGGGGGGATATCTATGGACTTGATAAAGCCCAGGTCCCTGTCAGGGCAGCACAGCATGACTTAGCACTGAACCAACATGGCACAATATTCAGTCAGATAAAGGGTCAGGTGCAGGCACAAACACAATGCAAACCTATGCACTCTGCTTTTGCACTTTTCTGAATATACAGCAACTGGTCTGCAATCAAGGCCTTGTTTGAAATAATTCAATCACTGCCTAAATCTCATCTAACTTTAAATGGTTCCCTGATCACAGGAAATGCTGAACTAGTAGGAGAACTGACTGTGCATTTTTTGAACCTCAGTGTCTTACCCAGCACTGTGCTACAGCTGCCCAGCCAATATCCAACTACTACCATTCAGCAGCCCTTCACCATTAAACCATCAAACTTCAAATTCAAGATGGCCAAGAGAAAGTGCTGAGGTTGCTGCAAGAATATGTCATCTCAAAAAGGCATGGATACAATGTAATTGGAACCCCTTTTGCTAAAGGCTATGACAATGGAGCTGACCCCAGTAACCACATCCCTCTTTAACCTCTTCCTCACCACTGGTCATGTCCCTGCAGCCTGGGGGGTTGCTGTCATAACCCATTTGCATAAATTAGGTCCTCTGTTAGATCCCAGTAATTATTGCATCATATCTGTCTTTTCAGTGCTATGTAAACTTCTGGAAAGGAATGTACACAAGCAATTGATGGACACCATTTTCATTATATGCTCATCACAGAAGCACTATCAGGCTTCTGGCCAAATCACTCCTCCTGTAGTATGCTGTTATACATTAATAAAAACTAATTTTCTGCTTTCAGCTCTGGATTCTGTGCAGGTGCAGTATTTTGGACTTGACCATGACCTTTAATACCATGAACTATGATATCTTCATTGGCAAACTTCTTTCACTGGGCCTAGTACCACTGATAGATTTGTGGTGAAAGTCCTATCTGAAAAGCAGCTCACAAAACAGTTGCAGCCAAAGACATGGCAAGATAATTCCTGAAATTTCTGTGATGCAGTATCTCTGTAGAGTATTCCTTGCTTGTTCTAGGCCACCAAAGAGAATGTCTTTTAGATATATTGCAAAATATCTGGAAATATTTGAATATATCTATGGCAGCAACTGTAGTTAAAGTCAATGATGACTTCTATCCTCCATGTATTCTCAGTCATGGGGTCCCACAACGTTCCATCATTGACCATCTGCTGTTCAGCCAGTTTACAAACAATCTTGCCTGCTAAAACCTCAACACACATTTTCATTTCTATGTGAATGACATCCCATTAACTTCAAATCTGAGTCAATTTGATGACATCAACAGTTCACTCTAAACATCATTCAATCAACCCAAACATGGATGATACAAATAAATTGTTTTTTTTAATTAAAAAAAATGAAGATTGTGGCTTATCCTAGTACTTTCAGTTCAACCTCTGGAAACAGTGTAGTCCTTCAAATACCTTGACACATGGCCAGAACAAAAACTATGTTTATCAGGCCACATAACTAAAACAACCAGAAGTGTGTTGAAAAACTTGAGGTAGGCCTGTACCTGCTTCACATCAAGCAAAAGAAAACTGATACTTAGGCAAATATCACCCCAGCCTGGAATGAAGCAAGTAAATCTACATGACTGTTTCATGTTTTCTACAACACCCTTGATCTCCTAGCAAGGCATAAGTCAAGATAGGCTGCATTGCTTCATAAACGCCTACATGGAACAAATCCCAACTATCTAGGCAATATCCTACAAACATTCTACTCATTGTATATGCTCAAATGTAGAGCCCCCTCCAAGTTTCAAGAACTTACAGATCCATTGGTTCAAAATCTTTTGCTGTAGTCACTCAAAATGTTTCAAATCATTTATCTTTATTAAATGTTTAGGATTAAGTCAGTACATAAACAGAAGAAAATGAAAATCTCATAAAAACACATAAATACAAAATTAAGAAGAAACTACATAAAGAAATAAAATGTTGACAGTAAATACTTCATCATTTCATTTAGCAAGCAAGAAAGCAAAACTTTATTTTTAAAGTGCACATTCCAATGGGCTCTGAGCACTGTACAATATACATAGGATAGCAATCGAAAAATCTCACAACAAAGACATCATAGGAATTCATAAAATCAACAATTGACACAGACTATCTTGAAAGTCTAAGATAGATAAAACAAAACAGTATAAATGATAAAATAACTATATAATAACCATAAACTTATAAGTTGCATTAGTAGTAAAAATCTCTATTTTTATAAGGATTTGATGGCACATCACATCATTAAGATCAAAAGGTCCTATTTATAAGATGGTCCTGTATAATATAAAAATAATGGTGATAATAAAAAGAATATTTAATTTGCATACAATTTGTAAAAATGTAAGACATAAATAATTACACAAGGAACAAAAGTAAGGAGTTGCTATATTCTATTGATCATGCATTACCTAAGCAGTTGATATACACTTACTCTGTATCTATTTGTGCATGTCAAAGCCAGTCACAATAGTATCATCCATTACACATACAGGGAATTAATATTTCTTGTTTTCATTTTATTAATAACAAGTTTAGGATTTTTGGTCACACCCTTGGTGGAATTATTTAATGAATTCCACAGAGTCATAGCCACAAATAGAAAGGTCATGTTTCTATATTTGGTTAGAGACCTTGGCACTTTCAATTCTCTCATTTTACTGTTCCTTAGACAGTATTTATGTTCTGTGTTTCCTATGTATAACCGAATATAACCGAAATGTTAGGATACATTAAAAGGTGCTGTAAAAAGATAAAACATCAGACCCTAGTTAAAGGCCTCCAGTGAGGGGAGCCTCCCTCAGGGATTTGGGTAGCAAGTTCCACAGGGTTAAGCCAGTAACATCAAAGGACCTCTCACCTGCAGATCTTAGCCGAACCGTGGGAACTGCTAGGAGACCCATCTCAGAGGAGCAGAGAGGTCATGAGGTCTGTTGAGGAGACAGAAAGTCATTAGCTCTATTATTCTTAAAAGAATCTTTTAAATTATGTATTTGATTTCAAAACTATTGCAATTCATCTTGCTAGCCCATTGGTCTCTTCTTATATATTGCAAAATCCAACACCTATATTAAAAGTCAAAGTTCCTATTAGTAATTCATTCATGTGGATTTGTATTCATGAATCCACATGTAATACCTGGAATGCCCTGCCTACAAGTGCCAAACAATCTCCTACTACAGTACCAGTGCCTTTAAGAATCCCATGTTCTACCATCTTAGCACTCCCAGCAGCTGCCTTGGCTCCCATGCCTAGGTGTGTCATCAGACTAACCAATGACTCTCTTCCTTCTCATCAAATACTATGCGAATCTAAACACTGCAAATATACATATATGTTTACCACTGTTTGTCATGTATTATCACAGCATGCATTTATTTAGTATATTACATAATTGTTATTCATACATGGTCTGCACTGCTGTAAAGTCCTCTCTATGGATATTCTTGGAAACTATTAGCCTAAAAGAGAAAATAACACTGTGCAAAAATTCAAAATTAATACATTTCTCATATCACAAAACATGTCACATTATCATGAGAACTAATAAGTAAATCTCATCTGACATGCTGTAGAGTGTCACATTCTCTAGTTGTTCCTCCATGACTTGCTCAAGGTCACACAATGATTTCTTTTTTTTACTCTAGAGGGGTTTAAATCTGTGATTTCTGTGTTCCCAAGCTGGTCTTCTAACTACTAGACTTTGCTACCAAATTAGAAAAGGATTTTCCACAAAACTAATAATAGCACCAAACCTTTTTTTATAGAATTATTACTTCATAGGCTTGACTATTGCTGTGGTTAAATCCTCATTGTACCATCTGAGGAATATCACCTGGGTGAAACACCTGTTTCCTACAGATGACCTTCCAATGTTGGTCCATGCTTTTGTCACCACCCACCTTGACTACTGCAATGACCTCTATCTAGGGCTTCCTGGGGTTGATATCTGCCACCTGGAGCTGGTGCAGAATGCTGTGGCCAGGCTTCTGACTGGTACATCAAGGGCCAGTCACATTATGCCTGTGCTGTGTGAACTGCACTTGCTGCCTGTTCAGCGGAGGATCACCTTTAAGTTTGGCTTGCTAACCTTTAAAGCCCTACATGAACAGGGGCCCGGCTACCTGCAAAATCTCCTGACTCCCTACTGCCTCCCCATCATCTCCAATCCGCTGATGAGGGATTGCTAGAGATTTCCAGGGTTTGTTTAAAAACATCTGGTGCTCCTGCTTTCTCTTTTGCTGCACCTTCCCTATGGAATTCTCTACCTCATCAGTTAAGAGAATGCCTGACAGTCAATAGATTTAAAATTTAGTTGAAAATATACTTGTTTAACTTAGCCTTCACAGATGAACTTTAACTTACTGATATATTTATTGTTTTAGTGTAAATATTATGTTGTATATTGCACATTATTTGTGCAGTGCCTTGGTTTTAGAAAGGCGCTATGTGAGTGGGTGCAGGTCTCTTTGTGGACTAATTGGCAATGTGACACAGTTGCAGTTGTATATGAATGAAATTTATTCAGTTCTATCTCAAAATTTCTTCTTAGCAGGACAAATATAACATCAGCTGACTGGTACGATAACAAAAATAAAATAATCAGAATGGCAATGGCTTGAAAGGTGTTCTTCTCCTAACACCTGCTGGATCAATTCACAGAGCTCCCTGGAGATCACCTCCAGACCCAGGAGCACAATCTAATGTCACAGAGTGACTCTGTGATGGATTAGGGCCCTGGAACTTTTGGGGTTGGTGCTTTATGTAAAGCCTTTTGATACTATAACTATGTAAAATCAGAAATTAAATAAATAAATGTAAGCTTTAAAAGCTGAGGCCAAGTTAAAAGATAGTGTAGTGGAGACTAGTAAGGTAGAAAAAAAATAAAGCAAAGGGGAGGACAGAAGTAAGAGTGAGTCATTTAGTAACCCCCCCCCCCAGCAGTTCAGTTAAAGAGAGAGGGAGAACTGAATCCCTTGTGTAAAGGTAGTTGGGATTCTTTACAGGGTAATTGAGTTAATTTGGAGCTTAAATGAGTAGCACCAGTAATCTGTTTCTACTTGGGTTGAAAGAACACTTTTAGTCCACAAAGAGACCTGCGCCTGCTCACATGCTATATAAATAAAGGTTTGATTGATTGATTGATTGATTCATTGATATTCATAATACCATACATTTATATTAATTTAACAACAGCAGCAGCCAGATTTTAGGGATGTTTACAATTATTATTGCTGAAATCCTCTTAAAAATATTTTTTTGTGGCAAGTATCCCTTGTGTGCACAATTTCAAATAAATGCCTGCTTTCTTTTAATTAAGCACATCATATTTATAGTATTTTATTGTAGCATCCAAAAAGTCTATGTTGTTTCCTCACCTTCTGAGCCATTTATTTATTTATTTAGTGATTCAGAAAAGACCTTTGAGCGTAAGCTCTTTCACAAAGGTTCAGCGTCATAGATTGCAAAACAAAGTACAATAGGAGAAAGCAAAGGTACATTACAATGAACGATACAGCTCAGATTCAGAACTTACAGAATAACTCAAAAAATAGGTACAAGTTAAAATAACAAGAAAAACACATTATGCGGGTGGGGAGAAATAAGCAGACACAAAGTGCCTTGTCAGTAGTTCAGAGGGATGAGGAAAGCTGTCAGTGGGGTGAAGAAAGGAGGTACAAGAGACAGGCATGTACTGTGGTGGAGGTGAAGGGTGGGGGAAGAAGGGTGATAAGGTATAGGGAGAAATGGTGGGGTGAGGGGAGGCTGAATGGGGAAGACATGCTAGAGTAAATGGTGGGGTGTGAGGGCACATGGTCAGGCAGCCTGCATTAGTAGTGACTGTTAGGGAAACTCACAGGACTGTGACTTGGGGGAGGTGGGGGGGTGCAAAGAAGCATGATGCAAACTGATTGCTGAGTCAAGTCATGAGAAGGGACAGAGGGAGGGGTACCTGAGGCCTAACTAGTTATTTTTTGTTTAGCATTCTTTCTTTCATTATTTAGTAAACATTTTTTGTCCAAGAATGGAACACTGAACAAGAGCTCACTTTAGGTGCACCCTGGGGTGGAGTTAAATGGGGGGAAAATAACAGTCAGAGGACAGCATTCACAAAAAAAGTGCAAACTATGAGAGTACAAGAATAATGCTGTCTACAGCAAAGTAGTTCAGGAGCCAGAGCATATTGCAGTAACATAGTACTATAATAAGGTTGAACGGCACTGCAGGAGGTGCATCATGTTTGTCCCTTCTGCTCCATAAGCAGGGATAATGAAAGTAGACTGTGCATGCATATTCTAATGACTGGGGATTCCCAATCCTTATCCATTCTAAAATGCAAGGTACCAACTGAATATCTTTGTAAGCAGAAATTTGTCTAGACTCATTTTGAAGGTCTTTATTGTCTTTATATCTACTGTCTATACTGGTGGACTGCTCTACATGTTGCCCACCCCATGCAACAATTGGGGCATCCTAATGTTACCCCAGAATTTACCACCTCTGACCTTCAGGATATGTCCCTAGATCCAGCTGGAGACATCAGATCAAACATCTCTGTATAATCCATCTTTGCTGTTATCTTGTAGTATGCATTAGAGCGATATCATATCCCTCTCTGCCTCCTTTTCTACAAGGTGAACATGTTAAGTGACTCTAGCTTCTCATCATAGATCATGTCCTTCATAACCCAGATCATTTTAGTTGCCATGTTTCGCCCTCCTGCCTCCTGGCTGCTCAATATCTTTTTCTTTTACAGAATCCAGAACAGCATATAGCACAATGGTGGAGCCTGGAGATCTACAAAGCAGCAGGACACATTTTCTACTCTTTTGGTCAAACTATTTTGATGCACTACAATATTTTGCTGACCCTGATGACAGCAGCTGCAGATTGATTGTCCAGCTGAAGCACCTTGTCTTTTATGGTGCTCAAGACATTTTCCTCCTTCACTGCATCAGGTGGTGCCCCACATAGAGTGTAGATCCTACAGCAGTTTTTTTTTTCTCTCCAAGTGTAGCACCATGTATTTAGAAACATTTTGTCAGATGCTCTAGGAGTCTTATTGGTTCTGTATAATGTGGGCGAAAACAAAGAAGGTGAGGGTAAAAAGGGCACAGCAACAAGAGCTCCCATCAAGACAGTGAGAGGCAAAAAGGGCGACGTCACCCAATGTCATCAGAAAGCTGACCCCGTAAAGTACGACACTGCACACTCAGCCCCATGCACCCCATGGAGTTATAAAAACTCTGTGGCAGGGCACATTAGGGAGCAGGAGGCAGAGAGATGCCTTCACTGCACAATGCCCACAAGTCCCATGTGCCCATTTGAGGTGTGCCCACATTACAGATCCCTTGTTCCTGCACCCTTATTCCCACACCCCTCTTAACAGTATACCAGTCTTACTAGTCACCCAGCTTGCTTACATGTCCTGATGTTTTTCCCATCCTCAAGGGAGTCCACCACTTTGGCCATCTTAATGGCATCAGGGGAGTCAAGCAGCTGCTGGAGACCCCATCCCCCAGATTGTTAATGAAAATTTTAACGCAGTTGCCCCAGCACTGATTCCAGTGAGTATACCTTTCCACTTAGGAGAGTTACAAGCAATCTTGAACTCTAACCAAAAAATGTACATGGCTTTAATCACTGAAACCTGGTGGATGGAAGATGACACATGGAACAGGATTATTCCTGGATATTACCTTACAAGGTTAGACAAAAAAAAAAAAAAAAAGAAAGGAGGAGGTATAGCATTGTATATCTCTAATGAAATCACAGCAATAGACATAACAGACAAAATTAAGAATCAAAGGGCTACTACAGAAACAACCTGGTTGCAAGTTAATCCAAACACCCCCAAATAAATCATTATAGGCTTATGCTATAGGCCATCAAACATTGAAGAGGTTGTTAATCAAGAGATAATACAGGAATTAATAAATGCTTGTGACATGAGAATCTCTGTCCTTACCAGTGAATTAAATTATAGCAATCCGGAGTGGGACAACAAAACAGCAACCACCAGACAAAATGACAATTTCCTTATTACTTGACTAGAACTGAATTTAACCCAATATGTTATAAAGCCTACAAGAGGTAAAAACATACCAGATCTTGTCATCAGCTCAAAGTATTAAAATTAGTGAATGTATAGTCGTTCAACCATTAGGTAACAACAACCTCTCATGCATATATTTTAGTATCCAGTGTACATATCAAAAACTATGAGGCTGTGCAGAAATTTACTTATATAAAACAGCTAACAAGCTAAAAATAAACTTAGACATTTCCATTATTGATTGGAATGCCCTCCTTAGAGATAAATTGACTGAGGATTGCAGGGAACGTATAAAGCAGGGTGTACTAAATACTTGCAACAAACACATCAAATAAGTCAAAAAGTACAATGGTAAAGGAATTAAGCCAAAATGGTTAAACAAAACAACAAAAATAATGAAACTGCTAAAATGAAAAAAAAAAAAATATATATACAGACTATATGCAAAATAACACAACACTAGCATGGAACACATTCAAAACCACACATAAAACCTGTAAAACTGCTATAAGCAAAGCCAAAGGAGAAATGGAAATCAAACTGGCATCTGCAGCCACAAAAGGGAACTATAAACAGTTTTACAGTTACATTAACTCTTTAAGGAACTCAGATTCAAAACTAACAGCAATTATAGAAAATAATAAAACCATCACAGAACTGATTGAGATGGCCAACATATTCCAGACAATTTTTTTCTATTTACTCTAAACCTAGTACAACCCACAAACAGATTATGTCAATAAATTACAATTATCATAGTATTACAGTAAATGAAATAGCAATGAAAATAGATGATCTTGGGCCAGCCTTGTGGCGCTGAGGGTTGAGGCGCTGGACACCAAACCTTGTGCTATGCCAGTGATCTGGGTTCAAAAATGGACTCGGGTTGCTCAGGGACCAGCAGGGGTGAGAAAGGATCAACTGTTCATAGACAGCTCTCCTTCCTCAGGGAGGGGAGATGGTGAGGTGTGCTGTCACCTGACACCTAGCAGTGGCTGGATGTCAGCATATGCTCACTGCCAGAATGGGGAGGGACCCCTTGTCCAGGGTGTAGGCTGCTTCTGTGTAGGCAGAGCCCAGCTGCATCACCTATTGCACGTCTGTGGGCCCAGGGTGCAAACCAGGTGGAAAAATGGGAGCTGGCAGGCTCCAAGATGGCCCAATGAGTCCCTGCAATAAGCCACCCTGACTTCTGGATTGTGCCAGGGGGACAATGGTTAAGGCACAGGTCAGGAACTATAGGAAAACTGGGAGCAGTTGTAGAATTCACCAAAATATTTATTTATACTAACAGTAACATAAAAAATAAAATTGTTCAGTTTTACTATTTACAAAGGCAAAATAAAATAGAGGAGATTCATCAGTTTTCCTTCCATCTCTGTCCAACTTGCAAGCAATTGCTGCTCTGTCTTATAAGTCCTTCCAACCCTCCCATTCATAACAAACATCTTCCAAAGTGTTCTTGTATATTTCTGGCAGGTGCTTCTGGAACACAGTGTCCCAGAAAAGATGCCCCGTTTTCCACAGCTCTTGTAAAAGGCTTAAAGATGCACTCAGGTAACCTCTTGAGTTTCCAATAGCTTTTTGCAATCATCTCAGACTTTAATTATATACATTTCAAAAATGAACACTATATAATTTCTAAACAAAGGGATCCCAATATCAGTTACATTTCCACATAATGATTTGCATATAATTTTATACCAACAGATATGCAAGGAAGGAAAAGACAAACAGCAAGGGAAGACTGAGAAATAGCGAGAGGCAAAGAATTGCAAGACTGTCGGGGTGATCAAATCCTAGGTCTGACAGGAAAACTTGGTTGAGTAACCAGACAGAGAAGAGACAGGAAAGGAATAGAACAGACCAGGTTCTTGCATTCAAACTCTCCATAACAACTGGGACAGGGTCCTAGTCCACCCTGTCACATAGACCCCCTTCATTAAGAAGGAACCTGTTTTATCGAACAGGTTTCCAAAACGTCCTATTATTTCTCTAACATAAGCTTCTAAGTTTCAGAGATTAAGCATATGTGCATTATTTGTTTTTTCTAACAGTACAGGAATCAGTAAAGTTTAAACTTATACATTTGTTTTTCAGCCTTCAGAACCCTCAATTCCTGATTCATATCTTGACAGAAAATCAGCATTGCTATTCTCTTTACCAGATTTGTGTATCACATTGAATTTAAATGGTTATAGTGCCAGGTACCACCTTGTGTTTCTGGAATTTTTATCTTTCATTTTTTTTAAGCCAACAGAGAGGATTGTGATCTGTTATAAGTACAACGTCAGTTCCTAGCAAATAAAACTTAAGGGACTCCATGGCCCACCTTGCTGCTAAACATTCCTTTTCAATAGTGCAGTACATTTTCCCTCTGTCATGCAACTTCCTACTTATATACAGACTAGGATGTTCTTTCCCATCTATATTTTGACTCAGAACAGCATGAAGACCTACCTCTGATGCATCTGTTTGTATCAAGAATGGTTTCTCAAAGTCTGGGCTTCTTAAAACAGGGGCTGAATATAATGCAGCCTGTATATGGCTTGAAAAGCTTCATCACACTCTGGGGTCCATTTCACATTACTTGGGAACAGTTTCTTTGTGAGTTCAGGGAGGGGGAGTAGCTAACTCAGCAAAGCTAGGAACAAATCTCTGATAATAACCAGCCAGACCTAAAAATTACCTGACATGTTTCTTTGTTTTAGGGACAGAGCTGTTAGCTATAGCTTCTATTTTAAAAATTTCTGGCTTAACTTCTCCATTTCCCAACACATAGCCCAAATATCTGGTTCCCTGCATGCCCAATGCACATTTGGTAGGATTAATAGTCAGACCTGCATTTTTGATAGCTTGGATAACTGTTCGAAGGTGCTTCAGGTGGCTTTTCCAGACTGGACTGTACACCACAACATTGTCCAGGAATGCAGCACAATAACCAGTGTGAGGTGATAAAATTACATAGAAACATAGAAGTTGATGGCAGATAAGGACTGCAAGGCCCATCCAGTCTGCCCATTTCTTTTTCTACCTTATTAATGTGCCATAGGCATTTGCTCTGTCAATGGCCTATCTATTCATACTCATCTGTATTGCTCCCTTATGCCTATCACATGCCTGTTTGAAGCCCTGCATTGTATTCATATCCCCCACTTCCTGGGGTAGGCTGTTCTATGCATCCACCACTCTTTATGTGAAAAAGAACTTCCTCACATTGCCCCTTAATCAGCCTCCCTCTAATCTCATGCTGTGTCCTCTTCTCCTGCTATTTTCCTTATATTGAAACATGTTAGACTCTTTCACTTTGTTAATGCCCTTAAGGTGTTTGAATGTTTCAATCATATCACCTCCCTCTCCATCCTTTGCTCTAGGGTATACATATTGAGTTCAGTTAATCTGTCCTCATATGTTTTCTGATGCAGTCCCTGCACCATTTTGGTTGCCCTCCTCTGGACTGCCTCAATTTGGTTAATGTCCTTGTGAAGGTGTGGCCTCCAGGACTGCATGCAGTACTCCAGATAGGGCCTAACCAGTGTCTTGTAAAGAGGGATTATTACCTCCATCTTCTGACTTGTGATACCCCTACTAATACACCCCAACATCCGTCTAGCCTTACCTACTGCTTTAGAGGTCTGCTTGGATGATTTCAGGTCATCGGCGAAGATGATGCCCAAGTCTCTTTCTTCCTTTGTGACTGCCAGCAACTCCCCTCCCAGCCTATAGGTGGCTTCAGGGTTTATCTTCCCTATGTGCATGATCTTGCACTTCTTTGTGTTAAACCCCAGTTGCCACTCTTCAGACCATTTTGCTAGTTTATCCAGATCTCTTCTCATTCTGCCCGCATCATCTGGATCATCTACTCTGTTGCAGATCTTGGTGTCATCTGCAAACAGACAAACCTTACCCTCTAGTCCATCTGCAATGTCACTGATGAAGATATTGAAGAGGACTGGCCCCAGGACTGATCCCTGAGGTACCCCACTTGTGACTTGCATCTCTTCTGACTGTATACCATTTACCATCACTCTCTGTTTTCTACCTGTCAACCAATTTTCCACCCAGTTGACCAATGTCTGACCCACCCTGAGCCTACCCAGCTTATTAATTAATCTTCTATGTGGAACAGTATTGAAAGCTTTGCTGAAGTCAAGGTAGGCAACATCAACTGCTTCCCCTTGGTCCACCACTCTGGTTACCCAGTAAAAGAAATCTATGAGATTAGTTTGACAGGACCTTCCTTTTGTAAACCCATGCTGTCTTGGATCCTGTGCTCCTATGGATTCCAGGTGTTACACTGTTCTTTCCTTAAGGAGTGTCTCCATAATTTTGCCCACTACTGAGGTAAGACTGACTGGTCTGTAGTTCCCTGCCTCCTCCCTGCTACCACTCTTGTGAAGCGGGATCACATGAGCCCTTCTCCAGCCTTCTGCAACCTCTCCTGTGCTCAGAGACTCACTAAACAGTTCTGATAGTGGCTCTGCTAGTTCCACCATTAGCTCCTTTAGTACCCTGGGATGTATGCCATCAGGTCCCATTGCCTTGTCCACCATGAGCTTATCGAGCTCTTGTAGGACTCTTTCTTTTGTGAAGGGACTAGTGCACACCTCCCTCCCTCCCCCCTGTGTCCATGGTGCTGAGCTGTGGGCCCTGCCCTACCTTATCTTCAGTAAATACTCAGCAGAAGTATCTATTTAGGATAGATGATTTTACATGGTCCTCCTCCTCACATGCCCCCTTATCCCCTTTGATCTTAGCAATACCCCCTCTGGACTTTCTCCTTTTACTAATGTATTTATAGAAAGTATTATCACCTTCTTTTACTGTTCGTGCTAGTGTTTCCTCAGTTTGGGCCTTTGCCTGCCTTACTGCATTCCCTGCTTCCCTTAGGGAAGTTTGGTATGCCTCCCTATCTTCATCCTTCTGTGTTCCCTTATATTTCCTGAAGGCCAGCCTTTTGGCTCTGACCTTTTCTGCTACTGTGTTTGAGAACCAAAGCAGTTTCCTTCTTCTTTTGCACTTCCTTTTCTCACTAATACAATGGGATGTTGCTTCAAGTATTGCGTCTTTAATGCTTGCCCACATTGCCTGTACCCCCTCATCTATATTTCTTTTTGCCAAGGCTATCTTAACTCTGTTTGCCATCTCATCAAAGTCAGCTCCTCTGTAGTCCCATATAACATCCATGTACTGCTGGAATGTAGCTGGCACACCATATAAACCAAATGTCTTGGTAGTGAACTGATAGAATCCAACAGGAGTGGCAAATGCAGTTTTGTCTTTGGATTCTTTAGCTAAAGGGATTTGGCAGTAACCCTTAGTGAGATTGAGGGTACTGATATAATTTGTACTCCCCCATCTGTCCACCAAATCATGTATTCTGGGCAAAGGATAACTGTCAAATTCTGACACTTGATTACGTTTCCTAAAATCAAGGCATATTCTAACACCCCCTTCTCTTTTGTTTACAATTACCATTGGAGATGAACAAGCACTCCTCTATGATACCCAATTCTTTCATTTTTTGTATTTCCTTAATCACGTCACCTCTTAACCGCTCTGGTACCCTGTATGTCTTTTGCCTAACAGGGCAAACAATCCTTGGCAGTATTGTGTGCTCGACCCCTTTTGCTCAGCCTGGTACTGTGGTAAAAGTACTGTCAAATGTCTTTAGAACATTACAAATTTTTGCTGTTTGTTCTGTGGTTAAGGACACATTCACCTTTACAGTATCAGCATTAACAATTTGTTGGTCTATCATAAGTGACATCAATATCTTCCTTATCACTTTCTGGTTAAATTAGCAAAGCAGCCTTTGGCATTTTACAACCCAGTTCTTGAGGATGTTAGCATGGTAAATATTAGTAGGATTTTTCCTGTCAGGGGTCTCAGTCTCATAGTTAATGGTGCCAGTACATCTAAGTACTCTATAAGGCCCTTTCCACTTCATTAACAGTTTATTTTCTGTTGTGGGTAACAGTAGCAAAACCATTTCACCTGGCTCGGAAACGTTTTCTTTTACCCCATGATCATAATATACCTTCTGATGGTTTTGGGCCTTTTCCTGATTGCTATGGGCAATTTCAATGTATCTTGCCAGCTTCTTTATTAGGGCACACATATAAGACATTATAGATTGTTTCTGAGTGGGGTTATAGTTCCACATTTCTTTTATCACATCCAGTGACCCTCTCGGCTGTCTACATACATCATTTCAAATGGTGAAAACCCTGTTGATGCCTGCAGCACTTCTCTGTAGACAAAAAGTAGGTAAGGCAAGTATTGATCCCAATCTTTCCTTCCCCTTTTACAAACCTTTTTAACATGTATTTTATGGTTTGGTTAAAACGTTCAACAAGACCGTCTGTCTGAGGATGATAGGAGTAGTTTCTTATGGCAGTGATACCTAGTAGTATGTGCAGCTCCATAAGTAATGCAGCACCAAAATTACTACCCTGATCAGTAGTAATTTCTTTAGGTATGTCCACTCTGCTAAACATTTTTGCAAGCTGTGTTGCCACTTATGAAGCTGTGACAGTACACATTGAAACTGCTTCTGGGTATGTAGTAGCATAGTTGCATACTACCAGTATAGATCTTAGAGTATGCATGGCTTAAATCCCACTTAGGCTGACACCATCTGTCATCGAATCACAGGTCAGGAAGCATAGGAAAATTAGGGGCAGATGCAGAATTGACCAAAAGTATTTATTTGTACTTGCAGTAAAATAAAAAAGATAATTGTTCAGTATAACTATTTACAGAAGCAAAATAAAATAGAGTTGTCCTTCAGTCATGTGTCCAACTTGCAAGCAATTGCTGCTCTGTCTTATAAGTCCTTCCAACCCCACATTCTTAGCAAGCACCTTCCAAAGTGTTCTTGTATATTTCATGCAGGTACTGCTAGAACACAGTGTCCCAGAACAGAGGCCCCCTTTTCCACAGCTCTTGCAAAATGCTTAAAAATGCATTCAGGTAACCCCTTGAGTTTCTAATAGCTTTTTTCAATCATCTGAAACTTTAATTAGATTCATTTAAAAAATTAACACTGTGTAATTTCTAAACAAAGGGATCCCAATATCAGTTACATTTCCACATAATGATTTGCATATATTTCATACCAGCAGATATGCAAGGGAGGAAATGACAAACAGCAAGGGAAGACTGAGAAATAGCAAGAGGCAAATAGTTGAGAGACTGTCAGGGTGAACAAATCCTAGGTCTCACAGGAAAACTTGGTTGTACAACCAGACAGAGAAGAGACAGGAAAGGCACAGAATGGAACAGATCCTTGCATTCAAACTCTCCATAACAACTTGGACAGGGTCCTATTCCACCCCGTCACGGGGGGAGAGTAAGCTGGCACTCCTCACCCTGGCCCTGCTGTGGGGGAACTACAGGGTACAGCTGAGCAGGGGACAGTCAAGCTTGGAGGATGAGCCCCACTGAGGGAGGGCCAGAGCTGTCTGCCAGCTCTGTGGAGCTGAAGAAAAGCATATAAAAAAATAGATGGGCTTAAACAAGTTGCTGCTCTTGGCCAGGATAACATAACACCTCAAATGATAAAACTAATGAGAGAAAGTATTAGTATTCCACTGAAAATACTATTTGAAAAATTGTTAAACACAGAAAACATCCTGAAAGACTCAAAAACTGTGAAAATAACTCCAATTCACAAGAAGGGGACCAGGCTGGACATCTGGAACTATTGTCCATTTAGTTTGACATCTGTACCTAGCAAGACTTTAGAATCGATAGTAAAGGACAGGCTTCTTCTACATATGAAACTAAGGGATGTTTTAGACATGGATCAAAATGGCTTTTCTATGGGCTATACTTGTATCACAAACCTCATTTGATTTGATGAAAACATCAGCCAAATACTGAGGGGGGAACGGTGGATGTGATCTTGCTAGACTACTGTAGTGCTTTTGACACTGTTCCACACTAGGCAGTAATAAAAAACTAACAAACCTCAACACAGACAAAAACATAGTGAAGTGGGTAGGTAACTGGTTCACTGACAGAACCCAGAGGCAAGCCATAAATTGTTACTTATTAGAGGAGGGAAAGGTGACAAGTGGAGTTCCCAAGTGTTCTGTATTGGGTCTGCCAATATTGCAACTATTTTTAGCTGACCTAATAACAACATACAGAACAGCGTCACTAAATTTGCAGATAACACTAAACTTGGAGGTCATAGTGATACTGTGGAACAAATTAAAGGGATACAATTAGACAAGAATGTAATAACAAATCAGGCATTGACAAATGCTGTGTTGTACATCTAGGAAAAAACAGCTTCCCTCACCAGTATGTATTGAGTAATACAATATTAAAATCCACCAATACGGAAAGGGATCTGGAAATACTCATACATACTGACTTAAACTTTAAAGACCAATGTGTGAGTGAGGCATCAAAGGCAAACAGAGTATTAGGGGCTCTAGAAAGAAACATAAAATGCTGAAGTCCTAATACCATTGTATAGATCGATTCCCCTTCACAAAAGTGGGAGCAAGGCAGAAGCAGGAAACTATAGACCTGTTAGTTTAACCTCAGTGATAGGGAAAATGATGGAATCACTTCTAAAGGAAAGAATTGTCGAGTATCTAGAGGCCAGAGGGGCACAAGACCCTAGGCAGCATGGATTCACAGCGGGAAGGTCATGCCAGATGAATCTGATAGATTTCTTTGACTGGGTGACCAAAGTAGTAGATCAGGGAGGGGCTGTGGACATGGCCTACCTAGACTTTAGCAAGGCATTTGACACAGTCCACACAAAAGATTAATATATAAGTTAGCCAGCCTGGGAGTGGGTCCCAAGATGACAGCCTGGGTAAAGAATTGGCTGGAGAATAGGACACAGAGAGTAATAGTAAATGGAGTCCACTCAGAAGAAAGGAGGGTTACTAGCGGGGTACCGCAGGGTTCAGTATTAGGACCAGTCCTCTTCAATGTCTTTATAAGCGACATTGCAGAAGGACTGGAAGGAAAAGTATGTCTCTTTGCAGATGACACTAAGATCTGCAACAGAGTTGATGCACAGGGTGGGATGGAAAGGATGAGAACAGACTTGGCAAGGTTAGAGGAATGGTCAAATGTATGGCAGCTTAGATTCAATGCTAAGAAGTGCAAGGTAATGCACCTGGGAAACAAAAACCCAGGGGAAGAGTACACAATGGGGGGTGAGATACTAACAACAACAAAATGGAAAGGGACCTGGGGGTAGTCATATCAGATGACCTAAAGGTGGGCAAGCAATGTGAGAAGGCAGCAAGGAGGGCTGGGAGGATACTGGGATGCATAGGGAGAGGCATCACCAGTAAGAAAACAGGAAGTTATTATCCCTCTGTACAGACAGCTGGTGAGACCCCATCTGGAGTACTGTGTGCAGTTCTGGAGACCCAATCTCCGCAAGACATAGACAGGATGGAAGCTGTCCAGAGGAGGGCAACTAAAATGGTGCAGGGTCTGCACCAGAGGACATATGAAGAGAGACTTAAGGAGCTTAATATGTATAGCCTCGAGGAAAGGAGGGAGAGGGGGACATGATAGAAACTTTCGAAGTACCTCAAGGAATCAACAAAGTCCAAGAGGGTAGCATCTTTCAAAAAAGAGGTATGCAAGAACAAGAGGCACAATTTGAAGATAGAGGGGGGCTCAGAGGTAATTTAAGGAAGTATTTTTTCACAGAGAGGGTTGTGGATGCATGGAATGGCCTTCCGGAGGAGGTTGTGGAGTCAAAATCAGTGGTGGAATTCAAGCATGCATGGGATAGTCATAAGGCAATTCTGGGGGGTGGGGGTAGAAAGAAGTAGGCTGCTGGTTAACTAGGATCTGCAGCTTATCCAGTAGGTAGGGAAATGGGCAGACTGGGTGGGCCAAGCGGTCCTTATCTGCCGTCAAATTCTATGTTTCTATGTTTCTATGTTTCTATATGTAAGACCCTTTCTTGACTTTTGTAGTCATCTTTGGTGCCCACACAGGAAGTCAGACATAAACAGGATAGAGAGAGTGCAACATAGAATGACAAAAATTATGCTGGAAACAAAGGATAAGCCATATGAAGAAAGAATAAAAAAACCTGAAACTACACACCTTAGAGGAACATAGAAAAAGAGGGGACTTGCTGCTGTTCTATGAGGTAAAGCTTGACCCTTACCTTATGAATGAGCTGAACGTTAACTTTAAAGACATCAACTCAAAAAAAAGGAGGGGGGGAATGCATTATAAGTGATGGGTAGATGACTCAGAACTAATAAAAGAAAAAAAATACAGAGAGGGTTTTGAACCTCTGGAACAGTCTCCTTGAGGATAAAATAATACACACAATTAAGCAAATCTTTAAAAGAAGACTATTGTAGATAAATACATAATTTTTTTATTTATTGAATTTTGTTGACCCGGTAAGCCCAGTGGGCCTAGAAGTCCCTTTTTCAGGTGTGACTGGGGGGAGTTGGGATACAGATGGCGAGCAACTGAAACTGAACCAGATTAAGCTGTTGGTGGTATTTTTAGTGGAAAGTTTAAATACGACCATGGATCATAAGGAGCTGCTTTTTGGCTATTGCCTTATTAGCTCTTCAGACATTGGTGACATTAGTGCCATAGTGTACTTCCCATCCAATCCAACCCTTTGCTTTCTGCCCCCAAGCCAGTTAACAATCCAACTTCAGCATGGTTCATGTATGACACACTGGTTTAATTTACCCTGAAGCTTGTCATGTGCCACATTGTCAAAGACCTTACTGATGTCCAGGTAGACTGCATCCATGGCCCAGGATCTGCCCAGCTCCCTAATCATCCTCTTAAAGAAGGTATTCAGGTTAGTTTGGCATGATCTGCCCATCATAAAGTAATTCTGAAAGTTGGTAAGAAACTTGGCCTCAACTATGTCCTCCAATATTTAGCCTCTATTATGATTTCAATGTCCTTGCCAGCACTGATGTCAGATTAATGGCCTTTACTTGGTTTTAGTATTGCGCTGTGACATCCCGTATGCCTACATCCCTGACAGTGACAGACACAATGCTGAGTGCTGGCATTGTACTGTCAGGGATGTCAAGACAGCCATCGGAAGCGCGCACCCTGAACCTCCCATGTGGGAGCTCTGCACTTCACATCTCCCGGTCTCTAAATATACAACTCTGAGTCAGAGTTGTATCAGGGAGGGGGTGCAACACCAGGAGATATACCGCCAGTGTCTGCAGGTACCAACACAGTGACCTGACAATTTCAGGCAAAATCTGTCACTGTGCTGGTCTTTGTGGTTGCAGAATTGGCCTACCATCGGTATACCCCTGTACTTACCCAGGTTCACCCTTGCCCCCACTTTACAGTCTCCATTACCATACCTGTTTGGGCAGAATCCTGTAAAATTATTGCAAGCAGTCCTGTTAGTTATTCCCTTAGTTTCACAGTGATCCTAGTGTGTATCTTGTTGGCCCCTTGGTATTTAAGCATCTTGAGCTTTGCCAGATAATCATCTACCATAGTGTGATTTTGCTGGCTGCACTGTGGCTACCTCTGATGTAATAAGCTGTTCTAATGAGCAGCCTCTCCCCAGCTTAATTGAGCAAACAACAGCAGACCAGGGGACAAAGTACATACAGCACAATGACATAAATTGTACCTTACTGTTACCTAACTCAAAAGGCAACCCTGATTTACATGAAGGGCCCTGTTCTCAAAAAATTGTTTTCACCAGGTGTAGGATCTGAGGTAGACAAATATAACCCTTGGTTCTTTTATAACACAACCAAAGCAATTAGATCTCAGTCAAGATAGGGGGGAAGAATACAGTCATGCTAAGTGTATCCCACCCAGTCCTGTGGGCCCCATTACCCAGCCATATGGAATGCCATTTAAAGCCACCCCCCACCACCACCATGCTACACTGGTACAAAGCTACCTTTAGATCAAGGGCAGCATGGATGGGTGGAGCTGCTCCAGATCATAGGCATTCAGTCAGATACTCATGCTGTTCCACAAGCAGATGTCTGCCTTTTCATGGTTAAGAAAATGTCAGGATACAGCAGTCTTCTAGGACTACTATAGTCTTACCAAAATCTGCAAAACAGATATAAATATTCCAGTCAGATCGTGTGATGTGCCCAGTTAACTTTTGAGGTTTCAAGGGTTTGGGTCTGGAGCAGGGGAGTGGATAGTCTCTGGACAAGTGAATTGTGGCCTGGTGGACAGGGGTGCATATCCACTAATACTTCTCTTAGGCTGATGTAACAGCCACGTCCCCTGCTGGAACTCTGCACCTTGGAGATTGTTTTAAGAATGTAGTACACTCAGTACCCACCCCTGTGTTGGCCACCTGCGTAGCTACACATGCAATGTGGATCAGGTCCTGAGGAGGTGTGCATCTCCCTCTGTGGATGTTGCCGAGTGCCGCAATGGTGTGCATCCTGTGCATGGGGGAACAAAGCAACTTTTGCCAGCCTTCCACAGGTGAAGAAAAGCTGACAGCCCTTAGAGGATCTGGCTCTTAGCTGGTCCAATTAAATTATTTTAAAGCGGTCAACATTTTCTAATGAAGGTATTTTCTTAACATGCATTTTAGAATTACCGTATTAACATACCATTATACATTACTTACTTTTCTTCTGTTGATTGTCTTTCTAATGGGTTTAATGTTCATGTTGCCTGCGTATCCCACACACAGCTTCAGTTTCTTAGATGCTACTTGGCTAATACAAAGAACATGCTGAACAAGAGTGGAATAAAAAGCAAAAGCAGTTTATTACAGATACTCATGCCAGAACATGTAACAGAGTTGCAGGGAGACAATTTCCACCAGTCAGCACCAGAGTTTCTCACTTCTATCCATGGAGGGACTGGCTGGCAGACACATAAGTATTACAGATAAGAATGCAGGTTTCAGATATGGTATGCAAACATAATTGACTAGATATAGCAAAGTGTAACAATTAGGCGGATCCCTCATGTGGAAACATCAGGAAATAAAATATGCATAGTCTGGGAAAATATTTGAACAAAGAGAAAGCAGTGTCAGCAAGTAATGGAAAATATGTTATCAGTTCCCTCTGAGACAAAGAAACTACAGAATAAGCAGAAAAGCATGTGGCATATAAGAAACATGTGAAAGCATTTAAAAGGCATAGCAGGTATAATGAATAATATATGTATATATAAATAAAACAGTAAAACAACAACAATAAGTAATGGAATAGAATAAAAAACAGTATGAACATGATGCATAGCACCAAATGACAGTGTAATACAGCAATATCTGAGTAAGAATAAAACAAGATTACAATATATAAGATTACTTGTGTTATGAGCTTGTGTAGGTGCTTATGGATACGGTTATGTGTGGGTCATTAGATGATATAGAACCCAGGCATAACAATCCCCCTCCCTGTTGCCTTGCAGAAAAGGCAACACAACAAAAAGAAGATGGTTAGGTCATGTTTCATTTCATTTAAAAGTCTGAGGTGCTAGCCATATAAAGGAACCTTATCTGTGCAAGATGTTGTGTAAAAGTATGCCTCAGAAAGCAAAGGATTAGTAGTGGATGAGTTAAAACAAGATATAAATTACTATCAAGCTTTAAAACACTGATTTGAATATCTGCTTTCCAAAGTACATACAACTTATAATGCAGAAAATTACATTTCTATAGCATACAGATAGGCAGGGTAACTGTGAAAGTGGTCCTATTCAGGAGTTGGCAAAGGGGTAATCACAGTTGATCAAATCATAAAACACAAAACAGAAACTAGGTATGTCAACACCACAGTGGATATGTGCATAAGGAAAACTGTTGATGTGTATTATCACAAAACATTGTTTGTAAAAACGGTGTTAAAATCATTGTCCATTTATAAAGAACAGTCCATATTGAGAGTGGAAAAGGCCGAAAACCGGGGCGTACAGGACACAGGCATACATTTTTGATTGAAGAATCTAATAACAATGTCCTTAAGGAGGAACCAGTCCATAAGGTTCAAGTTTGTAACCACAAAGCAATGTAGTTACATTTGAAATGTCATTTGTCGAAAGTTCATAACCCCACATGGCACATGGGACTGTGCAGATGTTTAACTGCATGGTAAGAAAGGTAATGTTCATGTAGCTGGCTGATGTTTGGCTGGATTGGCAAAGGCAAAGGTTGCATGAGATTGTCCATTGAATGTTTCAATGTAATAGCCACACGCACACAGGTGTTGCTTTTCATAAAAAGAGCAAATTTTTGCACATATATTGACAGTTTATAACAGAACAATACAAAACATAATTCATGAAAGAGCAACCAAGAGAACAGTCCATAGAATAAGAATCAAGAATACCATCCATAAAAGAACAACCAGTTCATATGAGGTGCCAGCCAAGTTTGGAAAACCAGCCATGAAGAAAAGTTGCATGTGTTGCTTGAAGATCTTACCAGTAACACTATGCAGAAACCTAAAAACCTTTAAAATGTTGTTAAAAACTTCATTTTAAAATACACACATATAGTCATTTTGAAAGAGAAAAGGACAATGGCATGGTTATTAGCAATGACTTTGCTTATGGTGTGATGTTACATAGACAAGTGATGGCATCGACCATGAACTCAGAGGTGCAGGTCGAGGTTCAATAATGAGAATATACCATTTATTCATCTGTGAATACACCATGTTTCCAGGTCTCAGAAGAGGCTGTGACAGTAGGAAAAAAAACATAGTTTTCCAGCCTATATGTTGCTGTTTGGCCTAGTTTAGGCCTATCTCATGAAATGAAAGTGCAGTATTATGCTTGTTATATGCACTTTGAACCTTTATCTTATGGCAGTATGCCATTTACACCATGTAACACTGGGATATACAACAGCACCTGTTGTGTCTGTGGGATTTGAAAAGGTCCCTTTTGTTAGGTCTGTTGTCTAGGGTGAAATACCCCTAGGTAGTCAGTAGTGTGGTACTCTGATACTGGGTCTTGAGAATGTATCAGTTCTATTGCAAAGAGGTCTGGTAACATGATGCTATGAAATCTAGAAGTGTTTGTATTGAAGCAGAATCTACATTCTGTCATATTATGTGTGAATTACACATTATTTACAAGTGTACCTGGAAGTGATGCGGCAATCAGACCACTAGTTGGTCTGGGTTTATGCTTGGAACATTGGGTAGGCTTTTTCTCTGTTGGGGTAACAGCAGTTGGAAACATGGCAGTGCTAGCAAAGGAATGAGGTGTACAATACTATGTAGTAGTATTATATGGAAATAGAGCACAAAAATATGGATGTATGAGTACAGTACAGGTGTAGAAACCTGTGTGTTGTGCTTGGGCCGGGCATACAAACAGGATGCCAGTGGGTGACCTTCTGTTATAGGGCCTACCTTGGAGTGTGCCATTAGCTAGGTGGGCCTTAGGGATTTGTTGTCAATTGCTAGCAGTCTGTCATTTAGTCTGTAAGTGAGATTGGTTAGGGGCCACCACAATGGTGTTCAGGTGTGCATGGTTATCATGTTAAAATTATTCTGGATGGGACAGCAATGCTGATCCCTTTTGTTTGGGAGTGAAAATGGTGGCACATAACCTATAAGAAAGAAATAATGGTAGCCCGTGACATGGGTGTCAGAAATTGAGTGCTTGCAATAATGGTGACTCAATCCCGGCACCCATGTCATGGGCTACTGCTGAGGAAGGGTGACTGGATGGGTAGGTGGGCACATATAGTGACAGGACATTGCAATATGTATATGTGTGCATAGGGAGCGAGCGTGATGGGAGAGTTGGCCTGGCATGGTTGGTGTGGGGCTGCCGATCTGGCCCCATAGCGAGGCGGGTGGGTGGCAGCCTAAAGCTGCAGGGTTCTGGGTTCAGTTTTGGGTCTGAGGGTGCCTACATTTTTGTGCGCCCGGCCCGAAAATCTTTATTTATCCAGATTTTGCACACCCCCAACATGCACCCTCCTGGAGTTAAGAATCCTTTAGTATGGGGTGTAGGGCACAGTCCTCCACATAAACATTTAAAATCTAAGTCCCCAACACCGTTTTCTTGTGCACCGGGGGTGTACGTCACCCAAATTGATTTTTGGTGATGTACACTCATCCTACCACTGATCACGCTTCTACTTTCACCCACATCATATAAATTCAAAATAATCATTCATGGGGGTGTTGTTAGGACATTTCAGATTTCTAAAACAATTAATTTGTCGTGTTAGTGGTTGGTACTTGTTACCCCCCCCCCATGTGGGTCTGACAGATGTCACACAAATGGGCCTAATATCCCAAAACATCCATGGATGTGGAGCAGTTTACTAAGCTTATACTTGATAAGCTGCAACAATATGTAAAAACATAATAGCATAAACACAAACATTGTCACAATGAAACAATAGTCATATTAAGTGCAGTGCAGAAAATACATTTTAAACATCGATCACATTTAAAATGAAGTTGGTTGTCAGAGTCCAGGAATGACTGTTGAAATAATATTGGTAGGCAGCTGGACCTGGTTCCAGCTGTGGGTAATCTGTGTTGCTGTTCTCAAAACATTTTTCCATTGATCACAACAATGGAATAAGGTGCAGAGGGTGGGAAATCCTAAGCATGTTTGTACTCTGGATAGCAAAATGTTAGCACAGACAATGAGAAAGATGTAGGAGTCTTGATATCTGATAATTTCCTCCATAATTTACTGATTAATTAGGTTATTCTTAGAGCCAATTGGATCATTTGGTCTATCAAATGAAATATTAAATCCAGGGACAGTGTTGTATTGATGCCACTCTTTAGAGCTTATATCCTCCCTCATTTAGATTTCTCATCTCAGTTGTGGTGTACGTTAAAAAAAGCAGGACATCATTCAATTAGAAAAGGTGCAAAGGTGATACACCAAAATAATGAGAGGCTTAAGAGATGTCCCATATGAAAATAGACTAGCCCTACTAAACCTGATGCCTTTATCTATTAGACGATTAAGAAGTGAACTCCTCCTTATGTATGATGTCATAAATGATCCATATCTAACAACCAATCTAGGTTTCTGCTTTAAGGAGGACACTTACAGTTTCAGAAGTCATCCACTACAGTTGCAAATTAGGAGATTCAATTATACCCCTTGGAAATTTTTTTACACACTACGTATTATTAAGCCCTGGAATGCGTTGCCTATTGAAGTGATTGTCAGTAGCTCTAAATTAATATTCAAAACACAGCTAGATAAGTTTATCTTTCTGGGTCCTTTCTAGTTATTACTAGTACATAGGAGCAATTTATGGACCCTACGGTTCTCTAGTTCCTTACAAATCCTAGTATGAATCCTAGTATGAATATGATTTGAGTTTTTATTCAATTTGTTGTTTATAGTGTTCCATCCACAGTACTTATTTGAATAGCCTACCACTCTGTTTTTTTTTTCCCAAGTGGCCTGGTTGTTTTGTTAGCCAGGCAGAGCACTGGGTCGGTAGGGTCCTTTCCAAGGTAATGACATGCTTTGGGATTTATTACTATTAAAGATTTGTCTGTTTTTTATGGAAGCAATGTTTCTGTACCCATAACACTTGTGGTCAATGGGAGTGTTCTTGTCCAGAAACTCCAGAGCATAACCTTTTTCTATGATAAAAGAGATACGTGAACAAATATGGGAATGTACACCGTTACCCCCCCAGCTCAGTTGATTACTTGTTGAGGGCCAAGGCCCATGCACCTGGTTGGTGCTAGTTGGCATAAAGCCACTTGCAAACAGATTGTGTACAGTTGTGATAGACTGCACTGGGAAGGCAAAGAGGCTGAACAGGCTTATAATGTTAGATTACATTATATTTTTTCAAAACTTGTAAACAACAAATGGGTTATTAGCAAACACACATTTTTCTTTTTTGTGTGCTCTTACTGGAGTGACAGTGGGTTTACCTCCCTCATTTCTGGTTCTGCTAGCTGGAGCTCATTCAGGTCCAAAAAGACTTTTATTTATTTGAACCACTGTAGGTGCTGCATTGCAAGGTGGCATGGTTCAATCCCCCCCCCCCACAAGCTCCTTGTATAGTTCAGGAGGCTTGGCTTATAGTATATCATATCCATGGAAATTCCATAGATATGGTGAATCACATTAAGAATGGTAACAGCTGCAGCATCATACATGCCCATCACTAATAAACTGTAAAAGCCTCCTATCAGTGAGTGCAGTCTATAATAAATAGTACACATACAGCTGGTACCATTCCTAGACTGTTACTGTCAGAAATAGGCATGCAATGATTTTTTAGTAGTTAACTATGTCATTAACAGTTCCAAAAATTATCTGCCCCTCACGGGCACACCAGTTGTTAAAACAGTTATTAATGTAAGCGATCAGTTAATGGGGAGGGCATATATACAATTCATTCCTTTAGCTCCCCCACAGCTTCTTCTTTTGTGAATGAGGCAGCTTGGATATTATAGGATCCTGTATGACCAATTCTGGAGCAGAAGCGTGACAATACAATAGTAAATACTATTAGATTTACTTGTAACAGGTTTTTGCATAAATGTTAGATAACCCTTTATTCCCAATAGTGGCGTGGATATTTATCCACAAATATTTTGGCATGCTGAATAAATACTGATGGGTTTGACCCAATTTGTCATAAAAAAGATAATAAAGGCAATATAGTATCCTTCTATAATTCAAATTATATAACATTATAATGAAATTGGACAACTGGTTAAAGCATTTTTTACATTACCAGTGGTTGTTTGTGAAGGATTGTCTCATCCCTGTAAGAGAGAAAAAACAAAACACAAGCCATGAAAAGGAATATCTCTTTTCCTCAGAGTGTTTTCCTTGTGGAAGGTTAGCATTGGTTTTCAAAATGCTGATACTTATATTAACTCTGTACAGATGTATGCCTCGAGTACCCTTGCGAGTAGGATTTTTATTGTAGCTGTCATTACACTCCGATGGATTCCTGAAAATGAAATTTAATTAGACTTAAACTCAGACAGGTGTCCCTAATTCTCTGAATTTGACATTAGAACTGTGTCATTAACACACACATCATTCTGAAGAATAACACACAAGCTATAATACTGGTATTTTGTAGGTACAAAATTGAAAAAAAAGGTGTTAAATTCAGACCTGTAACAAACATAAAGTGTAAAATCTCCCAAAACAGTTATAATACTTTTTGTGGCAGTGTAAATTGTGTAGCTAGCTTTGTTAAAGTAAACGGCTTATTACAAATGCTGGGGGTGATAAGCCCCCCTCCCTGATCATCGTGTGATGCATGGGGATAATTGATACAGGAAATGGATGAAAAAGCCATGAGAACCACCATGAAGGAAGGCATATATAGGAATGGATGGGTTTGTAGATATCAAGCAGCTTTTTGGCTGCAATTCCAGGGAGAGAAAAAAATTGCAGTCCTAACGTCAAGTACAGATGATGAGGACTAGAAAAAAAAAGTAACTTTTAAAAGTGCTATTGATGTGCACTCCCTATCAAAGTTATATTTGGATAAGAAGTACTGATTTAATTAGAGTGGTAGATCAGTTTTGAGCTGGAAAAACAGGTACAGCTCAAAAGCACAAGGAGGTCAAGTAACTTGCCAAAGGTCAAACACTGTGCAAACAATGGCCACTGGGATCCAAACCCAGCTATAGCTACAGTGTTCTTCAACACAGTGCTGAATGAGAGTTCTTACTGTAGAAAGTGTGGGATAAATGACAGATACCAGAAGGTAATATTTAGTGCATAAAAAACACAATAAATGTGTTTATCAATTTATTTGCAAAATCTTTGCAAAAACAAAACAAAAAATATATTTACAGAAAGAAAATTGTGGGTGTTAGTCCATCACACCATCTCAACACATCAGGAAATACTTCTTCATCATACGCCTATCTTTCTTCTGTATATTCAATATCCAATACCTAGTTCCCAGCAATACAGTGTGTAAGCTGTCACACTAGCTCCTTCTCCCTCGGTGGTTAGAAGATACTGACTCACACACACTTCTTAGTCCTCTGGTGGCAGGTTTTATAGCAATCCTTAGGGTAACATCACAATCAGGGAAATCTCCCACTTAACATAAAATATACCTTTATGTGATCCTATCTAAGGCTATCTTGGATCATTACTTTTACAATAGGAAAAACAAGCATTTATGTTATATTCCTTCTATGACTATATCCTAAAATATCAGTTTTAGATCATCTAAACCTTAATTAGGGTGTTTTTACCTCATTTGGAGCATAGCTCCTCCCACTTGCTGTGATCTCGTCTCTCCTGATTTTTACAAAAGCAGTCACTTCAGGCGCTTTCAGTCTTATAGTAGGAATCTCCCCATAATGGCAAGAATTCAGGTAACAATAAATGAAAAACATTTATTTGTTCATTTTCACATGTTTTATATACAGGAATACCCAGCCTGGACAGGGGAATGACAAATGAGGGGCACGCTTCCTATTTGCCTTCCCCTGCCAGCCCAGGAGACCTGATACTGAAGCACAGGTCATTTATTTTAACAAAGAAAAAGGATTTATTTATTTAAAGTTGCAGGCTTTATACCTAGTAAGCCTCTACAAACTGTTGTAGCAGTCTTTCCTTATTTTACTGCTGTTTGCTTTATAATCCCGATGGCTGAAATGTTAGCCTTTGGCTAAAACATTTCATTTTGGCCTTAGTTTTGACAGCTCCCAGTCACTTGCTTTCTGGGCTGTCTAAACAACTAATATTTGCAGCCCTTCCTTTTTCTTTTTAAGCTCACAAGAGCTTTTCATCAGTACCGTAACAAGTGGTTTTCTTTTTACTTACTTCGCCCAACATCAGGCTTGCAGCACAGCATTTCTGTGCTTCTTAAAGAGGCACCAGCTACAATAGCACATAGCGTTTCACTTTTAACACTGAGGCACCTATTTTCAGCACTGAAGTGTAACATAAACAAACTGGGGGCACCTTAGGAGCACAACCATTACTCAAACACAGATCTCCTTATGGAAAAAGGATAAACTTTCATTGTGCAACCATTAGGGTTTTAGGATTATTTAAAGGGACAGTAAAGTTTGTAGAGATATGCCAGGTTGGCCACCCTGACACGAAATTTAGTAAAGAAAGGAGGAAGAAAAAGATTAGAGAAAAGTAGGAAAAGAAGATCTGGGGGGGGTTACACATTTTTACTCCAGGACTAAATATTCATAACAGGGACACCCTGTTACACTCCTCCCCATTTAAGAAGGCAACACAGTATGCTGTTGGCTGAACCCTTCACCCTTATAAAGTTTGGAACTTCCACCCACCCTCACCAGAAGTTCCCCTCAGGGACCCTTAATAAGCAGAACAGTTTTTAACATATAACTGACATTATACATTCAATAAACTGATCCTACTGTTCTTTTTCCTGAAGTATGTGTCTTTTTTAAACACACCATTCGTAATTACAAGTCACATCACATTTTTCAGTCATAACATGTTCAGCTCCATACCAGGATAAAAAGTCAGCATTTTGATGTTGGGACCCAGTTCTATGTTTTACTGAAAATTTATAAGGCTGCAGGGACAGGTGCCAGTGCATGATGTGCATATTATTATCCTTCATGAGGTGTAGCCAACATAGCGGGTTGTGGTCAGTTACAATAGTGAATTCATGTCCCCATAAATAATATTTGAGAGCCTCTATAGCCCATTTTATTGCCAGGCACTCCTTCTCTACTCTGGAATACTTTCTTTCTCACTCATGCAATTTCCTACTAATGAATAGAATTGGATGTTTGCCTTTGAGATCATGCTGGCTTAACACTGCCCCAATGCCCATGTCAGAGGCATCAGTTTGGACCTCAAATGGTTTGCTAAAGTCTGGACTTAGGAGTACTGGTGCAGAACATAAAGCTGCTTTTATATTCCAGAAAGCAGTTTCACAATCAGCAGTCCACTTCACTTTATTTGAATACCTGTTTTTAGTCAGTTCTGTAAGCAGTGCTGCAATGGTGGAAAAGCCAGGAATTAACCTTCGATAGTAACTGACTTGCCCTAAAAAAGATCTAACATGGCAATTGGTGGTGGGAATAGGACTATTGGCCATGGTCTCCACTTTGTCTATTTCTGGCTTTACAGTTCCCTGCCCAATTATAAACCCCAAATATCTGGTCTCAGTTTTAGCAATAGCACATTTGGATGGATTTATTGCAAGTCCTGCATTCTTAACGCTTTGAATGACAGTGCTAAGATGAATTAAGTGGGTATTCCAGTCCGGGCTATAGATGACTACAGTACAAGTCACATTAAACTGTTCCATCAACTCACTGGTGTAGAATTGTTTTTTTGTGATGCTACTGGATTGGCAACTCAAACTCTTGAAGCTTTCAACTCTTTTCCAAACATCCTTCACTGCCTATTTAGCTCACATGTACCTGTTTAATGAAATGGCAGTAGCTGCATTTTCATGGCATTGTTTATAAATATCACAGCATTCCTTAAGAGCATTGTTTATAAATATCACAGCATTCCTTAAGAGCACTGTTTATAAATATCACAGCATTCCTTAAGAGTTGTTTAGTCTGCCTTCTGAAATGAAACTCATAAGCACTCAGCTGAAAATAAAGCTTATGGTTCATAGCAGCTAGATGCAAACTAAGACTAAACTTTTACTAATTCATTGAATTAAACCCTGCATAGATTAGGAAACTCATTGAACAATGCTATAAAAGTGAGTTGAGGGAACAGTTTAATGTGACTTGTACTGTACGTCATCCAAGTAAGCAACGTTGTATTGATTATGGGGTCTTAAAAATATGATCCATGTATCTCTGAAAAGTGGTCAGAGCCCAGTGCAAACCAAATGGCATGGTCATAAATTGGTATAAACCAATAGGAGTATTGAATGCTGTTAACTCTTAGGCCTGTGGTGCTAAGGGTATCTTCCAGTACCCTTTTGTCAAATCTAGGGTGCTGATATATTGTGCAAAGCCTATCTGATCTAGCAGATCATCAATTTTTGGCATGGGGTAGCCATCAAACTCAGAAATTGCATTGATTTTCCAAAAATTCAAACATAACCCAACACCACCCTCTTTTTTATTTACCACCATTAAAGATGAGGACCAAGGGCTATGTGAAGGAACAATCACCTTTTCTTGTTCCATTTTTCTTACCTCATCCACTACCTCTTTTCAGATTTTCTCTGGTAACCTATAGGGCCTCTGGTGAATTGGTTTATTTTGTGTCAGTTTAACCTCATGCACCTCCCCTAATGCCTTCCCTGGTGTTTTAGTAAATGTTTCATTAAAAAACTCCAAGAGTTGATCAACCTCTTGTCTTTGATCAGGCTTTAATTCCAGATTAATCTGAATTTCCTTCTCCCCTTGTGTCTCTAATCTATCATAGGCCACCTCTATCTCTGATAGGCTTTGTTCAGGTTGAATGTAGAGGGACGGGTTTGGCTTATCTATGCATTTCCTTAACAGATTGGCATGGCATACCCTTTTTACTGGTCTCCGTCCAGGCATTTCAGTCTTATAATTCACAATACCAGTCTGTCGAAGTACCACATAAGGCCCTTGCCATCTCATTAGAAGCTTATTTTCTGTACTAGGCAACAACAGTAACACTTTTTCCCAGGGTTCAAAATGTTTGAATTTCAGTCCTTTATCATTCAATTCTTTTTGACCCCGCTGTTTCTGGTCAACATTCATATGAGCCACAGTTACATATTTCACAAGCCTTTCCTGTAAATCAGTCATGCACTTCACAATGTCTGTAAATCCCACACCTTTGCCTTCCTCCCAGTGTTCTTTAATTACATCTAATGGTCCCCTAGGGATGTGACCATATACTAAGGAAAAGGGGGAAAAAACAGTTGTTGCTTGGGGTGCTTCCCTGTAGGCAAACAAGAGGTAAGGGAGAAATCTGTCCCAGCCTCGACCTTCCTCTTGTATGTACTTTTGCAACATTTTCTTAAGTGTTTTATAGAATCTTTCTACTAACCCATCAGTCTAAGTATGATACAAGGAGGTACATACTGCAGAGACATCAAACAGGTGGTACAATCCTTGCAGCAACACAGATGTAAATTTACTGCCTCTGTCGGTTAGAATCACTTGTGGTATTCCCATTCGACTGAAGATTTTAGCTAATTCTTCAGCTATTCTAGGGGCAGTAATCGTTCTCATTGGTATGGCTTCAGGGTGCCGGGTGGCATAGTCGCACACAACCAGTATGAATTGATTTCCCTTAGAACTCTTTGTTAGGGGCCCCACCACGTCCATAGCTACTCTCTCAAAAGGAGTTATTACATAAGGGAC
Organism: Neoceratodus forsteri; assembly: GCA_016271365.2. Classification (NCBI taxonomy): domain Eukaryota; kingdom Metazoa; phylum Chordata; order Ceratodontiformes; family Ceratodontidae; genus Neoceratodus; species Neoceratodus forsteri. Next base: position 667,904,058 of record CM028135.1, on the reverse strand, counting down.
GGGTTGCAGGGGTACCTGATCTTTCTTCCCTCCTTGATCTATCAGTTGGCATTTTGCACAAACTCTACAATATACTGCTACCTCTTCATGAATCTCCTGCCAACAAAACCTGGACAGTATCCGCTGTAATATTCTATCCCTCCCCTCATGGCCAGCCATAGGTATATCATGGGATAATCATATTACCTGATCCCTATATTGTTTAGGTACCATTAACTGCTTTGTCTCACAGTTTGTAACAGAATCAACAGTTATTCTATACAGTATGTTACGCTTTAATAAAAAATGAGAATGTCCATTCTTTTCTTCTTGATTTATTTGTGCAAATAGAGGTCTTAAAGTCTCATCTGCCAACTGTTCTAGTCTGATGTCACCTTTTAACAACCATGGTGCTAATTCCACATTCTTTTCTGGATGTGAATCCTGCCAAGCTTTCTTTTCCTTCCTTTTAACTTGTTTGGATTTTCTTGCCTTTCCTTGTCCTTCAAAATAATCCTCTTCAAAAGAAAAGATAGGTTCCATCTGTAATTTAGCCTGTGCCCTGGTAACCACATTAACAGGTTCCACCAATGATTGATGAGTCTTCATTCACGCATCAAGACAAGGGAAATCCTGGCCAGTTATAACAGGTACAGGTAGATGGGGTACTAATTCAACTAACAAGGTGTGGATTTGGTTGTTAACAGTCAATGCCAACTTTGCAGTGTGATACTGATGGACATCCCCATGTGTACAGTGAACAGTTGTATCATTCTGTCTTAAGTCTATTTCAGAGGCCAGATTGGCTCTCATCAAGGTTTGTCTACTTCCGGAGTCTAACAATCCCAAATTTTGTTGGTCTCCCACTCCCACAGAAGTAACATATCCAAAAGTTTGCTAGGGCCAAATGTGCTGTATCATTTATTTTATTAGGGCAGTTTCTGACTATGTGTCTTTTCCCAAGACATCCATGGCAAATAATGTCAGCATATGGGACCCTGCCCCCTCTATCTCATCTACCATAGGTTGATTGCCTTTGATTATGGGGAAAAAAATTCTTACTGGAGCTGTAGATAGTCCTGGGCTACCTTGTTGGCCCCTCAGTCTGATGGGATGAGCTGCCAAGTAGTCCTCCACCAGTTTAATGGTTTCCTTCACTGTCTCTGGCTTGTCCTCCTTAACCCCTAACTTTACATACAGTGGTAAAACCTGAATGAACTGTTGAATGATTATTAACTCCATAATCTGATCGATAGTCTTAGTCGTCGGTTGTAGCTATTTACCACAATAATCTCTGAGTTGAGCATATGTTTCCCTGGGGGTGTCATAGTGGGCCATTTTCTGAGAGTGAAAACACTGATGATAGGTCTCAGTACTGATATTATACCATCTTAAGATATCTTCTTTTACTCTGTCATAGTCATTAGCATCAGTCCCACTCAGTTGGCTATATACTAATGGGGCTCTACCAGATAAGTAGGGTACCAGTCTTTATTACCCACTGATCATGAAGTCATACACAGGTTTGGGCTATCCTCTCAAGGTAGTAAAGTATGCCTCAATATCATCACTCTCTGACAATTTAGTTAGCTTTATGTATCCGGGTCCAGTTCTATCCTTCTGACCTTGATTCATGTCCTGTATGGCTTTCAGGGTATCATTCCATTTCATGTCCTCCGATGTTCTTTCTTCTGCCTGGATGTGTTGATCCTCATCCCTCTGTCATCTGTCCTCTTCATATTGTCACTCCATCTCGATCTGCCTCATACAAAGCCACTTCAGCAACTCACTTGGATCATCCTAGGCTGGGGTCATCTGTCTCTCTTTTGGCTTCTGTGCATCTTCTCCCCCCTCTTTGATATCCTCATCTTCCGGTTTCTTCATTTTGGGTCTGGCTCCTGTACCTAATCTGGGTAACAATTTAATCCCAGTTTTCTCAGTTTCTGATCATGTCAGGTGATATGCACCGAGGTCTGTCTGGTCCCCTTCTATCATCTGTCAGAGTATATCAGAATAATACCCACCTGGGTAGTGCCTCCTGGGTAGCCTTGATGTACCAGGTCTATCCCACTTCTAACACCAGTGTAGAAGGTGTGGGATAAATGACAGACACCAGAGAGTAATATTTAGTGCATAAAAAACACAATAAATGTGTTTATATATTTATTTGCAAAAACAAAACAAAACAAAATATATATTTACAGAAATAAAATTGTGGGTGTTAGTCCATCACACCATCTCAACACATCAGGAAATACTTCTTCTTGAGACGCCTGTCTTTCTTCTGTATATTCAATATCCAATACCTAGTTCCCAACAATACAGTGTGTAAGCTGTCACACTAGCTCCTTCTCCTTCTGTGGTCAGAAGATACTGACTCACACATACTTCTTTGTCCCCTGGTGGCAGGTTTTATAGCAATCCCTAGGGTGACATCACAATCAGGAAAATCTCCCACTTAACATAAAATAGACCTTTATGTGAGCCTATCTAGGGCTATCTTGGATCATTCTTGTGCAACAGGAAAAACAAGCATTTCTGTTATATTCCTTCTATGACTATATCCAAAAATATCAGTTTTAGACCATCTAAACCTTAATTAGGGTGTTTCTACCTCGTTTGAAGCATAGCTCCTCCCACTTGCAGTGAACTCATCTCTTCTGATGTTTACAAAAGCATTCACTTCAGGGGCTTTCAGTTCTATAGTAGGAGTTTCCCCATAATGGCAAAAATTTAGGTAACAACAAAGAAAAACATTTTTTTGTTCATTTTCACATGTTTTATATACAGGAATACCCAGCCTGGACAGGGGAATGACAAATGAGGGGCGTACTCCCAATTTACCTTCCCCTGCCAGCCCAGGAGACCTGATACTGAAGCACAGGTTATTTATTTTAACAAAGAAAAAGGAAAAAGGATTGATTTATTTAAAGTTGCAGGCTTTATACCTAGTAAGCCTCTGCAAACAGTTTTAGCAGTCTTTCCTTATTTTACTGCTATTGGCTTTATAATCCCGATGGCTGAAAAGTCAGCCACCAGTTAAAACATTTCATTTTGGCCTTGGTTTTGACAGCTCCCAGTCACTTGCTTCCTGTGCTGTCTAAACAATTAATAATTGCAGCACTTCCTTTTCTTTTTAAGCTCACAAGAGCTTTTCATCAATACTGCAACAAACGGTTTTCTTTTTATTTACTTTGCCCGACATCGGGCTTGCAGCACAGCATTTCTATGCTTATTAAAGAGTCACCAGTTACAATAGCACATAGCACTTCACTTTTGACACCGAGGCACCTGTTTCCAGCACTGAAGGGTAACATAAACAAACTGGGGCACCTTAGGAGGACAACCATTACTGAAACACAGAGCTCCTTACAGAAAAAGGATAAACTTTCATTGTGCAACCATTAGGGTTTTAGGATTATTTAAAGGGACAGTAAAGTTTGTAGAGATATGCCAGGTTGGCCATCTTGACATAAAAAGAGGAAGAAAAAGATGAGAGAAAAGTAGAAAGAGAAAATCTGGGAGGGGGTTACACATTTTTACTTCAGGACTAAATATTCATAATGGGGCACCCTGTTACATTTACAGATACAAGAAAAATTCCTAGCTGTCAACTGAGGCAGCAAAAACAAAATTGCCTAACCATCATAACTTACATGATGGCAGATGAAGAAGTCATATTTGAAAGGGAAAAAAACTCTGAAAACCTTTGCAAGCTTTTGTTTCATGCTTTTTTTTCAACAAACTATGATTAACTTGAATCAAGACTAATGACACAAGTCGACATAATACAACCTTAAACCAGCCACTCATCTGAATGATAGAAAGTTTGAAGACAATGTGCCAACACTGCAACAGCCAGTCTGGTGGCACTGAAGGCTAAGGCATTAGATGCCTCACCTCATGCCACACCAGTGACCCAGGTTTGGGAACAAGTCAAGGCTGTTGGGGGTTGATAGCAGCTGGGAGGAATTGAGCATCTGGCAGACATCTCTCCCTTCCCAGGAAGGGTGTAGGGAATGCATCACTCTTGAGTGACCTCTGATGGTAGTCGGAGGTAGCCAGGAATATGCAATGCTGCCTTATAGCACTGGGGGTTGAGCTTGGCAGACACTAGCCATCATTGCATGTCTGAGCTCCAAGGGAAGGGACAGAAAGCAGAAAACCCTGGCACCTGATAGGTGAAGGCTGGACCAGTGGTTGGTCCCCACACCCAATGTCAGGCCATCCAGCTCTATCTCAGGCACTCCCTCCACTCGCTGGTTGCTCCATTAAATTTGAGATAGATTGCCAGAGTAGTCCGTGGTCCCACCCCAGGGGGCTCACAACCAGAGGATTGGGTGGCCAGAAGGTGCAGCAGGGGGATGGGCCCATGTTCAAGAGTTGAGTCTGGGGCTTCAGGTGGGTGGGAACACACTGCAATGAGTGTCCTCACCGGAAAGAGGTCAGGCTGCTGGCGATAAGGGTGCATAAAAACAGTTCACACAAAAAAAAGTGCCAACACTGCAACAAGCCAAAAGTGTCAGCCATTTTAAGAGCAGATTTTCCTCATTACAAATGACATAAAAAAAAACTAGTATAGCTTCAGAAAACACAGAGACACTGATAACTGGTAACAGTGACAATTTGATGTAGCATATGCTTAATTTGGCACATTGTTCCCAAACTACAAATATTTCCACACATTAAAATTCAGGATGGGACATCCCTACATTTTCAAAAGCATATTCCTCAACCCTATGTCACTGACTAAGGCAAACCTTTATCAAGCAAAAGAACATCCTTCTAATTCAAAAATAATTAACTCAAGTGAACAAAGCCAATTGACGCAATCAATCTTAAAGACAGACTTAACTTTTGCTTCCTAACCAACACTAATCACTGTTATCAAAACAGTTTTCAAATCAAAAACACCATAATAGTTAATGAAGCTGCTATCATTAAACCTTAAGATTCATTACAGAATACAGTAATGTCTTTGCTGTTTCAAACTTTCTCCAATTAGTCATTATCTCAACTGCATGATACAATGCATCCTTGACTAGGCTGTTCTCAGTCTAGCAGAAAGTAAACCATGAATTCATGGAACAGAAAACAAAATACGGCATACAACTATTAAACGTAGTGCTTTTCCTAAAGTGGGTAGCAAGGAATAGTTGTAAAAGACAAAAGTTTTTACACTTAGATTCATTTTAGATTACAATGGATGGTTGATCAACCAACAGATATAATTAAAATTTACTCACCACCAAATCAGAATCTCAAGGAAAGGGCCAACACCCAGCCAGATGGTTTTTCCATTAAAAAAAATAAATCTTCCAGGGTCATAACAGACAAATGTGTGGTCTGTGAACTCCATTAGCAAGAAGGATTCTTTATGAAAGTTTATGTTAAACTTATTAAATGGTTCGGCCACTGATGGATCAGTAGCCATTAAACCTTTAGGCTTGGAATCCAAAGTTTTAGACAAGGACTGGAACTTCTGTTCCAGCCAACACATTCCCTGTACAGGATAATTTTAGTGTTAGTTTCAGCTACTGTAGCAAAAATGATCCCACCAACAATATGCTGTGAGAATAGCTGAGGCACTTTGTCCCAGCTGTGCGCATATATAATATCTTGACATGTCATTAAACAGGGAAAATTTTTAGCTGTTTGTGGCTCAGCTCCTGTGTTTCGAACCACCAAAGTTGATTACGCAGGCATGTGAGTGGGTGCCTATAGAAGGATTCCACAACCTACAAGCCAGCAGTCTCAAAGCTTAAAACGAGTAGACTCAGTTGGCGTTTTACACATCAGGAAAACTGAAGAAATAGGCAAGGAACCAAAGGGACAACAAAATTAATGAAACAAACAGATAGCATTGAAGAATGCCATGAAATTGAGACATGCATATATCTCTGAGATAAAGGATCTGTGTGGGATTTTTGAAAAATGTCATCATAGAAGGCTGTGTTATTGATGAAAGATAGTATTTGAATTCTGAGAAACCATATTTTAAAGGCAACTCTTGAGAAAGCCTACGCAGTAGGTGAAACGTTGAGTTCATTGCCATTTCTATACAATAAAGAGAGGAGTCACTGAAATTGGACAATTTTGTCTGCATTCATGTTTCTTCAGCGCCTTACCAGTTTTTGCTCTGAGACAGAGAAACCATCTTTATTCAAGGCTTAAAACACAGAGTCTCAAAGTTGCCCCACATTCCACCAAAGGAGAGTGACATCCCATGTGAACAGAACAAAGTCTGAACATCGGGGGTCCCTAGTGTCAATGCTCAACCAAAGGAAAACTGCAGTCTGCATTTTTTTTTATCAGAGTTTCAAGCTGCTGAAGCTTGTAGCCACTTGTCCCTGAGGAACCATTCTTCCCAGATCTCAATTCCATATAGGAAATGAGTGTTTCCTAGTTAGCCAATCAGCATTTAGGCTGGCTTTCCAATTGTTGCCTGCATATCCCGCACACAGCTTCAGGATCTTAGTTGCTACTTGGCTAAGACAAAGAACATACTGGACAAGTGGGTTATAAAAAGCAAAAGCAGTTTATTACAGATGCTCATGCCAGAACATGTAATAGAGTTACAGGGAGATGATTTCCACCAGTCAACCCCAGGGTTTCTCACTCCTTTCTGGGAGGGACTGGCTGGCAGGCAGATAAGTATTACAGTTAATAATGCAGTTTTCAGATATGGTATGCAAACATAATTGGCTAAATATAGCAAAGTGTAACAATTAGACGGATACCTCATATGGAAACATCAGGAATTAAAATATGCATTTAATCAGGGTAAATCTTAGAACAAACAGAAAGAAGTGTCAGCAAATAATGAAAAATATGTTATCAGTTCTCTCTGAGACAAAGAGACTACACAGTAAGCAGAAACACATGCGACATATAAGAAACATGTGAAAGCATATAAAAGGCATAGCAGGTATAATAAAAAAATATATATATATATAAAACAGTAAAAACTATAAAAATAAGTAAAGGAATAGAACAAAAACAGTATGAACATAGTGTATAGCACCAAATGACAGTGCAATACAGCATTGTCCCCCGAATTCCTCCCAGGAATGATGGACACTACACTTATTTTACTTTTGGGTTGCTCATTGGCAGTATTTATTTTGGCACAAAGAATATTTACATACACAATATAATTACTTCAGATTTCCACACATAAATTCATTCAAATGTTTTCTTGGTTCTGGCCACTTTCCTTCTTCTGATCATTCCTCCATTTTGACTTTCAGGGCCCGGACAATGTGAATTCAGTTCCCTCCTCCACACCTGAACCAGGCCAGTTCCACCTACCCATGCTTTCCCCCTCCAGGCCCAGACACTTCTGAATCTGGCTCTTGGATCTATCCCTTTCCCCGCTTTAACACCACATCTGAGTTCCTTATCCCCAGCCCATGTCTCCTACACCCTCCCCCCTTCCCTTCCCCCCACTCCCCCTTTTCTTTCCTCCACAGCCCCTCCTCCAGATTGCGATGGATGGAGGGGTTCCCCCCTTGCGGGCTAGTATCTCAATCCTTTTTTGACCATCTTGTCCACTAGTTCCCCAATACGCCTCAGGAACAGGCACATGCCAGATTCCTACAATTGTACCCCATCAGACCTGTACACCACAGCCTGATCAAAAGAAATGTCCTTATGCTGCAGGTGCACTCCCCCCATTTTTGATTACTACCCTTGCCAATCTTCTATTCAGATGCTTCCTGACTTTTTCAATCAGCCAGTCATCTCTGACCCCTTCCAAACTCGCCAGGAGGTGATCTCGTACAAGCCAATTGTTACCCTTGGTCACCACTCTTTTAGCTTTTCTAAATCCCCCATGATGTTCCACCCGAATTCACCCCATAGCAGGCCCCCAAATCATTGCCCCCCAGGTGTATAATAATGCAATCCAGAGTGCACCACTGCAATCTTAACTCCTCCATTAGTGGCAGGAGCTGTGCCCACCTCATACTCCTAATGTCTTTCCACAGCACCCTGGTGTGCTAGGTATTGTACTGTAGTTCTGCTCCTCTGGAGGTGGTGACTGCAAATCTTTCAGCCCAATAAACAAATGAATGCCCCCCTATCCAAATTTTCCTCTTGGAACCTGCCATGGAAACAAGATAAAAGTGTGAGTTGTTGTCAATACCTGACATACCTCCTATAGTAGCTGGACTTCCAGTGCCCCCACCTTTATCACCTCCTCCACTGCAGCCCCATTTTCTGCTGTCTCTGTAGCTTCCCCAATCCACTAAGAATGCAGGGCAAATTCACCTGGGTCCTCCCCGATGAAGGTCAAGGCCCTCCTGAGTACCGCACCTACCTGAAAACCGGTGACTGGGGAACTATCCCCAAGTTGGAACAAGGCCCCCCTAGCCCTCCCTCGAGAGCTCCCATATGCATCCAGTGTGCTCACTGTGCTGTTGGAGGACTGTGGTTGCCTCACTATGACACCTCTGTCCCATTCCCCTTTTGGTCCATTTTAGACCTGGCCAGGTCAATGATCACTCTGTCATGTCCCCACATGATGTCCTAGAGTTGCAAGGCCTGCCCAGCAGCTGCCTTTCATGGGGCCACCACTTCTCCAAAACAGAATGCCCCTGCTGCCATTACTGCAAACATGGCTTGGAATAGTGCCCCCTCCTGGGCTGAGGTGGATACCTGCTGAGCTGCCCATAAGACCTTTTCAAGCAACTCCCCTCTTATGGGATGCCTCCCGTCTGTCCCGGCCACCTGACCCTTCTGCCAACCTGAAACCATCCTTTTTATTGTCCAGCTGGCTGCTACATAGGGCCAGCCCCTGTCTTGACATACCCAACTGATGCCAGCCAAGTGCACCACCATGGTGGCGTGGGACAGCCCGTCTCCTCACTGCTCCACTAAAAACCTCCTTACCTGCTCATCCCGGGCCAGTTCATCCCTGTCCCAACCTTGCTTCCTTCTGAACTCCTGAAATCTTGCCAACCCTGCTTCATAGGCCCTCAGCATGTTTGCTGACCAGGAATCCTGGTACAGTGCCCTGGCTGCATCCCTCCAGCCTTCCATAACCGGTCCGGGATCCTGGTCCTGTGTGGCGCTGCCTGAGGCCTCAGCTCCCAAAACCTGTTGAGCTGTAAACGGGAAAGACTGTCAGCCACTTCATTCCTCAGCCAATATGCTGCATTTTGAAAGACAGGTTCAGCTGCAGCCCCAACAAGACCATGTTCCTGAGCAGCCTGCCTACCATCTCCATCCTCCCCCCTTGTCTATTAATGACCTTCACTACCCCTTTATTGTCACAACAAAACAAGATGCGCTTCCCCTTCATCCTGTAACCCCACACTTCCAAGGCCACCCATATGAGGAAGATCTCAAAGAATGTGATGTCCTTCAAGACTCCCCCTTCTGCCCACGATGCCAGCCAAGGTTCTGACATCCATTCCCCTTGAAAGTATGCCCCCATTCCCAGAGAACCCAAAGCATTTGTGAACAGCTCCAAGTCTGTGTTCAGCTCCCACTCCTGCCAGAATGTCAACCCGTTATAGCTCTTGAGAAACTCCTCCCATACCTGGAAGTCCTACTGAACCCCTCTTGACACATCCACCCAGTGGTGCGGTAGTTTAGCCTTCCCTGTGGCCTTTCCCAGCCTCCTTGTAACTGCCCTGCTTGGGCTGATGACCTTGCATGTGAAATTAAGGTGCCCCAGCAGTTGTTGCATTTGTACCAGCAGCACCCTCCTCCTCCCTGTTACCTGTGCTAGCAGGCCTTTAAGGAGTACCACTATATCCCAGAGGAGCCGCAATGTCCACCTCTAAGTCCAAGAATTCTAATCTCCGAGCATGGCCCTCCATCTTGCCCTGTGCCAGTGGTATCCCTATCCACCGGCACATTTCCTTAAAATCCTGCAACATCCCCTGTGCCTCTGTTCTTGATTCCCCGATGAGGAGAAAATCAACCAGGTAGTGCACCACCCTCCTGTGCCCATACCTGGCCCTGAATACCCACTACACCCAGGTGCTGAATGCTTCAAAGGTGGAAAAAGCCACTGAGCACCCCATGGGCATGCCTTTGTTGAAATATATACTCCCTTGGAATTGAAAACCCAACAGGTCCCAATCTGCGGGCCTGACAAGTAAGAGTCAAAATGCTGACTCGATGTCCATCTTCACAAGCCACGCCCCCTCGATAGCTCTAGTCAGTATTATGGCCTGCTCTAGAGAGGCATACGACACTGACCTAGGGTGATCTGCTATGCCCTCATTCAGCGATGAGCCCTCGGGGTAGGATAAATGATGTATCAGGCAGAATCCCCTTCCACCTTCTTGGGTGCAATACCCAATGGGGAAAATCAGAAATGCGCACATGAGGAGGCTCCCAATGGGCCCTCCACCGGGCCTGCCTTGATTTCCTTGTCTATCTTGGCCCCTACTATCCCCTGCTTCCACTTCAATCCCCCTAGATTCTTGACCCACATCTTTGCCCGCCACCTCTGAAACCCCAATGGGAAACCCATCCAGAAACCTTCCCTGAGCAGCTCTGCTGCCCCCTTATTTGGGTATTCCGTGGTCCACTCCTCCACCCACTCTAAAGAAATGGGAGTATGTGCCAGCTGTAACCCCACCTCCCTCCCTTGGGCACCCTGTTAACGCCAACCTCCAGGGGCATAGTGCTGCCCCCTGTGGCTACCTCCAGCCCCTGCCTTGTCCCCCCCAGGCACCCTGAAAGGACTACTCATAGCACTGTCCCCCATTCGGTTCCCCTCTGTCGCTATTTTGCCAGCAGTTGGAGACCGGGTGTGACACCCCCACATTTGGAACAGACATGCCTGAACTTACAGCTACCCTATGTGCAGGTGGCCTTGTTATACCCCCAACAGTTCTTAAACCCTGAGGCAGGAGTGGTCCTCCTTGCCTGCTCACCCCCAGTCCTTCCCCCCTTCCCAAATAGGGTCCTCACCCACAACTCCGAGTGGGTACAGTCTCATCTCAGATCCCCTTTTGCCGCCATCCTGTTCTGGAATGCATCATCATATTTGAGCCATCCATTTCTGACCTTTGCCTTGTACGCATCTCTGATGATGGACATGTACGTCAGCAAGGGGATGGCTAGCTCTGGCTGCTTCTCCAGCACCAACGCACTGTAGATGATGAAGCCCCCCTTGTCAATTATCAATGGTCTTTCCCTTGTACTTGACCTCCTCTGTCTTGTGGCCCATCACTGCCAGGGCCACCGTTATTTCAGACTTCCCCACCGACTCCTTCTGTTCATATTTCATGGCCGTGTCCTCATCCACCAACCCGAAGATGTCGACATACTCCCCCTTCCAGATTTTTTCTTTGCAAGAAGTTGGGACATGGTCCCCAACAGAGCAGCCCAGGGACCCCTTGTACAATTTCTGGGCTGTTGTTTTGGCCCCCCTTTTCTGCCCTGGCCCCTTTGCTTTTTAAGGCCTGTATGGCCCACTCCATCTTTTCGATTCCTGCGTCTCCCATGCTTCCCAGTAACCCACTAAATAATCCTTCAGACTGCTTTCATCCATGAGGTCCACTTCATCCTTACCCCTCATCCAGGCTCCCATCATTCAGTTCCAGTTTGGGCAGGGGTGCTGGGATGGGTGCGGGGTGTGGCACTTCCCATCTGGGTATCTTTCCCCCTCTTCCCCTGCCTGGGTGCTCCTTTTACTCTTTATGCTTTCTCTGTACCTCTTCCTCTGCCTCCCTCTGCTTTGCCACCACCACCAGCTCCGACATCTGCCCCATCAATTTCAATGCTTCCTGCATCATCTTCTCGCTGGACATCTGGGGTCACTTGTGTGCCATGGCAGCTCCTACATCACTGCAGGCAGATGGACGAGAAAACAATAATTCAGACTTGAGCACCCCCCCATACCAGGGTGCAGGTGCCTAAAACGCCCATCCTCTGGTCCTTGATCCCCCAATGTGTGGTCTCCTATGGCCCACTCAGCCTTGTGGTACCACCTGCCCAGGCCTAATGGCCCCATTCCCCTAAGTCCACCCTGTGACAGGCCAATCCAACCTCTCCATTCCTCTTCTTTCTTTTTTCTTTTTTCTTTCTTTTTTTGCTCAGAGTCACTAAGTGTGTCCATGTGGTCATGGGAATACACACCAAGGTCTGGTGTGCAGGAGGTACCATGCTCAGTCACAGCCCTTTGCTTTCAACCTCAGGGCTATATTGCCAGCCCTCAAGCCTGGGCCTACCTTGCCCACTGGCTGGCCGCTTATTCTGTTCCCATTTTCCATAACCCCCCTTTCTGTTTCCATTCTATTAGACCCCATGCATGTGTACCCCCAAAAAATTCCCAGCATAAAGAGGTTGTTCTGCCAGTGTCCTGGCCTGATATACCCCTACAGCACCCCTGGTCAGGACCCCTTGGGGCTCTGTCCCCCCAGCCAATCCCTGGGGCTCTGGCATTGCCCTGTCATATTACACCTCTACCTGCTTGGTAATGTCACTAGCCCCACACCTTCTACCTGATCTTTCCCTCCTCCCACTTCTCCCCACCCCTCCCCCTCTTGTGTGCCTTCCTGGCAGGGGTCATCAGACAACCTGGCCTGCATTTTAGTGGCAATCCCCAGTATCAGAGTAAGAACAAAATAAGGTTATGTAAGATTACTTGTTTCATGAGCTTGTATATGTACTTATGTATATGGGTACGTGTGGGTGAGTAGATTGTATAGAATCCAGGCATGACAATCACCATCCTTTCATACTGTAATTAGACCCACTGGCTATTTATTTCAGCTATATCAGAGGCACTTTTAAGATTTGTCAGTTTGAATGTTAAATCTTTTTTATATAATCAAATAGATAATTGTGTTGTTGAAAAAATATATCTATATTTCAAACCCCTAATCTAGAAGAGATCTGATTTTAGAAGTATTTATTTTTCTGACAGTGAAAAACACTGCATTGTAATATGCAAATGAGTGAGACTGGTGGATTTTTGTTTTGGTTTATCATGGTACAGAATATTGAATGTTTAGATATTACATGAACTTTGTGATGATGAACAATTTATGAATGCGGTCATGATGAACTGAAGAATATTTGGTGAACTTTAATGGTTAGTTATGAATGATTCAGGAACATTACTTAAAGTTCATGAGTTGATGAACTTCATCTAACCTGGGTGATTTTGTAGTAGGGAACATTGAAGGAATGAGTATCTGAAGGAAAAACTGACAGAGAAGGAAGATGAGGAGGGAAGGTGAGAGGAGAAAGGGGATGTATCCTAGGAATCATGAGAACATGAAAAATTAAAATTAATTGTTTAAACCATTTGGTCAAAGTGTTCTCACACTGTAAATCCACATGATTTCCTTTTTAAATAAAGGGGCTATTTGACTCTTGCCATATCTGTTTATTTTTAAGTGTGGTCTGTTACTTGAGATTTCAGCGTGATCACTGAATGCTTCATTCCTTTAAAGTGCATAGCCACTGGTGATTCCTTGAGCACTCATCTAATTACAGAGTTGTGCTTCATTGATTTTGAGTTTTAATTCACTAAAAATACCACCAATAGCTTAAAGAGCAACTGATGTCCTCTGGGCAGGCAGCTCATGACAAGAAGTGGCTGTCAGTTTGAGATCCTACTTTTCTCAGTATTTAAATTCATTTACTCATGCAATAATAATATATTTTACTTAGAAAATGGTTGACAAAACTTACTAGTTTGCCTGAGTAACTAACCATGCACACTGAAGCCATGCCCCTAAAATCTGGATTAAGATAGCACAAAGTAGGGAGATGGCTGCAATGTTACTAATAGGAATAATATGTTTGAGGCAGTGCAGGCCTTTATACATACTTATTTTCATTTGCAGGCAATTATACATGTTAAGGGGACACTGCACTGCAGTGTACTTCTCCCTTAATGCCTCATGCCACACAATACCCTTAGATGATATTTAACAGACCATTAACAAATCCCTGGTTAAGCATTATTCCTTAAATGAATATCTAGCTAGTATACTTTATGCAGTGTTACTTTGAAAAAAAGTTCCTGATGCCATTATTTTAAATTTGAAGGAAAGGTAGTTATTTGCTTGAGAAAATATTCTGTTTCCTGCTTAATAAGAGGATTTGGTAAAAACAACACTTCATACCTTGCATAATATTATAAAACTACTCATTGTGCACTTTCATAAGAAAATGTTTATTTTTTGTCTTTGTCGAAGATGATTGTCTTTGTAGGCACAATTCCCCCATCCAACCCAAACAGGCTGAGAAGTATGCCAGTCTCTGAAGAAAAATGGCCACAGTCACGTGTTAATTTAAACATAACTGCAACCCATGTTACATAAGTAGCATTATGTGCACAGTGAGGAAGTCATTGCAAGGCTTTGAATAACCCAGCTTTTCACCCCGGCCATCCCCTTATTCACAGGAGACCCAACAAAGGGTATAGTCTCCCAAGGAACTTCAGACTGTGGGGCATAAGGGTTGGCCTATCAGTGCTGTGCTATGTATGCTCCACCCCCATTGGATGGAGCTGCATGTGTGGGCCATGTCTAAAGAGGCTATCCTTGACTGCTCAATGCAGGGGGAGCACCACTGTTCAGTTATTACCTCTTGCCACCTCTGGGACAACCAGCTGCAGAAGATGCCAGATTTCCTATTCCCTAATTTGTGCAGTCTTTGTGAGACTACCATGCCACCACAGGATTAGCACTGCTCCCAGTGTGCATCCCCCCAAGCACTTCATTGCATACATTTCTCCACAGCACTTTGCAGGTCAGCTAAAAAACTTACTGCAATCTGTGCCTGACAAGTGCACACCATCCTAGCAACAGTACCATCATGGCTGAGGACAGTTCTACCAATTTAGTCCATAAAACTCTGCATTGTCGTGTTGATCAACCTGCAGGCTCTCTGGATTGAAGTAGGGTCTCTCAAAAGTCACCAGTGCCTCTGCTGGATGATGTGCTACCAGACTATTTGCACCCTGGGTCACACTTCCTGCAGCAAAAACAGGTCCTTCTTTATCCAGTGCAACAGTTCTACTTCACCAAGCCTAACTCATTACCTCTCAGATGTACTACTACAAATCTGGGGAGACCCTGCTGCTAAGCTTCAGCTGATGGGTACAAAATCACCCATCTCATCTTTTGATGTCCCATTCAATTTATTTATAGTTGCTGAGGGCCCAGGCAGAGTTTCTCACCCCAGACTTCTGCCATGTCTGAACAGCCACCAAATGGATGAAGTAGTGCCTGTACAACCATACTTTTCTTATCTGGGAAGCACCACCTGCTAGGAAAAACAAACAAGAAAGTTAAGGTAAATGAGGTGGCACATACCCTTCAAATATCTGTGACCTCCACTGGCCAAGCACCTTGATCTGACCATCTGTCAGATTTTCAGCCTTAAGATTTGTGTCCTCCCTGATGAGGATGGAATGATTGCTGAACTCAGTAGAGTCCAAACTCAATCCCCTCACAGCTTTTTCTGGAACATGGTGAAACTGGAACACTGTTAGTGGAGTCGTGTCTACGTGGCAAAATAATCCAACCCCACTGCTAGCCTTTCTGGCCATGCATTCCAGAACCCAGGTGTGTGGGAGCCCTCAGGCTGCACCAGCACCACTGGACATCCTATCTGTCTTGCTCCTTCAGAGCCAAACAAACACCTCTTTCTGTGTCACCACCATCATCATGCCTACCAGGCCAATTTAAGCCCTGGCCTCTTTCTCAGCTGAACTCAAACACCTGAAAACCTCAGCAGAAGACCACCAGGAATGCTGTGAAAAAAAATAGCTTCTGCTGGTGAGGAGTACAACTTCAGCTTTGGCCCAATACCTGGTCTAGGAGTGCCAGGCTAAATTGTCAACATCTATCTAATCATTTTGGTGGACAATGGGACCAACCCTCCAACTTTTGTGAAAGCAAAATGCCCATGTGTTGTTCTCCACTATTGTGGCCTTGGAGAACCATGAAATGCTTGTCAAATGCTAGCCCACTGTCCCTGGCATCAAACCTTCCTGCTTCATTTGCAATAAATAGGGGCATAACTGGTCCACAGATATGGCCCAAACATTCTACAGTCACTATGCCTGCCACACAGTCAGAATGTTCTTAGTACCCCTCCAGTAGGCTGCTTGTGCACTGGGTGCTAATGAATTCCTGAGCAATTCCCAGATGTATGGATCACCAGGTCCCTGAGGTAGGCTGGCACTTCCCTGGGATGCACCTCCACTTCTGGGGCCAGCTCCCAAAATACCTGCCACTGCAAATGAGGCAGAGCATTAGCAATACTGTTATCCACACCTGCACATGCACAGTTTTTACCTGGATATAAAGTACTGAACATCTGAGCACAAAAACCCGCATGAAAACACCCAGAGGGCCCTTGGCCACTGACTGCCCATTAAGGTGTGGACCACATTAGTGTTGTGATTCCTGAAGATTTCTATCTTATTGCAAAAGTGCTCACCTCACACTACCCAGGCAACTATGATGGGAAAATATTCCAAAAATGTAATCTGCCTGGTCATGCCTTCTTCCACCCCCTCCCCCAAGCCTAATCTCCAAAGTCAAAGCCCCCAGAACTATCTATGAATACTTCATGCTCTGGGCTGGTGGTTATGTCTGGCCAGATTGACACCCCAATGAAACAGTTCAGGAAAGCCTGACACACCCCAGGTCCTTTCTCATGTTCTCAGTCACCCAGATCCTGTGGTGAGGCTTTTGACATCCAATATCATTGCCGTCACAGTGTGTCAGGATCAATACCACGCTATCCCTCTCCCACCCAATACACTCAGGAGTGCCCCAGGGCTCCATCCTGGGACCACTGCTCTTTAGTCTCTTTCTAAACGCAGTCCCTTAATACTGCCTCAGAAAAATCTTACTCTATGCTGACGATGCTGTCCTCTGCACCTCCCACTGAAACCCAACCTGCCTGCAGGCCTCACTCCAGCACTCTTTTAACCTGGTTGAACATTGGTTCAGCATGAATAGGCTGGTCATGAACCTGAAAAAAACAAAGACCCTGCTATTCACACACCATCAGAGCAAACTAAAGAATTCACCCCTCCAAATCGTCTCCTGGTCACTCCTCCCCCTTGAACAGGTCTAGTTATACAAATACCTAGGGGTTACTTTTGACCCCGCCCTGACCTTCCATACTCACATCTCCACACTTGCAACAGCAGCAAACACCCACATCGGCCTCCTATATTGTCACAAGGACTGCCTAGCTCCAGAAGCATTGAGACTAGCCATTACCTCATCTGTCATGCCCCTGATCGACCATGGTCTACTAATCTATGGTGCTGCTGAAGCCACGGCCATCAACAAACTTAAAATATTCATTAACAAAGCCTGCAGGCTCCTGTCCAGTACAGAATGGACAATGCACACTTGCACCCTCTACTCCCTTGCACAGATGCTCAACTTTGAGGAGAGGCTCCAGTACCAGGCCAGTCTAATGGTCAAAAAATCTCTCCTAAGTCAAACACCTCCTGGAATAACAGCATCTCTAAATGCCAAAGAGCACACAGTAAACACCAGCAGCACTAATACTACCTCCATGGTAGTCCCCAGGGTCAGGACAACCCTGGTGCAAAGATCCTTCATGGTCAGGGCCCCCACCCTCTATAACATCCTCCATGTATCAATCACCAGACTCACCAAGCTAGGGCTCTTCAAAGAAGCCCTCAGGAGCGACCTCCTTGCTTCCCGCTCCTGCCCATAATCCATGCTACCCATTGCCATCCACCCTATGCCCATCCCACAGCATGCTATCTGCTTGAACTGCTTGCCAATGTCTACCTTTTTCCAGACTGCATTGGTACCTCTGACAATAACTAGTCCCAATGTTACAAGGACCTGCTTAGCAAATAATATGTATAGGCTGCATCAATGTCAGTCTCTATGTTTCTTACCTTTGTAACTGTGCTCCTCCACCATCTGTACCTTGCATAAATGTCTTAACTTGTATTTCTATGTCTTGACGTGGAGCCTTTGGAAATTAGTCTATGACTCAAAGGTTTGTAATTATGATATTTTCAATAAATAAATACAAAATTAATAAATAAAATATCTGCCTTCACTAAATGGGATAGGAATGTCCTGCCCATAGGAACTACATTGCACTCAAAGTTGTGGTGGCCAAAACTGCTTCAGTTTGCACAAGGTGACAATTCATGTCTTTGCCACTCTGGTCAACAATTCTCTCAGCGCCCCCACCTTACTATGTAGTGGGTAGCACTCAGTAGTAACTTTGTCAATCTCAATGCCAAGAAATGGCAATGCGGTACATGGCCCTTATGTCTTGTCCTGTGCTAGGGACACCTCAAAATCAGCACATATGGACTGAAAGGAACCCAGTAGGTTTCCACAATCTCTACATCTGGACCTGCCCAGAAACAGGAAATTATCCAGGTAGCATACTACCTCAGAAGAACTCACCTGGCATGTGATTGCCCCAAGCAGCAATGTGCTAAACTGTTCAAACTCAGCACATGCCACTGCACCCCCCTTTGGCATGCAGCTATCAACACAATACTGACCAATGGGGTCATTAACCAAGTTTCAACTAGGTAATATAAATGATTATATAATAGGTGTATGAAATCCAGCAACTTGATTAGTCAGCAGGGGTCTTTACCCATGGGTAAGTCCCATCATGACCCATGGGTAAAGTTCCAGCTGCTCCAGTCGACTGTTGCACAAAACAAAGAAATCACTACCTATTTTTTGGGGGGTTTAGCTACCTACTTCAATTACCATTTAGCTGTCTACTTCAATTGCCAAAGCAGAGGATAAGACAAGTACAACAAGCTCTGAAAATAAATCTGTTTAGAAAAACAAACCCCAAACCTAGTTTATGTAACATAAAGAAACTTTTTTTTTAATTTTTCCAATACCTCATGTACTTTTATCGTGACCACTCAGTGCTCTCATGTGCCTCACTTCTCACTCACTGTTGGCTCTACATCCCCGCTGTCTTTGTCTTTCTTGCTCTCTCTCTCTGTTCCTTACAAACTGGGAAAACTGAAATGAAATGCCTGGAATCATCAGCTCAAATATCAAATGCAACACTCCCTTTTACTTAGATGAGCTTCCAGTCCTGATCATGGTTTGTATCTGCAAACTTTCTCTGGCAGCTTGTACTTCCTGTAACACGGAAGTTGCTTACTGCATACACCACAGTCCAGTACAGCAGCCACTCGCATCAAGCTTGGTTTAAACTTAATACAGGAGCCACTCACATCGTACTACAGTGTGTCTCAGAACAAGAAGAAATCAAACTTAAATGACAAGTATATAGACTTCTGATTGTGTGTGTGGGGGGGGACAGATTCTTTTTAACCTAGCAACAGTTACAGAGGAAGACTGTTATACTAAAAAACAATAAAAAAGTAGTTTATAAAATAAAGTAAATGTAACCTATTGTTAGCATATGCTTGTGATCTGTCATAACTGTGTCTCTGAGATGTCATTACCCACTAAGACACATTTTGTCATAGAAATAACACACACATTTACACTATTTAATAACTTTTTTGAATCCTTTACTTCAAACGTACTATAATGTATAATTGCAACAATTCGTTCCGGGGTGTGTGCTGGGGTGGGATTTAGCCACTTCTGGTGTGGTTTAGTCATTCATCCTGTGGTCTCATGATCAAACCACATCAGGCATGGGTAAATCCCAACATAAGCCCACACTCCTCCTATGGACAACATTTCCAGCCTGCAGTGGTGGCCTTGACCAGGCACTCAATTCCTGGCCTGACCTGACCCTCTGCGGTGCAGTCAGACCTGACTGAGAGCCACCTTCCATGTTCCTCCGATAGCCAGCATTTCCAGCCTGCAGTGGAGGCCCTGAATGGTGCTCCCTTCCTGATCTGACCCAACCCTCTTCAGCTTTCCTCTGTGGTGTGGTTGGACCTGTCTGAGAGCCACCACCTGTGCTCCTCCTACTGCCAGCATTTCCAGCCTGCAGCGGAGGCCCTGACCGGGCACTCCCTTCCTGACCTGTCCTGACCCACCCTCTTCAGCTTTTCTATGCAGCACTGTCGGACCTGCCAGAGAACCGCTGCCCATGCTCCTCCTACAGCCAGCATTTCCAATCTGCAGTGGAGGCCATGACTGGGAGCTCCCTTCCTTACCTAACCCAACCCTCTTCAGCTTTTCTCCATGGTGCAGTCAGACCTGCCTGAGAGCCACTGCCCACCTTCCTCCTATGGTCAGCATTTTTCTCCCCCACCCCACCCTGTCACTCTTTAAATACACTTCCTGACCTCAGTGACCCACCCTCTCTCCTTCTGGAATGCCTAAGAGGAAGCAGGCACACTTTTTCTTTTAAGGGAGCAAACATCTCTGAATTTAGCACCCCATATTATCAGGCTAGTGTTCTATCTGTTGGTGAGGAGACAGTCACCCACTCCAATAGTGAATACTATGTTTGCCATTCCAACCTGCATAAGCAGCAATACACATTTTTGCCCAGAATGCAGTTACATCCTAAACTGGCAATACTAATAAGCCTTGTCCTCTGGATAGGGATGGTAGATGGCAGGGACAGCACACCAACAATGCACCTGTCAACTTGCTCTGGCACCCCCCATGCTCAAGGTGGGCACTACTAGGGGGATTTCCACAGACCTCCTTCTGGCACAAACTTCCACCACAACTGTACTTACCACAGGCGCTACCAAAAATATCTATAGCCTCCTTACTGTACTGCTACATCCCAATGTTGTCACCAATGGCCACATGCTCTGCAAATCAAAGCAAGCTGGCTCAACTTGGGTGCTTTGGACATGCTTCCTTAGGAAACTGATATTAATACTGCTTCTTCTATCAGGAAACATGCACCCAAACCCTGGACCTCCCGCCATAGGCACCACCACAAGGCTTGGAGATCACAAGATTGTCTCATTGAACATAGGAAGCCTCCTACCCAAGCTACCACAATTCCAGGCTTGGGTGGAGCTGCTCAAACTGGATATCATTGCACTTACAGAGACCTGGCTCTCCTTTAAGATGATTGATGGTGCTGTAACCCTGGATGGCTATACCACATTCCACCAGCATAGACTGTCCAAGTGGGGTGGCTGCTGTTTGGTTTACCACAGAAATGATACCAGATGTCAAGTACTGCCTAGAAGCCTGCACACACCAAGGAGGCACAAATTCTTAACATCAAGCTCACTAAAGGCCAGCATAACAAGGTACTTGTACTCTCTATGGTTTATACACTTACTGGTAAGCATACAACTGGCCTCAAGCAGTTCAATAATAACCAAGGGCAGCTCAGTCAAAATTGGTAACAGATTGTAGTTGGAGACTTTAACATTAACTGGCAATCCCAAGATGCATCAGCAGTTAGAGATCAAATATCAGACCTTTACCTCACCCAGATGGTAACCCA
Source organism: Neoceratodus forsteri (assembly GCA_016271365.2). Classification (NCBI taxonomy): domain Eukaryota; kingdom Metazoa; phylum Chordata; order Ceratodontiformes; family Ceratodontidae; genus Neoceratodus; species Neoceratodus forsteri. The sequence continues at coordinate 667,882,701 of CM028135.1, read as the reverse complement.
AGCAACCAGACAAGACTATAGGAAGGGCACACGTATTCTAATCAACAGCTGTTCTCCACTTGCCCAGATCATATTTTTGAGGTATGAGTCTTACCAGACTCCCTCAGTGATCATTCCCCTGTTATGTGCAATTGGACAAATAGGTTCACAAAGCACACTCCTCCGCTCACTAGAAATTGTTCACTGAGAACTGGGCAGCTGGAAACCTTCAAACAGTTCCTGAGACTGACGGACTGGTCCCCGCTTGATATAGTTAAGGATGGAAGCCAAACCAAAGATTGTTTCTGTATGATCTTTACAAATGTCAGCAACATCTTTGCCCCTTACAAGTCCAAAAAAGTAAGTGGGACTGTCAACTCCTGGCTGTAGGCTCTCTCATTGAACTCATGTGCCTTAGAGACAATCTATGGCACAAGGCCAGGGCAACTGGAAAACAGGCTGACCTCATTGCCTACAAGGTGGCCAGAAATAAATGTACAAAACTTGTGAGGATGGCCAAAGCCTCCTACAATAATGAACTTCTAAACAAGAGCTGGGGGCATGGAAGGGAACTCTGTGAAATCCCTTACAGGTAGGTTGTCCAAGGCACCACCTGACCTGATTGTAACAACATCATGGACATTACAGGAGCCTAGTGATATTGCAAATGAGTTTAACTTTGCCTTCACAGATGTTAGGACTATGTTACCTTGTAATTACCTCACCACCCCACCACCTGGTCAGCCCCCCTTCAAGAGTCCACCCCCCCACCACCATGTAATGATATACAGCCATTCTACTGCAGGCAGATGGTAAGGACTGAGACCATAAAGTACATCTAGTGGGTTCTAAATAAGACTAGGATGTGGAGTGACTTAATTGACATGAAGATGGTAGTCCTCACATTAAATGAACTGAATGATCCTCTCACCAAAGTCTTCAATGCTTCATTAAGAATGAGAGTGTTCCCCGACAGATGGAAGGCAGCACTTGTCACCCCAGTCTTCAAAAGTGGAGACAGAACTAACCTGTCAAACTATAGGCCCATTTCAATATTACCTTCCCTCTCCAAAGCCCTGGAATGAGTGATTTCTGATCAACCACACAGTATCTGGAGAAGTACAATCTCCTATGTGTACAACAGCATGGATTCCGAAAACAAAATTGTCCACCTTAACTGCCGTGGTTGATTACACTACTCAGCTCTATAATGCATTAGATAATGGTATGGCAGTGAGGTCTATCTTCATAGACCTCACTAAGGCATTTGATGCTGTAAATCATCAACTTTTACTAAAATGTCTCTTATCCACTGGCCTGTCCACAAGCACTGTAACCTGGTATGACGGCTACCTCTCCTGCAGGACATGATGCATGAGAATTAGCAGTAAACTCTCTGAACCAAGGGAGGTGAGCCTTGGAGTCCCCCAAGAATCAATACTAGGGCCACTACTATTCAGTCTTTTCAATAATTTCCTACCATCCATCTGCCCAGCATGAACGGTGCTCTATGCTGACGATGCCATCCTTTCAGTACCTGGCAGAGAATTGTCCAAAATCACATCTGAACTGCAAGCAACTTCCAAAGGCTAGAAACATGGTTTACCCAGAACAAAGTACTGCTCAACTATAAAAAGAACAAAGGCATGCTCTTCACGGTGCCGCATAATAAGAAATATGGTCACTGCTGATACTTAGCCATAAAGGAGATATGCTGGAGCATGTCAGCACATTTAAATACCTAGGCATACACCTAGATGGCACCCTCACCTTCTCCACATGTACCGACCAGGTTATAAAATCAGCAAATATTAAGCTAGGTGTTTTCTATCACCACAGGCATTCAATGACACCTGATGCCCAGAAACTGGTCGCTTGCAGCTCAATGTTATCTACCATCGAATACAGGCTGGTGATCTATGGAGCTGGCTCAGACACTGGGCTAAAAAGGGTCAAATCCTTCCTTAATATAACCTGTAGACTGGTCCTAGGGGCTGAATACCTGACCCATACATGTGCGCTGTATAAAGAGACTGGGTGACTCCCCCTCCATCTCAGAGTACAATACCAGACCTGTCTTCAGCATAAGAAATCACTGCTAGGGCTTACACCTGAATCTACCATTATTTACAAATGCACAACCCACTGAAAACACTAGAAGTGCAACTAAGGGGTGGTTACTGGTGCCCTGTAAGCACACTACGCTCGCTCACTGATCCCTGTCCTACTAGGGACCTGGGTGAATCAATGGCCTTCCTTCCACCCTATTCGAATGCAGCAAGATTAGCCAGTTCAAAACTGGGCGCCATTCCTATCTAGCCAGTGAGTATGTCTGCTGTTGCCCTGTATAATCCTGGCATACCCTAGCTTAACCCATAGCTCTCTCTCTCTCTCTCTCTCTCCCCTTTCCTTCTTCCATGGCCTACCCAACCACCCTCCCCTCCCAGCATATACACTCTACCTCCACCCCGCAATATCATGTCTCTCTGTTACACCCCTGACAAAGCCACCTCTCACTACATATACTTCTACTCTACTTAGCATTATAGCCCAGGACCTGTATCAACCCAAGTCAGTACTCTGCACTTACCAAAGCACTGTACCTCACTAATGTAGTGTTGTTGTAGTCTAGGCGCTTCTTTATATGTATCTGTAATCTTGAAACCTATAAGCAGTTTCTGTATCTACAGTATTTTATGTCTTGTCTGCCAGTGTTTGCCTGTAACCATTGTACTGTTATGTATTTTTCTGACTTGGAACCTTTGTAAAAATGTCTTCAGCTCAAAAGTATTTAATCTGAAACTGAAATAAATAAATAAATAAAAATAAGCCACACCATATCATGGATCATTGCTTAATTAATCAACCAAAACTCACCCAGTGCTTCTTGGGACAGTTCAATGGGTGATACCATTAGTTGCTGTCAGGAAGGTACAGCGGATGGACTGCTAATCCTGCCGGTGGCACTCTCCTTTGCCTGCTTGACTGGACCACCACCAGTAATTCTCTGTCAAATGTCAGGTTCTCAACCTTGTATAACTTTCAGGGGCCATTGTACAGTATACTAGAACCTTCCTTAAAGCCATTTGCCAGGGTATGATGTGCCCTTTTTGGCATTGAGAGGCTGGGGGTGCCACTTCAGAAAGCACCATGGTGTGGTGGTTAATAGTTGTAATTAAATGAACAGGGGTGGTCATCTGCATTCCACACATTTATGCTTGAACCTACATTGTTCTACCTTACACAACCCATGATTAAAATGATAACTCTTCCCCCTGCCCCTTTACTTCTTGGCGACAGTGGTCTCCAGACTGGAAGGTCACAATCCACATGTTGAACTCACCGGTGAGAGCAATAATCCACAACAGTAGGTTCAGAATGTCCCAGTCCCCTGGTTGGGAAATTTTGTTTGCTGCAATTGAATCATTTGTTATGTTCTAGCCAGTACCCCCCCCCAAGTTTGCTGGCTTCCATAGCCATAATCTGGCTATAATAATTCCTTAGGCCAGCTGCCTTGAATGAATTAACCTAGAAGGAAATGCCTAAAAAAATTGCAAAACCAGAATTTTTGTCTGTGCTCTGTTATTCGTCATTTTATTTCTGTAGTACAATTCTTTGTGGTTATGTGAATTATTTGTCAATCTGTTTCTATACTGACTGTGGTTATTTTGTTCAGTTCTTGAAGTGTTGGTATGGGTATTACTTACATTAGCTTGTTTTGAATTATCCTTGTCTTGCAATATTAAAAATGTAAATATATAAAATGACTGGACAGAGATGCTTGAGTAAAAGGAGAGGTGTCCGTGCCAGTGAGGTGACCAAGAAATGCATAGGTTCTGTGGAGCAAAAGGTTGTTGGCACATAGAAAAAAAAAATAACTTTGCAGCTGCTTCATCCATGGGCTCCATGGCTGGTAGCAGTAGTAGCAAAGGAGTAGTTGGTGGAAATGGAGGTGGCATTAGTGTTCCCGAATAATTCTCTGCCACTGTGGCATCCATGCTGGTGGGTGCTGTGTGAGGCAGCAACAAGTGGATCAGTCTGAGAGGTAGCAAAATCTCTAGCTCAGGAACAGTGGTCAAGGAAGAAGTTGCTGATGCCCTCGTGACTGCTTGTGGTGATGGTACTAAGTCTGATCTGAATAACAGGTTCACATTCACAAACAAAAGTGGTGAACTGGTTGAAAAGTTATATCAGGTCTCTTGAATCAGTGGGATGATTTTGCTTTCTGGGGGGTTGTATAAAGAAAACAAATGACTGTTTAATTCTAATTTATGGCGTGCAATTGTATGACTGTATGTTTTGCACAAAAATTAATGAAGTTTAAGTGATAAAAAAGAAAACACCCCAAATCATTGCTTTCTTTTCAGCAGCAGACATGAATGCACTGAGTCAAATGCTGCCTGGTTGGCTATTTTGCCATGTTGTATCCAGCTATTTCTAGCCCAGTACCCAGAAAAGTCCAGTCTACACTGCATAAGAAGTTGTTTCAGTGTCATGCCAAATACCCATCCAGTCATGCTATTGCACAGGAAGTAAATGCAGAAACCACTAATACTGGCAATTAAACTACTGCCATTCTTTTCTGTGGAGAATGTGGGATTAATAACAAGATGGTGCTTGCATGTTCCAAATGGCAGAATCCCTCACAAATATACTTCTCACCCATGGCATTCACCAACTTTATGGGACTGTGTCATGCATAGTAATCCATGCCTTACTGTGTTCAACATCCCCATACATACCTCTCAGTGTAGCTATGTGGAGCATTGGCTAAACAGCTGGTAGCTCTTATCTGTGCATTAAAGCCCATTGGGCATAGATACCTTGGATAGTTTTTGATTCTCGCTGGGGGGGAACTTGTACTAAGTCCAACTGCAGTGAAAGCAACACTCCAGGTATTTGTCAGCATGTTTCACTGACAATTAAAGACAGGTCAGAAAATGATGGAAGTTGCTCCCGACTTAGACTAATTATGGATGCAGCCTGTGGTGGTGCTACCATGGAGGGAGGTGACACAGGGTCTATAGAATTCTGCTGTGTGGGGAGTGCAGGGGACTGCTGGGCTTGAGACATTTGTGTATCAGTAACCTCATTTTGATTCAACTTTGCATTGGTATACCCCAAGGATGAAGTTACAGGTGAAGTTGTTAGGTGAAGTTCCCAAAGGTGAATTTCCAATTAAATAAATTAAATGTTTGGTGAATAGAGTATGGAGTTAGTAGTACCTATGTAACTGTAGTTTACTTTTTGGCTTTTCTGTATTCTCACCCTTGGTAGGTAAGCCAGGTTGTGAGTAGGGAATAGAAATCTCAGCACTAAGGTTGAGTAGAGTGCCAGAGAAGGAGGTGGTGGGGTAGATGGTGAGTGTTTTGCAATGCGCTAAGCGGGGAACTGCTGTGGGTGGCTAGCCTTTATTAGGGATGTGGGAGGAGATATTTTATTTTAGTCTTTGGTAACTGGGTAAGGCCCACTAGGCACAAGTGCCTGTTTTCAGGGGCAACCTGGGAGCACTGGGCGGTTAAGTGACTTGCTCAGAGTCACACAGTATGCAAGTGGAGGCTGTGAGAATCAAACCTAGGTCTGGTTTGCTGGATGTACCAAGCACGTTCACACCTCGTTACTCTAACCTCTAGGTTATACTGCCAGCCCAGATATTCCCCCACATTGAACCTTGGGCTTTAGCCCTCTCCCCAAAAATCTGCAAATGTATTCAAGAATGTGAATTTGGTGAATTCACCTTCATTTCTCTGGTGAATTAAAACTTCACAACATCTCTAGTGGCAACTGGTAGCAGCAAACCTTGCACCACCACAGTAGGAGGAGAAACCACCACATCCTGTGCCACTGTTGCCACCAAGCCTGCTGGCTATGGTTCCAGCTGCTTGCCTTCTTGTGCCTCAGTGAAAATCAGCAGCTTATCAAGCTTTAGCTTGAGCATCACCATCAACATTCCCCACAGGGTGTCTCCAGCTGGAGACGGGCCAGAGGAGCTAGAATCGGGTCTACTGTCTGTAGGGGTTGTATCAGAGGTGGAGCCACCATATTAAAGGGAATAGGCTGCACCTGAATCTGGGGTGGAGCTGCTGCCTGAGCTGGGCCTGCTTTTGTGGAGCTGGGGTACACAGGACTCCCTCCTTACTCATGGATCCCACCAGAACTGGGAAGTAGTTATCTGCTGACTCTGTGGGAGGGGAAGTTCCCTTCTCCCTGTGCATGGGTGCTTGGGCACCATGTTGCCCTTCAGGATGGGATACTCAAAAGTACACCTTAGCAGATCCCTCAACTCTTCAGCACTCCAATTGTTGAAATCTTTCTCACCTTGCAGTGGCTTCACTGTGTAACATGTGACTGCCAGGATTTCTATGTCCTACCCTTCTTTACTGTGGTTGCTGGTGGTTGATACACTGGAGCTGACTTCTGGAGTGTCACAGGCTGTGGATGTGGGGCAGGATGACCGGAACCCCAAATGGGCCAAGCATTTCAGCCATGCTTTTCCTTTTGCCTGGGCAAACACCATCAATTGCTGCTTGAATTCTGCCTCAGTCCTCAACCCCTTTCTGGGCATCCTGAATCCACAAGCTGTGAAAGGACAAAACACAGAAACACAAACAAAAAAAATCTACAGTATCTGCCTCTACTCGTTACAGCCCCACAGGGCTGTACTGTGAGAAAAAGTTGTGGTTAGACTTCTTTTTAAATCTGGGTTCACAGGGTTAGGTCTTGTCATGGAAGACCAACTTTTACAGTTTTCATGTGTGGGAATGCCTGCACACACTTCCATCTAGAGAGTGTGTGTGTGGGGGGGGGCATGCTCATATGGACATTCCACTTATCTGTGCACATTTATGTTCATTTTTATGACTATGAGCAGAGCCTACAGCCATCCTGCTTTCACTTAAAAAAAGTGTTTCCGTGGAAAACGTCTTTTAGGAGTTTTCAGTGTATCCTTCCATTCTGCAAATCTCCATGGCAGTTAAAGAAATACTCCCTTCTTTCTGTTTCGTTGGATTGATTGACACAGAGCTCCAAGCTACTTTTCTCTGAGAGCAAATGTGTACACCTTCCAAACAAATCTAAATATCTTTAAAACTATTAAAGGTACACGAAAACAATCAGTTTGAAAGTTGTTCAGGGCAAAACAATCTTTCTCATGAGGGTAGTCACTAATCTGAATTCTTTATGTTTGGTATAATATGGTCTTCCAAACAACTTCATCTTTTCTCTCTCTGAGTGAACACAGTAGGAGTCATGCCAAACAAATGTAAATATCACAGAAAGTATACAAGTTACCAATACATAACCAAAGTGAAAGTTGTTCAGGACAAAATGACCTTTCAAATGAGAGTAGTCACAAATCTGAATTCATTAGATTGTTTTAAATATAGCCATCCGAAAGGTGAAAATTGTGATGAAAAATGAAAATTCAGATAGTCAGATGGCCATAATTTAAAAAATATAATTAGTGCAGCTTAATGAATAGGCTCATTTGAAAGGTCTTGTTGTCCTGAACAACTTTCATACAGATTTATTATCTGTAAGTTGTACACTGTTAGAGATATTTACATTTGTTGAGCATAACTCTTATAGTACTTCTAAACAGCCTCAGCTCTACAAATTACTTCACCAAGACTGGATTAGTTCCATCAAAAGAAAGGTATCCCAAGGTCAAATTTCACTGACTTGAAAGTTCACTCCCTGACACATGCTATAAACCTACTTACATTTCATTTTAAACCCTCTGTGTGTGTCTGTGCTGGCATTAATAAATGACAATGATTAAAAACACAAAGGAAAATAAGCTTAAAGAGCAGCTGACACTTTCAAGAGAACTTTAACAAAACATAATATTTAGATAGAGTTCAGCTTGTATTTCACATTAGTTCTTCATTCCTCCTCCCCATTATGTAGTGCTACGGTCATTTGTATGAAAACAGGCTTTTTGCTTCTGAAGAGTTCATCTATTTATGTTGCTGTCTCCCTACCTGAGGTCATGATGCTCTGCTTGTGACATCACTGTTACTCTCATGGCAACAGATTGTGATGTCACAACTGAGCATTATGACTTGAAGTAGGGAGTAAGCTATAGAAGCAGATTAACGTTAAAGTAACTGCAAGGGATAAAAATCTTGTATTCATGCACATTTTCTCAGTAATAAATAATGAGTAGGAGACATCTAGAATATATACGGAACACAAGCAGAATTTTTCCTAATTATTATGTTTTTCAAAGTTTTCTTTGAGGCGCCAGTAGCTCTTTAAGCAATACATAGTAAATAATGCTCAAAATCTTATAACTATGAAAATATGTATCTGTTAAGTAAGAAGTAGGTTAGAAGACAACCTGCCCTACTGTAAGTTAAGCATTCATCAGCTGTTTCACACAGTGATGTCAATCAAATTTTACACAGTGTACTGTTTAAATACATTTCTTAAACTCTGTACAGTAAGTCCATACTACTCATGAATAGTCAAACTTATACTATCTTAAACATGACAGGGTTCAACCTTAACCTTTTTTTGCACCAAGCCAGCAAGGCAAGTTGATTCAAAATTGCACTAGCCCGCAGATGGTTGCACTAGCCCTTAATTATAATAGTAAATGTTGATCACTTATACAGGAAACAATGCTAGCAAACCCAAGAAATACTCTGATTATTGCACATTTATCATGCTCCCACATTGCTTCCAGCTCCCCAGCAGAAAAGAAAAACTGCAACATCATCCATCACAGACAGTGAACCCCCCCCCCATTGTTTTGTACCATGGTCTTCTCTCTTCCTCTTTCTGCCCCCCCCCAACAAAACAGAGAGAGGATATCACCACAGCAAATGTTTAATCAAGCAGTCCTAGTTTTGCACACACAATAGCTGACATCATCATGCACCTCACCACACTGTCACCACCACCCACAGGGCAATGAACAGAGTCAAGCAGAGAAAGACACTTTCAGTCCCCACCCTATAGTCAACTGGAGACCTGAACTTCTGGGAGTTTTTGTACAGTCTCAAGTGAGCCAGGAGCACATCTAAGATTTCTTTGGGGTGGGAGCTAGATAAACTTAAGGGGCTTGGGAAATAGAAAACTATGACATTTTTATTTGTAAAAGCACTGATTTTAATATGCTCTGCCCCAACAATAACATATTTTTCTTTAACATTGTCCTTTCATCAGCCCAGGGGAAACAGTACACAGGCATAACACTATACTATTTCTGTTTCTGTATAGATGATCTGTGCACCCCAAGAATGCATATTTCAAAGTTTCAAATTACATATTTTATCAAGGTTTATTTTTGTACCATACATGATGCAAAGCTTTGTTTTTAGGCTGAAAGGATATGCTGGTCTTAATAATATTGGACAAATTGTTAGACATAGACACATTCAGAAAACTGGAACCTAGTGACTTACCATCTCTCTGCCCTTGATCACACCCTGGACACTAGCTGAAAGTCTTAACAGTGGAGTGATAATGACTCACATTGAGTCTCTTGTGGGATCCCTCTCTTGAATTGCCAGATCAATGTAGCTCTTAATGAGCTGTTAATCACACCTGGCCATCTGAAACATTGAGAGAGATTAGCATGAGGACCAGAGAATGCTAAAGTGGAGACTTTTTTAACTTCATTAACAGCCATGAAAATCTTCACTAGTCAAGATGGGCAAGTAGAGAGTTAGCTGCACTAGCCCTGGTCAATTTGCACTAGTATTTGGGCTAGTAAAACAATGTTAAGATCGACCCCTGCATGATATATTGTATCTACAATTCTGTAACAAGTGACTAGTGTATGTGTACATTCAAAACCCAATCCTAACGCAGACCCCCTTGTAATTGAGATACTGGTATCCTAATATGTCCATGTATCAACATGTGTCAATATGTACCTAATCTGCTGTTGTATTAAATAACATTCCTATAAATCTAAAACCAAAACAAAACCCAACACAACTGACTGTTTCAGCTTTTATTCAGGCACAGTTAAAATAAGGATCCTTTAGAGATATGAATATAATTTATAAAAATAGAGACATTTCAAACAGCTGCACTTAAGTAATCAATTCCTGTCTCCTTTAACTCAAGGGGTCATTTCTAAAATGTACAGAAGAGCATGAGGACCACTTTTTTTAGAGCATGCCACCACTGGAGCAACCACTTCAAGAGTGATATTACCTTCTGCTAATATAATCAGGGGATGGCCAGAAGTAGTCTTCCAGTACTGAGATCAATATGGTTAAGGCACATTTACCAGAAATTACTGCTTAGAAAAGAATGAGGAAGTGACTGTGATGACTAGCAAATCTGATACCAGATCTCTAGTTTGTTAATAGTCTCCTTCTGAGTCTGATTTTTATGATTGTGTGGGTCAAGCACCACAGATGTTATTACATCATCAGATTTATAAATGAGCACTGTGGAAGCATGTAACTGGACTGCTGTCTGATGTTCTGCCCCAGTGCTCCAGCATAGTTTCCAGTGATTATGTTTATGCAGCCCATCCCTGCTGTGTGTCGCATAAACATACCCACTTCCTGGAGTACTACTTTTCCTTTCTGCTAGTGTGGACGTGACGGCCACCATGTGCAACATGGTGGCACAGACTTAAACTATGCATGCACGAGTATTGTGCATATGTATATAACCCCCACGCCACCTTTGTCTAGCTGGCACCCCCTTAAAAGAACTACTGACAACTACATGGTATACACTTTTATTTTGGCAGTGCTGCACTCATGGTACCACCCCTAGCATTGGAGTGTATACCAGGCTCATTATCTAGAAGATGGGGGGTTGGGGTACATACTAAAATTGATCTTTTTATTTACAACCAGGTCTAGGGGACAGGATGATAGGCATATGGTAGACCTAACAGCTGAGGAGCCCCAATAACATTCACACTAGATGCAATGAGTGAAATGTCCAAATCAATAACTGGGATTTTGCAGTATGGCTTTATTTACAGATGTTACTTAAAGCAAGTGTGGTCTCCAAATGTGTATCATTGCAATACAGGCACACTCTCTTTTGCAGGACACTTTGTTAGGCAGTACTGTTTTCCATAAAAAAAAATCTCTAACTCTCTTCCAAAGTGTATATCTGTGGGATGTGCCACACTTTAAACATTTTCCACACATTTCCATTTCCAAAGTGTATATCTGTAGGATGTGCCACACACTTTAAAATCCTCCTGGTGCATGGTCGTTGCCCAGGGAACACTGGCGCCCATTCACGAACCACTTAACACTGCCTGAAACTCCAGATGGTGTTCCTCACCCTTTGTCCCAAACAGCCTCTGCCATTCCTTCAGAGTTACACCAAATGAGCCTCCAATTCCCAATGAATTGCTAAAGACTCCCAACTTTAACTTTAAATTCAGAACAATTGTGTTGAAAGGGGTCCTGACCGGTGTGATCTATCCATATCTAGGGAACATACACCTCGGACAGCTCTATCAGAGAACTGTCAAATTCTGTACTCACAGGTTAGTTGTTCCTTCCTCCCAGTCATGGAAAGAACAAAAGGCACCTTTCTTTCTCTGGTAGCTGTTATTTTCTACTCATTGTTCTTCATTATGGCAGCTGTGAACTTCAGGAACTTCAGGGAATTGCCCCTTGGATCCAAAACAACTGCATTCCCTCTCACTCCCTCTGAAGTGAAACTAAAGAGTCCTGCAGGCAAACTGAAGATTTTGCCAAACTAGGGTGAGAAATACCAGGGCTCCCTTTGACAAAGCCCCCATGGCAGACCTCCTGCCAGTCTAACTGCCACACTTGAACTTACTAATGAAGATTCTAAGCTCCCTGAGAGCAGCTGACTCTAAAATAGTTATGCTGCTGTGAGAGTTCTAAATGACATAATTATCCTACTTTCAGGCTAGCTGAGTAAACAATGATGTCATTATATAGAAAGTCCTTAAGGACATTCACACCAGCTGCCTTTTCCTACCAGCCTAAGACTAGTACTAATGGATTCTAGTAACCCAAAGAGACTGGGTTGTTACACATAGTCATATCAGCACCTCCATGTTGTGCAAGGCTGACTCGAGGGCAAACTGCACATGTGCGAGTATTGTGCATGCGAAGTATTGTAATCGCTGCAGTATTACAGCTGATTTGCTGTGCAGTAAGAGCACAGCATATTCTGTTCACTGCTCCTGCTGCACCTAAAAGCTCTCCACAGCCATATTGTCTCTAACCAGAGTTTCTTTACAGATGTCTCTGCCTCTGTCTCTTTCCCCCACTTTTGTCACCTTTCAGCCTTCTTACTAGGCACTCTTATTTAATCACCACTTGAGCTCACTCAGTCCTAATATGCTTTTTCATACCCATCGCCTTTTTGTTTTCCAGTTTCTGTTCTTAGCTTGCCTATTATCACATTTTCTTCTAGATCCTACACCTATTTTCTTTTCTCACATATATGTCCCTTCTTTCTCCTTATGTTTCCACTAATTTTGCCATTTTTTCTTTTAGATAATTCCTGAAGAAAACCTATGGTCAAAATATGGGTTTTAACTCTATTCTTCTGTTTTCAGTGAGCATTTAATATTACCATTTTGTTTTGTGTACAGACCACACATTGATGCAGCACCTTGTTTCATTGTCCTTAGAGCTGTTACTAAAGCTCCATTTTCTATTATTCTATTTTTTTAACTTAACATGCAGTGTAGCAGTGTCAGTGGCTTAGTAGGTAGCACACTCACCTCCGAGGCTGGGGGATCAGAGGGTTGTGGTTTCAGTTCCCACATCTGGCACTTGGGTTAATATCCCAGTACTGACACTGTAGTGCAGCATGAGAGGGGTGCTGCACTTCTAAGGTGCTGTCTTTCAGATGAGACTTTAAACTGAGGTCCCATCTCCCTGGATTGGTGGTACTTCAGGTGGATGTTAAAGATCCCATGGCGCTTATTGAAAAGAGTAAGGAATTTTTTTATTATAATAACATCATAAACATAAACATAAAAATACAAAATCAATGTGAAGTCACACAAAGATATAACACATATCCAAAAAAAAATACAAAATCAACAGTCAAATCTCAACAACCAATACAAAATACAATATATACATAACCTGTTATCCTCACAAGTTCAAATTAAAGAAACCCTTCTTTCCATTCCCACCCCCTTGTCCCCATTTTTTCCATTAAGAAGCCTCTTTAATAAATCATCCAAAATACACCTATGATTACCCAGAATCTATTTATATTTTATAAACCGTGTAAATCCCTTCCATCAATTGGACACCTTTCTTGTGGTAGTAATTTGTAGATCTTTTAAGAAAACCATCTCCATAGCTCCTTGGATCAGCAAACCTACTGTATCATAAGACATTCATTTTTGATAAAGAACCCATTGGCATCTGGCCTGCCATAAATAATATTTTAAACAACAACAAAAAATCTGTAAAGTGTCTGTATTATAATTCCTTCCGAGCTGAAGAAATTGACCTAAAACCAAAATATCATAATTTAGATGTATCAGCCATTTCATATTCCATTTAAGAGCCAGGAATTTTCAAAGGGAACTAGTATATGTACAATGGAAAAGGAAATGTTCAACCATTTCTTCCTGATTACTACAACCTTGAAAGGGACATATTCTTTCCACTTTAGCCTTATGTTTGGCATTTCCCCTTACCCCAATCCTACCATATAAAGCCAACCATAAAAATTCCCACATAAAACTTGGTAATCTGGGATTATTTAATTGAGAAAATACTCCTGGGATTAATGTTGAAGGACAATTTTTAAAGGCAGGCATGGAGGGATATAATAACAACATAACAGTATTATATAACTTAGGCCCCGTACTGTCTCTTACTGTTTGTTTTGAAGGACCCCATTTAAAAAGGTTTTTTGCTACAGGTTTAAAAAATTGTGGAACCTGTAAGTATTGTGACAACTTTGGGGGAGACGTAAGCCAAGCTGAGTAATAATGAATTAAACCATGTTTTAATAATGAGCTGTATCTGGATGCAGATGGTAATAATCCCACCGTAACATTTTGTGATATAAATAAGGTAACAAAAAATGTGACTGGATCCACCATTCCCAACCCTCCTTTTTCTTTAGTCAGATAGGTATATTGCCTCTTAATGGGGTTAAGTCTGTTACCCCAAACCATTTGAAAAAATAAACTGTATATTCTGGTCTCAAATTCTTGTGGAAGTGGGAATATCAGTGCAGTATATAACAAAATGGGAATTAAAAACTGTCTAATTACCTGTACCCTTTTTAATTTTGCCAATTTTCAGTGTTTCCAAATTTGCACTTTGCCAGAAACTGATGATAATGAAATATCCCAGTTCAAATTTGGAAGATTCTGAGGTCCAAACAATAATCCCAAAATCTTAACAGGGTTTGAAGAATCTGAAGGCCTTGAATAGTTATCTCATTAGGATAACCTACCCCAATAAAGACACCCTGACTTTTGTTTTTATTAATTTTTGAGTTTGAAACTAAAGAATAAGAAACCATAACATCTAAAAAAAAATTGGGATTTGAGTATAATCTGAAAAAAAACCCACAAATATCATCTGCATAAGCTTGCAAATGTAATTCATCCATGGGGGGGGGACGTAACACCCCCCTTCCACCTTGGATGCTGTGTTAAAGATTGTATTAGTGTACAGTATCTATTGTAAATAGGTATAGTAGTGGACTCAGTGGACAACCCTGATGTACCCCTGTAGTGAGATGAAAACCTGTTGTAATTTTATTATGAGTAACCAGATGAATAATTGCAGTGTCATAAAGTATTGTTATCCAATTCAAAAAAGGAGCCTGGAACCCTATAGTGTTTTAAAGTCAAAAACAAAAAGGGGTGATAGACCTGATCAAAAGCCTTCATTTGGTCAATTGAAATGATACATCCTGATTGACCACTTGAAGAGAAATGTTCAATTAATCTCTAATAACCATAAGGGCCTGCTGTATCTTTTTCCCAGGAGCTCACACTATTCTGAAGGAGAAATTACTGTACTTGCAAATGTCCTGAGTCTGGAATTTAAAATCCCAGTGAGTAATTTGTAGTCTGAATTTAAAACCGTAATTGTTCTCCAATTATCCAAATTATTTTTATTCCCTGATTTAAATAAAAAAATTAACAAACCCTCCAAAAACTAAATTGGAAATGTACAAGTGGAAAGAAAAAAAATAAACACTAAAACTAAACATTCTGAAAATTCAGAAAGAAATGTTTTATATAAATCAGACATTAGTCCATCAATCCCTGGAGAAGTCCCAGTCTTTTGGGATTTAATGGCTCCCTCAGTTTCAGTGGCTGTAATAGGACCAGTTAAACTGGGCAGATCAAAACCTGGATTTGGAAGTTTTATCATATTTAAAACATTTTCCATATCCTCCGCACTAGTGGGCACCACCGGGTTATGTAAAAATAAAAAGTCTTTAATTTCATCATGAATACTATCAGTATCCTGAATTAAATGTCCATCCTGAGTTACTAGAGAAGACATTGTTATTTTGGATTTATATTGTTTGAAGGCTTCATAGGGATCCCCTTGGGGATGTTTTTTAGTGCCTTCCTGAAAAAAGCACTTTCATCGTACTTGCCCTTTCATATTGCACCTCCAGCATTTATTGTTTTATAGCCGTTATTTGGGTAGAGTAATCAAATCTTGAAGTGTTTTCCATAGAAAATAAATAGTACAACTGCTGACACAATTTTAAGTAATGCAAAAATGTTGAGTTTTCACCTGACTTTCCCTGATTTATTAACATAATTTTTAAATCCTCTTTGGACTCCCTCCACCATTCCCCTAAATCATCATAAAGAATCAAGACTGAGAGCTGATCTATGAGTAATGACCTAATGTTATTTATCACTGATGGACGTTTTAACATGGGAGAACTCAGCTTCCACCTTGACTTTTGGGGTGATGGTACTGAAGTACAGGAAAAAACACACTGAAGAAGCAAATGATCTGAAAACGTCAATGGGAAAGTAAAAAATTTACAGGGGGGAAGAATACTTGAAAGAAACATATAATCAATTGTGGATGCAGAGGAATTTCTTTTGAAACTAAAGTTTGGACCACCGTGTTGGAATTATCCACTATCCAACAATCCTTATGTATCTATTAATTGAAACAAGGCATTGGAATCACAATAGATCTTTTTTCCACTACTTGTGAAACTACTTTTTACCTTTTGTAATTCACAGTTAAAATCTCCACATAAGAAGATTTTAAATGAAGTTATAAGTAAGGGTCGAAGCAACTAAAAAAGTGTAACCTGTTTTGCCTTTACCTGGGAACAGTAAACATTAATAAATCTGAATACCATAGAATTCCACATTCCATCAAGAATCATCAGTCTCCCTGGAATTAGATCAATAATTTTGATTAATGAAAAACCATATGAATTGAAAAGAAATCCAAGAACATCAGCTGTCTGCTGACCAAAGGACCAGTAGGAAGGGCCTCAGCACCATTCCTTTTGAAAAAACCTGGCGTGATCAAGCGCAAACATCCATGTTTCCTGGAGGAAGCATACATCCATAGAACTACCATGAATATAGTCATAAACTGCCTGTCGTCGTCTTGGATTCAATAAACTGTGTACGTTTAATGGCCCTATTTTAAAGATAGCCATTTACAGAGTACAAGTTAGCCATCTTTTTTCCTTCTTTTTTTCTTTTCCCCTTTATACCCTTCTTGTGTATGGAATGGGGATGGGGGGCTACCTTGAATTGATTGGGAATCTGGTTTTCCATAGTCCATTTCCGTATCCCCCCACTGTGTGGACAGAACGGCAAAGGGATTACTAGATTCAATGTCTACCTTGAGGGGGCAGGAGGAGGTTTAAGGTTTCTTGAGGACCTCCAAACAGGAACCACCGGAGGATTAACTGGATGATCAGGGAATGGCATATCCTGCTGTGAGCTGTAACAGACAGCAGAAAGGAGGGGAAGGGGGAAGGGGAACCCCAGAAGATGTAGAGAGGGAGTTTTCATCAGACTGTCCCAATTTTTTAGGTATGTCTAAGTGAGAGATAATGACTTCTGGTAAGGGAGCGGACTCCATCTGGGTTGGCCCAGCCGCTAAGTCTTGAGCCTTCTGAATCAGACGATCAGGGCAACTACTAGAGGCTTTGTTTTTTGCTGCCCACATACATTCTGAAAACACATGACCAGTATCTTCGCATAGATCACACCGTGTAAGATTAGCACATTGAAAAGCAATATGACCTATCTCCCCACAATTGTTGCATCCTGGCTTATCACAGGAGCTAGATAAATGGGTATGAGACCCACATTTATAACAAGCCCTGGGCTGCCCAGCATAAAAACAAACCCCCCTATCCCTCCCTAGCACAAAGGAATTAGGAATATGATCAATGCCAGCATTATTTTGTCTAAGCTTCACTTTGAATCTCCAGCCTCCAGTACAAAACTGTTCAGACTCCAGAATGGTGTCAGGAGAGCTCAATACCTCACACTTTTGAGACAACCAGTAAGTAATATCATCCACATGAACCCCCTCATTCCAAAACATAATTGTGAAGAATTTAATCAAAGATTTAGTCAGAGGTATGACTAAAAAGGGGGTCCATATGGGTGAAAACTTTACCTGGATATATCGCTCCCAAAACAAATCCAGAGTATAGGCAGAATGAAAACTAATATTAAAATTGTCTTTGAAAGAAATGTTAATAAAGGCAAAGACCTCCCTAGGCGAAAAATGCAATGAGTCCTTTAGTAAACATTTCCCCACATAATGCCTATCAGGCCTAACATCCAACATCCCCCCCCCCCATAACGAAGTCTAACTGCATTCCTGCGAGGTGCAGCTTCCTTGTTAATTTTAGAAAATAAATCGGATAATAAAGGTTTCTCTGAATCAGTTTTATCCTGGGACACAGTAGGGAAATCCTCAACTCCTTTAATCAAAGAGGAATCAGAAATGTCAGTAGACAATGGGGTAGTGGTCTGTAAGGCCACAGAAGAGGGCCTAGTTTCAGTTGGAATGGCAGTACTTTTATGAGATGTCAGAGGTACAACAGGTAGCTTAGGTTTCTAGGTAGGTTCCTTCTGTGAAAAGTTTAATTTAGGATCCCAATCAGGTGTGGGAAGCCAAGTCCCTTTATGCAAAGTCTTCCCTGCTTCACTCTAAGCTCATTTTGGGGACCATGTATCAGCTGCAAGAGGTTGTGAGTGTGGATTAGGTGGTGAAGATACCAAGCTAACATCAGTAGAACCATAAGAAGTAGCATCTTTTACTTTTTCTAATGTCTCCAAGTTCCGCTTAGAAAATATTACAGCCACCCTCTTACCTTTATTATCATCTCCAGATTTCTCATGCAACTGCTGGTGCCATTTGGAAAATAAAAATTCAGAAACCTCATCCTGATTCAAAGAGGCAGTTTGAAACACACAGGGAGCCTCAGGGATAGAAACACCATTCGAAGAAGCCATCAGCAGGTTCCTAAAGACAAACCCCGCAGCTTTTGAAAGCGTAGGGTTGTGCAAATCAGCAACTGAGCTGCCGCAGACTGAGTGTTGCTCATCTGGGTCCTTAGACGGTGTTTTAGCAGCAGGTGGCAAGTTTAATGCAGGTTTAAGGTCTTTCAATTCAAGTAATGGCTCTAGGCACTGAATTTCTCCGGATTCTTTACTGCCAGCCAACAAGGAAACATTTTGAACAATAGGTCCAGAAACAGTTGCAGAAACATTGAAAGACTCAGCAGAATGGTCTGTTTGAGAGGTTTCCTCGGTCTTCTCAGCGTCACAGTGAATGACAGCCTGCTTCTGAACCTTGACTGGCGTAGCTGAGGAGTTTAGTGTAAACAGCTGTTTTACCAGTCGGTCTTGTTCTTTTGCCGAAATGGCAAGCTGAAGCCATAGTTGCTCCTGCAAAGTTTCCGATTTAGAATCGTTAGCAGTCTCAACAATGCTCACCGGCTATAATGCCGACTGGGTTAAATCTTCTGCAGAAACATAGATTTCTTTTTCTTCAAGTACAACCTCACCACATACTGGTACATCCAAAATCATCTTCTTAGACTCCAATACAGGGCTCAACAGCTGCTCTCCTTCTCCTGAGACACCCATCCTCTTCCAAGGACTGCACAAAAGTAACCAAGCTCACAGTCACCCAGTCCCCCTACTGGTCAACAGTAGGGGAATTTCCCTGGTGTTCTGGCCAAATTTCCCTCATTCACTAAAAAAAATACCACCAACAGCTTAATCTGGTTCAAGGTCAGTTGGCATTTATCTGTATCCCCTTCCCCTGAGCCATGCCTGAAAATAGGCAGGATTTGTCTAGTGCACTTACCAGATCAACAAAAACTAAAATAAAAAAAGAAACTATAGGTAAACACCAGTCCTTGCTTACCGTATCATTTTACATGCTATGACCCTGCTTAGGCTTGCATGACCATTATAATGCTCAAGACTGGTTTAAAACCCCCATTCAAACAGCAAAAATAGCTTCAATAACAAGACAAGTAAGTCAAGCAAAAGATTAGTTAGGTGGGTACAGCACCAAAAAGAGGGCCCTAAATGCAAGGTAAGGGAACACAGGTGCTATATAAGTTTTGTGTATATTCACCTGGGTACCATCTCAGCTAAGTATACTGAAAATAAGTCGATCTGCAAATGGTCTTTTGAGGCTTTGGTAAAGAAGTCTGAGATGATGAAATCATGCAAAAAAATAAAATTAATTAAGGAAAATACAATAACACCTTCAATTTTATAGTCAATCATCACTCACCCTTGTTTAAGTTAAGGTCCAAGAGGGCTTCTGCCCCTTGGCTCTCCAAAGATCTAAGGGCTCTCGTGACTGCAGATGATGCTACATGGAAGATATACAAGAGTTTTGGCATGCCATCTGACTGGCAGGGCTACAGACACCTTTGTAATGAAAGTAAGTCCAGGATCCACTTGGCCATAAGTACGTACCTGCATACCCTCCAAACCAATAACCTCTCTAACCACAAAGAATTCTGGGGACAGATTAACTCTCTGCTTAAGGACAAATCTGCTTCCTCACCCCACACCATGCTCCTTAATGGCTCTGAGATCACCGACCCTGTTTCAATTGCTACAGAATTTAATTTAGCCTTCACAGACCAATCTAAATATAAGACCTCCCTATCAACACACGCTCAGCAGCCACACTCCCAAACTTCCACTGATAGTAGTCCATTCTTCCACCTTAACATGGCAACCCAGAAGGAGGTTCTGCATCACCTCAGCAGCACTAATGGGTTTGACACTGGGTTTGACACTTTAGAACTGCACTTTCTTAACTGGTTGCCCCTGCCATCACCCCTCCAGTGCATGATCTGATCAACAAGTCCTTTTGCTCAAGTAACATGCCCAGTAAATGGAAAGCTGAAATAGTTGTCCAACACACAAAAGTGGTCCAGATTCCTTGTTTGAAAACTACTGTCCTATCTCCATCCGTTGCCCCCTTGCTAAAATTCAAGAAATAATTATTCATGCCCAGCTTCAATCTTACCTTGAACTGAATAACTCTCTCTTCATGTTCTGGCATGGCTTCTGAAAATCACATAGTAACAACACCACCCTCATCACTGTTACATCTGATATCCTTAGCAGCATGGACAAAGGCTTTGTGACTTGTGCAATATTTGTTGACCTCACCAAAGCTTTTGACCTTGTTAATTATAATCTCCTGTCAGATACATTACTCACCTTTGGACTTGACACTCTAGCTCTGAATTGGTTTGCAAACTACTTTACTGGCCATAGTCAATGTGTCAAATGAGCCAGACAGACTTCCCCTTTCAGTGTGATAAAGGATGGCATCCCTCAGGGTTCTATTCTCAGTCCGCTACTGTTCTCCTTATTTATCAATGAGCTCCTGCAACATTGTGGGGGCGTGTTGGTTCAATTATATGCCGATGATGTCATCCTCTACAGGTCCTCCTCTGATCATGCCACATTAAACCAACTTCTCCAGCAGGATTTTCTGAACCTTGAGACTTGGTTTCCTAATAACCTACTGGTGCTTAATAGTGAGAAAGCTAAATCTAGGATCTTCTTCCATCGGACCCCAAAGCCATCCACCTCGCCCCCACTGTTAATCTACTCCTCTTAGGCAACCCTCTTGAAATGGTTCAGTCCTTTAAATATATGACCTTGACTTTGGACTCCCACCTCACCTTTGACACCCATGTTTCCTCAATGGTCAAGACCCTCCATCACAAGCTTGGAATGTTGTACCACTTAAGCCCTATCTTACACCTGCCTCCGACCTTGTCACTGCCCCATCTCCCTACTTCTAATTATCTCCTATGTGCCCCAATCCTCCACTCCACTCAGGTCTCCACCCTTAACAAGCTAAACCACAGGATAGCTCAATTTGCCATTGGCGCTAATGCCAGAGACCACCACTGCACTGTCCTTGGCTCACTGGGCTTTTTTTGAAGCCAGACAGCAATTCCCCACCCTCTGCCTGAATTTCAAACTTGTGCATACTTACACTCCTCCTTGAGTCCTGCCTATCATTCAATGTAAACCCATAACTAGACCTTTTACAGTCTACTGGCTTACCTTTGCTCTCTGTCCCTAAACCCTGTCTAGCAGTGGGTCAGCATTCCTTCACCTTCTCAGGTCCCTCTCTTTGGAACTCTCTTCCCTCCACTGTCATGACCCATATCTCTAGTCACCTGTTCAAGCATTCTCTCAAATCTCATCTTGCCTCCACTCAGCTGTGTACCTGCTCCTGTTGACCACTCCCCTTATCTTGCATCACTCTCCCATCTCCTGCCCTCTTTCTGGGTTACTTACCTGTGCCTGCTTATCCTCCCTTTATTT
Organism: Neoceratodus forsteri; assembly: GCA_016271365.2. NCBI lineage: Eukaryota > Metazoa > Chordata > Ceratodontiformes > Ceratodontidae > Neoceratodus > Neoceratodus forsteri. Next base: position 667,860,923 of record CM028135.1, on the reverse strand, counting down.
ACTATGCTGTGTTCTGTTGCTATTCAAGTCACACTTTGATTGTTTGGTTGATCTCTTTTGTAAATAATTTCTCACTGTGGCTATATATTCTGTATTCAGTCATTCTTAATTGTACATATGCTTTGTTTAGTTATCATTCTTTGACTTTTATCCCTATACCAGTTTTGAAGATTTAACTTAATTTACTGCATCTGTGGTGCTTCACTTTGTTTATTACGTATGTTTTTGTAAAAGTGTCTGCATACACTTACCACCTGCTATTATTTATTGTATCACTATTCCTCCATTTTTAACCCTTTTTGCCGGGTCGCCCCTTCCCCCAAAAAAGGGACATTCCATCTACATGGGCCTACCCAGTTACCAAAATTCAAAATAAATAAAAAATGAAAAAATATAGCTTCACCAGCTGAATTATATTTAAAGTTTTTTTCTTTAAGAAATAAAATGAATTACCCCTATGCAACTTCTTTGTAATAGCACAACCACTGCTGTGCTTCATTATTAAGAGTAACACATACACATATATCACCCACAGAGAAGCAGAGTCTTATTTGTAAACAAGCCTGCTTGGCCACAGACTGTTGCAATGCTGTTTAATGATGATGTGTTGATTTAAACTGCAGCACTGCTGGTGTTCACCTACAAGCCAAGAATCTGGTAAATATCTAAAAGTATAAAACAACCTGGAATACCTTCACACTGATATTGTACAAAGGGCTTAAATCCTAATTTCCTAGACAAACCTTGCAATTTAATGAGAAATTGTTTTGTCAACCTTTTCTTTTGTCTTTATAGCAAAACTGCCATATTAGCACTCATAACCTGCAGGCATATGTAATTGCTCCCCAAAGGAACTTATTGACTACAAGTATACATTACATGATTTTTGTGTGGGGGAAAAAAACAGTTCTTCTGTCCCCCAACACAGACTATGATGTAATACTACATGGTTCCAGAACAAACGCAGCAAGCTAAATGGGAGAGAGGGTTTTGAGGCCTAGCAGCCACATTTAGTAGACAGTAGCCTGTAGTTTAAGCATCCCCTCTCCAGAAAAGCAAATATCCATAGAACAATGTAGTTTAGCTTGTAAATTCCCCAAAATGCAAGTCAGTACTAAACATTTTTTAAACATTGAGTAAAACTGCCTACAAAATCTTGTGTACACTTTGTTAGGTCCTAAAGCTTAACCCTCTGCATAACAGCATGCATAGAGTTGAAAACTCAATCATACCAAAATGTTGTCAGTTACAGATCTGGGGCCTGACATTCTAAGTTTGCGTGGGTGCTAACCAGTGTTTGCCCATACAAACAGGGTTTTGTGCTGGAGCCCAATATTGAAAAGCCTTTGTTGTGTGGGTAAACAGAGGTAGCACTCACACAAACCAAAAAGGGTGATATGCAAATTGTGGAGCAGGGACAAGAATACTGGTGCAAGCCAATATTCAGCAGATTTGCACAGTGCAAAGGGGATTTGCACAGCCCTTTTTTGACACACAAAAAACACTGAAGAAAACCTTCTTTTACTCCATGCAACCCTAGTGGCTGATGGATGTAATGTAGCCAACCAGCGGGTTGGCCAATGGGGGAAAATGTCAAGCCCTTTGTCCTTGACACCCCACCCCATTGCCAGCCCAAAGTGTACCAAAATGCTCCCTGGTAGTAGTGCCCTCCATCTGATTGACAGCCCCTGTGTAAAGTTAAATTATACAGCCCCCATGTCGACATGTTGACTGCGGAGTCCCCTACAATGACAACAGCACCAAGTCACTGTAGGGAACCCGCTGGCACCCGGCACTGTCGGTAGGATAGCAGCCCCCTGCATGGAGGGTTCGGGGGTGAAGCCCCCTGAAGAAAACACTTGTAGGTTCTGGAAACTGGCAGCTGACTGCAAAATGCCGTCAACCTGCTGTTTTGCTGTCAGGTCATTCAACAACTATTTTGTCGATGACCCATCATGGATCCTGAAGTTAATACTCCCTGGTGCTAGTGGTCCCCCCACCCCTGATCACCAAGATTTATGGATGGTAATGGTCCCCCCTAGCTCTGATCCTCAGCCCTTCATTAAAACAATTCATCCCTGGTGGTAGTGGTCCCCCTCCCTCCAATCTCCAAGATTCCCTGGTGGTAGGGGTCTCCTCTCTCTCTCTCTCTTATCACCAGTCCCAAAGTAAAAACCATAATCCCTGGTGGTAGTGGTGCCCCCTCCCTCCGATAAACAGCCGCTCATTAAAACACTTCATCCCTAGTACTAGTTGTCCCCTCTCCGATCACCATCCATGAAGCAAATAAACACAAACCCTGGTGCTAGTGGTCTTTCTCCCTCCGATCACCAGTTCCTCATTAAAATAATTCATCCCTGTTGCTAGCGATCCACTCTTTGATCACCAGCCCCTTACTAAAACAATTCATCCCTGGGGGAGGTCATGTGATGACTGCCTGATGAGATGTGTTTTCTGCTCATTCCCATCCCTCTGCTCGTAAATTTGTATAAAGTGGTGATCTTACCTCATTAGTCTTCAATTTCTAGTATCAAACTGCTATTGAAGATAATGGTGAGTTCGGCAGCTGAGTCCTTTTCTGTTAAAAATGAAAGTAGAAATAAAAACTCGGGTGCCTCACCATACACCTCCACCAACACTGGAGTGTGATAAGTCATCTAAGCAGGCATAGTCTCAGCCATCTGGGGCATTATGTACTACTACACCACCAGAGAGATTTTTAGAAGAATTAAACCCCTGGAAAACAGCATTGACTACTTTAACTGAGGATATTCAAAAAATGCGCAGCTTGATGGATTCCTTGTCCAGGAGGTTTGGAGATAATGAGGCCCTCACTTCATCACTGGAGGACTTGTGCAATCAATTAGACCCCAAGATAGTCACACTTCAACAAAGAGTTTAAAAAAATGGAGGATAGCCTGGAAGACCTACAAGGTAGTGCCCACCAAAATAATTTAGTGATACTCAGGCTGCCTGAGGGTGCCGAAGGTCCAAGGTAGTTGAATTTGTTCAGAAACTATGAGGAAAGATAGCAGAACCCTCACCTTATGGGCCTGCTTATGTTGTGGAGAGGGCCCACTGATCTTTATGCCCTAAACCTGCACAAGGCTGCCCCCATGTCCTGTTATTTTTAAACTACTAAACTTTTTGGAAAAGCAGCATAGACTGCAAAGAACTAAAGAACTTGAGGTGCTGTGGGAGGGCAATTGGATCTGCATAATTCAAGAATTACCAGATACTGTGTGGCAGAGGAGATCGCTACTGCACCCACTAGTAACCAAATTGATAGCCGCCAGTATTAATTTCAGAGTTCACTACCCTTCAACTCTCCAGGTCCAGCATTGGGGTCAGTGGATGAGCTTTGACACTTTGGACAAGGCAACAATGGAGCTAAAGAAGCTTTTCCGTGATTTGTTAAAGTGAATACCATTCATATGGCCCTTTCAGTGTGACGTAGGTTGCTGAACAATTTTCTTTAATGTTGAAGAGGTTTTACAGACACAGGAAAGGAGTGCTATTTTATCTCCGGTAGCGTTTTGTTATGCTCCCCCTCCTTTTGCTATAATGTCACTCAAGTTCTACCCATTTTGCTCAGGGTAAATGGATGGGCTGCTTTCCCTTGTTCCAGTGCCTATTCTAACATCTAATGGGACTCGAACTTACCAGTGTGAGCAGTGCACTTTTAAGGATCGGCAAATCGAATCTACTTGTAATCTCCATGCTGTTTTCTTTTGAATTGGTGATTGTGTGCCATGGTACCAAGCGAATGCTGGAATGAACTGTGCTGATCTGGATTGTGATGATGCTCTCCTGCACTGGATGGAACTGACAGCTATTGTAAATATCCAGCTCTGACTGTTACTGCAGTGAAATACCTTTTAACGTCTTTGCACTAAACACTTAGGAATGTTACTGGGTCGTGTTGCGTGTATACAGGCTGGATGCCTGCCCACATTGGTCAGAACATTATAACTTACTAGTTTTCTGATTATCTTCTACTGCTGTCTACAAGACTGGACTTATTCTCCTTCTGATCCTCAAAGTTAGTGATTCCATTGGGGACTGGCAGTCCACAACTAGACAGCAAGTCTTTACGGAATGAATCTTCCGACTGCATGTTCATATATATGGAGACTCTTCAATGTCTGCCTGTCCCAGTGACTGTCTCCCAATGTGGAGAGGTTTTCATTTTTATTATTTGTTCTGTTCTAATACTTGCACTTACCTTTTTGAGATACTGGAATATTATCTAGAATTGTTTCTTTTTTAATTGATATTAATAATAGCTGACTTTAACTTTAATAGGTATAGACACCCATTTCTCTATTAATCTATAGCCTTTACCAATTAGTAATTCAAGAAAGTAGGAACATCTATATTGTTATAACTGTGATAGTTTAGCTTTTAGGAGGAATGTAGTATTCTGTTCACAGTATTGTGTATATAGCTTTGAGAATTTCTAGTTTCTAACAGAGGGGAAGGGGAGAGTGGAAGTCTCTAAGGCAGTATGGACCTATTCATTATGGGCTGGTTTAGTATTGCAGTTCAGTCATTAGGACTGGGGATTTTGTGTATATGTGTTTTGTTGGTTACTTGTCATTGGGAGTGGGTGGGAGGGCAAATCTCATTAGATCGAGTTATTGTGCTTGGTTCTGTTATAATAAATGTTAGCTTTAGATATGTGATTGTCACAATAACTGTTTATTATTACTTTTTATTGTGTGGTTGGGGGTTGGGTTCCCTTTATCTATTATGGGAGGGGGGTCTTACGGCACAGCAGAGCTTTTCTAATTTATTCAAGTTTATTGATATGGATATTACAGGGTGGTATGGTCAGGGGAGCAATTTGTCAGGGTACTTGTTACATGTATTTTACCTTTTTGGGACCAGGCCTCTATTACCATTAAGGCTGAATTATATATTAATTTGAAAATTGCATCCTGTAATATTAAAGATGCCTGCTCAAGGATTAAGCTTTATTAGATCTTGAAACATCTAAAATTGATGCAATGCCAAATTGCCTTTTTGTAGGAAAAACATCTGCTTGCCTCAGAAGGTATTGAGTTCCATAGCCAGGCAGTTGGACAAGTCTTTGCTGCTGGCAACAGCACCTCTAAGAAGGGAATTGCTATTTTGTTATCTAGAGATCTTAAATTCCAGATGTTACAGATTATTGAAGACCCTTTCTAGTGAAAGGCATTCTGGATCACTCTGAAATACTCTTAGAAGTATTTACAGTCCTAATATAGAGTCCCCTGAGTTTTTTACTGAATTGTCCACTCTTTTGGTCCCTTACATCTCCCTCCTTGTCATACTAGCTGGAAACTGGAATGTTATGGTCACTCAGGATCTCGAAAGAACCTTTAAAGCCTCTATTGTTTGGATTAGGTACCTCCTCCTCTTCTTCTTTTGTAAATACTAAGCAAAAGTATTCATTCAGTATGGCAGCTGTCTATCCTCTGCACAGTGCTCTCTTAGAGACATGATGGAGACTACTGGCCTCTGTGATCTCTGGCATATTTTTAATCCATCTACCTGGGAGTATACTTTTTATTCCCCAGCTCAAGGGACTTATTCTTGGCTGGACTATTTTTTGATAAGTCAGCAAATTATGCTAGGTGTACTGTCTAGTGGAATAGCCCCAAGAGTATTGTCAGATCATTCCCTGATATGGATTGCGTGCACCTTGTCACCGAATATCCAACCTAACACAATATGGAAGCTCAATACTCAATTATTAAAGGATGAATCTGTGGTTGTCTGGATTAGAGAGTTGGCAGATTTATTTGTAAGTCAAAATACTGGTTCCACCAACCAGATTGACATGGAGTGGGGAGCATGTAAATGTTTTTAAAAAAGTGATTTTATACGGATGGCAGCAGTGAGAAAATGCAGGCAGAAAGCCACAGTGCTAACTCTTCTAAATCGTATTAATATCTTTGAAGAGTCCCTTATCACTGACTACTCAGAGCAAGAGCACCAGGAGTTAATTGCCCTATGGGAGAAATATGCCAGGCTTATGAGGAAGAGGGTTGAGTATGCTATACTTTAAACCCAGTCCACTTACGTGGAGCAGGGTGAGAGGCGGGTCATCTATTGGCATTGAGATTATGGAAGCAAGAATCCTCTCGCATTGTTCCTAACATTGTTACTATGAGGGTCAATGCCATTAAAACATCTCCTCAAGATATATTTAAAGATTTTGAGATGTATTACTGTGCTCTGTATAGCCCGCTATCTAACCTGCCCTCACCCCCGAGATACAAGTGTATTTGACTACCATTCCTCTTATCCAGCTAACGGAGGCCCAACAGTTGCTTCTCAGACATCCCATAATCCAACAAGAAATTTTAGAAGCTATTAAATCCCTATTGGTAGATAAGACCCCTGGCCCAGATAGTTTTCCCCCTAATTTCTATAAAGTCTTTTCTTCAGAACTTGCTCGACAATTACACCGGCTCTATACATATGTCTTTTATAACCAGATAACTGATGTTTCCCTTCTGGAGGCAATGATAGTCATTTTGCCCAAACCCAGTAAGCAGCCAGAAAGGGTCACTAGTTATTAACCAATATCCCTTATGGATTATAATATTAAAATTTGAGTTAAGGTCCTAGCAGCAAGAATTATGCAAGTTTGGGAGGGGCTCATTAGTCTAGAACAGGCTGGGTTTATGCGGGGTAGATCTTCAGCTGTCCATTTGTGTAAACTGTATCATATTTTCTCTGTGTCCTGGGAGGCTGATACCTCTATGACTTTGATCTCCTTGGACATGGAAAAGGTTTTAATAGAGACAATTGGGCCTTCTTATTTGCCACCTTGTAAAGATTCAGTTTTCCCTCGATATTTATTAAATGGATCAAAACCTTATTCTCTTGTCCCATTGCCACGATTTACTGTAATTGTGTGTTGTCTACAACTTTCCAGTTATGCTCCGGTACCTGTCATGGCTGTCCCTTGTCCCCTTTTTTGTTTAATTTATATTTGGAGTCAATTTTATTTCCATCTTAAAGAGTATCCCTTAATTATGGGTGTGCTTAATGGAGACTTTGACCATAGAATTTCTGTATATACAGATGATATCTTAATGCATGTTAATAATGCTAATACTTCCATACCTGCTGCCCTAATGATTATTCAGGAATTCAGAAAACTGTCAAATTATAAGTTAAATATTAATAAAACTACAGTAATGCCCCTAACTCCAATGGTGTATCGGTCTGGCATCGAGTATCTGGGACTTGCATGGTCCCCATGCCATAAATATCTGGGAATAAGACTGCCCAAAAGCAGTGTTCAGATGAAAAAAACACAATTTGGATGATCTGGTATCTGACAGTCTGTTTTATATACCCTCTAATTCCTTGCCGATTCAACTATGGCATACCCCTTGGGGAAGCAAAGTCCATGGGTGCAGTATACATGGATCTATCAAAAGCATTTGACTTGGTCAAGCATGGAATTTTATTAAGTGCATTGAGGAGAATAGGCATTGAGGAGGAGACCTGTTCCTGGTTTGATTCTTATCTTGATGGAAGATCCCAGTTTGCTGTTTTGAGGGGACAGCTGTCTAAGATGCTAAAGACTAGGTAGGCCATGTCCACAGCCCCACCCTGGTCCACTACTTTGGTCACCCAGTCAAAGATATCTATTAGATTCATCTGACATGATCTTCCCACTGTGAATCCATTCTAACTTGGGTCCTGTGCTCCGCTGGCCTCTAGAAACTCAACAATGTTTTTCTTTCAGAAGTGATTCTATTATTTTCCCTACCACTGAGATCAAACTAACAGGCCTGTAGTTTCATGCCTCTGCCTTGCACTCACATTTGAGGAGGGGAAGGGAATCACATCCGCCCTCATCCAGTCCTTCTGTACCATGACATCCTCCTATGATTTGTTAAAAAGTGTAGTCAGTGGTGTCACTAGTTCTCCCCTTAGTTCTTTTAGAATTCTGGGGTGAATCCTGTCAGTCCCCATTGCTTTGTCCACCTTCAGTTTTATTTATTTAGTTTTTGTTGACTGGGTAAATGCACTAGACAAATCCTGCCTATTTTCAGGAATGACCCTTGGAGGGGATTACAGATGAATGCCAACTGACCTTGAACCAGATTAAACTGTTGGTGGTATTTTTAATGAATGAGGGAAATTTGGCCAGGACAGTGGGAAAATTCACCCTACTTTTTTCAATAAGTGCCATGGGATCTTTAACATCCACCTGAACTACCACCAATCTAGGCAGATGGGACCTCGGTTTAACGTCTCATCCAGAAGACGGCACCTCAGAAGTGCAGCAACCCTCTCATGCTACACTACAGTGTCAGTACTGGTATATTAACCAAAGTGCCAGATGTGGGAACTGAACCCACTGCCCTCTGATCTCCCGGCCTCAGAGGCGAGTGTGCTACCTACTAAGACACTGACACTTTTAGGAGTTCTTTCAGGACCCTTTCTTCTGTGAATGGACTTGTATTGACCCCCCTATCCAGAGTGCTTCTATTGTTTGGTTCAGGTACCTCCTCATCTTCTTTTGTGAATACTGAGCAGAAGTATTCATTCAGTATCCCTGCTTTTCCACTGTCTCGCTCTGCCCAACCCCTTCCCTTTAATAAGCCTCACTCATACATAGAAATATAGAAAACATAGGACACCAATGCTGAGATAGATATGGACAACCACACCCTAGAGGCAGATAGTGGTCAACACAAGGGAAGGGTGGAAAGGATGAGAAGGGACTTGGCAAGGCTGGAGGAATGGTCTGAAGTATGGCAGCTTGGATTCAATGCAAAGAAGTGAAAAGTAATAAACCTGGGAAACAAAAACCCAGGGGAAGAGTACACAATGGGGGGGGGGTAGTAACAACAATAAAAATTGAAAAAGACCTGGGGGTAATCATAACCAAGGCCCCTAGAATTCTGCAGCCTCAGAGTTTTGTGCAGAACTTGCAATCTACTGCAGAACTTCTGCGGTGCCACAGAATTCACTCTTCTTGTTGATTTTTTATTAATATTTCTGTTTTTCCATAGAATTTGGTTCCCTTCCCCTCTTTTTATATTCTAAACCCCCTATATGCTCAGAATGTGATGCTATTATTGCCATAACATCATACATTAGCTAATGAAATGGCTGCAATCTGCAACAGAAATGAACAGTCACTTATCTACCACAGCTCCCACTGCCAGAGCCGGTGGCACTGCACATCAGGCATGGTGATATTTGCTCAACTTGCACTACAGCCTAATACAATTTTCAGTCTTACATTATTGTACTAGGTCCAACTTAAACAAAACCTTGTCAATAGCACAGACCTGTTAAGTCCATACCTCACTTTGTACAAACCTATTTGTGCCTTTAAGGTATAGAGATGTCATCTGAAATGAATAACTAGTAAAATGAATTTAACTGTAATTTTTAAGAAAAATAAAGTAATTATGCCCAGAAAAGTGGAATATAGTAATGTGTAGACCTGTTGAAAGAATAGACTTGTTAAATAAATAATTGCACTGTACGCATTTTTGCCAGGGTTATTGATTACAGATTGTCATTGGTTGATAGAATCACCTAAAAGTTATGGAGAAATGTTGTGTGCAGGGGCAGCTGTTGGGCCAGAGGATAGCATGCTGTGTTTCTGTGCTGGCAACTCAGGTTCAGAGATTAGCTCTGGGAGCTCGCTGGGCAGCACAGGGATTGGTGGAACACATCATTGCTCGGAGCCTGGGAAGGTATGGTGCAGTGTTCTGTCACATGATGGACACATTGTGCTGGTCTGGAGAGGTCTATCTCATAATTGGTTCACATGCATGTCATGGCCTGATGGTGTTACGCTGTGTGTCAAGGAAAGCAGGTTGACATCAAAAATGAGTTTTGCAATAACTCCTCTATTCCATTTCTAATGGGACCTGTATGAATGAGGATGCAAGTTCATGGAAATTAAAAAAAAAAAAATATATATATATATATATACACACACATACACACACACACACACACACACACACACACACATACAGTATCTCTCTCTCCCACACACACACACACACATTTGTATGTATGTTACAGATTGCACATAAATATAGAAGAGATACACAGTGGGAACCTCATGAGTGGTGCAAAAAGCACATACAAATATATAAGTGATAGACAGTGGAAACCTCATTAGTGGGATAGATAGCATGCATATAGAAATACCTTATTTAGCACATAAGATCCCCTCTGCATATGTAATTTATGCAACAGGCTAGGACCTTAAAGGAGAGACATTTGTTTTTCCTTTTTAGGCATAAAATTATTTTTATAAGTCTGTTATTTTTTGAACTAGTGTTACTGTGCTTTCCACCATCCTGATTGCTATAAAAACTGCCATGAAAGTGAAGTTAGGATGACAAGCTGTCACTGTGATGTGGTAGTTTGTTAGTGCCGCAGAACTTCCGCAGAAATTACAAACCACCACCGCAGAAGTTCTGCGGCAAATGGTAGTCTTGCCGCAGAACTTGGTCCCACTGTGCCGCAGAAACGTAGGGGCCCTGATCATAACAGATGACCTAAAGGTTAGCAAGCAATGTGCGAAGGCAGTAGGGATGGCTGGGGGGATACTGGGATGTATAGGGAGAGGCATCACTAGTAGAAAACAAGAAGTTGTTATCCCTCTGTACAAATAGTTGGTGAGACCCCATCTGGAGTACTGTGTCCTGTTCTGAAAAAAACATCTCTGCAAGGACATAAACAGGATGGAGGCAGTCCAGAAGAGGGCAACTAAAATGGTGCAGGGTCTGCAACAGAAACCATATGAGGAGAGACTAAAGGAGTTTTATATGTATACCCTTGAGGAAAGAAGGGAGACGGGAGGCATAATAGAAACTTTTAAGTACCTCAAGGGAATCAACGAAGTCCAAGAGGGTAGCAGCTTTCAGAAAAAGAGATGTGCAAGAACAAGGGGACACAATTTGAAGATAGAGAGGGGACAGCTCAAGGGCAATGTGAGGAAGTATTTTTTTCACAGAAAGGGTGGTGGACGCACAGAACGACCTTTCTGAGGAGGTCGTGGAGTCAAAAACATTAGGGGAATTCAAGAAGGCATGGAACAGACATAAGGCAATTTTTGTAGAGGGTAGGAAGAAATAGACTGTTGGTTAACTAGGATCTGCAGCTTTTCCAACAGGTAGGGAAATGGGCAGACTAGGTGGGCCAAGCGGTCCTTATCTGCCTTTAAAGTCTGTGTTTCTATATAAACAAGCTAACAGGCTGGTTATCTTGGTGCAGCTTCCTGGTGATGGTAGCACTGTGTCCAACCAGTGGCCATTGCCGGTGAGTTGCTCCTGCTGGACAATGCAGCTCACCAACATGGAAATGGACCGAATGTAATACACACCACAGCAGGTGTGGCATCATCCTGAAAGGTGGAACAAGTCAGCCGAGACAAACACAATAGCACAGTGGATGTGTCTGACAGCAGGGTGCATTGGACACATATGGATGGCAATCATGGACTGTGCACAGGAATGACTAATGTTGAGATGGCACAGCTGTGGTTGTTCTGGTGATCGTGATGTGATGTAGTACCTTGGGCATATCAATGGGGACACGCCTGTTGGGGGAGGTCACACATCCACAAGCATGGTCACCCATCAGGTGAGTAAACAAGGATGGCATTAGCATGCTGTCCCACATGCTATAAGTACCACACTGTTCAGGGGTACACATGTGTGACTTTGAATGTGCAATAGGCAGTGGTGCAGGATAACCCATTGGGATGTGGGTTCCTGAGCATGACTGTACCTACAGTAATGTGCAGGGTGCTGGTAGTGGCAACAGTCATGGTGTGTGGTGTCCATATGCATGCATGATCTGCTGTCAGGTCATTGCAATGGCTGCATGCTGTAAATATATGTGCATCTATTGTACATAGGTGTGGTGCTTGCATGTGTTGACACCTGTGGCCAAATGCTGATGGGACCATCATGCAAGGACTGATCCCCATGGGTTGACAGTGCCTGTGCCATATCCTGCAGCAGTGGGCCAAAGGAGCATGCAGAGGTACAGTGGCAGATGACATCTGTATCTCCAGGCTGCCAACACAGTCTACATAGGCTGCCCCACAGCTGATGTACAGTTGCGATGTGAAATTACACATCCCGCTATTGCAATATGTAACTTACATACATATTTACCACAATTTGCGGTTTGCTTCGAAAAAATTATGTGAGTGCATATGGTGTCACCATGCAGCATGTGAACACGGAAGTGCAGTACCACTTGGATGCTCTGCATGGGGTTCTGCTGGTGTAATGTGAGACACAGCCAGGCAAGCCTGTAGAGGTGTATGAAGAGCAGCAAGTGGCTGCAGACTGTACAGGAACAAGCCAGAGGTTGCAGCTAGGTCCAGGTTTGTACTAAAATGACCACACTAAATAGAAGGGCTCCAAACTTCTCCCCTGAGGGACTGTGCTGTACATAAGCCTTATGCAGCAAAGGGAAGGTATTTACTGCCACCGAGCAGTCGTAGACACACCCCCAGTGAGAGGAACCATATCTGGTGCCAGATAGGGGCCAGACTGGAGAAGTTGTCTGTTTTCTGGTGGACACTCCGTTAGCTTAAACACAGATGACAGGACATGGCCTGGAGGAACCCAGACCTGTTGGACCGTCTGAGGGGGATGGTCCAAACCACCGATGTGGCTATGAGGAGTGGCCACACAGCAACTAAAGGTAGGTATCAGTGATAATAATGTCACAAGCAGATAATATGATTAAAGTGTATCTTTATGTCAGGGGCAACAATGATAGTGTGTGACATGCTTCTATGCCTACAGGTGACCATGATGGGGGTAGCGAAGTAGAGCGTGCTAATGGAGAATGAAGATGGGGCAGCAGTGCCATCCAACCAGCAGGACCAGGACACAGTGACCAAGGTAAGTGTTGTAATCACCAGTAGCAAACATTCATGCAGGGGTGTAGGCCATGAGTGCCAGTGTAAGGGGCCACACACAGCATACCTTCAGGGTACATACATATGTACCTGCATGTAATGAAACAGTAGACAGCATTGTGCATGCCACCATATGGTGTCCACCACTGTGATGTATACCATGGGTCGCACAGGTATGGTGTCCCACCATGTAGCCCCAAGGGGGATGTGTAAGGAACCAACACACATTGGAGAGGCACAGCATGCTATTGTAGCCACATGTCGACTGGGATATGGGCACTAGATGGACAGGCACAGGACGGCAAAGCTGCATGCAGTGCTTTCATTGGCTGGTATGTACATGTTAAGGCGATGGTATGCGTACACAGGATGTGGGCCTCAGCAGGTATGCATATTGTTCATGTGTTATAGCCCAAGGCATATGCACACAAGGCCATGCATACCATTGAACAGAAATGCTCACCACAGGACCACAGGGCCATTGCACATGAAGGTGTGTGGGGGTAGTCATGGCCAGCAACAGCACCATGCAGCAACGGTGGACACCTGGGCTGCTGGTGGATGTTTGGCCCTGACTGGGGGGTGCTATAACGGTCCACAGGGTAGGTACACCACCACCTGCATAGCCATGTTGTGGTGTCTGCCATTATTCCATGGACAGTGTGTAGCTGAGGTGCAACAGGGCCACAATGGCTCACATTGCATATACATGATGCACAGTCCAGGCTACCACAGGGCAACACACCAATCACAGCATCCTGGCTCATAGTATGCAGTGCATGCAGCATCCACAACAGATGATCATCAGACAGTAACCCACTGCTGTTGGTGGTGCATCCTGCATCACACTCTCCATCATGCCAGTGGTGGCTGTGGCCACAAGTGCAGTGTGTGTCGGCTCACTACACACCTCTTAACATGTATGTGGGATGCTAAGGCCAGGCCTGCAGACAAGGGTCAGCTCTGTCATGTGTGTGTAAGGTGTGCACAAACCCACCACATATGTCTACGTTGTGCCATATGGTGCTGTAGGTGGCCATGTCATGATGTATATGTTTGCTGCCAGGTGGCATTTGTGCCACTTGAACCATTATCCACTCCCTGTGACACACATGTCTTTCACTGCTACAGAACACAGTACCACTGTGTGACATGCCAGTGGAATCACATATGGATAGTGTGGCTCATTGGATGTTGCATGGTGCTGGTACACAGCCGGGCCATTGCCATGGGTGCACCTTGTGGGCCAGCTATGTTCCCCCCATAGGATGACGGCTGGTGCCACACATAGACATATTCACAAGGCTGCTGATGTGTGACAGGACAATAGTGGATCTACCTCACGGTTGTCCCAGCAACCAGTTGTAAAGAACCTGATGCATGCCCACATGCATGTAGAATACCATGTTGCAGTCCACCTGATCCCACAACACTTAGCAGAAGGATGGTCAAGGACCCTGAGACAACAACCATGTGAGAGTATGTGGGCCATTACCACACATTGTCCTACCCAGATGTCATGGCCATCACCGTCATGGGCCACCATTCATTGGACGCACCCAGCCAACTGTGTGATGTGCTGTGCCTGTCCACTGTTGTACAGGACCTCCAGACAACCATTGAAAGCCTGTTGTAACATTACTGTCAATAATGTTTGCCCAATGTGCAGTACCACACACACAATGGTAATATTGCTAGTCGTGAGGTTGTGTCCACCATCGTCAGATGCTGTACATTGCCGAAGGGCCACAGATGGATGCCTACACACATGCTGTATGTGGGTGTGTCTCTAAATGGTTCCATAGTACATTAACCCATGCATTCCTTTTCACTAAAAGTGTCCAATGACGTACAGCCAATGACGAGGAATATGACACTCCCAGAGTCGGAGCCATGGTCAAGGGCCATGTGTTGACAGAAGAGGGAGGAGGCAAGGGCCTATACGGAGAGGAACCTTCACTGGTGCAGGACTGCAAGAAAACTCCCTACATCCGATGAGGAGCAGGATGACCAGAGCAGCGATGTGCAGCATGGAGCCATGGGGCCTGCTGCAGCTGCCATAGACACGTCTAGTGACAACCCCATGGTGGACATCATTGCTAACAATACCATTGCTGTGAGAAGGCCAGCAGGTGGACAGGTGGACTAGCAAGGGGACGTGGACATTGAGGTTGAAGGTGTGCAAGACAAGGTTGGAATGGCACACGTGATTGCCAGGAGGGTCCAGATATGGATACTCAGGAGATTGCCCAGGATAATGGGATACAGCATGAGCTGGATGAGGTGCAGGGCCAGGAGCCCCAGCCCCAGATGTGCCTCCGTGACTTTCTGCAGCTCATGGTCAGGGGGTTAGGTGCGATTCTGCAGGACATGCCAAGCCTTCAGGACTCCATAAGTGCCTTCAGGCACAGCCTAAGGGATATTCCGGATATGTAGGGGACATGACATCATTGGTATCACAGGATCCTTGATTTGGAACTGAGTAATACTGACCAGTCGCTGCTGTTTGCCTGTTATGAGACTGGTTGCACTGTGTTTACAAAAGTTATACAGCTGTTCATTGTAAATAATTTGTTGGTATTCTTGATGTATGTTTTCTTATAGTTGTATGTTGTTGTTCACTTCTGTTCCTATTGTGTTTGCTGTGGTTTATTTTGATGTATAATGGTGCTATTTACTCATTTACATATGATGTTGCTGATTATAATGCACTAATAAGTTTTAATCATATACCCAATGTACCCCTACCATTTTCATACAGTAAACCTGTTTCTATATTGTATTTCAGTGTGGCAGAGTCTTCTGTGATGGGATCCCTGTTACCTGAAGCTGTGTTTCTGTCTGTGCCAGTTGTTCTTTGTTTTCTGCATGTACCCTGACATGTGGTGCTTGCATTGTCCAGCTGTGTTGGCACACTTGTATATGTATCACGCATTTCTGACATATCCACTGGGGTTATATCATGGTCTGCTGGGTCAGATATGCACTGATGCATCACGTGCAATGCCCAGCCATGAAAGTAGGAGTGGGGACCTGTCACACCTGCCTGCACATCAGCTTGCATACATGGTGCCTGTCTAGAGCCACTTGGCAGTCAAACCTGTGTCACACCACTGGTGTGTGTGCATCCCTGGGTTACTGCCACACACAAACACTGACACAGATGGCCACATGAATGTAGTTACACAATGGCCCTGTCATGGTGTGGTGGCACTAGACATATTGATACCGCCTGCACAACACATATGTATGACCGTTTCCCCTGTGTAATATCTGTGCGTATGTATATCATATCACAGTTGATACGACTGTCACCCAATATGTACCTGTGTCCACTATATTATGCTGTTAATTTTATTTATTTATTTTTTATTTATTGAAAGTATCAGAATTACAAACCTTTTGAGTTACAGACTCCTTTACAAAGGATCCATGTCAGAGAAGTACAAGACAATTAAAGGTGCATACATACAATAAGGCAGATCCAAATAATACAGTGTATCGACAGACAATAACTTATTGACACACATACAGTGAGACAGTCAGTACAGATTAAACAAATAGTACATTCTACACAAGTATTTAGGCAATTTAGGTATTTAGGCAACCCACCACAGTGCACCGTACACCAGGCAGGTGTCATTATACATTTGCCCTGTTAGTGTCATCCATCAGGCATCCAGAGAGGCCTGGGTCCATGTCATATTGGGGGGGGCAGCCTCACCCTGATGTCCCCACACCCCTTAACCCACTACTGGTCACGGGCTCACCCTACCACAACCACCCCCAATGTACATGCAATCCACTGTGGGTGCAATCATGTGCCTATACCGTTTTTGTAGACAGTACTGAGTACTAGACACACTTCAATGGTGAAACATATTTAATGTGCTACAGTGGTTTGTATATGAGGTGCAACATGTACCACTGCCAAACTGTCTATTGCAGAGTTCCTTGCATGTTCACATCACACACAAGGACAACCTCACACCTCTTGTATGCTTCAGCTAAGACAGTACATTTTCCATGTGTGATAGCCATCGTTCCTGGTTGTTGTCTGCAAGAGACCTTGCAACTAGTAATGGTCAGTGTGCCATGGTCACACACAATGTGTTACATGGGCATCTCCTTGTGTTTGGGTGCCCTGTCTGACCTGTGCAAGGCTGACGCAGACTGTGGCTGCTGCAGCTGCTGCATGTCCGCGGCTTGCTGCCTCAGGGATGACTGGACATAAATCCCAGGGGCTGTGGCAGTGGTATCTGTGGGTGGCTCTTGTGTGCCTGTCTGCTTGGGCTTCCTTCCCCTTTTCCTTCTTGGGGTACCTGTGCTTGGGTCTCTCAGTGCCCCCACACTCCCTTACTGGCCCTGTAACACCACATCCTGTACATACCCCTGGCCTCAATCTGTGTCCTGTTCAGCACTTGTGCATGGGATTACACTAACCAGGAAGCCTACAATGACAGAAGGTGTGGTTTTGGGTGCCGTGCTAGGTGTACTAAAAGAGCCTGATACACTGTTGGTGGTGATGGGGCATGGGTGAGCAGGTCTGCAGAGTGTGTCGCACCTCCTGTTGGGGACATCATGGGTATGGGAATGGCCATGTTGATTTGTGTATTGCCTGGCATAGGCGCATGTTCTGCATGCAATGTGCACACTGTGCTATGTTGCAGTGCTGGTGATGTTGATGCTGTGTTCACCACCTGTGCATTCACATAGGACTGCTGCTTTTGTCACAATGCTGCAGCAATGTCCTGCAGGGCTGCTGCCATTACATTGGTCTGGCACTGCTGCTGTACTACCGACTTCTCGATTACCTCTGTCTGAGTGCCTGATGTGCTAGCGACCTCTCCATAACAGAAGCGGCATGATGTATGGCCTGCACCTGTCCCGCTACAGTTGCATGTAGGCCATGCATGGCTATAGCTATGTAAGCAATCCCTGCTTTGGTGCCCCACATGTCACCCTGTATTGCACTACTGATGCCTGCCAGGTGTTCATCCACATGCTGATGGTTGCCCTCTAGACATGTCCTGATCTTCCACAGGTCCCTGGTACCCTTCTCCTGTTTCCACACCACCAATTCACAATATGTATCAAATGGTATTGGTGACAGGGACTGCTGGTTGAGATTGCAGGCTGCCTCATGAAGTCTGGTCTCCAACTCCTCCATGGTGAAAGGCCATAGGTTCTGGCCTATGTCATCCAATATGTCACCGGTAACATAGGTATACCTGGCATCCTCTGAGTCATGTACTCCCTCCTCCGAAGCTGACATCGCAGCTGTACCTGCTCCACCATTGTCGCCTGGCACATCAGGTGCTTCAGGCACCACCTCATCCTCCTCCATCTGCACTGCTGCATCACTGTCTTGCTGATGTCATCCTCTTGACTGTGGCCACCTTGTTCTGTGTCTGGTACCTGGACACTCCCGCTTGCCTCTGGTGTCGCTGCATCATCTTGTTCAGCAGTGTCATCTATGGGGCAATAAAAAGCTTTACATTGAACATGCATACTCATGCATAATTGCATTATGTGCATCTACTCTCTAGGCCTTACTGCACTGTCTGCACTGCGGCTTGCCATCTCACAGGCACTATGCCAGTGATGTCTGTGTCAGCACTGTCCAACCACTGCTCTTGTCATTTACTGTACTTTGCAGCAAAACTACAGGCATTGTAATTTTTTTCCAGATAATATTTTTTTCTTTTTCATGATTTCCATAAATATAGAACAGGATAGTCATACATTCATAAGTCTATAATATCTTGTTTTACAGATAAAAGGTCATCCATATTCATATATTTGGCAGGTGGCATATATATATATATATATATATATATATATCTATATATATATATATATATATAGAGAGAGAGAGAGAGAGAGAGAGAGATATCTATATATATTATATATATATATATATATATATATATATATATATATATATATATATATATATTTCATATTTTCAATAAATATATACAGGAAACATAGTAGAACAATTTAGTCAATTTTTGGCAATGAAATCTTCAATTACCCACCCTCAACATCTTTGTTAAATAATTTCCACAGTGGTTTAAAATCTCCAAAAACTTTATAATTATATAAAGTGCTTAAGAAAATGTGTTCCCATTCTAGTTTTGGAAAAGGCCTCAACTTTGTGTTACATTTCCAATTTATGAGAAGCAATCTTTTACTTGCCATGATGTTAGCTTTCAAGATCTGACCTTATTCTGCATTCATTAAACATTTCTAAAATCACAAATTTAGGATCTTCTCACTGTGGAAAATTAAATCCTGTTTTATCCAAAATCTCAAAGGATTGAGTCCACCAGGAACAACTCAGTTGACATTCCCATATACATGCATCATATCTGCCTTTGCTGTCCCACAGTGCCAACAAGTACCTGACATTTTAGGATTTATCTTATGCAGCCTGTGTGGTGAATAGTAGGCTCTACTGAGAATGTTGTAATGTATGGCTCTATCTCTAGTGAGTTTATATTGTGAGATAGATTTACAAGCAAGCAACCATTGTTGTTCTGCACATTGTTGATTTAATTATTTTTCCCATTTAATAAATGGTGCTTTGTATAACATTAAATGGTTTCTATAACATTTTTATTAACCGAGCATATAATTTCTTTGGTTTGTTCTCCAAAATGTTGAACAACTAACTACTTTTCTATCATTTTATTGTTGGGAGCACTTTCCCACCGCTTATAGTCTTTTAAATGTGTACTGCTAAGTTGATTAAAATATAGATGTTGATGTTCATGTAATAAACATTTTCCTCTAAATTGTTCCCATTTTAATTTACTTCCTTTTTCAAAAAAATCTTGCCATCTTCGTAGTTCTTCACTTTTTCAAACCTTATTGTCCAGCATCTTCCCATCAGTTCCGAAATTGGGATTTTGCCAAATTTTTCTTTCAGTGGAAATATGTGTTTCCCATTTTGTTCTGTTGGTGAACATGGCAATCACTTCAGCCAAGTTTTTTTTTTTATAATAAAACTCTTAGATTGTATCAACTTTTTAGCTATAAACAAAATTTGTTTTATATTGATTGTATCATTATACACTTATTTCACTATTAAATTTGCAATTTCCTAATCTATATTATTTTCTTCATCCTTTGCCCATTTAAATGCCAGTTTCACCAAAAAGACCATGCAGCATTTCTCAGTGTCAGGACAGGCTAAACCTCCTTGATCTGAGAGAAGGTTAGTTCTATCCAAATTAGCTTTCTCAGAAGAGCTGCCAGTGTGGGAAAAAGGAAAAAGTACCAAGTGAGTCAGAGAGATTGAAGTAGGTGAATTCAACTCATGGCTGCATGCTTGGTGCCAAGACAAGGGATATCACTTCATAGGGAACTGGCACAACTTTTGGGAAGGAGATTTTTTTTTAAATATGATGGATTGCACCTAAACAGAGAAGGTGTGCGAGCACCTGGATAAAAATTCAACATCTATACAGGTAGTTTAAACTAAATAAAAGGGAGTATGATGCAGCTCACACCACTGCCATCAGTGGGCAGGTCATCACTCCCCAAAATGCCAAATGCATGCATATATCCCCAGAAAATATATCAGAGCCAACATCCACTAGACCCAGCAACCTCCATATTTTCTTGGCCGGAAAGAGCAAACTGGAGCAGTCCAGGAAGAGGGTACAACCTTGTACCAAAGAGGATGTACATTCCTGGAAGTCAATGGTTGAAAATACTAGGAGCCTAATCAACAAACTTCCTGAACTCACAGCCATCTTGGAAAAAAAAGGTTGGACTGGGTGGCTGTAACAAAAATGTGGTTCACTGAAAACCACGGATGGGATACAGCCATTCCTGGTTACAATCTGTTCAGGAAAGATAGGCAGGGCAAAAAAAAGAAGGGGGGTGTAGCCATTTACATTGGGGAGGAAATAAAAACCACAGAAGTAAAAGGGCAACCTGAGGACTTCAAGTCACTGTGGCTAACAGTAGACATGGGCAAGGGAAAACCCCTCTATAATGGCATCTTGTACAAGCCCCTAAATCAAGGAGATAAAGGAGACAAAGACCTGATAGAGGAAATCTACAAAATGTCTGATAATGGTGAAGTAATACTGGTGGAGGACTTCAACCTACCAGATATTAACTGGAGCACACTAACAGCAGCAACAACAAGAAGTAGGGACTTCTTATTGTCACTACAAGGTGCAGGACTATGTCAACTTGTTAAAACCCCAGCAAGGGGAGATGTCATTCTCGATCTAGTCCTCACAAACTCAGAAAGGATCAAGGACATTGAAGCAGGATGCCATATGGTCAACAGTGACCATCGCATGGCAAGCTTTAAGATTAACATAACACAGGATAGCAGCCACTCAAAGATAAAAGTGCTAGATTTTAGAAAGGATGACTTCCAAAAAATGAGGAACAACATAAGTAGCCAGTTAATGGAAATAGAGGTTGAGGAGGTGGAGGTTATGTGGGGGAGACTGAAGAAAGCAATAAAGACTGCCACAGATTAATGTGCCATATGGGTCAGTAAAGCAAAAAGAAAAATAAATCCTCTATGGTTTTCCAAGGAAGTGGCTACCACAGTCAAAGATAAAAAGAAGGCGTACAGCATATACCAGGAAACCAAAACTGAGAAAGACTGGGAGTTGTACAAGGAACAAATGAAAGAGTCTAACAAACAAATTAGAAAGGCAAAAGCCCAGACAGAGGAAAAGATAGCAGAACAGGCAAAGAAAGGAGACAAATCATTTTTAGATACATTAGGGAATGCAGGAAGGCAAAAGAGGGGATAGTAAAGATTGCTGCTGAAAAAGGGAAATGCACCAAACATGACCCAGAGAAAGCAGAAATAATCAACAAATACTTCTGCTCGGTGTTTACCAAAGAAGACCCAGGTGATGGCCCAGCCCTGAAAAAGCAGAACACCCCAGGACCAGGGGTAGACACTAGTCCCTTTACAGAAGCTGAAGTATGGGAGGTGCTAAATAAACTAAAAGCAGAAAAAGCCATGGGACCAGATGAGATGCACCCCAGAATCCTTAAATAACTGGGGGCAGAATTAGCAGCCCCTCTGGCACTTCTATTCAAGAAATCTTTGAAGATCAGAGTGGTACCTGAAGACTGGAAAAAGGCAATAGTGGTGCCACTTCACAAATCAGGCATTTGTGAAGAGGCTAGTAATTACAGACCGGTGAGCCTCATGTCTATATTAGGGAAACTAATGGAGACACTACTCAAACAGAGGATCATAGCATTCCTCGAAACTAGCAGCCAACAAGACCCTAAACAGCACAGTTTCACAGCAGGTAGGTCATGCCAGACAAATCTGCTCTAGTTTTTTTGACTACGCTACAAAAATAGTGGATGACGGTGGGGCAGTAGATGTGGTCTATCTAGACTTTTGTAAGGCCTTCAACTTCATTCCATACAGAAGGCTGGTAAAGAAGCTTGACCACAGAGGGCAGGGTTTTATTTAACTCTAAAAACTGATTAGCGTTTTGCTCATAAAAGTTCTAAAACATTGTGAAAATGCATAGAACTTGCTTCACTGTGTTTAACAAACATAACACTTCCAGACAACCTATATAAATATGTTCTGTACAGTTAGTATTGCCCCAAGAAAAAAACTGCTACTCAATTATTTAAAACCCTGGAGGGGTTGGTCCAGAAGTAGTCAGATGGGTACAAAACTGGTTGCAAGGCAGAACCCAGAGGGTACATGTTAATGGAATACAATCAATGGAAGGCAGGATGACCAGCGGGGTGCCCCAGTGCTCAGTGATGGGGCCTCTGCTCTTCAATGTTTTTATAGCAGACATCAGTGACAGACTGGAAGGGGAAGGTGTTTCTATTCACAGAAGACACCAAGATATGTAAAAGGGTGGACACCTCAGAAGGAGTGAGCGAGACAGAAGCTGCCCTCAAGAAACTAGAAGAATGGTCTGGAGTGTGGCAGCTGAGATTTAACACCAAAATGTGCAAGGTTATGCACATAGGAAAGAAATATCCAAGAAAGAAGTATTACCTAGGAGGTAAAAGACTGGCAGCCTCGAACCAGGAACAAGATCTGGGAATCATAATCTCAGATAACTTGAAGGTTAGTAAGCAGTGTGAGAAGGCAACATTGAAAGCCAACAGAATGCTGGGCTGCATTGGGAGGGGAATCATGATCAGGAGAAGAGAGGTGGTACTACCACTGCATAGATCACTGGTCAGGCCTCAGTTGGAACACGGAGTCCAGTCCTCTAGGTCTCACATCAGGAAGGACATTGACTGGATGGAAACAGTACAGAGAAAGGTGACAAAAATTATTCTGGGTCTGCAGTACATGTCCTACGAGGAAAGACTTAGGGAACTGAATATGTGCTCCCTGGAGCAGAGAAGAGAAAGAGGGGACCTGATTGAAACATTCAAGTACATAAGAGGCATTAACAAGGTACAGACACGGAACTTTTTCACTTCAAGAAGGGCTCCAGGACAAGGGGACATGACCTTAGGCTGCAAGGAGGGAGGTTCTTTACCAACACCAGGAAGTTTTTCTTCACAGAAAAAGTGGTAGACACCTGGAACAGCCTGCCCCAAGAGGTCGTGGGGGTAAACACTGAGGGGAGATTCAGGAATACATGGGATAAGCACAAGGGAGCCTTGACTACAAAGAGCAACTAGTGTATCAAAATAGGTCTAAAACAAATAGGCAGACTAGATGTCCCTAGTGGTCTCTTTC
Organism: Neoceratodus forsteri; assembly: GCA_016271365.2. NCBI lineage: Eukaryota > Metazoa > Chordata > Ceratodontiformes > Ceratodontidae > Neoceratodus > Neoceratodus forsteri. The sequence goes on along the minus strand of CM028135.1, from coordinate 667,837,275 downwards.
TGCCATCAGCTTCTTATTCTAAGATTCATACTAAGAGCTGATAGAAGCAGTGGGCTATGAAGCCCATACAGCTTCATAGCTTACATATAATATGTCAATTAGTTTTCAGATCTCATATAACCATGTAATCTGTTTTTAAAAGTAGTCTTATTGTCACTAATAATAATCTTTAATGGTAACATATTCCAAGGTCGGACAACTTTTTGAGAGAAGTAATATGCCCTTTTTTTGGTGTTGCATTTATTTCTTATAAGTTGTAAAGGGTGGCCTGTAGTATTTATACGTACTTGTTTAAGGTCTAAACCACATTCTGTTGAGAGATTTTGGTCATGGATAATGTCCCATGCAAATAGCAGATCACCTCTAAGTCTTCTTTCCTTGAGAGACAACAGAATAAATTTAGATAATCTTTCCTTATAGGTAAGAGATTTGTTAAGTACCACAGTCTTTGTGATTCGTCTTTGTATTTTCTCAACTCTGAGTATATCCTTTTTTTTGAACAGACACCAGAGTTGTGAAATAATCAAAGATTGTGGGAGAATTCAAGACTACATGGGACAGACATAAAGCAATTCTTGTGGGGGGTAAGAAGAAATAGGCTCTTGGTTAACTAGGATCTGCAGCTTATCCTGTAGGTAGGGAAATGGGCAGACTAGGTGGGTCAAAAGGTCCTTATCTGCTGTCAAAGTCTATGTTTCTATTGGCCTAACATAAGCTCTGTACAGTGGTAACAAAATGTCTGAACTTCTTGATTAAATAGTGCGGCAAATTCCCACCATAATTTATTATCTTTACTTATAGTAGTAGTAATATGGTCATCAAAATTAAGACCCGAATCAACAATAATCCCTAGATCTTTTTCACAGGATTTATTGATTAATAAGTTGTTATAAAGATAATATTGATTTTTTTGGTTGTTTTTACCAAAGTGTATAACACTACATTTGGATGTGTTGAAAAGCAGATTCCATTTTAAGGACCAAGCTTCTAGTTTACCTAGGTCATCCTGAATAAGTTTATGTTCATCAGAATTTGTACAAACGTTGGCAAGTTTGCAATCATCTGCATATTTTGTAATTTTACAGTTAATATCATTAGCTAAGTCAGATATAAACATCTGAAAGATCAAAGGGGCTAAAACAGATCCCAGTGGAACACCACTACTGACCTTTTTCCAGGTTGCTGAATGACCATCTATTATCATTCGTTGCTATTTGTCAGATAACCATTTAGAAATCCATTTAATGCATGCATGGTTGATGTTATACAGCTGTAGTTTTTGAATTAATGCCAAATGAGGAACAGAATCAAATGCTTTCATAAAATCCAACAAGATGACATCACACAAGATACCCTTATACCCTTATTTTCACTGATGGAATTATAAAAGCTAACCAAATTAGTTGTGCAAGAGTGCCCTTTTATAAATCCATGCTGTGATTGATCTAAACCTGAAACAACTAAACTCAGCTCATCTTTAATAATCCTTTCCAATATTTTACAGAAAATGGAAGTCAAGCTGATGGGACAATAATTATTAGGGTAACTTTTAGCCCCTTTTTTAAACAGTGCAATCACATTAGCTTGTTTCCATTCATTTGATAGAACACCCATGTTTAAACATTTATCATAAAGAATTTTAAGAGGAACACTCAGATGACCTTTCATGACAGAGATTAAGTTGCCAGAAACTCCGTCTGGACCTGCAGATGAACTTTTCTTTATTTCATTTAGTTTGTTGTTTATAGTGTACAAAGAAATGTCTATTCAGTTAATGTTATGATTATCTAAAACAATATGATTATTTATATCTTTACCTATAATAAATTGCTTTACAGAAGTGAGAATTTAAAAATTCAGCCATGTCTTTTGGATTTTGAAGAACTGTATCATCAGAAATGATATGACCAACCCTGCATTCTTGTTTTTTTAAATAGTTAATATAACTGAACAACATTTTAAAGTCTCCTTTTTTGCACGTGTTGCCAAAGATCTCTCCATACTTAATTTAGCCTCCCTAATTTCCTTTTTACATTTCTTTTGAATTGGTTTAAATGCATGCAGTGTTCTTTCACATTTGTTATTACTGTACTTCTTATAGCATCTATTTTTCTTTTTGATTAGTTTCTGTAGTTGAAAGTTGAGCCATTTTGGATTAGCACAGGTTTTATTTTCATATGTCCTGGGCATAAATTTGAATGCAGCATCCATAATAATAGTAGTGAAAGCTTTTCATACATCTTCTGTACTGTCTAGATTCAAACAAGCAGGCCAGTCAATGTCTGACAGATATTCACTAAGAGCTTGATGGTTTGTTTTGTGGAATGCGAACATTTCTGTGGTATTAATTGATTTTTTGTTAAAAGAGTTATGTAGTATAAAACTCACAGAACAGTGATCGCTGTTGCTCAATGGTGCTGTTTCAGTGCATTGTTTCATGTCAATTGTTTCACTGCACAAAACTATATCTAATATATTGGAACCTCGAGTAGCAAATGTTACGTGTTGATTTAAATTCAGTTCTCTACATGTATGTAGGAAATCTTTTGACACCTTGGACATTGCATAATTATTAATAAAGCGGAGGAGGTGAAAAAAGCAACGCCACCACCTTTTCAGTTTAGCCTACTTGAATGAAATAGGTTGTAACCTAGTATGCATACTTCCCAAATCTGCTCAGCAGGCCACCAAGTTTCAATGATACATATGATGTCAGGTTTGTCACTACTAATCCTAATTTTAATTCATCCATCTTATTACATAAACTTCGTGCATTGAGTAACAAAAACTTCAAATCATGATTTGGTATATGTTTGGTTTTATTCTGGTCTCTTAATAAGGGATCCGATATATACAGTAGCTTTCCCCCAGCATAGTTAGTTTAAATTGATCGAAGGGACCTGAGACTGAAAGTTTTAACAGAGCCTAATTGATCCCTGTTTATTTAAATGCAAACCATCTCTGGCAAATCTAAATATACTGTTTCTGAAAACCATCCAGTGGTCAATAAAAACTAAACAATTAGAAGTGCACCAGTTAACTAATCTGGCATTGATTCTTTCAATGGTTTTATTCTTTTAAAGTTTTGCGTGAGGGATGGGAAGAATGCCAGAAATAAAAACATTGCAGTTATTTTGCTTAATTTTGTTCCCTAGTTCAATCAGTTCAAAACAAATATCTTTTTCATGTGTGTTGCCAACATTGTTTGTGCCAACGTGAAGAATGACATTTGATGGACTAGTGATAAGAGAGTCTACTCTGAGTGCTATATCCTCTATTCTAGCACCTGGAAAACCAAACACTTGAACCTGATCTATCCCCAGATTGTTTATATAAGAGGTTAGGTATTTTACAATTGAGTCACCTAATATGACAGTCGGAATATCATCTCTAATATTTTCACTCTGTGTATCTTTGTACGTATTGAAGTGTACTATATCTGCTGTTAGACAGAAGAACCTGGTCAGTTTGTTTTAACAGAGGAGTGTGTTCCGATGGCACTGGGTGAACAAAATCCACTTCTATGTTTCTATCTTTCTATGATCTTTTGTTAAACACAGTCTTATGCCACGAATTCTGGCAGGTTTATTATTCCATATAAATTTCTTGAATACGTTGTGTATCTGCTTAAACCACATTGGAAGTATTGGAGTAAGAACAGTTTGCAACCTATATGATAGAAAAGGAAGTGCCACCATCTTGATGGTCTGGATCTTGCACCATAGGGATAGTGGAATTTTACTCCAGCCTAAAAATCTGTCCCATAGAGAGTCATATAATTCTTTATAGTTTAGGATAAAAATCCTCTCCAGTTTATATCAATTCCTAAATATTTCATTCCTTTCTCTTGTATAATTGCTTTTATAATTTTGTATTAGGTCCATGGTTGGTCTATGTTAAAGAAAATAATTTCTGAATTTATTTTTCATTTATTTTGTACCCTGCAATCTTAGAAAATCTGTTTATTATTGTTTTTAGTTCTTGTAAACTTGTTTCTGGATCTTGTAATAAAAGTAAAACATTGTCTGTATATGCAGTAGATTGGGTCTCTTGTGTGCCTATCTTGACACCCCTTTATTTGTCCTTATTTCATTCAGTTCCAGTTCATAGTTCCAGTCTGATAATAAATAGAGATTGCAACCAGGGGCACCCCTGCCTTACTCCTCTATGGAGCATTATATCAATCAAATTAATTGGAAAGCAATAGAGAGTGAATTCTCATTTTCAATTGCGCACCTGCATGCCACTGTCCTACCCATCACATGTGTGTGACATGAATTGGTCTGTCATATGTTGGCATGCATGCATGCCATGGTGCATACCCTACCACAACCTACGCATACTGGCATGCAGACCCCATTTGCTACTCTGTATGATCCCTGCAACCTTCACACACCACCATACCAGTCCATTCCGCCATACGGTGGCCATCACTTGACATTCCTCTGCAGTCCTCTACACACATGTGACACATATTGCCAGCTCTTGTATGTGCATCCCAACCCTGGGCATGTGCTCACTGTCCACAGCTGTGGGAGCCACCCATGGCCCTTTCAACACTATCTCAGGATCTGTGTGCTTCCCCATGCTAGTGTATGCCTGTATTGCAGTTCATACTGCTGTGGGCTCCCCACATGCAGGCAGTGGTGCACTGCATCCTGCTGTGGCCTATACCATACTGACAGAGCCCTTACACAAGACTACCCACATGCCTGTTTCACACCCACACACAGGATTGCATACTCTGTTAAGTACTACCCACTGGATCTACAAAACATGGTTGACTGACATCGGGATGTCGCCCCTGCCCAGAGTGAGAATCCTTAAGTATGGGAGGTGTGAGAGGTGCAGGGGGTGAAATCCCAATGTTGGGTAACTGTGTTTTGGGCATCTGGGGTCAGAATAATGATGGTCGGGCTGATGCATTTCAGCCGACCATAGTATATCCCGCCAGTGCATACCTCAATGTGATTCACTTGCACATGCATGGCACAGCATGTCCATGGTGGCCATATACAGTTCCCTTTTGACTGCTACATGGTACAGGTGCCACACCACCAAAGTGACACCTGCCATGCCATGTACACAGTTGGTGACAGATGGTATTTCCTCTCTGTATTGTACTTGGCTGTGTGGCCACATTAACCACAGTCTGCAGTATTGGTCCCTGTTGCCACACAACACACAATTTGCTTGTGATGTGGGTTTTGACATACCTGTGGTGCTCTGTAGACAGAACATATTCAGGTCTGTGTCCCCCTTGATGGTATGGCTACTCAGGTGAGCTAGTCCCCGCTCCTCCTGGCTGGTCAGGGGTATTTTTTGGCTGGCACCACCACCAGTGGTAAGTGCACACCTCCCATTGTGTGCCAGTTTGTCCTTGCATCTCTGCCGGATTTCATTATAATGTTTCTGCAAGACGCGGATCATCTGTCTTGATGACACCACCACCACCTTTACCCATGTGGCCAACTTCTCCCAGGCTTGATTTCTGAAGTACTGCAATTCCTTGTTCCCATCCCTGGACAGTAGTAATTCAGCCTGGGCATCTACCTCAGTGATCAGGATGTCTGTCTCCTCAGTGATAACGTTCTTCTTCCTCCTCTGCCTAGTACTTGCATCCTGTGCTATGTGTTCCCCACTGCCTCCATCTCTCTCTCTCTCCTGCAACATGCTCTGCACTTGTGATACACATCATTTCCACCATTTATGCCCTTTTATATGGCCCCAGTTGCGACATGCATCATTTGTCGATGGTGTTTGCCATAAGTGTTGCCTTTACTTGAATACAGCACATCTTGCATATCACAGTTTTCTTTGGAGCAAATTGTGACATGCAGCATCTTGTGCTGCTCTAGCCAGTGTTTGAAAATCCATCCCATAAAACTTCATCTTTCACAAAGATTTCTCAGCTTGATGCCACTCCACAAATGCAATGAAGTGTTGTTAATCTGAGAGATCTTTGTGAAGGGATCTATTTGATCAAATGCCCATGTGACCTGATTACAGACATCTAGGCAATTACAAAATATGCAAGGATGAGCATAAGGGGTATATCAGACCTTGCATCTCCCATCAGTTGCCTAAACTGATATTCTTCAGAGTAGAAATAGTGGAAATGAACAGGAAGGGGGGTTATGACAAGAAGGTACTGTTACAAGAGGCTTACTACATAGTTAGCGTTAACACAACAAACCCCAAATATTGCCTAAATAACTGTATTGAGTGGTTTCCTATCTTATAAAATAGATTTTCAAAAGCTGTCATCCTGCTACTTTATTTAGTACATTACCATTAAAACCCCACAGTACAACCCACCCCTCCCACTTCCTTGTTAGAGAATACATTTTATGAATAAATTGTCACACATGGACATGTTATGTCCACACTTTTTGCCACCATGAATTTTATGGAAAGTTTATTACAAAAATAAATCAGTAGGTAGCACACTCTCCTCTAAGGCCGGGAGATCAGAGGGTTGTGGGTTTAGTTCTCACATCTGGCACTTAGGTTAATATCCCAGTACTGACACTGTAGTGCAGCATGAGAGGGGTGCTGCACTTCTGAGGTGCCATCTTTCGGATTAGACGTTAAACCGAGGTCCCATCTACCTGAATTGGTGGTAGTTCAGGTGGATGTTAAAGATCTCATGGCTCTTCTCGAAAAGAGTAGGGGAATTTTTTATTAAATGGAGGTCTCCAGACAAGATACAAACCAATTCATAAAGCAAAAAAACAGAAACAAACTTCAAGTCAACCAATTATAACAATTCACCCATAAAGCAGAGCATGTAGGTTGACCATACTTTTTCCTATCATAGTTATAAACTGTATGAATAGTATGCAATATATTGTAAAAAAGTTCATCAAACAAAACAGTGCGTTGTTGGATAGACCAAAAGTTCTCGACTGCCAAATGTAAAATCGAATAACGAAAAAACCAAAAGTAATGTATCAGCAGGATACCTAGACCAGCCACCTTTATTCGAACTGACATTAAAGTCGGATAAGAAATGGAAGAAAACAAAGGTTCTTCCATTTATTCGCTAACCAGACCCAGAAAGGTTTAATATATGAGCAATCCAAAAAGGTGTTTCTGTGTTTCCAATTCTGAAATACAAAGTTCACAGTACACCATCGTTCACATAATTGTTTGTGCTTATGGGTACTACCCACTGGCAATCTACCATGAGAGCTCAACCAAACGCTATCCCAAAGAAAGGCCGGTATCCGTCCTCGGGAGAGTAAATTTAAAAGTCTTACCTGAGACCGGGGAGTACAATCTGGAAAGATTAAGGGTTCTGAAAAATCAGAGGAAACTATAACATTGTATAATTGCTTTCGGGTCAATGTCTCCAAATCAGGTATAGTTAAGTTCCACTTTTTTATCAAACAAAAAACTCCTTTACCATACTTAGGAATATTAGGGATTCTAAACAAAGAAGTCCAATTAGCAGTTTTCCAGAATGGTAAGCCCTTCAAAAACCATAAATTTACATAAGGGGACCAAGGTTTTAAACCAGGTCGTAATAGAGGACAAAAGTTACACGACAAAAATATACTAAGAAAAAAAGCTATTGGATGTATCATACCTACCCCACCCTGACTAATAGGTCTATATGTAAACCCTCTTTTAATGGGGTTCAATCTACTCCCCCAGAAGGCCTGAAAAAAAACACTATATAAAGTTGTAAATACAGAAGATGGGGGAGGAAACACATAACTTAAATACAAAAAAATTGGCAATAGCAGAGTTTTAATTAGCAAAACTCTTTTACGTTTTGCTACTTGTTTCCCTTTCCAACGAGCCACGACAGATTGAGCAATATTAATTTTCTGGGTCCAGTTGCTATGCATCATATCTATTTCACCAAACACAATTCCTAAAATGGTTATTGGAGCTTTTGAAATATGAATTCCTGCAAGGGTGCCAGATTCAGGAATAGGAGAGAGACCAAAAGGAAATCCTTTGCTCTTGCCATAATTAATTTTTGAACCCGAAACTTTAGAGAATAACTCCAAAACCGTAGCAAACTGAGGTTCCTCTCGTAGCGAGTTTAAGCATACCACCAAATCATCTGCGTATGCCAAAATTTTAATTGGTGCAACATTATCTGCCAGCCGCACACCTTCTAAACCACTATGAGCACACACCATTCGAATAAAAATATCAATATAGAAAACATAAAGTAAAGGGCTTAACGGGCATCCTTGCCTAACGCCTCTCCGAACTGCTATTGAGGCCACACCAACCGTTAATATTAGGTATCAAGGAAGCAGAATGATACAATAACCGTATCCAAGCAATGAATATTTTGGGGAGACCATATGCTTGTAAAACCGAAAACAGAAATTTGTGTGAAACACAATCAAATGCCTTTTCCTGATCCAGGCTAAGTAAATAACCTTGCACTGAACCTGTTTGAGATGCTGAAAAGTTCACGGATAAGTAATAAATTATCATTCTGGAGCGGCCCGTAAAGAACAGGATTGATAGGGACTTAACAATGAATCCACAATCGGTGTAAGTCTACGTAATAAGATTTTACTTAAAATTTTCAAATCAGTGTTCAATAAACTTATTGTCCTCCAATTTCGTAAATCAGTTTTCAAGCCCTTTTTATAAAGCAAAATAACCAATGCTTGATTCATGGAAGGAGCCAACCTAGCAGATGACAACATTTCATTAAACAAAGATGTCAAAATTGGGACTAAAGTAGTATGGAAAGTCTTATAAAAGCTACACCAAAACCATCTGTACCAGGAGCAGAGTCCGTGTTCAAAGAAAAATAGAGTCTTTCACTTCCGTTTCAGAAATCTTGTTCAACAGACTGGTACTGTCTGCAGAATTTAAATGAGGCAAGTGAAGGCCGCTAAGTCTAATAATTCCGGTCGAATGTGGTCATCTACACTATACAAGTTAGCTAAATAATTAGTCACAACCGCCAATAAAGCAGCTGGAGTCCGTACTAGGTCTCCAGAATCAGATGTTAATTCCGTAATGACACGATTCACCACTCTATTTTTACAGTCATTAAATGGATCTAAGGCACCTTTATGCAATTTTAAACCAAACTTATGCTCAAAATCAAGAGATTTAGCCCTATCATATCTATATTGAAACATGAGTTGTTTCACATGTCCAATTTGAGTACTATAATCTAAACCTTCGGTTTCAGTTAGAGATATTAGCTTTTGTAATTGCGATCGCAATTTTAGATATTCCAAATATTGTGAATTAATTTTTTTTTGGGAAAATGATTGAAAAAAAACTTTCCAATTATGTTTAGAATCTTCCCACCAGGAGGCAACATCATCATAGACATCCAGGACTGACAATCTAGCATTAAATTCCGACTGCCAGGCTTTCTGCACAGATTCATCAGACAATAAGGAGTCATTCATTCTCCAAATATTCTTTTTACAACGTGGAACACCTTCCCAGGACACTTGTACTGTTAAAGATTTATGATCAGAAAATTCCCAGACCCTCAAGGTAGCCTTAATTATTTGTACAGAAAGAGAAAGAAAAATAAAATCTATACGTGTAGATAACTGATTCTTAAAAAATGTCCTACCCCCATCACAGTTTATGCTCCGATAAGCATCCTTAAGCTGGGCCGTGTCCAGAATCTGATTCAATTTCTGAGAATCACAAAACAATTTAGTCGTCTTCATCCCTCTATCTTTGATATTAAGAACACAATTGAAATCACCAGCCCAAACAATCAAGCAGGGAAGTATACAAATAAGGGTGTATGTCATTCAGGGCGCAACTCTCAAAGCTTTGGTCTGTGGGGCATATATATTAATCAACGGAATCTTTCACTTCCAAAATTGATATCCAATAAAAGCGCACGCCCTGGGTAAATATCTACCATCTTAGATACCTTCAAGGCCGAATTTGTAAACAAAACCCCCACCCCTTCACAGAGATTTTCACCATTAGACCAAAAGGACATCCCTAATGACCAAAGATTACGTGCTCGCTGAACTTCATAACTGGTCTTTAGCCTAGTATCCTGGAGACAGATAATATCGGTATGTAAATGTTGCAAACAAGACAAAGCTGTTACCATTTTTTTATGGCTTTTCATACTATTAACATTAAGTGTAGTAACTGTCAACGAGGTCATTATATGAAGGAAAAAGAGATACACTTTGAAACCCCATTTATGCTGTACCATCAAGAAACTTTAGACACACGCCTTCTCTTCAGGAACGCCTAGGAAAGTTTTCAGTCTTTCCTATATCACCGTCCTCCCTTCTGAAAAGGGATCAGTAATCAATGAGGCCTTAGAAGAGCGATCAGACTCATCACCTTCTGACTCTTCCTTTGATCCCAAAACTGCATAGCTATTACCCACTTTCCAGGACTCAGAAGTATCACTACTGTAGGGGCCTTAGTCTCTTGTTGAGAGGGAACCAGTTTCCTGATCTATGACGCTTTTAGCTGTCACTTTTTAAAAGGGACGCCTTGGGATAAAGGGGGATATCAGAAGTCTCACCCTGATCCAAAGGAGCAAGAGCATGAACAGGGGACTGGGAAGCTGCCGAGGTACCTACTTCCAAAGGGAGAGATGGTGCACTGTTTTGTACAACCGTCAAAGCAGGACTATCTGGAATAGTTGCACCAACTGGGCTCGGGTCAGCTTGTGGTGGGGGAGTATGAGAAAGTACAGGAAGAGCGCCAGAGGGCTTAGCTGAAACGGAAGAATTATGCTGAGCACCTGTAATCAATCCTTCATGGGAGGGGCAATCATCTCTATTGTGGGAAGCCCACGGGCACTTGGCATAGCCATGTCCGGTCTGCTCACACAAATTGCATTTAAATAAATTCAAACAGTTAGCAGCTAAATGTCCAAATTCAAAACAGTGGGAGCAACGTGGAGTGTCGCAAGCAGTATTCAAATGGGTTCTCGAACCGCATTTAAAACAGGCCTTAGGCTGACCAACATAAAACAAACTGCCTCTATCTCTTCCCAAAAAAAAACTATTTGGAAGGTGCTGTGGCCCATAATTAGATGAAAATAATTTCACTCGCATTTTCCAACCCCCATTCCAAATTTGTTCACTATCCAGGATAGGAACTGGTTTGTCTAAAATTTCACACTTCCTACTCAACCAAAAAAGGATATCCTCTATATGAACTCCTTCATTGCGAAACAAAATAGTAATTAATTTTACTAAAGGTTTGGTAAGAGGGACCGCAAAAAAGGGGGTCCAAAGAGGGGAGTTCTTAACCATCTGAAATACAGACCAAAAGCGTTCCAAACCCCCAGAGGTTTTAAAGCTAATATCATAATTAGCATTTCCTAAATGTATTAATGCATAAATATCTGAAGACAAAAATTTCATTGAACCTTTCAATAACACTTTAGAAATATAAAGCCTGTCCGGAAGGTCCTCTAAACCACCTTTATACAGTAATCTCACTGCATTTCGACGAGGTGCAGGTTCTCCTTTGTTAGTAAATAAATCAGAAAGTTTAAAGTTAGTACAGGGAACATCTCCAAGAACTTCAGTATTCAAGTTAGTAGCGGTGGGCAAACTAGACTTGGGAAAAGTTTGATTAACAGAGCAAGCAGTAACACAAGCTGGAGCTGTAACACTGGTCATAACAGGAATAACAGATCTGGAAGTGTTAGGTTGTAAAGCACCAACATCCAAAGAGGTGCCCAGGCTATTATACTCTGTACTGTAACATCATTGGGATCAGGCACCCACACCCTGTAGGAGATTGTAACCATCCTGCCTCAGAAATAGCTTTTCAGGAGACCAAGGGTGAGAAACTGAGGAGTCTACAGAAGGACTCTTAAAATGTACAGAGAGATAGTGCCTTTAGCAAGGGATATAAGAGGAACAGACTGTTCACCAGATGTCTCAATTACTAGAGAAGCACTGTCCTCTCCCTTACCAACGCCTCCTAGGAATAGTGCCAGTAGGAACAGAAACAGTCTCAGAAGCCATTATTAATTATAGTCGAGACATACCAAGACGCTTAACCTGATGCAAGGCGCCTGGCAAAGCGGTACTGTCATCAGAGTCAGTGAAAGCCGTGTGGAGCAATGATTTAGAGGCAGAAAGAACTGAAGGAGAAGCACTTACAGCAGACATATCCCGAACAGTGTCCTCGGCAGTCGGAGCAAGGGGTGTAACAGACAACTCCATCGCCTCACTAGACGTCGCGCAAACCACTCGCGACCCGGAAGTAGAGGGAGCAACAGCGGACAAACTTAGAGCAGCAGACCGCAATGCAGCAATTTCTCGTAAGAGCTTCGCTTTTCGTTCGGTGCAGCTTTCCACATCAACGAGTGCCTCCTGTAACAAACGCCTTACGTGATAAAACCTCAGCATAGTCTTCCGATAAACGCGTTGGTCAGACTGTGCAGGCACCTCAGGAGACACATTCTCAAGGGAAAAATTCTCTTCAGGCATAGATGCATCTTGCAGCATATCCTCAGTACAGATCTCCTCTGGTGCAGGAGAGAAGCCCACTCCCGCAGCTCTGACACATCCATCGACTCTGTAGATTTGGGCTGAGGGCTATCTTTGCGTCTGGCCCACCAAAGATTCCCTCCGCAGAGTAGGGGAATTTCCCGTGTCCCAGCCAAATTTCCTCATTCACTAAAAAATACCACCAACAGCTTAATCTGGTTCAAGGTCAGTTGGCATTCATCTGTACCCCCTCCCCTGGGTCGTGCCTGAAAATAAGCAGGATTTGTCTAGTGCACTTACCCAGTCAACAAAAAACAAATAAATAAATAAAGATAAACTGGGCTTAGATATAATTGGTCAAATTTAGACATTTTATTAATTAGAGATATTCAGTTTTAGGTCATAAAAATAGGGCTACTTTAATTAATACTTTGATGTTTGCTCTCATTCCCATATGGTCTATCATTGTACAACATAACCAAAAATGTCAGTATGCTTTAACAGTATATAGGCTGATTTATAATTGTACATTATAATCAACAACTTCAATATGCTTTTAACAGTACAGTGCGCCCTTGTACAGCACATCATTCCTCTGAATGGATCCTTTCAAGTTTTTAAAACTAAAATGATATAAAACTTAACTTTCTGTCCCATTAGCCAGACACCTGGGTACCTTTGATGCTGGATGGTGCTGTAGTCTTTTCAAATTTAGAGGACTGGACAAATCCCAACCACTACAGTGCCCCTGCACATGCGCGCTCCTATTTAGTCATCACTGAAAGCTTCAAAAGTGCACATACATCTTGTTGACCAATTCTGGCTTGCCACAGCTATTTAGAGTGGAACTGCTATGAAGCTCCTCCATGCTTTAAGTCAGGAGATGAGAAAAGGCCATCAGAAAGCTTCATTATCTGGTAAGAAGTTGAAAATGCTGTGTTTCAACTAAATATTATAAAAAAGTATATGCTAAAGAACATTTTACAGTTGCGGCTGTCCCCATGCAGGCTCAATGCAACAATGCACACAATAAAGATTAATACCACAAAATTTGTTTAATATGGGTTGATTTACAATGTGGTGAGGTTTTCCCCTGAATGAACTGTGATTTAAAGGCTTGATACCTACAGGTTGTTGCATTATATCTGGCACATAAAGGTAAGAATTCTAAATATGAACCATTTTTTAAGATATTTTCATAAAACTCTTATATAGAAACATAACATAGATGTTGAAGACACATAAGGACTGCAAGCCCTATCCAGTCTGCCCATTTCTTTTTCTATCTTATGAATGTGCCATCGGTCATTGCTCTGTCAATGGCCTATCTATTCATACTCATCTATATTGCTCCCTTATGTCTATCCCATGCCTGTTTAAGCCCTGAATATATTCATATCCACCACTTCCTGAGGTAAGCCATTCCATGCATCCACCACCCTTTCTGCGAAAAAGAACTTCCTCACATTATTCCTTAATCGGCCTCCCTCTAATCTCATGCTGTGTCCTCTTGTCCTGATATTTTTCTTATATTGAAACATGTTAGACTCTTTCACCTTTGTTAATGCCCTTAAGGTGTTTGAATGTTCAATCATATCACATCTCTCCCTCCTTTGTTCTAGGGTATACATATTGATCCCTGTTAATCTGTCCTCATATCTTTACTAATGCAGTCCCTGTATCATTTTGGTTGCCCTTCTCTAGACTGCCTCAGTTTGGTTAATGTCCTTGTGAAGATGTAGCCTCCAGTACTACATGCAGTACTCCAGATGGGGCCTAACTAGTGTCTTGTAAAGAGGGATTATTACCTCCATCTTATGACTTGTGATAACCCTACTAATATACCCCAAATCCCCCTAGCCTTACCTACTGCTTTGGTGGTCTGCTTAGATGATTTCAGGTCATCTGTGATATTGATGATGATGATGATGATGATGATGCCCAAGTCTCTTTCTTCCCTTGTGACCGCCAGCAACTCCCCTCCCAGCCTATAGGTGGCTTCAGGGTTTCTCTTCCCTATGTGCATGATCTTGCACTTCTTTGCATTAAACTCCAGTTGCCACTCTTCCAACCATTTTGTCAGTTTATCCAGATCTCTTCTCATTCTGTCCACCCCATCTGGATCATCTACTCTGTTGCAGATCTCGGTGTCATCTGCAAACAGATAAACCTTACCTTCCAGTCCATCTGCAATGTCACTGATGAAGATATTGAAGAGGACTGGCCCCAGGATTGATCACTGAGGTAACCCGCTTGTGGCTTGCATCTCTTCTGACTGTATACCATTTACCACCACTCTCTGTTTTCTGCCCACCAACCAGTTTGCCACCCAGTTGTCCAACTTCTGACCCACCCCGAGCCTACCCAGCTTATTAATCAATCTTCTATGTGGAACAGTATTGAAAGCTTTGCTGAGGTCAAGCTAGGTGACATCAACTGCTCCCCTTTGGTCCACCACTCTGGTTACCTAGTCAAAGAAATCTATGAGATCAGTTTGACACTTCCTGTTGTAAACCCATTCTGTCTTGGAACCTGTGCTCCTATGGATTCCAGGTGTTGCACTATTCTTTCCTTCAGCAGTGCCTCCTTAATCTTGCCCACTACTGAGGTAATACTGACTGGTCTGTAGTTCTTTGCCTCCTCCCGGCTACCACTGTCATGGAGCGGGATCACATGAGCCCTTCTCCAGTCTTCTGGGACCTCTCCTGTGCTCAGAGACTCGCTAAACAGTTCTGATAATGGTTACGCTAGTTCTACCTTTAGCTCCTTTAGTACCCTGGGATATATGCCATCAGGTCCCATTGCCTTATCCACCCTGAGCTTATTGAGCTCTTGTAGGACCCTTTCTTTTGTGAAGGTACTAGTGCATACCTCCCTCCCTCCCCCTGTGTCCATGGTGCTGAGTTGTGGGCCTTGCCCTACCTTCTCTTTAGTAAATACTGAGCAGAAGTATTTATTTAGGATAGATGTTTTTACATGGTCCTCCTCATCACATGCTCCCTTATCCCTTTTGATCTTAGCAATACCCCCTCTGGACTTTCTCCTTTCACTAATGTATCTACAGAAAGTCTTGTCACCTTATTTTACTGTTCATGCTAGTGTTTCCTCAGCTTGGGTCTTTGCCTGCCTTACTGCCTTCCCTGCTTCCCTTAGGGAAGTTTGGGATGCCTCCATATCTTCATCCCGCTACATTCCCTTATATTTCCTGAAGGCCAGTCTTTTGGCTGTTACCTTTTCTGATACTGTTTTTGAGAACCAAAGTGGTTTCCTTCTTCTTTTCTTTTTTTCTTTTTTCTTGTAAACAGAATTTTATGAGCTTAAGGAGCTATATCTGATGAAAGGTGTTGTTCTGTTGTTAAAAAAAAAAATCATTAAATCTGTTCACATCTTGTCTCTAGATAAGTTCAGTATAAATTATGATTGTTGATTATTTTTTGATTACTTAATGATTGCAAAAGTGAGCTTATGTGAATAGAACATAATATTTATCACAAGAGAAATGAGGATAAACATGAGTATATTCTGCAATGACAACTTGTGTAACAGCAGGACTCCTCAACTGGCCTAACCTGGGTAAATATGTTGTAAAAAATTGGTAACAGCAAGATCATTACTGAAAATGAACTATTGCATCTCTACCATGCTAGCCTGGGTAAATACAGTGTAAAGATTTGTAAAAGCAAGATCCGCACTGAAAACAAGATATTGCATCTCAGCTATGCTATCCTAGGTAAATACATGGGTGCATACCTTGTAAATATAGATATCTTCACCTTTATGGTTTTCTTTTTTCTTATTTTTGTGATATAAATCTGGAATTTTTATATCACATCAACATAATAAATACATTAACATCCAACTCACAATTATTGTATAACTCTTATCTGCTTAATACATCAGCAGCCATTTTGGCTCTGACCACAGTTTGTTATAATGTGATATTCTGTGTTCTACATTAAAGGGAAACTCTCAACCCCCCTTAGGTCTCAAAGTGTTTCTAGTTTAATAAACACATGTTATGACTGGTCACTTTCCATAAATTCTGCTGATGCAGCTGGTAGTTTGAGTCCGATTCATTTTTTTTCCTTTTAAAAGTGAAAAATGGACTGTTCAACACACTGGTGTTACCACACAAAAATATGTTTGTTTACAATCCTTGATCAACTCCCACTGTATCCTTCTTGGATCTCGGGAACACCCAAAACACAATCTAGCCACTCATGATGTAGTGAGAGGAGAAGAGACTATTGCATCATGAGTGGGTGAACTATTTGGGGCAATCCTAATGTTCAGGAAGTATGCAAAATGAGTAGATCAAGGAGTTGAAATGAAACAAGGTTGGCTGTAAGTGCACCATTAGCATGCATCCCAATTCTACTAAGAAAAGGAGCAGATAAAATAACCAGCAACATCAATGCATTTTAGAGAGGTAAGCAATCAAAAATGTGAGTTTTCAACCAGAAAGAATATGATATAAAAGGGGTTGACAGTGTCCCTTTAAGGTGTGCTTCATTACAGAGTTAAACAGTTTAATGTACATATGTTTGTAACCCACCTCCACCAACCCCCCTTGTTCAACTAGCAGGGCTGCTTCTCTCACACATGGCGTCAACGAGAGGGTTGGGGATTATCACTATGAACAGTTCTGTTTACCAATACTTCTACTTCGGAGCCTGCCATCCTCAGACAGGCAAACCAGGTGTGGCAACTACCTGGCTCACACCTGGGGAGATCATTTACCATGGCCATCAACCTGGGTCCCTGGGAGAGAATGTTTGCTCAGCGTTATGCTAGGTTTGTACTTCTGGTCAGGGGCACCCAAGTAAATCCAGACACAGTGGAAGCAATAACAGTACTGTCCAAACCAGGTTGGGATTCTATAGTGTGGCTTTTATTCACATACACAGAGAATAATCACAAAGTGAAGATGGACCTCCACAGGGCTACTCCCACTGGTAATGCAGATTACTGAGGTACAGAACACACACACACAGCGAACCCTCAGGTTCTGAATGGAAACAGCGAACGCTCTTTGTTCTGAATGGAGATTGGCACACACGGCCAGAACTGGTACACTTCCCTTGACTAGGCACCCTCAGCCAGTACTAGAAGACTTTCCCATATTTCATGAGGAATTACTGGTGGCACCCTCGACAACCAATGAGCACATTCAGGCTCACAGAAAATCCAAAACCCACATCTGGGTAAACTATTTTTTTCAGGCACTGGCCAAATGCAGTGAGAAAAAAACAAAGGTGCCCAAACTGAACCCGGAGAGGTAAACATGGTTACTCCAGATGGGGGGTCTCCCACCTTTTTCTTCCAAATTTTTACTGGGCCATTCATCTGGTTAATAACACCCATCTCAGAAAACTTGTAGATGCTATCTTGAAATGATATGTCTTTCACATTTAACATACTACTTTACACACCTCTGAGATGTCATGAAGTTAAAAGTTCTGTAATTGGCAATGACCCTTTGCCAGAGAAAAACTCACCACAGGAATGCAGGTACCCCAGGGCTTTTTCCACACAAAAGTCTTGGGTACTCACAGAGCAGATGAATCTCAGACAGCTTCAGCACAGTCCAGACATGGACCAGGGGACTGCCCCTGAATCCTGGAATCCCCCCCATCCCTCCGGGGATGGGGCACTGGAAAACCCTCTAGAAATGGTCACTACAACTTCACTTTCTGGTCTTCTATGTTTTTCTTCTAGGGTGAGAACAAACTACCCAAACTACAGAGGTAGCTCTCTGTCAGAGCTAAAACCGAATAACTGCCCAGGCAGCAGCCTCCTCCTCACTCTCCACTCTACAGACTACTGAACTCTAACTCAACATTCTACAGCTAACTCCCCCAGCTAGCATTCCATTGTGTCTTATGCTGCTGTGGCAATTCTGTGACATCAACACTCCAGCTCAGCGTAGACTGAAAACAGAGTGGGACACCGTGAAATCCATTTAACTGGCATTTCACAAGCTGCCTCTCCCTGCCTGCCACTGATTCTAAGTTGGATACTAGTAACCTCTGGGAACAAGGGGATTACATCTATATTTTATGTCAATTTGAAAAAGAGTATTGATTAAACATACAAATACATTAAAACATAAAAAAAATATATTCAACAGTAACAACCAGTAAAGCAAGGATCTTTGAATCAGTAAACTCTTTCCTCCTATCGCTATGCTATTAAAGACATAGACACATATTTGAGGAGGCATTCTGAACTTATGGTTACTGAACAGCTAATATTTTTCCTAGTCAAACTATCTCTTGTTGGGAGCTGCAATACTGAACATAGGATTTGCAAGAAAGTGAGTTGTGCTCACAACAGAGGGAGGGGAACCTTTCAATTGTATTTGCTTTGTAGCAGATATACTGGAGGTGGAGGCTGCTTCTAACTGAAAGGTGAAATAAGGAATTTACAATTATCAGGAAAAGACAGTCTTGTTACAATTCTTAAGATTTTCAGTGCAGGAAGATTTTAAACTCTGGGCAAAACATTTGTCACAAATCCTGAAATAAGTGCAGGTACAGGTTGTGTATTTGACCCAGCCAGTAAACTGTTTTCTGTGTTTATCTATGTTTGCCTTAAAAGGCAATTCCAAACTTTCTCAGGAAGTGATTACATCACAGAGACTTAATCAGCCAATAGCTTGGGTAACAGACCTGAGAACAGTATTATAAGCAAGTGTTTATAGCAAACTCATCAGAACAGCTAATATTTTTCCTAGTCAAACTATCTCTTGTTGGGAGCTGCAATACTGAACATAGGATTTGCAAGAAAGCGAGTTGTGCTCACAACAGAGGGAGGGGAACCTTTCAATTGTCTTTGCTTTGTAGCAGATATACTGCAGGTGGAGGCTGCTTCTAACTGAAAGGTGAAATAAGGAATTTACAATTATCAAGAAAAGACAGTCTTGTTACAATTCTTAAGATTTTCAGTGCAGGAAGAGTTCAAAGCACAGCTGACTTATTTTGGGGCTGACTGCTTTCAGAGCACAAACCACCAGGCTGTTTTGGGGCTGGGGAGGTTTACCTGTGTCTGACTTGGATGTCTGGATTTTTCTCTGTTTGATTAGCAGGGTATTTTCTCTGTCAAATTGTTGTGTATAGTATCTTGCAGACAGGAAGGCACTCATCGCAGCGGTGGGTCAGAGCTCTTAGCTAATTGTTTTGTGAGGGCACAGTTTAGGCCCAACCCCTTCCCACCCCTCACCACACCCACCCCTGGAAATAGTTCCTTTATACCTGGGGTTCTGACATCATTTCCTCAAGAGTGCAAGGTGCATATCAATGTCATATCCTCTCTAGCACACAGCACTGAAAATATACGCATACACATTGTATAACATATAAATATTTCTATATAACAAACCAGTCACTCACACAAGCACACGCACACAAAAAAAAAAGTACATAGTCATGTGGGGAGTAGTGCAATGTAATGGCTATGGGGCAGCAGTCTTCTGGGAGTCTTTCTGGAGGCTGAGATGCTGCCCTATTTGCAGACAACTCTCTGCCCTGAGGGAGGAAGTTGCCCGTCTTCAGGCCACACTGGACAGCAGTAAGAGAACCTTCCCCCAGGCCAGACTGGATGGTAGGAAGGGAACCCCCCCATCCAGGGAGCTCCAGAGCCACCACCACTACCTCAGAGGTTGCAAAGAAAGCACAGCAGTTGGACCACAGTGGGCTCTGAGAGGGTGAGGAGGGTGGAACAGAGGCACACCCAGTCAGTTGTTCCACTCCACAATCCATACACCATTCTGGGGGAGCACAGCTCCCCTATGGATGCACCCACGGAGGAGATTAAGAGCTGAGGACACCTGTCACAAGGAGGCCCACAGGAAGGAGACAGAGGATGCCACAAGGAAAGGAAGCAGCTCTGGTTGGGGACACAATTATTAGGGGAATAGAACTGGGGGAAGCAGGGAAAACTGAAGTAAAGTGCCTGCCTGGTGCCATGGCTTGTAGGGACAGGAAGCGCATCCTCAGGATCACAAGAACAGCTGCACGGGAGTCTGAGCTGGATGTCATTGTCCACCTAGGGACAAATGACATGGCTCAACATGAGCTTAGAGCAGTGCAGAAGGACTTTGTAGAACTGGGGAGGGGCCTAAGACAAGTAGCACACACAGTATCCTTCTCAGAGGTGCTGCCTGTAAATGGCATGAGTGAGGCAAGGGTACTTTGCACCATGCAGTTTAATGAGTGGTTGAAAAAATGGTGTGGAGCAAAGGGTTTGGCTTCATTGGGGACTGGGGTTCCACCTGTAGGGACACCAGCCTATGCTGGCAGGATGGTCTGCATCTGTCCAGGAAGGGAACAAGTCTTTTGAGCAATCGGTTTAAATGCTTCATTGGCAAGCTTTTAAACTAGTCAAGGGGGGAGGCACTGATAAGCAGCAGAAAAATCCCAGCCTCTCCATACAAAACAGGGTACTAAATGGGAAAAAGACCGAGGTAGAAAGGTCAGTGGGGGATGCTGCAACAGAAAGTAAAGCCATCAAAAAATGGAAAGCAATGAGTACCAATGCATGTAGTCTGAGTAACAAGCTTCTTGAATTAGTGGCCTTGATGGAGGAGGAACATCTGGATATCGTGGCAGTCACAGAAACATGGTTCTACAAAACCATGACTGGGACGTAAACATACCAGGATACACTATCTACAGGAGAGACAGAGAGGTAAAAGAGGAGGAGTAGCTCTTTACATAAGGGAAGGAATCAAAGTAACAGAACAAAAGAGAAAACAGGGAGGAGAAGAAGCACTGTGGGTAAATTTGGAGACCGGCAATGGCACCACAATCCGCACAGGGGTTGTATACAGACCCCCTTCTCAGGGGGAGGAAATGGACAAGGAAATGATAGAAAGTATACTTAGTATGGCAAAAAAAGGGGAGATATTGCTGATGGGTGATCTGAATATGCCAGATGTTAACTGGAGTGCAGTTGCCGCAGCCACTTCGAAGAGTGGGGTTATTCTAGATGCCATACAGGGGGCATGCCTTAGACAACTAGTATTGGTGCCCACTCGAGAGGGAGCAATCTTAGACCTGGTTCTCTCAAATGGAGATGAAGAGAGGATCACAGATGAAGAAGTGGGTAACCATCTGGGAACTAGCGACCATCGAACAGTATGGTTCACAATAAACACAGCAATAGAGTCAAGCCATACAAAGGCAAAGTTACTGGATTTTAGGAGGGCTGACTTTGCCAAAATGGGTAAGTGCCTAAGGAATGCACTAGCAAATGGGCAGGAAGGAGGGGTGGAAGAACAATGGGGAATGATAAAAACTGCCATCACAGAGGCAACAAGCCTTTGTGTGAAGCAAATAAACAAAACTAAACAATGTAAGAAACCACTATGGTTCTCAAAGGAAGTGGCAGTGAAGGTTCAAGAGAAAAAGAAAGCTTTCAGGAAGTACAAGGAATCACAGAAGGAGCAGGACAGAGAACTGTATCAGTTAAAGCAAAAGGAAGCTGGGAAGGCAGTCAGAACAGCAAAGGCCCAAACCGAGGAAAAGATAGCCAACTCAGTTAAGAAGAGGGATAAAACCTTTTATAGGTACATCAGGGAGCGAAGGAAGACCAAGGGAGGGATAGTGAGGCTTAATAAAGGGGGGGAGGGTGGGCAGAGGGAGACTGTGAAAAGGCAGAGATACTAAACAAATATTTTTGCTCAGTATTTACAAAGGAAGAGGGGGGTACCTAGAACAAACAGTAGAAACACACTGGATACAGAAGTTGATACCAGCCCATTTACAGAAGAAAGGGTTCTGAAAGAACTCTTAAAACTGAAGGTGGACAAAGCAATGGGGCCTGATGGGATGCATCCCAGAATTCTAAAAGAACTAAGGGTAGAATTAGTGACACCACTGACTACCCTGTTTAACAAATCATGGGAGGATGGGGTGGTACCCGAGGACTGGAGGAGGGCAGATGTGATCCTTCACAAAAGTGGGAGCAAGGCAGAAGCAGGAAACTACAGACCTGTTAGTTTAACCTCAGTGGTAGGAAAATGATGGAATCACTTCTGAAGGAAAGAATTGTCAAGTATCTAGAGGCCAGAGGGCACAGGACCCAAAGCAGCATGGATTCACAGCAGGAAGGTCATGCCAGACAAATCTGATAGATTTCTTTGACTGGGTGACCAAAGTAGTAGATCAGGGAGGGGCTGTGGACATGGCCTACCTAGACTTTAGCAAGGCATTTGACACAGTCCCACACAAAGATTAATATACAAGTTAGTTAGCCTGGGGAGGGGTCCCAAGATGACAGCCTGGGTAAAAATTGGCTGGAAAATAGACACAGAGAGTAATAGTAAATGGAGTCCACTCTGATGAAAAGGGGTTACTAGTGGGGTACCCGAGGTTCAGTATTAGGACCAGTCCTCTTCAATGTCTTTATAAGCGACATTGCAGAGGGACTGGAAGGAAAAGAATGTCTCTTTGCAGATGACACAAAGATCTGCAACAGAGTTGATGCACAAGTGGGTGGAAAGGATGAAAAGGGACTTGGCAAGGTTAGAGGAATGGTCAAAAGTATGGCAGCTTAGATTCAATGCTAAGAAGTGCAAGGTAATGCACCTGGGAAACAAAAACCCAGGGGAAGAGTACACAATGGGGGGTGAGATACTAACAACAACAAAAATGGAAAGGGACCTGGGGGTAGTCATATCAGATGACCTAAAGGTGGGCAAGCAATGTGAGAGGTCAGCAATGAGGGCTGGGGGGATATTGGGATGCATAGGGAGAGGCATCACCAGTAGAAAACAGGAAGTTATTATCCTCTGTACAGACAGCTGGTCAGACCCATCTGAATTACTGTGCAGTTCTGGAGACCCAGTCTTCGCAAAGACATAGACAGGATGGAAGCTGTCAGAGGAGGGCAACTAAAATGGTGCAGGGTCTGCACCAGAAGACATATGAAGAGAGACTAAGGAGCTTAATATGTAGCCTTGAGGAAAGGGGGGGACATGATAGAAACTTCAAGTACCTCAAGGGAATCAACAAAGTCCAAGAGGGTAGCATCTTTCAAAAAAGAGGTGTGCAAGAACAAGGGGCACAATTTGAAGATAGAGGGGGCGCTCAGAGGTAATTAAGAAGTATTTTTCACAGAGGTTGTGGATGCATGGAGCGGCCTTCCGGAGGAGGTCGTGGAGTCAAAAACAGTGGTGGAATTCAAGCATGCATGGGACAGTCATAAGGCAATTCTAGGGGATGGGGGTAGGAAGAAGTAGGCTGCTAGTTAACTAGGATCTGCAGCTTATCCAGTAGGCAGGGAAATGGGCAGACTGGGTGGGCCACGCGGTCCTTATCTGCCGTCAAATTCTATGTTTCTATGTTTCTATGTTTCTAGGCATGAAACAAAAGAGTCTGAGTTTGAAGCCCCCCATAACCACTGACTCACTGTGACCTAGAATAAGTTGCCTGTGCATCAGTCCTCCTAGCTTCAGTATTATCTAAAGTAGAAGAAAGGAACCAGTGATTATGTGATGTAGCAGCTCAAAATGGCTATCTGAATTGTACAGCGAAATTAAATCATAAACAAGGGAGAAAATGTATGCTCGGTTAAGTAAAGCTTGGCATGACATTGGGCCCTATGCATGAAGCCTATGCACTCTGTATCTCAGGCACGTAGGCAACCTTACACATGAATGCTATGTAGTGGGGGTACCATGTATCCCTGGCTGCATCACTATCATTGCACCAGCCAGGTACACACCAGATACCCCAGTCATCCAGGCTGCTATGTGCCAGGGGTGTGTTACTGGTTGGCTGGCACTCTGCACAATTCACAAAGGCACAGAGTACTGCGCACAGGGTGCAGGAGTTATGCTGGGGGACTGCCATAACTGTGTTATGCAACCCTCCAACATGCACATATAATCCTGCAGATGGCAATGCCATCAGGTATGGGGATATTACAGTAGGGACTGTGTGTCAATTAAGTGTGAGGAATTGGGCCAGTAAATCAGAGGTTTTGTAATAACTGGTATCAATCAGTAAAGAGGTACACCTACTCATTAGTAGTTTAATTATTTCTGAAGTACATTGTTGTGCATTACCAATGTGTCCCCTGTGATAGTAGATTGCATGCTGTTGCATGTAGTACTGTACACGCATACTGTTTTGTTCATTGTCTGTTCATTCATAATTGTGCCTGTTGTGTACTGCAGTATCTAAAGTGAGCAGGTCTGTCTGTTAAATAAGCAATATCTGTTCATGACATAACTCAGGGTAATCATCATATGTCTACAGCAGGGTTGACTACTCCTCTAATTGGTGCTGGATGTCCTACGAGTGGTCTGCCCCAGTTTCTGTCAGTCTAATCATGCATATCAGTGATTCTCTTATGGGTGCTACAGCCCTTGAGAAATTCAGTTATCTGCAGCTGGCAGCCTGTCATGGTGAGTTATCAGTTCCTGCCTGGAAGGATTAGTCCTCTAAAGTCCAATACAATCAACTGAAAGATAGTCACAGAACAGTCATCTGAAGACTATCTACATACAATGTACACATGTGCATATTAAAAGGTGCTAGTTCAAGCTGTACAAAATCTTTCAAAACATGTGTATATCCCCCACTCAATGCTCTCTGTTATTCCAACCAGCTTAGGGTGTGCTTTGACTCAGACAATCAGAATTTATTACCATTCTCAGGTACACTAAGCAAATCGATAGTCGTTGCTTACAGGACAACATCATGTTTCTCTGATCAGTATACCCACCCTTCTGTACAGTAGCTGTACCTGTATGTGTGCCAGAATACAGGTAACATGTACTGGGGGAGGCAGACATGACAGCTGTACACTTGTATGTCTGGAGATGGCACTACTCTCCACTGTGCCTATGGGCACCACACACCCTATGGCCAACCCTGATGGGAGCTGTTGGTGTCCCTTTCCTTTGTGGGTTCCATGCCTTCCTAGGCTTCACCACGTCCTCATAAGGGATCAGGTCTGAGTCCTGGGATAGGCATCCAATTGGATACCTGCATTTGTCCTGCACTCTGACCCCCTGCAGCCCCAATCTGGAAATAAGCAGCTGCATACTGAAGGGCATAGCAATGGACAGGTGGCAGGCAATAGTGAATCCCAACCGGTGGGCACCTGTCTGCAGGTGCAGAGCTGAGCGGGTGAGGTACACACCTATTGCGCATACTTTCTGCCCCTTTAGTGCATAGCACCCATTGTGTGTATTCTCAAGTATGCCAAATCTCTTGCTTGGCATAACTGCAGTATGTACACATTAAGTAAGCAATAAGACATGATGTTGTGTGTGTTAGACAGTTTATTGCACTGTTAGGGGGCATAGTGAGGCATCAGGCTGCAGGTTTAGTGCATCCAGCCCCTTGGCTGTGCATTAGAACTGTTTAACACACACCCCAGAGTGGCTTATTGTGCTTATTAATGGGCCTCTGTATTTCATATCCTTGTAAAAATTAAAATGTGTATGCTAATGTAGAAAGAAAAATACATTCTTTGATGTAATTTGTTGTAAAATAGTTCCTCCGCTGCTATAGACTGGTTTTGTTGTGTTTTGCCCTTAGGATTTTTATCTTGTTGAGGCCACCATACCTGTACTTTTTTCCATTAGTGTCAATATGTTGCCTTCGCACCCTGCCCTGAATGTACTTTTAGTTTTTAATATATTATATATACATATATATATATATATATATATATATATAGTGTTTTTTATTGATAAAAATGTAAGCAAGATAATGTGGTAAGAGAAAGCAAGAGAGAGATTAGCTGAGAGACTGAAACAATCGAGCAGATGGCTAACAGGAAAGAGGCATGAGCACAACATTGTATTGATAATCAAGTAAAAAAAAAGAATTAACAAGTTGCTGATGTATATCTCATTTACCTGTTAGCAGCAGTAAATCTGTGTGACAGGCAGGTGCTTCATATGTGCAGGAGCAGAAATGTAATCCATTTGATAGCTGTCTTGATTATTACCACACACACACACACACACACACACTCTGACGGAGTTCACATTTACTCATTTACTTAAGAATAACATGTCTTTAATTTCTGCATCTACAGAATTTTTATTCATCTGACTGCGGTACCTGGGAGGTGTGAGTGGACAGGCAGGATAAAAGACATGACCATGGGAGATGAGATGCAGTCCATGTTGTAATGTGTGATGGACTGGTATTTCAAAATAAAAAAAAATAATAATTCAAGCAGGCTCTGTACATCTGTACTGGTGCTGATCTAAATGTGTATCGCTCTTGTCAGCAGTAGTTCAGTGAAGCGTGGGTGCTTACTATGCAAGAACAGAGATGCAATTTATCTCATTGTCATGGTAACCAGGTGGCTGGCCCCCCACACTGACAGAGTTAGAGTTACATTTGGAATAAAGATTTTTTAAATTTCAGCATGTACAACGTGAGTGCAGTTTCTGAGAGGTGTTAGTGGGGAGTAAGTGCTGTAGAACAGCAGCAGGTTAAAATGGACAGTTGCTTGTGATGGGAGTGGGGAACATGGCTTTCAGATGGACGGCCAAGCAGGCGGAAATGTAGATGAAAAAGAGAGGAATGGGAAATGGAAGTACCAGTGAAAACTGAAAAAAAAAAGAAACCATTTGAGTATAAAAAAATACAAATGTTTATACATAGAACCTTTTTTTAAGAGGAACTGTAGAGATTTCATTGTCAGTGGCTATTGTGGGGGGATGGTATCTGTTTAATTTCTGAAAATTCTAATAGCACAAAAAATTTCGAACATGTACTGCATCCTATTTCGCAGAACTAGATTTAGCCGTGCATTAGACAATTCTAACGCATGGTTAACAACCAATCAGATTGCTCAAAATCCTTTACCCATATTATAATCTTATAATAATTAGTGGCTAGCTTTCTTAAGACACAGATTTTGAGACCTGTAAACTGCCATAATGCATGAGTAGGCGGTCATAATCATGCATCAAAGAGTATTCAACCTTATACCACCCCACCATCTGTAGTTGAGAAACCACTAGAAACAGACACTGTATTGTAGCTTAACTTGTCTCACATTCCTTCAGCACTTGCCAGTCTTTTATGCTTTTATATCAGTAAATACTGTAAATTATATTTTAAAGCTTGGAATGTGCATCTTGCCCATCAGTGAAATTTAGAAAAACCATGATGACCTAACCTCTCTCTCTTTCTCTCTCTAATTATCTCTCTCGCTCTCTGATGAAATCAACCATGTGCTGTTTCTGTTAAAAGATATACATAGTTTGCACTTTATGCTTAAAATGTTTGTAGTTTAATGTTCAATGTCTTAAGAATAAAATACATTTTCTGAATTAAATTAACTGTTCCTGTTCAGCACAAATTTTTCAGTAAAGTAAGATATTTGTCCCAGTACATGCTTTACAGCCATCTTATTCCTAAGGCAAGAAAGTGTGCAGAAATCAGTAATTTTTGAAATGAAGCACAGGAAGTAATAATATTTTTACAACCTTTACATACTGTACATGTCTGCATAAACTTCTTATGATTTAGTTTTGAGGTTTATTGACATCACACACCACAGCTGTGTAAAAATCTCCTACTAACTCATTACTTCCTATGCATTCTTCTATATGTAATACAAATTCACTGACCTATGCAGCCAGTATAGTGTTATGCTTGTGCAACTGTGTTAGTTTGGTTTTGGCTATTCGCACTCTCTATTCCAGTGGAATTACCACCCTGTAGGGGTAAGAAGGCAAGGAATCCTCGGAGAGGGTTCCACCCCTTGAGGTGCCATGGGATGATTACTGTGGCTAAAGGTACCTTAGGAATCTCCCAGAAGAGAGAGTGCTGCCACTGGAGGAGGAGGGGAGGATGGTGGGGCAAAGACAAAATGCTTCACAATGAAGCTGGGAGGAGCTGCTTATACAGATCAGGAAGTGGGAGTGGCTGGCTGTTTGGCCACTGAACTCCATGCAAAGCCTTTCCAATTCACTGACCTACACAGCCAGTATAGTGTTTTGCTTGTGCAACTGTGTTAGTTTGGTTTTGGCCATTCACACTCTCTATTCCAAAGGAATTATCACCCTGTAGGGGTATGAAGGCAAGGAATCCTCAGAGAGGGTTCCACCCCTAGAGTTGCCACGGGATGATTCCCATGGCTAAAGGTGCCTTAGGAATCCCCAAAAGAAATGTAGTGTCATCCCCAAAAAGGAGGCAACATGAAGTATATGAGCAATCAGTAACTGTGACATAGGAGCAGTAACTGTAACGTAGTAGTGGAGAACCATAGGCAGTTTGATAATGCAATGAGTTGCTCAGTTGGATAACGTAATGAATACCCAGGCTTGCGTAGCATGATACTGATGGTTTGTGTTGAGATTAGGGGATCCCCTAAGGAGAGAGAGGGAATGGCAGGTCATCCTCCACCTCCATCCAACAGCGGAACCGACCTAAAGAAACTAGGAGAAACAACTGTGCTGACTAAGTGTTATGACCTGAGGCAAAGGAGGAGAGAAACAAAAACTACGCTTCGCTAGGGAAGCCGCTAAAGTCAATGGCTAACCGTTATAATGCAAAACTAGAGCCAAAGGAGGTAACTTTTTCCACCCTTCACTGCTGGTCTTAAATTCTACACCAGGAGCTTCTGTCACGTAGCAGGCAGCTAAAATAAAACCCGAGGTGAGAACATTCCCAGCTATGGGCCAGGTGAGAAGGATCCCGCCCCAAGTTGGATGTGCTCAAGATGCGGACTAAATGCAGAGCGAGACCGTTGGCTACAGGAACCCTGTGCCAGAACAGATTGGCTGGCATGCCCCAGAAATTGATTGAGAGCTGAAAAACTAGTGAGCTGAATGAACATGGAGTTCCGAGATCGTAATGAGCATTGAGTGCTGAGACCTTGCAAGGTCGAATGCAGATTGAGTGCACCAGAATCCCAGAGGCTGAAGCCGAGGGATGGCAGTAGGCATGAAGCAATGGTTTGTGTAAGCAAGGAATGAAAGGTTGTGTAAGCAAGTGTGGACCTGCACGTAGGTCAGTAAGCAGCAGTAGTGACAGGTGGACTTGCACAGAGGTCTGCATAACATACTGTAGAGCATTAACAGCACTAAATTGGGGGCAAGCCAGCCAGACATTTATAGCCAAATCAAGGTGACAAATACTCTGAGGATTTTTCAGCTGCGAGGAAATTTAATATCAAAGCAATATTAACAGCCTCAGCAGGAGCTTAGTTAGCTGACCTTAGAGTTGTAACTGCAATAAAACAGGGAGACAATACTTGAAAGCAGGTGTAGCCAGGCAGTGAAATGAAGCTGCATATAGAATGAGAGCAGGAATGAGCAGCATAGCTAGGGTCAGAGTAAACTGTGTCAGGTGAAAAGAATTGAGTATGCAACATGGAGCAGCTATGGCTGAGCTGAAACACACAGATAATTATTGCAGTTGCATTGCAGTAGTATGAGCGTGGTAAGCACAGTGTAAAAACACAAGCACTGGGTACAATAGCAATTAAAGTAAACAGCAGCAGTGGCTACAGTTGTAGGTAACTGAAAGTAGTAGCAGGAGCTCTGAGTAGCACTATGCTAGGAGCTTAGAAACAAAGCCCCAAAAAAAGGAAGGAAGCACACACAGCCAAAGGCAAAATACAAATCAGAAGCAGGAACATAAACACAGAAGCCCAGCAGAGACAAGCAGGAGTAGCAAGGGAAGGGGGCAGGCACCAGCCAGCCAGGGAGGCCCAAGCAGCCGAGAGGACAAAGCGACAGAGCCTTCAGCTGCAAAGAAAAAATGCTTCACAAAGAAGCTGAGAGGAACTGCTTGTATAGCTCAGGGAGTGGGAGTGGCTGACTGCTTGGCCACTGAACTTCAGGCAAAGCCTTTCCAATTGCAATGAGAAAGAAATAATGGGCACCATATTCAGAGCCACATGCATTTGCAGCACAGCCATTTGCATTATGCTTACGATACTCCACGGCTGATTCTGAGTGATATTCAGATGGTTAGCACACAATGACGGAGTGGTGCTGACTGAACATTGGGCTATATTGGCACAGCACTAAGTGAAACAGTGCTGTGCTGACACAGACCATTGCATATGGCCTACAAGAGGTAGTGCTCCTTGAAATGACTTAGTGCCAGTATCCAGTGGGCCATAGTTGGCCCAAAGATGCAGATGAGCTCATTTGACATGCATGCTGCTAAAGGGCCATCTGCATGTTCATTATTGGATCATTTGCATGTAAGCAGAGAAGCGGTAGTGTCACTGCAGAGAACATGCCCAGGTAGTCTAGTGATCCCACATAACCTGTCCTGTTATTTAAACAGACATCCCTGGTAGTGCAGTGCCCCCCCCCCCAACTCCAAACACCCTTCCAGCATTTTTTTAAATACATCCCAGGTGGTTTAGTGGTCCCCCCCAATCACCCTTCCAGCATTGTACACAGATATACCTGGGAGTGTTGTGGTCCCCCCAATCACCCTTCAAGTATTTGAAATGTACATTCCTGGTGGTTTAGTGGTCCACCTCCTCCCTGTGCCAGACCAAACCCAGGTTAACGCCAGTGCTAGCCACGTTTATTCAGTGCTAACCTTTGAATAAGTGGGCCAATGAGCATTGCAGCTTAGTCAATAAAACACATGGATGGTACTTACAAACATACTAAATGCCAGCAGAAACAGGCCAAATGGTCTATTGAGTCTGCTCGATTGTGCAGCTAGCCCCTCACCTTGCAGCTGCCCCATCCTTCCCACCTCCCATAGTTCTCATCCCCTTCACTCTGTCCCATCCCATCTTGAAACAGTCCACCATTCTACATGAAACCACCTCCTCAGGTAGAGTGTTCCACTTGTCTACCACCCTCTCCATGAAGTAATGTCTCCTGATTTCTCTCCTGACCCCCCCCCAGTCTCAGTTGGTGCCCTCTGGTATCCCTCCCTCTTCTGATCCTGAATATCTCTCCTGAGTTAGCTTTGTTTATCCCCCTCAGGTACTTAAAGGTCTTAATCATATCCCCCCATCTCTCCTCTCCTCCACGGGTCACATGTTAAGCACGTTCAGCCTTCCTTCATAGGATTTTCCCTCCAACCCCTGGATCATCTTAGTCACTCTGTGTTGCACCTCCTCCAACAGTTTGATGTCCTTCTTCAGGAATGGACACCAGTACTGCACGCAATACTCCAGGTGCAGCCTGACCAGTGACCTGTACAAGGGAAGGATCACCTAATTTCTTCTAGAGGAGATCCCCCTTGCTATACAGCCTAGCATCTTGTCGGCTTTCACTGCTGCCTTCCTGCACTGTACCAAGTTGTTCATACTCCCTGTTATAATCACCCCCAGGTCCTTTTCCTCCTCTGTGCTCCCCAATTATACCCCCAGCTGATAGCTCCTCCTCTTGTTCTTAGCTCTGAAGTGCAATACCTTATACTTTAAAGACCAGTGTCCAGTTCCCAGTCAGATCACAATATTTATTTTTTATAGCATGCTGTGTACTAAATGGTTAGCAGCAGCTGATAATGTATCAGTTAGACTAGTTTTTAAAATCTTAACAATATAAATAATAATGCATGGATAAGTGGATGTAATCAGAGTTTTTTTATACACCTAAGTTGTGGAATGCTAAACAAACCCTTAGAAAAAGCTTGAGGTGGTTACAAAAGCATCCCACAAAAAGGGAGTGTATCATATTCTGTGGTGCACATACCTAATTATGTCTTTTTTTGAATTACTGACCAGAATTTTTAATCAGCAAGGGGTTTAGATAGTCACCCACCAGGTACTGCCCAGACCTATTAAATTAGTGTACAGTCTATTTTTGTTTTCACTGTTTGCTGTGATATACTGTGAGGAAAGATTGCTTTATTTGAGAAAAACTTCATGTTTGAAATGATCAGCAGTTTTGATACCGGGGCATGTGACTTCAGCAGCATTAACTTGAGTTGCAGCTCATAGCTACCCATGACCAGTTGTAATCAGAAATTGCAACATGGTTATTTAGTTATTAAATATGCTGGCCAGTAATTACAATACTTTTCTTTTTTATCAAATGGAGCTGGACTGTATCATTAGTAGAACCAAGTCTCAGATTAAGCAAGGATTAGATAGATGGATCCTGACAATGGGAAATTTTATCAATAAGAGAACTTGTATTCGAACCACTATGGACAAATATACCTTTTGTTCCCCTACCAGCCGCATTATGAACCACAGTATAAATTCAAGACCTCACTGGTCAAAACCTGGTGACATTACCACTCAATATGAGAAAGACTTTGAAAACTATGTCATCTAAGCAATAATGCAGAGCTGGTCACACTATCTGAGCAACAAAGCAGAGGTCAAAGATCAGTAGGCAGATGACACAACCAAAAAAATCCAGTCACATCAGAGTCCCTCATCCTCAACCTCCATGTCACAGCCCACCTCCACCCAAATGACAAAATCCAATCACAAAACAAATCACAAAACTGCTCACCAAGGACTACAGTAAAGGAAATAAAAAAAAACAAAAGAATGAATTTCAAAAGTAAAAAAAAAAAAATAGTAAGCAAAACAATAGTAGGCAAACAAACAATCACTGAAACTACTCTCAAAAACTTTCGGTTACTACTTCAACCACTTTTCCAAAAGAGTGCCTAAGCACACAGACCTCAAACATATACAGAATTGCATGCAGACCATCAAATATATTATAAATAATTTATAAATTAAAATGTAGTACAAGCCAGCTACTGTACCTCATGACTTAAATCTGTTTCAGTCAGTGGCATCATGCCCATAGGGCCCGAGGGGACATGTGCCCCCCCCCCCCGATATCATTGCCAAACTAGTGAAAAAACACATATCATTTTATTTTATTTTCAGGAAATCCCAAGGTTCAAGACAATATATGATTTTTTTGATGTTGGTTGTCAGGATGGGGTGTGGGGATCTGCTAGCTGGCTGCCTAAACCTTCACAATCCCGAACCATTCAAGTGCAGTCTGTCCCCACCATGGTGAGACTGTGACATGTGCAGGGGAAAAAAAATATAACTTTTCATTTTCTGTTTTTTTTTTAAGTCTGGTTGGCTGCTTGTGGTTGTCTGACAGTGCCATCTGTAATGATTGGCTCAGCTGTGCTGCTTTCTTTCCTGCTCACACACCACTGCAGTTATATTCCACAGCCCGCATATGGTAAAGCAGTGGCCAACACACACAACAAGCAAGCAAGTCTGCAGACTGGTCAGCCAGCCAAGTGTGCGGGAGAGACTTTAGCAGCAACAGGTGCAGTGGCCAGCAAAGGGGAGGGGTCTGGGGAGGCTCAGACCAGGACCTAGGAGATGAAGAAGTCGAAGAGAGGAGATACAGTAAGTCCGCACAGCACAGCAGGCACTGTCTTACTCTAAGCCAGCCAGGCTGAATGAAAGAGAGGAGATGTGAGGTAAGAGTGAGTCAGATGGGTCAGTCAGGGGTTGTGACAATTCAAGGAGGCAAACCCTGCCCTGCCCAACCTACCCAAACCAAGATCAAAGACATCCACCACTGCAGTCTGCAGGCCCAGGAGGGAGGATACGAAGCTCAGAGTCACACATGGTCAGTCGTCAGTCTGACTCCACACACATCACCCACCCACAGCAGCACAGTAGCCAGCCAGTCAGCCCCTTCCCAGAGATGTGGGCTCTCAGCTCAAGCCTGATCAGACCAACTGACAAAGAAGGCCACCAGTCCAGGGAGGGAACAGGGGAAAAGAGTGACTTGTCTTGACTGACCAACCTAAGCAAGCACCATCAGGCTGTGTCACCCAGGTGCTCAGACAGAGGCATTCCTCCAAGTCTGACAGCAGGCCCATGGACTGTCACAACTAGTAGCTTCAGCCCCTGCACTAAGAGAGGAGAGAAGCGCAGGCTCACAGCAGATAAGTGGAATGGGAGGTCGGCAACCAAAGGAGATGGAAGCCAGCAAGCTGCCACAGGATTCCGGGAAGGAGTAGAGAAGATGAACATCGTGATCCTCCAATCAAAAGCTAAGGAGGGATGAACAACAGGATGAAGTACACCACCATAGTCCATGATCATAACACCCCAGAGAGAGTGAGATGACTCAGGACAGCACAATCCCCCAGAGTCCAGCTGCAAGACAACAACTAGGCTTTAGCAGCCACCTACCTCCACACACAGGTAAAACATGTAATTGGAATTACATGGCCCTGCAAGGCCAGAAATGTTATTTTGAACCTTTGTGAGGCTTGCAGCTTCAATTTACAGGTGAATGGTGATGTTGTCCATTTGAAATGTATTTTGATGTATGGATTTCGGAGGTGAATGATGATGTTGGGGCAGGGGGGAGGGTGTTGTACATTAGATGTGGTCATGGATGTGGGCCTGCCAGGACATAAATGTTGTTTTGACCCTCTGTGTGGCTTGATTTTGCAGGTGAATGGTGATGTTGTCCATTTGAAATGTATTCTATGTATTTTGAGTCTTTCACCCTGTGTGTGGCTGAAGGCATAATGCCTCAGCTGATGGTGGGTCACCCTGGCAAGTGTCAATTGTACAGAATAATGAATATAAATACAGTGAAAAGTAATAATGTTTGCAGATTAAAAAAATGTTAATAAATGGTTTGGCTTTGGTGGGCCTGGCATGATGAAACCCACCCCCCATCACACAACAGCACAGCTGGTGGTATTGAACTGTAGTGTACCAGTTGGATGATGGGAGGGCAGTTAGGAGTTCGAGGGTTGGACTCGGAGTTTCATCATGCTCTGTCATTTCTTAGGCTTGTGGTTGGTGGTGATGTTGAGGGGGATATCTGTGTTGGAAATGCTGGGCTAGTCTTGATGTGCTGTAAAAGGTGTCATCTGGATTCATGATGTGCATTCTCATAGCTTTCTATGCACCATTTTAGCTGGTGCCCCCCAAAAATTTCAATAACAAACCACTATAGTATTCAACAGTTAATTCAGACAGTCACAAGGCTGGCACTAAAAGGAGAGCTACTGTTGGTAGGGGATCAAAACCTCCCAAATGCAGATTGGGAAATTTTGGATGCAGCCTCGTCAAGGAGCAGGAAGATACTAGCTGTGCTTCAGGAGGTATTCCTTCAACAGATAGTCAGGGAGCCGACAAGGGGCAACGACCTGATGGATGTGGTCCTGACAAATGGGGAGAGTGTGGAAGAGGTGCAGGTGGGAGAAGCCTTGGGCAACAGTGACCTGAGCAAGGTAATGTTCAGGGTCAGGGCAGAGAGGGAGACAAGTAAAACCAGTACTACAATCATGGACTTCAGATGAACAGATTTTGACAAGATGAGAAGGAAAGTAAGGGAGATAATGGAGGGTACAGAGAATATAGGGGCAGTGGAGTAGTTATGGCAAGCTATCAAGGGAAGGGTACAGAAAGCTGCTGAAATGTGCATAAAAAAGGTTAGGGAGAGCAAAAAGGGGAGGAGACAGCTTTAGCTTACAAAGGTGGCTGTGGGGGTAGTCAGGGAAAGGAGGAGGGCTTTCAGAAAATTTAAGAGGACACTCAGTGAGGAAGATGAGGAAGAGTGTAAGGAAAACAGAAGTATGGCAGGGAAGAAGATCAGAAAGGCAAAAGCAGATACTGAGGACAAAATAGCAAAAAAGGCCAAAAGGGGGGATACAACCTTTTTCAGATATGTGATGGAGAAGAGAAGGGCAAGGCAGGGGATTAGTAGGCTGAGGGGGGAAGGAGAAATAAAATTGGAAAGGGACTGTGAAAAAGCAGAGTTATTAAATAAGTACTTTAGCTCGGTATTCACAGAGGAGGAGGACAGTAGGGGACCTGCACTAAAGTTGAAGGGGAAGGAGGGCAAATGTGTGAATCTGAGCACATTCCTTGTGTATAGGGTTAGGGTAGAGCTAGATAAACTGAGGGTGGACAAGGCAATGGGGCATGATCGGTTACATCCCAGGGTGATCAGAGAATTGAAGGAGGAGTTAGCCTTGACAAGGCTCTTCAACTTGTCCCTGGATGTGGGGAGAGTGCCAGAGGACTGGAAGAGGGAAGTTGTAGTGTCTTTACACAAGGGAGGTAGTAAGGAGGTGAAGGGGAACTACCAATCCGTCAGCCTCACATCAGTGATGGGGAAGGTAATGGAGGCATTAATCAAGGAGAGGGTGGTGGATTACCTGGAGGAGAGTGGCTTGCAGGACAGCAGACAGCATGGCTTCATGAAGGGGAAGTCTTGCCAGACAAACCTAATTCAGTTCTTTGAATGGGTGACTCATGTGATTTACCGGGGAGCAGTGGACGTTGCTTATCTGGACTTCAGTAAGGCCTTTGACACTGTTTCCCTTAGGAGGCTGGTGAACAAGATGGATAACTTGGTATTGGGTCAGAAAATAACAAGCTGGGCTGAGTGCTGGCTGTCAGGAAGAACTCAGAGGGTGGTGCTAAATGGGGTGCACTCCGGGACAGTGAGGTGAAGAGTGTAGTGCCACAGGGGTCAGTTTTGGGTCCACTTCTCTTCAATATCTACAACAGTGATATCGTTGATGGTTTGAGGGGGAGGGCATGCCTATTTCCTGATGATACAAAAATATGCAATAGGGTGGACACCCTGTGGGGGTGGAGGATATGAGCGAAGACTTACAGATGATTGAAAAATGGTCCGGGATGTGGCAGCTGAAATGTAATGCCAAGAAGTGTGCTGTGATGCACTTGGGGAGTAGGAACAGAAAAGCAGGGTACACCCTAGGTGAGGAGGAAATTAAAGTAACAGAACAGGAGAGGGATCTGGGGATCATAGTCTCCTCAAACCTTAAAGTAGAAATCCAAGGTAGCAGGGCAGCGGGAAAGGCCAATGGAATGCTGGCATGCATAGGAAGGGGCATTACTAGCAGAAAAAGGGAAGTAATAATGCCCCTTTACAAAGCCATGGTGAGGCCGCACCTGGAGTATGGGGTTCAGTTCTGGAGTCCACATCTCTGCAAGGATATAGATGCGTTGGTGAGGGTTCAGAGAAGGGCAACAAAGATGGTGCAAGGGGATGCACGGAAAGTCAGATGAGCAGAGGTGTAAGGAGCTGAATCTGTACATGCTGGAGACAAGGAGGGAAAGGGGAGACGTGATTGAAACTTTTAAATATGTAAAAGGGCTCAATAAAGTGGGAGAAAAGGGTTTACTTAAGATGAAGGAGTTGGTCAAAGCTAGAGGCACAGCCTCAGACTACAAGGAAAAGATACAGGGGTAATGTGAAAGGGCGTTTCTTCACGGAGAGGGTGGTGAAGCCCTGGAACAGACTACCAGACAGAGTTGTGGGGGCTAAATTGGTGGAAGAATTCAAGAGGGCATGGGACAAGCATATGGGGCTAAGTATCAGGGGAGGGCCGGGGTTGGCAGGAAGGGAAAGGTGGATGGGATGGTATGGTCCTTTTCTGCAATCAAGCTTCTATGATTCTATGAGTATTACAATCACTGATTGTAAAAAATTGAGGATAATGCCTGATGTACAGGTGATAACCTTGTATAATCACCTTGAGTGGTTGCTAGGGCATCAGTAAACCTCGAGAGTTCAGCTCGAGAGGTTTATAATTGCCCTAGCAACCACAAAAGATGATTACACCATGGTTATCACCTGTACATCAGGCATTGCCATTTAGTGTATGGGACTCAACATGAGAAATTACATCCCCCCCTAACACAAGTAATTTTGCTTTACCTTATTAATGAATCTGCACTACAGCCACATGATTGTGTAGGAAAACAATTTATTAGGATACACAGACTGAATGACAGCATGCCAAAATAGCACCAGAGTTAAAATCTCTATCAGACGTAAAGATTGCTAGACTCAGTAACAGTAAACTGAGACAACTGGAATGATATTTCAATACTGTACTAAGGCTAACAATCAAATTCTGGGTGTGTAGAATACTGAATAACACTGGCATTCCGTTTTGTAAACCCACTGCTATGACATAGATGAGATAGGTTTATAAGGTTCTGACATCACAACAGTGGGATTACAAGGTTGTTATCTGTTTGATTTCAGTGGGTAACAAGAGCTATCCATACATTATAGACACTTACCATACATTATTATGGATGTTAGTTATGGAACTTTTTTGGAGGGGGCAGGGCTGTAAGTAAACATATCTAGCATGTGGCATGCTGGCATTAGCACAG
Organism: Neoceratodus forsteri; assembly: GCA_016271365.2. NCBI lineage: Eukaryota > Metazoa > Chordata > Ceratodontiformes > Ceratodontidae > Neoceratodus > Neoceratodus forsteri. Next base: position 667,798,750 of record CM028135.1, on the reverse strand, counting down.
TCACTGGCTTACCTTTTCTTTGGGTGAGCACTAGTTAAACAAAAAATGATTGCAGTGACTGTAATATGCCAGCACCTTATTTGCCAATACTGTATTATCAATGCTATGTGTTGTTTGTTTACATGACCTCAGGACTGCTGAAGTACTGAGAAGTTAGTAAAGGGTCTATGTCACATGATAATGCATTTAGTATACATGACTTCAGTTCTCAGTACAGCATGGGATACACTATGTGCACATAATAATTCAGTGAAGTTTTATACATGTCACCATTTGCAGATCACAACTAGCTTAGTGGGGTAGGTGTGATCTGCGCATGGTGACATTTGTTGTAAAGTGTATGTATACCTATAACCATAAGCAGCAGACAATACTACAGGACCAACGAGTACATAGGTTTCACTCTTATTGGAGCTCCTAAACAGTAGGTAACTGTAATATTTTCTTTTTCTGCAGGGTGGTCAGATTGATGGCAGAGTGAAATTGAATAGCAAATAGTTATACTTGAGAGAAAGATAATAAGAACAATCAGCACCTTATTCATGAGTAGGCTGCATGCAAGCAAACCAGTGTTATTTGCAGGAATATGGACTACAATAATTATGACCACACTTTGAATGTCAAGAGAAGTACTATATTATCATTATTTGAGAAGGTGGTTTTTAGAAATGAGTCAAAAGCTAACTGTCTCATCTTGTGACCTGCTTCCTCCTTGCTGCCCACCAGAAGAACACACCAGTCAACAACTGCACATTAACAAGAACTGCACTGTGTTGTGCCACCGTTCTGTTAGGCAGTGAGTGTAATGTTGAACATTGACTGAAACCTGTACCACATTCAAAAAACCTATTTTAAGAAGCAGGAGGATGCATATTTTCTTTTTTGAAACAAGAAAATATGCAACCTCCTGCTGCCTAAAATAGTTTTTTTGAATGTTCCGCTGACTGGCTTGCCTATACTGTACGATGGCAATTATACAATATTATAACTTGCTCACAAATGAGCTGCTCACTTGACAGGCGGTTGTAATATTGTATAATTGCCACCTTGTCTACAATGTGTGACCAACTGCCTACTGCTAGTACCTTAATGCCTTAATGTTGCCTTCACTGTACTAATCATCAGGGTCTTAATTTGATTAAATCATGCTGCTTAGAATTCCACTTGTATCATCTGTAACATGAGATAATATGGCAGGCAGTATGCAAGCAGCACAGGCTGTGCTGCAGCTGCTTCTTGCATACTGTGAATATTATTGTATATTGCTTGGTTGTCATGGTTAATGATTTCAAATTATTCAGCTTAGATGTGCATACTGCTGCCTTATGGACTCTGCTGCCCCTTGCCAGTGTAATGCCTTCATGTAGCAGTAGTCATCATGATTTTTTTTTTAACCTATTAAATTAATCATCTTAAACATGTCTGCACTTGCTTGTGTAATCTCCCCCCAATAGCCCCCCCCCTTGTTTCAATTAGCAGGGCTGCTTCTCTCAAACCAAGGCGCCTCCGAGAGGGCTGGGGGTAGTCACTATGACTATCAAAGTCTTTATAGACCCATTATTTCTACTTTGGAGCCTGCCATCCTTAGACAGGCAAACCGAGTGTGGCAACTACCTGGCTCACACCTGGGGGGACCATTTAGCATGGCCATCAACCTGGGTCCCTGGAAGAAAATGTTTGCTCAGCATTATGCTAGGTTTGTATTTCTGAGCAGGGGCACCCAAGTAAATCCAGACACTGGAAGCAACAACTGTAATGTCCAAATCAGGTCGAGATTTTAGAGTGTGGCTTTTATTCACATAACACGGAGAATAACAAAGTAAAGATGGACCCCCAAAGGGCTACTCTCACTGGTAATGCAGATTACAGAGGTTCAGAGCACAAACTCTCACAGCGAACCGTCATGTTCTGAATGGATCTGGGCACACACGGCCTGAACTGGTACACTTCTCTTCTTTTCCTTGACTTGGCACCCCGGCCAGTACTCGGATACTTTTCCATATTGCATGGAGGTTAATGGTGGCTCCCTAAACCACCCATGAGCACCTTCCAGCTCTCAGGGAAATCCAAAATCCCACATCTGGGTGCTTTCCTCAGGCAGTGGCAAAGTGCCATGAGAGAAAACAAAGGTGCCCAAACTGAACCCAGAGAGGTAAACCTTGTCACTCCAGATGGGGGGTCTCCCACCTTTTGCTCCCAAATCTATACTCAGCCATTCATCTGGTTACGACACTTTTCTCTGAAACACTCTTGTAGAGGCTCTCTAGAAATGTTTTTCACATTTAACATTCTACTTTTCACTTTACGGAGGTAACCTGACTTTAAAAGTTCCGTATGTGGCTATGTCTTTACCCTAGACCCACACTTTTTCAGATGCTTTTAAGTCATACACAATCTAAAATTCATGTACTTGGCAAGTCTTTCATAGACCCCACAGTAGGCAGACACTTTTACTTGAAACACACAGTCTTGGTGAATAGAGTCCCTTTGTTAGAGAAAAACTCACTATGGTATGCAGGTGCCCCAGGGCTTTTTTCCAAAAAAATGCCTCAGGTGCTCACAGAACAAATGACTCTAGGCAGCTTCACCTTCTCCAGGCTGGACCAGGGGATTGCCCCAGACTCCTGGAATTCCTCCCCATCCCTCAAGGGAAGGAGCACTGGAAAACCTCCCAGGAACGGTCTCTACCATGTCACAAATTTTCTTTTGTGTCCTTCTCTAGGGTGAGAACACACAACCCCTTTCTCCTGAGGTAGCTCTCTTTCAGAGTTAGGTCTGAGGAGCTGCACTCTACAGCACTCCTCACTCTCCTGAGTCTCTTTTAAAACTGAACTTGACTCTCAGTCCCAACGTTCTACTGCTAACCCCTGCAGCTAGTATTCCATTGTGGCTTATGCTGCTGCGAGAATTCTAAAGTGACATCCTCACTCCAGCTCAGCTGAAACTGTAAACAGAGTGTGAAAGTGTGAACCACATTTAACTGGCATCTCACAAGCTGCCTCTCCTTGCCTGCCACTGATTCTAAGTGGGATTCTAGTAAACCCTGGGAACAAGGGGGTTACATTTGCAACATGAATGCTGCTACCTCCATAATGCCTATATGGTACTACTGTCTTAGGCTTTAAATTGTTTACATTATTATTTATTATTTTCATTAGATTTGCTATGCTGTCGCATTATGACCTGTGCCACCTGTTGGCAGCCTGATAATTTGTGCTAATGGCAATCATCAGGCCTCTTATTTTGGCTTGTACATTCATTCATGTCAAACATCATGTCTGCACTACACAAAATGAAGGAATGCTGCTACCTCCATAATGCTTATACGGTGTTAGACTTTACATTTTTTTACATTATTGTTTATTATTGCCATTACATATGCTATGCTGCCACATTATGATCTGTGCCACCTGCCTGCAGCCTAATAATTTGTACAAGTGGTACAAACAGGCCTTTTATTTTTGGCTTGTACACTCATTCATCTGAAACATCATGTCTGCACTATGAAACATGAACGATGCCTGCAAACTCCATAATGTCTGTAACTGCATTACTTCATCAGTGCATTTTATCTAGGCAACTGTGAATGTTACAGTGACCCTCAGTAGTGCTTACTAAGAACACTATGCGGTCCAGACAGCCATCATCAAGCACATGCTGTGTGACTGGACTCCATAAACTCACCAGTCAACACTGTTTTTTTCCTTTTTGTGTTTCTGATTGTTCTCCTGGACCAATCTGATTTTCTGGCACTTGGCCATGTAATGAAGGTATTATGTTTCCATAGTATTTTATTTGCATGCCTTGCGGTCCTCATATCCTTGCCACTTCCCTGCCAATTAAATTTTTCTATACTACTGTTTTTGGGCCCCTGCTGATGTCTGCAAATGCCAGTAACACTTGTATTGTATGTGTGGTCATCATGGCATTTATAAATGACTCATGTCATTAGCACTATTGTGCTCGATTGATGGCCCTCCCTGCTCTATTGTTATAATCAAATGTAATGTATGAAACTGTGTCACTGGGTGTGTTTTGACTTCCACACTCTTCTTCCACATAATGACACTGATACTTGCTTCATGCAAGGAAGGTATTAATTGTGTGGCCATGTTATTTGTACAGTAAATCTAATCTTCTAATCTTGGTCACTGCCTCCCCATAAAGCAAGTCATCTGTGCTCACTTGCCTGCTTGGAGCCCTAAAACTGTATGCTACCACAGTCATCTGTCTTCAGTTTTTATGCCATGAAGAGGGTAAGGCCCTTTTCAACTTTTTAATGCATGTCTGTTTTTTTTTTGTGTATGGTCAGGAGGTGGAGTTCAGTGGGCCATACAGTATACAAACTGATGAAGAAACGCTTCATATTCTTGTCACTTTGTATATGCTGTACTCATTGTAACATCAGTCCTCAGTCAGCCAGTGTAGCAGTAATAGTGATATCGTCATTTTCTCGTATTCATCTATCAACAGTGTCAAGTACACCACCCTATTTTCTTAACAGGATGGAGTTATTTACAATGTTCTTTTGTCCTGCTACATCGGTAAAAAGACCAAAAAAGTGCTTTGAATCTACTGGGTATTCATTACACAAACTTCTAGTTTAATATTCAATCAAAACTCCAATACACAATTTATTTAGACAAATAAAGGATTTTATTTATTTTCCAGGAAGAAGGAAGGCAATTTATGATACGTTAAACAGTGCAGCAAAGTACAGTATTTATATTTTTCAAAACTTCTTCTACCACTTCACAGACACATGGGCAAGATGATAACAACAACATCATATCTACCTTCCTTCGACTACTGCGACATAGTCTACAGCTCATCCTCAAAATCCACCCTAACCAGTCTAGACCCACTCTTCAACACTTTCTGCCAATTTGCCCTAGATGCCCCCCCCCATGTACACACCACTGTGAGCTCAATCACTCACTGGCCCTCCCATCCCTAATCAATTGTCGCCTAATTCACAGTATCAAATTTGTGTCCAACTTCTGGCTCAGTGCTCTCCCTTCCTACCTCACCTCCACCCTCTCCTCCCTACCAACCCCTTCCCATGCCCTTAAGTCCACTGATTCCCAGCTATTGTCAATCCCTCTCTGGCAGACCACCGCAGGCCAATCAGCCTTCTCCTACCAACTCCCCAAGCTATGGAATGCCCAACCAGCTGAAATCCACCACTCCTCCTCTAGACATTCAATATCCTCTGCCCTACTTAACTACTATGCCATAAGCTGTTCCTGCCCCAGACCCCCTTCCCCATCATCATATCCCCTCGTTCGACCCCCCTTCTTCCTATGCAGCCTGACCAGTGGCCCTAGCTTTTCTCCTCTCATGCTGGCATATAGGCTCATCCAACCATGCACTTACCCCCCAGCACTTCTACTCAGCCCCCAGTAACACAGTTATCCCTCTGACTATGTCTGTCTGCTATGGGCGTGTTCAAAATTCCTGCATGTTCCTGCCCTCCCTGCACTCAACCTCTCCATAGACAACTAGTCCTGTCACCAGCAGTACAAATTCTCAGTATCACTCTATTTTCTGTATTATAGGCATGGTATTCCACCTCCCCCTGTATGTATCTGCACTCTGTAAACCTGTATAAAGCAATGTACCAAGACCCTAATGTAAACTCAATGTTATGTATTCCCTGTACACTCTGAATCATGTACCATGATCTCCTATATATAACTCTATGAAATGTATATGTACACTCTGTATCATGTACTATGGTCTCTTATGTATAACTCTTGTAATATATATTCTATCTCCCATGTATCCCCCCCCCCAGGTCGCACCGGGAGACGAGCATAATTTTGCTCAGTGTGCCCTACCTGGTGAAACTGTTCAATAAATAAATAAATAAATATCAGTCAAGATAATAGCAATGCAACTGTTAGTCTTGAAGGTAATATAGAACCACAACGTATATCAGTGTTAGTAGTTGAATAATCACTATTGCAATTAAGCATTTGCCAATCTCATTGTAAGCTGGTGTGGTTCCTGAAGAAATATATGTAGTTAAGACTATGTTTACCTTCTTTAACAAAGGCAGAGACTGACACATAGTTGGAGACAGAGTTTACAGTGCCTAAGGATCGCCTAGCTAGGGAGGAGTACATCAAGAAAGGACCTATTCAGAAATGTTAAGAAAAGTACCCTCAAACAAACTTTGGAAACAGGAGAAGATCTTTTAACAAATAATGGTTTTCCAAATATAACTGGTTAGAATATAATAGTGCATCAGATGCAGCATTCTGCTTCTCATGTCGAGTTTTTGGTATTGATACAGCAAAATATGATACAACATTCTCTGTGGAAGAATTTAGAGACTGGAAAATAGCTTTGGAGGCTAGCAGAGGTTTAAGAAGACATAGTAATAGCAAACAACATCTTAAAAATGTTGAAAAATGGAAACTCCATGTGATTACTAGACCTCTGGATGAGCAGTTATCTGAAGAGAGGGCAAAACAAATACAGCTAAAATCAAAACAGAGAGAGAATAGGTACAGTGCTGTCACCCAATTTGTTGACATTACTGCTACACTGGCTTGCTTGAGACTACCATTTAGAGGCAGTGATGAGACTAAGGATTCAAAGAACAGGGCTGTAGTCTGAGAAATTGCATCTTTACTTGCACAATATGACCAAGTGTTTAAACAACACCTAGAACTGGCTTCTAAAAATTCAAAGGGCTACCCAAGTTACCTATCAACTCAATGTCAGAATGACTTTATCATGTGCATTGGAAGATATGTATGTAATACAATAATTGAGGAAGTAAAACTGTCAGTTTCTCAGATTGCCTTGATACAGTTCCAGATGTTCGAATCCAGACCAGTTATGTGTAGCTTTATGTTATGTTTGGAGAGATGCCATAATTCATGAATCATTAATTCATGTTATTCGTGCAGAAATGGGAACAGGTGCCAGTTTAGCAGATTATCTTTGTCAAACATTGAAGCAATGCAACCTTAGTATTTCAAATCTGAGGGGTCAAGGATATGATGGCTGTGCAACAATATCTGGTGCTTACAGAGGAGTTCAGGCTATTATTACAGAATCATGTGACAAAGCATATTATGTTCATTGCTATTCACTTCATTTAAATTTGGTTGTTATTGACACATGCAGCAAGATTGCCCCGAATCATAATTTTGTTGGTGTCCTTGAGCAGTTGAACACTTTCATTGAAAATTCAACTAAAAGACACAATCTGTTTCTTGCTGTGCAGGAACAGTTCTTAAATGGCAGTGCTTCACAAAGTTCACATAGAATTCATATGCTTAAGCCACTTTCTGGGACTCGCTGGTCTAGTAGAATTGACAACTGTCGAGCACTGGTGGCAATCACTGATTCTGTAATGCAAACCATTGTAAAAATTCAAGAAGATGACTCTTTTGATACACTGCTAACACAGACATGGCCATGAGCATAGCAATAGACTTTCACATCTGTTTCTATTTGATATCATTTGAAAAGAGTTTGTCTGTTACAAATGTAGCCTCAACAAATCTTAAGTTCATTGAGTTAGGCATATCTGTTGCAGCTGAGATGATTGAGGACTGTAAAGGTGAGCTACTGGCATTGAGGTTTGATGAGATGTTTGAGGAAATATGGCTTGAAACTGAGACGCTAGCTTCCAAAATAGATGTAGAGTAATTAGAAAAGAATCCACACGAATTGCTCAAATGTGGCAAAATAAATCCAATACAATTGGTAAAGATAAAGTCCACAGTGAGTTCTACTTTGCAACCCTAGATATTTTTTATACAGGGAATAACTGACAGATTTAGCTCTGAAACACTTCCATTACTAAAACATGTTAATTGCCTAACAAATCCTTCTCTTGAAAAACTCAACAACCTCAAACAGCTAATAACATATTACACAGAAGACACAGATGCACATTTGGTAGAAAGAGTATAAACTCCTGATCTATAGACTATCCAGAGAAAAAACACCACCAGTCACAATTGATGATGTATATTTATCTGTAATTCTAACCTGCAAGATGTATACTTTCAAATAGAAACACTGTACAGATTGGTTCTTGCTCTCCCTGTAACATCATGCCATATTGAAGGAAGCTTCTCAGCTTTGAAATTCATTAACAATTGCTTAAGAACAACAATGGGTCAACAATGTCTCGATGACCTTATGGTTATTGCTGTGGAGGTTGAGAGAACTCAGTCTGTAGAATGTAACAAAATCACAGATTATTTCTGGAGTTTAACTGACAGATGATAGGTAACAGAGCAGAGCACAACTTCAGAGCAAGATATATGTTCACCAAAACAGTGGATCAGAGTGGGGCAGTGGATGTTGTTTACTGGGAGTTCAGCAAAGCTTTTGACTTCATTCCACACAGGAGAGTAGTCAAAAAACTGAAGAACATGGGAACTGGGCCCGAGGTTACAAACTGAGTCAGAAACTGGTTACATGGGAAAACTCAGACAGTATTAGTAAATGGCACTCTGTCAGTGGAGGGGAGGGTGACTAGTGGGGTCCCGCAGGGCTCAGCTCTGTGGCAGATCCTCTTCAACATATTCATCAGCGACACTGTGGATGAACAAGACAGAAAGGTGTGCCTGTTTGCAGATGACACCAAAATCAGCAACATGGTAGACACAACAGAGGGACAGCAAAGCATGGAGGCTGATCTCCAAAAACTGGAGGAGTGGTCCAAGACCTGGCAATTGAAATTCAATGCTAAAAAATGCAAGGTCATGCACCTGGAAAAGCGTAACCCAGGAAAACTGTACTCAGTTGGAGGAGGGCAGCTGGTGGCTACCAGGCAGGACCGAGACCTAGGGGTGATCATATCAGATAACATCAAGGTCAGTAGACAATGTGAAAAGGCAGCACTAAAGACTAGTTGTAACTTGGGATGCATAGGGATTGGCATTGTGAGCAGAAGACATGAAGTAATCATGCCACTGTATCGGTCCCTGGTCAGGCCTCACCTGGAGCTCTGTGTCCATTTCTGGAGGCCACACCTCAGGAAGGAGATAGATAGGCTGGAGACAGTAAAGAGAAGAGCAACAAAGATGGTGCTGGGCTTGCATCAGAAATTGCACTGGTCAAGACTGAATGACCTCAAATTATACTCACTAGAACAACGCAAGAATCATGAGGACATGACAGAAACATTCAAGTACCTTAAAGGCAACAACAGGGTGCACGTGCAGAACCTCTTTCAGTTAAAGGACTACAGCAAGACTAGAGGGCACAACCTTTGGCTTAAGGGAGGAAAGTTCAGAAACAATATGAGGAAATTCTTCTTCACAGAGATTGTTGTGGAACCATTGAATAGCCTGTCGGAGGGGGTGGTGGGAGCCAAGACAGTGGGGGAATTCAAGCAGACATGGGAGAGAAACTGTGGGATACACAAGCAGGCAGCTAAGTGTGTGGGGGGGTATGAAGCCAAGGCAGACTTGATGGATCTTACGGTCCCCATCTGCTGACAACTTCTATGTTTCTATGTTTCAAGAATGGTTCTTTAACACTGACTGAAGGGACTAACAGTGGGGCAGACAATAGAACAATGTGAGAAGATAGGCCAGCCAACAGTACCAGCAGCACTGCAAAAAGCAGTAGATCTAAACATGAAGTTATAATTTGTGATCCATGTGGAAACGGAGAGAAACATTAACAGAGCAAATACATTTATGTTGCTGTTTTCCGCCTATAACATACAGTTACACCATAATGCTGTTGCTTGTATCATCAGATTGTGGACTTTTGTTGATGAAGAGGTATTCCTCCCTCCACATTGTGAAGTTAAGAGCCCCTCCTGAGGCAACACACATTATATTTTTCAGACTAAGACTGTACTTGCATACTAATATTCATGCTAGCAGTGGAGTCCACTGGCATCAATAGATGGAGCCAACAGGCCCTCCACAATTGGGATTTGATTCATTCAAATAATTTCTTAAGTAGATGGAGTGGAAAATATTCAACTTAAGAACTCCATTGAGATGATTAAATGTAGACATGATCCATCACATTTAAGACAGTTTCTATGTTGAAAGTTCAGTTTTTACTGTTCTGTAACATAGCATAACATGCTTAGCTTGTCAAAAAAGACATGTCAGTTGTTTACTACTTATTTATTTTACATGATGTTATCTCAGTTAGATAACTAGTACAGAAATTTGCAAGCAGGGGGCAGGTAACATATATGATACATGTTTAATGCTGCTTGTCGAGCAAATTGGTTTGCAGCCTAACTTTCAAATACAGAAACAGAGAAACACTCTGTTTAACAAGGGGAAATGGGCTGGTTCATCATCTTAAACAGTATGTTTTGGTGGTTTAATATCAGCAGGACAATCAGGCTGGTTGCAGCACCACAACATTACAACGCAGTGGTCCTCAACATTAATTGAACAACTGTTTACAAGAAGTAGAAAAGTATGGTGCTTCATAAATAGCACATCAGAGTACACAGCTGAGTTGCACTGCAGCATGATATGGCATCTGGGGCTGTTACACTACAGAAACATATTGTTTGACTAGGGGACATGGGGTGGTTCTCCTGAACATTATGCTTTTTGTAGTATAGATGCCCCTATCAGGTTATGGTGCAGCTCGGCTCAGCAGTTTAGGTTTTCCTTACAGTGTGCACAATTGTAAGAACTACTGTAGTAATTCAAATTACTGTTGCAGTAGTGTTACCTATGCACCACATCTAACTAAACAGGTGGGTTGTACTGCAAGCCTAACATTATAGCTGCTGCTATTACACCACATAAACATACTGTTTGTCTTGGGAACATGAGGTGGTTCACCTACTTGAACAGTATATGTTTTATTTGGGGTGTAAGTGCCCCTATCAAACTGCACAGTACAATTCATCTGAGTAGTTAGGCATTCCACATAGGGTGTGCACATAAGACCTACTGTAATAACTTGTTCAAATGACCGTAAAACTACAGTCTTGCCACCACATTAACTTTATCTCATTATATCAATCAATCAATCAATCAATCAATCAATCAAATTCTTCATCTAGACGAACACCATTGAGCAAGCTCATTTACAAGGTGGAGCTGCATTACACAAGTCAAGTAACAATGCATTTATATACAGACAAATAGACAGTAGATGCAAGAGTACAACAGTACAGGTAGGCCTGCAATAGACAGGATAAGTAAAAATACATTTGCGTTCAGGTAAATGACAGTCGGTAAGGGTATATACAACAATAGGGTAGCAAGTCAGTAAAAAATATACCAGATACAACAACATACATGGTTTAGTATTCTTGTAAGGTAAAGGTATTATAGTCCAGCGAAGAGATTAGTTGAAGTGGATGCTACAAGAGAAGAGACGTACATAGTCAGTTTAAAAAGACCCAGGCGTATCAAAGGGGAGACATGTGTCGGGAGAAGTGGGCAGCCAGTGGGGGGGATCTGGAACTGGGATAATACAAGGAGTGAAGGAATGAGATGCTGTGGGTATGCAAGGAATAGGTGGGTGAGGGAGGGTAAGATTTAGGGCATTAGATAAGTAGGTGTCTCAGGGACAAGTTATGCACTGATACAAGAAGGAAGGAGGATGGGAAAAACAGGGAGGATGTGGAAGGGGGTGTAAGTAAGCTAGGATCATTGGAAGCAGTTGCAGGCTTCTGTAATGTATTTTGAGTATAAGGTCTTAAACACAGTGAGACTAGCAGGAGTCCTCAGTTTCAGTGATTTCTGTAGCACATTCCAGAGCTAGGATCATTGGAAGCAGTTGCAGGCTTCTGTAATGTATTTTGAGTATAAGGACTTAAACACAGTAATACTAACAGGAGTCCTCAGTTTCAATGATTTCTGTAGCACATTCCAGAGTGACGGTAGAATGAATCCTATGGCAGCTCTCCCAAAATGCGTTAGGGCTTTGGGCACTTTCAGAGAAATCAGTGAACAGCTTCTTAGGGCATAGGTTCCAGGCATATTGAGAGTCAGACAATCAACAATGTACTGCAGAAGTTTGCCAGTGATAGCTCTGTATGTCCAGAGAGCTGCATTTTTGTTTAGTCTGTAGTGTAGGGAGGTCCAACCTATGGCTGCATATAAAGGGCAGTGATAGGTGGAGAAGGGGAGACCAGTGATGAAGCGCAGGGCTCTGTGGTAAAGTATGTCCAATTTACCGAGGTATGAAGTAGCACATTGGCTGTATATAAAGTCGGCATAATCAATTAGGGAAAGGAATGTAGACTGAACTAGCTATCTCTTGGCCTCTGTGGTTAGTAGGCGGTTTAACCTGAAGAAGAGACCTAGTGTCTGCCTCAGTTTTTTTTAACAAATCCTCCAGGTGGTCTGCAAAGGAGAGTTTGAAGTCTAGCCAGACCCCAGGTATTTGAATTTTGGCACAAATTCCAGGGTTTCTCCTAGGAGGGTGGTGATGGGGGCACAGCAGGGTAGGCTGCATGGTTAATAGGTGAAAATAGCATCATCTTTGTCTTTTTGGCATTAAGTAGCAATTTTTTTACTAAGGAGCTGGTATTGAAGTATGTTGAAGTCAGCTTGCAGGTCACTACAGGCAGTTTCAGGAGTTGTACGGCTTAGGTGGATCACTGTATCATCTGTGAACAGATTAATTTTTGCCTTATTGATGCCTGAGTCTATATTGTTGATGAAGATGGCAAATAGGAGTGGCCCCAAGATGGATCCCTGTGGGACGCCTATTTTTAACAGATTTGAGGGGGAGAGTTCACCTTCGGCCTTGACCTGTTGGTGCCTATCAGAAAGGTAGTTGTGGAACCAACGCAGGGAGGTAGAATCTAGACCAATATCTTTTAATGAAGAAAGAAGGAGGCTGTGATTGACAGTGTCAAAGGCCTTACTGAGGTCTAGAAAAATGGCGCAGACAAATTTTTTGTTCTCTAGCTTGCGCTGCCAGTCATTTGTCACCTTGGCCAGGGCCGTGATTGTACTATGTTCAGTTCTGAAATCAGATTGCATTGGGTTTAGCAGGTTAGTATCATCTATGAAAAATTTCAGCTGGGCATTCATGATTTTTCCAGAAGTCTTGATAGTACCGGGAGAAGGGAGATGGGCTTGTAGTTGTTTAGATCACGGGGTCTCCGGATTTAAACAACGGAATAACATGTGCTGTCTTCCACAGTTTGGGGAGGGTCCCTTGAGAAAGGGACAATTTAAATAGAAAATATTGCATAATAGGTACAGCAAAGACATAATAGGCAATCTTTAAGTAGTATGGATTGAAGGTGTTAGCGCCAGCACTTTTTCTGGTGTCCAACTGGAGGAGGAGATCTTCGACCTCTTTTAGTGAGGCAGGAGAGAATGAAAAGACTGCATCTGAGGGATTAGATTCTGAAGGTTGCGTGGTAAGCTGGGAGTGTAGATTGCGTGCAGTTGAGTTATCAAAAGCTAGCCCTGCAGTAGAAAAGTGATTGTTGAAGGCTTGTAGTATCTCTTTATTGTTGATAGTTACATTGTCAGAAATAATTTTTGAGGGGAGAGTGTTTCCTGTGGTATTACCAGAAAGTTCTTTTATTGTGGTCCAGAACTTGGTAGGGCAGTTGGAGGCAGTGTCGAGTTCAGAGCGATAGAAGTTGGACTTTGTTTCCCGAATTAGCTTTGTACAGTGGTTTCTGGCTGTTCTGAAGAGATGCCAGTCTTCGGCTTTGTGGGATTTGCGTGCTAGCTTCCAGAGCTTGTCTCTTTTTAATAGTGCTGCCTTGATGTCTGCTGTAAACCAATGGCACTTTCTAGCCTTTATGCGGGTTTTGACTATGGGTGCGTGGGTGTTAAGAGCACTGGATACAATTTTGTGGAAAATGGCATATGCTGCTTCTACTGATTTGGCTAAATAAAAGGTCTGCCAAAACAGGGAGGCTTTCAGGTCATTGATATATGCAAGTGGGTCAAAATTCCATTTTGATCTTTTGGTAGAGAACTTTGCTGAGGCTGTTGTTTTAGGAACTGCTCTTATGTCAGCAATAAAGCAATGGTCATTAACATCGGCAGAAAAGATCCTAGCATGGGAGAAGAAATGGGGTTTGCTTACCAGAAGTACATCTAATAGTGTACTTTTCGTAGGGTTTTTCTTATTGATACAAGTAGGTTCGTTAATATACTGATCACATGGTGGAGTTGCGATGCCATACTAGGAGTTTTCTGACCTGGCCTGGGACTGGGGTCACTGCTGTTGTGGTAATACATTTACTGCATGACTAGGATGAACAACTGATGTCTATGACTCACGCAACAGCCTGTATATATTGCATTGCCATACAGGCCTCACCCACAATTCAGTTATAAACTGATGATGGTTTTAACTAATGTTAGTAATACACAGAAAAGATTACACAAAAAACAAAGTGTAAGCAAGAACAGATGACTTATCATTTCTAAACAATGTGCCAAGGCTGTGGGGAGAGCCAGGGGGATGCTGGGTGCATAGGGAGGGGTATCACCAGCAGAAGAAAGTAGGGAGTGATGCTACTGTACAGATAATTGTTTAGGCCTCATTTGGAATATTGTGTCCAGTTCTGGAAGCCACATCTCCATAAGGATATAGACAGGATGGAGGCAGTTCAAAGAAGAGCAACAAAGATGGTGCAGGGCCTGCACCAAAAATCATATGAGGAGAGACTGGGAGACCTGAATATGTATACCCTGGAGGAGAGGAGAGGAGAGGAGAGATGAGATGAGATAGCGGAGATATTCTAGAAACCTACAAATATCTAAAAGACATAAATAGGGTACCAGAGAGTATCATCTTTCAGAAAAGGAGCTGTCCAGGAATGAGGGGACTAGACTAAGGGATAGTGTGAGAAAATATTTATTCACAGAAAGGGTGGTGGATGCATGGAAAAGACTCCCAATGGAGGTGGTGGGGGCAAACACGGTGGGGGAATTGAAACATGTATGGGACAGGCATAGGAGAACCATAGCAATAGGAATAAGGAGGTAAAGCTAGAGACTGAGTAGGGCCTATGACTTTCACAGTAGGCAGGGACAATTGGCAGACTGGATGGGCCTAGCAGTCCTTATCTGCTGTCAGTTTCTAAGTTTCCATGTTTGACTTGTGTCATTATTTTTCATGCATAACATTTATAGTGGATGTCTTATTATATGACTATTCAAATGGTGCATTTCTGGCTTTTAGCAGGTAGTGAATCAGCTAGGAATGGACTACCGTATAACTAACTAGCTGATTCACTGTATGGTAAAAGCCACCAAAATATACCATTTCATTTCAATGTTTACAAAATTTCTTTGAAAATTCAAAAGGTCACTGTCTACAGAATGAACAAAGACTGAAAAAAATGTATCATTGCTCTATTTTTATGATGGCATTTAACATGTTGGGGAACAGCTTCCTGGCCTTTTAAAAGTAATCAAAATGCATCATTTGACTTCAATTTTTCAAAATTGTTTGAGGGGAGCATGACCCCGTCCCCTCCTAGAAAGGTTTGCATTTTGTGCTCCTCCAAAATTTCTGGTCGCATGCCCCTGGTTTCAGTGATGAATTGTGCTGATGCAATCCTGACCTTAATAGTAACCTGTCTTTAATGGCAAGGAGAACTAAAGATTCTTAAAGCCGCAGCTCCAATCACAAAAAATCTATGCATTCATAGAAGCTGCTCTTAACCCGGCCTGCTGGCGCAGCGGTGGGATTTCCGCTTACGACACTGGCGAGCCGGATCCGGGAATGGACTCAGATCATTGGAGGGCCGGCCAGGGGGAGAAGGATGGAGCGTTCTATGGACTGCTCTCCTTCTCGGAGGGCGGGGGAAGCGGTCGGAGCACTGAGGATTCCTGGCGGAGGCCGGGAGATCTCAGGTGTCCGACGAGTACAGTTCTGGGAGGCGGGGTGGACGCTGGCGTCATTGCACATCCCCGCCTCCATAATAAAGGAAAATGGTGGAAAATGGAGGTGGGCAGGACCACCGTGCACATGAAGCCCTCCCTGGAGGACCTCACTACATCACAGTCGCTGCAGGTCCCTGACCAGACATTGGTTCCTCGGTCACCGTAGAAGGTGGCCACAGCCCCGCTCTCCGCGGGGTAAGTCGGGGGTGACTGAGGGTCCTCGGCAGCCAGTGGTGGAGGTCTCCGGGGGCCGTGACCAGGGCTGATGGATTGACGGGGTCCTGCCAGGGGGAAAAAGATAAAAGAAAAAAAAAAAGAAGCTGCTCTTAAAACACCATGAGTTAGATATTGAAAAATGGACAAAGCAGAGTCAAAAGGTTTGTGCTATTCTTACCAATTGCCCATGACCCAAAGGATGCTATATTCGCCTGGATACTGCACCAGTGTTATCTGACTAAATATGGGGGCTATTCGGCACAGTGCTAAGTCAAGAAGCACTGCCCCAATATGGATCCTGGCAGTGCAGGAAACAGCACCCCCAGATCCAATACTGCTAGGAGCCCCCAGAACAATATTCAGACAGCACCCTGCAAATAAGCCCATTGGGTAAGCAAGGCACTAAGGGGCCATTTGCATGCCCATTATGGAACATTTGCATTGGAAGCAGCAACAGGTTTGCATCCCTGTGATCGGCCCTGCCCCACTCCAATTGCCCAGTTGCATAAAAGTGGACTTATTCCCTGGTGTCTAGTGGTATCCCACCCACTCTGATTTCTGTCCCTGGTGAAATTCAAGTATTCCCTGGTGTCCAGTGGTCACCCCTACTCACCAATTGTGCATCCCTTTTGAAAGAAGTTTCCCTGGTCTACAGTGGAGCCCCCGAAACCCTCTGATTGTCAGTCCTGGTAAAATTACAATAGTTCCTGGTGTCTAGTGGTCCACCCTTACACTCCAATCACTGTCCCATATAATGCAACAAATTTCTCTGGTGTCCTGTGATCTCTCCCACCCTCAGATCACCATCATGTATTGTATAATGAAATAAATGTCCCTGATGTACAGTGGTCCATCCCACCCTCTGATGACCATCCCATATAAGACATATTTCCTTGGTGTCCAGTGGCTCCACCATCCTCCAATCACCAGCCCCATATTAAAAAAGGTAGTCCCTGGTGCGTAGTCATACCTTCACCCTCTGATCACCAGCCCCTGTAAAATCACAATAGTCATGGGTGTCTAGTGGTCCTACTGCCCTCTGATCACTGGCCCCAATAGAACAGAAAAATTCTCCAGTGTCCAGTGGTCCCTCACACCCTCTGATTACCAGCCCCTATTCTAGCACATATTCCCTGGCATCTAGTGGTATCCCCCACCCACCAATTCCCCCCTCACTGTACCAGATGAAGCTTTCTCTGGCATCTGGCAGCTAGCCTATACAGCAGGTACCAGGAAACCCACCCTGCCACTCCCCTTACCTGAATCACCACCACCATGGAAGTCCATGGGCACTGATCAATCCACCCTGCCACCTCCCCTTACCTGAATTTCCAGTGCTGCAGGAGACCATACAGCAACTGGCACAGCCCTTCTCTCACCACCTGGGCTGGCTGCCATATGCGATGACAGGGAGTGCATGTCCCTGGTACTATAAATGAAGCATGCATACTGTCTGTTGTAGACAGTACGCACACTCCCTTTACAATACAGGGGATGCACACTACCTGTCATCGCATGTGGCAGCCTGCTGAGGTGGTGAGAGAAGGGCTGTACTGGTCACTGTATAGGCTTCAGTGGCACTGGTGATTCAGGTAAGAAAAAGTGGCAGGGTGGATTAGTCAGTGACCATGGTGCTTAAGGGCAACTAGACACCTAGGAAAGCTTCCACAGGTATGGGGAGGGGGATTGGTGGGAGAGAGGGGTACCACTAGACACCAGGGAATATGTGATAGAATATGGGGCTGGTGATCAGAGGGCAGGGAGGAGCACTGGACACCAGGGAAATATGTATTATTATACGGGACAGTGATTGAAGTGTGGAAGGGACCACTGGACATCAGGGCATTTCTTTCATTGTACAGGGTGGTGATTGGTGGGTGGGGGAACACTAATACCAGGTACTATTGTAATGTTATTAGGGCCGGTGACTGGAGGGGGCGAAACTGGACACCATGGAAATAGTGACATTTCCTGGGGATGGGGATCAGGGTCAGGAGGACTGTTGGACACCAGGGACCATTTTCATATCAATAGGGATGCCAGGACAGAATTAGGTTCTGACCGGGATGGAGTTCAGAGGCTGTGGATGCCAGTAGCTACCAGGGCGTACTTGTGCTCCCTTAATCACAAATGTGGTTGCTGGATGCAGTGGCTCCACCAGCCACTTGGGTTGGCCTCTGGAGTAAGTTGGGCTTCCTCTCAGCAGTAACTGCACAGAGCAAGGTGTCCTGTGCTATTCCCTTTGTGCAGCAGTACCATGCTGAATATTTTCCTGCACCGAGATTCATTACCCCACCCCTTCCATTGCCTACCACATACATCATTTTTTTTGTGTGCATGCTAACCTTTGTAGAAAATGCCTCCATCCTGTTTCAATATTGCAACCAAGCAGAAACTTGCGGCAAACAAGGTGCAATCACTTTGCTCACCAAGCAATGTTTTTGAATATCTGGCTCCATTATTCATTTATTACCCCCAATTAAATAGTGCAATAAGTCATTCATGAGTACTTTGTATATCATGTAACATGGCTTGGGCAGTTTACAGCCCTCAAATTTTGTTTGGGCAGTAAACTCACCACTCACCATTTTACTCACATAGATACATAGTGTCGGCAGATAAGGGCCTATGGCCCACCCAGTCTGCCCATTTGAGCTTGTAAGTTCAGTTTGTTTTCCTAGAAGTCTGTTGCCCCTTACCCCTGACCTCCAGAATTCCTTTATGTCTATCCCATGCATTCTTAAATCCTGTGATTGTTTCAGCCCCCACCACTTCCTCTGGCAGGGTGTTCCACTTGTCTACCACCCGTTCTGTGAAGAAATTCTTCCTCATGTTTCCTCTGAATCATCCTCCCTCCAACTTCATCCCATGCCCTCTAGTCCTGGAACATCTTTTTCGCTTAAAAATAGTGTATTCCTGCACCCTGTTCCTCCCTGTAAGATACTTGTATGTCTCTATCATATCCCCTCTCTCCCTCCTCTCCTCCAGGGAGTACATATTCAGTTCCTTCAACCTGTCTTCATAGGACTTGTGATGCAATCCATGCACCATCTTTGTTGCCCTCCTCTGAACCTTCTTTACCCTGTCTATGTCCTTACGTAGGTATGGTCTCCAGAACTGTACACTGTACTCCAGGTGGGGCCTCACTAGTGTTACTGTTGTAACTTACTGTTGTATATATAATATCTACTCTGTCCTGTTTTATTCTTCACATAACTAAATTAGTTTAAAACTGGTCAGTTTTACTATAAGTTAATTTTCTCTATAGTCACACAATTTGATGATTGCATAAAAATAAAATCGCAGTAATTGTCAAATTGTGCATTTTTAATTGTAGTGAGTTAAATGCAAATTGGTTAGCGTGAAATAAAAATTTTGCAATTTAGGCCCATTAGCACCATTTGTGAGCTATAACTACAGTAACTGGATAATATCCCATTTTACAGTAAGTGCCTAAAACCTTCATTGTTAATATCAATATGTTTATTTTATCATTCTCTGCTTACAGATAATTTCCACTAACAATAAATATGATTACTGTAGATTTGGAAAACAATAAAATAAACACAATTGTTACTTTAAAAAAAAGTCTAGCTTTTCCATTATTTATATTACATCCTTTTCTATAGCTTGGTGAGTATCATCCCATGCAACTAAGTAAGGTATATCTGGATCTAGCACATTACAGAGTTGAGCCTTTTTTTCATTTTAAGATTCTTTCTTGGCTATACTTCATTTCCTCTTTACGACACAGCCTTTCTCATTCAACTTCTGTAGCCTTCTTCCTACTTGCTATGCCTGTTCCTGTAAACCCCTACAGCCTTCATCTCTTAGACAGGGGCTGTCTCCCAATAATGACCATCTTCCAAGAGTTTCCTTGATTTGGAAGTTGTCTTTTACCTGGGAGAACACACATCTGAATCCCCAAGGAGAAAGTATCAAGTTCTCCTTCCTGTGCTTGTTAGCGTTCAACTTCATCCATAAGGACTGGATGTCAGATACCTTCCCTGTTAATGTCTATATCTATGTCTATGACCCAGTGAAAATATGGGGGGTAGTGGCAAGTGATAGTTATAACATAGCCTGGCAAAATACTGTGTTGTAACTGATGAGGAGCCATCATCTGACCATGGATTAATCCTCAATTTAATCCATGGTTGCTCCCCGCACAGCCCTGAGACAGCGTCTCTGATCCTGGCACAGCCCCTCCATCCCATAGTTTGACTCACAGTTTGTTCGCACCATTACAGAGTGTGCATGGAGTGCAGTTTTGCAGTCAATTTCTCCCTTACAGGAAATACATCACGAAGAGGATGGACAAAGAGTATGGGGGGTGAGCAGCAGGCATGTAAATCTGAGAAGACAGACACCACACAGTCACCCGGTGGAGCCCCGGGGACTCAGTCCACCAGCTGCCATGTCTCCCACAATGTCCTGAAAATCACAGTTTTACCTTAACTTTCCAGTTCAGTGCTTGCAGTGCACCTGACATTGTTCCCCCAACTTGTATTCCCATCCTCACTTTTCTGTCTCATGTTGTTCTGCCCACAAGGTACAGAGCACGTCTTTCATAACATTGACTGCTGAGGGTCAGACTTTTGTTGTGTTGCTACTGCAGTTTGCTACTGTTGCCACTATGTGGCACTCACACTTTATTGATGTTTTTCCTGTAACTGTACCAATTGCACTTTGCTAATCTTCACACTATATAGTAGTTGCACTCTACTGATGTTTGACATTCAGCTGTTTGTTAATGTTTATACTGGTGAACCCACACTGTGTTCTGAAATGGGCTGCAGCGCTATGTTGCAATTTTCCTAAGTCATACCCAACTCAATCAATCTTGCAGATATAAAGTTGCACATCTCTGGCCTCTCTGTGTCTTTTCATCTTGTGGGTAGCATTTTGCACGGCCATGATATAAGTGAATTAACCAGCTCCAGAGCATGGGTTACATGAACAGGGAAGGGATCACAGATCTCCAGGTAGAAGATCACCATCACATGGTATGGTTCAATTTGACCACTACATCTAAATCATCCCATTCCAAGGCAAAAATATGGGACTTCAGAGGAGCTGTCTTTGATAAGATGACCAACAGAGTTAAGCTAGCGCTGGCAAAAAGAAACACAGGTGAGGGGGTACAAGCAAAGTGGGCAAGCATTAAGCATGCAATACTTGAAGCAACATCCCATTGTGTTAAACAGAAAAAGGAAGTGCAAAAGAAGAAGGAAACCACTTTGGTTCTCAAATACAGTAGCAGAAAAGGTCAGAGCCAAAAAGGCTGGCCTTCAGGAAATATAAGTGAACACAGCAGGATGAAGATAGGGAGGCATACCAAACTGCCCTACGGGAGGCAGGGAAGGCAGTAAGGCAGGCAAAGTCCCAAACTGAGGAAACACTAGCATGAACAGTAAAAGAAGGTGACAAGACTTTCTATAGAAACATTAGTGAAAGGAGAAAGTCCAGAGCGGGTATTGCTAAGCTCAATGGAGAAAAGGGGGCATGTGAGGAGGAGGACCCTGTAAAAGCATCTATCCTAAATAGATACTTTTGCTCAGTATTTACTGAAGAGAAGGTAGGGCAGGGCCCACAGCTCAGCACCATGGACACAGGGGGGAGGGAGGTGAGCACTACTCCCTTCACAAAAGAAAGGGTCCTACAAGAGCTCACTAAGCTCAGTTTGGACAAGGCAATGGGACCTGATGGCATACATACATCCATGGGTACTTAAGGAGCTAAGGGTGGAACTAGCAGAGCCATTAGCAGAACTGTTTAGTGAGTCTCTGAGCACAGGAGAGGTCCCAGAAGACTGGAGAAGGGCTCATGTGATCCCACTCCACAAGAGTGGTAGCAGGGAGGAGGCAGGGAACTACAGACCAGTCAGTCTTACCTCAGTAGTGGGCAAGATTATGGAGGCGCTCCTTAAGGAAAGGATAGTGCAACACCTGGAATCCATAGGGACACAAGATCCAAGACAGCATGGGTTTACAAAAGGAAGGCCCTGTCAAACTAATCTCATAGATTTCTTTGACTGGGTAACCAGAATGGTGGACCAAGGCGGAGCAGTTGATGTTGCCTACCTTGACTTCAGCAAAACTTTCGACACTGTTCCACACAGAAGATTGATAAATAAGCTGGGTTGGCTCGGGGTGGGTCAGAAGTTGGTCAACTGGGTGGCAAACTGGTTGACGGGCAGAAATCAAAGAGTGGTGGTAAATGGTATACAGTCAGAAGAGATGCAAGTCACAAGTGGGGTACCTCAGGGATCAGTCCTGTGGCCAGTCCTCTTCAATATCTTCATTAGTGACATTGCAGATGGACTAGAGGGTAAGGCTTGTCTGTTTGTAGATGACACTAAGATCTGCAACAAAGTAGATGATCCAGATGGGGTGGGCAGAATGAGAAGAGATCTGGATAAACTAGCAGAATGGTCAGAAGAGTGGCAACTGGGATTTAATACAAAGAAGTGCAAGATCATGCACATACAGTGGAAGAGAAACCCTGAAGCCACCTATAGGCTGGGAGGGGAGTTGCTGGCAGTCACAAAGGAAGAAAGAGACTTGGGCATCATCATCACCGATGACCTGAAATCATCCAAGCAGACCTCTAAAGCAGTAGGTAAGGTTAGGGGATGTTATGGTGTATTAGTAGGGTATCACAAGTTGTAAGAGGAGGTAATAATCCTCTTTACAAGACACTGGTTAGGCCCATCTGAGTACTGTGTGCAGTACTGTTACAACACCTTCACAAGGACATTAACCAAATGGAGGCAGTCCAGAGAAGGGCAACCAAAATGGTGCAGGGATTGCATCAGAAGACATATGAAGACAGATTAACGGAGCTCATTATGTATACCCTTGAGCAAAGGAGGGAGAGAGGTGATATGATCGAAACATTCAAACACCTTAAGGGCATTAACAAGGTGAAAGAGTCTAACATGTTTAAATATAAGAAAAATAGAAGGATAAGAGGACACAGCATGAGATTAGAGAGAGGCCGATTAAGGGGGAATGTGATGAAATTCTTTTTCACAGAAAGAGTGGTGGATGCATGGAACAGCCTCCCTCAGGAAGTGGTGGCTATGAATACAGTGCAGGGCTTCCAACAGGCATGGGATAGGCATAAGGGAGCAATACAGATGAGTATGAATAGATAAGCCGCTGACAGAGCAAAGGCCGATGGCACATTTATAAGGTAGAAAAAGAAATGGTCAGACTGGATGGGCCTTGCGGTCCTCATCTGCCATCAACCTCTATGTTTCTATGAATTAATCCATGCCTAGGTGGTTGTCGGCACTCATGCGACAACCACCCCATCCTTCAGGCATGGATTAATTCCCCAGTAACCCACAATCTATTATGGGTTAATCCTTACTTATGGTCTGCTTGAATCCCCTTTCCTTTGCCCTCCAGTAGGCAGTGATACAGCATCAGATGTCATACCCTTTTTATTGGTGATGTTACCCTATGGACTGTGTTATGTTCTGCTGGCCTAACTACTGATCAAGTCAGAACCCTCTGGTTCCTGACTTTGCAAATTAATTTGTTTCCCATTGGATCAATAGGCTAATCACTATTGACTTTATTCTTTGTCATACTGTAACTATATCAACATTAACTTTATTCCCATCATAATAATATTGTATCAGTTTTTTACTGGGTCTTAAAATCCTTACAATCATGATGTGAGTCATGCAAACTACTTCCCAACCAGGTAAATAAACTTGCTCTTCTGCACCTGGTTGTGCCAGTCATTACCCTTTTATATTTACACAGAGCAGAATGTTGTTTCTAATCCTACAATGGACACATCAATGAGGACAGGTAAGTAAGAAGTTCGTCTACTACTTACTTCTATATTCTGTTGACTTTCCACTGAATTATTAGAGCCCTCCATTCTAAGGACCTGGAGTTGCTTAGCGGTTTGTCTTCCCAGCTAAAGTCCACGGTATATAGAAATATAGGAACATAGAACCTGATGGCAGATAAGGACTGCTTGGCCTACCTAGTCTGCCCATGTTCCCAACCTACTGTCACAATGTAGATCCTACTTTGTCTCCAGCTTTTCCGCTCCTTTCCTTGCTTCTAAGGTTCTTCTTGTTCCTATCCCATGCCTTCTTAAATCTCATTACAGTGTTTGCTCCCACCACCTCCTCAGGGAGGCTGTTCCAGTCATCCACCACCCTTTCTGTGAAGAAGTGTTTCCTTACTTTTCCCCTGATTCTACCCCCTCCAGCTTCATTGCTTGACCCCTTGTTCTTGTGCATCCTTTTCTCTGAAAAAGGCTTCCCTCTTGAACCTTATTTATAACCTTGAGGTACTTGAAAGTCTCTATCTTACCCCCTTCCTCCAGTCTGTACATATTGATGTTGTTCAGTCTCTTCTCACAGGGCTTTTGATGCAGAACCTGCACCATTTTATTTGCCCTCCTCTGGAAGGCATCAATTCTGTTTATGTCCTTTTGGAGATGAGGACTCCAGAACTGGACACAATACTCTAGGTATACTATAGGGAATTGTTCATAGCAGCCCTAGTTCTATGAAGTTCCTTTTTGCAACATCCAATCAGAGAGCAAATTTAGTGTTGTGGTCAATAAGCATATCATTGATCATGCATACCCTTGCACTGCCATCTAATTTTTCTTCTTTTTTTTTCTGACAGTATAATTCTTATGTTGACTTGTGCGCACCCACAAACAACATCTTCTGGCAGTAGCACATTTCAGAGGTGTGTCAGTGTTGTGGTGAATACAAGGGACACTTTAGTGGGTGCGTCCCTCAGCCGCCAATCAGTGAGTATGCTGGTGATGACAGCAGCTTCAAAGAGATCCAAGGAGTTGAAATGAATCTGCCGCTGCAATCACGGACAGTTTCATCATTGCAGCAGCACCCCCCCCCCCGGAACCTCATCAGCTCCTGCCGCATGTTGAGCACTCTGTCCCCAGGTCTTGCTCTATGAAAGCAATTTGTTTTTTCACTGGGCCTTTCCTGGCGAAACAGTTCAATAAACAAATCAGCCCTTGTGTGCCTTTCCACATTGGCGGCTCCTGCCATCCACCACAAACTCCCCGGAAGAGTGACATTGGGGTACCAAATCCCCGAGTTGGCATGTATTTCCCCCCACACACACACACACATTGTGGCATACTGGGAGCCCACCCAGATACTTTTTTATATATTTATTTTTCTGACACCGGAATGCCCACTATCAGTTGCCCCCACCCCCCCCAAGCTCACTGTCTTTGCTGACAGGGTGCCAAATCCCCATCAGCATCATGTTTCCTCTCCCCAAGCTCACTTTCTTTGCTGATGTGGGTGCCCAATCCCCATCAGCATCATGTCCTCTCCCAAACTCAGATGGCACACTGGGATCCCACCACAGTGTGCCCAAAAGTTGTTTTTTTAACCTTTAAATTAGGAAAACCATCCCCCGGAGTTTTTAATCTGCAAAAAGAAACCAGTCCTTGTAGTCTCCCCACTTCCTCCTTCCCTTCCCACCCTCCCTCTGAGTACCCACCTCCTCACACCCCCCATTACCCCATACTAACCACTGGAGGTTGAGAACAGCAATCTTCTGCAGAATGGGACACGTCTGCACTCTTTAAAGCCGACCGGCAAACTAAAGCATCAATGGTAAGCACGTATAATGGCCGTTAATGGGAGTTTCAACTTATGTTGATATTTCAGCCATTTTTAGGAATTTGGGCCCCACATTTTCAACATGGGGTGCTTGGGAACCCACCTCATGAACATGTCACTATCATTTCATTACTCAATCCCAAAGGTGATTTTGCAGACACTGCACAGAATCATCTTTCAGGACCAATTGATGAAATGACAGTGCCACTGTTCATGGGGTCGGATCCCAAAAAGCCCATGTTGCAAATTTGGCGAAGAAATTTCAAAAACTGACTGAGTTACAAGCATGCGTTGCACAGATTCTATGCATGCTTATACTTTTGCCAATTTTTAGTATTTTTTGTCCAGATGCTCAACACTGCCATTTTTTCATACCTCCTTATGAACAGTACAGCTGTCATTGTTCACATCCTGTCTGAAATGTGTTTTCGCACCTGTTGCGCAGAATGGAGCAGTTGCTATAGGAAATCAACTTTCCGGACAGATTAACAAAATCACAGTGCTGCTGTTCATGAGAGGAGGTACCAAAATGCCCATGTTGAAAAGTTGGTGAAACTATTTCAACAATTGATTGCGTTAAGGGTGTACATTGCTCAATTTCTAAGCACGCTCGTAACTTCGCTAATATTTAATATTTTCACTCCAGATTTTCAACATTGTAATTTTTCACACCTCCTCATGAACAGTACAGCTGTCAATTTTCATATCCTGTCCAAAATGTGTTTTCACTCCTGTGGTGCCGAATCTCGCAGTCGGTGTGTGAAACCACCTTTTGGGATTAAGTAATGACTTATGTTCATAAGGTGGGGTCCTAAAACGCCCATGTTGAAAATTTGGAGTGAAAATACCAGCAAACGCCAGGTTGTTAGGGTTTCCAGCTGTAACACTCCAACCCGTAGAGACTGACAGGCGTCGGGGGTCTGACTTGGGTTCATCGGCCGTAATGCTCATGGCATTCCACTCCCACCCTGCAGCCACTGACAGACATCTTGATGTGCCTTGAGCTTTTTGGCCCTAATGTTCACTCCATTCTCCTATACTGCACCCATCTCAACTTATTTCTTTATGGAATGGGGTGAGCTTAAGGGCCGAAGACCCCAAGGCACACCGTGACACCTGTCGCTGTTTGCAGGGTGGGGTGAGGTGGAATGGCTTAAGCATTATGGCCAATGACCCAAAGTGACACCCCCAATGCCTTTCAGTTTCTGAAAGGGGGTGGGAGTTGACGTTATTTCAATACTTCACTGCTATTACTATTATGCATCACTCTAACTCCTGCGCTACCGATGCCAATGCCAGCAAGCCAACATTTTGTATTGACAAATGCTTGTTACATATTCTGTTAATTTTTTTATTTATTTATTTATCAAGTCTAGGATTACAATACCTTTGAGCCACGGCTCTTTTATAAAGGTTCCACGTCAGAGAAATACAAATTATGGGGAACATCAAGACAGGCATTACAACAATGTGGACATTGCAAACAGAGTACAGATTAATACAGTTCAAGGGTAGCATTGTAACAAGGCAGCCAGCGGCATTTGTGAGAGAAAATAGACAACAGATAAGAAGTGCCAGAGTCATAGGGAGAGGGAAGAGGGTGGGGGAGAAGGAATGTAGGAAGGGTGGCAAGAGGGTGAAAAGTGCAGTATTGGGTATACCAAGATGCGAGGGTAGAATCCAGTGGGGGGGGGGACAACTAGAGCAGAAAGGGAAGTGGAGAAACAAAGTTAAGTTGGGCAGTCACAGGAGCTGTTGGTAGTGAGATAGTCCCGGAGCCTAGTTTTAAACATACCAATAGTTGGGGCAGAGGAGATGGTTGGGCTGAGGCCATTGAACCAGAATGGTGCTCTATAAGCAAAAGAGCGTTGTCCCTGTGAAGTGTGACAGTGGGGGACTTTCAGTAGCTGTAGCGTGGATCTCCTAAGGTGCCATTTGTTAATTCGGTGTTGTAACAGAGTTGAGACCCCAGAAGGTGCTAGGACAAGGTAGATTTTTTTCACCATGGAGCAGGTGAGAAACTTTATGCGGTTTGATAGTTGGAGCCAGCCGGTCTGAGTGTACAGGTCACATGTGTGGGTGAGACGGTGAGCACCAGTGATGAGCCAACATGCTTTATTTAAGGTAGTTGAGAGGCATCTAAGGGTTGTGGTTGTGGCCGAGCCATAAATGATGAGACCATAGTCTATTACAGAGATCACAGAGATCAGGACTGCAACCTTCAAAGCTTCTGGCGTGAGGTGTGGTCTGTGTTTGTAGAGGAGACCAAGCTGTGTATTAGCAGCTCTAGCTACACTATCTACATGATGTCCATAGGAGAGATTAGGGTCAAGCTGTATCCCTAAGTATTTGAAGGACCCCACCTGATCTAGAGTGTTTCCCTGGGTGGTGGAGATAGCCAAGTGGTGTAGCTTGTGTGGGTTATGAGAGCTGCAGAAGAGCATAGATTTGGTTTTCTTGTCATTGAGGACCAGTCCCTCTCTAGACCAGAAGACTCCCTGTCTAGACCTCCCTACCCTGTCTATCTTGCCAACCTCCTGACTCCTGCCTCACACACCCGTACCCTCAGGTCTTCCTCTGTCCTCATGCTCTCTACTAGACCTTGCATGACAAAAATGGGTGAACAGGCATTTGCCCATTTTGCTCCCAAATTCTGGAACTCACTCCCCCTTATGGTAAAAACTTCAGCCTCCCATCGAGAATTCAAAAACTCGCTGTTCACCCACCTTCTAGCCTCTGACCAATGCAAATGCTCTTAATTTGCTTTGTCCCACTGCAGGCTGTCAGGTCTGACCCTGAGTACTACACTAATGTTCTCCCATGCAATATGCTTGTCTAGGTGGCTATGAACCTTGATGTCTTTACTGTCCTCAGCTGTCTTATGGTTACCCTAATTGCTTTATTTTACATCCTTATTATGATCTATGCCTAAAATGTACCCTTATGTAACTATTACTGTGCTACCCAATGTATATCTTGTTTTGCTCCTGTACACCTATATTATGTCTGTGCATTTCTGCATATTGTAACCAATGTCCTGTGCTCTCCCGGGTCGTGCCTGAAAATAGGCAGGTTTGTTGCAGAGCGCACTTACCCGGTTACCAAAAGCTAATAAATAAATAAATAAATGATTAAGAAACCATGTCTCTACAGAACTGAAACCAAGTTGAAGGTTGTGTTGAAGAGTTGCAGGATCTTTGTGAGTAGAGAATACAACAGCATCATCAGCATATAGTATGATCTGCTCAGAGCAGTGGTAAGGGAGGGAGTTTAAGAGAAGGCTAAAAAGGAGGGGTCCCAGTATGGATCCCTGTGGGACACCCGAGTGAACAGGCAGGATGTTAGAAAGAGTGTCCGCAATTTTTACTCTCTGTGACTGGTTTTCTAAGTAGCTTTTAAACCAGAGAGAAGAGTCAGGTGATAGCCCGGCATTCAGTAGTTGGTGTATTAATAATCCATGGTGTACTGTATCGAAGGCCTTGGAGAGGTCGATGAAAACGGCCTCTGTGAGAAGGCCTTTGTCAAGGGAATTGTGCAAAGCTCCAGTGAACTCAAGAAGGGCTGTGGTGGTGCTGTGACCTTTCCGGAAGCCGTGTTGTTGTGGACAAGGTATATTGTATTTATCCAAGTGGTCGGTAAGTTGATCAGCCACGATGCGCTCAAGTGCCTTAGAGAGTGGGGGCAGTATGGAGACAGGGCGATAATTTGAGTGAATCGTCTTGTCCCCACTTTTATGGATGGGTGTCACGGTGGCTGTTTTCCATAGGTCCGGAATTTTCCACAGCTGAAAGAGAGGTTTAGGATTTTTGTTAATGGATGAATTACCTCATCGAGGGTGAGCAAAAGAAGCTTAAGGTCCAGGGTGTCGCTACTAGATCTAGATTTAGAGATAGCTGCAGTAATATAGCGACGAGCTTCATTCAGCCTTACCTTCCGAAGTAGAAGAGGGATGGTTAGACTGAGGGGCTGAGGTATTTGGGAGTAGGCCCTGTTTTCAAAAAGTCATGGGTAGAACAGCACTAAGGTCTGAAAAAGCCGTGTTAAAGATGTTTGCGATCATCTTGGGGTCAAGGGTTGAGGATCCATCAACCACTAACATGGCCGGAGAGGTTTTTGGCTGCTTCCCTGTGACATCCTTGATATTGTCCCAGAAAGCACGACCATTTCCCCATGTATTGGTGAGAGCATCTTTGTAATAGGTGGATTTCATAAGCCGCATGGCTTTTATGCAGGCATTTCATGCTTGTTTGTAATTTTGGATGTCCAGTTGTTTGCCAGTGGCCCTGGCCACTGCCCAGAGGTGATTTCTTAGTTTCAGCTGTGAGAGAAGAGCCGCGGTGACCCATGGGTTAGAGAGAGATTTTGTTTAGCGCCTTTTAGCAGGGGCAAAGAGGTCGCAGGCTTTGTTGAAAATTGAGATGAAGTGATCAAGAGCCAAGTTAACATCTGTTGCTTCATAGATGGGTAGTCAGTCTTGTAGAAGCAGGTGTTGTTTGAGATGTGGAAGTTTTCCACGAGGAAGGACTCTGCTAGTGATAATTTTGGGAGGGGGCTTAAAGAATTTGTTAGACCATGCACACATGACTGGGGAGTGGTCACTGAGTGAGTCTGGGAGAATGGTCGTACGAGAAATCCTAGTGGGGTGAGTGGTGAGGACCCAATCCAAGAGGGTACTGGTGCCAGTCTTGTAGTTAATCCTAGTAGGGGAGTTTACCATTTGTGTGAGGTTAGCAGCTGAGATGGAGTCTTTATAGGCACTGGCACTCGCTGTTAACCAGTTTATGTTGAAATCCCCCTAGTAGAATAAGTTCAGTTTCAGGAGGATGTGAGTTGATAAAGTTTAGGACATCGTTGAATCCATGTTTAGGGTCCCTGGGTGGGATGTATATGGAGACAATAGTCAGAGCTTTATGGTTGGGACCTAGGATGATTTTTATTGGCAGAATCTGGGCTGAGGCAGAAAGTGATGGAGTTGCTACAGGGTGCCAAGACAGGGAGTCTTTGATATTGATTGCACAACCACCATCTTTTTTGGATATCCGGTCCAGCCTGTGAACATTGTAGCCCTGTATTGTTACTGCTGAGTCAGGAACTTTAGGTGTCAGCCAAGTTTCCACCACTGCAAGGATGTCAGGGTTGTGTTGGCATATAAAGGCTTGGAGTGCATCCAGCTTTGGTAGTAGACTGCAGATATTAATGGTTGCAAGGATAAGGGCACCTGGAGTTTGTGTGTGGCCTGAACTTCTAGGGCCAGGATTGGGATGGACGCTGCCTGAGATGAGAAGGAGGAGGAGCAGGAGTTTTAAGGAGCAGAGTCACAGCTCTTTGAGAGATAGTTTTGATTGTTGTTTCCTGGAGTAGAAGTTGCAAGGTTCCAGGCGGTGTCCCATATGAACTGCAAGGTGGTACAGTGTAGAGAGGTGGCCACACTTGTTGAGAGTAGTGGTCATGTTAAGTAACCAGGAATATCCAAACGGTGCACCAAGCACAAGTCTCGAGTGGAAGTGAGAGTTCCCTTGGAGTTGCAGCGAAACCAGAGTAGAGGTGGCGGGGTGGGGTGGGGGTGGGGGTGGCTAGGACCAGGGAGAGAAGAGGGGGTCAGGGCAAGGAGGAGGAGGAGAGGCAAGAGAAAGGCAGAGAGAGACCACATGACTTACGTACTAGATAAAGAGATAGAGATATAGCCCTCTAGTGGTGAGAGGATATAATCTGCCAATGGAAAAGTCACTTCTAATATTAACTCAGAACTTAAAATTTCCTATATGTTTGCCTTATTGTAGTTGCTGGACATTATTTCCAATGCCATTTATTCTTTAAACTTTTTAAAACACTTTGGCATCCACATTCAGAGCCAACCACAAGCACAGCCTGTAGTACTGCACCAAAAATCGAGCATGGCCAGCTCTAAACAATATTCATCCAGTTAATGCACAGAAATGGAGTGCTTTGACTGACTGAATACTGAATCATGTATTGTCAGCCCAGTGGCACTGAGGGTTGAAGTGCTGGATGCCACACCTCGAGCTATGCCAGCAACCCTGGTTTGGGAACAAAGTCATGTCATCGGGGGTCATCCGGGTGAAGGAGGACTGAGCATCCATGTGACTGCTCTCCTTCTCTACGGAGGGTGTGGTGGGTAACCTGCAAATGTGCTGGCTCCTGTTGGTGGCTAGGGGTAGTGTGAGTCATGGTGTGATGGAGGGGAAGGCATGGGCAGATGTCTGATGTACAGTGCACTGAAACACGTACTGCAGCATCTTTGGCATCATTACATGCCTGTGCTGTGGGGGGGGCACTCTGGTGACAAAACAGCCAATCCTCCAGCGCACATAAAGGCCTCCCACGGCACTGCATCAGATGCTTCCAGGAGCTCCCTCTAGTCTTGACCCCTTGGTCTTCCGTGAGAGGGGTCTGTGACACGACCTTAGAGAGGGAGAGGGTGAAGAGGTTACAGCTCAGTCATGGCACCTGTTGCAGGAGCCACCAGGAACAGGACTGGAATAGGGGAACCATAGTATCACCTCAGCTGAGGAGGTAAAGCAGATAAAGAAATAATAAAAAAAAGACTATTGAACCATGTCGGCATGGTGCTAAGTGTTTATGCACTACCCTGACACAGCCAAAGGCTGCATGTGACCAACAAGAGCTATTGCTGCCTGAAACAAGATTGCATCAGGACTCCTTTGGGCCTTATTCAGCTCAGGTATGCAAATGAGCCAATTGGGCATGAAAGGTGCTAAGGGACTAAGTGTATACCCAGTATGGGCTCATTTGCATAGGCCAGCAGACCCCTAGCACCAATGCACAGCATTGGTGGTAGAAAATTCCTGGTAGTCTAGTGGAACCCCCGATCACCCCATCCTGAGTTGAATTCATCTTCCCTGCAGGCTAGTGGACCCCCCTTCCCCAAGTCACACTGTCCAGAGTTGAATTCATCTTTCCTGCCTGTTTAGTGGACCCCCGCCATGCATACATCCAGGTCCCATGTACAATATGTAAATCCCTGGTGGGCTAGTACTACACCACTAAGATTGACCTATCTGCCCATGAGACTGACACCACCAATCCACCCACTCATGGAGGACCCCCACCTGCAACCCCTTCACCCTAGTTAACCCCCACCACAACCTCTGAGGTCAGGTCAGTGGCCAGTACAACCCTTAACTCAGCTCCTAGGCCAGCTGCCATCTAACCGTCACAGAGCATGATTGCAAGTACAGTATACAGTGAAGCCCACCAGGATGAAGTGTAGCACCGCAGAATTCTGCAGTAGAGTTACTGCAGTAAACAATGCAATTTCAATTGAAGTTAATCCCTTTTGTCATGCAGTAAACCTATCACACTGCTCTTTATCCTGGTGGGCTTCACTGTAAGTACTTGTGATTAGAGTTGTGCAAAAGTAGAAAATTTAGTTCCACAAAATATTTTGTGAAATTGGCACATGTTGTGAACTATTTCGAGGGTGCGAAATGCAAAATTCCGTTGGTGAAATGCAAAATTTCACTCACAAAACATTGTATTTCTCCCTCAAAGTGGCAAACGTTGGGCAAAATTTGGTGAGATTTGGGTGAACTTTGGCAAAATTGTGGTGAAATTTCACACCTAGCCAAAATGTCATGGCGTGGGAGAATTTTGTGAAATGTTTCATGTGGCGAAATTGCCAGTTTCATGGAAATTTCACCTGCAAAATTTAATTTCACAGCATCTCTACTTGTGATCAGGCTCTGTGACAGCTGTACGTGGGCATGTGTGCCAGCCATAGATCTGCCTTTGGCAGTTCTGGTGAGTTTTATCCGGGGTGAGGTAGAGCTGGTGGGAGATTCTCAGCAGGTGGGCATGTGGGGGTTTCAGTCGCACAGGGGATCTGTCTCGCTCTCTCTCTTGGTGGAGGAATAAATATGGTACTCATGGCTATCAGGGGGAGGGGGTCCACTAGGCTACCAAGGAAGATGACATCAACTCAGGATAGGGATGATTGGGGTACATGGGTTGACTGGACACAGGTGCTGGTGACTGCGATACAGCCACCATGCTTTCAGGTCTGTGGGCTTTGCTTTGAGTTAATATTTGTTTGGCGGTGGTAAACAGCTCTGATCTGGGGGCTGTTTAGTACCATGGAAACTGTTTGAATATACTGCTGCACTGTTATGAATGTAGAACTCCTTCATTTGCATTGGCACAGTGGTATAGTTAGCATTATTGTGCAGCTGGGTCTGAGCAGTGCTCCAGGGCCTCTCAATATGGTCCCATGCAGAACACGTGCTAATTCAGGTCCACTCAAGTGCTAACTCAGACTCAAGCAAACCTTTTAAATGTTGGACATTTAAGTTTCTAGAAGGCATTATAACAAAAAAAAGGTTATCCACAGAGCAAGATTTTTGAGAATGTTTTCCTTAATTATTTTCTAAATTTCAATCAACAGTGAGGATTTTATTTTCTTGAAAGAATCTGACCATACTACAATCCTTATAGGGGCCTTGACCTAACATGGGAAAATATGCTATACTGGCGATAGTAAATTATTTGCATGCTACTGGGCTTGTTTTGTTCATTTTCCCATGTTGACAGCTACATTAAAAAGAACTTCACTTATTTCATCCTCTAATTTTATTACTGCTTTTTGAAAAAGTTCTGACATGAGAATCATTTAAAGTATTAAACAAATAGAAAAAAGTCACACAGGGAGGAAATGCCCATGTTACCAGTCAGTATATCAAACTCTCAAAAATTGGGCACTCACCACCTCCTAAGCAAGGAAATGACACTGTGATTACTTTCAAAATAGTGCTCAGTGCACTTTTGTTGAAGTGCAGACAGGATAAAATTCTCTGCAAGACAATCATGTGACGTATTTCAGATATGATGCCTTTGAAAATGGATTGCATTAAATCTAATACATTATGTGTTAGGTAATTGTCTAGTGAAGCATTTTATCCTGTTTGCACTTTAATAAAAGATGCACTGATCACTTTCTTGAAAGTAATCAAAGAGTGACATTTCCTTGCTTAGGAGGCGGTGAGTGCCCCCTTTTTGAGAGTTTGGTACAGTATATTGAAATATTAGTCTAAATAAAAATAGTGGGGTTTCACCCTAATTAACAGCAAGGTTAATAGAATATGGCATGCAATTTATTCATAGCTATTAGAAATCTAAAAACATAGACATGATGGCAGAAAAAGACCAAAGGTCCATGCAGTTTGCCTGAATTCCCTTATTAGCCCTGGGGCCTACTATTCCACCAGGTTCTAGCCCCCCATTCTTCTC
This sequence comes from Neoceratodus forsteri, assembly GCA_016271365.2. Taxonomy (NCBI): domain Eukaryota; kingdom Metazoa; phylum Chordata; order Ceratodontiformes; family Ceratodontidae; genus Neoceratodus; species Neoceratodus forsteri. Next base: position 667,763,788 of record CM028135.1, on the reverse strand, counting down.
CTTGATTCCAACACCCTGAGCAACCAATATACCCTTCATTTTGTCCCAGCTGTGCTTAAACTACTAATGTATTTTACACTCACCACCTCATTTGACAGGCTGTTCCATGGCTCCACCACCCCTTCTGTAAAATAATATTTCCTCACATCCCTCATGAACTTCCCTCCTCTTAAGTTTCACTTACAACCACATGACCTCAATCTGGTATTCAAGTTAAATAGTTCCCCGCAGTTCATCCTGTTATTTCCTTTGAGGAATTTGAAGCCATCTATCATATCTCCCTTCTGGTCTCCAGAGAGTACATGTTCAGTGACTTGAGGTAATCCTCTTAGGACATGTCCTGTTGGCCCCGCATCATTTTTTCTACCATTGTAGCAAAACAATGCATTCTAATAGGATACCCATAAGAATGTGGAGAGATTTAGTGATATCATGCATTAACCATGTTAATCCTGTAATTTTCCTAGGCAGTCAAAGTACTCAGCAACCAAACTGCTGCAAATCAATCTCAACTCTCCATGCAGGAATGGACAGAAACTCACCTGAATGGGCAATCTCTATTGATTCCATCACTGGCCAAGATTATCTTTGACTATAGACAATAATAGCAAAAATAGTACTGTATCAGTATTCTTTTTTTATTCATTAATTCCAAGTCAGATTGCTACAGAATGCCTAAGAGCCTGAAATTGATATTAACTGGTTGCTACAGCATGACTGAGTACCTGAGTTCCACATAATAGTTTTGAAATACATGGTGGATCGCTCCCCACAATCCTGGAATTTAGAGGGGAATCAAAAAGTTGGGCTGCAGCTCCCTGCTTATATACAAAGACCATACTGCTGTTTTGAAGCTGTGCTAAAGAACAGCTAGTGGTCTGAAATCAAAGTTGGTAATAGCTTTTGAAATGAGATCTTGCTCAAGTTTCCCCCAAACTATGTGAGGGCTATCAGCTGCAGCCCTAGACAATGCTCAGCTGAAAGAGGAGAACAAATTTCTCTGGAAAAGAAAGGGCACTGCAAATGTTGACATGCATTGTTCAAGTTCAAATACAGGTACACTAGCTATGCTTTGGGCTGGAGATTTTGGTTGCTGATTTTGGAGTTGAATAAAATACTATGCTCAGTAGAGTGATTCTTTTATTATTTTTTTCCACTTTAATCTTAAGGGAATGACTCCCCAGTGGAGATAAACCTAGCTCTGAGAGGTTCTGCCAAGCCGGTTTGACAGAAAACCTGCTGGCCAGCTTTACAACAACAGCACAAATGTTGACCGTCATTGTGGTCTACATTATGCCATTGGGAACACAAGTATGTTTTCTGTGGGGGCTGTGCCCCCTGTACTCCCATATTTTGCTATAATCACCTCCACAGAGGAGGTGTTTTGGGGAGGGGAACTAGACCTGGAGAAGCTGTGCTGGGGGTCCCACCACTGTAGTACAAAAATTACAGTGACCCACAGCAACCTGTCATTATGTCACTGTAAATATTTTCAATAAAGTAGTGGCATACCACTCTGAGATATATGTGGGATGTGTGTCAGTGAAGTGAAGTAAAGCTGTTCTTTCGGAACTAAAGGAGGGAACCGTTGTCTCTTTGTCTCCCTGATCTCAGTCAGGTTACTAAAATATGAAACTGAATCTGAAGCTTCCCAGACCTTGGACTGCTCCTCTATTCTTGGTGTATTCAAAGGGAGAGAGGGGATCTAGAACCTTGCCATGGAGGTAACACTTCCTTTTTATTATAACTAGGAGATGCAAGGCACATGATGTTAAATAAGCCTTCACTAGCATTGATTTGGGGCATGTTACTGCTTTTGGAACAATTATTGCCTTATCTGACTGAGCTAAAACTGTCTCCTTATTAGGTGGCCATGTTATTACATAAAGCTATGGAAGTATCCTTCTTTAGAGCATGGGGACATGGACCCCATGGTAAGTCTCAAGGACAAGTGATTGAGTGATTGAACAAATTTTAGTATTTAATACTACCTGGTATTATGCTCTAAGTGTTGTTATACAGCGGAGCCAGACATGATTCAACATAATAACTTGCAGTAAATGACATGTCACAAAATACTGCAGTAAAAAAAATGTCTTAATTGCTATTGAATTACACTGTTCCCTGTAGCATACTACAGCATTCTATGCTATAATGTTGCATTACTGCACTGCATCCTAGTTAGTGTCACTTTTAGTAAAATAAATAATTGTGCAGTTGCTGTTTGCCTTATCCTATTCAGGGAATATTTCTTAATTGTTTCCATTTATCCTAGCTTGTAACTAAATTAGAATATCTAGATTTTGAATGTGAAGCCTGTTGCAGATTCTAAATATTATGAGCTCCTATTATGGGCTGATTTAAGCCCTATATGTACTTCATTCATTAGTGAGACAGCTAGAGTAATAAGAAAAGTATGGATGATAAGGAATGATGTTTGACCTCCCTTACAGGTCACTGACATTCAAGAGTGTTTAGTATGGGGTGGTGGCTTTTTTTGGTTGTGAGTCAGAAGAACAAGATGTCTTTAGGGATAAATTTACATATTACAGGATATGTTATACTCACCTGAATGGGCAATTTTTGTTGATTTCTTCATTGCCTAAGATTTTCTATGACTGTAAGCAATAATAGTAGAAATAATATTTTAGCAGTTTTCTCTTTTTGTTTATTAATGCTAAGTTCGGTTGCTGCATTGTGCATAAGTGCCTAAGTTTGATATTTGCCGATTGCTACAGCATGCCTGAGTGCTTGAGTTCCATAGAATGATTTTGAAACATGTAGTGTATTGCTCACCATGACTCCCAGAATTTAGAGAAGAATCAGAATTGAATTGTGGCTCTCCACCTAAATACACAGACCATACTAGTATTTCGAACCTGTGCCAAGAACAGCTTGTGGTCTGAAATCAAAGTTGGCAATGGCTGTGGAAATGACAGCTGGCTTGAGTTTCCCCTACACTACATGAATGCCACCAGCAATGACCCTGGAAAAGGCTCAGTCAAATGAGGAGAACACCATTCCCTGAAAAAGAAGTTAAAGGGTATTACAAGTGTTGACATGCATTGTTCAAGTTCAAAAACAATTACACCAGCTATACCTTGAGCTGAGGATTTTGCTTGCTGGTTTTTGAGCTGCCAATTCATTTATTATTGTTTTTCAGGTTAACCCTAGGGAAAGCGACTACTGATGGAGGTGAACCTGGCCTACTGGATATATGTGGGGAGTGGTTCAGCTCAGCAAAGAGAATCTGCTTTTTTGGAAACTGAAGGAGACATCCATTGTCCTTATGTCTCCTTGGTCTCACTCAGTTGCAGAAATGTGAGCCTGAACCTAAAACTAATAAGACCCTGGCCTTCTCCTCTCTTCTTGGTGTATACAAAGGGTGGTAGGGGAAGAAGAATTATTCTATTGAGGCAGCACTTTCTTTCTATTATAACTAAGAGATGCAAGGCACAGGATGCTAATATAAACCTTCACCAACATTGATGTAGGACTTGTTATAGCTTTTGGAACAATCATCACCTTATCTGACTGAATAAATGTTAATCTGCTCCTTATTAGGTGACTGTGTTATTATGTATAGATATGAAAGTACCCTCATTTTAAACATAGGGACATGGACCCTATGGCAAGCCACAGAGGCAAGTGACTGAACAAAGTTTTAAAATTTTATATTGCCTAGGATTACACAATAAGTGTTATGCTGTATTTGAAATTAGCAATTGTGCAATTGCTTTCTGTTTTATCCTATTTGGAAATTATTTCCTTATTTCCTTTTATCCAAAAATATATCTACCATTTAACTAAATTAGAAATATCCAGCTTGTGAACTTGAAGTCTTATGCCAATTTTAAATGTTATGAGTTCCTAATATCGGCTGATTTAAGACCTATACATGTTTCACTGTACTGATTAGTGAGACAGCTAGAAAAATAAGGAAAGTACTGATGATAAAGAATGCTATCTGACCTCCCTTACAGTTTCCTGACTTTCAAGAGTGTTAATTATGATGTGGTGGCTTTTTGGTTATATGCCAGAGGTAAGAGAGGTCTTTAGGGATACACTCTATATTACATGGTATGGTACACTTAGTATGATGGACTCTCGATGGGGCATTTAGCTTAGTATGCTGAAATGCCAGACGTAGGAAAGAACCAAGTGCTGCTTGTGACTGAACCACAGATGGGCATGAGCTTTGATTTCCTTCTTTAAAGTCTGGTGGTCAGATACTGTTAAAGATCTACCTGGCCATCATGGCTTGGAAAGAAACCTCACCTAGGTTTTTATTAGACTCATGTGTGATAGTATGACAGTCTAATCCAGTTCAGTATCAACAGATGAAGGTTGGAGTCATAAATCTGGAATGCTAGCTGACCAATAGCAGAAGGCTTTATTTGGTGGAGTCCTGGGGTGGTGTGAGACAATGTCATGGCTGGGATAACTTCAAATTGCAGTCAGAAAAGTGTATTATTGCCTGGTGCTGGCTGAAATTTAATACAATGCTTAGTGTCCATGGGAAATGGCTACTTGGGTTATTTTCATCCAAACCCACTGGAGGTACCGAAATGCTGAGAACTCAATCACTCAGTCATGGATTCCTTCCACTTTTTATCAGAAAAACTGATGCCATTCAGTGAATACAATTTCAATGCATTATATCTATCTTTCTCTCAACACCCTAATGTTACACCTATGATTATTAAGCTTTTTCTAGGGGATATTTTTTTCTAAATTTCTGTATTGTCAAAAATATGCAAAATGAATATTATACACATTACATTTTTCATGTTATTTAAATGTAAGCACTAACTTCATGCTGCTCTTCTTTTCATTCAAGGACAAGTGTTTTTATATAACTTGCAAATGAAAAAAATGAACACCATTCATGGACTATTTATTGAAATATGTTAACGTATACCCATTTATTCTGTGTGAATGTGCTACAGGTGAATAAAGTCTGCACTATAAATTCATATTACACATATGTGCTTACCTACCCTATGGCCAGACACTCTGGTTGAAAAGTGGACTTCATAGGCCCGATTCATGAGGCTAAAGCAGTGAGGCAAGGTGCCTGCCAGAAACAGAATTGAGACATGTGGCACCCTGCATCACAAATTGGGCCCATTGTGATTCAGGTACACAGGTTACAGCAACCTCGGGACCCATTGTGGTGAACAGGTCCTGTGCCAACCCTGCGCCCTATGGGGGGTGCCATGGCACTAGGGAGCTTTTAGCAGATGCATGCTGCAGTATCCCCTTAGTTGGGATTCAGGAATCTCCCCCATAGGTGCATGGTCCATGACAATTAGACCAGCCCAGAGCTGGTCTAAGGGCTAATACGAACATACGAATATACGAAATTTTCCAGCAGATAAATGCACCACTCCCAAAGCCATCACTGGGTTGGCAGGACCTGTGTCCCTGGTGCTGCAACCCACCATCAGTATCCCACACCCCCACAGCACCCAGTGATGTCACTGATGCAGTGCCCACAGGGACCCATTGTACCAGGCATGCATCACCTACCTCACCATGGACAGCACAAGCATGGAAGCAGCCATGCAATGTCCCCATCAGGGAACTGTTGCCAACCCTTCTACCCACCTGTACCCTACCTGCAATCTTTGTCCCCTGTCCTGTCCCACATGACCCTTCCATCATCCAGGTGGGTACCAATTGATGGGTGCCAATGGCACCTGACTGCCCCCTAGCTTGCAGCAAACCCCTCCCACACATGTTAACTTTGAAGCTTGGCAGCAGTTGCCTCAAGCTGCAGGGGGTGGCACAGGGACCCCTTCCAATAGTGACTTGGGTGCAGTGTCCCTGGTGCATTGAGGATTGGTGCAAGCTGTGGTTTGCCACTGCTTGTGTTGGTCTACGAGGGACTTTATCAATCTGGCCCCATGGCTTGATTTCTGGCTAGTAAATGTTAAGCTATTTCTACAAAAGTATATTGCATGATTAACTTCCTGCTTTTTAAATAAATATTCCTGCTCAGATATGATCATATATACCATGAGTATTGCCCTTCATGCAGTACGCAATGAGGCCAAACTCTTCAAACTTTATCTTTGTGAATGCTACTAAATTTATTACAATATCTGATGATTACTAAATTCTCTCTCACATGTATGGTCATAATTTTTAAGTTGTTAGACCATCTCAAACCCTGTATTTATTACATTTTATTTTTTTTAAATGTTACCTTATTTCAAGCATTGCTTGGCTCATGCAGCTCATGAGCACTGTGGCATCTGAATAAGAAACTGTGCAGATGCTGTCTGCTACTTAGCTGTGTTGTGAAATATGATAGCAGCAAAACGAGATCACATCTTGGTTAAAACTTTTAAATAGCTCACATAGGAGAGTAACAAAACTCTTCCAATTCTCCCTATCTACATGTACTCACCCTTCTAAGCTGGCCTCAGCACATTGCTCAGAGACCACTTACCATCATTCAATCAATCAATCAAAATATTTATTTAACCAGGTGAATACCATTGAACAGAGCTCCTTTTCAAGGTGGACCTGGGTGAACACATGTAGAAGTAACAGGGTAATACACACAAATAACAATACACAGGTTTGATCAAAAACAAGCATGGACAAAAAATTGTAAGGAAGTACAGGATAAGTACCACAATATTTTGCATATAAGAAACTGAGGTAACAGCAGTAATACAGATAAGGTCAGCAACTGTAAAAAGATGGAGAGACAAGAGCCATGATGAATTGACTGGGACCCTGAAGCACCATGACATATTGACTGGGCCCTGAAGCACAGGCAGGGGAATGGAATGGGGGCAGAGGAGAAGGGAGGAGGTGGAGGGCAAATTGATTGGAGGCCTATGGAGTGGGAATGTGAACTGGGAGTGCAGAAGTAAAGTGAGGAACCTGACGAGGGGAACTAGACAGGGGGCAGGGTGAAGGGGAGAGTGGTTACAATACTAGGAACAGATCAGTGGGTAAAAGATAAGGAGAAGAGAAGAAAGGATGGAGAGGAAGGGAGAGGGCTGGGCAGGGGCTGGGTTCAGCATCAACAGATCGGGGGGAGAAGAGATAGAGAAAAGCAAAGGAAGGAGGGATAGGGAGGGAGGGAGAGGGCCATGCAAAAGTGGGGGTCAGTATCCAGAAAGAGGCCAAGACGAGAGTGAAAAGGGGACACCCTGAGAGGGGAAGTCATTTGATGAGGAGTAGCAAGCACAGGATTATTTATTGTGCTGAAGATAAAGTGTTTTGAAGGCTGTAGTGCTAACTTTATGCTTTAATTTCAGAGTTTTCTGCAGGTTATTCCATAGCTGGGGAAGCTCATGACTAATAGAAGCCCAGCCAAAAGCGGGATCTGGCCTTTGTTACCTTTAAGGTAATATAGGAGGCACTTCTCAAAGCATGTCTGCTTAGAGTGCAAAGTGGTAAACAGGCAGAGATGTAGTCAGGCAGTTTGTTAATAATAGCTTTGTACATCCAGATGGCGGTATTTCTTTGTTGTCTGAGAGTAAGAGAAGACCAACCTACAGCAGTGTACAACGAACAGTGGTGGGTGGAGTATGGAAGAACTGTGACCATGCCATGAAGCTTCTTGTGTCTGTGCATGTGTGCAGTGTGAATGTGGATGACATCATGCTGATGCTATATCCTCAGCCAAGAAGTTACAGACAAGTGTTGCTACAGAAACCATACACTCTCAGACATGATGTTGGTATCGCTGAGGGGAGCAATTTATGCATGGGCACTAAGAGCAGAGGTATCAGGCAACAAATTACTCTGACAGTAAAAATGATTAAATAAACTTATTAGTGACTAAGACTTCTACTTCTTTAGAAATGTTTTCAATATTGATTCATCTTTACATATTGATTTACAGATCTTATAAAGTAGATTTTGCAACTAACTATCCATGGATCTGTACATAGTGACAGGCTTTTAAGGGATTAGTGTTTAGAATTAGTACACCCCTGTAACCATTGTTTTAGTATCATTATGATAATGCACCTTAATCTGCATGAATAAACACATAACAGGGGCAGCAAAAAGAAGGGGAGGGTTGCACATACCTAATTATCATAAATACTGTATCAGTAAGTAATATGATGGATTTCTTGTGGCATAATCCTTACATATGTCAACAAATCATGCCTATATACCATACATACATGATGTCAAATGCAATTTATACCATTTCTGTTACAACAATGCCTCTTATGCTAGATGACCCATCTCACACACACACCCACTTAATCTCACCAGCATGCCGACCAGTTTGTTTCAGTGTCCATTCCTAGTCTAGGGATATAAAACCCTAATTCAAACAACCATTTCATTTCCATAACATCCAGCATTTTTGTATAATGTCCTTCATGTAGTAGTTTCTTTACTACCTATAGCCCCCCAAATCAAAGGGATGCCCCAGAATGTTTTATTTCTTTAAAATGCATCTCCACTGGAGACTTATTCCTACAGTACCTTCTTAAATCTCCTTCATGCTTCTGTACATGTATTTTAAGTTCCCTGGTTGTCTTGCCTACATACGGTAGGTCACATGGGCATTTCAGGCACAGTTTAGGCCCAACCCTTTCCCACCCCCCCCTTGGAAATAGTTCATTTATACCTGGGGTTCTGACATCATTTCCTCAAGAGGGCAAGGTACATATCACTGTCATATCCTGTCTAGCACACTGCACTGACAATATAAGCATACACATTATATAAATACAAATATTTCTATATAACGCAGCAATCACACACACACACACACAAAAAAAAATTAAACAAGGTAGACAGTTATGTGGGGAGTAGTACAATGTAATGGCTGTGGGGCAGCAGTCTTCTGGGAGTCTTTCTGGAGGCTGAGATGCTGCCCTGTTTGCAGACAACTATCTGCCCTGATGGAGGAAGTTGCCCATCTTTGGGCCGCACTGGACAGTGGCAAGGGAACCTCCCCCATCCAGGGAGCACCAGAGCCACCACCACTACCTCAGAGGTTGCGAAGAAAGCACAGCAGTTGGACCACAGTGGGCTCAGGGAGGGTAAGGGTGGTGGAACAGAGGAACACCCAGTCAGTTGTTCCACTCCACAATCCATACACCATTCTGGGGGAACATAGTTCCACTATGGATGCACCTGCAGAGGAGACTAAGGAGGGTGCAGACAACTGTCCTGAGGAGGCCCTCAGGAAGGAGGCAGAGGGGCACCACAGGGAAGAAAACAGCTCCTGGTGGGGACTCAATTATGGGGGATAGAACTGGGGGAGCAGGGAAAACTGATGTAGGGTGCCTGCCTGGTGCTATGGCTTGGAGGGGACAGGCGCATCCCTAGGATCACGAGAACAGTTGCATGGGAGTCTGAGCTGGATGTCATTGTCCACCTAGGGACAAATGACTGCTCATCATGAGATTAGAGCAGTGCAGAAGGACTTTGTAGAGTTTGGGAGGGCTTAAGACAAGTAGCACACACAGTATCCTTCTCAGAGGTGCTGCCTGTCAGTGGCATGGGTGAGGTGAGGGTACTTTGCACCATGCAGTTTAACAAATGGTTGAAAAAATGGTGTGGAGCACCGGGGTTTGGCTTCATTGGGGACTGGGGTTCTACCTGGAGGGACACCAGCCTATACTGGCAGGATGGTCTGCATCTGTCCAGGAAGGAACAAGTCTTTTGGGCAATCGGTTTAAATGCTTCATTTGGCAAGCCTTCAACTAGTCAAGGGGAGGCACTGATAAGCAGCAGAAAATCCCAGCCTCCCCCTACAAAACAGGGCACTAAATGAGAAAAAGACCAAGGTAGAAAGGTCAGTGGGGGATGCCGCTACAGAAGGTAAAGCCATCAAAAAATGGAGAGCAATGAGTACCAATGCCCGTAGTCTGGGTAACAAGCTTCCTGAATTAGTGGCCTTGATGGAGGAGGAAGATCTGGATATCGTGGCAGTCACAGAAACATGGTACACACAGAACCATGACTGGGACGTAAACATACCAGAATACACTATCTACAGGAGGGACAGGGAGGGTAACAGAGGAGGAGGAGTAGCTCTCTACATAAGAGAAGAAATCAAAGCAACAGAACAAAAGGGTAAACAGGGAGGAGAAGAAGCACTGTGGGTCAATTTGGATGCAGGCAATGGCACCACAATCTGCACAGGGGTTGTATACAGACCCCCCTCTCAGGGGGAAGAAATGGACAAGGAAATGATAGAAAGTATACTTAGAATGGCAGATAAAGGGGATATATTGCTGATGGGTGATCTGAATATGCCAGATGTTAACTGGAGTGCAGTTGCAGCAGCCACTTCTAAGAGTGGGGTTATTCTAGATGCCCTACAGGGGGCATGCCTTAGACAACTAGTATTGGAGCCCACTCGAGAGGGAGCGATCTTAGACCTGGTTCTCTCAAATGGAGATGAAGAGGATCACAGATGTAGAAGTGGGTAGCCATCTGGGAACTAGCGACCACTAGCAGTATGGTTCACAATAAACACAGCAAGTCGAGCTTCAAGCCACAAAGACAAAGGTACTGGATTTTAAGAAGGCTGACTTCTACAATGGGTGAGTGCCTAAGGAAGGCACTAGCAAATGGGCAGGAAGGAGGGTGGAAGAACAATGGGGAATAATAAAAACTGCCATCACAGAGGTAACAAGTCTTTGTGTAAAGCAAATAAACAAAACGAAATGAGGTAAGAAACCACTATGGTTCTCAAAGGAAGTGGCAGTGAAGGTTCAAGAGAAAAAGAAAGCAATCAGGAAGTACAAGGAATCACAGAAGAAACAGGACAGAGAACTGTATCAATTAAAGCAAAGGAAGCTGGAAAGGCAGTCAGAACAGCAAAGGCCCAAACCGAGGAAAAGATAGCCAACTCAGTTAAGAAGGAAAAAACCTTTTATAGGTACATCAGGGACGAAGGAAGACCAAGGGAGGGATAGTGAGGCTAATAAAGGGGAGGAGGGTGGGCAGAGGTGACTGTGAAAAGGCAGAGATACTAAACAAATATTTTTGCTCAGTATTTACAAAGGAAGAGGAGAAGGTACCTAAAACAAACAGTAGAAACACTCTGGATATAGAAGTTGATACCAGCCCATTTACAGAAGAAAGGGTTCTGAAAGAGCTCTTAAAACTGAAGGTGGACAAAGCAATGGGGCCTGATGGGATTCATCCCAGAATTCTAAAAGAACCAAAGGTAGAACTAGTGACACCACTGACTACCCTCTTTAACAAATCATGGGAGGATGGGGTGGTACCCAGAGGGACTGAGGAGGGCAGATGTGATCCACCTTCACAAAAGTAGGAGCAAGGCAGAAGCAGAAACTACAGACCTGTTAGTTTAACCTCAGTGGTAGGAAAATGATGGAATCACTTCTGAAGGAAAGAATTGTTGAGTATCTAGAGGCCAGAGGGGCACAGGACCCAAGGCAGCATGGATTCACAGCGGGAAGGTCATGCCAGACAAATCTGATAGATTTCTTTGACTGGGTGACCAAAATAGTTGAACAGGGAGGGGCTGTGGACATGGCCTATCTAGAGTTTAGCAAGGCATTTGACACAGTCCCACACAAAAGATTAATATACAAGTTAGCCAGCCTGGGAGTGGGTCCCAAGATGACAGCCTGGGTAAAGAATTGGCTGGAGAATAGGGCACAGAGAGTAATAGTAAATGGAGTCCACTCTGAAAAAAGGGGGGTTAGTAGTGGGGTACCACAGGATTCAGTATTAGACTGGTCCTCTTCAATGTCTTTATAAGCGACATTGCAGAGGGACTGGAAGGAAAAGTATGTCTCCTTGCAGATGACACAAAGATCTGCAACAGAGTTGATGCACAAGGTGGGGTGGAAAGGATGAGAAGGGACTTGGCAAGGTTAGAGGAATGGTCAAATGTATGGCAGCTTAGATTCAATGCTAAGAAGTGCAAGGTAATGCACCTGGGAAACAAAAACCCAGGGGAAGAGTACACAATGGGGGGTGAGATACTAACAACAACAAAAATGGAAAGGGACCTGGGGGTAGTCATATCAGATGACCTAAATGTGGGCAAGCAATGTAAGAAGGCAGCAAGGAGGGCTGGGGGAATACTGGGATGCATAGGGAGAGGCATCACCAGTAGAAAACAAGAAGTTATTATCCCTCTGTACAGACAGCTGGTCAGACCACATCTGGAGTACTGCGTGCAGTTCTGGAGACCCAATCTCCACAAAGACATAGACAGGATGGAAGCTGTCCAGAGAGGGCTTCTAATGGTGCAGAGGTCTGCACGGAAGACGTATGAGAGAGACTTAAGGAGCTTAATATGTATAGCCTCGAGAAAGGAGAGAGAGGGGACATGATAGAAACTTTCAAGTACCTCAAGGGAATCAACAAAGTCCAAGAGGTAGCATCTTTCAAAAAGAGGTGTGCAAGAACAAGGGGCACAATTTGAAAATAGAGGGGGTGGCTCAGGGTAATTAAGGAAGTATTTTTCACAGAGAGGGTTGTGGATGTATGGAACGGTCTTCCAGAGGAGGTTGTGGAGTCAAAAACAGTGGTGGAATTCAAGCATGCATGGGACAGGCATAAGGCAATTCTAGGGGGTTGGGGTAGGAAGAAGTAGGCTGCTGGTTAACTAGGATCTGCAGCTTATCCGTCAGGTAGGGAAATGGGCAGACTGGGTGGGCCAAGCGGTCCTTATCTGCCGTCAAATTCTATGTTTCTATGTTTCTTAAATAATACCTTTGTGTTACAGTCTATATGTGTCTTTACTCTGTATCGCTTGTCTGTATGTGGATTTTCAAATATTTTCTTCTTTGTCATGTGCCCACATACTGAGCACCTGCCACAGGGGTGCATGCTGTTTGCATGGGTCCTAGAGTAATTATTTAGTTGTAACTTTCTGTCTCAAAAATTAGGAATTAACTAAATGTTGCTTAATATTTTGTGTTCTTTTAGTTGCTACAATAGATTTGTTTCTAAAAGCTGAAACATTAGATTTACCATCACTTTATAAATGCAAATGTTGATTAATCACACTGTTTATTTTTTTGAATTTGTAATGATGTTTTACTGCTAAAACTAAACAATTGGCCTGTTCCACTGGCTTCCCAGCAATGAGTCCCTCTCTATTTTTTTGTATTCTAAAATCTGCTTTTTTTAGTATCTGGGCTTGGTATCCCCTTCTTCTGTACCTACTTGCCATTTCCATTTCTTTCTCTCAAAATCTGTATTGTCACTGCAGTTTCTATCAGTACATATAAACCGAGAATACAGTATGCTATATATTGTCCTGGGTTCATGGTAGCTAGTACTATGAAGGATTGTATTGCAATCCATTGGTTTGCTTTATAATGTAATAATTCTATTGTCCCTTAATAAAATTTTTAGGTCCAAATATGAGACATCTTTTTGCTGTATTCACTCATAAATCTCACATTCTCATTTATTTTATTTAGAAACATTTTAAAGTCTAGTAGAAGATCTTCTGAAGCTGTCCATACAAAGCATATGTTATCAATATACAGTATCAAAGCAAGGCTTCAATATATTGTGTATGTTCATTCTGTCTTTCATCTAATACGTGTGTAAGTTCAAACTGGTACATATATGCATTTACATATATAGGCAATGTGGTACTGACTGTGGCTGTACCATGGGCCTACTCATACAATTTGTCTTCAAAATCAAAATAGTTCTTAAGGACTACCAAATATGCTAGTTCTTGTAGAAACCTAGTATTGGGTATAGATGTAGCCTGTCTTGTTTTCAACATATTTGTCGTCATGAACTCCATGCCCTCTAATGGGATATAGAAGTATAATTATCAACAATAGATTTGATATTTGATATTGATATTATTAACATACAAGGGAATTAGGCATTTTGAGGAGGATCAACTGGAGTACAGTTTACAGTGGGGAGGGGTAGTATCTGTGAGCTTCAATTGTGGTGTCAGTATGGAAGCAGCATTAAGAGATCTTCCTAGGACCATGTTGTTTGGCTCTCTCCATTTCTCCCACTAGACTCCAGGTATTTTTTTATAACTACAGAAACAGGGACATCACAGGGGAACTGTAGGCTACTTGCACACAGATGGCTTTACATAGAAGAGAGATGGGATGTGGTGACAGGTTATGGCATGAGCTTGGGTTTCAGGTGGAGTAGAAACTAAAATACTTCCTGGGACAATTAGGGCTCTTTGCATCACCCATTGGCCCACCAGGTAAGTTTTATAAATACATTAGAAACATGAACATAGCTGGAGAATTGGGAATATAGAAGTGAAGGAGGGTAATGCTACTTATGGGATGCAGCAATGGATGTGGCAACTCCATTTATGGCAGCAGAAACATCAGAGATCTTCATAGGACATAGATCTTAGGGGCACTCTAGGTTCCCCACTAGACCAACTAGTATTAAAAAAATTAGGTGCAGGAGGACTGGGACATTAGTGAACATATAGAAGGAATCTGGCAGGGGAGACTGGGGATTTTGATATGTAAAACTGGCAGTTGTTTCTGGATGTTGCAGTATACAAACTTTAAAAAATCATAATTTACATATTAGCATGAATAATACTTAGGATAAGTGATGATTCTTTGCACCTTTTAACAGACTGGTAGTAAAATTAATGGAGAACAGTGTACTACTGCATGAAGGGCTGCTACAGCAATGTTGATGCTAATTAGGCTCTCTACTCTTTGACAACATCAAGCTACACATCAGCAGCCATTTTAGGGGACCAATAGGAGGGAGATTTGAATAGGGAGAAGCTGTTGTTTACATTAGTTTAAATGCTATGAAACTGCATTTACATAATTAAATAAATACAGTTTCAGCATTCATCTAGAGACAAGACTTTCATTTAAAGGGCTATGAAGCCAGATTTAAGAAACACAACATGCCAAATGTATGTTTTTAGGTGTCCATTAAACATCATTATGTGACACTAATGTGTGCAAGAGGGTTCTGTGTGTTAATATCATGGGACAAAATATCTTGGTCAAAACATTGTGGAAAAAAATAAAGTGTGGTAAAAATATCACAGGACAGAACAGCATAAGGAGCAGGCAGTACAAGCCACAAGGTGGCAAAAGAGCACAGGACACTGAAGGGTTCATTGGGTGGGGGGGCTAACTTTGCACAACTGCCCCTCAGCCACTTCTCTGTGCCGTACATCACAGTCCTCCATTGGGGGGCCTAACTTCATAAAGCCAGTGCAAAGTTAACACCCCCAGTGCTGTACTGTGATGCATGGCAGGCGCAGTTACCAAGGGGCGGCTGCGCAGAGTTAGGCGTCCCCCTCAATGAACCCTCCAGTGTCCTGTGCTCTTTTGTCACCTTATGGCTTGTACTCCCTGCTTCCTGCACTGTTCTGTCCTGCAATGTTTTTACCACACTTTATTTTTTCCTGAAATGTTTTGACTACGATATTTTGTCCCGTGATATTTTTTCTTCTATATTAACACCCGGAACCTAAGTGGTGCATACTATAGTGGATACTGTAGTGGATTTCTAGGGACTAATGGACCATGGTTTATTTGACTGCACTATCATGCACCTAGCTTTTGTCCCCACAGCCTCATGGCATGCACTTTTTGTGGGCAGAGGGTCCTACATCCTTTATTCTGTCAATACAGTATGCACTATGAAGACAGATTAATTCACTTGAAGCTTGTGCCCATGGAACTAAGAAGTCATTGTGGTGACCTTTTATTTCGATGGGACATAACTAATGACTCATATTTACTTAGCAAAATGGGCATCTCATTTAAACAAGAATCAGTTGCAACAAGAGAACATCCACTTCAATTGAGTATAACAATGTATAACACCATTAGAAGAAAGTCCTTCTTTACCCAGAGAGTTATTAGCACCTGAAATGCTCTTCCTCGTTATGTAATTTTAAGTAAAAGTAAACAGATTTTCAAATGCAATCTCCATACCTGGCTTTTAGAAAACACTGGTTTATGTACTTAAGGGTTTTTCAATAAGAGCTATTTATGGACAAACTGCCTCTGGTTTCTGGCATGTACCGTAGTAAGAACCATACTAATACTGAGGACCTGCATCCCTTCCACTATCAAGGTGGATCTGATATTATTAATGGCTAGGACCCAGTTTTTACTGTTGACATGTTATTGCAATGCTACCAATGCTTATCCACCTACCCACTGTATTGTTTCATGCACCTTCTGGGTCCTTTGGGGATAAGATGATCTTCTAACAGGACTTCATGCTGAAACCACAGCCATGTGATCTTCCTGAAGTGATCCTCAGTTCCTGAGCCCACAGCCCTATACCCACTATAACACTGACCTATCACTTATGCATTTATTTATTTATTTATTGAAGAGATTAACCAGAAAAACACACTGAACAACAAGTTTCTCATCTCACAGTGTGTCCTGCGGGAGGGAGGTAGAGGGGTTACATAGGTAACTAGTAGCAGTGCTAACAAACAACAGGATACAGTCAATATACATAAGGGCAAGGGGGTTACATGGCCCTTGACTAAACATTTCAGACAACAAATTACACATACATGGCAAAACATAAAACTATATATGCATGGACAAATGATGGGTGCTGTGTTGTACAGGACAGGAATAGCATGCAAGCTAGACTATTTCACTATACTCATGGGAATAACCAAGAGCAGCTTGAAATTTAGGAGTATGCAGGGCAAGGGTGAATAATAGGAAGAGGAGCGAGGTGGTGTTAGGGGACTATTTTGAGATGCTACACCATGGCTATGCCTCTGGGACCTCCAGCAATCCTGTATCCCTTAGAGAATAACTTGTAGACTGAAACACTTTTTAAGAGTCTCCAAGGGCCTAACTTTATTGCTTTTCCAGCTGTCTGTCAATGTCCACCCCAACCCAGGCCCTGCAGATAGCCCTGGACAAATCTCAAGGAGTCAAGGTGAACTAAATATAGTGGGCCCTATGCACAACTGACATAGTTGCCTATGCACCATGTAACTGAGGCATGTAGGCAACCATACATGTAAATGCTCAGTGGAGGGGGTCCCATGGACCCCCGTGGCATTCACCAAGGTCACACAAGACACTTGCATGCCCACCATCCCAGCCCCTCAGGGAGTACTGCACTGTGGGCATGTTGGGGTTGTGCCTGCACTATGTGGCATTCATTAAGCTATATAGTGCAAGGCTCAGGGGGTGCTGAGTACACCAGCTGAGACCAGGCATAACCCGGTACACGCCCCTATGTACAGCAGCCACTAGGCATGGTGGCACCAGCCACTGGACATCCATGCTGCCCCAACCCACTAGGCTGCAGAGGATGGCTGCGGAAGCCACTAGGGTGAATGCCCAACTGGTGTTCCTCCATCTCTGCATAACGCAGCTGGCTCCTACTCTGTGTGCCCGCCACAGGGGTGCAAGGGATCCATTCAGGGACCCGGTATGGGCATTCAATTGAATAGCCACCTGGGTCCACGGCTTCACCCTCTACCGACCATGCGACCCTGTACACTGATGAGGCATGGCCATGGACAGGCACCCTGTAGGTACATATGGTCGTACATGCCATGCACCCTGCATCTGTCCAGTGCCATGAAGGTAAGCAAGTGGGGTACGCACCTCAGGCATGTATAACCCACCAGGTAGTACATAGGACCCAGTATCCTTAATCATTGGTAGTCTCCTACCTAAACTAGCTCATCTCAAACACTAAGTGGCATGACTGCAACCAGCTATTCTTTCCCTTACCAAAACCTGGCTTAACCTCAAAATATCTGACTCTGCCACCTCACTACCATGTTTCAATATCTTTGGAGAAGAAAGGCTATGCAAGCGGGGTGAAGGCTGCATGATCTATATCAGATCTTACCTGCAAGCCTCAATACTTGAAATCAAGGACTTTTCCAGGGACTGTTAATGCTGGGCCATTAAACTACTGCTGGGGTGATGTCAAGAATCTCTTTTCCACCTGACGATCTATATCCCACCTGGTAATCAACCAGCAGGTATGGAGTCCTCTCTAACTATCTTAAATAATTTAACCAGAACTGGGTATTCCTAGTAACTTGTGACTCTTAATATTAACTGTAATAGTAACAGGAATGTAAAGTGCAGTACCAGGCTCAGAGATGAGATTGCCAGTCTATTTCTAACACAAATGGTCACTGAGCACACAAGAACTAACAATAAATTGGGCACTACAACACTACTCAGTTGAGTACTTGTAACTCACCCAGACAGGGTCAACATGGTTAAGGTTTTGCCTGATACACTTGGTGACCCTTCCCTTGTACAATGCTTGTGGGAAATAAAACAACCCAGGCCCCCCTCCTGGTTCATAAAAAGCCATGTTTCAAGCAAAGTGAATGTGACAAAAATCAAATCCTATGTGGCCCAACTAGTGGCGTTTCCTTGATGCCATCCTTGATATTGATATGGCACTAGAATTCTTTGTCACAGAATTCACAACTGCCTACAATAAATATTCACCCTTCTGTGTGCTACTCCCAGTTCCCCAAAAAAGTGGTAATCCGTGCTAGTTACACTAATGTTTGCAGCTGCATGGGCGGAGCACTGCAGATGTTTTTGCGATCACTGTAGGAGAACAAAGGGGCTGTGAACAGAACATGTCCCTGTGTTCTCCTACAGTGATGTGGGCACATCAGTACAGTGCTGACTCCATTGATGCTGTCCTCCATAGACAGAGCTCTCCTCCATTGCATGGTCACCTCCCCTCACCGTCCCCCCGGCACTACTTAACCACGACACTTCCGCCAGCTGGGAAACTAAGTAACGGCATCAGTGGGGGAGCTGTAACTTTCTGGTGAATGTAGGAGTGCTTCAGGAGTGGTGGTGGCAATAACTTTTTTTTCACAATACCATAGCTTTCTCTCAAATATCAAACTAGTTAAAAAAAACTTTAACGAGGCATTTAACATCTTTCACAGCCTCTAACTGGGGCTAATAGACAAACATGCCCCACTAAGACTGATCAAATCAAAAAATAAAATTACGGCTTGTTCTCTCCCATTCTGAAGAAAGCACTTAGGGATAGGGACTACTGGTGGAAAAAGTGAGGAAATCCCACCTGGAGGCAGATTGGTTAGCATTCCGTGACACTAGGAATGCTTGTACCAAGCTAATTAGGTCAGAAAAAGCTAGGTACTTCCAAAAAGAACTAGAAGACAATAAAAACAACTCTGCCAAATTTTGGAACATCCTCAAAGAAGTCGAAGGCCAGTCCACTGCAACACCCCTTCCAAACAAAATTGTGTCTGATGGTACCACTTATATGGACAAAGCTGATATATTAGAGAAGTTTAATGATCACTTTGCCACTGCAGGGCTTGCCTTTGACACCTCACCTATCGCAAACTTAGCCCATCAAGAGACTACACTGCTGGCTTCACTGATAACCACAACCATAACCAATCGCATCCTAACCCCTTCAGCTTCCTTACAATTACGTAAGCAAGTGGAGGACCTCCTCCTTTCTCTGGATACAAAAAAGAGTGTGGGTGCAGATAATATTGAACCTTACTTCCTAAAACTTGGCCATACCTATCTGACCGCCCCCATTACATACTTATTCAACACCTCTCTGATTCAAGGTAAGCTACCTGTCTCATGAAAAAACTGCCCACATCCTACCATTATTCAAGACTGGGGATCCGAGTGATCTGAACAATTACTGGCCTATTTCTATACTATCCATCCTCTCTAAATTACTTTAAAACATTTTCAACATCCAACTTAGAGTACATTTGGATTCACAGAAGTTGCTAAACCCGACTCAGTCCGGCTTCAGAGCCAAACACAGTACAGTATCGGCTCTTGCCAAAGAAACTACAAACTAGCAAATGGCCTTGGACTCTAAGAAGCATGTATTTGCCCTCTTCTTTGATCTAAGTAAGGCCTTCGATGCTGTGGATTATACCATCATGCTTACTGCACTGAGTAACATCGGAATTGATAGTTCTGCCATTAAATGGTTCACCAGCTACCTAAACAATAGGTTACAACAAGTCAAAGCCATAGAAGATCTGTCCCCACAAAAATCCTTGCTACGAGGAGTCCCACAAGGTTCCATCCTGGGCCCTATCCTCTTTGCAATATACATCAATAATCTGGACTTGCAGCTGGGCATAGCTAATGTGCACTTATTCACAGATGATACTGTACTCTATACCACAAATTCATCCTTGGATTTGGCCCATGAGTACTTACAGAAAGACTTTGCCACCCTCCAATACAACCTTATCACTCATAAGCTCCTCCTCGATGCAAAAACGACTAAAGCAATGATTATCTCACCAAAGTCTACTTCCAGATGGCCACATATCACACAGATCTGAACATTCTTAGATGAACCCCTTGAAGTAGTTGATACCTTTAAATACCTAGGGTTGTGGCTGGATAACAAGCTCAACTTTCTGTGTCACTTAAATGAAACCTTGATGAAACTAAGACAGCGATTAGGTTTATTCTATCGCAAAAAACTTATTTACGTTAGAAGCCAGAATGAGACTAGTACAAACTACATTCCTACCTATACTGGATTATGCTGACTTCCTTTACAGTCATTGCCCATCAACGATGCTAAACAAACTGGACACTCTTTACTACCAGGCTTTAAGATTTATCCTAAATCTACCTCGTGGTACACATCACTGTTGTCTTTACCAGGTTTTGGACCTCACTCTTAACTAGGAGAAAAAGGAATGCTCTCCTCTGGTTTTTTGGAGCCTTATCTGATAACCTCCCTGCATACATCTTGAACCTCTTCAAATGGGATAAAGGTTCCTATGGCCTGAGATGCTTCTCCATAATCTGCTTCCAGATTCCTAGAGCGAAAACTACCCTTGGCTCAGCAGCAATCAACTTCTGACTTCCATCACTTTGGAACACTATGCAAGACTCATTAAAATTATCCTCACTTCCAAGCATTTTCACATTCAAAGCTCTATTACCAGATTATCTGAAGGAATCATGCAACTGTTTCAGATGCCTATGACCCCTAAGCCCCTGGTGCCACTCTCAAATCCTATGCCTAAGTATCTCATCCACCCCACATTCCTAACAACAGAAACCTAGGACCTACAAGCCTAGTTCCCTTAATCCGAGATGGCCTTGCATATTCTCTACCTTTTATCTATTCTGGCCTCCCTCTTGGCTGCCTACTCTTTCACCCCAGTTTCTACCCTATTCCTTAATACCTCCTTATTTTTTATAATTTAGGTATGAGCTCTTACTTAGCGGAGACTATATGGGATTGTTGTCTCTTCTCATTCCAGTAAGGGTTATCAATATGTACCTTTGCATGTTAATTATGTTGACCAGTATGTATAAGCCCATATTGACCTGCACCTTCACAATCTTTTTTTTTTTTTGCACTACTGTCCACCATAATTGTAATCTTATGAAGTGTACTGTATTGTATTAATGCCCAGGACCACCTTGAAAATGAGCTTGCTCAATGGTGTTTATGCCTGGAGAAATAAAGTGATTGATTGAAAATGATGCACAGGCCAACCCCCAAAAACTGTCCGGTGAATGGAGCAGTGCCCCCTCCTGCAGTTGGCAATGGACACAGGGCTGCTGTGGGTGCTCATCAGAGTTTGTTATGACTGCATTCACTTTATAAGCTGCACACTGTCTTTGGTTTGCATATCTGTAAAGACTAGATAAAACAAAGAACATTTAATTATTATTATGAAAGGCTTATCTTGGAAAACATTAGACGGTAACTAAATAAAATGATTGCTTACTTGAACATTACGAAATATTTAGTGCCGAAGGTAATTTGTAAGTACAAACAGAAATTAAGACACATATAATCTGCTGACATGGTGGACATGCTCAACTTCAAACAGGCTGTGCTGCTTCAGGGGAAAAAAAACATGATGACTGACTACAGAGTTAAAACAATATAAAATAGTGTTTTCTGTGTTAGTTGCAATCTGATAACCCACTTACACATTGAACTGAGCTGAGCTGCATGATTACATTTTTGAAGCTAGCATAAATTTATATAGTCATAATATACCATACGATATATAAATGCATTCCACACAGACTAGATACAATAAAGACCACTGAATTATTAATAGCAAATGCTTATCATGGAAAACGGTGGACAGTAACTAAAAAGACTGCTTACTTGCACAGTATGAAATATTTAGTGCCAAAGATAATTTGTGACACGTGTCTGTTCAAACGCGCTCTGCTGCTTCAGGGAAAAAAACTGATCACAGATTTAAAAACTTGATCAATCGTGTTTTCTGTTTTAGTTGTAATCGAAGAACACCTTACACACTGAACCTAGCTACATAAATACATTTCTCATAGTCACCTCAAAGTTTCAGTGTAAATAGATATCACAAGTAAAACTGAGTAGATTAGTGGGTGAATATGGTTAATAAATTTTATAATAATTTAACAACTGTCATTTAAATATTTTTGTCATGATGGCAGATACACAACCCAAAGACAATGTGCTGCTTACTAAATGAACGACAGATATAGTCAGAGCATTAAATGAACAGCTGTGTTGACAGAATGGCACTTTATTATTGTCAACTTTTGCTAGCTAGCAAGCGAAAGTAATGAACGTCATTTTTAATGCTGCTTTTATTTAATAAATAGTACATTGTCTTTGGTTTGTGTATCTGCGATCATGACAAAAACATTTAAAAGATAGCTGGATGTGTGTTACAGTATAATATGTACTGGCCACATTCACCCACCAATCTACTCAGTTTTACTTATGATATCTATTTAGATTAATTGGAAGGGGCTCGGGAGTGCTGGCAACTGGAGGCAGCCAGTGTCCCCTTTTTGTTCTGACCCTAACCACCACAAGTGGGCTGCTTTGAACAGTGCAGCAGAAAAACCTCGCAACCCTCCCTCAGGTTCATAAATCAAGGAACTTGACAACTGGAGTGCAAGAACCGAAAGTCAACATGTATTTCACTTATAGGCACACTAACATAACTGTCATAAGTGAAGACAGATAAACTGAGGCACCCTCGGAAAAAACAAACAAACAAACAAAAAAAAAAACCCTATGGCGTTTCGATTCGAAGCTTTGTCAAGAGTTAATATCATTTTTTTTCTGCATGTTCAAATAGTTTGTGACATTTTAAACACATGTGCAAATCACACTAAATATTGGGTAGTTCATTAATTATTTAGCTATCTAATACACGCAGTATCTATCTAGCATACTTAGTGTTAAAAAAACATTTAATGAATATTCCTTTAAGATCAGAAAATGATCTTTATAGCAACCATCTAACATCTAAAAGCTCAAATTAAGACTCTTTAAGAAGGGTATTTCTGTATTGTTTTGGCATTCGAATATCCCTTCCTTACAGCTGAAGCCATTCCACTGAGTGTAGTCCATTGTCTTTTATTAGCAAACATTAGGATGCAGTCTGACTGAATGATCAGATTTCACAATATATTTTGCACCAGTCTGAAGTGGAGTTTCTATTAATGCAATTGTTTTTTGAATCAATGCTGATGGAAACTCCAGCTCTTCCATTTGGTTCCCACAGAGTCTGTTGTATAGCACTAATCAGGTATCTGTAGTTTTAAACAGTGGAAGTGGCAATTTGACCCCAGATTCTTCCTACCTTTCAATATGGACTGCAACAGTAAAGAAAGGATTTAATAGTTCAGCATTGTTTGATAGATACTGGATTGTGTTTTAGCATTTTGATTGGATTTATTGTATAATATAAAAACAAATGTGTGATCCTTTTTAATATATTTTACTTGTATGCCTTCCCTCTGATGTGGCTTCCAGCCTTTAAAACTACAGACACAGGGTTAGTGCTTTACAGCAGACTCTGTGGCAACCAAATAAAAGAGCTGCAATTTCCATCAGCATTGATCCAAAAAACGATTGCATCAATAGAAACTGCACTTCGGATTCAGGTCATCTGTTGGTGCTTTGCTAAGCAACAAGACTGCATTTTGTGTTTAACATCAGGTAAACATTTACAGAACATGCATACATCTATAGTTATACTATTATTTTTATTCAAGTAGCTATGTTTATGTTAGGCTGTGGTCATGATCCATACTAAAGAGTAATGTCAAACAATGTCTAGTTTTCAGTGTTTGAGCTGAATTTGCCATTTGGTTATTTTAAACTCAAAGCTGAAACTGTAGGTGAGCACTGCCCACAGAAACCTTTACCTTGACTAGTTTAGGTGACCCGACTCAAATGAGTTGAGTGCATCATCCCACCTCCCCAGACATCCACACTTCCCACTTGTGCTTGCCTAGTGATTTGTCCTCTTAAATTAGGATCAAAAAGAATGCATCTTAGCAATTCAATGGGGGTGCACATTAAAGCTGTGCCTAGTTCCCTGTAGTCCTCTGGATTCACCAAGAGGAACTCCATGGCTGCGAGCAGGCCACAGCCAGGACTGTGCTGGGAGTGCTGAGTGAGAATGAGCAGTACAGAAGATCATCAACACAGGCAAAGTAACCGGTGTAGTTAAAGGACTACACTTCTCCGCCCACATTCAAGATGCTTCAGGAAAGTGATACACTCCCTTCATGTACCACTCCAGCTGTCAGAATTAAAATATCGTACACAGTTAAAAATGCAGAGCAAATGACTGAAATGTGCAACATATTTCTTGATACTTATTGAAAGCATCAAGTTAAAAGAGAACTGCATTGAACCCCTGTTAAAGCTGTTCTACCTTTACAGTTTTTTTCCCTTGTCATCTCAGTAGGTATGTAAGCAATAAGACCTGACAGAGTGTGGAATATTGGTGGGGTATAGGAGTAGTGTATGAGTTTAGTACTTGTGTTACAGTTGGGTCTTACATAGGTACACCTCATCTGGGTGAGCACTACAAAGTTGTTTTTTTCCCCTTTTTCCTGTGCTATAGCTGAGCCTTAACAGTTGTACCCTATCCAGGTGAGCATTATGAACTGACTTAGTATTTTGTTTGATAGTGGAGAACTCAGAACCCATGCAAGTGGCACAGCAAATACATCATGGAATTGGCATAAATTACACTATACAGTCTCTATGCTACTTTCCACTTTGCTTATCATAGCATTAGTGTACATTTACCCTACTTGTGGTTTGTTGGTATGGCTGTGTATTTTTTTTTCTCTGTTTGAGCTGGGGTCTCTGCAACCCCTCCCACCCCCCACACACATCCCTTGTGTTAACAAATGAAAAACATGAGGGTGGGGACAGAGTCCCCCAATTCAGAGGTAACAAAAAACAACAACAACAAAAATCACACAGCTGTACAAACTGACCCCAAATAGTGTAAGTTGGTTCATAGTAGATCAGAGTAGGTGCTATCATAGCAAGGTTGAGAAAGCATGGTGTACAGCTAATGTTAATAAAACAGTGGCAGTGGGTCAGGAGTCCTCCACTAATTGCTGTATTTTGTTAATTGTGAACCTGTTGTTGAAAGTCCACATCAGCTAGTTTTAGCCTACCTAAATGGCCTGTATAGTTATGGTGTTCAGAGCGGAGTCAGTTATGTCAGCTGTGGGGTGCTTTTCTCTAGGGAAATGCTCTGTGGGTGGGGGCACAATCTACAGGACCATGGCAGAGCTCCAGGTTCAGCAGGTGGCAGCAGAAGTAAAAAATCTCAGCTGTGTCACCAGCTCAACAGGAGCCCACTTTCACACAGACCAACTGGTTCAGAGGGATGGAGGCTTTCACACAGACCCACTGGTCCAGAGGGATGGAGGTTGGTGGGGAGTAGGATGGAAAGGGGTGGCAGGGGGATCCATAAGGAGGTTGGCCAGCCAGATAGTGAAGAGCTTCACACCCCTAGAGGAGGTTCAGGCACCTGACTTGACTGGAAGGGATTCCAATTCAGAGGGAACGGGAAGGATACTGTGATGGCACCAAACGGAAGCAAGTCTAGCAGGACAGTCTTAGTGATTAGGGCTCTATTATTGGAGGAGTAGAGATAGGGTGTTGCGTGGAGGGGTTGGATAAGAAGGTGAGGATCTGGTGCCTTCCTGGTGCATTGGAGACTGGGGATTTAAACAGGATAAGGGAGGACTGTGTACAAGGATCCAGAGTTTGCTGTTGGTGCTGATATACCTGAGTACCAGTGATCTACTAAATCAGTTAATAAAGATGATGAAGCAGAACTTCACAGACTGGGGGTACATTGGTGGCACATTCAGCCTCCCTGGCCTTTTCCAAAGGCCTTCCTGTAAGGGACAGCAAGGGGAAGCATGATAGGATGAGGAGCAATATAATTGAGGAGTTTAATATATGGCTTAAGAGATGGGGCCCAGAGCAGGGGTATCAGTTTGTCGGGGATTGGGGGAAAGTCTGGGATAGAAGACTCTTCAGAGGTGATGGCCATCACCAAATGGGGGGGGGCTGTGGGCTGGGAAGAAGGTTGATGTCTATATCAGACATTTAAACTGGCTGCAGGGGAGACTAGAACTAAAGGAACGATAGTGGCTGAGGAAAGGGATCCTAGTTAGTTCTTGCCCCATGCACATGAGGGATTGTAGCAACATAACAGGTGCAAAAGGGGGCTTGTGGTGTCAACTGCACTAGGTGAGGAGACATTAGAGGTGGAATACTTGCATTTGTCTATTGATGTTTTTGTCTGTAGGAGTGTGCATAATGTATTGATATTTGTTATTGCTTTTTATATTTACTGTATTTAATTTTTTTGTATGATGTAACATCATTATGTATGTAGGGACATCATTATATATTAGCCTTGGTCAGTGACTTACCTCAATTTTGACAGTTCGAATGCAAAAATGTGCAAACACCAAAAACTAAAAGAATGAGAGGACAAGGAAAGCACAAGGGTAGTAGCAATGGATGATCAGGAGTCAGATAGAAGGGGATATGCTTAATGTCAGGAGTCTGGGTAACACAATTGGTTAACCCTAGGCACTGGTGATAGACACTGAGATATATCTGGTAGCCATCACAGAAATGTGGGCTTTGAAAATGACTGGGACCTGATGGTCCATGGATACTCATTGTTTAAAAGTGATACAGGAACATATAGGGGGACAGAAGTAGCTCTTTAAGTCAATAAGGGCATCAAGATGGTGGAAGATGGGTGCATCGGGGTAGTAATGGAGAAACTAAGTCACTGCAGGTGCAATTCATAGATGCCTCAGGCAAAAAACTGCACTTGGGGTGATTTATACACCTCATTGGCAAGAGAGAGATGGAACTCAGTGAAGATCTTGAATGAGGAGTGTCAAAGGGAAAAGTAGTGGTGATGGGTGATCTAATCTTGCCAGACATCGACTGAGGTATTCAGTGGCCAGAAGAACTTCAAGTCAGGCCTTGCCGGATGCCTTCCATGACTGTATGCTTGTATGACTAGTTAAGAAACCCACCAGGCAGACTGTAATTCTCGAAGTGGTGCTCACCAACTCAGAGGTGACTGGAACTGTGGGAATAGGGGAGCCACTGGGAACAGTGAACATAAAGCCATTTGGGTTGAATTGGCCCTTGGGTTTGGAAAACCCCAGGCAAGAGCTGAAGTACAGTTTTTCAGAAGGGTGGACATCAACAGACTGAGGGAGGTTATTGGGGAAAAGTCAGTTGTGGTGGACAACATGGGGTGGTGGGAAAGAAATGGCGAGCAAATAAGGATTGAGGCTTCTAAGTTATGCATGAGATCTGTAACCAGAAAGAAGGCACAAGAGATCATTATGGTGCAAGGCAAGATTCCGGGAAGCAGTGAGGGCAAAGAAAAATGCCTTCTAAAAGTGTAAAGAAAAGCAGCAGTGGAAGAATGGGGAGAATATGTACCGAAAAACAAGAGAGGCAAAGATTGTGGTTAGGGAGGCAACAGGAGACGCAGGACACTGTATTTCAGAGGAGGTCAAAAGCAGAGAAAACAAGTTTGTCTGATTTTGGGGGAAGAAAGGAGGGAGGTTCATATGGTTAGCAGACAGAGGTAGGGTAATAAAGGAGGACAGGGAAAAGATCACGGTCCTTAATTATTACTTTAGTTTCCTTTTCATTTAGGAATGGTGGGCCACTGCTAGATAGTGGCATCAAAACAGCCACTAAGAAGGTCCCAGAGTTAAGGCAGCTAGTCCTTACAAATAAAATGATCTGGAAAGAGCTGGCAGCACTAAATAAAGCCTAGTGACCAGATGTGTTGCATCTGACCTTACTCAGACAGCTGGCTGCAGAACTGAAGAGCACTGTGGAAGTACATGACTGGACGGCTGTCTGGTGCATTTCCACTGTTCTCTGGCTAATGTTCATTGGTTCAGTTTATATGGCCCTTCTCATCCACGGGCCATGTAAACACATCCCTTTCGTAGGACACTTGTATTTCTTGCACAACTGCAGAAGTGACTGGTGCAGTGTACAAGACAGAGGTGCCGGCTGAAAGTTCGCAACAGCTCTGAGCAGCCATATCGACTCTGACCAGAGTTTGTTAAAACTGGTGACTGTTATACTCTTTCAATTACAGGCCATTTCTCATACACCTCCCCGTAAAAAGCCCTTGAGAGAATAGTGCTTGACCAACTTGTTTCATATCTTGAACAATATAAAATAAAGTGTCCCCAACAGCATGTATTTTGGAAAACACATAGTACTGATACTGCACTAACTGAGTATTCCAATTTTGTCTTTGAGACCCTTGCTAATGGATACAAGGTTGCTGCCATCTATACCGATTTGACAAAAGCCTTTGACTTAGTCATCATAAGCTTCTTCTCTACAAACCCCATGGCCTAGGCCTGTTACAGAACACAGTCACTTAGTTCAAGCACTAACAAACTTAGAGCACTCAATGAGTTAAGATAGATGGCTCCTTGTGAGACATTAGAAATGTATCCATTGGTGTTCACCAGGGCTCCATTCTACACCCCTACTATATAGCTTATTCATAAACCACCTACCTGATGCTTTTCAATCTACAAATGTACTTCCCTGTGCAGGCAATGCTATTATCTATTCTAGCAACCCTAACCTTGGCAACCTTACCTCTGTCACCCAGGATAATTTTGAGACCCTTGAAGAATGGTTCTCCCAAAACAAATTGGTTATAAATTACAAAAGATAACTAAGACAATGCTTTTTACAAGCCCACAAATGAAGACAAGATACCCCCCTTTGTCATCCAAAATGATCTGGGACATATACTCAGACAAGTGGAGACCTTTCTATACCTTGGGGTGATCCAGGACAATGCCTTATCTCTTGCTCCCCATGTTGATCACCTTGTGTCCATGGTAAACAGAAGATTGGGAGCCTTGTACCATAAATGGGTCAGCCTTACTGCTAATACTAGATGTCTCATAGTGATAAGCTCAATACTGTCTCTGATTGACTATGACCTCCCTGTCTATGCTACTGCCTGTGACTCAATTCTCAGCAGAATAAATCTGATTTGTAATAAGGCTTGTCACTTTGTGCTTGGGGCTGACAAGCACACCCATAGCTGCACCCTCTTCACCCAAACAAATTGGTTACCCCATACCCGGAAGATTTAAGTTACAGACATGCCTGCTAGTCAAGAAGGTACTACTAGGCCTAACTCACTGCTTCCACCCTGTTGCCAAACTCTACAACACCAGGACTAGAGATGGGTGAAGTTGTCAAAATTACCTCCTTGAATTAATCTGTGAATTTAGTGCAATTTGCAGAGTGCAGAGAGATCCACGAATTGAGAAAGTTTCCCTCTGAAGTGCAAAGTTTTGCCTTCGAAGTCCAGAACTTCACTCCTAAATGACAACTTTGTTGGAGAAATTCTGCACTTCGTGGGTAAAACTTCACAATTTGTGTGTAGTCAAAGTTGCTGAGAGCAGGGAAAATGTGAAATTGTACAAATGCAAATTTTTACCACTTAGCAGCAACTTTGTGGGCAAATTAAAACTTTGCCACGTCTCTAACTAGGACCATGGCTCAGAATGCCCTTGAACTGCCTTTCCACTATACTCAGCTGTGGAAGTGTTCACTCACAATTAGGACTGCTGGCTGGTTAAATGAGTTACCAGATACCGCTCTCAATCTACCTTAGTCTGACCAGTTTAAGACAGCACTGCAGGTAACCCTAACATATTAATGCAACTGTAACTGCTAATTATCCTAATTAACGTTCTTTCTGGCATACTCTTTGAACTGTGTCAGACTCAGGCTCTGAGGTCTTGTACCATTACTTTGTTCTACACTGATTCTGTATACCTGCCTTATTGTAAAATTGTATGCCATTGATCCAGCCTATTTATTTGTACTTGTCTGACTATATTTCTACTTGTTTGACTCCATTTCACTGGAACTCACTTATTGTATTTATTATGTTGTTTTGTGATCTTTGTTATTGATGTGAAACCTCTGTAAAAGACCACTTGTGTGCAAAGGTATTCTCTGAAATTTTCAATAAATAAATAACCATACATTCACTCCCAGTCTCTCTTCCATCAAGACCAGCTCCTTCTCCACCTCACCACTTCCAAAAATTGTACTCAGTGGAACTGGCATGGTGGAATATTTATCTTCTCTTTGCCTTTTTCTGCATCCCTTTCTCATGCTTTTCTTAATGTGTTTATATGGAGTATTGATTCATAGATTCAGCATGTTGCTTGCAACTTACTTGCTGAGGACCCTTGAATGAAACCTAATGGATCCTAGAAATACAAAATTACACATATCCCCATAATGCACAGCATCATAGGATGTATATGCAAATCACCATGACATTTTAGGTTGGTTCAGCTTTAAGCAGAAATGCAGGGTGCCAAAGGGCTTCTCACACAATCTGAAAATGGTGCAAACAGAAGACACAGACATGTGCTTCACCCTACTTAGGACTCAACAGTGTACCTGGTCCATATGACACCCCAGGGGAAATGAACCTGCACTAAGTTGGTCTTATGGGTTTGGTCATGGTGAGCCACTCCCCCCCAAAAAACAAGCTAAAAGACAAAGAACCTCAGTGTAAAAGCACTGAGGCAAGAGTTACCCCATAGGGCATAGGCCATAAAGCCAAGATTACAAAGAAATACAAAATCACACATGCCCCCATAATGCAAAGCATCATGGGATGTCTGTAGAAATCACCATGGAATTTTAGGCTGGTTCAGCTTTAAGCAGGAATGCATTGTGCCAAAGGTCCTGCCTCTCACACAATCTGTAAAGGGTGCAAAGAGAAGACATAGACACATGTTTTGTCCTACCTAGGACTCATCAGTGTGCCGCATCTGTATGACACCCCAGGGGAAATGAACCAGCCCTAAGTTGCCCTATAGCTTGTTTTTTGTTTTATGGGAGGGCTCACTATGACCCTAACCCATAAGACCAATATAGGGCTGATCTATTTTCCCTTTGATATCATACCAACGAGGCACACTGATACATGTGTCTGTGTATTCTGTTTGCGACCTTTGAAGATTGTGTGAGAGGCTGTTTAGCACAATGCATTCCTGCTTAAAGCTGAACCAGCCTAAAATTTCATGGTGATTTGAATATACATCCTATGAGGCTTTGTATTATGGGGGTATGAGTGAGTTTGTATTTTTTGAAACTTGGCTTTATGGCCAATGCCCTTTGAGGTAAGCCTTGCCTCAATGCTTTTACACTGAGGTCCTTTGTCTTTTAACTTGTTTTTTGTTTTATTTTGGCTCTGCCTAGGAAAATACTTAGCAAATAATATCACTAGATCACATAATTTTAAATTGAAAAGTTCAGTAAGCAGAACAACCAGACGGTGTAATGTTTTCACACAGAGAATCCCTTCTATCTGAAACTCTTTACCATAACATAACACCGTTACAAGTGATAATGTTGAACTATTTAAAAGAAAACTCGATCAATACATTGGGCATAAGAAATACTCTTTCCACTGTTAGAGATTTAATGGTTGCAAGTTCATTATGGGCTCCAGCCTTCAGAACCTGTATTTATCTATGAAAATATGATACTATAAAACCATGACCCATACTCATAAGATGACTTAGGGTTGGTTCATTTCCCCTGGGGTGTCATACAGATGAGGCACTCTGATGAGTCCTGGATAGGATGAAACACGTGTCTGTGTATTCTGTTTGCGACCTTTGCAGATTGTGTGAGAGGACCTTGGGCACCATGCATTCCTGCTTAAAACTGAACCAGTCTCCTTGTTTCAGTGCTTTTGCACTGAGGGTCTTTGTCTAATGGATCCTAGCAGACCACGGACCTCAGGTTGATAAAGCATGGTTTACAGGAAACAAAAAGGAAGGGGTTGAGTTAGGGGAGAGGTTAGGTGAAGGAATATCTGTGAATGATGAATGGTTATGAAGCAGTGACTTCAGTTCATAAAGGGAAGGGGAAGAGTGAAACCAAAGAAGAGGGTTCCTGTAAGAGAATGTAGATTGTCCTGCATTGATCTTAGGGCAAGGAGGGAAAACAAGGGGCATGAGGAAGAGTGAATAAAGAGGGCAGAATAAGTGGGAGGAGAAGGTAAGGAGAAAGTTGAGGGAGGAGGGGAGAGATGCCTTCCCTGAAGGGAGAGAGACATCAAATTAAATAGTGTAGTGGTGGAAGCAAGAATGATAGTTAATGGCAAAGTAACAGAACACATGAAAGGATTGGCCCAGTCTGGCTGGGGAGGTCTAAGGGTGGCACATACTATAGACTATGTCCTCATGGTAAAACACCAGGTGGAACATTGTGATAGGGTTGGCTGATCTAAATCTGTGTAGAGAGTTGAAATTCTGAGGGAACAGTATTCTGTGCAAGTTGGAAAATTTAGTGAAATTCCATCTGTCACAAAATTCCAACATTTTGCATGCTAAATGATTTTTATGGATTAATAATGTATTAACTACTGATTTTTTTCTGCACTTCACAGAATAATATTCTGTGGTTTATGTAATCTGTGGAAAATTATTCCACTGTTTACACAAAAATGCTTTTCTTAATTCTGCAGACTTCATTCTAAAAAGCATTTCAGAAGAAGGATTGCCATTCCTCACAAATTCTCGTAGTGTAATTCCACATTCTGCACAGCTGTAGTTTTCCCTTTACTCTCCCCATCAGTTTCAGGACCCAAGGGGGATTTGTCAGGGGCTATGATGGGATCGGAACAAGGATTTGGCAAGATGTGCCATTTAAGGGTTGGCCTTTAAGACAATAGTGCAGGGAGACCTGTAAACTTGTAGTCAGACCTTAATTCTATAACTGGGGGCAGCTGCAGGATGAGACAGTTGATACACTCTAGCCAGAGCTGATAGGGCTGTGAAGAGCTACCAAATGACTACAGTTACAACATGAGCATAGAAACTATGCAGTGCCTTAGTGTAACTTGACTATTTTTTGGAGGTATTGCACCAAATGTTTAACATGGCCTTTTTGGGACCCCTCCTTATTAAGAGTGCCAGTGTCATTTTGTTCACTTGACCCAAAAGGTGATTTCGCAAAGCAAACGCACTATATTTTAATATTCAGTAACTGCTAGCAAACTTGACATTAGGTTGGGGAACTTTGCAAAGCTTCAGGAAGTGTGACATACACAGATTTTTACCAACATCACTGGCAAACTGTAAATGTACAATATCTCTATCGCCAATAAAAACACATTCCCTTTACGAGTTTTTGTTTTGAAAGAGATTATTTTTGCTGTTGTACATGACATGGTCATAACAACAAGTATACATAGTATTTACGAGTTAAATATTTAAAATGCACACTACACATTGAAGTAGTATGACTATTGAGAAGCAATGGTCAAATATGGAAAATATCCTGACATTTTTTTCCATACTTTCACTCAAATATTATTTTGCATAAACATTTCAGATAGCAATTAATTATTTTCTTGTTGGCACCGTAAAATGCTGTTCAGTCACAGTCATCAAAAACTGCTGCTAATTCAGTCCGCTTGAATTTATTTAGTCAGAGTACATGCTGCTGCTGCTGCTGTGTGTGTGTGTGTGTGTGTGTGTGTGTGTTCATGTGTGTGTGAGCATGCAACCTGTCACTGTAGATAAAATGCTATTGTCCCCAGTTCTGGTAATCTCTCACCATTCACCAGGACTAAATGCAGACAGTGTGCAAACCAAGCACTTACTCTGCCCCCACACTGTAGCTGTCTCTATGGATTATCCAAGGGTTAAAAGCCCAAGTGGTGTCAGTCCCTTACCTCTTACTAGCACTAAATCCATCACAGTGTGGGTAGGTTTGCACTGAGCCTGCCCCACATAGTACTGTACCTGTGGACAAACCAAGGGCTTGATTTACTTTTACCAGCACTAAATTCATCACACTGGGTGAGTGGGGTGGGGGGGCTGCACAGTACCTGTCCCTGTGGATAAACAAAGAGCTTTAGTTTACCATCTAGTGCTATCTCAACTGTACCTTGTATGAGCAATGAGAAGACAAGTCAGCAGTGAACCTGATTCTGTGGATAAACAGAGGTGTTGTAAGTCCCCACCTTTCACTAGCACTGGATAGCAAATATTAAAAGAATGAATAAAAAAATATATAAAAAAAACCAGAAGAAAATTGTCTCAGATCCCAAAAAACTTACGTTTGTCAGTAAGGGGCAAGAGAGCTAACAAAAGTGCAGCTGAACTATCTGTAATCTGACACTGTAGTCTGCCTGACTGTTTCAGAGCTTCAATATATTCCAGTATAACAGATAATGAGTTAACCCCTAGATTACTGAAAGAAATAGAATAAATCTATTAGTCTGAGCTGGACAGATGCTCAATCTGCAGCCCTGCAAAGGTTTACTTGAGTGACTAGAAACAGCAGTTTCAAAAGTTTTTTTTTTTTTTGGTTAATATCCTGAGAAGTTTGGAGGTACAATACAGTAGCATCCCCCCTCCTTTCAGATGACTTTAACAAAGGGCAGCAAATAGCAAAAATCAGAGGGGGAGTGCACTATTTTCAGCTGTGGAGGAATATTTCCAAATGTCCAAAAAAGGAGTTCCACGATCAGCCATTTTTAGTGCTACAATCTGATCCCAATAGGGCTGCAGGCTCCACACTCAGCCCTAAACATAGCATGCCTCAGTACGAGAGAAGGTTTTTCTGGAATCTACAGTGAGGGAGAGGTAATTCCTGTGGAACACTGAGCTGAAGTGGAGCTTTGAAAGAATTAGTGGCTGAATGTAAAAGGGAAGATTAAGCCAGAGGCAGGCAGGGTTGGGAAAGTCTGCCTGGAGGCTTGATTGAAAGTAAGGAGAAGCTGATGAAAGCTTTGAGAGTGAACCAATAAGGTATAGGCTGAATTGGGGCCCTAGAGTTAGTGGCCAGAAGCGATAAAGAAAGTTTCAAGTAAGAGAGAAAATCAATTCGGTATAAGCTTACTTGGGGCCCTAGAGTCAGTGATCAGAGAAGATCAGGGAGGTGTACTTAATTCCTACTCTCTAAAGAAGTATAATTGCTGTGAGACATATTTTATGACAACAGGACTGTTACCAAAGTGTGAAATAAGTGGCATGGCCTGAAAAGTTCAGCTCAAGCTCCATGTTGAAATTCAATAAAATGCTAAAAATCATCTTTATTTTGCAACTGTTTAGTGAAAAACTTTAACAGCTGCAGTGGAAGGTGCCTTTCACCAAACATTGGCATGGGTTGTATTTAACAGAAGAGACTTCAACTGCAACCAACCTCAAAGGAAAAAAGACTGAATAAGGGGAGTGTCCCGGTCCAGTCTTGGATAGTGTAAGCCAACCACCAATGCCAGCATAATCTCCTACTGTTAATGATGCCTGCAAATTTAAATCACCAGTGCATTGTTTAGTCTTTTACTATTGAATGGCGCCACTTTATACAGCTAGCTTGCTTGTAACAATGCAATTGACAGTTCTCCTGGATTCAGCTACGCACCACACTTAGGGGTAAAGCATCACTCTAACAATTTCCTTTGTTCTCATTGCTGCCTGTGTATGTTACTGTAGCATGTCATTTACTGTGTAGCCTCTTACTGCTAGTTTAGTCTGAAACCTGTTGTTGCCCCCTATTTGCTGTAGCCTGAATCCCTGCCACACCTTGCCTGTGCTTTAAACAATTACTGTTTGGTAGACTTAATTACCTTTTTTAGGGCAGGCCTGCCTGTTCTATTGCTGTCATATCTTGCCTGTGCTCTAAGCTAATTACTGTTTGCTAGACTCAGTAATATATCCTATTCTAGGGTGGGCTTGCCTGTATGATTCCTTGCCTGCATATGCTGTTGCTACGTTGTTGTTAAAGCTGACTTTTTACTAGTCAAAGCCTGCTATCCTGCCTATGATGGGCCTGAATTTGTATTTGGCTTCCAGTGTAAGCATTGCTGATTTATTTCACATAGGGTTAGTATTTCCTTGAATCTAGGCAATTAATTTTCTCCCTCAGGCTTAATAATCACCCATTTCCAAAGGGAGACTTTCATTTTGGGGCTTCATCCCTGGTTCCTATTTTGTTGCCCCTGTACCAGTAACATGGACTTTGTCCCACTATGCAACCAGCAGGTCCCACAACCATTATATTCTCCCTCCTTCTAGGCCTCTCATTTGTATGTGATTGCTGTGCCCATATTCTTGCCAGGAACTTCATAGCTCAAAATCTTCACTCCTCCTCCACACAGTTGAGTTACCCACCTCCCCACCCCTCCATCTTCCTTCCTGGCTCATCTCTTATCTTTCCTTGTTTATCTTGAGAAGAAACAGTGCCACCTACTGGGTGCCTTTATGTCCTCACTTAGGATCATACCTCAGTCGCTTTCTAGGGGACTCAACCATAATCTTTTGATTCCAATTCTACTACTTTGACTTGAAGGAGACATCGAATCAAACCCTGGTCCAACCTCTGCCCAACTAAATCATACTAATCCTCTTTCAGCAAGTGGCCATAGGCTAGGGACTGCCATTTAAACATCTATAGCATGTGGCATTCTCTCCAAAATGCAAGAGTTAGAAGCCTGGCTAGCCTTCTACAACCCTGATGTCATAGGTATTACTGAGACATGGCTGAAGCCATCCACTCCAGACTCTAGCTGCCAATTCAGGGGCTATACAATTTTCAGACATGACAGACTGGATAAGAAAACAGGTGGTGGGGTGCTCATGTTTTTCAAAGATCATCTAACCATCTCAGTCATCTCAACCAGTGACTCAGCTGCTTCATCTCCAGAATGGATCATTACAGAACTGATCCTCAGGTCCATGAAGAAATTGTATTAGGGGTGTGTGTAAATCCTCATAAGGGTGGTATGAATGGTCTTGCCCAACTAAGTAGTGAGATTAGCCAGTTGTCACCTTCAAGGGACCTTATAATGGTTGGCGATTTCAATCCCAACTGGCTTATTAGAAACATAGAAACATAGAATTTGATGGCAGATAAGGATCGCTTGTCCCACCCAGTCTGCCCATTTCCCTACCTAATGGATAAGCTGCAGATCCTAGTTAACCAGCAGCCTACTTCTTCCTACCCCCACCCCCTAGAATTGTCTTATGACTGTCCCATGCATGCTTGAATTCCACCACTGGTTTTGACTCCACAACCTCCTCCAGAAGGCCGTTCCATGCATCCACAACCCTCTCTGTAAAAAAATACTTCCTTAAATTACCTCTGAGCCACCCCCATCTTCAAATTGTGCCCCTTGTTCTTGCACACCTCTTTTTTTGAAAGATGCTACCCTCTTGGACTTTGTTGATTCCCTTGAGGTACTTGAAAGTTTCTATCATGTCCCCCTCTCCCTCCTTTCCTCGAGGCTATACATATTAAGCTCCTTAAGTCTCTCTTCATATGTCTTCTGGTGCAGACCCTGCACCATTTTAGTTGCCCTCCTCTGGACAGCTTCCATCCTGTCTATGTCTTTGTGGAGATTGGGTCTCCAGAACTGCACGCAGTACTCCAGATGGGATCTCACCAGCTGTCTGTACAGAGGGATAATAACTTCCTGTTTTCTACTGGTGATGCCTCTCCCTATGCATCCCAGTATCCCCCAGCCCTCCTTGCTGCCCTCTCACATTGCTTGCCCACCTTTAGGTCATCTGGTATGACTACCCCCAGGTCCCTTTCCATTTTTATTGTTGTTAGTATCTCACCCCCCATTGTGTACTCTTCCCCTTGGTTTTTGTTTCTTGGTGCATTACCTTGCACTTCTTAGCATTGAATCAAAGCTGCCACACATTTGACCATTCCTCTTACCTTACCAAGTCCCTTCTCATCCTTTCCACCCCACCTTGTGCATCAACTCTGTTGCAGATCTTTGTGTCATCTGCAAAGAGACATACTTTTCCTTCCAGTCCCTCTGCAATGTCATATAAAGACATTGAAGAGGACCAACCTAATACTGAACCTAAATACCCCACTAGTAACCCCCTTTCTTCAGAGTGGACTCCATTTACTATTACTCTCTGTGTCCTATTCTCCAGCCAATTCTTTACCAAGGCTGTCATCTTGGGACCCACTCCCAGGCTGGCTAACTTGTATATTAATCTTTTGTGTGGGACTGTGTCAAATGCCTTGCTAAAGTCCACAGCCCCTCCCTGATCTACTACTTTGGTCACCCAGTCAAAGACATCTATCAGATTCGTCTGGCATGACCTTCCCACTGTGAATCCTTGCTGCCTTGGGTCCTGTGCCCCTCTGGCCTCTAGATACTTGACAATTCTTTCCTTCAGAAGTGATTCCATCATTTTCCCTATCACTGAGGTTAAACTAACAGGTCTGTAGTTTCCTGCTTCTGCCTTGCTCCCACTTTTGTGAAGGGGAATCACATCTACCCTCCTCCAGTCCTCAGGTACCACCCCATCCTCCCATGATTTGTTAAAGAGGGTAGTCAGTGGTGTAACTAGTTCTACCCTTAGTTCTATTAGAATTCTGGGATGAATCCCATCAGGCCCCATTGCTTTGTCCACCTTCAGTTTCAAGAGTTCTTCAAAACCCTTTCTTCTGTAAATGGGAGGTATCAACTCTGTATACAAGTGTTTCTACTGTTTGTTTTAGGTACCTCCACTCTTCATTTGTAAATACTGAGCAAAAATATTTGTTTAGTATCTCTGCTTTTCACAGTCACCTCTGCCCACCCTCCCTCCCTTTATTAAGCCTCACAATCCCTCCCTTGGTCTTCCTTCGCTCCCTGATGTACCTATAAAAGGTTGTATCCCACTTCTTAACTGAGCTGGCTATCTTTTCCTCGGTTTGGGCCTTTGCTGTTCTGACTGCCTTCCCAGCTTCCTTTTGATTTAACTGATACACTTCTCTGTCCTGCTCCTTCTGTGATTCCTTGTACTTCCTGAATGCTTTCTTTTTCTCTTGAACCTTCACTGCCACTTCCTTTGAGAACCATAGTAGTTTCTTACATTGTTTTGTTTTGTTTATTTGCTTCACATAAAGGCTTGTTACCTCTGAGATGGCAGTTTTTATTATTCCCCATTGTTCTTCCACCCCTCCTTGCTGCCCATTTGCTGGTGCATTCCTTAGGCACTCACCCATATTGGCAAAGTCAGCCCTTCTAAAGTCCAGTACTTTGTGTTTGTATGGCTTGACTCTATTGCTGTGTTTATTGTGAACCATACTGTTCGATAGTCGCTAGTTCCCAGATGGCTACCCACTTCTACATCTGTGATCCTCTCTCCATCTCCATTTGAGAGAACCAGGTCTAAGATTGCTCCCTCTCGAGTGGGCTCCAATACTAGTTGTCTAAGGCATGCCCCCTGTAGGGCATCTAGAATAACCCCACTCTTCGAAGTGGCTGCTGCAACTGCACTCCAGTTAACATCTGGCATATTCAGATCACCCATCAGCAATATCTCCCCTTTTTCTGCCATTCTAAGTATACTTTCTATCATTTCCTTGTCCATTTCCTCCCCCTGAGAAGGGAGTCTGTATACAACCCCTGTGCGGATTGTGGTGCCATTGCCTGTCTCCAAATTTACCCACAGTGCTTCTTCTCCTCCCTGTTTACCCTTTTGTTCTGTTGCTTTGATTCCTTCCCTTATGTAAAGAGCTACTCCTCCTCGCTTTTACCCTCCCTGTCCCTCCTGTAGATAGTATATCCTGGTATGTTTACGTCCCAGTCATGGTTTTGTGTACCATGTTTCTGTGACTGCCACAATATCCAGATGTTCCTCCTCCATCAAGGCCACTAATTCAGGAAGCTTGTTACCCAGACTACGGGCATTGGTACTCATTGCTCTCCATTTTTGATGGCTTTACCTTCTGTTGCAGCATCCCCACTGACCTTTCAACCTCGGTCATTTCTCATTTAGTACCATGTTTTGTAGGGAGGCTGGGATTTTCCTACTGCTTATCAGTGCCTCACACCTTGACTAGTTTAAAAGCTTGCCAATGAAGCATTTAAACCGATTGCTCAAAAGACTTGTTCCCTTCCTGGACAGATGCAGACCATCCTGCCAGTATAGGCTGGTGTCCCTCCAGGTGGAACCCCAGTCCACAATGAAACCATACTCCTGTGCTCCACACCATTTTTTCAACCATTCATTAAACTGCATGGTGAAAAGTACCCTCGCCTCACCCATGCCATTGACAGGCAGCACCTCTGAGAAGGATACTGTGTGTGCTACTTGTCTTAGGCCCCTCCCCAACTCTACAAAGTCCTCCTGCTCTGCTCTAATCTCATGATGAGCCAAGTAATTTGTCCCTAGGTGGGCAATGATGTCCAACTCAGACTCCCGTGCAGCTGTTCTCATGTTCCTGAGGATGCGTTTCCTGTCCCTCCAAGCCATGGCACCAGGCAGGCTCCTTACTTCAGTTTTCCCTTTTCCTCCCAGTTCTATCCCCCTAAAAATTGAGTCCCCCACCAGGAGCTGCTTCCTTTCCGTGTGGTGTCCTCTGCCTCCTTCCTGTGGGTCTCCCTTGTGACAGTTGTCCTCAGCATCCTTTGTCTCCTCTGTGGGTGTATCCATAGGGGAGCTATGCTCCCCCAGAATGGTGTATGGATTGTGGAGTGGAACAACTGACTGGGTGTGCCTCTGTTCCACCATCATCACCCTCCCTGAGCCCACTGTGGTCCAACTGCTGTGCTTTCTTCGCAACCTCTGAGGTAGTGGTGGTGGCTCTGGTGCTCCCTGGATAGGGGAGGTTCCCTTCCTACTTTCCAGTGTGGCCTGGGGGAAGGTTCCCTTACTACTGTCCAGTGTGGCCTGAAGACGGGCAATGTCCTCCCTCAGAGCACAGAGTTGTCTGCTAATAGGGCAGCATCTCAGC
The DNA here is from genome assembly GCA_016271365.2 of Neoceratodus forsteri. NCBI lineage: Eukaryota > Metazoa > Chordata > Ceratodontiformes > Ceratodontidae > Neoceratodus > Neoceratodus forsteri. The sequence continues at coordinate 667,722,703 of CM028135.1, read as the reverse complement.
CTCTAGAAAGACTCCCAGAAGACTGCTGCCCCACAGCCATTACATCACACTACTCCCCATGTGTTTATCTACTTTGTGTGTGTGTGTGTGTGTGTGTGTGTGTGTGTGTGTGATTGGTTTGTTATATAGAAATATATGTATTATACAATGTCTATGCTTATATTGTCCATGCAGTGTGCTAGAGAGGATATGACAGTGATATGCACCTTGCACTCTTGAGGAAATGATGTCAGAACCCCAGGTATAAAGGAACTATTGCCAGGGGTGGGCGGGGGTGAGGTGGGCGGGGTTGGGCCTAAACATGCCCCTGACAAAACAATCAGCTAAAAGCTCTGACCCACCACTGCGATGAGTGCCTTCCTGTCAGCAAGATGCCCTACACAACAATTTGACAGAGAAAATACCCTGCTAATCAAACAGAGAAAAATCCAGGCATCCAAGTCAGACACAGGTAAACCTCCCCAGCCCCAAAACAGCCTGGTGGTTTGTGCTCTGAAAGCAGTCAGCCCCAAAATAAGTCAGCTGTGCTTTAAACTCTTCCTGCACTGAAAATCTTAAGAATTGTAACAAAAGCAAAGCTAGATCCACCTCCCTCTGTTGCTTGAAAGACTGTCTTTCCTGATAATTCTAAGTTCCTTATTTCACCTTTCAGTTAGCAGTAGCTTCCACCTGCAGAATATCTGCTACAAACCAAAAAACAATTGTAAGGTTCACCTCCCCTCTGTTGTGAGCACAACTCACTTTCTTGCAAATCCTATGTTCAGTATTGCAGCTTCCAGCCAGAGGTAGTTTCACCTAAAGAATATTAGCTGTTCTGATGAGTTTGCTATAAAACACTTGCTTATAATACCGTTGTTCTCAGGTCTATAAGACTCGTCCAAAGCTATTGGCTGATAAGTAGCTATGATGTAAGCACTTCCTGACACAGTCTGGCCTGGTCTTTTAAGGCACACACAGATAAACACAAAAAACAGTATCCACCTCTGGGGCACTGCCTAGGTCAAATACACAGCCTGTACCTGCACTTACTTCAGGACTTATGACAAATTCTTAGCCAAGGGTTTAAACTCTTCCTGCACTGAAAATCTTAAGAATTGTAACAAAAGTAAAGCTAGATCCACCTCCCTCTGTTGCTTGAAAGACTGTCTTTCCTGATAATTCTAAGTTCCTTATTTCACCTTTCAGTTAGCACCTGCAGAATATCTGCTACAAACCATAGACAATTGTAAGGTTCACCTCCCTCTGTTGTGAGCAGAACTCGCTTTCTTGCAAATCCTGTGTTCAGTATTGCAGCTTACAGCCAGAGGTAGCTTCACCTGAATAATATTATTAACCAGCAGATTGCATACGTTAAGCTCCTTAAGCAACTGAACCTCTCTGAGATCATCTCCTCCCCTACGTGGCTAAATTCTAAATTCTTCAATCACTCCCTACTCAACGGGATCCTAACAAATAGAAAGGATAGGGTCAGATTTGCAGGGGTGCTGTCCGACTCCATCAGCAACCACTCCCTAACCTACTGCACATGGTCTTATTGTAACTGTCATCCCCCATCTAAGACAATATCTTTCAGGGACTTCTCTAAATTTGACATGGTCAAACTTTGCACTGTTATTTTGGCAGTAAACTGGTCCACACTTTACTTGATAAACCAACATAGACTCAGCCCTTTGATTCCTCTTGGCCACTGTGTCTTCAATGCAGGACAAGCACTTTCTGGTCACCACCCATCAACTCAGGGGAGGGAATTCTAGATGGCTCAACAAAGAGATGCTGTCACTAATGAAAGAGTGGGACACTTTATGGGCTACAATAAAATCCTCTCTGACTTCTGCAAACTGGAAAAATTACTGAAGACTTCGGAATCTCTGTAAGCAGGAGTCTAAACTCCTGGTTCCATGTCATAACGGTGATGGCACAAAGACGATCGCTGTTAGGGTGCGTGTTTTTCACCCGAAAATCTATTTCAGCAATGTACACCCCCGGTGCACAGGAAAACAGTGCCTGGGACTTAGGTTTTATATGTTCATGTGGGGGGCTGTGCCTCCCGCACCCCCTCCACTAAAGGATTCTGAACTCCAGGGGGGTGCATGCCAGGGCTATGTACAAAACCTGGATTAAAAAATTCGGGCCTGGCACACAAAAATATAGGTGAACCCAGATCCAAACATGGAACCCTCACAGCTTTAGACTGCCACCCACCCACCAAACTACAGGGCCTGCTTGGCAGCCCCACACCAACCACACCAGGTCAATCCACTCATCAAGCTTGCTCCCCCCCACATGCATATACATATCAATCAATCAATCAAATCAATCAAACATAAAGCGACGTCCTGTCACTATACAAGCGAACCTCCCCATCCGGTCCCATTCCTCCATGGTAGCCCTGTCGACATGCGCCAAGATTGAGTCGCCATTTTATAAAAAGCTCTTAATTGGTGACACCCATGTCACGGGCCACCAAACTCCTTAAAGCCTCCTTCCTCAAGAACCAACAGAAACACAACCTAGGCAACCCTACAGTAGGATCTGGACCTCTGTAAACTCCTTTATCAAAGCCAGTCCCAAGCTGAATACTATCAACTTGCTTATGGATGATGGGCTTCAAACTGAGCCATCAATAGCTGCTGATGCCTTGAACAACAAATTTGCTAATCTGGATGCCTACCTTGCTAAACTCCCACCGAAGGCTGATTCCCCAGTCCTTGTGAGTCAGAGAACCGAGTTGACTGGTTGCCTTCCTTTCTGCTTTAAAGCTACCCTTCCATCAGAGGTCCGATGTCCCCTCTGGGCCCTATCCAGCTTAGGTAGTGCTGTGAGTGACGGTCTCTGCCCTTGTTTCCTAAAGTTGACTGCTATTTTTATTGCCAAACCCCTCTCTATCCTATTCAACCTATCCCTTTCTACCTCTTCCCCTCTTCCATTCCCCTGCTTTTGGAAACAGACCAGAGTTGTTCACCTCTTTATGTCAGACAACCCCAAACTCCCAGATGATTACTGACCAGTATCCATACTCTCTCACGTAAGCAAGATTCTCGAAAATATTGTCTTTCTGGAAATCTCTGATCATGTTTCAAAATACAGCCTACTGTCTCCTGACCAGCATGGTTTTTGAAAGGGCTGCAGCACTACCACTGCACTGGCTCACTTCACCAATCATGTCCTAAGGGAAATGGATGATATCAAACTCACTGAGGGAATCTTTGTTGATCTCTCTAAGGCTTTTGACTTAGTAGATGATGATATCCTCCTCCACAAATGTTATTCTTATGGCTTTTCACCCAGGCACCTTGGAGTGATTAAGAAATTACCTAGTGAACAGATCCAAAATGGTCCATATTGGTGGGGTTGTATCCAGCCTGCTACAGGTGCATGGTGGAGTCCCACAAGAGTCCATACTTGGACTAATCCTTTTCTGTCTTTTCATTAACCCCCTACTTGATGATTGATCCAGCTGCCATAAGATCATCTATGCAAATGATCTAATCTTTTGTGGCAAAAGTGAAATAGAGAGAGACCCAACCAAGATGGCTGTTTAGTCCATGAGCTCAACTGAGCTGTCACAAATTAATGTGATCATTGCATGAGTTTTAGCCACAGATCAATTTTGATTGACTAAGGTCCAGTAGAACAAGTTGTCAGGAGTCTGCCGATCCTATCCAAAACAACTCCAAGTGAAGTTTTGTTATTTCTGTACGGGGGTTTGTCTTGTACCTCAGGACGAAAGCGCTCAGTGAGGAGAAGTGGAAAAATGCTGGTAAATGAACAGCAAACCAAAACAGCAGTGATTCAGCTGGCATCAGAAAATCCAGAGATACTAGAAATAAAAAGCATGCTGAAAGCCCTCATTGTGGATATCTCATGATTCAGCAGTCTGTAAAGGCAGTTGAGCAACATGTGGAGGCAGCAGAATGAAGGACTGCGGATAATGATTTTTTTTGCTATGCAAGTCAAATCTAAAGCAGTAAGACAGGAGGCGCCGATAGCAACTATGGTGAGGAAAACAGCTCAGCTTTGGAACAAAGTGGACAACCTCAAAAACAGAGATTGTCACAACAATATTCATATTGTGGGGTCCTAGAGGGATCAGAGAACTCAATTATGAATGACTTTGAGCAAGGTCTGATTCCTAAACTAATAGATTTGTACTGGGATGGCCCACTAGAAGCTGAACCCTCCTAAGGACACTAGTGCCAAAACCAGCTTGAGGAGCTCCACTGTGCCCAATACTAGCCTCCTTCCTCAGGAATAGCAGGAAAGAAATTATGTTATGGAAAGCAAGAGAGAAGAGCCCTCTTTATTGGAATGTGCACAGAGTCTACTAGTTTCAGGACTTCTCTCAGGGAAATAGCAGATTATCACAAAGCTTATGCCTCAGTAAAGAAGGACTTGGCCAGAGCTAACATACAATACTATTTGATGTATCCTGCCACTTTAAAAATTAATTGGGCTTAGAAATGGTTCTTGTTCCCCACCCCTCATGAAGCAGCTGCTTTTTTTGCCAAGAATATCAGGGGTCAAAGGGACCGAGCTGATAGAACCAGAACATTGTGAAAGCCCTCAGGACAGACCCAGATCAGCAGCAGGGCCACTTTCACAGTTCTCTCAAGGCAAACAACAAGCTCTGCCAGGTTGGGAGAGCAAGACAAATGGCAGACAGTTAAACATAAGAGATCTCATCTGTGAGACAGCATCCCAGACAAGAACCCACAAAGCAAGTCTATATCACCCAAGTCACGGCTGAGGAATTGAATTCAGAGCTCAAGACATCCATCCCCAGGGTTGAGTACCCCATCATGGGGGGAAGGAACCACCATACAAGCTGCACAATGAGCTGCAGACTTCATTCAAGGAGCAAGTGAATTTGTAGTATCCCGTGACATTAACACTGGGAAATGGGTGCCTACAATAACGGCAATCCACTCCCCAGTGGATTTCAGGGACAGCTATGGGAAGGTAGGGTGGCCTGATGGGGGGATGGATGCATATATAGAGACAGGATGTTGCTATGCATACATGCACGGGGGAGCGGGCATGCACTGTGAGGGGGCTGGAGGGTATGTGAGGGGTGGTGCCACGGTGGGTTGCCAAGCCGACCCCATGGTGTGGTGGGTGGGTTCACAGCATTGCTCATCTGGGTACGTTTTTGTTGCGCCTGGCCCAAACCTTTCTTTTTTATGTTTTCACCCCCTTCCCCAACATGCACCCCCTGGAGTTGAGAATCCTTAAATGGGGGGGTGCAGGGGGTTCCCGGCACCTTTTTGCTGTGTGCTGGGGTGTCAGAGTGCTGAAAATTTATTTTGGCACTCTTGACTTCTAGATAATGGCGATCGTCTTTAGGCTTTCACCATTATCACATAGAACCGAATTTGTGGGTGACTGAGTCAAAAGATGCAGAGGATAGGGACTACTATTTTCCTGCAGAAGAAGGATTATTGGTACAACTGAGTTGGGCCTCCATTGCAGAAGGGGATGTGGAGAATGTGAAACAGAAAAAGAACAATGTGGGACTCTCATTGCTTGATAGCAGGCCCACCCGTTGATCGTCACTATACTGTGTACTGGCAATTGCTTGGATGCTTGATGACTGGACTGTCATGCTAGCTGCTTAAAGACTCTGTGCTGATAAAGGACTTTTTGGGGGGGTAATAGATGTATTTATCTCTCTGATTTCTGCTCTAAACTTAACTTTGCTTTGTTATATCTCTTTTTCTGCTCTTATCTCAGATGCCTGTCCTGTTACTTTTCCCATATTCTTATATTTTTTGTCTTTTTTTAATGTACTTAACCTAAACTTTTTCCTCCTAGCAGGTTTAAATTGGCTTTAATTGTGGTGTGATAAACTGGGTCTCTTGTGTTTACTATGGTGGTACTGGGGTTGGGTGGTAGCTGGGTAACTGGCTCTTTTTGCATTTTATGCATACCTCTTTTTAAATTTTCAAGGTGGGTCTTTATCTTGGTTAATTGTGATGAGAACAGGGAAGGGCAGCAGGGATTGTGAGGTAAAAATGGACACTATGCTGCTCTTCAAGGACTCAGCTGTAAACCTTGGTGGGGGGGAGGTCGTGGTTTTACTGGTGCTGCCAATGGATGTGCAGATATGATCCAAAGCCAGGCATGGCTGACACCCTCTAATTGAATTTGCAGTCCTCTTTTCCAAACTGCAGTCAGAAAGAAGGTAAATTCTGGTAGTGGTGTTAGCTTTGCTTGACAGTTTTGATTTGGACCTGAATGAATGAGCAGAGTAGTGTAATACCTAGCAGCTGGTATGAAGTAATGGTCCTGTGATAAATAAACCCTTTCAACTTTTAGAATGGGTCTTTTGGGCCAGACAAATTGGGATCCCTTAAAGGATCATACAGGTGGATGGGGGTGAAATACTCGGGCTCTGTGTATTTTCATTTTGGAATCATTCTCATTGTATTCCCCATGGACCAAAGAGACAGATCTGATGTCACAAAAATGAGGTTTCAATGGTGTCCTAGTTCTAGTAAAAGGGAGATCGTTGGGTATACCTTTGTTTCCGGGATGGTAATATGGTTGTAAAGGATATTCAGACCAACTTGCAGGTGGTGACATCACCTGGCTGGCAAATGTGGAAAGAGACTAACTAGATTCTAAACCAGGGGAATCACTTAAATTGGGGTACTCCTGACCAATGTAAGGGGAATGCTAACAGGGTTCCCAGCATTTTAGGGCCTCAGGATTTACACTGAATATTTAAGGAGGTGTGGGGAAGGAGGGGACACCGAACCACAGTGCTACAGACACCCAGAGGAGGGGAGCTTATCCGGAGGTCCTCAAAAGGTAGGGTATAGTACATTGGAGGGTGATACCCAAGACAAACTTCTAACTAATTACTACAGAGGAGAAATGGGGGCGGTTGGTGTGGAGGAAGATAACACATGATTTCCAAACTCCACTTGCAGAGGATGGATTTTGTTAACCACCTCCCCACACACAGATACGCATTAAACATCCCAGAACATGCGAGTGGGGTAATCTTGCCACTGGGGTAGTGGCCAGAGTACTCATGGTGATGACCACTCCTATTGAAGTTTTCCTTATCCCCCACCAAACCACCCTCATACTCCCAAAAGTTGCAAGTTTGAGGATGGAGATTTGGCTTGACTACTCTCTTTGCCCTGGACTATAAATGCTAGAGATAGGTCGGACCTTCATTTATGCTGTTGGGCTGAAGTTACCCACGTTGATGGCTACAGCAGATTATGGAGTGAGTGGTAGAATTTAAACCTCCATGAGTTTTGGGGTTGGTAGTGCTGCAGGGAGAGGGCAGCAGAAGCTGGGCAGTATAGTACAAGAGCTTTCTGACAGGTGTCCCTTCCCACCATGATTATGATGTTTCGGGGAAGAGTTTCTTATGTTACTGTTTTATTTTATAGTGGAACAAGACAATGTAATTCCTGATGTTAACCTGTTTAGATTCTTGTCTCTAGACATATATCTATTTGCTACTGCCAACCTGTCACGTACTGATTAGCTTTATATGGTGCAGTCTCATTCACTTGTATCTTTTTCCTTCCTAGTGGTGGAAACATGATGGGATGTTCTCAGGGGGAGGTGCTGCATGGATCAACCAAGACGGAAGTGGTCTCAGGGTCAATTGAGAACTGGTAAGATCTACCCATTTGTTTGTACAATACATGCATACAAGCAGGTAAACTTGGATCTCTGATGGCAGAGCTAATGTTGGTATCTTGAAATGTACAAGGGATTAATCACCTTATGAAAAAGGAAAAACAGATTGTCCTATTAAAATTCTGCTAAATGTGACATAGCTATGCTACAAAAGACCCCCCCTTGTTGAGGGCAGAAAAGGCGAAGTTAGCACGAAGATGGGTGGGAAGGGAATTTTCAACTGTTAATGCATCAGAAAAGTGGGAGGTCTCTATTCTAATTAGAAAACGTAATGCACTGCAAATTAATAGGGAAATCAAAGACAGAGAAGAGAGATAGTTTGTCTTTTCAGTTAAAATGCAAGAGAGACCTATAATTATAGCCAATGTGTACAGTCCCAAAGTGGATTAAATCAGTTTTTTGGGTCTCTGGCTCAGCTTTTGCAGGATATTGGATAATTAAACCTTATGATGACGGTAGGTGGGGATTTCAATTTGGTGTTTGATCTCATATTGGACAGCACTTTCTGGCAATCTGGAGATCCCTTACACAAAAGGGCTAGAAAAGCCCTTCTGGCGGTATGTCAAGAACAGGATCTGGTAGATGTTTTGTGATTAAAGCACCCCATTGTAAAGGACTACATCCTCTGCTCTTCACATCATCTGACATTTAATAATTTAGACTACTTCTTGGTCAGCTCCAGATATGCTCATGAGGTGACCGATGCAAATATACAACCCATTGTACTCTCAGACCATTCACTAGTGACAATTAATTTGGTGCTGGCTGATACCACCACAGTCGCCAAGACAGAGGCTCAAGCCCCTCCTGCTTCAAAAACTGGATTTTGTGACTTGTCTTACTAAAGAAATTCAGTGGTTCTTTGAAACCAGTGATACTCCAGGGATGGCTGAGGAGGCAGTGTTGGATGCTTTCAAGACATTTGTTCGCAGCCATATTATTAGCTATGCATCTCATGAAAATCGTACAAGATGACAAGAAGTCGATGTTTTCTCACATCATAGCTACGAGAAGCAGAAGAAAAGTATTATGCACAGGCCATTTAATTGGAGCTTGAATACCAAAATTTGGCCTTGCTCAAGTATAGGCTCAACACTATACACACACAAAAAGCAGACAGGGCACTTTTCTCCCTGCAGCAACACTACTGGTAGCAGGGAAAAAAAGCCAGTAAACTACTGGCATATTGATTAAAGAAAAAAAAACAGAGTGAAGCACTGATCCCACATATCAGGCTGCCAGATAGAACCCTTTCTTCAAATCTCTCCCATATTAATAATGGCTTTACAGAATTCTATTAGAAGCTTTATACTTCACAGGGGGATCCACAGGTGGGGGGCCGTGAAGCAGTTTTTAAAGCAGTTCATCTCCCTAAATTCACCTCAGAGATGGCCAGTCAACTTGATAACCCTATAACTGAGCAAGAAGGTGGTAGCCATCACATCCTTAGCCAAAGGTAAAGCTCTGGGCCCGGATGCCTTATCAACTGACTTCTAGCAAGCTTTTTCAAACAACTTAGCCACTGTATTATCATATCTTTTTCAAGGAGCAAACCAAAATGGGACACTCCCTCCAGCTATGTGGCAAGCTGCAATTAAGGCTGTCCTGAAGCCCCACAAAGGCAAGGCTCTGTGTACTATCACCCAGTATCACTCCTGGATGCAGATGTAAAAATACTGGCAAAAGTGATGGCATTTAGACTGGAATGTGCTCTGCCCACTATAATTCATAAATCCCAGGCAGGATTCATAATGGGCAAACAGGGATGTGACAACCTTAGGCTCCTTAGTAACATGTTACATCAAGCCAAGCAGAGTCAGGGGTCAGCAACTTTAATAGCTATAGATGTGGAAAAAGACTTTGATTCTGTGGAGTAGATCTTTCAGTTTGAGGTGATGGCTGCAGTGGGGATAGGCCCTAATGTTATATCTTTGGTTAAGACTCTCTATGCCTTCCTAGAAGCTATGGTCTTTAAGGATGGGCTACTGTGTTCTTTCACTTTGCATCGAGGGACAAGGCAAGGCTGATCGAGGGACAAGGCAAGGCTGCCCTCTCTCTCTCCCCTCTTTCATTTCTCATTGCAATGGAACCCTTAGTGACATATATTCAACAACCAGAGAATGTCGGGGGTATCCAGCTGGAACATCTGGTTTCCAGAACAATACTTTATGCAGATGATATCCTCTTTATGATCTCCCGAGTGTCAGAATCTCCTCCAGTAGTGCTAGATATTTTATTAACATTTGGGAATATTTCAGGACTTCAAGATATTTGGTATCCTGTGAGGAGGGTACATGAGGAAGGGCGCCATTCGTAATGGCAACCCGCTCCCCAGTGAATCCCTCATGGTGATGTGAGGGTAGGGTGGCCTGTTGGGGGGGGTTGGTGAAAATAGTGACAGGATGTCTGTATACGTATGTGTGCAGGTGGGGGAAGCTTGCATGCCGAGCATGGGCTGGGTTGGGTTGAAGGAGCTGTAGGGGGTGGCACTGCGGTGGGCTGCCTAGCTGCATCATGACATCAGGGGTTGGTCCCTGGCTGTGGCAAGTGTGGTACTGGGTTTGGGTCCCCGCGCTGGTGCAATTTTATTTTGCCCGGCCCAAACCTTTTATTTTTTAATGTTTTCACACACCTCCGACATGCCTCCCCTGGAGCTGAGAATCCTTTAGTAGGCGGGTGCGGGGGGTGAAGCACCCCCAACAGAATACATTAAAAAGTAAGTCCCTGGCACTGTTTTCCAGTGCGCTGGGTTGTCAGAGTGCTGAAAATGTTTTCGACACTCTAGACTTCTTGATAATGGCGATTGCTTTTAGGCTTTTGCCATTATCACATAGAACCAAGTTATTTGGACTAAGACTGAATTTTTTTCCCATGCAAGACTGCTTACAAGATATGGCCAGGCATGGCTTGAAGGGGATAAGGTTCTAAAATGGTCACCACATGGCATTACATATTTAAGCTTGAAAGTTACCCCACAGTGGCAGGACCTAGTAGGCTCTAACCTAAATAGGCTAGTGTCAAAGCTCTTTCAAGACATGGACAGGTGGAAAAAATTCTCTCTCACCTTACCAGGTAAGATCAATCCATTTTAAATGATGGCGCTACCTAGGCTGCTTTATTGTTTAAATAATCTTCCCCATCCTGATTCCACCCTCGCTCTGGAAAAGGATAGATAAGCTCATTACCTCTTTCATATGGGAGAGTACGAAACCTAGATTTAGGAAAAAATCCATGGAGTGCCCCTTTATAAAGGGGCTGGAATCTGCCATAGTTATGGGCATATCTTATGGCTAAGGTTGGTAAACAAGCCTTGTGCTAGCTGATGCCACCATTCACCAGCAGCCCCTTATGGGTTGATGTAGAACAAGGTTTATATGGTACTTTTTTTATTAGTCTTGCTTTGATGACCCACCCCCTGCTCAAATGGGGTATAGCCCTGAAGTTAAATTTTCCAGGAAAGCAAGGAGGATATTGATAATAGTCTAAGGGATGAACCTCCTATAATTTAGGTAAAATAGTACCCCTGTGGAATAACCGGGGTATTCGTATAGTGGGGCAGTTACTAAATTGAAAGGGATGTCTTATTAGAGGGATTCTATCCTTAGAGAATTTAGTTGATACCCAGCAGAATATTTTAAAGTTCTTCACACAACTGAGAGTGGAATTTGACCTTTCAGTTCGAGATCATTGGCGCCACCTACAACTTAGGCATGCCCTAAAAGATTGTCTGGGTCCGCATTAATCCCTTCCCACATCTCAAATGCTCAGAACTGCAGAAGGACTTTTGAAAGATCCAACAAGGGGGGGCCAATACACATACAATGTGATACAAGAATACTATCTTCCATCATGGGAGACTCAGCGTCTAAAATGGAACCAGGACCTTTCAATTTCAGGTTACTGTTTCACAATGGGAAATTTACTGGAGCTGAGCACATTTGCTGACCCTAGATCCCAAACTTCAATATGGCATGAAACCCAAGCCAAACTAGTGCATATTGGTGTACAAGTCCCTAATCTCTGCTGGAGATGCCAGTATCCCCCTGGGGATATTGTACATATACTATTGTCCTTCCCTCAGATTCAAGATTTTTGGAATGACATTATTGAGCTAACTAGGGAAGTTTATTTTATTTATTTTTTAGTTTTTGTTGAACAGGTAAGTGCACTAGACAAATCCTGCCTATTTTCAGGCACGACCTGGGGGAAGGGGATACAGATGAATGCCAACTGACTTTGAACCAGATTAAGCTGTTGGTGGTATTTTTAGTGAATGAGGGAAATTTGGCCAGGACACCGGGGAAATTCCCCTACTATTTTCGATAAGTGCCATGGAATCTTTAACATCCACCTGAACTACCACCAATCCAGGCAGATGGGACCTCGGTTTAACGTCTCATCCGAAAGATGGCACCTCAGAAGTGCAGCACCCCTCTCATGCTGCACTACAGTGTCAGTACTGGGATATTAACCCAAGTGCCAGATGTGGGAACTGAACCCACAGCCCTCTGATCTCCTGGCCTCAGAGGCGAGTGTGCTACCTACTGATACACACATTGCTGACACCCCAGATATGTGGATCTTGGAAATCCCCCACCATGGGGATGGGGGGGCAGGCTTTGATAGTTTGGCTACAGAAGCAAAAAGGCAGATTCTTATGTGGTGGAGGCAAGCAGCTCCTCTCTTTGATTGGTATATGGGAGTGTCAAAACTGATGTCTTATCTTAAGGTTCTGTATCATACCAGGAGATAAGGGTCTAAATATGAAGAAACATGGGCCCATGGATTTCCCCTATACTTTCCCCTTGGAAGGCTTCATTACCAGGCTGACAGGGGCCAATAGTTAAGTGGAGATGGAGCCATATTAAGATAATTCTCTTTAAACTCTTTTACGTATTGAGGACATTAGGGTAAGCAGTTTGGGCAGGACTTTTATGAATTATCAGTAGTTTATCTAGGAATAATTCAGGCCAGTGATATAGACATATTGTGCTTTAGGATTATAGAGACACTGTTTCAGTGTACTAGCAGGTTAGAATTAGATGTTGTTCAGAAGCAACTGACTGCATGAAGCATGCTTTTCCACTGAACTGTGATTTTACACTTAACAATTTGAGGTCATAAGTTTGTGTTCTAATTAGCAGATGTATTCAGAAAATGTTGTAAAAGTGTTTTATCAATGGTCACATCTTTTCAAATTAAATATATTTTATTCATTTGTAGGAAGAGTTAACATATCACTTAGTTCAAACATTTGACAGGAGTAATCACATATTCTTTTTGCTTGAACAAATGTTGTATGGTAGGGTCCTGTTACATTACAGTGTCATAAGGAGTATATGTTGTAAATATAATCCTAGCTTTATTCACATACTGCAATCTCAGCTATCTACAAAGACCCTTCCGTAATCCTCCTCCTACCTCCCCCCTCCCCAACGCCCCCCCCCATCCCTCTCAGGTATGCAGCAACAGTATGCAGCATTACCTATAGCCCAGGTGAGGTAGTCAGGGAGGGCCATCCTTAATGTAGCCATGCCACTGCTGTGGTTCTACCCTCTCCTTGCCTTACCTTCTTATTTAGTGTCCTGTGGTCCACTAAGTAGTCAGTAGAGTATGTAAAGGTGCCCATATTTTTTGGTAGTATTGTGATCTCCGTGCGATGTGAGCAGTCGTGCTCTCGGCCTGTAGTGCAAACAATACTTCCTTTAGCCATTCCATATATGTAGGGATATTCTGATCTAACCAGTGGCGCATAACCACTTTTTTGGCACACACTGATATTAGTGTCATATGTTTTCGTTAGGTGCCACTTAAAACCTCTCCATAATCTCCTATTAATCAAATTTCTGGCCTGAATGCATTGGATAGCCCTAAAAGTGGGTCTAAATTTGACTTAATACTGCCCCAGAAAGGCGTGACCTTGTTGCATTCCCACAATATATGCAACAGAGTACCAGGCCTTTGCTTGCACCTCGAACATACATTTGAGGAAATTTTCCACATTCGATAAAGCCTAGCTGGAGTATAGTATAAATCATTTATTACATAAAACTGTGAAATACGGTATCTGATCCATTTCACATCTTGGTACAATTGTGACTAAATTTTAGGCCATGGTCGAGGAGCTGAGGTGTTTGGATGTAGTGCTTGGTCCCAGACATAATGCGGCTCACCTTGCTTTTCCTCTATAGCCTTCCTTAGGAGGCGATAGAAGTGGGAAATGATATAAGAGGGAAGGTAAGTTAGGGATAGCCTGTAAAAGGGGGCCATCTAAATACTGTGTCCAATACCCCGTCCCAAAGTGTCGAAGGAGCATGTGCTGCAGTTGGAGGTATTTAAAACAAAATGTTTTAGGGAGGTTGAACAGTAAGCTGGGCGTCTGAAAAGATATCAGTGTGTGTTCATGAAGTAGGTCCACAACTCTCAGTTGGGTGTTACCAGGCCAGAAATTTTTCGAAAGGGGCAGTCCCCCAATTTTTAAATTGGGATTCACACATATAGGCTGGAAAACATCCTTTACCAAAGATACCTGGAAAAAATTACACATTTGGGAATGTACTCGAAGTGTTATTTCTATGGGCGTAGTCTTGAGGACTTTAGGCAAATTTTTGAGAGGGGAGAAAATGAGAGCCTTGGGATATATATTGTGTGGAGAGAGTAAACTTTGCTCAATTTGATACCACAAGGGAACGTATTGAACACTCTCCTGACATGAATTGTCTCTCATCCAATATGCTAGGACTGAGCAGACAATAGAAAACTGATTAAGGAGCAGATCTGGGAGTTGTAGACCCCCATTGTTCTTACTCCTCTGTAGCTTAAAAAAAGCCTGTCGGGGTGTCTTCCCACCCCACAGAAAATTAGACATAATTTTGTTGACCTGAGTAAACCATGCTTTGGGTAGGAAGGGTTGTATCATCTGTAAGGGATACAGAATTCGAGGAAGGACGTTCATTTTCAAAACATTTACCCATCCCCAGAGAGTAAGTGGTAACATGGCCGAGCAGGAAAGATCCATTTTAATCTGCTTAAGAATTTTGTCCAGGTTGTATTGTTTCATCTTGGTCTCCATACGGGAAAGATATATAGCCAGGTATTTTAATATATCCCTGGTCCAATGGAATCCAAGGTGAGCAACTTCAGCCTGGAATGTATGAACATTTAACGGCATCACTTCTGTTTTTGTAATATTGAGTTTGTAATTAGAGAAAATCCCAAATATTCTGATAATATTGAGAGCAGCGGGGGTCGATTTTGAAGGGTATGTTATGTGAAGTAAAATATCATTGGCATAGACCGAAATGTTATATTGATTGGGCCCGATAAAGATACCAGTAATATTTGGGGATAGCTTAATATGTCTAATAAGTGGTTCCAGATATAAATCGAACAAAAAGGGGGAAAGTGGGTATCTCTGCCTAGTTCCTTGTTGTAGCTGGAAGGGATGAGATAGGTGCCCATTGCGTAGTATACGTGCAGAGGGACAAGTATATAATATCTTGCTACATTTTATATACTGCGTTGGGATATTGTAAAGTTGTAACAAATGGAATAAATATTCCCAGGAGACCCTATCGAACGCTTTCTCTGCATCCAGGGACACCAAAGCAGCTGGAATTCGGGAGTCCCTGGATGCAGAGATCAGGTACGTCAACTTGCGCATGTGGTCAGACGAGACTCTGCCAGCCACAAAGCTGACCTGTTCACGGCTTATTAGACATTGCCAGACATTAGAAAGCCTAGTGGCCATAATTTTTGCCAGTATCTTTATGTCAATATTAGTTAATGAGATCGGGAGGTAGTTTGCGACCTGAAGAGGATCTCTGTCAGGCTTTGGGATAACCACAATAGTGGCCTCGAGTAGAGTAGGGTCAGTAATATCTTGCTCAAACATGTAGTTGTAGGTGTCTAAAAGAATTGGTCCAATTTGTTCTTTAAAAAGTTTGTAGAATTCTACTGCGAACCCGTCTGGGCCTGGTGATTTGTCTGTGGGGAGGGAATCAATAGCCTGTGTTATCTCATCTTGAGAAATGGGGGCTTTAAGCAAGTCTACTTGAGATGGGTTGAGTTGAGGGAGCTGTATTGGCTGCAAAAATTGTTCCAGCATTTCTGGACAAAAAGATTGAGAAGCATGAAAGTACAGAGTTTTGTAATATTATTGGAAACAATTAGTAATTTCTCTCGGAGAAGTGACTATTTGTCCTTCAGAATTTTGAATACTAGGAACAATTCTATCTGAGGCTTGTGCCTTGAGTCGCAAAGCCAAAAGCTTTCCAGCTTTGTCTCCCTGATTGAAATACTTAATCTTGGAGCATATAAGAAGATACTCTACATATTCGGTCAGAATTGAGTTGTATCAGTCCTTTAAAATTTCTAGGGCTTTAAACTGATCCTTTGTGAAGTTCGGGGAAAGTGACATCTCCATGTCCCTAATGTCATGCAGCAAAGCAGAAGTAACTTTAGAGGTCATTTTTTTCTTAACCGTTGCCATGCGAATTATTTCCCCTCTAACTGTGCTTTTTAAGGCACCCCATAGCATGTCTGTCTTAGTCATTGAGGGGGCATTTATCTCAATAAAGTTTGTAATAAAGCCAGCCAGCTGATTTTTCAGGTATTCTGATTGAAATAATTGACAATTGAATCTCCAAACCTAATCTCTAGATATGGGCGGGCCAGGATTCCAGCTTAGTAAGGTGGGATGGTGATCTGAGATCACCTTGGGGAGGTAATTGCAGGTTGTTATAGCTGAGAGGTGTCCCACAGCTACAAGAAAGTAATCTAAGCGAGAAAATGAGTTGTGTGGAATAGAATGGAATGAATATTCTGTCTGGTGTGGGTAAAGGGCCCTCCAAGGATCTATTAATCCAATGGAGTTCATCATTTCTCTGATGGCAACCTGCGCTGGGGAAAGAGATGGACAACGACTCGGGGAGTGATCCATAATATTGCAATAAACAAGGTTCCAGTCTCCTCCTAGCATTATGGGGAAACAGGACCATGGGGTCAAGTCATTCATAAGGGAAACAAAAAAGGACAGGTCTTCCATATTGGGGCCGTATATAGAACCAAGTACTACCTCCGATTCGCCCAGCAGGGCCTTGATCAAAATATATCTGTGCTGAGGATCTACTATAGTATCTGTAAGTCGAAACAGGACTCTTCTTGCAACAAGAATGGCAACCCCTCCCTTTCGAGTATCCAGTCCACTCCCAAATGCCTGGTCTACTCAGGATCTTCTTAACTGTGAGACCTGGGAAGGGGCAAATGGGTTTCCTGAAGAAACACTATATCAGTGCCTAGCTTAAGAAGATGCAACAGTACTTTTTCACGTTTAGCCTGAGATTGAGACCCCTTTATGTTCCATGGACATACTTTATAATGGAGTCACCTTGTTGACAATTTTTTACTGGACTATTCAGCTCTAGGCCAAGAGTAGTACTATTGTTCAGGTTATCAATAAGATAACCCTTATTAGATGACAGCTTTACTGCATACCTGATCCCACCCACCCTCCATTTCCCTTTGACCCCCCAATTATCCCTCCCCCTCCCTCTACTATACATCACCCTTTCCCTGTACACAGCCATTTTGTAGGGGTTCTCCAGGGCCATCTCCCAGTCATATTGTAATGCATAATCCCAGGCAGCAAAACATCAGGCCTAGAAACAGTCAGGGAACCCCACTACCTAAAGGCAGCATGACCCTCCCTTCATCCTTGTTCGCAACACCTTCTTGAAATTGCAGTATCCAGATCTTCCTTTCCTCCCCAGCTCCACACAATGAGATAATGGCATAAAAAAAAATAGGGGGGCGTACATCTCGTTTAATTAAGAGAGTAGTATTGTACTCGCGGCTTTCATTAACTAGTTATGAGGAGTATTTCCCCATAAAACATGATACAAATAATAAAGTCCTCTGTACTCCATCACCTAAATTGGCTTTTCAGTCTCTCGAGACATATGCTTTCTGTTTTAGTTCAGTCAGAAGAAGAAAAAAAGAAGAACCATATTGTGAGGTTAAATAAGCAAGTCCTCTCGTATCAGAGTTCTTCACAGTGTTAACGCCATCTTTAGTATTCGGTCCCCCTTACCCTTCTTCTGCCCCTTCAGTCCCCCTTAGCATTCCAGTACTTGTTTCCAAATGATGCTATCTTATTTTAGCATAGCAATGATACCCCTTCAACATCGTTACTTATAGAAGGGGAAGAAGGGGGAAAGAGAAATGAAACTGCTGAAAATATTATCTAAAAAAATACAGAAGGAAAGGGGTGGGTGGGAGAAGAGGTGACCAAACAGCGAAACCCATGTGAACTTCAGATCTTCTTAAAAATATTAGTTAATAACACCCTTGTAATTTCTATACAGCTTTGGACTCCGTGGAAATGTGCACTACTCAGTAATTAGTCCTCCGTGCAAGTTATCTTGTCCATGAAACTTAGCAAGTGCCTATCTCACTACGCGCCCTCTTAATTGATCCTTCCTCCAGTGGCAGGGGAATAAACGAGGAAAAAACGCAGTTCCTCCTTAGCTCGGAAGGAGCACAATCTACACTCTGATTCAAAGATTTCAGAGCAGTTCCATATCAGAAAGTGCAATTCTATGAAAGATAAAGCTGGTTGAGTGGTCCAGTCGATACGTAGGTTTTAAGCGCCCTCTTGTGGTGATAACTTTGAATGTCATTAGGGTAACATAAAATGTGACAGTACAGTATACTGAAGCCTTAATAAAATAAAGGAAATAATAGCTCCATGGTGAATCCTTCATGATTGTTCCATCTCTTCCTTTCATGGCTTCTTCATCATCTGGAAGGTATGGTGGGAGCCAAAGGGAAGGAAAACAAAGTCAAGAATAAGTCCAGTTCTCATTCGTTTTCCTCAGTGAATTTGGTCTTTCCCTGTCATTGTGAGCCACCGTTATACTGCAATAATTCAAAGAGTTCCCAGGTCCATGACTAAAATTTGCTGGAGCTGATATTTGTTAATTAGATCCACATCCAACACAATTTGTTTCAGTTGTCTGTTCACTTAGCACCAGGACTAACGATCCCTCTCGAGCTCAGTGTGGCTTAAACAGATCTGGAATCAGCCCTGTTAATTCCGCTTGAGCTTGCTCAGCTGTATCAAAACTTCTCCAAGTATTTTGATGGTACACAGATAGCTTGGATGGGTACTGAACTTTGAATTTGATGCTGGCAGCAATTCATTTTGTGACAATGGGGTGGTAAGCAGCCTTTCGCTGCCTTATGGTTGCGGGGAAATCTTGAGCAAATCTCAGCTTCTGTCCCTCCCATAGAATTTCCTGGAGGCTCCTAATCTGCCCCAGCACATGAACTTTATCTAAGTAGTTAAGAAATTTTAAGATCAAGGACCTTGGTGGTTGCCCAGTCACCGGTTTAGATCTGAGCGAACGATGGGCCCTCCCTATCACATAGTTGGTGTTATTAGGTGAGGGACCCATTATTTTGGTTAGCAGTCACTACAGAAAAGTGATCGGGGCCGCTCCCTCTGAATCCTCTGGGAGACCGAATATGAGAATGTTATTTCGGTGGCTGAGGCCTTCTAGGTCCTCCAGTTTAGCCTCCATCTTGCTTATTCTTTGGCGCAGCACCAGGAGCTCAGAATCGATTGTTGTCCTCCATCCCTCCAGCGAGGCTGTTCTGGCCGTAACGTCTTTAATCGCTCGGTTGGTGTCAGTAAGTTCTGTTCTCATAGCCTTCATTTCTGAGGTGAGTTCCTGGAGTACTATCCGAAAGGGATTTAGTTCTTCCAAATATTTCTGTTCCGTGAGAGGGGTGGCTGGTGGCCCTGATGTTGTTGATGAACCCGCTTTGGTAGCTGTTCCCAATTGTCCCTTGGCCCTTTTGGAGTTCTTCTCTGGCATCTGCGGCTGTGTATGCGGGGGAGGTGCCTGGCGCATCTCTGCCTCCATTTCTGGGTAGGCCTGAATCTTGTTTTGGCTTTTACTCCCGGCCACTGCTGTGACTGCCTTTACCTGTTTCACTGCAAGTTCAGGGAGCTGTCAGAAGTTATGCAGTAAATGCACTTCTAGGGTTAGTGCAGTAAATGTTGATAAATTGACTCTAAAAGGTAGAGCTGGGTTCTCCGAGCTGTTATTCCTTCCGAGGCATCACGTGATACCCTCAGTGGTCACATCTATTAGGGTATAGAAGTGAATAACCTAGATTAGGCCACTTTACTTAACAGTTGTTATAAATGGTATGCCTCTCACACAGCAACACTTCCACACTGACATATGTCGATGCCGACGCCGACAGCATTGACATGTCGCTGTGGAAGTTTTTCCCGGGACCCGGCAACACCTTCCCCATCCTGCACTTCCCCGAACCAAGTCCGACTCAGAGTTGGAATCTAAAAGTAGAGGGGTGTAGTAGTAGTGGGCAGATCCCCTCACATGGGGTGTTTGGGTCGAAGCCCCCTGAAGAAAAAACACTGTCCGACGTGCGCAGCTTCCTGCCAACTGCAAATCGTGGTCAACATGGAAGCTGTCGCTGTGATGCTGGTCAACAAAATATTTGTCAAACTGGCATCGTAGATCCGCTATAAATATCCACACTAATGGTTAGAAGGTTCTTTTTAGTGTGCACGTATATGATTTACATATTGTTCTAGTTTTGATGCATGGATACTTGATTTCTTTATTTAGATACTGTATGTGTACTACTAAATTTAAAGTTTTCTTTAATGTCATTGCAGGGCAATTATTTTGTATTAGCGATGTACAGTACTTCAATGGGGGAGTCTCCTGCCAGGAATATGGTTTTGTATTTTTCGTATTTTATGTGAATCCTTTTATAATTTCTCAATTGTACTATAGACTTCTATCTGTTGTTTCACAGATGCACATCATAAATATTTGCATGTTTTTATGGAAAATGGAAAAACAGTGGAATCTTTATATACAAAAAACAGGAGTGACAAAGTCCACATACACTGTCCTATCCCTATGTAGGGTTTTCTATTGCACACATAGCTGGTTCACATCAAACAAACTTATTGTCAATGCCAAAAATACTAAGACCATGCTAGTTGGATCAAAACCTCATCTTGCCAGATGCCCCGCTGGGAATACCTACTCACTCTGCCTCCTGTTCCCAGATGGCTCCCCCCTCAATCACGTCACCACCTTTAAATACCTGGTGGTCACACTCGACCCTTCCCTCACGTTTAAAAGCATCTATTTTCTTTTTTATCAATTCTGTTGGTCCAATAAAAGGTATCGAAACATCTTTTTGTGTGGTTCTCACCTTTAAAAATCATATCAAGCTAGTTGTTTCCCTGATGTGAGACTGACTATTAGGTAGGGAACCCTCCTATCTCTCCTGGAATACTGCTCACCCATAATCTCCCAAACCTTGTCTCATCACCTCACTCATTTTAACACTGCCTTCAATAACATCTGCAGATTTGTCACTCTAGCCTTGTAGAACACCAACCACGGCACCCTGTACTCATTGCTTGGGTGGCTCTCTCCCCAGGCCCATAGGGGCTTCCTTATGGGTTCCCTCATTTTTAAATCCCTCCATGATGATGCCGTTTTTGCTTTATCCAGACTTCTCAGTCTCGAACAGGGCACACGTGAACTGAGGCTCCTTTGCTCAATGCCTTCTCTTCAGTTCCAGGTTCACTACAGAAATGGGACAGAGAGCTGTCTCTATCACCACCCCTACATTCTAGAATGCCCTACCAGCCTCACTCAATTCATCAGACTCCCTTCAATTATTCAAAGTACACTTTAAAAACTCTCTCCTTGCTGGCCTGTCAGCACAGTGGTTGGATTTCCGCTTGCAACACCAGTGACCTGGGTTAGGGAACAGACCCGGGTGCTGTAGGGTTGGTAAGTGAGAGAGGGCTCAGGCATCGAATGACTGCTCACCTTCTCTCAGTGGGAGGGCACGGAAGTGATCCAGCACTTGCTGACCCCTGGCAGAGGCTGGAGATACGGCAATGCACTGCGTCCCAGTGACTAATGGTGTGTGGTGAACGTCAGCATACACCTTGAAGATTGTGGCACGCCATGCCCCGGGGAGCAAATGGGAAAAGAGCCCCCTGGCCAACCAGATGACAGCTGCCACCTTCCACTGCTGTGAGACCCTGAGCAGAACCCAAGCCAAGAATTGTGCTGGCTGCCCCACCAGTGCCTTCCCCCTCGGAGGAGAGGGACCCACCTGGTGAAGGGTTATGTCTGGATTACCCGGGGAAGACTACAATGTGGGGTAATGGGTGGCTGCAGTGGGGCAGTGTGGCAGTGAGGAGCATGGGAAGGTCCAAAGGAGAGGCTGACCCGGAGCTCAGGGGAGCAAAAAAAAAACTCTCTTCTCTTGGCTCTGACCTGCAAATGCAAATCTTGACCTCAGCCAGCCAATCTCATTTGCCAGCTTTTCACCCATTAAACTGTGGGGTGCCATCCAACTGGATGGACTGTTGTCTGACTTTTATTATTGTTACACTAACAGCTTTTCTGGCAGAGGCAAGGAAAGGGGAGCAGGTTGGTGGAAATGACCGACCATACAGATGGTGTTGCCATGATTTGAAATTTCTTATGTGTTATTTCTTCCCTTAGGTTCTTTTATTTATTTAGTAGCAGGATGTCAGGGAGCTGATGCCACTGAGATCTGCATGATGGAGCAGACCTAGCAGCAGGGAAGAGGTACAGCAGTGAAAACTGTACTTTATTACAGCCTAGCTTCACAAGGGAGAACAAGGGAGAATTAGAAGATCACAGCAGGAATCACTTTATTGGTGTTGTTTCTAAGTTTTTTATATACTAACATTTGATCATTTTTATTGGGAGGGCTTTAAGGCAGAGGTTCAATGGGTTGAGCAACTACGTTACTCCCCCATCAGGCTCAATAGTTCACTCATCCTGGGCCTCTCTAGGAATCGTTTCTCATTGTAGCCGGAGGTCATATCGGCTGCGCCTTCTCCTGCTCCTGCGCTGTCCTTTGTTTGGGCTCTGGCTGCTCCCGTTCACCTTGTCAACTCGTTTGTCCTTATTTTGCTTCCTCCATCACTAGGTTGGCGTGTTTCTCCTCATTCTTCCAGCCGCTTATGCCGTAGCTTTCTCTTGTCAACCCTCCACCCTGCCTGCCACTCTCATGGCCCCGTTCTTCCTCCCTGGCTCCTCATCAGCTGCTGGTTGCTTTCCTGTTCCCCGCTCCTTTTTTGAGCCCCCGCTCTGTGCCACACTGCCTTTCTTTCCGTAATTTAGAAACAGGGGAGCCAATAATCTAAAAAAACCTTGAGGAGGCAAAAACAAACAAAAAATACTCAGGGAGGTGCCCCTTCTCAGTTAAGTTCAGTAATCGTTGGGGATTTTAAAATGTATGAGTTCTATGCTGTTTCAGCTATTACAGCTTGATTATCTATCCCAGCTGCAAACAACTACTCTCTCCTCTCTCCAGCATTGGCTCTCCTCTCCCACTGACCAAGGTATAGATATGGTGTCATCATGTTACTTTCGTCTGAGTCCTCAGACCACAACTGTCTCTAGTGCTGGTGTTCCACCACTCCGCTGTACCACAGCTCAACTCAGTGCACCTCAAATCATCTTCACCAACCTCAAACATCTGCACCGAGCACTCCTGAGCCCTCTACTGCTCCACTTTGCTGTTCCACTACGTTTGGCTCTGTTCAGCTCCACATAGCTCCACTTGGCTCGACTTCCACCTAAGGTAAAACAGCACAAACACTCCTTAAGGTAGCATTCTTAACTATTTTGCAACTTCGCATAAAAACTCCATTCGTTGCTGGCACTCTGGGTGTGTCATTCTCCACCGGGTTTCTCTGGTCTCACTCTCCATCACTGTCACTGTTCTCTCCGGCTGCATCACAGCCAACATTTTTTCTCCTGCTTGCTGGGACTGCCCGAGCTCTATGTTGGATGGCTCTGGGATCCCTTGTTGCCTACCCCACTACCGGCATTTCTGGAGTGCTCAACCAACAGAAAAAGTGATGTCAAATGTGCTTCAACTGCATTAACATGCATCTTCTGAGATGTTTTGGTAAGCCTGTAGATGTTGTTTCTCCTATTGTTTGTATACACTCATTATATTGATTTTATAATTCATTCCTTCCACCTCGGAAGTAATACAGTCTTATCTGCTGTTCACATTGCTATTCTGAAATACCTTTCCCCAACTCTGTGAGCTGTTGCTTTTTATGTGTAGACTTTCATTATCTGCTTTATTATGATCTTTGTTATTACCAAACTTGCTTTATCTATATATATATATATATATATATATATTACGTACATACATACATACATACATATCATCTATCTATCTATATATATATATATATATATATATATATATATATATATATATATATGTATATATTGGTATAAAAATAAAGAGGCCAGATACCTCTACGATACCTCGCCTCGACCTCCTCATCTATTTCAATCGCTTTCTCAGTGTGCCTGTGCTGACTCCGTCTGGCCTGCAATCAACCGTCACCTTCCCCTGTTCCACCCTTCATGGCTTCCCTCCATCATCGTACTTCGTCCATTTCCTATTTTACCTTTCTCGTCCCAACCATCAAGGATTCATTCCAATCAAGGCTTCACTCCATCACCCCACAATCGATAATTCTTATGCTGTTTGCTCAGTAATTTCTGCTGCTGCTACTCTGTCCCTGTATTGTTTCTATGTTCTGTCCTTTCCCCTTGTAGTCTCGTCACAACCATGTTATTGCAGTACACTGAACATCATTTTCCTTGCTAGCCATGCTTCTTTTTTTTTTTAATTCAAAGTTTTATTCATTTTACCAAGAAGGCAATTATACATCGATCCAGTTAATAGCACATGTCAGGTACAGCAGCACTATAAGCCTTCTAACTATACAGAAATTGACTAACTAAATTCCCCACCCTCACCCCTCCCTAACCCTCTCCCCTCCCCATCCTCACACCTCTGGAGTGTGCCTGATTATGTCCTCTGATGGAGGAGAAGAGACCCCTCTTATATTAAGACAAGTGATCTATCTACTGGATTGACAGACTTCTATTACAGGTATAATGCATATAGCTTCCCCCATTTCTTGTTAAAACTTGCCATACTATTCCTAAAACCAGCTATCAGACATTCGGCTCTGAAAAAAAGAGATATATCTTTTAACCATTCACTATAGGAGATAGTAAGCTGGTCCAACCAGTGCTTCAGGACCAGTTTTTTAACAACAATGGTGATTAATGTCATCTGGTATCTACGTTCTTTTACCATAATACCCTCGTACTGTCCCAAAATACAGACCTCAGTTATGAAAAGGTCCTCTAACCCTAGACAGGGGTCAAGTTTAGATCTGAGTTCCCGCCAGAGGGAAGATACCTTCTCACAATACCAAAATATATGCACCATATTCCCTTCTTCCCTGCCACACCTGGTACAAGTAGTATTCGGTGCTCTACCCAGTTTAGCCAATCTCATGGGGGTGTAATACATATTATTAAGTATATTGTATTGTGTGAGTCTAAGTCGATCTTGAGAGTGATAGATGTACAGATCTTTCCAGATCTGGGCCCAGTCAAGGTTCACATCTGGAAGTAAGGTCGACCAAATCGGGGAACCAGGAAGAAGGCCAGAGCATATGGACGACATAAGGAGAGTGTATACTTTAGAAACTGAATGTGGCCCTAAGGCACTTTTCCTGACTTGAGCCATTAAGGATCTAAACAAGGATGATCGAGGTGTAACCCCAAATAGGGTACTTATGGTGTGCCTAATTTGGTACACCTTAAAAATCGACCGTCTCGGGACGTCAAACTTATCAAGGATTTCGGTTGAAGAAAGGTGGTCGTCTTGAGAGAATAGGTCTTCAGCACATGCCCCTTGTAATTGAGGGAGCCTATGAGACAATAAGCATGACCCCCCAATTTTAATGTTAGGGTTTGACATGATTGGCTGACCCATATCTGCTTTAAGGGGTATCTTAAGATGTGAACAGCACTGTGACAGGACTCTTAAGGAAGTGCCAATTACCGAGTCCTGTAGCCTTACTGACAATGAAGATTTTGTTAAGTAGTAAACCGAAGTGAGACTGATGTTGTCAGATCTTAAGATTTCATTTTCGATTTGAAGCCAAATAGGGGTGTATTCCGTATCCTCCTGGGCTAGCCATCTCCCCAATTTAGTTAGGTGACTCGCCCAATAGTATAAAAGGAAATTGGGGAGACGAAGTCCACCCTGTGCTTTGGGGACACTAAGTTTATAAAAGGCATGGTGGGGATGCTTGCCTAACCAGATAAATTTTGATATGATGGAGTGTACCCATTTGAAAAGGAAATCGGAAGCCATAAGTTCAGTAAATTTAAGGGGTAGAAAAGCCGGGGGAGAATATTCATCTTAATTATATTTATTTGGGCCCACAAAGAGAGGGGTAAATTCTGCCATCTTGAAAGATCCTGTTGGATGACCCCAATCAAGTCCTCGAGATTGAGCTTCTGAACTAGGGTGGGGTCCCTAGGTAAGTAAATACCCACATACTTAAGTGATTGGGTGGACCACTTAATGCCTAAGTGTGCGAAATCAGATTTCAAGGTAAAACCATTCGGGGGAAAATTTCGGTTTTGGAAATATTAAGTTTGTAATTGGATAGCTTACCGTACTGATTGACCACCTCTAGGACATGTTCCAGCGAGGTGATTGGGTGAGCCAAATGGAGAAAGATATTGTCCGCATAGACTGAGATTTTGAGATCCTGCTTGTGGGTAGGGATGCCCCTGATTAGTGGGGTTTGTTTGAACTGTTGGAGCAAAGGTTCTAAATAGAGGTTAAACAGAAAGAGTGAGAGGGGGCAACCCTGTCTGGTGCCCGTATATAAGGGAAACCTGGTAGAAAAAATCCTGTTACAGTAAATCTTGGCTGACGGGGATGCATAAAGGGACTGTATCATTACAATAAACTGAGAGGGGAAAACCCATTTTCCGCAAAGTCAGCCATAAGATTTCCGAGTGCACCCTATCAAAGCCTTTTCAGCATCTAGAGAGATTAAAGCCATAGAGGACTGGGATGACTGGACTGCATGAAAAATATACGTGAGTGTCCTAAGGTGGTCGGCAGGAGAACAGCTCGCTACAAACCCCACCTGTTCCGGACTTAGGAGTCTAGTCCAGTGTGCTTTCATTCAGAGTGAGAGGACCTTTGCCAGAATTTTAATATCATAATTTAGAAGAGAGAGATTGGCCTGTAGCTAGCTGGATCTAAGGGGGTCTTATCTGGTTTGAGTAAAAGAATAATTGTGGCACCCATGAGGGTTGGGTCTAACTTGTCTAGTGTAAACATGTAATTGTATAGTTTAAGCAGAAAGGGGGCTAATTCCTTAGTGAATATTTTATAGAAGTTTGAAGGGAAACCATCCGGAACCGGTGCTTTGTCCAATGTAAGACCTTTGATAGCTTCTTCTATTTCAGTGGTGGATATCGGAAAAGTTAAGAGGGCTTGACTGGAGTTATCCAACATTGGAAGGTTAAGAAACCCTAGATAAGTTTCTATATCTTGAGGATTTGTGTTGGGAAGGCAATGCCCATATAGTAACTTATAAAATTGTTCGAAAATTTGTACAATCTCCCAAGGTTCCATTTTAATAGAGCCGTCCGAGGCCCTAATTGAGGGGATTAGGCATGAACTCTCAAGCTGGCGAAGTCAGAGGGCAAGCAACTTGCCATTTTGTTCACCTTGATCAGCTTATCTGGCTTTGGTTTTGACCAGAGCATATTCAGCTTTATCCCTTATTAATTCCGCGTATTCATTACGCAATGCTAATAGCTCTTCTAGTGTGCCCGGGGAGGTAGTGGAGGATAGGGAATTTTCTTTTTCCTTGATCTGGGTTAGTAAAGACAGAGCCTTGGACTCTAGTGTCTTTTTCCTTCTGGAAGCCATTTTAATAAATTCTCCCGAAGGTAGCACTTCAAGGAGCACCAGAGGAGGTCCCATCTCGAGACCAAACCCTCATTATTAACCATGAACATAGCAATGAGCTCCCTAATATGAGAGACCAATGCCTCGTCCTTCAGTAGCTGAGTGTTCAGCCTCCAGATGGTATCTCTCCTGGCACAAGAGTCCAATGAAATGTCAATCCAGACAGCTGCATGGTCAGATATCACTATGGGTTCCATACCCATCTGGTAAAGACCAGGCATAAGGGAGCAACTAATTAGGAAGTAGCCTAATCTTGACCAGGTCTGGTGGATGCTTGAACGAAATGTGTAAGACTGACATGTGCGGTTTAAGATACGCCACAGGTCACCTAGCCCTAGCAAGGTTATTAAGCTCTTTAAAGCATTCTGGGAATGTGAGAGAGGCTTCAACGGTCTATACGTCCTGTCCAAATCTTGGAATGGGGGAATATTCCAATTCCCATCCAAGATCAAAGGGGCAGGAAGGAACATGGTGATTTTATTAGCCAGGTCCATCAGGAAGTCAGGATCCCCCCCCCCACCAGGCCATATATCGAGCTTGGGACCACTGTGCTATTATTTAAAACACCTATAAGTAGCACATATCTCCCAAGAGGGTCAGTAAGTATGTTTTCTGCCTGAAATGGAATGTGTCTTTTGATAAGAATGGCCACCCCACGGCTTGCAGACAGATTTCCTGCTGCAAAAACCTGGGAGATACCTTGTCTATGTAAGCATAATGACTCTGTAGTTGCCAGATGGGTTTCTTGGAGCAGAATAATGTCTGCATTTAACAGTGAACAGTGCTTAAGTACCTGTAACCTTTTCAGGACGTCCCTTACTCCTCTGACATTCCAAGTAATTATTTTAATGAAGTTATTAACCATTTTCACAACACACTACAGGTAACAACCTCGAAAAGATCCCGATGATCCATATCAACCCCATAAGGCACACTCCAGATCCCCCCACCCCTACCCCACCACATGACTTTAATCGAGATAACCCAACTAAGTTTTGCCCAGACATTTATCGTATCGTATACAAGTATCTTACATTGAGGAACAAGGTGCAGGAATACACTATTTTTAAGTGAAAAAGATGTTTGAGGACTAGAGGGCATGGGATGAAGTCGGAGGGAGGACAATTCAGAGGAAACGTGAGGAAGAATTTCTTCACAGAATGGGTGGTGGACAAGTGGAACACCCTGCCAGAGGAAGTGGTGGGGGCTGAAAGAATCATGGGATTTAAGAATGCATGGGATAGACATAAAGGAATTCTGGAGGTCAGGGTTAAGGGGCAACAGACTTCTTGGAAAACATAAACTGAACTTACAAGCTCAAATGGGCAGACTGGGTGGGCCATAGGCCCTTATCTGCTGACACTGTCTATGTATCTATGTATCCTGTAGCAGACGTGCCCTGAGCCTTTCAGCCCTGCTAGTAATTGGAAAGTTCAGAAAGCATAACCAGATTCCTAATACCCAAGGTACCCCCTTCCCCATTACCCTTAATAACCCCCCAAAACTATGTACAAAGGGCCTAACACCCCCAACCAGATTAACTGCGATCCAAAAGACTTTCGGTGTGATAGGCCAAAACCCCATGGCGTTTACTTCCGCCATCCCAGTAACAACAAACAGATAGTAAGTTGTTCCCCTTCGTAGTACACAAAAGGCTATAGCTAGACTCTGAACTAAGGGGCCTTTAAACTGAACAACATTAAAAGTGAAACTGAACCAAACGCCATTTACCTCCCAAATCAGTATGCTGTGCAGTGCTCTCAAGACACCTCAGAAGGAGTCTCCCCCCTTTATGATGTGGCCCTACCAAGGCTGAGAGCCTTATTTTGAAGCGGGGGACTCAGCCTGTGAAGCGATAAGTTGTAAACACCAACAATCCACTATATCAGAGAATGTGCTTCTCCAAAAACCCCTCTTATACCCCCAGGAAAATTGGGCATCACTGGGTCCCTCCTTCTAGGCCTAGCTGATGTGCTTAGCTGCAAACATCACCTCGCTGAGTCCTTTACTCTGGACATCCTCCTCTAAGATACGAGGGCTTGGCGAGGGACATCATGAGGATTTAACACACCACCATCGCTCAGGCCAACCATTGAAGCCCATCCCAGGCCAGCAAAGTAAATTAATAAAAGAGATCTGTCCTGAATCCCCAGGTCAGCTGTCTGCTCGGTGAATAGGGAAAAGATTATGGGGATACTCCCACTAGCACAACATATAATGTCCCCCTGATAAACTGCCTCCCTCAAAAGGGTTCCTATGTTAACAAGAGTGGTACCAGAGTTCCCCCCGGGTGTATCCTCATCCCGACCCCCCCCCCAGCCAGCACAGATAGTGGCAAAATACCTCCAGAACATCCCGGCTCTACTCAGAACCATCCAGCACACATGTAGTAAAAAATAAGTCCTTTATCCATAGTTATAAAAGCACAACAGTCAGTTATAAGGAGGCTCATCCTTCTTTAAACAGACTGGGTAACTTCAGGGAAAGGTCTGTAGCTGCCTGTTTAGGTGTGTCGAATGTGAGCCAGGAGCCTTGAATTGAGACACGGAGTTTGGCTGGGTACAGCATTCGGAATGGAATGCCAGCCGCTATTAGTATCTTGACGGTAGCATAGAAGGCGGCTCTCTTCTGCCGGTTCTCCAGGGGTAGATCTTGAGTTATTCTTAAGGTGGCATTTTCCCACATTATTTTCTGGAGCTCTTTAACTTTATTAATTATATGTTGCTTCTCCACAACACTCAGGAACCTCATGATGACTGGCCTTGGGGGAGCTCCTGGAGAGGGTCGTGGTCTAAGAGAGCGGTGCGCCCGCTCTAGTTGGTAGTTGGTGCTGAGTGGGGAGGGCCCCACGACTTTCTGGAAAAACTTCAGCAAGAAAGCCAGGGTGTTGGCACCCTCCTCATCCTCCAGTAGCCCTAGGATCAGTATGTTTTTTCATCTGCTCCTGCCCTCTAAATGCTCGGTTTTAAGCTGGAGCCTCTGTATCTGTTGACACAGCTGTACAATTAAAGGCTCTGTCTTCTCCCTCCACATCTCTGTCGAGACCATGTGGGCCTCTATATCGCCCACCCTCCTCGTAAGGCTATTAAAATTGTTGCAGAGGGACTTCAGCTCCGAGGCAATGTCAGCCAATGTTTCTTTAAACTGCAAAATTTCTTGCATGAATCAGTCTTCCGTTAACGGGATCGCTGCTGGGGCTAGGGATGCTGCCTTGCCGGCCGTAGCTCCTTGGGCCTTCTGTTTCTGAGATAGCTTCTCTGGTGAGGTTGGAGGAGTGTGCTTGGGGAGGTCCTGTTTCTTTTCGGCCTCCATCACGGTGAATAAGCCGATCGCTAGATTTATTCTGCGCTAGCCTGGGGTTATGTCTTCCAAATGAACTGTGAGAGATCTAGTTCAAAGCCTTTTGGGATGTTAAGCTAAAATATTAGTTAAATGAGAGGCTAGGTGGTGGAGCTCCGCTCCAGTGCTGCTATCGGGAACCCTGCATCACGTGATCTCTGCTAGCCATGCTTCTGAATTACCATGCACTTCTGGGAGTCCAAGGATTTCTTTACTCTACAAATATCAGTTTTTCTAAAAGACCTCTGCATTGGATGTGCTTCGGCCATGGAATATGTCTCAGCACTTCAGTGCTCTATGGACGCCACATGCCGTTGGCACGCTTCGTCTTTGTGATTCCTGTTCCATCTTCAACCAGCGTTGCTTACCTCAGTCCTTCTCTCTCCCCATCCCCTCTGCATGGGGGTGTGTCAACCCCCTTTGAATCTCCTTCTTGGCTTCAAGGCTTATTTTCATCATCATACTTCCTCTCTGGATTTTGAGCGTCTCGTTACAGGCATCACTCGCAGCCCTCAACTACTCTCCTTCTTCACATCAAATAGTCGAGCATGCCCCCTTCAGGTGCCTGCTACCTCGACTCAACCTACTCCATCTACTGCTCCTGCCTGCCTCTGGGTATCCCTCACTCATCTACCCCTCGCTCATCCTGCCTCTAGGTGGGTCTTTGCGTTCACATCGACGCTCTCCTCCCTCTGTTCTGCTTAGCTCTTTTCCAGTTCCTGATTACCGTCTTCTCACCAGTTATCAAGGATTCCCTCCAATTCAGGCCTATAATCGATATTTAGCCATTCCAGCCTTCATGGCTTCTCTCCATCATCGTCCATGATCCACTTCGCTCCCATCGCTCGTTCAAGCCTTCGCTTAAATCCTGAATACTTGTCATTAGGTCCTATCATTGCCCATTTGCTCTGCCATCCACATCATTTAGCTGTCTCTGGCTGACACTGTCTGGCCTTCAATTGAGTCTGGCCTGCTACTGATATTTCTTCTGGGCATACCTATCATGAATCATATGCCACCTCATCGACCCATGGCCCTCATGCCACATGTATCAGGTTCATGACTCCTGTCATCATTCCCTCATCCTTTCCTCATGGTTAATCTATTTCCATCACTTACTCAAGCACTGTCTCAAGCCTGCAATCGAGAATTCTTTTGATCATACCTATCATAACCCTCTCAGGTCCGCGATACCTCACCTCGACCTGCTCATCTATTTCAATCGCTCAATCAGTATGCCTCAGCTGACTCATGTGCCTCGGCTACCTCCATCTGGCTTGCAATCGATATTTCTTTTGGGCTACCTCTCATTAGGTCTCATGCTACCTAACTGATCTGCTGCACTCCTGCAGTGATCATCATCATCCATCTTCATCTTCCTAAGTCACCTTGATTCAGCTCTATCTCCACTTATGGCCATGTCTTCCTATCCGTTGCCCTTTGCTACGGGATGGCTGGCAGCTCTCCACCATTGTTCAAGTTAATTTCCTTCTCCTCTTCCCCAGTCTTCTCATATTGAACTGCTGCACTCCTGTGGCAATCATCATCATTGAGCTGCATCATCCCCATTGCTTTGTCTACTACCCTCTACAAAAGCACTGCAATCACATTTTGTCTGCAATAGCCCTATTATTTGCTTACTCGTCGGTGGTTTACTGAGCATGTTTCTAGTGAGGGCTGCCTGCTTGTTCTGCTGTAAGGACTAGTCTTTCTCAACTCAGTTTTATCAAACAGTAACCATGCTGTGCATCCCTTATTAACCTTTTATATAATGGTTGTAACAAGGTCATACCCTTCCTAGTCATATAGCTTTGGCTCCTATGAATTCTTGTACTTTTCCATTCTAGTTTTCAGGATATATAACAAAACAAAAAAAAAAAATAAATCTCTGTGCTCTCATGATTCTCCTAAGCACCTTGGTGCCTTTTCAGCTAAGTTTGGGCCCTCAGGGTCTGCCTCCTCACTTCATTTGCTCAAGACCTCACCTAGCCATGACCTGTGCATTTCTTTTGTTTTTTTTCCCTATCCTACCACCTACTGCGATTCTCATCCAGTATCGGCTGGGTCCGAATGCTACCCCATTGACCTCCCTACTGTCCTTCAGCCTTTTATACCTTGCTTTCCCATACCAGCCTCCGTGGCTTCAATCCATCATTGTATCTCATCCATTTCCTATTCTTACCTTTCTTGTCCTAGCACCTTTTCTCATCCCAGCCACCATGGATTCACTCCGCTCATGGCTTCACTCCTCATCATGTATCGTCCACTTTTTCACCTCTTGATCGCTCAACTTGAGCATACCCTCCGGTTCGCATACCCTCTGGTTCCAGACATGCCTTCTTTGCCTTGCAGTCTACCTCCTTTGAGGAGCATACTTAATCTCATCACTCTATCAAGCATTCTACCTTCGTACAAGTTCATTTTCCAGTTCATTCCTGTCTCCTCTCATTCACATTCTGTACCGCTGTCAAGGATTCACTCCAATCAAGGCCTGCATAACTCTGATCTTCATTCACTCATCCTTACCTCAAGGTTTATCTATTTACATTGTTTACTGAGTATTCCTATCATTGAATTCCATGCTCCCTCACTGACTCCAACCTCAGGGTCTAATCATTTACATTGCATAATCAAGCATGCCTTATCGGCCTCAGTGTCTACTTACTCACATCACTCAGACAAGCAGTGTATCGACCTGCTATTCCAACCCTCATGTAGGTCAGTTGCATCACATCGACTACCCCTCTGGTTCCAGACATGCCTTTTCTCATACCAGCCATTAAGGATTCACCACAATCATGGCTTCACTCCTCATCATCCATTTTTCTTCTATTGATCGCTCGACTGCTCATCATCATTAATCTTCATCATCATCCTCAGTCTCTCTTGAGTGCATCTGGATGCCCTTGCTCCTCTGACTTATCCCTCACTCCTCTGACTTCTACATGGATCTGACTTCTACATGGCAGTCCTCCTTCCTGTTGCCTACTCAAGCATATGCCTCTCGGGTCACTGCTACCTCATATTCCTTCTTCGATCTGTGCTTTTTGGGGGGATTTCCCCTATTCCATCATCTTCCCTACTCATATCCTTCTCTTTAATTCCATAAGTCCTCAAATCAAACATCGCCAGCCTGGAGGGAAGGCGACCTAGGCCTTGGATCCCCAGAGGTTTCCTCCTGAAAGGGGTGGTTCCTCTCCTCTGTGCCAGTGGTCATAATATTAGAGTTAGTGCTTTCTTAGGTTAATTAGTTAGGTTCTGCTGTTGGATGGAGGTGGATGGTGGCCCCAGCTTTCCCCTCTCTCATTAGGAAGTCCACCCTTATCATCTTATCAGAATTCATTCATTCATCATCCTTAAATCTTTGATGTTCAACACCTGATTGGGTATTCTTTTTGGGCTTCTTCCTAACCAACCTTTAGCTGACACTATCATTCCTGTGGCACCTGTTGGGGGGAACCCTCCTCTAGGGTTCCTTGCATCATACCACTACAGAGTGGTATATCCCATGGATAGAGAGGCAGAAAGTCACAAAGTAAATCACACAAGCATCATCTCATCTCATCTAGTTGTATAAGTACAATTGAATGGGAGCTTTAAGCCTGAGGTTCAATGGGTAGAGCAACTCGTAACTCTCCCATCAGGTTTAAAAGGTCACTCATCTTGGGCCTCTCGAGGAATCATTTTCATTGCCCACCATCCACCCCTCCTCCTCCAGTGGCTCATCTCTCTTACATGTGGGCTTCTTCCTAACCTACCTTTAGCCAATGCAATCATTCCCATGGCACCTGTAAGAGGGGAAACCTCCTCTAGGGTTCCTTGCATTGTACCCCTATAGGGTGGTATATCCCATGGATAGAGAGGTAGAAAGCCACAAAGTAAATCAAGTCACACAAGCTTCATCTCATCTTATCTAGTTGTGTAAGCACAACTGAACTGCTTGTTACAGTAAGGGTGTACTGTACATAGGATACTTGCAGCAGGAGGTGGGGCAGAATTTTAACCTGAGTTTCTTTTCTTCTGCTAGCCAGAGTTAGGAGATTGCTTTTGGAACCTAGAGGCTATCTTATGCCCACCCTCCTCCATCCCACCAACCCTGGGTTTGTCCGCCTTTATAGGCATCCAGTAGGTTACAAGTGTCTGCATGCACAGAGAAATAGGCTAAGCACAAATAGATACCTCAGCCTCTCTGACTTAATTTAGCAGTGCAATTTGGGGATAACCTCTTTCAACAGTACTGTACTATCATTGAGGACAAAAAAGTAAGAAGGAGACAGAGAGAGATAGAGGAAGAAAAAAATGAAAGAAAGAAAAAGAAACAGAAGGGAAATATGTAGGAGTACTACAGTGTAATGGATGTGGGGCAGCAGTCTTCAGGAGGACATTCTGGGTACTGCAGTGCTGCCTATATGCAGACACCTGTCTGGGCTGAGGGTGGATGCTGCCAGTCTCTGAGTTGAGCTGTCTGAAGTACTGGGAACCTTCAACCCCACCCAAAGGACATCATGACCACAGCCACTTCTGCAACAGTTATCCAGGCAGAGGGCTGGGTGGATTATGGTGCAATCAGGGAGATTGAGGGAGGTGGGTCAGAGACACATCCCCCATCTCGTCCAACTTGGAAACTTTTATGCTGTCTTGAAGGAATGGGAGAGTCCCACAAAAGAACCCAAGGTTGGGACCAGGGAGGATAAGCTGGGTCCTCCAGGAGAGGCATCCAGGGTGGGAGGTAGAAGACCCCAGAGGAAGAGGAAGCTACTCCTGATGGGGCACTCAATAATCCAGGGAATGGATTAGGACACAGGTAGTGGAGTGTAGAGGGAGGTTAAATGCCTTCCAGGCGGCACAGCTCAGAGGAGATGGGAGGGGATCCAGAAGTTCACTAGAGCGGTAGCAAGGAGGGAAGGGCTAGAGGTCATTGTCCATCTGGGGACAAATGATCTAGCCAGGGATGAGGCTGGGGACAGCAGGTGCAGGAGGACTTCAGGAGTTAGGAAGGTGACTTGGGGAGATAGAGAACTCTGTGACATTCTCAGAGGTGCTGCCAGTCCACAGCAGTGGGAGACTAGGAATCTCCACATGAGAAACTTCAACAATTGGTTGGAGGGATGGTGCAGAGAAAAGGGTTTTGGCTTCATTGGGGACTGGAGACCCAGCTGGAGTGATGTGGGCCTGTACAAGGGTGACAGCCTTCATCCATCTAGGGAGGGGATGGAGGTACTTAGTGAACAGTTTAAATGCTTCCTTTGTAAGCATTTAAACTAGCCAGGGGGTGGATGAGAGCAGGAAGACTCAAGAAGCCCACCCCAACAGGTTAGAGCAGCAAGTAGGGA
The DNA here is from genome assembly GCA_016271365.2 of Neoceratodus forsteri. Classification (NCBI taxonomy): domain Eukaryota; kingdom Metazoa; phylum Chordata; order Ceratodontiformes; family Ceratodontidae; genus Neoceratodus; species Neoceratodus forsteri. Next base: position 667,686,431 of record CM028135.1, on the reverse strand, counting down.
AAATCAGGAAGATAAGTTATTGACAGGGGATCTGTATGAAATCCCGACATCCTAATGCCCGCCATTAATGATCCCGAAACTAAAATCCTGACTAGGTTGAATGCCCAAATAAAATAAACCCACCTGCCAAAATACTGAAAATGCTGAAAAGTCGACAAATCATTTTCAGTATCTAGCAATACATATTTTATCCTTGCCCTTCTGCGATTTTACAATATCGCACACAACTCCAGCTTCTGCCATTCTACAGTATCGACCATAGAAATCAGCCACCAGCTAATCATTTAATTATTTAATTAAAACAGTCAGCTGAGAAAGTCAGGAGATGATTTGTCGGCAGTTCGACATTTCGGCCTACAGTCATACATCAGACAAGTAAATAAGTGACAGTCAGCTGTAGGCATTTCGGCTTAAGTCAGTGATTTGTCGTGCAATAACTTGGCGAACAAATGGCATGTCACTTAGGAGCCTTAGTGCCTGTAAAAGAAAGCACTTTTGCACTTTGGATCCTGAATAGAACAAGGAGGTTACCCCTATTAGTAACGGACAGTGTACTATATCTATTTCAGTTTCAGCTAACAACATTGCATTTAAGAACTGTGTAGAGAATATATACATGCGCAGAGTCTATATATTCAGTACAAGGAGGGCTATTAGGAGATGGACCAGTGAAATTAAACTTATGACAGCAGTTTAGTATACATACTGGAACAGAAGAGCTATTGTAGCTGGCGGTTGGTAAGTGTCGACAGTAGAGGCAATAACTTAAAATGGGCAGAATTACTATCTCATGTCAGTAACTGTTATTCATAATTGTGGAAGGCAAGGCAAGTTTATTTGTCTGGCGCCCAATCCCGGAGACTCTGGGCACCTTCCTGGGGATACCAGTAAGATAAAATACACATAATATTAACATGCAAGATAGCTATCATTCTGGACTGGACATTTTACTTGACTGTCCTCAAGATGTGCCCCACACTGTTTTCATTTTCCATGTCTCTCAGAATCACAGAAACACCTGCAAATGTATTTTTGTGGTGTACAGCTGGCAAAACATAAGGCTGAAAAGGTCTGGGATTTTCTCAATGAACTTTTTTTTTTGACACATCTGAATGGTGCTGTTTGAGAGAAAATAAGATGTACTGTCTTTTGAAAGAACACATTTATTTGACATTGTGACCTAGTAGAACAGCTGATGTCGGGATTATGTTTTTTGGTATTCACTGTTCGTCGGTATTTTGAATAACTGGGGAAAAATGGGAATTAGACAGTCGGGATTTTAACAGTCGGATTTAGACCCTAACCCGTTAACAGGTATAACTTAACTCATTATAGGGGCATGGCAGAGGAAGGAGACAGCAAAAAAAAAAAGAAACTTGAAAGAGGAGACAAAAGGACAAAAGTGGGACTAGAAGGACAGGCAGTGAAACATAAAAGACCATATATACAAATGCCCACAATCTGGGAAACAAAATCACAGACCTGGTGGCCTTGATCATAGAGGCTGATCTAGACATAGTGGCAACAATCAAAATGTGGTACACTTGAAACCACAACTGGGAGGTAAATGTACCAGGTTCTGCTCTATTCAGGAGGGATAGGGAGGGTAAAAAAGGGCGGATAGTGGCCCTTTATGTCAGGGAAGAAATACAAAATAACTGCAGTATAGGGTAGGCAGGGGGAGGCTGAGACACTGTGGGTCATCCTTGAATCAAGCAATGGCACAACAATTCACACAGAGTGATCTACAGGCCTCCAGCACAGAGGAGGAGGTGGATAGGGTGCTAGTGGAAAAAATACATGGGATGGCAGCAAAAGGGGAGGTACTCCTGCTGGGTGACTTTAATATGCCAGATGTGGATTGGATCATCCTGGCAGCTGCCTCAGCCAGGAGCTGAGACATCATGGAATCCTTGCAGGGGGCAGGTCTCAGGCAGTTAGTGCTAGAAACCACCAGGGGACAGGGTGATTCTGGACCTAGTACTGACCAATGGAGACAGAATCATGGAAGTCCAGGTGGAAGGTCACCTAGGGTTAGAGATGTGCTAAGCTGGAAAATGCACTCTACAAAATATTTTGTGAATTTCATTCAATTCGCAAAGTGCAATTCACTAAATTCACAAATTAGCTGGAGCATGGATTAACCATGAAGTGTGGAACTTCACTGGTGAAATTCCAAACTTCACCACAAAACTACTCTACTAGTAGTGGACCCCACCCCTACCCCTGCCAATCGCTAGCCCAAAGATAAACAAAAAAAAATATATATTAGATCCCTTGTTTCAAGTGCCTCCCCACCTGCCATTTGCCAGCCATAGAGTAAAATAATATATATAAAATCACTGGTATCTAGTGGTACCCTCCACCCACCAATCACCAGCCACAATGTAAAATACTATATATAAAATCTCTGGTGTCTAGTGGGTCCCCACCCCAACCGCCAATCACCAGATACAATGTAAAATTATATACTGTATATGAAAATCACTGGTGTCTAGTGGTACCCCCCCAATCACTGGCCACAATGTAAAATAATAAATACAAAATCCCTGGTGTCTAGTGGTACTTTCACCCGCTGATAGTCAGCAACAGTATAAAATAATAAATATAAACTCCCTGGCATTTAGTAGTCCCCCACATGCTGATCACCAGCCACAATGAATAATGTATATAAAACCCCTGGTGTCTAGTGGTACCTCTCCCCACCCGCCGATTGCTGGCCACAATGTAAAATAATATATATAAAATCACTGGTTTCTAGTGGTACCCTTCCCACGTGCAAATCCCTGGCCACAGTGTAAAGTAATATATATAAAATCCCTGGTATCTAGTGGTACCCCCCCACCCACCAATCACCAGCCACAATGTAAAATAATGTATATAAAACCCCTGGTGTCTAGTGGTACCCCTCCCCACCTGCCGATCACTGGCCACAATGTAAAATAATGTATACAGAATCCTGGTGTCTGTGCCCCCCCACACCAAAGTGACTGACTGTGTCTAATAATTTCTCTCACCATTTTGTTTTGGAGCTTTGTGATGTTTCAGTTGAAATCCCCATAAGCAGCAGAAATGTCCTGCTAGAAGCAATTTCTCCTCTTGGAATAGATCCTTACTGACAATGCAACTCTTTGGGGACCTGAATGGAGTCCTAAACAACTTCAAGAAAAGTAGTTTATACCATACTATCTGGCAAAAAGGGCACCAAATTGTTACATATTTGAACATACTCTGGTGTTCTATACAGGTAGTGCATTCAACAAATGGCATTCAGATGTCATACAGATAAATACTATTTTGCAGTATATATGGAACTGGAAACATACTTCCTGAAAAGTATTTTTAGTGGCAAGTTAGACATGGATTGAAGCAAACTTGGTCCAATCACTAATGTGAATGCAGTAATTTCATTTGACAACATATGCTTCACTATCACACTTTTGCCTCCTCCTATTGTTGCAGACATGGTGTGATTGACGTTATTGCAAATAATGACATGCTTGAAGCAAATGCAGTTAGTGTCTGTGAAAACCAGTTTATTGTAAAGAAAGAATAAGAACCAGTCCTTTCCTTAGGGGCAGAACCTAGCATGTAAGAATTGGTATCCACCTCTCACCCTATGGTGAGGTCAGTAGTGGTGTTCCACAAGGATCTATCTTCAGGCCAGCATTGCTCAATATTTTTGTTAGTGACATAGGCAAAGGCATTAAGAACCACCATGCCAAATTTGTTGATGACTCTGAATTACGTGGAGAGGTTGATTATACTGAAAAGCAACAATCATTAGCAAAATGACCTAATGAAAAGCTATATGGGCAAAGAATAACAAAATGTCACTTAACATAAATAAATGTGTTATCCTTTACATGGTAACAACAACCCACATTATAAATACACATTAAAAAATCAAACACTAACTCCAGTAAACAAGGAAAGGGATTAAGGTATCATTATTACAAATTCACTATCTGCCAGTGGGCACTATAAAAAAATAGCCCAAACATCTAATATGATACTAAACTGCATCAAGTGTACCTTGGTTAACAAAAGCGAACTGATCATTATCCTCTTGCACAGACCTTACATCAGGCCCCATCTTAATTTCTGTTCCCCTTTTTGGAACCCTTATCTAAAAAAAAGACATCAGCTTAAATGAACAAGTCCAGCACCAAGCTACTAAAATAATCCCTAATCTAAGGCATCTCTCATATAAAGACAGATTGACCAAAATTGGTTTGGTAAACTTGGAAGAGAGAAGAAAAAGGGTGACCTTTTGCAGCTCTTTAGAATACTACAAGACCAGAACTTACACCTCAATGTGTGCTACAGTTTGTTGTATGTAACCCACATCTGAGAAGCCACAAGCTCCAATTAGTTATCCCAAGAGTGAATACCCAAAAATGGATAATTACTTCCTAATAAGAGCCGTTAAACTATGGAACTGTCTACCTCAACATGTGATAGAAGTCACTGACATTGATGAATTTAAAGTTAGACTTGATAAGCACCTTCACTGAGGTAAAAGACAGTAACAATACACCCACACATATGTGGGAGACATCCAAGATGGGCCTTGGCTTTCTCATGCATTGTTCACCTAGTAACCTAGTAAAAAAGTTTAAAAAAATTTAAATATGTGCAAATTCCTAATAATCACCAAGAGGATACATTAAGCTGGAATGTTCCTCAGCAGGTGTGGGGAAGGGGAGTGTGATAGGATTGCATCTGTTTTGAAATGTTACTTGGTTCTGCAGTGGATGGATACTGTACATACATACGCTCCCTATCCCAATTCTACAACTGTCTCAGTGCTATCAATGCAGAAGGTGCAAACCATTACATTACTTTATGGTACACCATAGCAAAGGGAAACTTTCAACTGCCAATTTAACATTCCCTGCTCCCACTACACTGAAATTTTCTGGTCGGTCAGACCCGACAACATATGATTCAATCATCTCATCAATGCCTGTATATTTTATTGCATATGTGAGGGGAGCTGAAAGTCTGCACGTCCAAGTGTGGCTTATTTTATTTCATTTGTATAGTTGCAAATATGTGATTTTTGAACTATTTGCAACATGCTACATTGATGGTTGCTCATGCTTTTTCTGTGTACTGTACTTGTTGTTTTACAATGTGTGTTATACTATGTGTTGTTCACTTGTTTTGCACATATCTTGGTATATTTTTTAATTTTTGGTTTACAAACAAGTTGGAAATCCTCCATTTTCCCTGTGTGGACACGGTTTCAAAATGTTATCATTCATTTCCCTCAAATCCTGGCTAAATTATAATGTTCATTGCACAGAAGGCAAAAAGTGCTCAAAAAACAATTTGAATCCAAAAGTATGATGCAAGTGAGATGTTTATTTTAGTGTGAGTGTGTGTGCTCCACCCCACCCACAATCCTCACCCTTTGCTCTAGAGTAACTGCCACAAATTATCCAGGGAACAATCTCATCCAGCAGAGCAATTCCTTTTCTTCTTTGATTATGACAGTTTTCTCTCATCAAATCTGACATTACAAAAAAGGTTAAAATTTAAATATGTGAAAATTCCCAGTAATCACTAAGAGGATACATTAAGCCTGAACATGACTCAGCAGGTGCTAATCACCAGCCCCTAAGTTACAAATATATATATCAATTCCCTGGTGTCTAGTGGACATCCCCACCTCATCTGGAGGAGCCCCACCACTCTGCTCCTTCCACCCCGACCACGAGTGGGCGACCAACACAGACCTCCACTCTCCACCATGGCTGGCTGCCCAACTGACCTAGAATGAATGAGCATGTGCTTGTGCAAGCATGCGTTCATTCATTTCAGGTCAGTTAGGTGGCCAGCTATGGTGGAGAGTGGAGGGCTATGCTGGTCACCCACTTGGTGACAGGCTGGGGTGGTGGGCACTACCTGATGAGGTGGGGTGTCCACTAGACACCAGGGATTTCATATACTGTACATATTTTCTTTACCTGGGGGCCAGTGATCAGCGGAGGGGTATCACTAAGCACCAGGGATTTTATATACATTATTTTACATTGTGGCAGGTGATCGGTGGGTAGGGGGAGGGATAACACTAGACACCAGGGATTTTATATTTATTATTTTACATTGTGTCCAGCAATCGGCTGGTGGGGATGGAGTACCACTAGACACCCAGGATTTGATATTTGATTTTTTACCTTGGGGCTGGTGATCAATGGTGGGGGCATTAGACACCAGGATTTTGAAATGTGTAAGTTCTCCATGCCTTTTTTAAGTGCAACTTGCACTTAAAAAACCCAAAAGCAAGGTGAAGTTAAGAATAGTGAATTGTCCATTAATGGGACGACTTCATGAATTCATCTAGAAAGGTGATTTTGGCCACTTTGAGGAAAATTTGTGGGAAAGTAAAACTTCACTGCATCTTTACCTAGGGTCCAGAGACCACCACACATTGTGGTTTAATATGGCTACAGTGTCACAGTCAAGCCACACAAAGGTGAGGGTCTTGGATTTCAGAAGGGTGGACTTTGCCAGGATGAGTGTATGTATCAAAGAAGCACTGGAGAGGAAGGATGCAGGAGGGGAGTTAAGGAGCAGTGGGCACACCAAAAAGGAGCCATAGTGGAGGTTACAAACCAGTGTATTAAGCTGAGAAACAAGGGCAAAATAGGAAAAAAAACACTATGGTTCTCAAAGGATGTGGCAGAGAAAGTGAGGGCTAAAAAGCTGGCTTTCAGAAAATACAAGGAGACACAGAAGGAAGAGAATAGGGTGGTGTACCTAAATAGACAGAGTGAAGCAGGGAAAGCAGTTAGGAGCACAACGGCACAAACAGAGGAAAGCTTAGCACAGATGGTAAAGAAAGGGGACAAGACATTCTATGGATACATTAGTGAAAGAAGGAAGTCCAGGGGTAGGGATTGTAAGGCTCATAGGGAATGAAGGTAATTTTGTGGCGAGAGCCCAGACATGACCGGGTGAAGGGACAGCAGCTGCCTTCCTTTCCAGGGCATGGGGCAGGTTTACTTCACTTTTCCATTTCAGAAAGCAGAGGACAGCAGTACATTTTTCTTTTGGTGGCCAGTACAGTCTGAAGGAGTGGAACTATGGAAGTTGAGTGGGGGCTAAAACTGTACAGGTATCTGACTAACTGTACTTAGCAAATAGTGGCGTGATTTTCAGATCAAAAATGTGATTTCTGTACTGTGCTTGGGTTGGTTTTATTTGTGTGTTTAAGGGCTAACTGGCTTGGTTTTCTTGGTGGGTGTTTAAGGGCTAACTGACTTGATTTTCTTTGTGCTGTGTTTTTAAAGGCCTAGCTGACTTGCTGTGACAAATGCTGATCTCTTTGTCTTTTAGTGGACAAGTAGAGCTTGCGTGTCATGAGAGGACTACCAATTGTCAGGCAGCTCATCTTTAATGTCAAAAATTCAAACCATCTGGCACTTTAAATTTCGTCCAATACATCGGGTGTTCTCAGACACAGTCGGGTGAAGGGACAGCAGCTCCCTACTTTCCAGGGCACGGGCAGGTTTATTTCACCTTTCCTTTTTGGCAAGCAGGGGACAGCAGTACATTCGTCTTCTTTTCCAGTGGCCAGTACAGACTGAAGGAGTGGAGTTATGGAGGTTTTGTGGGGGGGACAAAATTGCACAGTTATCTCATTAACTGTGCTTAACAAATAGTGGCATGCTTTTCAGATCAAAAGTGTAATTTCTGTACTGCACTTGGGTTGGTTTTCTTTGTGTGTTTAAGGGCTACCTGACTTGGTTTTCTTTGTGCTGTGTATTTAAAGGGCTAACTAACTCGCTGTGACAAATGTTGATCTCTCTGGCTATCAGGGGACAAGCAGGTCTCGATGTCATGAGAGGCCTACCAATTGCAAGGCAGGTGATCCTTAGCACCAAAAATTCAATCTGGCCTGCACTTTAAATTTTGTTCGACACACCTGGTGTTCCCAGACACAACCGAGTGAAGGGACAGCAGCTATCTTCCTTTCCAGGGTGGGGCTGGTTTCTTACTTCACCTTTCCATTTGAGACAGCAGGGATAGAAGTACATTTTTCTTTCTGGTGGCTACTAAGGCCTAAAGGGTGGAGTTATGGAGGTTGAGTGGGGGGCAGAACTGCACAGGTATCTGGTACTGTACTATCCAACCACCCTTCACGTTCTGGGTCTCAATTCATTGGCACAGAAATGGATTGATGGTAGAACAGCCCTCCTCTCCACCAAATCTATTTGAGGGCTGCAGCTGCTTGTAAGAGCCTACCGTTAAGTGGGGAGCCATTGATAGACAGGAAGAACTGACCTATCAGAATTAAGAGGGGGGCATAATAAACATATGTAAACAAAAATGCTTTTTTTTCCCCTCTATAGACAGGAAAAACTGACCTATCGGAATTAAGAGGGAAGGGCATAATAAACATACGTAAATGAAAAAAATCCTTTCATTTTATCTCTATTTCCTTTGCCGCATGGATGTGGTTATCCGTCATGACTGTGGGGCTGTCACCTATAGGGGACTTCTTTGGAGACTGGGACACTGTCCCATGTGTAGCACATTAAATGGACTTAGGGCCCAGCTGACTGAAGAATTGAATAAGATAGCCAGGATGCAAAACAAGCTGTACTGGTGCTCTTCTCCACCACTTCCACTTAGACAGAGGCACACTGTATCAGTGGGGTGGAAGGTGGTATGGGGGGGCAAAGTTGAAAGAAGGAGCCAGGTGGAGGAGAGGAACACAAAATATTGCTTTCCATGGATGATGCCTTCTGTATTTGTCCAATCCAGGTAAATCTATACCTAGACTTTGGGACATCCTTAACAAATTTGGCCAATACTCAGGATATTCCTCAACAAACACAAAACAGAATTACTCAAATTCAATTATACCCCCTCTCCAGCAATAAGGCAACTAATCCCTCTGAAATGGAAAAAACAAAAGATAAAATACCTGGGAACCCATATCCCCAGAAACCTCATTGCACTATTTGCACTTAATTCTTATCCCATGATACAACAGATTAGACAGGATATTAAGGGCTGGGAGCTGCTAAATCTACTTCTGTATTCTAAAATTCAAATGGTAATAATGAACATTCTCCCCAGATACCTCTATCTTTTTCAGTGTTTACCACTGAAGATACACCATAGCCAATTACAAATGTGGCAGAGAACCATTACATGGTTCATATGGAATAATAAGAGGCCCAGAATTAAGAACACAGTCATGCAATCCAATAAAAAATATGGGGGGAGGGCTGTCCCTAACCTAGAGGATATTACCTAGCCACCCAATTGAGATGGGCTCTGCTGTGGTCAACAAAGAAACATACAGCCCACTGGAACGCAATTGAAATGGTGTGCTCAGAGGGGGCTACTCTGGGAGCCAGGGTGGTCATCCAGAACTGATGCACAAGGATAGTAGGATCTCACTGTTTACTGTAAGGAATACACTAGGGGCACTCCACAGATTAAGGACAAAGTACAAACTCTCAAAAGAAATGTGGCCATTGAGATGGTTTGCATGGGACCCGGTCTTTCCCCCATCAGGGCAGGACCTTACCTTTAGAAGGAGGGGAAGAGTGGGCCTGAATACACTAAAACAGTTTCTGGAGGGGGGAAACATTCAAGAATTTGGACAAATCAGGGAAAAATTTCTCCTTAGACAAACAGACCATTTCAGATTCTTACAAATCAGGGCCTATATCCAAGTTTTACAGGGTCGCCATGGCCAGAACCCAACCCTGGGGGGCCTAGTGCATGTTGTAGAGGACATAATAAGCTTGCAAAGACGTAGAGGCCACATTTCGGCCATATACGGGGCCCTAAGGGACATGGGTAAAGAACACTCCAGGTCTCTCAAAAACAGATGGGAAGCTGAAATAGGTGAACAACTAACAGATAGGGAATGGGAAAGCATTTTCACAAACCAGTAAAACCACATATTCTCCGATGTGAAGAGAATATGAATGGAAAGTCAGAACGTGCTTTTTCATCACTCCTGTGGTCAAGAGCAAGTGGGATAAAAATTGTTCAGCAACTTGCTGGAGGGGATGCCGGGATCCTCAAGTGAACCATCTGCATATATTCTGGCACTGCCAAGACCTGACTCAATACTGGGTTCATGTAATGCATGCCCTGAGAGATATTTTCTTGGTAACCGAGCCACTGGGCCCAAAACACATGGTATTGGGGCTGATACCTAAGGAGGTCAGAGGGAGAAGTAAGATATACCTAGGGAATATCCTAATAACATCTGAGCATAAAGCCATCACCAGAAGGTGGCTTATCTCAGATCCGCCTACCCAACAGCAATGGCTAACCACTGTCCAAGAGATACAAGAAATTGAAAAATTGACCCACAAAATTAATTTTAAAATGCAGAACTTTGTGCGCAGATGGACACAATGGATGATATGGAGAGAAGGAAGAGTGACAGAATAAGGGAGAATAGGATGGAGCAGAAGGAAAAGAATAATGACGGTGAGGGAGGTTCTGGATAACCGACCAGGAATTCTAAAGCTTTTGGTACGAGGGGGACACAGACTTGGAGAATAGAGTCACTCCTCATATTAAAGCATTTTTACAGAGAATGTATAACTGACAACTTAACAAATGCTAAACTCTGTGATTTGATAAATGGAATTGTCTGCATGATTTGTTAAGAAATGTAAATGGTATTATTGTGCTTAAATATGCAATAAACTTGAATTTGAAAAAAAAAAGAAAGAAGGAGCCAGGTGAACCCTGTTCCTCCCAAGGAGACTCCAATTGCTAACCTCTTATCCCCTGGCATCAGTGTAGGATTCCTGCCTGGCAGGGGAAGACACCAGACCAGTTGAAAGGCCTGGGCGAACTGATGTGATGGCATCAGGTCACAGCAAGGGGAAATGGCAGAATAACAAGGACAAGCCACCAGCTCTGTGGTGCTGAGGGTTGAGGTGCTGGCTGCCACATCTTGCGCCATGCCGGCGACCTGGGTTTGGGAGTGAACTCAGGCCACTGGGGGATGGAAGGGACAGGAAAGGATTGAGCATCCAGAGGACTGCTCTCCTTTCCTGGGAGTGGGTATTCTTGTCGCTTAGCTAGCGGCTCCTGGTGGTGACTGTGGGTGACAAAACTTGTGGCACACTTTCCCAGGTTGGAGTGGTAGCGGATACCTTATGCGTGGATGTGGGAATGCACCCATTGTGTGGAGGGCGTCATTGCATGCCTGTGCTCCAGGGGACTGTACAGCAGCAAAATGAAGAATCCCTTGCCCCACAGATTGGTGACAGCAACCTCCAGTGCCTGGCTCCACATGCCCAACACCAAACTCATCTCGCTGGTTTGCCAGATCTCCTGCATTATCTTGGGTCTGGTTCAGGAGTTGCTGGATCAGGGTAGGGTGGGGAGTGCCTGTTCCTGATTTTCCAGTTAGTGAGGATCAGGTGGGGTGGTAGAGGCATTGCAGCGAGTGGGGTCTATGGGAACTTTATGATAAGAGGCATTGAGGCCCAACTGCATGGAGATACTTGGGTGGAGGTGACTGTCTGATGCCTTTCAGGAGCCTCAGCCAGAAGAGACATAGATTGCATCAAGAGTATAGTAGACTGCCGTCCCGGTGGTGCTGAGGGTTGAGGCGCTGAATGCCACACCTCATACCACACCAGCGACCCTAGTTCAGGAGTGGACTTGGGTCGATGGGGGTCGGCAGGGAGGGAGAAGGATTGAGCATCTAATGGCTGCTCTCCTTTTCCGGGGAGGGGTGATCGTACTCTCTGCTGCGATACCGCCACCTGTTGGGGGAATCTCAGTGTGGTCAGTGCAGCTGGGGAGATGCTCTACTTACGGGTAGACATTGGCAGAGGACTGGCTTCAACATGCGTCTCTATGTGCACCGACAGCCCCGTCCTCATTGCATGCCAATGTCGGGGATACAACTTGGAGGAAAAAGCCCTCCAGCCACCTAGATGAAGTCCACCGGAGCCAATCTCGCAACCCACCGACCAGGGCAGACTCCACTGTGTAGCTCGCCACAGGGGAAAGAGGGAGTGGAGGGTCTCTTCTTGCCCCACCTGGGGGATAATCTGGGCCTTCAAGGGCCCCAAAGGCAGTGTGGCACTCTAGGGGCAGACCCAGTTGGTTGGTAAGGGTTGGAAGGGTGTCACTCCTTGAGGACGGAAGGAGTGGTGGTTGGAAGGGACAGTAGGAGTGGAGAAAATAATAAGTAAAAAAAAAAGTATAGTGGACCAAACAGAGGAGGGAACTGAAGTACTAATACATCTGGGAACGAATGACCTGGCAAATGAGTCAGTGGGAGAAGCAAAGAAAGACTTCATGAATCTGAGTGAAAGGTTAGCAGCTAGTGCAACCTCCCTGGCATTCTCTGAGGTACTTCGGGTGTGGAGTAAAGGAGGATATATGGACAAGGTCAAGAACCAGAAGGTTGAAGAATTCAATAACTGGCTACAGGGATTGTGCGAGGAAAAAGACTATCTCTTCATCAGAAACTGGAGAAACTTCTGGGTGAGGAGGCTCTTCAGATATGATGGTCTTCATCTTACTAGGGAAGGGGTCAGAGCACTGGGACAGAAATTTGATGTCTTCGCAGAGAGTTTAAAGTAAAGAAGGGTGAGTCAATGGCTAGGGAAACTATAAACTTTCATACAAAGGACAGGAACTTAGCAGACTCCCCCTCAAAATCAAAACTCACCCTGCCACAAACAGGGGGCAGAAATGGGTAAACAGGGGGAAGTGGAGGGGCCAAAAGGGAAAGGAAGAAATGGGTTACCATCAGATGAAACTAAATATAGGTAAGAAACCCACTCCTACCGGTGCATGTAAGTGGGTGTGCTTCAATGCCAGAACCCTGGGTAACAAAATTAATGAACTGCAGGCAATAATGGCAGACACCCAGGTGAACCTAGTGGGCATCATGAAAACATGGGCCATGGAGAAGAACAACTGGGACCTCTCAGTCCCAGGGTATACATTCTATAGGCAGATATGAAGGGGGCAGAGGGAGGGGTTGCCCTATATGTTTGTGAGGGAATCATAGCAACCTCTTTCAATGCCATTAAAAGGGATGGTGTAGATTGCTTGTGGGTGCAGCTCAGGGCAGCTTTGGGTAAGAAGATCTACATAGGGGTAATATACAGACCACCAGGTCAAATGGAGGAGAGGGATTCAGCACTCTTAGAGGAAATCAGGGATACACTAAAAAAGGGGAAACTATGGTGGTTGGAGACTTGAACATGCCAGACATAGACTGGGATGTTCCAGTTGCAAGATCCACAAGAAACCAGATGGTGGTAGATACCTTACAGGACTGTCTGCTCAACCAAATGGTCAGTTCACCGACCAGGTCAAATGCCATCCTTGATGTGGTCCTCACAAACTCAGAGATGGTCGGAGCAGTGAGGATTGGAAAGCCACTGGTAAACAGCGGCTACAACTCAGTTTGGTTTGAGTTGTCCCCAGGGGCTGTAAAATCTCAATCCTGTGAGCAGGTTTTGACATTTAAAGGGGCAAACTTCAAAAAGAGGAAAACAATACTCATGTGCAAACTATTTGGGATCCAGGAAAAAATGGAGGTGGAAGATATCTGGGGGTTAGTTAAACAGACCATAACTGAGGCTACAAAAATCTGTGTATAATCAGTGACAAAGAGCAAAAATCACAAAAAAATGACATGGTTCACAAGCCAGGTCAAGAGGGCAATCAGAGTCAAGAGAGAAGTGCTCCACAACCACAAGGAGCTTGAGAGCAATGAAAGTTGGGGCAACTTCACCAGAAGAAGAGGGAGGCTAAGAAGATTGTGAGGTTAGCAAAGGCAGAGGCAGAACTTAGGATTGCTGAGGAAATCAAAAACAGAAATAAGCAATACTTTCGATACATCAGGGAAAAAAGGAAGAAGGAAGAGGGGATACTCAGACTCACAGATCGTGGTAGGAGCACAGAGGACAATGAGCAAAAAGCCACCATTCTGAACAGCTATTTCTGCTCGATGTTCACAAAAGAATACACAGGGCCCCTGCCTGAGAGCAGCATTAAAGTCGCAGATGGTGGATAACCATGTATGATAGATCCATCAATCACCAAGAACAGAGTTAGAGATGTACTGATGAATCTAAAAACAGACAAGGCCCTGGGACCTGATAGGATGCACCAAAGGGTACTGAGGGAGCTTATGGAGGAGCTGGCACACTTGTTCAATAGGTCACTTCAAACAGGAGAGGTGCCGAGGGATTGGCGAAGAGTGGAAGTGGTCCCCTTGCACAAAGAGGGAAATACAGAAGAGGCGTGAAACTGGAGGCTGTTCAGCCTCATATCACTGGTGGGGAAACTTATGGAGACCTTAATTAAACAAGATCTAGTAGAATATCTTGAAAGTAATGGCCTCCAAGACACTGGGCAGTATGGGTTCATGACAGGCAGGTCATGCCAGACAAACTTCATTGCGTTCTTCAATTTGGTGACCAAGGAATTGGATAAAGAACGCCCAGTAGATCTCCTATATTTTGACATCAGCAAGGACTCTGTGCCACACAACCATTTGTTAAAAAAGTTAGAGGACATTGGCACTGCCAAGACCATAGTCAGGTGGGTGGGAAGTTGGCTCAGGTATAGGAGTCAAGGAATGGTAGTTAACGGGATGAGGTCAGAAGAGGGGGGAGTCACTAGTGGAATGCCCCAGGGCTGGGTCTTGGGCCCAGTCCTATTTAATATGTTTGTCAGCAACATTGGGATAGGTATAAAGTGCAAGATCAAACTCTTTGCAGATGACACAAAACTAGGTGGTAGAGTTGACTGCGAGAAGGCAATCAGGGACCTGCAGGAAGACCTACAGAGACTAGAAATATTTGGTCAATATTTGGCAGCTCAGGTTCAATGCAAAGAAGTGCAAGGTGTTGTACCTAGGTACAGTAGTAGCGCCAAATTTGTCAAGCAATTTTGTGAGATTCCCTATTTATCCTTCACAAAATTTAGGGAAAAAAATCCTCTAAAATTCATTTTGTTATACCTACAGAAAGAGGCCAGTTCCTATTACAGTACTTAAGTGCCATCTAAGGAAATCCCAGAATAGAATACTGGCTCAGTGGTGTCCAACTCACCACATCACAGGAGGAAAGAGACCTAGGGGTCATCATAAATGACTCCCTGAAACAGTTGAGCCAAGGCAATAAAGCTTACAGTAAAGTGAGCAGAATGATGGGGTGCATAGGGAGAGGAATTGACAGTAGGAACAAGGAGGTGATCCTCCCACTCTACAGGTCCTTTGTGAGGCCCAACATGGAATACTCCATCCAGTTCTGGTGATCACACCTTAGGAAGGACAAGGACAGGCTGGAGACCATGCAAAGAAAAGCAACAAAAATGGTATGGGTCCTCCAAGGTTTCTCATGTGAGGAACACCTTCAAGCACTAAACGTACTCACTGGAGACTAGAATAGAGACAGGGGATATGATAGAGACATTCAAATTCTTGAAAGGTATCAATAAAGTTTCGTACTCAGAATTATTCAGCAGGGTAGATGGCTCAACCACTACGGGGTGTGAGTGGAAGCTGGGGGGGGCTTCAGGAGGGATGTAAGGAAGTACTGCTTTTCAGAGAGAGTCATGGGTCCATGGAATAGCCTGCCAGCTAAAGTGGTGGAGGCACAGACCATGGGGAAATTTAAAAAGTGATGGGACATAGCAAGGGATCAAATATTAACAAACAGGGCAGGAACTGGCAAAAGCCTAGTGAGGGACTAGATCCTGAGATCAATAGAGGATCTTGAAAAACCGGGCAGACTAGATGGACCATCGGTCTCCTTCTGCCATCAACTACTGCTAGCCCACTAATTCTGCAACTCCCCCTTTCCATCCTGATGCTTGCCATGTTTCTACCCCTGGCTCTCACTCTTTCCCTATTAACTCTTCCTGCTGCACCCACCCTTCCCTGTCCACTCCAGCTTGGCTAAAGTCCCACCTCATCCATAGGAGTGTCCCAATTATCTACCCCTCCTCCGTCATTATCATAATTAACAAGTACACGACAGCCATCGTCACTTTCTGTGGTTTTAGCTCAATTTTTCCCCCAGTTGTCAGTAATATATCCCTCCTCTTTTTTACCTCTCTAACCTGCCACCCCATACACGGCCTCTTTCCCCATATGTGTAGTTGCCAGCTGCCTCACTCAAAAGATCTCTGCTTATAACCCCTGTATGCCTATGGTTGATTGTACATCGGCTGACTTCTTGAATTGTAAAATAATGCTGTTTTTTTATTTATTTCAACCTTGTACTGTACTGTATATACTTTTTCTTCCTTGTATATTATTGCTTTTTATATACCTTCTTCTGTACTGTACTTTGATGTATTCATGACCAGGTCCACCTTGCAAATGAGCCTTGCTCAATGGTGCCCGCCTGGATAAATAAAGATTTTGATTGATTGATTGAACTTCTATGTTTCTATGACCTAAAAAATACATCAGTACTGAGTAAATACTTCTGTTCAGTGTTCACTGAGGAAGGGGAGGTACAGGGACCATAGCCATGCATCAGAAACAAAGGGTGGGGGGAGGTGAACACCAGTCCATTCACAGACAGAGATTCCTACAGGATCTTGCAAAATTGAGGGAGGACAATGTAATGGAACCAGATGGCATACACCCTAGGATATTAAAGAAACTATGGAAGGTGCTAGCTGCACCACTGGCAGCCCTATTTAGTGAGTCGCTCAACATAGGAGTAGTCCCAGATGACTGGAGAAGGGCACATGTAGTCCCTCTTCACAAAAGTGGAAGCAGGGAGGAGGCAGAAAACTATAGGCTGGTCAGCCTCACCTCAGTAGTGGGCAAGATTATGAAGGCACTGCTTAAGGAAAGGATTGTGGAACACTTGGAATCCAACAGAGCACAGGATTCAAGGCAGCATGGGTTCACAGCAGGAAGGTTATGTCAAACAAATCTGATAGATTTTCTTTGACTAGGTGATAAAGGAAGTGGATCATTAAAAACTTATTTATGGAACCAAGCTTTTGGCGATTATTTATAGATGTTGTTACTGTGATTTTATTGTTTTTATTATGTGTTGCACATGTGATTTTAATTATGTTAAGGCGCCTTGGTTGTTGAAAGGTGCCATACAAATAAAGATTATTATTTTTTTTATCTAGGGGAGCCATGGATGTCGACTACCTCGATTTCAGCAAAGCCTTTGACACTGTTCCCCATAAAAGACTAGTAAACAAGTAGGGTAGGCTGGCTGTGGGCCACTAGGTGGTGAACTTGGTTAGAAACTGATGAGGGAAAGAAAGCAGAGGGTGGAGGTAAATGGGATCCAATCAGAAGAAAGGGGGGGTGACCAGTGGGGTACCTCAAGGATCCATCTTTTGGCAAGTCCTTTTTAATGTCTTCATTCGTGGCATTGTTGAAGGGCCTAAAGAGAAGGTTTGCCTATTTGCAGATGACACCAAGGTCTGCAACAGGGTAGAGACACCAGATGGGATGGAGAAAATGAGGAAGGACCTAGGAAAGCTGGAAAAATGGTGAAAAGTGTGGCAACTAAGATTTAATGCAAAGAAGTGCTAAATCATACACCTGCGGTGGAGAAACCTTGTGAAGAGTTATAGGATGGGATAGAGTTGCTGGCAGTCACCAGCGAAGAAAGGGATTTGATGATAATCATCTTACATGACCTGAAGGTGGCCAAACAGTGTACAAAGGCTGTGGGGAGGACCAGTGGCATTCTGGGGTGCATAGGAAGGGGTATCACCAGCAGAAGAAGGGAGATGGTGATACCACTGTACAAAACATTGGTGAAGCCTCATTTGGAATACAGTGTACAGTTCTGGAGGCCACATCTTCTTAAGGACACAGACAGGGTGGAGGCGGTTCAGAGAAGGGCGACTAAGATGGTGCAGGGCTTACACCAGTAGATAGATGAGGAGAGATTAAAAGATCTCAATATGTATACACTGGAAGAGAGGCAGGAAATGGGTGATATGATTGAAACCTTCAAGTATCTTAAGGGCATAAACAAGGTGCAAGCGGGTGACATATTTCAGTAAAGAAGATGTACAAGAATGAGGGGGCACAATATGAGATTGAATGGGAACAGGATAAGGGGGAATGTGAGGAATTTTTTCTTCAAGGAAAGGGTGGTGGAAGCATGGAATAGCCTATCCCTTGAGGTGGTGGAATCAAGCACAGTAGGAGGATTCAAACATGCATGGGTTAGGCATAAGGGAACCCTAAAAGTAGGAAGGAAAGGCTAAAGCCAGTGACCAAGTAGGGTCAGAGGCTACTGATGCAGGTAGGAAATACAGGCAGACTAGATGGGCCTAGTTGTCCTTATCTGCTGTCAATTTCTTCATTTCTATGTTACCCTTGCCAATATTGCTGGTCTTACAAATTATTGACTAATATGTTGTAACTGAACCTGGTTTTTGCTTCTATCTCTCTAACTGTGTGCTGTTATTGCTCATATACTGTATGAATTAATTGCTCATGTTTGTATTATGTCTTACAGGTAATTTAATTCTTAATGTTGTGTTGTCACTGAACCGCATGTAACCATATGTGCTCTTGTATCTTTCACCTTTCTTCAATTGCTGTATTGTGCCAACTAGATGGCATGGGTTGTGCCTAAAAATGGTCCCTGGGACCAGTGCACTTATGCAGTTACAAAATAAATAAATAAATAAATAGTGAATTTAAATAAGTCATAGAAGATTGAAAAAATAAGCCCAACTCCCCACAACTTTTTATAGTCTTATCCAATTCATTTTTATTGTGACACAAATAACCAAAAGCACCAAAGTGCTCAAAACCAATGTTTCAGAGAATATCACTCCTTCATAAGGGTATACTTTTGTTTGTCTAAATACAAAACACATCATATTTTTCATGTAATAGTATTTATTCATTTGTAAGAGATTACAAAAGATACTTTGCATAAGTAAAAATGGTGATTTATTTATTTATTTATTTATTTATTACTAGAATTATAAATACCTTTGAACCTAGGGTTCTTTTACAAAGGCTCCGCATCAGCAATGTGTGCAAGCAAAACAGCAGCAAAATACAATACAAGGTCAGGAGGTTAACATAGAAGTAAGCAGAGGTAAGATACAATACAGGTCAGGAGGTTAACTCAGTAGCAAAAGACAGTACATGTGTATAGACTAGCACAGTAGCAAACAGTCAGTGGCAAATAACAATGCACAATTAACAATACGGGTGTATATATAGCAAGACACAGATACAAATGAAAACCATCCTGGGGTGACAAAAGTGGAGCAAGGGGTGGGGGTAAGAGGGGAGGGGTGGGAAGGGGCTAGGCAGTCAAGGATTTGACATTGTCATAAGTGCAAGAACAGAAAGATAAGTGCTAGGTAGTCTGGGGTGAAGCAACAAGAGATAGGGTGATAGAGAGGGGAGACAGGAGGAGAGGAGAGGAGTGGGAGAGGGGGTGGAATGGTAGGTGGGAGGTGAGGGGGTAGAATCATAGGTGGGGGGTGGCAGAGAGACGGGGAGTAGCAGGGAATGGAGGGCTGGAGAGAAGTGGGGAGGGTAGCAAGGGAAGAGAGAAGAGGAGGGAGAGGTGAAGCAAAGCCACAAGCCTAGGCAGAGCAGTCACAACTGCTGAGGTCAGTGAGGTGCTGACGGAGTTTTCGTTTGAATGGGCCAAGCTTGTTTTCAACTGCAATTTCAGAGGGAAGGTTGTTTAACAGCAGGGGGGCCCTGGTGTTGAAAGCACATTGAGCCTGGTTGGTACAGTAGAATGGAATGATAAATATTGGTTTGAGGGAACTGCACATAAAATGTGCAGTGACTGTGGGCAACATTATGGAATGAGTTGCAGGGGGTGTGAGGTTAAGACAAATTTTCTTAGCCAGTAGGCAGGTCTGGTAGGCAAGTCTACTATTTAGATTGAGCCAGTTGGATTGCTTGTAGAGATCACAGGTATGCGTATGCTTCCCTGCACCAGTGAGAAGTCTACAGCATTTGTTAAGGACTGTCTTGACCCATTTTAGGGTGGTATCAACAGCAGCCCCATAGAAAACAAGCCAGTAATCAATGACAGGTAGGACTGAGACAGTTATGGCTGCGCGCATAGCTTCTTTGGTAAGACAGCGACAGTGACGGTAGAGGACCCCAATTCTTGAGTTGACTGATTTTGAGATGTATTGAACATGTGAGCTGAAATACATTGTACAATCAAGGGTAATACCAAGGTATTTAAACTCCAGAACTTGCTCAAGTGGCTGTTCAAGTTCATTATGTATGGTAAAGTTTATGGATCTGCATCTGCTGTAAGAGCTATGGAACAGCATGGACTTTGTTTTTTTGTAATTCATCAACAGCTTATGTTGGAGAAGCCAGGTTTCAATTAGGCTGAAGTTCATCTGTAGCACCTTGGAGAGCGAGACGGGGTCAGTATGGGAGGATAAAAGTGCACTTACCTGAATACATTTTCTCAATGCACAGTGTCACATTATACATCCACAGAGATATCATCACAATGTAAATTTAAACATAATATTCATCCCCTTATAATGTGAATTCTAATATAAATATTATTCAAAGAACATTTATTTACATATTTGATCATGACTTCTTAAGTAAATATTTTATTCCAGTTTCCTGCAACTAGAAAAAAATCTTCTGTTAAGTTACCAAACACTTTGAAATTCATATGCATCAACTTTAAATATTTAAATGCCATTTTCTCAGTGTATTATATATAATACATGCTCCATGCACAAGTATAGTTTAACTCATAAAACTCTAAAATAAAATGTTCTTTTAGTAAATTATCTTGGTTAATTGCTTTTTCAAAAGTGAGTTGTTGTGAGCATTATAATAATCCAACTACATAAAATAAGCTTGGCTGGCAGTATAGCCTAGAGGTTAGCAGAATGAGGTATGAACAAGCTTGGTACATCCAGCAGACTAAACCTGAGTTTGATTCTCACAACCTCCACTTGCATACTGAGTGACTTTGAGCAAGTCACTTTACCACCCAGTGCTCCCAGGTCGCCCCTGAAAACAGGCATTTGTGCCTAGTGGGCCTTACCTGGTTACCAAAGACTAAAATAAAAAATTAAAAAAAAATAAAGAAAAAAAGCTTCTTATATTTGAAATATTTTTCTTTCCATTTTGAATTTTGTCTGCTTTTACTTCTGCCTTTATGTATGTCTTCTGCATAGATAGTACAATAACACATTAAGTTCTGTATCTTTCCTCTATTCTATAGTTCAAAATGCTGAAATATAGCTTGAACATTCTTGTAAGTTTGCTTACTTAAATGTACACATAATGCTGTGTGTCCCCTTGTGTGTCTTTGCGTGAGGCAGTGAGCACATATGTAGATTTTCATTTTATATCAAGTGATCCACACCAGAGTCAGGAATCCACAGCACACTCATGCTGACATCCGGCATGACATCGTAGTGCTCCTAGCACACACTCGAGCACCAAGTGCTAGGGGTCGCACCCTACATCTGAGCAATTTTTTCTGTCTTTTGACCCCCACCCAAGGCAACAGCTCTTATGACACCATGAAAAAACATGTGCACAAAGCAAACAGCCACTCAAAGTTGGACAGCCTCTCCTCACTGCCAGGTTTGTACTGACTATTATCTCCACTATTATAGCACCACCACTAAGTATACAGCACTCTGAAATGATTGTAATGGGGCCACTCAGCACAACAGAAAGGCTATACCTCCCCTGCAGTGGGTGTGAGCTGCCAGCCCCCTGAGCTATTTAAGTCAGCTTCCTCCAGCCTCATTCAGATTGTTTTTTTGCTGCAGCCAGTAGCTCTGCTGGGGACCCACCCCTCTCAACTGCTTTTCTCACCATGTTTGTCTGCTGCTTTCACTTTGTGGTTTTGGGCTATTTGGTGTTTGCCTTGCGTATCTTTCTAAGTCAGTATTTTGTTTTTGCTGCCTTTCCTGACTACAGCTTATGCATTCTTCTGTCAGTCAGCTACTCCTGCTGTACTCCTGTTCTCATGTTACTCCTGTGTTTCTTTTTGTTTTGGTTATTGGTGTGCTTACTACTTTCCACAGCATGTCCTACCTATGTAATTCTGCTGTTTTTGCTTGCGCTATTTCAGACTCTCCTATTTTGCTGTTCATATTAGGCCAGTTGCAAACCTCTTAGTTCAACTACATTACTGATAAATTGCTTTCACCTGGCTTCAAAACAAGGCAGCCACTTCCATTCCTGCTGTGCCATATTAATTAGTTTATTCAGTCAGTCTGCTTCAGCATGTACCACCCTAGTCTTTGTGTGTATACAGCTTTCACCCTTTTTTGCTGAGGTTGGTGTCATCTCTCATTTTAACTTTGATGTATGCTCACATTTCAGTACCTTTTCAGTTGTATGTTCCATCATTATCAGTCATTCCATTCAGCAATGATTGTTCAGTTAGAATCTTGCCTTCTGGATTCTCCCTGTGGGTAAACAGCTCTTGCTTCCCTTGATCTTGAGAGATAGTCCCTTGTCTCAGGCAGGGGTCCTTCTCTGTAGGCCACTTGTCTTCTGGCATGTCTCCCAGCAGTCCCACCAGTTGATAAGGTCCAACACTCCAGGGGAAGCTTTAGCCATGCAAATCTTTGGTCGGTGGCACCTCAAGATATAACATTTAAGACCTCAGCTGCCAAAGGGTGGGCACCAAGCCCACAGTGGTTCTCTTTGCTGGGCAGACTACTCTGGCAGCACCTCTGAAAGCTATTCTTCCTAAGGGTCACCTAATCTCATGCAGTATCCCCTTCCTTTAGTTTCCATTCAAGGATAGGCCTCCTCATGATCTTGAGGCTGGATAATAGCCTGTCAGCAGTAGCTACTCACCTCATTCCATGCTGTGATGGGTGGGCCTCCTATGTGGGAAAACTTCCTTTAGCTGTAGACATTGGCTCATGTATCCCATATCATTATCCCTTTAGAATAAAGAAACAGAGAGTTATCCCTCCAAAGACATCTCCTGAATATTGAACTCCAAATTAGCATTCTGAGCTGTCACAGTAATGCGTTCCCATGCCAGGAGAGATGGCAGCCCAGGCCATGAATCTCCAGAGATTTCTTCCACTGTTTTTTTTTCTTTCTCTCATAAGCACTGCAGGCTATAATATAGTATAAGTATTTAAGTATAGCATTTATCAAAGTAATAGATTTCTGCTGTAAATTGGGGTTCAATGGTGGATCTCTTATTTTTCATTTCCTCTGTTCCTTCTCTCCTTACAAAACGCATTCCTCTATCTGCTATCAGTTACCAGTTGCCTTCAGTCATTTTTCAAGTCAGTCTCTGTTATCAGTTATTACTAGTGTCATTTTTCCAGTCAGTTTCTGTCCATTATCAGTTATCATTATTTGCTGTCATTCATTATTCCACTCAGTCTCTTTGTTTACCAACTGCTACGTAGTACATTTAAGCTTCTCCCTAAGATAGCTTTAGCCTAACAGAATTATGTTCCATGGCACCTCTTGAAGTTGAATCCTCCTCAAGAGGGTTCACTTGCCTTCACATTACTCCAACAGGGGGAAGTCCCCTAGGGGCAGAAACTGTGAACAGCCAAACTAACCATGTATAACAGTAAAGCAACACCTTCATTCAACTACCTTCAGAGTAGCAACAGTGTTGTATAACTCCTCAATAAGTTGTGTATGCCCACTGAACACAAAAGTTGTGCCTGCAGTTCAATGGGTGGTGGCTACCTGCCACACCTCCTTCCTGAGCTATTTAAGCCAGCTTCTTTCAGCCTCATTTGGAAGCACTGTTTCTTTGTTCCACCATCCTCTCCTCCTCTTCCTCCAGCAGATTGCCTCTCTCCTTGGGGCTCCTTCCTAAGCTACTTTTAGTCTAAAGGAGCTGTTTTCCCATTCCTTTGCCTTTGTGGTACCCTGAAAGGGTGCTAGTCCCCCATGGAATAGAGTATGAATGGTCAAAGCATCCACTTAAAACAATCAAACAGCACCTTCATGGAAGTATCATCAGACTATCAGCAATGCTACACAAGCATACAGTGAGTACTCATTAAGTTGCATGCACCCAACTGAACAGAAGTCAACACTATAAAATGCACTGTGACACCACCACTCGTATTACACACCAGTAGTACAGATGTATAAAACAAGCCATGTGTCAGTCTAGTAACTTCATGCCCATTGACTTAGATATCAATGGAGTCAATTGTATTAATCACACAACAATAGTGCATGCCTTTAATCAATGCTTCACTGATCTCTTAGCCTTCACTAGGTCTCCCCCCCAACACAAATTCAAACTCCCCCTTCACCTCTGAAAATGAATCTGCATTATCCACCTTTCTACCTCAAAGCCATCAAGATTCCTGATATGGAAAAACAAATCATGCAGATTCTTGTAAACAAATCTGCTGGCTCTGTTGGGATTGAACCTAAGTTACTCAGAGGTTGCTGCCAATACACTCACAAGATTGATTACAAAAATCTTTAATTTGTCTCTAGCCTCCCAAAACATGTCTGACAAATGGAAGATGTTGAATGTTGTACTTGTGCTCAAGAAGGGTAATAGTAAACACATTGGCAATTAAAGACCCATTGCAATCCTTTCTGCACTCAACAACATTCTTCAAAAGCTGGTTGCTTCTTAACTCACTGAATATCTTTACATCCATTACCTTTTTCTCCTGCATAGCATGAGCTTCCAAAAAAAAACATTGCCCCCTTGTCACTCACCATGAACATAGCCACTGGAATGGGTATTGTGAGTTAACAGATACTGTCTTCATTGACCACACCAAGGACTTTGAATTGATAAACCACTCCTCACTTTGTGAGGAACTTAGTGACATAGGAATATATTCCATAGTACTCCCCTGGTTTAAAAGCTACCTGACTAACAGACAGCAGTGTATTATGTCTTGATCCTCCATGTCTGAGGCAGCCCTGCTACAGTTGGGGTCCCTCAAGGATCAATACTTGGGCCTCACTATGTTTCCCTTCATGTTAATGCCATCTACCAATGCCTCTTGTACAGTACACCAATCTTCTTTGCAGATTTTCCATGAGCACACATAGCATTGTTGACATCAAAAGACATCTAGTCACAAACTACACAGCACTTTACTAGAAATAAAACAGATACAAACTCAGTCCTGAATTGCAAACAAGACAGTATGCAAATGATCACAGTAAACACCAGTTTTAGTGTTGATTTGAATGTTGACACCAGCATTGTTCATCAGGGTGATGATAAATAAGATCTTCTCAGAAACAATTAGGTATAAATATGAAAAAAAAAGTTACAAACTAAAGAAAAAAACATAGAAATGAATGACCCCATTGAAATTATTGGTCTCTATTCATTCCAATGTGGTTGGACATGAGAGAAGCAGCTTTTCATGGGCAGTGAAGATTCAACTTCCAAATACAAGAGAAGTCACTATGAAGGGCCAAGACAGGCAATACACATGTGAGGAGGTTGGGGTAGGTGGGTGGTAGAGTGCACAGAGGCAGAACTGGGTTGGTTTTATTTCATTTCAGTTTAAAATATGTTGCATACTGGAAATGACAATGAGATAATGGGGCTTGCTACTTAAAGGTAGGCCGGGTTGTCCAGTGATCCCTACCAGGAATAAGTGCATAGGAGAGGGAGGGGGTGGGGGGAGGAGACAGAAGGATAGAGGGGGGAAGGGTCTGGTGACATCACCAGGCAGGAAAGAGAAATATGACAAGTGCAAGCCATAGCCCCAGGGATTTGCTTGGGGGGGCAGAGCCCCAATGGGGTCCTGACCAGGGGCCTACTAGGGGTATATTAGGCCAGGGCTCAGGTAGGACAACCTCTTTTGCTGAAATTTTCCCACCCTCCCACCCTTATTAAGGAAGGCAATGGGGGGCAGTGACAGCACAAAGGAAGGGATTGGAGGGCAAGGCAGGTCAAGTGCCCTGGGGCCCTGGGTATAGGGACAGGTGGTCTGTCACTGCGGGGATGTAGCATCAAGCCAGGGAGGTAGAGCAGAGTTCCCTGGTGGGGAAGGACATGTATGCACCTAGGGGGAAAGAAAGGAATGGGGGGAGTGGGCGGAAAGAAAGGGGGGGAGGCGGAGGATGCACGGGCTGTGGACAAAGAACCCAGATGTGTTGACAAAGCGGGGAGGGGGATTGGTCCAGGCATCGGATTCAGAAGTGTTTGTGCCTGAAGGGTGAAAACCCAAAGAAGTGGACTGGCCTTGTTCTGATGTGGAGAGGGGGCTGGATTCACAGTGTCCAGGCCCTGAAAGCAAGATGGAAGAAATAACCAGAAGAAGGACAGAGGCCGGAGACAGAAAATGTGGAAAGAAATTTGATGTAAATTGAATTGTGAATTCAGAATATATGGTTTGTAAATGTAGACGCTTGTGCCATAAATAAATTTGACAACGAGCAACCAACAAGTTAAAATGGTGTGGCATCCATCATTCCTGGATGGGATTCAGGGGACAATAGATCTTGATGGGGGGGTGGTGATGGGGGTGAATGTGTAGCGGCTTCATTATTTGGCACCAAGACCACAGGACTTTGACAGTGGGGGTTGGGATAATAGTGATGTCTGTCATACATGACGGTCTAAGATGGACATATTTTATCCGGTGTTTTCACATCCTGAATACATTGTAAAAAAACTCCTGAGAACTTCAAGAAAAAAATACAAATATTGCAATACATGTGAAAAACTGCATCCAACATAACATGACAAATTTGAGAATATGTAATGATAAATGATGTATATGGCAAAAACAATATTATTCAGCACTGACTACAACACACCTTACCTCAGTGCCTGACAAATGTGTTTGAAACTGGAGTTTTAAAAGTGACAATATAAGCTAACAACACATTTGGTTGTCGTACTATTGAGCTCTATTAGAAACTGGCACTTACTACAAGGACACAATGCCAATGAATGTTGCCTGGAGAAAAATAGAAACAACACGTCTGTGGTGGTGGGGTAACACCAGTGTAACTGTGAATGCATTTTTCAGTTAAAAACATATGACTATAGCTTCATTGTGAAAACAAAATACACATATTTGTATTGCCACAATTTTATATTTTTTAAAAGAAAAACAAGACATTTTTCAGAACTCAAGGTTGACAGTGCCCCTTTAACATTAATCTGCAGTTCATGCATTCATTCCACAATTCAGTGAGTCACTGAATGGCATAATGAAAGTATGAACTGCATATTAATGTATTATACTGCAGAAATGATCACTGAGCTGTGTAATGATTACATGTATTGCAGAATGATGCATTAAATTGTGGAATAAAATTCCTCAGAACTGTCATTCTGCAAGTCATATGTATTATTCTGGAATTCAGCCAGAAAAGTTCATGGAATGGGGTGAAAATTCACCAAGCACATTCAGAACATTCAGATTTTGTGAAAGTTGGAATTTCAGAAAATATCAAGACAGACATTTCTGCAAATTCAGAATTCACAGATTTCACCCAGCTCTAGTAATGAATGTATAGTAATGAAAGAGTTGTCACAGGTTCAAAAGAATGGTCACTTGAACTAACTTATAATTATACAAATCCAAAAAATTAATACAGTTAAAATATGGTAAGTACGTAGAGTAAAGTGAATTGATATAAATAAAATCAACATACATTAAGTATAAATGTTATTTATATGCCAATATTAATCACTTATAAAATATCAAAAAAGTTTTGTAAAAAGATAAAAACAGAACGGTGTAAATACAAGTTTCAGTTTAAGCATAAAAATTAATGTTAAATTTATTGCCAACCTGTATTCTATATTTGAAGCTTTTTGTGATTTTAAATCCGTATGTTTTAAGGACTTCAACGATGCTAATCCAAGCATTGGCATCTTCCACGTATGGTAGTGCAGAGATCATGATACTGGTAGGCATAGTAACAGATGTCATCAATGACATGTAACTATTTAAACAGGCCTTCCAGTACCTAACCCCAATACCAACATGTACACCAGAAACCCTGTTGCAGTGTGTTCCTTGTAACCTGGAGCTCTGAGCAAGGAAAATAATTTTCAGTAGTCTGTCTTTAGCAAAGCTTTTCTTTTGCCAGGTCTATTAGGAACAAAACTGCTATTATTGCAGATCTTGTTGCAACATCTGACCTGTCATGTATCACCCGAGACCTGGCTGGATGAGAATGCAGGTCCTATTTTAGACTCTGCTGCTCCGGCTGGGTTCTCGGTGATGCACCGTCCAAGATTGGATCGTAGGGGCGGGGGAGTGGCCATCTTTTTTAGATCAGATCTGAGTCTTGTGGAGGTGCCAGTGGGTAACACCAGATCTTTTGAGTGTATCCTGGCAGCAGGTGCAGAGTTTAGGATTCTCCTCATCTAGCGTCCACCCGGCGATGGTGGAGAATTCCTGAAGGAGTTCGCGGACTTCATCGTCGACATGGCATTGGAGTCGCCCAGATGGTTAATACTGGGTGACTTCAATGCCTGGGTTGACGATGAACTCTCGCACTTTGGAAAGAACTTCCTCCAACTTATGTCTATGTTGGGCCTGTCACAGGTAGTTACCTCTGCTACCCATATAGGGGGACACCCTTTGGACCTGGTGTTCCTACTGGATTTGGATGTTATGCATCTGGGGGTGGAACCAAATGTGTGGACAGACCATCACACCATAAGATTCAGCTTTGGAGCACCCCCTAATAGGCCTGCCTCTATGGAAATGGTCCAGTATCGCCCTTTAAGGGGAGTAAACCCAGAGGGCCTATTAGCGGTACTGGACCTATCGGGTGTTTCGGGTGAGAGCATGGGTCCAGGGGACCTTGTTCTTGCCTATAATAAGGCAGTGAGCAGGGCCTTGGACCAAATTGCTCCTGTTCGTGTTCACCCACTCACTCAGTGCCCAAATACTCCATGGTTTGATGAGTCTTTGAAGGAACTGAGGAGAGTGGGGCGAAGGCTAGAGAGGTCCTGGCGGAAATCTTGCTTGGATGCTGACAAACTTAGATTGATGGATCATTATGTTATCTATCAATTGGCAATAACCCGTAAGAAGGCAGAATTCCTGTCCAGGGAGATTGCTGCTGTGCGGAACCGACCAGCTCAACTCTTTCAGACTGTTGACAGACTGTGAAATCCACTCTGTCTACAGTCTGGAAGAGATTTTTCACAAATAAAGTGTGATGAGCTTGCTCGGTTTTTGCTGATAAGATTGCCAGCATTAGGTCGGATATCGGCCAGGCTCACTCTTCAAGGGTTTGCAGTGATCAGCAGGGGGAAACAAACACCTGTGTCACCTGGTTTGACTTTGGTAAGCCAGAATTCAAGGATATTGTGAGGATTGTCCAGACTGTACGTCCAACCAGCTGTAGTTTGGATCTGGGCCCTACGCCTCTATTATTAAGTTGCATAGATACTATCTGTCCGACCATTGCTGAAATTGTTTGGAAATCTCTGGAGCAGGGGATCTTTCCTGATCCCCTAAAGGAGGCGGTCGTTCGACCACTCCTAAAAAAATCTTCATTGAACCCGAACTACCCAGCTAACTACAGACCTGTTGCTAACCTGCCGTTTTTGGGCAAGGTTATTGAAAAGGTGGTTGCATTGCAACTGGATGACCATATTACAAATCACAATATCTATGATACTCTTCAATCGGGATTTAGGAAAAGACATAGTACTGAGACTGCCCTTGTCCGGGTTCTAAATGATCTCCTGATAGCGAGAGATCGAAAGGCTCGTACTATTCTAGTCCTTCTTGATCTCTCTGTAGCATTCAACACTGTGGACAATGGTGTGCTTCTGGAACACCTGCGGCTCTATTGCAGACTGTCTGGTACAGTTCTGCAATGGTTTCAATCTTTTCTCACGGGGCGGAGACAGAGGGTTATCACCGGAATTTATTCCTCTGATACCGTCCTCCTACCCTGTGGGGTTCTGCAGGGCTCCATTCTAGCACCCATGTTGTTCGCTGTCTATATGCTGCCATTGGGAGACATTATTAGGCAATACGCTTGGGTTTTCACTGTTATGCAGATGACACCCAACTGTATTTGTCTTTTAGTCCCGGACAGGAAGATGCAGTCTCTATACTTAACAGCTGTCTATCCGAGATCAAGGATTGGATGAGTGCCAGCTGGCTAAGGTTAAACCTGGATAAGACTGAGGTGTTGGTGGTGGACCCAGGTAGCCTTGAGGCGGGTTGTAGGGCTGGGCTTCCTTCGGGCGTATGGATCGATGGTGCCCAGCTCTCAACCTCAGACCGGGTGCATAACCTGGGCGTTATTATTGACGATGGTTTGACCCTGAAATCTCAGGTGTCATCCGCTGTCAAATCCTCCTTTTACCATCTTAGGAATATCGCTCGGGTGAAACACCTAGTTCCTCCGGCTGACCTTCCGACATTGGTCCATGCCTTTGTTACTTCTCGCCTTGATTACTGCAATGCCCTGTACCTAGGGCTACCAGGGGTTGATATCCGCCGCTTGCAGCTGGTGCAGAACGCAGCAGCCAGGCTTTTGACTGGGACATCTTTGAGAAGTCATATTACGCCTGTGCTGCACGAACTGCACTGGCTGCCGGTTCAGTGGCGGATCACCTTTAAGGTCGGGTTACTGACCTATAAAGCCCTACATGAACAGGGACAGCAGAATCTTCAAGAGCTCCTTATTCCCTACTGTCCCTCTCGCTCGCTCTGCTCTGCCGATGAGGGATTGCTGGAGGTTCCCAGGGTTTGTTTAAAAAATTCTGGAGCATGGGCATTTTCTTATGCTGCCCCTACCCTGTGGAATTGTCTACCTCGTCGGATACGAAGCTGCCTGACCGTTGAGAGTTTTAAGTTAGAATTAAAAACTTATTTATTTCAAAAGGCATATGGAGAGTGATTTTATTGTGATTATATTGTTATTGTTGTTGTTTGTGTTATATGTATGTACTTTAATTGCTTCTATTTGCACAGCACTTTGGCATTGAAAAGCTCTTAAAAAATACATTTTTACTTACTTACTTACTAAAGAAACTAGCTAATAGTGACTAAAGGGTATCAGACTTATTATCTTGCAAAGACAAAATATCTGGGCCATGACTCACAAAACCTTGCCCCAGTGCAAATTGGATTTTGCATGAACAAACAAGATTTTGTTTTGAGTTGGTATTCACAAAAGCCCTGTCTGCACCCTCAAAGTGGGTTTGCACCGGGGCAAAGTGCGGAGGAGGCCACAATGCAATTGAGTGGGAGGGGATGTCAATATGCTATCCAGTCAGAAGACTGCAGCAATATGAGAGTGGTAAAAACTGCACAGGGAAAAGTGTTTGAGCAAATACAGCTACAGGGAAACTATAGTGCTAAATATTACAGCACTGTACCTGTAGCTGTGTTCACTCCTGCTAAATACTTCAAGTTTTCAAATGTGATCAGAATCAGTGTGCTATTGTCATGGCTCAGAGGATAGAGTCCCAGTCTGGGAAGCAAGTACAGATCAGAGCAGCAGGAGTTTGTCCAACCCCTGCGCTGTATGTATTGTTTTGTTCTAATGTTTTCCATTTAGTTTTTTTTTTGCTTTTATGCTTTCCATTTCGTTTTTTTTAATTTTGCTCTTGAGCCTGACCCTTGCTGGCCCAATTTTTTCCCCTTCCCTGAGTGTGGCCCCACTTGGAGTTGATTATATTTATTATGGGGGTGTGGGGGGTGTAGCCCCCAGCACTAAAAATTATAATCTGTGTTCTGTGCTGTGTGGTTTTTGATGTCACGGAGCCCTGAGTCATGAGGTTGTTTGCCTCACTGTTTTTCCCCACTGTAGTCTTTTACCATGTGGTTTTGCTTGCACTGTTTTCGACCACGCTGTTAAATATTAGTGGTTATTGACCTGATCCTGTTAATATCGATGCTTTCCGATTCACAAAGCATATGCCCCACTCGAGGCCCTCCTACGAAGTCCCTTTGCATGGAGCAAATACTGCCTACTGAAACCTTGCCTTGCCCCATGCAACCCTAGTGGCTGGCAAGGTATTGTGATGCCCCCCCCCATGATTGCTGGCCTGAGTAAAAATATATACATTTCACTGGCATCAAATGGTACCCCCCATGATGAGTGATCTCCTGCCTGAGTTAAAGGAAGGAATTCTCCCTGGTGCTAGCAGTCCCTCTCCCCCATGATTGATGATCGCTGGCCCAAATAAAAAGAAAGAATTCTCCATAGTGCTAATGGTCCCCCTGTGATCACCAGCTTGAGTAAAAAAAAAACCAGTCTCCCTGGTACTGGTAATCACCCCCCCTCGTTTGCCAATTGCCAGCTCAACTAAAAAAAAAAAAAAAACAGTCTCCCTGGTGCTAGTGGTCATCTCCCTGCAATCAGTGATCACTGGCCCATGTATAAAACATATTTCTCCCTGGTGTCCAGTTTCTCTCCCCCTCCCATACTCATGCCCAATGTACAAGTGCTTTTCCCTGGAGTCCAGGTGTCCCTACTCCCACCCAATGTCTCAACCACTATTCCCTGGTGTCCAGTGGTCCCTCCCCCTACATGATCCCTTGCCCCATGTCTCAATCACTATTCCCTGGTGTCCAGTGGCCCAGACCCCCAACTGCACCCATGCCCAATAGAGATGGGTGAAATCTGCAAATTTCGTTATGTGAAATTTTTCATGAAATCCACGCATTTCGCAAAATATTTTGTGGGTGCAAAACGTGAAATTCTGCCACAATTCCACCACTCGCAGAAACAATTGCTCCATTCTCTGGTAAAATTCCATATTTCACACCCACAAAATATTTCATGCAATGTGCAAATCAAATGTTGCTGCATCTCTAATGCCCAATATATCCATCATTATTCCCTGTTGTCCAGTGGTCCCTTCCCCCACCCAATCCCCAATACCCTTTAAAAGAAATGAAACCCATTCCCTAGTATCTAGTGGACCCCCAGCCATGTAAAAGAACCAAACAACATTTCCTTGGAATCTACTGGCCCCCCACCCCACTCCCCAATCCAAAATCTGATCCAACGACCAGCACAGCCTTTCTCTCAACACCATGGCTGGCTGCTGACTGAACTGTCAATGAGTACATACTGTATACCGTATGTGCTCATTGGTTGACAGCTCAGAGTGAGCTGTCAATTTGTAAGCATGTTTTGTATACTGTATATGCTCATTGACAGTTCAGTTGGTGGCTGGCCATGGTGGAGAAAGGAGGGCTGTGCCTGTTGCTGGCTCAGGTTTGGGATGGAGGAGCTGGGTGGTGGGCTGCTTCTTGCTAGGGTTGAGAGAATGGAATGTCCACTAGATGCTAGGGAAGGATCATATGGTTCTTTACAGGGGATCAGGGATACTGAGGGGAGTCTGCTAGCCACCAGGTAATGGGTTTTGTTTCTTTTACAGGGGACCCAGGAGTGGGTAGTGGGAGGGACCACTGGGCACCAGGGAATAATGATGGCTATATCAGACATGAGTGGGGGTGAAGGGCAGGTTCACTGGACAGCAGGAAATAGTGGCTGAGACATGCAGCAAGGGATTGGGCATTGGGAGGCTCCCTGGACAGCAAGGAATAGTACTTGTCCATCAGGCATGGGTGGGGGAAGGAAAACTGGACTCCATGGAAAAGTCTGTTTCATACATGGACCAGGGAATAGTCGTTGAGATGTGGGGTGAGGGATCAGGTGGGGAAGGACACTGGATACCAGGGACTAGTGGTTACAATGTGCAGCAAGGGATCGGGTGTGGGGAGGAACCCCTGAACTTCAGGGAATAGTACTTATACATTGGAAAGGGGTATTAAGAATGATTTAAAAAGTAACTAAAGGAGCAGCACTCCAAGAGTAAAAATAAAAGAAAAACAGCATGGAGTGAAGTGAAATTTGCTTCAGACACAGTGAAGGTTGAATTTTACCTGAACCTTGCAGAGCAAGCAGTGGAGAACACCTGTAAGCCATTCATACAACTTGCTAATGCAATTTTATAAAAGTAAGTAATTTTTCTCTAAATGTTTCATTTAAAGGGCTTACATTTATACTTAGTGTTGCTGGTTATAGGTAACATTCTGTCCCTCTGAAAGAATTCTCAGCTAGGAACCAGTATGAATTGGAAAATTGATCATTTATGTTTATAAATACAAAAGTTGAGTATATTTGGTATTTACAATTTCTAATTTGAGCTTGATAGCAAATGCAAGATAGAATGTGATCTATTTCAAGTTAAATACTAGTAACACAAATGTTTATTAAGAAAATTGAAAAGTTATGACAATAGAAATCAGTAATACACTTTAAAATCCTAAACATAAATAATAGTCCTAAAAATATATTTTTTCTCATTTTATTTTTCTCTTCCCTTAATCTGTGATACTGTAGAAGGGAAAGCTGCTGGCAGAGTTAGAAGACTACAAAAGTAAACAGAAACAGAATTGGAGAAGCAGCATGTCAATCTGCCAGCTGATAAAGGAAAAAAACAAAAATGGTATCTTGAAGGACTGGTATCCTCGAAGAAAAGGAGAGCAGCAATTACTGGAAAAGATGGAGATACGGGATCTAACAGAAGGAAAGTGTAGGAAATAAAATCAATCAATCAATCAATCAAACTTTATTTAGCCAGGTGAAACTCTATTGAGCAAGCTCATTTTCAAGAAGGGCCTGGTAGGTACAGAATAAATAATACAGTAGCACAATAGAACATATAGCACAAATGGGCATAGTAATACAATACATAGTAATGAAAACAAGGTACATGGATAATCAATGAGGCCCAGTCGTAAGGTGAAGCTTCATCCCAGTAAACAGTAGAGCAGGGAGGAGGAAGGAGGAAGCAAGTCAGCACCAATGTGTCGAACCAGTGATTTTAGACACTGATAGCTCTAGTAGAGCAGAGTTAATACTAGTGACAGTGCAAGCTGGGGGCTCAGCAGCAAGTAGAAAGCAAGGATGAGTCCAGGAACATGGATTAGGGTAATTCTAATGAGAGGATAGAAAGTGTAAAAAACACTAGTTAAGGACTAATTATGGACTTTGTAGCAACTTAAAATTGCTTTCTCAAGTTACTTATTCTATCGGGAACTTTTAGTAATCATATATATATATATATATATATATATACTCTATAAATATTATATATATATATATATATAGAGAGAGAGAGAGAGAGAGATATTTAAAATATCATTAGGAACTTTAGAATAGCATTGTTTTCTGTTTATAGTATTTTATAATACAGAGGTTTAATAATTTGTGAACACTTTCTAAAGTTTTACTGATTAACTTGAAAAAACTTAATTTAATAATCAAGAGGACTAGAAACACAAAGTCTTGGGAAATCTTAATGTCACTAACTGCTCTGGAGAGGATAGAGTGTGGTAATGGAAGTTAAACTCAAAAGTAGGCAATGGTAAAAAAAAAATGTTTAATTAAATGCTACAAGAGAAGATTTTCAAGATGAACAATCTATAATAGAAGTCATTAATAAAAAGAAAACATGAAGGATGATAATAGCACAGTTAAAAATGGGACACTTCATGAGGAAAGCACTTCAACCCCTATATTAATAATGAAAACTTCTCAACTGGCATCTACACAAGGTCTAGCTAATTAAATGAGGGTAACATAGGTAGTCCAGTTCAATGGATACCAAAGGGCATAATTAGCCCTCAAGAGTGCTCTTTAAAGTGAGCTAAACTAATAACTAATAAGGATGACTCCTGTTTTGAGTATGTACCTACCCTTGCAACAAATGAGTGTCTAGACAATCTATTTGAATCAGCCAGACTGATCCCATAGAAACACAATGCTTCCATATTAAACATTCAAAATCTAGCAAAAGTGATGCATGATCTATGTACTGTCTAGAATTACTGGTTAAAATCTCTTACAAGTGTAGCATGACTATTCCACTAGTGGCATTAGTGTGTTGTGCATACCATGCAGTCAAAAGGGCAAAAGATGTGTGTACTATGGGGATATAGTAGTGATGTGTGGTACTGCAAATGTCTGCACTGACAAAACTACGTAGAGCTGTGCTTCTGGTCTGGCCAAGCACTCTAATTCTATAGATGTGTGCTGTGTCGATGTGCTGATAACATGGCTTAGAGGTTAGAGTGACAGTCTGTGAATACCTGGGGCTTCCCCATGGCATGGTTCAAGTCTTCCTTATCCCTATTTTTCCCTTTTTTTCACTATTTGTGTGGTGTCGTGTTAGTATATATATTTAAGGGGGATGTGGGGGGGCAAAGCCCTCACAAAGAGGGTTGTGGGGGCATAACCCCCCACAAAAATAGCATTCCACATACACTAAACACATTTTAAATGAGGTGGAGTCGTGAGGTTTTGGGTTTCACAGGTGTAGTTTTTTGGGTATTCTACTAGCGCGGTGCTTACTGTGTATCATATTTGCTGTGCGGTATGTGACTGCGCTGTTATTGATGTTGACCACTTGATGTGGATCTCTTTTAAGGAATGATGATCAGATAGAAGAAATTCAGACTAATTTTGAAATAAGACGATATGTGGTAATGATGACTTTTTGTCAGCCTCACCTGAAGTGAGAGACCTCTCTTCACCCACATTTAACTGGGAGCTCTTTACATATAAAAGCATGAGAGGAAGAGAAATAACCTAGAAGCAGCAAAAAAATAAAGAAAGAAAGAAAGAAAGAAAGAAAGAAAGAAAGAAAGAAAGAAAGAAAAGAAAGAAAGAAAGAAAGAAAATCTTAATGGTACAATTTTGGAGGGAATACATGATATATATAAATAAAATATAAATATATAATATGTAATTTGTGGTAACATGTAATAATATGTAAAATATATAATAAGATAATATTATAATATATATAAATAAAATATATAAATATATAATGCCCCAGCAGTGACATTATTATCAAGGAAATTGTTGGATTTCACTGTAAACCCTCGAATTATTATTCTTGAAACCCTATGGCTTCATAAGTAAGAAGGATCAAGGGACATTGCTAATCTAATGAAAAAACAATGCATGGTAATGAAGTCACAGGGGGGATTTCTGGCATAGAATTACTCAGTAGATGAAAATGGTTCATTAACCAGGAAAAATACTGAATATTTTGATAAGGAAACTAAAAACAAGACACTGAAAGTAAATAAATGCATCTAAACCAATATGCCTCCGCCATTTGATAAAAAAAAAAACATAATAATAAACAGTCCAGACAAACAAGGTAATATGGCTGGAAAAAAATAGGGGGAAAAGGGAATAAAATTACAAAGAAAAAAGAAACAGAAAACAACAAACTAAAGGGCAAGTGAAACTGAAGAAGAAGAAGAAGAAGAAGAAGAAGTGCTTCAAAAAAGGAATGAAGAGAATGATAAACAGGAAATAACTTGTCAACAGGAAAAAATACATTCCATTAAATTTGGAAGTTGTACCAATAGGCAGGAAACATTAGATTCAAATGAAAAAAAAAAAATGGATTCTAATGAAAGTAACATTTCAGTTAATAGGTCTTCATTAAAAAAAGTGCTGCATACAATTAATTTAGACATGGTTATTTTATTAAAAGTGTAATGGTATTCACAAACATAGAAAGATAAATTTTGATGGCAGATAAGGACCACTTGGCCCACCTAGTCTGCCCATTTCCCTACCTACAGGATAAGCCGTAGATCCTAGTCAACCAACAGCCTATTTCTTCCTACCCCCCACAAAAATTGCCTTATGTCTGTCCCATGTATTCTTGAATTCTCCCACAGTTTTAGAGCCCACAACCTCCTCAGGAAGGCTGTTCCATGCATCCACTACCCTCTCTGTGAAAATATACTTCCTTACTTTGCCCCTGAATGACCCCCCCCCATCTTTAAATTGTGTCCACTTGTTCTAGCATATCTCTTTTTCTGAAAGATGCTACCCTCTTGGACTTTGTTGATTCCACTGAGGTACTTAAACATTTCTATCATGTCCCCCCTCTCCCTCCTTTCCTCAAGGGTATACATATTAAGCTCTTTTAGTCTCTCCTCATATGGCTTCTTTTGCATATCCTGCACCATTCTAGTTGCCCTCCTCTGGACTGCCTCTATCCTGTCTATGTCCTTGTGGAGATGGGGTCTCCAGAACGGGACGCAGTACTCCAGATGGGGTCTCACCAACTGTCTGTACACAGGGATAACAACTTCCTGTTTTCTGCTCATGATGCCTCTCCCTATGCATCCCAGTATACCCCCAACTCTCCCTACTGCCTTCTCACATTGCTTGCTAACCTTAAGGTCATCTGATATGATTACCCCCAGGTCCCTTTCCTTTTTTGTTTTTGTTACTACCTTCCCACCATTGTGTAATCTTCCCCTGGGTTTTTGTTTCCCAGGTGCATTATTTTGCACTTCTTTGCATTGAATCCTAGCTGCCATACTTCCGACCATTCTTCCAACCTTGGCAAGTCCCTTCTCATCCTTTCCACGCCTCCTTGTGTATCAACCTTGTTGTAGATCTTTGTGTCATCTGTAAAGAGGCATACTTTTCCTTCTTGTCCCTCTGCAATGTCACTTATAAAGACATCAAAAAGGACTGGACACAGTACTGAACCCTGCGGTACCCCACTAATAACCCCTCTTTCTTCAGAGTGGACTCCATTTACAATTACCTTCTGTGTCCTGTTGTCCAGCCAATGTTTTACCCAGGCTACCACCCTGGGACCCACTCCCAGGCTGGTTAATTTGACTATTAATCTTTTGTGTGGGACTGTGTCAAATGCCGTGCTAAAGTCTAGGTAGGCCATGTCCACAGCCCCTCCTTGGTCTACTACTTTAGTCACCCAGTCAAAGAAATCAATTAGATTCATCTGACATGACCTTCCTGCTGTGAACCCATGCTGCCTTGGGTCCTGTGCCCCACTGGCCTCTAGGTACTCAACAATCTTTTCCTTCAGAAGTGATTCCATCACTTTCCCTACCACAGAGGTCAAACTGACAGGTCAGTAGTTTCCTGTCTCTGTCTTGGTCCCACTTTTGTGAAGGGGAATCACATCTGCCTTCCTTCAGTCCTTGGGTACCACACCATCCTCCCATGATTTGTTAAAAAGGGTAGTCAGTGGTTTCATTAGTTCTCCCCTTAATTCTTTTAGAATTCTGGGGTGAATTTCATCGGGCCCCATTGCTTTATCCACCTTCAGTTGTAGGAGTTCTTTCAGAACCCTTTCTTCGGTGAAAGGACTGGGATCGACCCCCCCCATCCAGAGTGCTTCTGTTAACTGGATTAGGCACCTCCCCCTCCTGTTTTGTGAATATTGAGCAGAAATATTCATTCAGTATCCCTGCTTTTTCACTATCCCCCTCTACCCACCCACTGTTCATTCTATTCAGCCTCACTATCCCTCCCTTTGTCTTTCTCCGCTCCCTGATATACCTATAAATGGTTTTATCCCCCTTCTTAACCGAGTTGGCTATCCTTTCCTCAGTTTGGGCATTTGCTATTCTGACTTTCCTCCCTGCTTCCTTCTGCCTTACTGGTACAGCTCTCTGTCCTGCTCCTTCTGTGTTTCCTTAAACTTCCTGACAAAGACAAAGATGAAACAAATGATATACCAGATACAAAAATTGCCTTTTTATTCCACCTGGAAAGGCACATGAATCACATAATGAAAATAACAAGATCAAAGACAACAGTAAATCAG
Organism: Neoceratodus forsteri; assembly: GCA_016271365.2. NCBI lineage: Eukaryota > Metazoa > Chordata > Ceratodontiformes > Ceratodontidae > Neoceratodus > Neoceratodus forsteri. The sequence continues at coordinate 667,646,865 of CM028135.1, read as the reverse complement.
ATAGTGCTGTTCATCAAATCTGAGGAAATTATTGTGATGGTATCTGGGCTAGTTTTGAAAAAAAGAAATTACAAACAATAGTAAGAAACATTTAAAATATGACATCTTCATAACAGGAGACATGCATGCTAGGCTCCCAAATAATAAATTACATCCAGAAAATTTGTGTTTGGATAATAATGATGAAAACAGGATTAACATAACTAAATGATAAGCTTAAAGGCATAGGTAAAACACAAGATACTAAAAACAATAGGGCTGGTATAATGTTAACTACTTTAGCTTTGGATTTAGATTTGATATTAATTAATTGGAAAATCAGAGAGACCCATAAGGAATATGCACATTTAATTCACACAACAGGTCATCTTTAGTAAACTTTTTTGGTTTTAGAAATATAAATGCATTAGAGAAAGTATGCAGTTGATTTAAAAGTTTAGCAATGAAGAGAATCACCCTATATTTCATTAAAATTCAGTTAAACTATGCCAAAATTGAAGGCACAAACATTGTTGACTGGTAATAATGCATATGAAATATGTAATGCCAAAAGAATAAAATGATCAGCAGGAAATACAGAAAAAAATAGGATAAATATTACAATGTGTGTACCCAAATGCTATTAAAACCCAATTACTTTCACAGGAAGATTTATTACATGCTCCAGATAAGCTGTGGGAAAATATTTTACAATTTTTAGCACCTTTTATGTATAACTACAATATAAAAGATAAAGAGAAGATGACTGGTACTTGGTTTCACTCAAAGTGTAAGATGGCAAAGGCAAACATAAATACTGTAGCCGGATATGTTAAAAATAATAAACCAAGGTCTAATTTTAGATTACTAAATAAAGGCAGGAAAAATTATAACAACGTCCTGAAGGAAGAAACACAGAAGTATCAGGTCTGTCTATGGTCTAAACTATACAAAACAATTGTGGAAAAAAGAACTAAGGACTTTTGGGTTTTAGTGGCCAAAGATTGTAATTCACATACAGTCCCTTTAGATGCATTTATACAACTGGGAATTTGGAAACACCACTTTTCAAATGTTTATTTTGCCAACGAGAAAGAACAAAGGCAAAATATTGCCATTGAATTACAGAAAGAATTGGATAACTTAAATATAGCATATCCTATTATTATCACAAAAATGGAAATTCAGGAAGCAATATTATTGACAAAAACAAGTAAAGCTCCAGGACCTGATATGGTAGTGGTAGATATTTATAAGCATTTCATAGACTGTCAGACACTTGTTTTGTATTACATGTACAACTACATTATACAACACGTGTCTCTGTCTTCTGTTGGCACCCTTTGCAAACTGTGTGAGAGGCCTTTCGGCACCATGCATTTCTGCTTAAAGTAGAACCAGCATAGTATTCTGTGGTGATTTGCATATGCAGCCCATGATGCTTTGCATTGTGAGGGCATGTGTGATTTTGTATACATTGTACAATACCAATTACGACCTATCTCTTTGGCAGGGAATATCACCTTTCCAATAAATAAACAGGGATCCCAGAAAGACCCTCTCATGTTTCACCCTATTAGTGTTATCAGTACTTCTCAAAAAAATATTTTTATGTATTATATAAGTAAAATTTGAAAAGTGGGTGGAAACTAACAATATACTATCATTCAACCATGCAACAGTGCATGGTACTGTCCTATATAAATCATAAACATGTCAAGATCAAAAGGGGAACATTATGTGGATGTTTTGTAGACCTGCATGTGACATTTGACAATATTAGTAGAAAAACACTATGGTCAGCTTTATACATCTTAGACATAGACAACAATCTGCTGGATATCTTAATCAGGATGAATGAATGGACTTAGTCAAAAGTCCAGTATAACCTTGAAGTAAATCTAATTTATACAATAGGAGTGAGCAGATAACTCATTGAATAAAAACATGTATTCTCACTGCAGTGAAATAAATACATTTATTCCACTGTGGTGACATCACCACAGTGGAATAATTCTATTTATTTCACTGCGGTGACATTATCAGACCAAAAAAACAGTACAAAATACTGGCCTATTGTATAAATTGGATATGTTATGACCAGTGGTGGAATACACTATTTATGTGAATGAGTGGAGAGCGACCTTGGCTACATCACTCGTGGCTTTGCTATGCTCCACCACTAGTGAGGATATCTGAGGTCACTCTCCACTCATTCATCTAAATAGTGTATTCCACTACCCGCCATAACATATCCCCTACAAAAACCATGAACAAATCTTGGTGTCAAGCAAGGGTTAATATTGGTGCCTTTACTTTTTAATCTTTACATAAAGTAATAAAACAGTTATATGATGATGAGTTTCATTCAACTGAAATTATAAATCAAATGCTGTCACTACTCACATATGCAGATGATGTGATTTTAATATCTACTTTATTACTGGGGTTTTTAAGAAAAATGAACAATTTCGCACATTTATGCAAATTAAGATTTGTATGAATAAATCAGTCTAAAACACAACTGTTAATTTTTGATGGAGGAAATAATAGGTGTTGTACATTAAATAATGAGAGGGCTAAATTATCAATAGTTATTCACAATGAATATTTAGGTGTAATACACTCTAATAATTCAAAGTGGATGTTCACATACATAACATTAAACATACATTACAGAAAACAATTAATGGGGAGGAGAGATTTATGGAGTTAGTGGATCTCAAAAAATGTCTATGTGTGGTAACTTCTAAATTCTTTGCCTGTCAGTATGTACTTACAATTAGTTCACATTTTGCACTAATAGCAACCAGTAATACCTTCATTTAGCCAAGTAGTGTTGCTGCTTTCAGCATAGTTACTGTGCACCATGATATCTCTCAAGGTGGTTTCCCTCTGATAAGCCACTCTTGGAGCATTCTGGGCTGTTTCCCATAGGCTTGTGTCACTAGAAAGAAATTGCCATTTTTTTTATAATAATTTCTAAATGTGCAACAAGTGCTGAACATGTTGTAATGAAGTTAAAACAATGTTCAGTACAGTCCCCATTCTTGTGTTTTTTTACTACATTTTCAGTGCAAAAGGTGCATTAATTGTAAGCACATACTGACAGGCAAAGAATTTAGAAGTTACTACACACAAAACGTTTTTGAAACCAACCAGCTTGTGACCTATGATACTTCAGAAGTTATTTATTTAGTGGATTGTGTCTGCGGAGTCTTCTGTGTGGGCAAAATGACCAGAGTTTTTAAAATACAGGTTGGGGAACACATAAAAGCAATCTAGAGGGAGGATCCAACTTATGGTACATAATCACATATTCTAGAGATGACAGAAGGGAACATAAACTTATATTCTGGGCCATAGATAAAATAAATCCTAAACCCAGGGGCAGTAATTATGACAGTTTGATACTTAAATGTTAAGCCTTCTGGATAATAAATTTGGGGGCAACAAAAAGACCAGGGGCCCAATATTCAAAACTTTGCCCACAGACATGAATATAACAAATGAGCATTGTAAAGAGCAACAGTAGCCCAGTGCACACAGAGGCAGTGCAAGGCACAAGGAATCAAGTAGCCACTAGGGGCGGCAGCACAGAATGGGCCCAGGAAAACAAAAAGTATGGGCAGGGAGCAGGTGAAATGTAGAAGTGAACAGGAAACACCGAAAGTAGTGCATATACATGCATGCAGAAAAATGTACTACAGTATGGAAGTGTATAATGGCAGAAGGGGGGAGGTGGGGCACTGAGAGTGTCAAAGGGGGCAATACATATATCCCTGCAAGGGGTGCCAGTACACAGGAAACCAGTGCTGAATGAGCATGGGGGAAGACAAACAGAACCCTGACATGGAGTAGGGGATGGCACACTCAATGAAACACAGCTTGGGGACACAGGGGGATGGAAGGCAGCCACAGCAACAAGACGACAGCCACAGACAGATGGCATATAGATGCCTAACAATGTAGGTGGGGAAGTGTCAATTAAAAAGTGCCTGTCTCAGAATACTAGATAACCATAATCCAAATCATGGCTGTCATGCACAGGAGATGAGAAGGGGGACACATGGGGAAGAAGGTGGCTGCCAACAGACCAAAACATCTGCAGCAGACAAAACACCATACAGGTGGAGGTGTAACCACACCCACCATCAGGACAGCCAGTACAGACCCTGTGGGACAGGACAGGAAGGGATGGTATCTAGAGGGGGGAACAGCCATTCAGTGAGAGCATCCTAGCAATCCAAAAGACAATGGCCAAAAAGCATTATAACAGATGCTGGAAACAGGAGAATAACATAGAAAAATATGTTTAATATGAAACATGATATAAAAAATGAAACAATCAAAACAAGGAGAACTATATACGTTATATACAAAAAGAAAAAGGTGTGGGTGAGGTAAAGATCAATAACAAGGGGAAGAAAGGTTGATGTGTCCACAGGGAATGAAGGAGGTGGCTCATGTGCACTTGGGGGTGGTGGCCAGGTGTTTCTAGCTACTTCCTCAATGTCTGCAGCATTTCTCCCAGCAGCCTCAGCTATGGTGCCACTGTTATCCTCAATAGCCGACAGCCACTGCAGTACCACTTCCTGCTGCTGAATCACACTGCAGAGCATGTCATCCCAACCTTCCACCATCTCTGGTCTATGCTGGGCTGCAGCTGTCTCATGGTCACCTAAGAGGAAGAAGAGTAATGTACAGATTGCAAGCAGACAACATGTACCAACAAGGTCCAGCAAGCACACATAGCTATGTCCCCCACCCTACCTAGTGCAGCATGACCACCACCATGACACATGTGAGATGAGGGTGGCATGGCCACTCTGGGGACTACAGACTCACGAACATACCTGGCCAGTTGGACAAGGGCATGTGTCAAACATGCACTGAAGAGCCCACAATGGGCAGATGCTGGGTTGGAGGATACTGAAACAGAGCAAAGTCCACAGACACCTCGCATGGGTCAAGACCATGTCTGCTGTGTCTAATGGGGTAGGTGGTTCAAATGTGCAACACATGTGGAACACGGTAGCACATCATTGTTGCAAGGGTCAATGGTAGCAGGAGGCTTGGATATGATGCATGGAACCCCCCCCCCCGCCACACCAGAGCGATGCAGCCATGGAATAACACCCCTGGCCCAGGGCATCAGCAGAGTATGGGGTGCCCCAATGGCAACTGCTGCAGTATACATTGACAAAGGAGGCTGAATGCACTCATTAACAATGGTGTTTATGGAACACATACAGTACAAATGTATGTGCACCCTAAACACCACTGAACAGGGGAATAGCCGGCATAAATATATAGTGAATAGCAAGAGTCGGAATACAGAATAGGTATGTGCACCACAATAGCACCCCACTGGGTTCAGGCATGGGGCGGCTAGTGGCACAGGGGTGATGTATGTCATCTGTTGCCACAGGCTGGAGGCCAACATGTGGTAGTATGGCCACAAATGATAGGCAGGTGGTCAATCCTGCAGCACCATGATGAAGGCACACATCTGGGACATGGACATCCAATGCACAGGAGGCCAGCTACAAGGATGCACAGGCAGGAGAGGTAGGCCACCTGAACCCCTCTAACCACCCCAGTGCGATGTAGCCACATAAGGACATCCATGGTTCAGGGCAGCAGTGGATCATGATGATAGTGATGGATAAGGCCATCTCTCGCATGGCATCCTCCTGTCAGCTGCTGCAGTACACAATGCCAAAGATGACTGAATGCAGTCATGTACAATGGTATATATGGAACAAACAGAGTACATATGTGTGTGCACGCAAAACAGCAATAAGCATGTGAATAGGATACATAAAAATATAGTGAACAACAATATACAGAATGCAGAACAGGTCTGTGCAACAGCACAGCACCCCACCGAGTACAAAAATGGGTCTGCCAGTGGCACAGGGGTGGTGTATATCCCCTGGCCAAACAGGCCCAGTGGCAAACATGAGGTGGTAAGGCCACAAAGGACAGGCTGGCAGTCACTGCTGCAGAAGCATGATGCAGGCACACATGTGGGATATGGACATCCAATGCACCGGACACCAGCTGCCAGTGTGCAGAAGTGGGACAGGTGGGCCACACACTAACACAGGTAGGTCACAGGTGACTGCAACAATAAAGCATACTCACATGACACGACCCTACAAGCTGTCCTCAATGGTTCTGCATGATGTCCCAGGCTCTGGTCCTTCTCCTGTCATTTGGATGCGGCCAGTAACATCGTGAAAAAATATTGTGGCACACAACAAAGCAGGCAAAACATCGCCACCTGTAATGTTGGCATGTTAAAACACCACCGACCCAAACCTCATGGGCAGTGCAATGTAAGAATAGGACTGGTGACCACCAAGTCCCCCATCCCACACACTGAATGATGGCCCAAGGAACAGTAATGGCAGCCAGCCCCAGTGTGATGGCCAGCCCCCCAACTCGCCGCTGCCGATCGCTTATCTGAGTCCCATGACACAATGCATTTTACTATAGCCTTAGTGTCTAGTGGACCCCCCACCCCAGCAAGTAGATCCCCACCACCCCGCACTCCCCAACACACCCTGACAACAGGTGGGTGGCCAGCACAGCCCTCCAGTCACTGCCATGGCTGGCCACCTGACTGAACTGAATGAATGAGTGCATATATGTGTACACGCTCATTCATTCAGTAGGGTAGGCAGACGTGGCGGTGAGTGGAGGGCTGTGCTGGCCACCCACCCACCCATTGTTGGGGTGTGTTGAGGGGTGTGGGGTGGTGGGGATCTACCTGCCAAGGTGGGGGTCCACTAGACACCAGGGCTATAAGTAAAATGCACTGTGTCATGGGACACATGTAAGCCATCAGCAGTGGCGGTGTGTGTGAGGGGGGCTGGCCATCACATTGGGGCTGGCTGCTGTGACTGTTCCTGGGGCCATCGTTTGGTGGATGGGATGGGAGACTCGGAGGTCACCATGCCTATTCTTACATTGCACTGCCCACGAGATTTGGGTTGACGATGTTTTTACATGCCAACATTACACGTGGCGATATTTTACCTGCTTTGTTGTGTGCCACGATATTTTCTCCACTACGTTACTGGCTGGATCCCTGCCATTCCCTGGGTTTTGGTCCCTGCTGCAGTCCCTTAGCAGTGTGATCTGCAGAATGTAGGAAAAAATGACAATGTCAGAAACGTCATGAACAACTGCCCCGGCCATGGTCCACATCACAGTTGCAGCATACGAGCATCAAAGTCACATGGCAGGGATCATACTGTAAATGATGCCCTACAATATTGGAATGCCAAGGAACCAGTAACATCACTGTGGACACCCACAGTACCATATGGCAATGGACACAACAGGGACCCAATTAGTGTCAGATGTGCCTGGGGTCTAACCAAAGGACTCATCATGGTCACAATAGGTGTCCATCCCTGATGCCCAAGGATATACAACACTGTACATCCCCAGGATATGCCAGGCCCTAGCAGGCCCACACTGACACATTGTCACACTAGTCACTCAGTGAAAGCAACTTATAACAATGTCAACCATCCATCAAGAAAGACAGCGTACATGTGCACAAAGCATGTGCCCCTATGTAAGCAGCCCATAATGCCATGACTGAGGCCATGCCACTTGCCAGACTGTCTGTCCCTGTCAGGAATTGCCTACATGCCCAGCACACTGATCGGACATTGCCAACACACCAGGAGTACACATACCACCAACCAGTGGTGGTGTAGCATACCGACATCTAGGGACAGACATGGATAGGCCTGTGGAAGGAGCAGTGAAATGACCCCGACCAAGGCACATGACATAACAGTACCACCCTGTAGAAACCCCTGGAAACATAGCAGGTGTAGTATACAGAGAGCCCCATTCAATTCCTGCCATCTTTATATACCCCATATGTCCCTTTCTTGAAGGATGCGTTATTCCTTGTACTCACTGACAATGAATTATCAGTGTAAGTTTTTACATGAACATTCATAACATAGCCCTGAATGACCCCAAACAAACTATCACATTTCTGGAGTACCACAGCGTATTAGGCAACAGATTGCTATTTTCATGAAAGCTATTGTGAATCAGACAATACCATTGCCTCTTCCTTGCAGAAGATCACTGTAGTTGGGCAAGAGACATGCAGAGACCACAGGTTGGGAAACCATATGAGCTTACCCCCATAACAGTGACAAAGGACAAATGGCAAGTACTATTGGTGATGCTAGTAAAGCAGGGTAGGATGGGAGAGTAAGGAAAGGATGGAAGGTAGTTACCCTTAATGCTAGGAGCCTTGGGAGGAAAACTACAGAGTTACAGGTGCTCATGGTAGAAGGAGAAGTGGACATTGCAGCCATCACAGAAACATGGGCCACCCAATACAATGACTGGGACCTGTCTGTACCAGGGTACAGGTTATTTCATAGGGACAGGGTGATTGGGAAAGGAAGGGGGTGTGGCACTATATGTGAAGGAAGGACTGAAGTGTGTAAGGGAGGAAGGGGAGAAGGGTAGTACAGAGTCACTTTGGATGCAAATCCAGGATTCCAAGAATAGGATTCTTAGAATGGGAGTGGTGTATAGGCCGCCATCTCAGACAGATGAGTTAGACAGGGAACTAGGGGACAGATCAGGAGGACCTACGAGAAGGGTAGTGTGGTGATTGTGGGGGACTTCAACATGCCAGGAGTGGACTGGAGTACCCCAACAACCAGGAACAGAAGGAAGCAGGTACTGCTGGATGCCTTCCAGGACAGCTTCCTGCTGCAAATGGTCAGTGAACCAAGCAGGTTAGGGAATACCTTGACCTTGTGCTGGCAAATGGGGACTTTGTGAGAGAACTTACAGTGGAAGAACCGCTGTCAGGGAGTGACCACCACTCAGTATGGCTCACACTGGATATGGGCAAGGAAGGAGTGGAATTTGGCACAAGAGTGCTGGACTTCAGGATGGCCAACTTGGGGAGGATGGGGGAAGTGGTAAAAGGGTACCTGGCCAGAATTCAATCTAGTATGGACACAAACCAGAGGTGGGAGCTCATAAAGCTGGGGATAGTGGAGGTAACCAAAAACCTGCTGCAAGACCCAGAGCAAGAAGGCTAGGGCTAAGAAACCAAGCTGGTTGAGCAAGGAGGTCATGGAAAAGGTAAGGAGGAAAAGAGCTGCCTTTAGGAAGTACAAGAAAACAGGGAGGGGGGGAGGACAGGGAGGACTACTTGACGGAACTGAAGGAGGTGACAAGGGCAGTAAGGGGAGCCAAGGCATCTATGGAACTCAGGCTGGCACAAGGCATTAAGAAGGGGGAGAAGGACTTCTTTAGGTACATCAGGGAGAAAAGGAGCTGTAAGGACCACATAGTAAGGATTAGGAAGGAGGGGGCTGGGTGGAAGCAGGGTGCGATAAGGCAGAAGCACTAAATGAGTACTTATGCTCAGTATATACTAAAGAGAAGAGGGGGTGACACCCAAGGGGGGAGAAATGGCAGAAACAGGGGGGAAGGGTGTGACAGATGGGGAAATCATGGAGGGCAGAGTTTGGGAGGGTTTGAAGGCACTGAGGGTGGACAAGGCATCAGGCCCAGATGGCATCCACCCCAGGGTACTGAAGGAGCTGGCAGAGGTCCTTGTAGGGCCTTTGGCAGACTTATTTAATGCCTCACTACATTCGGGGTGTGTACCTCAGGACTGGAGAATGGGCTCATGTGGTGCCCCTCCAGAAGAGTGGCCCCAGGGATGAACCGGGAAACTACAGACCAGTGAGCCTCACATCCATTGTGGGTAAGCTAATGGAGACTATCCTGAAGGAGAGGCTGGTGGCCCTCCTAGAGGCCAAAGGACTACAGGACAGCAGACAGCATGGCTTCATATGGGGCAGATCCTGCCAAACCAACCTGGTGGAGTTCTATGACTGGGTAACTAGGCAACTGGACAGGGGCCATGCAGTGGATGTCCTGTATCTGGACTTCAGTAAGGCATTCAACTCGGTGCTGCATGGAAGGCTGGGAAGTAAGTTAGTAGGCACAGGGGTGGGTGCAAAGCTGATGAGATGGGTAGGGAACTGGCTTCAGGAAGGCAACAGAGGGTGGTGGTGGGTGGGGAGCTCTCACACCCAGGGTAGTGACGAGCAGTGTTCCACAGGGCTCGGTGTTGGGACCAGTGTTGTTTGAGATATTCATTGCAGACATATCATTTGACATCAAGAGCAAGATCAGTCTGTTTGCTGATGATACCAAGATAGGAGCGGTGGTGGATGACCTAGGGGGATGGCAGGGGTTGCAGGATGATCTGGCAAAGCTTGGGAACCTGGTCAGACACCTGGCAACTGGGGTTTAATGCCAAAAAGTGCAAGGTGCTGCATTTTGGGATAAAGAACCCAAGGAGGAGTTACCAGCTGAGGGGAGTGCAGCTACCCCAGACAGAGAAGGAGAAGGATCTGGGGATGCACATTACAGGGTCAATGAACAACTCAGCACAATGTAGGAAGGCAGCCGCAAAGGCCAACAAAATGCTGGGTTGTATTGCAAGGAGTATAACTTCGAGGAGGGAGGAGGTGATTCTGCCACTGTATAGGTCATTAGTGAGACTGCACCTGGAGTACTGCATGCAGTACTGGCGCCCGTATCAGAAGAGGGATATTAAGTTACTGGAGGGGGGGTGCAGCACAGGGCAGCAAAGATGATCAAGGGTCTGGGGGACTTATCATACGAGAGGAGGCTGAGGGAGTTGAACATGTACTTGCTAGAGGAGAGGAGTGACGGGGGGACATGACTGAAACCTTTAAGTACATGAAAGGAATAAACAAGACAGGTACAGAGGGGCTGTTCAAAGTAAGGGAGGGGAGAGACACGAGGGGCCATGATATGAGACTGGAGGGAGGGAGGTTCAGGAGGGAGATAAGGAGACATGTTTTTACAGAGATGGTGGTGGCTGGGTGGAATGCGTTACCTGCAGAAGTGGTATCCAGTAGAACAGTGGACTGCTTCAAAAGGGGATGGGACAGGACAAGGGGGAGGGTCAATGAAGGGGAAGGGTGGAAGGGAGGGGCAGCTGCAGAATAAGGGGTGCTATCTGCACATTTGAGCAGACTTGATAGACCTCTAGGCCTTTATCTGCTGGAAAATTTCATATGTTTGTATCAACAGAGCCTCTAAAACAACTGCTGAAAGCCTTTATGCAGTTTTTCCCACAGGACAGAAGTGCAAACTTTAGATTGTAACATTGATGTGTTATAGTATTACAATGGTTTACAATCTTATATCTATTGTATTGCATGTTATGTCCTATGTAATAAATACGCATGACTCCATATATACCCCATGGTAACTCACACAGTACTATGAACAAAGAAGACGTTTGCACCTATATGTGTGGAACATATGTGATGTGTAAAGCACACCCAGGTAGTGGTTGCAACCCCTAGACAGCCCAATATTGTGCACTAGGCCCAACAAACAGTACAGTGCAAGCCACACAATGGTAATACCACATATAGCAGAGAGCATCCATACTACTGTACATCATGTCTGTTGTGTGTGTCAGTACACCTTGCACAACCAAAGGCTAATAGCATGCTGCATGCTGTCCACATCGAATGCATACTAAATGCAGTACCATGCATAACTCACCACTGCACGACATGTGAGGGGGCCATGACAATGGTTGACCACACAGCCACCAGGATGAGTACCTAAGCGACCCATCTGGTCCCTTGGACCCTGCTGTCTTTGGAACTGAACCTCTGCTACATACATTAGGGACAAGGCATACAGATGTCATGGTGAAAGCACCAATAGCATGAATACATCCCACACATTGGTTATTGGCAATCAGACAGCTGACAGAATATGGTGAGAAGCATAACACATGCAATATGACTGAAACACAGATCTGTAACCATATCCTATGCCAGCAAGAACTGCCAACAATCCCCACTGTCTGGTCACATATACACACTTTATACATGGGGCAGGGTAATTGGGAGCCACAAGCAGAGACATATCTGAATAGCAGGGGCAGATGAGGGGCATGGGGATACATGCCACAGGGTACAGTACATGCACACTGATGTCTGGCCACGATGTGTGTAATGCACCCTCCCATACCTAGCATAAACATTCCCCAGTAATAGTAATTGCTATGCACGTGACCACTTACCCAGATGTGGTACAGTGCCGTCATGTACTTGACATGTACATGACTTGTCATGAACATGACATTCACTAAAAATACCACCAACAGCTTAATCTGGTTCAAGGTCAGTTGGCATTCATCTGTATCCCCCTCACCCAGGTTGTGCCTGAAAATAGGCAGGATTTGTCTAGTGCACTTACCTGGTCAACAATAACTAAATAAATAAAATAAATGTACCACTCTTTTATATCTCTCCAACAGCTCTTGCTCTCTCATGACAAGGTCCCCATACCTGTGGCAGCATTGTTCACCACTATTGGTGATCCCTGTCCTGGCAGACAACCAGCACTCCACAGAGGCCCACACCTTGCTCCTGGGACTTTACCCCTCCTCTGTTTCCCAAAAGAGGATACTCTCCCTGGCCAACACCAGATCAATCAGGTTGGCCAGCTCTACCTCCCCTCAGTGCTGATCCCATTGCAGCACCATCCTGTATCTCCTGTGCAACATCATTATGCTTGGGGATTCTGTGCTGTCATGCTGCCTGCCTTGCCCAAACACTGAGAGGATTCATGGTGTAGCATAGTCATTGCACGGTGTACAGCATAGGCCACATTTCGTGCAAGCTTCTCTAGCATTGAGCAATCACTGCAGATGCAATTTTCATGCAAGCATGACCCTGTGCATGCTCCATACTACATCATGCATATGCACAGCACTGCATTAGTCTGGCATGATATCATGCATATGTATAACGCTACACTAGACTCGCACTACAGCATGTATGTGCCTTGCGCCGTGCTGGACTCACACTGTTATGCATATGCATTGCACCGTGCAAGACTCATGCATTAGCAGCCATGTTGGTGATGTCATCGGAGCACAGTGTAAACACGAAAACTTCATGTAGCTGTGACGCGCAAATGCAAAATCATGTTGCGCAATGTGCCAAAACACTATATTTAGCCTGGATATGCAAATGGACCTCATTGGGAAATCAGTGGTCAAACAGACACATTAGCATCTCATTACAGACATATTTGCATACATTGCCATGTGTAATTGAACCCAGGCTATTTAAAGGGAACCAGAGCACCCCCTCCTCCCACAGTGTGCATTGGAACATCAGCCAGCACACAGCCACATTGCAGTGGAAGAATGCCATGGAAAAATCAGGAATCATGGAAGAGCAACAAAATGCCTCAGCAGCTGTGGGTAGGTGTCCAACATGGCAGAGTAATCTTAGTACACTGTGATAATTGGGAAACAACCAGTGGCAGAGCCATGGGTGGGATACATTGCAGGGATGATCACACTGAAGCATTGTACTGTGTGCAAATACCGTGCTGCCTGACCCCCCAAGTGTCCGTGATAGACATGAATGTCCCTGTACTAGGTGCACCATCTACATTGGGGCTGCCAGTATAGCATAGAGGATTGAGTAATGAGCTGTGAATGAGCTTGGTACATCCAGCAGACAGACCTAGGTTTGATTCCCATGACCTCCACTAGCATACTGTGTGCCTCTGAGCTAGTCACATAACCTCTCCAGTGCTCCCAGGTCACCCCTGAAAAAAGGCACCTGTGCCCAGTGGGCCTTACCTGGTTACCAAAGAATTGAAAAAAAATATCTCCTCCATGGGCTGTGTCCATGTGACTGCAATGTGTGGAGTGTCCATGCAACCTATTGACAAACATTACATTGGAAATGCACTGCATCTATATGTGTGCTAGACCCCATGATCTGTGTTCCACATGCTGGTCCATATGCTGTTCTGCTCCATCTACCCAGGCTATTGTGTTAAGTCACTGATTGTGTCTGCTGCACATTCTGCTGGTGATAGCCATTTGGGGCCTATATGCTGTTGTTCATGTCCCTGCACAATACATCTAGTGAGGGCACCATGCAGTTCTGTGCTGCTATAGAACATAGAGTTATATGGGACATGATACTCATCATACACCTCTACATGAGTACAGAACAGTAGATGGTATGGAGGACAAATACACTGTGATAACCAAGAGGAGTGTACAGAGTGGAGACATACCACTGAATCACCATTGCATACCCAGGGGATAATACTGGACCAGTTGCCTTTCAGGATCTTCTCAGTTCCCCTTGACAGGGACATACATGAGTGCCCTTCGTAACATACATTCTATACCATGCCACTAGTATGTCAACTGTCTGGGTGACATGTAACACTGTAGTGGATGTATACATGAGTAAGGGTATCTACCCCTGCATGTCATACGCCATGTCCCACAATTATAAGGCAGTTCCATGAGAGGTATGGTGGCCCCTAGAACCACAAACATTAGCATTCACCATGGCAGCATTGTTTCTTACATAGTGCAGTGCCTGTTGTGATCATATAGGCCATATCCCACTTGCAGGCCATTGAGTGGTTGCTTGGCACCTATGTTGTGGTGCACCTATGCACATCAATGCATGCAGACTATGATATTTGTGCATCGCATACACATGGGTGACTGTGCTCCATGGGGTGGCAAAGACTGACACCTGTCAGGTGTGTACTGGCTGTGTGCAAATACCTGACATGGCCCTACCAATGCTGCATCATCCCTCACAACCAGTGCTGCCCTGGCCACCTGAGGCACTGTACAGTTCCAGTGTATGACAGCATGCATGGCGTGTGCAGACACATGGACCTGTGGGGTGCCATTGCAAGGCCTGGCCACCATATCACGTGCTCCCATTCGTCTGTGTATGTTTTGTGTGTTGCATGTTGTGTGACCTAGCCCTGCAGTCCATGGCCCAGGTTCAGGCCTTACAGCCTGTGCATCACAGCACTCCATTGCCCCCTATCCATACATCAATGTTCGACTGCATGCACAGCGGCATGTATAGCACACACATACAACACATGTTGCCCATCCTAATGTTGCTGCCTCAAGGGGCTGGCAGCAGGCATATCACAACCTGTGTGGTGTCAGCATCACATGTCTGTCTGCGGTGGTCCCCAGATGTGCTGGCCCAACCACATCAGTGTATGCATGGCTGCAGCAGAAGAGAGGCCTGTGGCCCACACCTATCTGTGTCATCGTAGCTTGGATGTGGTCTGCCAGCCAGGGTCTGCCCATATCACTGTCATGCATGGCGGCACAAGGCAGTGCTACATACTAGTCTTGTGGGTCCATGTCAGGTCGGTGGACTGTGTGTGCCAATTGGACAGTTTACAGATTGGCCAAGCACACCCTTTGCTCAGGTGCAGCAGACATGCATGCCAGAATGAGTTGCAGGTTCCCACTCAGAGCCCCTGTGTGTCTTGGCTTGTGCTACTGTGCACTGCACAAGGGCCAGGTTTGGGAGGAACATGCGCATGCACTGACCAACATCATCCCTACATGTCCGTTAGTGGCGTCAAGGCTCTGGGACACTGCCTGTCCTGGTGGTGCAGCCAGGGGCTCTGGATGCCTCTGGCTCAAATTCCTCAGTATTATTGATTGGCAGCCCCTAGGCCATGCATAGACCCTGAGGGGCCTCTTACAGACTGCCACTGTGCACAGTACACCCTATGCCACACCTGTTTGGCATACACAGCAGTGTTCCACCAGCATGGCACATTGTGTACTAGCACACATCCATTACGCACGCACACAGCACTAACCATTGTCCTTCTCATGTCTTACATGTCCCTTGGATGACGACAATAGACTAAGGGCCTACATGTTCACTAAGGAGGAGCTGCACACTCTGGCCCAGGCCTATTGGGAAAGGAAGTCAGTCCTGCCCCACAGCTGGTCCATAGATGCCATGGTCTGACAGTTGTGGCTTGAGATTACATCAGTTGTCAGTGCTGTGGGTGGCCAGAACCACATGGTGGAGGACATATGGAAAAGTTTCCATGACCACCGTTGGCAGGCCAAGGGCACATTGGCTAGCCTTCTATCTGCAGCATCTGCCAAGCCCATGTACCCAGTGGAGGAGGTGGTGGAATCTACCCTGTGGGCCATTGAGGTGACAGGTGTGCCTTGGGTTAGGTATGAGATGCTGGTGCTGTGCAGACCATCATGTATGTAAACAACTGGTGTACATCCATGTGTGCATGGGTATCCTTGCAGGTCCCACCACTGGTGGGGCACAGTGGAACAAGCAGTGTTGCACATGTAGTGTGTGCTGCCACAGGCCTTTGTGCACCTTGACACGTTGTTCATCAACATGGTGCACTGTGACCCACTCAGCTGCATGTTGCCCTGCAATCCGGTGGGTATTGCTATGCACAAGGCTCCCATGGAGTGTGCCCATGAACATAGGATGTGTTTCTCTACAGTGGTGTCAGTTGCTGTCCATGGGGTGCTGGTGCATGCAGACACGAGTGCTGGGAGGGTTGGGCTGTGTGTGGGGCAGTGGCATGTGCTGTGGTGGCCAGTGTTTTACCTCTCAACTGTCCCTACCTGTCAGGGATGTCCATGACATACCCTCAAGGATGTCCACTGTCCCACCAATATTGTGTATGTATGCCGTGCTAGGTAGTTTTGTGGTTAGGAACATGCTGGCAGCCATTGGAGACCACTCCTGGAGGTCCTCAGAGCAAGGTTAAAATCTTCCAGGAAACGGGCTTTTGAAGTGGCCGCCCTGATCCTATGGAATTCTTTGCTTAGTTCCCCTGTGGGAGGTACCCTCCTTAAATATATTTTTTTTCTGTATTTTTTATTAACTTTTCAAATACAGAAAACAGCATAATACAGGGGAATAGAAATACAGGAACATTATATGAGCAGTTTGTATACCTCACATGTCTAGGCCCTGTCTTGGTATATGGCTAGAAATAAGATTAATATGGTACTGGCACTTTACTTGGAAAGCTAATATAAGTCATAACGTCAACATAGTCTGAACCAAGAAAACCAGACAGGGCCCTACCGGGGAGCTTCTTAGGATGTCATTCTGTGCAGCGATTTCCCCCTCTTGACTAAGCCACTTCCCAGAGACATTCTATTCCTCTATTCTAGAAAAAACAGAAATATGGAACCAAAAAGCATCTTGGTACCAACAACATAGTGATGCCTGCACAACTGACTGGGTAAACTTATCTTACAGCAAGGATGTGCACAGTTCTGGTAATCTGCCTGGGAACAGCAGTGGTCAGGGGTGTATAGCAAGGGAAGAGGCTGGAGGATTAGCTATACCTTTCCTGAGGTCCATATATGCCATAAAGGGGGTCCAGCACTTGTAACATATGGCCATAGTATCCCCTACCTTTTGTGAGATTCTATCTAAGGATGATATTACCGTGAAGGAGTTAAGCAATTCATCCATGGTGAGGCTACCTGTGGTCCTCCATTTACATAACAGGAGTTGCTTGGCTTGCATCCCAAGCAGTGCCAACCTTTGCTTCTCAGAAGGGGGGAACTGGAGAGTTGAAGGGGGTTTTCCTAGTATCCAAAATTCTGTGGTGGTTGGGATATGTTTGTGCATGGTTTCTGCAGCCAGTAAACACACCTGGGACCAGAAGGGTTATATGTCATGGCATGACCTGAGTATATGAAGAAGATTACCAGTTTCAGCCAGACATCTCCAGCATCGACCATTAGGTAGGAGTTTGGCTCTATATAGCACCTCAGGGGTCTTATACCATGAGTGAAGTATTTTGTTCTGTATGAGCTGGCTCTTGGGGTCTAGGTATATTCTATGCACAGTGGACCAACAGGCCTGCCATTGTTGGTCAATGATCCTAATGTGAAGGGCCTTTTCCCACTTTAACTTGGATTCATGTGTTTAACTAGGAGTACTGCTCCTGATGTCAGAGTACATCCAACTGGCCACCCCTTTTTTCACTGATAGCCACCCTTGTAGGCTGCCAGGGCGCTGACTGCCAGATAGCTTGCGGAGGTGTGCCTGGACTGCACTCCTCATCTACAGATGCTTCCAAAGGTCAGATTGAGGGATGTTATACTGGGTTTTGATTTTTTGGAAAGAGACAACCTGCCCACTCAGGGGATCCAGTATCTGCTGCATGTGCGTTATATCTTTCCCCATCCATTGACCCCATAAAATGGGCTTATTCTCAATTTGAATAAGTTGATTTCCCCATAGAGGGGTATATTTCTGTGGGGCTGGATGTGTCCTGAGCCTGCTATGGATTGTTGCCTAGTATCTGATGGAAGGACCTATGGTCGGATGTGTCTTGAGGGACCCCAGAGGCTTGTTATAAAGTAGTAAGGAGAGAACCAGTATGCCCGCCTGCTCTTCATCCATCTGGAGCCATTGTGGGGAGGACTGAGAATGGGGGCAGAACCATTGAATGGTCTGTGCTGTGCGGTAGGCCATAATGTATTCCTCAAATCAAGGTAGGTTCCATTTCCCTACTTTCTAGTGTGCCCTCAACTTATTTTGGCTATATCTGAGTTTCTTTACCTCCCAAATGAAGTTGCCAATACTTTTATCAATTTGGGCATACCATCGGGGGGGGGGGGTGATGCAGTGCTAACTGAGAGATGATATCCAGAAGCCTAGGAGAGGTTACCATCTTAATGGCGGCAATTTTCCCTGCCATTGTGAGATGGAACAATTTCCATCTTGCAAATTCTGTATTTAGCTCGGTAAGCAGTAGCTTAAGATTTAATTTTCATAGTCAAGAGACATCCTGAACTATACAGATACCCAGGTATGTAATACCCTCTGACGCTGATCTCAGGCCATGGGGGTAACCATTCCCTCCTCATATAGGTCATTTAGGGGTAGTACCTCCATCTTAATTTGATTGAGTTTAAGGCCAGACATAGGTGCAAAGCGGTCTAGCAAGTCTAGCAGGGGGCAGACAGAGGGACTAATGTCTGCAAGGGGGACCAATAGGTCATCGCGTACATCAATGTACATAGCTACTTCCCCTATAGCGACTGCTTTCACCTGTGAATGTTGTCAGATGGCTGCAGTTAGGGGTTCCACCCAAGCATGAATAAGAGCTGGGATAGAGGCCACCTTTGCCTAGTGCCTCTACCCAAGGGAAAGGGGTCTGATATGAGGGAATTGGTGATGATCCTTGAAGTGGGAGCTGTACAAAAGGAGCGGACCCAGGCTAGAAACCTTTGCACAGATCCCATGTGGGCAAGCACTGACTGCAGATACTGTAGTCCCACTCTATGGAATCAAATGCCTTTTCAAAATCTACAGTCAGTGCTGCTGCTGGTGAGGATAGAAATGTGGCTACTGTGGTGATATTAATTAGCAACCTGATGTGGTCCACACTGTATCGTCCAGGAATGAAGCCCATCTGTGAGGGGTGTATCAGCTGGGTTAACAGAGGGCTCAGCGGGAGAGCAAGTATTTTAGTTAAACTTTTGTTGTCCACATTAATCAGGGATATGGATCTGTAGCTGGATGGGAGGGTAGGGTTTTTTCCTTTCTTAAGGAGGATAGTAATCACCGCTTCCCTGAGGGTGGGTGGAAATTGCCCCATCTCCAGGGCTTCTGTGTATACTGAGTTCAGTGGGAGGGCAACTATCGAAGAGAGGTGTTTTCACAGCTAGTCTACGAACCTGTCCCCCCCAGGTGCTATGCCTGCCTTGAGTGTACATATGGCCCCAGCTACCTCTTCCTCTGTTATTGAGGCATCCAGCTAGGCAGCCTACTTTGTAGTAAGGCAGGGGATATCCAGTGGGGTCAGGAATTCTATCACCTCTGAGGGTTGGGAGTATGGGATGAGGAATAAAGGGTACCATAAAACTCTTTCATTATTACATTGATCACCTGGATTTTGGTTTGGATATGACCACCAGCATCTTGCAGGCCTGATATAAACCTCTCGGTCTGCTGCTTTCTCAAACTGTAGGTTAGAACTTTCCCTCCTTTTTCTCCCACCTCCCAGTACTTATGCCACAGCCTAAGAATGGAACTCTCTGCCTTCTGTGCAAAAATGTTGTTAATGTCCATCCTCGGCCCTAATATCCTATGGCCCAACATGGAGTGTTGGCTAGCCTGAGGGGTTGCTTTAAAGGAGAGTTCAGCTGCCTTGAGTTCCCCATCCAGTTCTGAGAGCTGTTTCTCTCTTGCTCGCTGTCTGGCAGCTGCATATCCCATTATTCCTCTTCCCCTAAGGGTTGCCTTAAATACCTCCCAAGTGTTCCTGGCCATGGTGTCTCCCATGGGATTTTCCCTAAAAAACAGTGTAGCGGCCTTCTGTGCCCACATCACAAACTCTGAATCCCTAAGGAGTGGGTTCAACCTCCAGGATGGGGATATCTGCATTCGGGGGCCCCATAGGAGGTGCAGTTGAACCGGGACATGGTCAGATATTACCATGGGGGCTATTTTGGACCCAAGGAGGCCTGAGTTACTTGGCGAGAGGTCAACCGAAAGTCCAGGTGACTGTGGGAACCATGCACAGAGGAACAGAAGGAGTAATCCTGGTCTCATGGGAGAAAAATTTGCCAAATGTCTACTAACCCCACATCCTTCATCAGCTGAGAAAGGGCATTTGTCTCTCTCTAGTATGCTGTTCTGCCCAGCCGGTGATCCTATCCAATAAGGGATCCAAAGTGAGGTTAAAGTCACCCCTATATAAACTGGGGTAGGAGCTGGATGAGGCAAGGGAATTTTATCTTCTCAGCTGTAGTATGAAAAAAACCTGGGTCATCTGTGTTGGGCCCATAGATATTTCCAAACATTAGGGGGCCCTGTGGTGTGTCCATCAAAACCAAAACCCATCTACCTAATGGGTCACACTCTGTAGCCCTGGGGGTCAACCTTAATTTCCTATGGACCAGGATGGCCTCACCTCTTTTACTGATTGGAGCCGAAGAGTGAAACATCTGTCTCACCCATTCTCTTGCTATTGTCTTGTGATCTACCTGTGTCAGCTTGGTTTTCTAAAGGAAGGCAAGGTTTGACTTAAGCTTCTTAAGGTGAGAGAGCTCCTGCTTCCTCTCAACAAGGGTATTAAGCCTTCTTACATTCCATGTGGAGCAGATCTCACCCATGTCCAGATCTGGAGAACACGTGAATAAAGGGTGTGAGTGATAAAAAGGAAGTGAAGGTTGGACCAGGCCCCCCTGATTCAGCCAGTGCTCTATCCATAACCATTAGCTGCAGGGAGAGTACTCTAAGATAAAGCTCTTTCAATATGCAATACAAGCATTTAAACCCAGTACATAGCATCACAATCAGTAAACTTAACATTAATATTTCTACTCACTATGCAACCATAACTATATACAAAGGACGGATCGTATATTAAGGAGTGGAAGGACAAGTACCCCAGCACCCCAGCAACCAGGATCACCCAGGGCTCATCACCTCTCTCCGGAGGAGAGGGGGGACTTCTACCTCCTCCGCTCCAAGTATTAGCAAATAGCAATGCCAACCAAGGATCCTGGAGTTAAAATAAAGACGGGGGGGGGGTTCTGCTGGTGAAATCCTACTCCCACCTTAATGGCAGTGGTTTGCACAAGGACTAAAACTGGTACATGGGCCACTGGGTGCCCATATGCATATGCTAAAAGTCACATCTCTAGGAAACCAAGGGGAGGGGAAGGGAAGTGAAAAAAAAGGGGGCCCCTCTGCTAAAGGGGTATTCTCTGCTCTTGTCTGCCTCTGGTCTGGTTTCTGGTGTGGGCACATCCAAGGGGGGGCATACCACAGGGCTTTACCCTTTATTCTGAGACCCCCCCCCACCACATTCTGGACTCCTGCATGTGAGCCAGCTATGGCAGTGCACTGAGAGGGGTGCTCTCAAGGAGCTGACAGTTATCATCTGCATCTGTAGTGTGTAAGCACTCCCTTGCCCCCTGTCTGTCAGTAACCTAAACCAGACCCTAAGAACTCAGCAGACCCTTCCAGAATCTCAGAGCAGGGAGAGGGGTAGAATAGGAACTGGCAAAAAGAAGGATGGAGGTGGGAGTTTCTAGGGGAGGTATCCCGCAACTCCAACCTGGGTCTAGAAGACTGTGACCTATTTTTTTCCCAGACATCAAAGTATTCAAAACTCAGGCTGGCATACAGTACATGTGGGCTGGGGGGGGCCTCCATTTCTGCATGCCTGGGCATTCCTTGCCGTAACAGCATCTCAGAATAAATATCTATTAATTTAAATAAACAAACAGCGGACACATATCTCATGTGGCTCTGCAGTCCTTAGCCTTATAGTTGCATATAAACATTATTTCCTGGCAGTTCAATGAGGCCAAGACAGAGCAATGAGAAAAAGTGGGGGAAGGGAGGACGCAGTCTACCTTCACCTCATGCTGAAGCCTGCAGAGGTAGCCTGTGCAGCACCTTGATCGGTCCCAACTCATACCATAATTCTCTGTCCTCCCCCCCAACCCAAACCAAAACACTCAGCAAGGCTCTTATCTGAAATGAGCTGTCAGCCTTTTCAATCTTCGTTGGTACCGGTGGTGTCCCCTTCTACAGCAATGATGGTAACTGGCAGTTGCGGGAGAGCCAAGGGATCCAGCTGTGGTCCGTATGACACAGTGATAACAGTCTTTTCGATGGGGGGTGTTGGAGGATCCACAGTAGCTGTAGCTTTTTTCCCCCAGGAGGTGATTACATGCATGGTACCAGCAGGAGGGATGCTTGCAGTGTCCATGAGTTCAGAGTTTGTGGCTTGAGGGGCAGGAGAGGGTGACCAGAACACAGTGTACCTGTTGACTCCCAGCCTTGATTTCTCTTCATCTCTACTTCACCACTATAGTTCACCTCTTCTGGGGCTCTGGGGTTTAGTTCTATCCAATAGATGATCTCTTCTCTGGTGTTGCCTGGATGCCTGCCATTTGTGGTTCCATAGAGGGAGGGACCATACTTCTTCTGGCACAGCCTGATGTCTGGTTTCTCCCTCTTGCTCTGCAGATGCCCGTGCATTCTGTTCTGGTCCCTGGAAATCAGGTCACCTATGTCTCGTGGAGTCTGGGCACCTCATCTCCTATGGCCATGTTTTTTTCAGAAAGTCCATGTAGTGCTCTGGGAACTCAAAATTGAGCAGGAGACCATTATGCATTACCCGCATTACAGCTGGGTACCTCAGAGAAAAAGACACTCCCAGCCACTGTAGATGCTTCCAGGCCTCTGTGTAGGCATTGTGCCAGTTAGTTAAGTCCTTTGAATAATTCTGAAAGATTGAAATCTTGCAGTTCTGCCAATACATCAGGCCAATGGTTCTGGCTGCACACAGGATGTCGTCCTTTTGCCGATAGTACAGGAATTTAGCCAGGAGGGGCCAAGGCCTTTCCCCCACCTTGGGCCACTGTGCCAGAGTATGATGGGCCCACTCTATCTGCAGGGTGGATTGACCATGGAACTTAAGTAGTTCGGGAAGTGCCGATTGCAGAAATCTAGTAGCATCAGTATTTTCTGCCCCCTCCGGAAAACCATGGAACCGGAAATTGTTCTGACAACTCCGGTTCTCTAGGTCGTCCACTTTATACAGCAGCAGTTTGATGGTCCTATTTTGTTCTCTTGCTCCTGAGATTAATTCATGTATGGTAGTCTCGTGTGATCCAACCCTCCATTCAATATTTTGGATGGCCACAGTTGTTTGACTAAGAGCGGTGGTTACCTGATCCATTTTTAGCACCAGCTGCATGAATGTGGACTGGATGCTCCTGGGGTCCATGTCGCATGAAAACTCAGCTGCCATGCTTCAGCTGGGAGGGTCAGCCAAGAGAAGACAGTCCACGATTTCGATCTGCAGTAAGATATATTTTGAATGCATAGAAATGTTCATGACAGCTTCTATTTTAACTTCACTATATTTCATCTTAGAATACTGCCATTGCTGGATCACTGTGGATGATTTCCCTGGTGGTTAGGAGAGCCTTCGATCTATGCAACCATTTTGGTTCAGTGCTTGGCCACATACCCCTCCTTAAAGATATTTAAAAAGAAATTAAAACCTTTTTTCTTTCAACAAGCCTTTGGGGTCTAAGAAATTATTGAATGTGACAAGCAGCTTTGTGTTTGATTGATAGGAACTATTTATGTATTAGTGGGTGTTTTTTATTGTTATTTATTTTTATCTGTATAGTTATTTGTCTATATTTATAGGCTGTTTTTCAGTTTTATATTTTGTAAGGGCACTCTGCGCATTCAGGGAAAGGTGCCAAAAAGAAATAAAGTCTACTACTACTACTACTACATTGTTGTTACTGTGTATGGCATGGTATGGCACACGCTTGCCATAGCGTGCTGCAAATCATACACTGCTTGTGGCTGTACCAGTATTGGTATACAGATGTGTTCCTGGGTAGATTCCATGTTGCCTGGTAATTCTTGGCCCTGTCCCTGCCCCTGATATGTGACTTGGATGGATCTGAGATATATGGACACATAGATACATAGACTGTGACGGGTGGAAAGGACCACTCAGCCCACCCAGTCTGTCCATTTTCCTACCTACTGTAACACCACAGATCCTACTTGATCTCCTGCTCCCCCCCCTTTCCCCTGCCACAAGGTTCCCTTATGTCTTTCCCACGCCTTCTTGACTCCAGTTACAGTTTTAGTCCCTACAACCTCCTCTGGGGGTCTAGGTAGTAACAACTCTTTCAGTAATGCAGTCCTTTCTTATGTCTCTTCTGAATCTAGCCCCCTCCAGCTTTGTAGCATGGCCCCAGTTCCTAAACTTCTTTTCCTCTATAAATGGCTTTCATCTTGACCCTTATTTATATCTGTGAAGTATTTGAAGGTCTCTATCATATCCCCTCTCTCTCTCTCTCGCCTGTCCTCCAGGGTGTACATATTGGGGTATTTCAGTCCCTTCTCATAGGACTTTTAATGCAAACCCTTCACCATTTTAGCTGATGTCCTCTGGACTGTCTCTACTCTGTCTATGACCTTCCTGGTCTCCAGAACTGGACATAGTACTCTAGGTGAGGTCTCATCAGTGCTTTTTAGTGCAGTATCACCACTTCCCTCTTTCAACTTGTGATGACTCTCCCTATGCGCTCTAGCATCCCACTGGCTCTTCCACCTACTTGTCACACTGTATGGCCTCTGTGCATATGTTGCATGTGTGGGATAGTTGGTTAGAGAACACTGCCCGGCATGCATGTTCCTACTGTCACTGGTGACTGTGTTACCATTATGGGATGGGGTACGTGGACCTTTTCACACCTGTTGTATGCTGTCACTTGGCAATGCACAGCACTGAATGCTGGGGCTTGCACGCAACACCAGCAGCATGGATTGTGTAACACATTTTGTATGTGACACTGACAGATTGCTCTTCTCTCCACAGCACATGCAGAGGCATCACAGGGAGAAAAGGAAGAACCCTCCACCACATCTGGAGTGCACCATTCACCATCAAGCAGGCAGTGGCATCCAGTTGCATACATTGTGGAGGAAGAGGAGGAGGAGTGTGACAGCGAGCTAGAATTCAGTGGTCATACCACCCAGGAGATGTCACCGGTCCCACTGCCAGGGGAGCAGTCAGTGCAAAGCCCACCTCCCATTGTACTGCAGTTTCCACACCAGTCCCAGCACCACATCTGTCCCCCACACCCCTGAACACTGCACTGCCATCACCACCACCTATGCTGCCGGTGCTATTACAGCCATCATACACACCACCCACTCGGAGCCCCGGGGGTGGTGTGCAGCCTGGCAATACCCCTGCCAGCCCAAAGCAGGCCTACATGGCCACCCACAGCAACTGTGCCCTGCCACCTCCCCAACATGCCCTTGCATGTTGCCCTCATCGGCCGCTCGGGGTCAGCAGGAGCATGCTAGGATGGGACCACTCACTCCTTCTTCTGACTCCTGTTGGGACTGTCTATGGGCCAGGGCACTTGAGTCACCACAAGTGTTGCCCTTAATCTCCCTATGGGCCACATCACTCACCACCAGGGTTCAGCAGCAGATGTGCTTCGGGACCTTGGGCGGCCACAGGAGCACATGATTAGCCATGCTTTCCACTCTATCACCACGACACATTACCACACATGATGACCACATCGAAAAATGTTGCACTGTCAGTGATCTTACTTGTTATGCCTCCCCACCATCCATCCCCTCATCCACCCTGTACATCACCCTTTAGTTCCATATTTGTTATTGCCACTATTTAACTTGTTTCTGTATTTTTGTCATTAAAGTAATTGCACATACAACAGTGTTGTTTGTTTCATTCCACACACCTGCTGCACTGTGTGAGGCTTCTTATGATGGATTGCCTGTGTTCCTGTGCCTTCCTGGCCATGCATGGGTCTAGCCTATTGAGCAGCTTCTGCATCCCCTGCTCCTCTGGCTCCATGTCACTGTCATTATGTTCCCCATGTATTGGCAGGCCTATTCTACGTGTGCTCCATGTTGTGTAGCATACAACAGGCTAGGAATATGCCATATGTCTTCTGAAGGGAGTATTGAAGGGCACCTCCAGAACTGTCCAGGCAATGGAATCACATTTTCAGCATGTCAAAGACTCACTCAAGTGATGTGTGTGGTGAAGTGTGCCTCATCATATCTTTCTTCTGCCATACATGAGGGCCAGATGATGGGTGTCAGGAGCCAGAAATGCAAGGGATATGAACTGACCCCTCTAAGGTAAACACACATATATTAGCACCTGTTCAGATTGTTGCTGCCCACTTTGCATCACCGGCCCACGGGCTGTGTTGTTAGCTGTGCAGCTGTTCACCCTCCCCTGCTCACCCTTCCCTCAGTGTGGCCTGTGTGTGCTGCATTACCACTGCATGTCCCCCATGACTTTTTTTAATGGGGTCGTGCTGTGTGTACTCACCGACTAGGTGCCCTCTGGGTATGTGGCCACCTTCAGATTGCTGGCATTGGTGGGAGTTTTACCATATGAAGGCATCATGGGCAGTGCTGGGGTATCATCTCAGATCATTGGTTATGCACCTGTTGCATTGCACTCCACCTGGCAATTGATGAAGTAGTAGCCCTTCCTATTCAGGTAAGCATCCACCCCATCACCAGTGGTGCACAGATGGCAACATGGGTGCAGTCAAAGCACCAAGTACAGCAGGTAGGTGTGCAACCTGATGGAACTGCTGCATGGTTTCTGTGCACTCTGCTGCTGTGCTGGGGAATATGATGAACTCACCAGCCTGTGGCAGCAACTCATCTAGGAATTTGACCAGCAGGTGCAAGGTGACAGACTGTGACATACCAATGGTATCCCCCACAGGTGTCTGGAATGAGACAGTGGCTAAGAGGCACATCTCAGCCGTCACATACAGCTGAAGTGACATGGCATGGCTGCACTGGGTGTTACTGCACAGCTGCTCTTGCAGGAGCTTACACAGCTGCCTAAGCATGGCCCTACTGAGGCAGTAATGGCCCACCAGCAGGTCATCAGTGAGAGTCTGGAAAGACTCTTGGCTGGTACTGTCTATGTGCAGCATATTGCCTCCACATCCCATGGAGTGGCCCAAGGGGGCCCTCTTATTTCTCATCTTCGTCCATGGCCTCTTCCAATATAAACAGCACGTGTGCTGCAAAGTCATCCATGTATACCCTTGAGGAAAGGAGGGACAGGAGGGACATGTTAGAAACTTTCAAGTTCCTCAAGGGAACCAACAAAGTCCAAGAGGGTAGCATCTTTCAGAAAAAGAGTTGTGCAAGAACAAGGGGGCTCAATCTGAAGATAGAAGGAGGATGGATCAGAGGTAATGTGAGGAAGTATTTTTTCACAGAGAGGGTAGTGGATGCATGGAACAGCCTTCCTGAGGCGGTTGTGGAGTCAAAAACAGTGGGGGAATTCAAGAATGCATGGAACAGATGTAAGGCAATTCTAGGGGGTAGGGGTAGGAGGAAGTCATCTGTTGGTTAACTAGGATCTGCAGCTTATCCATTAGGTAGGGAAATGGGCAGACTGGGTGGGCCAAGTGGTCCTTATCTCCTGTCACATTCTATGTTTCTATGTCTACGTTGTGGTCTGGCTTTAGTGTCCCCACCTGCCTCTCGGGTTTACACAGGATAAAACAGCCTTTTTGTGGGCAGTAATAGTGCCACAAAATGGTTCTGTGTAATGCTACATTGTGCAGTGCTACCGCTCTGAAATATGGCACTGCACCTGTATTCATATCCCGGCCCCTTACTTTGCCCATTGCATACATTATCTGTTGCCACATGCACTATTCCATTTTGCCCTATCTATTTGGACTTCTGAATATAGCGTGGCTACGAAATCAGTTCGCAACATGCATGCAATCCATTTGCCCACCAGGCAAAGTTTTGAATATTGGGACCCAGAGCTAATTATTGGCTTTGACATGAGACCCTTTTAAAAAACAGATAGTATCCTATTGGGGGATTACGTGCAGGTATCATGATACATTTGTTATTTTATTATTTCTGACTCAAAGAGCATGTAAATTACTGGTTATCTATATAGCTGTTGCAGTTATTTATATGTGGTATTGTCTGTTTTTACTGCTCCTTTGTGTGTAGTTTTTCCTCCCCCCCTTGTCTTTCTTTCCTGATTTCCTATAATCTTCCCTTCTCTTGGATAATTAACTGATGTAGCATTTTAATCAAATGGATTTAAAAATGTAATTGTTATGTAAATGTAACATCATTACTAGTTGCCGATTTATTTTGTGGTTGTTCATATATGGCTCAACCTTTGGTAAAGGACAAGCCGGTCCGTGATGCATCAGGTGGGAATTTTTTATGTCTGCATATTGTATTTTACACATGTGTGAGTCTCACTTTTAATAAAATGATGATGTAGCTATTCATGTCTGGAGCTCTGTGTTCATTTATGTGAGCTAGTGAGTGTCCAGCTTGTTTGTTTAACTAGTTGCAGGTATGTGAAGGAGCACCACCAGCCCAGTTTGAACTTGTATTCTGAAAGATCAGGCAATCCAGAAAGATTTAGCAAAAAATATTTTTCCAAAAATTCATACTACCTATGAGATCTTGAAACTGGAAGGAAAAGGGAAAGGTAACTCAGTAATCTTGGACAGAAAAAAAAGAATATTGATTACACAATCTAGACTAGAAATGTTTAGATTTAAGTTATTACTATGCAACAATCAAGAGAAAATATGTCATTCCCCTTTTGTGACATTGGCCCAAGAGAGGTGGATGATCTAATCTATATTGTATTATATTGCCATGATATAGCAATCAGCAAAGAAAATGGATGATATTTATAGTAACGCTAAGAAACCTACAATTTCAATGTTTAACAAAACAAATAAAAATAAATTCATTAATCTGGTGAATTTCCTATATTTGCTTCACTTATCTTAAATCAGAGTGATCAGTTTGTACCAAACAAGGGGATAACACTACACAATAACCAAGACATTTTGATAAAAAAATGTGCAAACAAATTACAACATTTAAAAATCCTATACTTTGGTTTGACTTACCCAAGGACTAGCAATAACATAAACTTAAAATAAATACATTTTAACAGAGAAGGGAAAGTTTGGGACCCGTATTCCATTTACTATGGTTTATCAGGATTACATTTTCATTATTGTTTTTATATGTGTTTATTGTTTGTTGGTTTCTAGTATGTTTTATATGTACACAGTACAACTTTGTAAATAGGACCATTGGTCCTAAAGTTTTACCCTGTATAAAAACAAATTTTTAACTAACTAAATTGTAAAGGAAACTAGAGAAATACTGTTCTCTTGTTGTGATCACATTTTGATCTGCAGTCCACGTGGACAGAGAATACAGGACTCAATACACCAGTGGTGTAGGTAAATAGGATAGCAAGTGATGATAGCGATATTAAATGAGTGACTGTAGAAGCAACGACTCATTTATAGCGTTATCATGAACAGCTACCCTGCTAAGGTAGCGATGCTGTGGCGATTAGAGCGACCGGAAAGGGAGGGAAAGGGAGGTAGAGGGGAGGAATAGGAGAGAGGGTTTGTGTAGGTTGGGGATCCTGCTGTAGCTGAGCCAGCCCTGTGGTGTGGTGGTGAAGGTGGCTGGCTAAGGTGCAGCAGGAACTGGGTTCTGGACATGTTGGGGGTGAGTTTTTTGCCACTGCTTGAGGCTCTCTGTATTTTTTTTTTTGCGGTCTTTGTTTCACTCCCTCCTTGACATGCATCCCCCTGGAGTTAACAATTCTATGTAAGGGGGTGTGGGAGGTGAAGCCCCCCATGAGGAAGGCATGGGGGGCATAGACCTCCCCCATGCATAAACACTTGTCATTTGCTGGAAGTTGGGTCGCTTGTGTTCGTATATTGCCAAAATGCTTTTCGGCGATATACATTCGCTATGATAGCGATCACTGTTTTTCAATCAATATCATAACATGGAACTGGTAAATAGACTCAGATCCAGAGGTGTCTTGTTTATGTTGTGGCAAAACTTGTAGCTACACCCCTTTTAATAGAATGTTTTTATTTTGTATATGTTCTGGTCTTCAAAGATAAGAACATAACACCTTGGTGTCAGAACATCCAAGTAAAATATGTAAAAAGTGCAATATACAAATGTTGAATTCACTGTGTGTGTGTTTATTGGAAAAAATCTAGTGAAATAACTTTTTAATAGTTATGTTGCAATTATTTTTTTGTTGATTAATAAACTTGAGCTTAAAAATCTGTGGCCTTATGTACATCTTTTGCTTCACCAATATGGCTAGGAAAGATGTGCAAAAGAGGAGGGTCTGTAAAGCTAGAAAGAAAAGACAAAGGTAACCATATAGTATGCACATAATAATTGATCACACATCATTACAGAAAAGAGAGCTCAAAATAGTTTTCCATCATGAACAATAATCCGTAATGTTTTGTAGCATCAAAAATAAAATTGATGCATAAACATATGTACAGGCAATTTTGCTAGTCACTGGCTAAAAATGGCACCGAGTTCATCTGGCAACTGAAACCTGGTCAACACATGTACCCTAGAAACATTTGGGTCCATAGCCTCACAGACTTTCATTCCTGATAAGTCACACTGCAGTCATATGTACAACTGCAGTTTCACCAATATGGCTAGGAAAAATGTGCAAAAGAGGAGGACGGTGAGCCTTTTGCACTTGTTAATTTTTGAAACTTAGTTATGTTGTATGTTCCTTGCTCTGTACCTTCATGTCTCCTCATCAATATTTCACTTTATACTGTATTTTGCATCTTGGACTTCTGTATATGGGTATTGTTTTGCATTACTGTGATTTATTGTTCTTTTTCCTTTGTTGGGATCTCCCAGGTTATGCTTGAAAACAGACAGCTGTTTGTCTAGTGCACCTACCAGGTAAATAAAAATTAAATAGATAAATACATTTGAAGGCATCACACAGCCACCCTCCTTGGAGAAGGAGAGCATCTGCTTGGACAGTCAGTCTTTCTTCCCCAGCCAGCCCTCAGTGACGAAGGCTCA
This sequence comes from Neoceratodus forsteri, assembly GCA_016271365.2. Classification (NCBI taxonomy): domain Eukaryota; kingdom Metazoa; phylum Chordata; order Ceratodontiformes; family Ceratodontidae; genus Neoceratodus; species Neoceratodus forsteri. The sequence continues at coordinate 667,615,474 of CM028135.1, read as the reverse complement.
CTCATGAACCCTGCTTGCTGGTGTTCACTAGCAGTAACCCTAACAGTGTGCCAATGATATGGCTCACATTGTTGCTGTTTTTGAAAGTAGCCATAACTCATTAAAAGCAGCTACTGACCATCAAATGCTGCTGGTTTTAAAATGTACTTCATGGTGCTCTCCTTCGAATCACCCTTTCCCCATTGTTAAGCCCTCATATCCATATTTGGTTGCAAATATGTTATGTGGGGCTTCATGACATTTTATGTTCATGTTCATGATGCTACTTACAGCTCACTAAGCTGTGCATTTTGAGGCTGGAGTTAGAGCTGCTCTCTCTAATGTAACATCAGAATCACAACCTGTGGTGTTTGCTAGTTCATTTCAGTCACAAGAAAAGTGAATGTAAAATATGGATGCTCAAATACAGTACAGCTGGGAGTTTGGATGAAAAAAACTTACAGTTGCCATATTTAATGATGCTTACCATTAATAGTTTCCAATTAAAAATAATGGCTAAAGCAGACTGAAAATGAGGACAATGACATCTCACAGAACAAGAGACAAAGGATGATGATAAGATGGGATTAAAAGGTTTCCTTGATTATCCACCCACTTAATGGATAATTGAGGTCTAGTAATGAACATACTGATTATTTTTGTTAAAATGCTTTCTGTTCTTAATTTGTACTGCAGTTACAGTATATAATTTTTAAAATCATGTTAAAATATGAACTCTCCCTAATATCATTTTACTGTATTATACACTAGGCCACAATGCACCTTATTGTTTCTTTAACTGAAGTAATTTTGCTTATATGAAGGTAAGTGTTTAGATGTGTTTTACCTGTTTTTCATCCTGTTTCCAGTTAGATTCTTAGAATTGTTACTGTAGTCATTGCATATGAACATCTAGGTACTAGACTGTCAAGTGAGGGATCATTGTGATCGACTCCATCTGAAGCACATTCAAGCTCATAATCAGCAGATCCACAAAGTGAAACATTTCACTGCCAAGTGTGAAATTTCACCGGTGAAGTGCAGAATTTCACAGGCAAAATTTCACACTCTGTGTTGAAAACTTTGCACTTCACGGTGAAAACTTTGTGATTTTGGTGAAGTTGAAGTTACTGCGGTCTGGAAAAACTTCACAAAGCTCTGCAAATGTGAATTGTCATCGGCAAATTAAAACTTCACCACATATGTACAGGTTATAACAATAAATTATAACAAGAGTTCCTCATGGAAAAAAAATGGAACCCAGCTATTATAATATATTATGAAATAAATGGCCAGAATCCTCAAATCTGAATGGTTGAGACTACTTTCAGCCAGAATGCTTTCTCAGTACATAGTCCAAATCAGAAAGTAAGTCATTCCATTCATTAAGAAATCAAAATGTATCCATGTCATAATTACAGTAATGTATTGCAAGGAGTGCAGTATCATGAGATATCATCCTTTCCCATGTGGTTGAAGTCACTCAGCCTATGATTTCATGCCTCACAATGCTCCTAAGGTGGGACAACATCCGATGATATTGCACAATTTGTTGTGTATAATTGCTTAATTATTTTATTTATTACTGAGAAATGCATTATTATTCAATATTGAGATAAGGAAGGCTGAGGTTTAGAATGCCTGAGGCAAGGTAAATTGAAATAAGTACTTGAAGTGTGCACATAACAGACATTATTTTCTTAATCCCATGAATAATGTGTTATTCGTTATTTGGACCCCAAATAATGAATAGTAGCACTATTCATCCCCTATTCAGGAAATACTATCTTAGAAAAGGGAAATAAACAGCCCCCCACCCTTCTCCCTAGTGCTGATCCTTTAAATATAGAAGCCCCCATCCTTCTCACACCCTCATTTACCACCCCAGTCCCACCCTGCTTCCCCCGAGCATCCACATGTTGACAATCATTTGCATTTTTAATTAAAACTCCAGTAACAGGCAACCAGAACAACCTACCTGTCCCATGGATGGCTATCGACTTTCAACACTTCACAAGGCACTGTAAAGAAGTACTGATTGTCCCCCTACCCCTCACCCTTGCAGCAGCACCCTCCTCTGCTCAGTCCCCCCCATGCATGCAGCCAGTTCTGAAGGGATGAGAGGGAGAAGATGATCAACACTGCCTGCCCTGCTCCACAGCCAGCTGCCTTCTTCTGAATGACAGCTCCAGCATGCTTTGTCACATAGTAAAACCAGCTGATCAAGTGACTTTTGTTTTCCTTTTCGAGCACAGATAGTGGTTATCTATCTTGCAAGATTACTGTCATTTCATTACTAGCATAAGCAAGAGAAGAACCAATTGTCATTTATTCCTACTCTTTGTATTCGTAAGTGTCCTCAAGGACCCCCTGTAGATGCTTTTAAAGTGGAATGCTAGAAACACAGAACATACAGTTTTCTGGCAGATAAGGAATGATTGGCCTACCTAGTGTTCTCATTTTCCCTACCTGTAGTATCACCATAGATTGCACTTGATCTCTGGCCTATTGACCTACCCCGCTTCCCTTTCACTAAAATTCCCTTATGCATGCATTTTTGAACCCCACCAGTTTTTGCCTCCACCACCTCCACTGGAAGACTGCTACAGTACTTTCTCACCTCTCTCCCAAATCTACCCTCCTCCAGCTTCTTATCATGCCACTTTGTCCTTGAACACTTTTATTTCTGAAAAATACTTCCCACCTGTACCTTATTTACCCCTGTGAGTTATTTAAAGGTCGTTATCATATCTCCCCTATTTCCAGGGTGTACATATTCAGGTCCTTAAGTCTCTCCTCATAGGGCTTCTGATGCAGACCCCTGCACCAATTTAGCTGCCCTCCTGTGGATTGCCTCTACTCTGCCAATTTCCTACAAGAGATGTGGTCTTCAGAACTGGATACAGTACTCCACGTGAGGTCTTACTAGTGGTCTATACAGAGGCAATACAACCTCCATCTTTCTGCTGGTGATACCCCTCCATATGCACCCCAGTATCCCACTAGCCCTCCCAGCTGCCTTGTTGCACTGCCTGGCCACTTTTAGGTCAGCCAATATGATCACCCCCAGATCTCTTTCATACCTGGTAGTCATCAGTACCACGCCGCTCATTTTGTACTCTGCTCCTGGATTTCTGTGCCACAGTTGTATTACTTTGCACTTTATTGCATTGAAATCCAGCTGCCATATCCCTGACCTTTCCTCAAGTTTTCTCAGGTCTCTGCTCATTCTTTCCATCCCCCCCCCAAATGTCAACCCTATAACAGATTTTGGTGTCATTCACAAAGAGGCAGGCCTTCCTTTCTAGCTCCTCTTCAATGTCAATTATAAAGACATTAAACAGGACCAGTCCCAGCACTGATCCCTAAGGTACCCCATTGGTCACCTTCTCTTCCTCGGAGCGAACTCCATTTACCACCATCCTCTGCCACCTATCCCCTAGCCAATTACTTGCCCAGTTTACCACCTTTGGACCCACTTTCAAGTTACCCAACTTGCTTACCACTCTCCTATGTGGAACAGTGTTGAAAGCATTACTGAAATCAAGGTCGAACATGTCCACTGCTTCACCCTGATCTAGTTTCTTGGTCACCCAGTCAAAAAAATATCAGGTCAGTTTGACATGACCCCTCCCCCCATGTATTCATGTTGACTCAGGACTTGTAACCTACTGGATTCAGGGTATTCCACAATCCTTTCCTTCAGCAGTGATTTCATTAACTTTCCAGCCCCCAGTGTCAGGATGACAGGCCTATAATTTCCAACCTCCTCCCTGCTACCTCTTTTGTGAAGCGGAACTATATCTGATCTCCTCCAGCCCACCAAAACCACTCCTGCTTTCAAAGCACTGCTCAATAGGTTTGTCAGAGGTGGAGCCAGTACCTCCCTGAGCTCCTTCAATACCCTTGGACACACTCATATGGACCCATTGCTTTGTCCACTTTCAGATTAGCAACCTCTCCTCTAACAATGGACTAATGTCCACCTCCCTCCCTCCAATGCTGTTGTTACTGTTTTGTGACTCCTCCTCTTCTCCTTCCTCTGTGAACACTGAACAAAAGTGTTTGTTCAGGATGTCTGCCTTTTCCTGGTTCCCCTCTGCACAGTCCCCCCTACCCTCTTTAACCTTATAATCACTCCCCTGATCCTTCTCTTCTCACTTACATACCTATCAAAATGTCTTGTCACCTTTCATTATTGCCTGGGCCATACAACCCCACCCCTGGTCTTCCTCTTTTTGTTTACGTACTTAAAAATTTCTTGTCCCCTTCCATTACCGCCTGGCTACCCTTGCCTCAGTTTGTGTCTTTGTGTTCCCTACTGCTCTCCCTGCTTCACTCTGTTTTGCCTGATAAACCTCCCTATCTACCTCCCTTTTTGTCTCCCTATACCTTCTTAATACTACCCTTTTAGCCTTTACATTTTCCACTTCTTTCCAGAACCATAGCAGCCTCTTCTTCCTCTTGCTTTTGCTCACTTGCTTGACACAGAGATGTGTTGCCTTCACTATGCTTCCTTTAAGTTTCACCCACTGCTCCTCCACCCCATCCAGGTCATCCCTTCTACCAGGTCATCCCTGAGGCATTCACCCATCTTTACTAAATCTCATCTCTTTACGTCCATGACCCTGAATCTTGTGTGGTTCAGTTCTGCAGATGTCTTTACATTGAACTGCACTACACAGTGATCATTGGTCTCCAGGTAGTCTTGCACTTTGAAGTTGCCTAAGGAATGCCCCCTGCCGGGAGTACAGAATGTCCCTGCTTCTAGCTGAACCCTCAGCTCAGAGACGTCACTGTACATCTAGCAGATATGAAGTCCCCCACCAGCAGCACCTCCTTTTTTTTTGCTATCCTGCCAATGGCTTCCACTAGTACCTTATCTAACTCCTCCCCCTATGCTGGAGATTGTAGATCTCACCATTGAGAATAATGGCTCTATTCCCCATCTCAAGGGGGACCCACATTACCTCTGCTCCCCATATTCTTTGTATCCCCTTCACTTTTATACTTTCCTTCACATAAAGACCACATCCCATCCTTTTCTTCCCACCTGACCTTTTTGAACAGAGTATGGCCTGGTATGGCCATGTCCTGGTTATGGTTCTCAATGCATCATGACTCTGTAATGGACACAATATCCAGGTCAGACTCTGCCATGATGGACTCTAGGTCTTGAATCTTACTTCCTAGACTTCTAGCATTCACATACATGGCCAATGAAATTTTGTTACCACTCTACTTGTTTCTAGTGAAACATTGCATTGATGTTTTTCAAAAATACAGATACAAAATGCTGAGGAAACAGTGCAAATATTTTGTATTTAATATTTGATCACTGGGTAAAACCCAGGGCATTAAATGCCCTTTTTCATGGGTGATTCGGACATAATAATAACAAATACAGTACAATACAATACAATACAATACAAATAACAAATAAATTAATTATGACAAGAACAAGTTGAATGAGAAAGACTAAGCTGCTTCAAACATTTTTTAATACCATATAATGAATTACATGTTAAAATATTAGGCAATTCATTCTACAATTTTAAGGCACAAAATTCCAGGGCCTTTGACCTAAGGAAAATCTATAAGAAGGAGGGTTCAGTTTATCCAATGGTTACCAATCTAGTACAATAAGAATATTAGCTGAAATGTTAGACATAAATGAAACAAGTATATGAGTACATAAAAACCATTTAAGAAATAAAAAACTGAAATAAATCACATTTTGCTCAAATGAAAATCACCTTAAGTTATTATATAAGGTACAATGATGAGTTGAGCAAGAAGAGGAACTAGCAAATCCTGTTCTCCTCAATATATACTATACCCCTTAAAAATTGTTCAAAATTGACCATATTCACTTGCCAGTGTGTACTAGATTTAACAATGCATAGGGTACTCCACTGCATATTTTCTGGGAGTGCACAAGATTCACCCTTAATAGGATACCATTAAATCAGAAGCCAATCCCTGTTTGGGTACTGACCAGTCATTTACCCCAGAAGTATGATTTGTATGGGATTACAGTGGGGTTTCAGTCAAAGAATGAAAGTACTCTATGGCCTTGATTTCACTGTCAGTTAAATGGATCATTCTTAGGTACTGGCAGGATCTAGACCTTATCAAGAATGGCTACATATGCCGGCCAGGTGGCACAGAGTGTTGAGGTGCTGGTGCCTTATCTTGACACATGCCAGTGACCTGGATTCGGGAACGGACTCAGGGCATCAAGGGTTGACGGGGGAGGAGAGGATTGAGCAGCTGGAGGACTGCTTTCCTCTCCTGGAGTGGGTGAGTGGAAAGCATCGCTCAGCAGCAGCCCCTGGTGGAGACTGGGGGCACTGCAGGAGCAAAGCAATGAAGGAGATCCAGGAAACTGGAAAAAAACATTGTGGTGTCCGCCAGATGATGGTGTCTGATCCCAGATGCTGCCAGAACCTCCTGGGAGCCATCTCCACCTCAGAAGCACCCTTAGGTCCTAATAGGTATTGTGATGGTTCCCTCTCTGATGCCTTCCCCCTCAGAAGAGAGGTACCCACCTGGCAAAGGGTTACGCCGGGATACCCCAGGGGTCAGCTGCATTGTGAGGAAGGGGGAACTTGACAGAGGATGTCCAGTAGCTGTCGGGGGCCTTGGAGGCCTGAAGGAGTGGGGGACCTTGCAGCATGAAAAGAAGGTACAAATAAATCATGTCAAAAAAAAAAGAAAGGCTACATGAACTCTTTTTCAATTTGTGTTTGGATAAGATGATTGCCAGTGTCTGCAATAGACCTAATTCTTATGTCACAAAATGGAGCAGGCTGCATACATTTTAATCTACCTAGTTTGACCTGGAGCAAGTCACTCCATTGCCTTTATGATTTTGTGGATTAGTGTGCTTCATATGACACTGCTAGCTGCATTGTTCTATATTTATCTTTTGTACATTGCTTTTATTGCCACGTGTGTACTGGCTATTGATCCTAGAGTCAATCTGAACTTACAGTTCTCTGCTCCCTTGAAAGTGGTTTTGTAGGGGGCAGGGGGAGTGGGGAAGGGGGGTTGTGTTGTTTGTTGTATTCAAAATCCAGAAATAAAGAAAATTTGAAGAACTAGCAAATCTGAAGAGTGGCACAATGTTTTCACACTTTGCAAATTAGTACTAGCAGCAGAAGAATGAATTGAAAGACTATAATCAGTAATCGATACTAGTAAAGATTGAGCTAATCTTTTTTTCTGAATAAGCTGACAAAGAGCTGCTTCATCTATAAAGTTGTCTTAATATAGAATGTACTGTTTTAATAACATAATTAATATGTTCCTGATAAGTAAAGTGTTGATACAATACAAATCCCAAGTATCGAAAACGCATAACTTGTTCACATTTAACACCATGCAAATCATGAAATAAAGGTAATAATCCTAAGTGACTTAATTTATACTGAGAACCAAAAAAAATTAGATTTTGGTTTTGGTAACACTAAGTATCATTCCATTATGCAGTAGCCATTGTTAAACAGTTAGAAAATCTTTCTGTGAGTACTAATTTCCAAAAGATCATCTCCAGAATGGTATTAAACAATATCATATACATACATAATAAAGTTATGTTAATCCTGTATAACAGATGGTAATACATTAAAAAAATATTAAACAAAAGGGGCCCCAAGACTGATCCCTGGGGAACACACATGCATATATCAATCAAGGATGATATAACTGGACCAAGAAAAAATATATTGTTTTCTGTTAGATAAGTAGTGTGAAAACCATTGTACCACACTGGCAGATAAAACAAGTTTCTCAAGATGAATAAGCAAACTCCTATGTTTAACCAAATCAAATGCTTTTGATAAATCAAGAAATAATGCACCTACCATACCTCCTCTGTCCAGGGTTCAGTGAAGTGTATTAATAAGTTCCATAGTAGCTGTTAAAGTACCATAGTTGTTCCTAAAACCATGCTGATACCATGTTAATAAATTCCAGAATCAAGAAACTCTTTCTCCTGATCAAATACAGTACTATTTATTCTAGCACCTTGGATGGTGGGGCTAACAATGAAATTAAATGATAATTCTTCAGAATAGCTCAATCACCAGATTTAAAAATTGTAACAGCAGCAGTTTGCTTCAAAGTTATGGAATTTCTGCATAAAGTAAAGAATGGTTAAACAAAATATTCAATGGTAAAGCCATTAAATCTAACACTAATCTAAATAAACGTAAATCTATCATGTCAAGCCCCTTACATGATCTGAGTTTCATATCCTTGAAATAGTGAAGTGTTTGCTGACAATATACGACATATACAAGGTACAATCTTATAATTCAGACCACATAAAACAAAGTTACATACATGGGGTATGCAGAAAGCCTCCTATTAATGCAATGTCCAGAATAGATGATATGGTAAATCATTGCTGTAATCCTTTTTAATATCCATTTGCTGAATTGATAGGAGGTATGCAAAAAAGTCTGAAACCAGGTTTATGTTCTGTTCTTGAGTCTTGTAATAGAAATGTTTCAGAGAAGCAGAACAAAAACATAACTATGTACAGTAAAATATTGCTAGAGCTATACAATTATTACACTATAAACACAGTATAAGTGTTAACAGGAGATGTGGTGAATGAGCCTTGCAGAGTTTATTTATTTAGCTTTTTGTTGACCAGATAAGTGCACTAGACAAATCCTGCCTATTTTCAGGCATGAACCGGGGGAGGGGGATACAGAGGAATGCCAACTGACCTTGAACCAGATTAAGCTGTTGGTGGTATTTTTAGTGAATGAGGGAAATTTGGCCAGGACACTGGGGAAATTCCCCTACTCTTTTCGATAAGTGCCATGGGATCTTTAACATTCACCTGAACTACCACCAATCCAGGCAGATGGGACCTCGGTTTAACGTCTCATCTGAAAGATGGCACCTCAGAAGTGCAGCACCCCCTCTCATGCTGCACTACAGTGTCAGTACTGGGATATTAACCCAAGTGCCAGATGTGGGAATTGAACCCACAGCCGTCTGATCTCCTGGCCTCAGAGGCGAGTGTGCTACCTACTGAGCCACTGACACTGCTGACACTGGAGTGAATAGGGGGATGTCTTATTTTTTTATTTAAGAGTTTTACCAGGAAGGCATGCTGAGTGGGGTACTGCTCAATTCCAGATGCATTCTGGGGGAAAGGGGATATGGAGCATACAAATAATAGTCACATAGAAGTTGTACATTATATACAGATACAGATATATACAGATAGTAGATAGATATAATATACAGATAGTAACAGGCAATAAGAAATAAAGTCAAATTCTGTGAGCATAGAAGGTGCACAGGGCATGAACAACTACATGAGCATTTGCATGGCCATGCATGGTGAATTTATACAATATGTTGTACAATAGAAATTAAAAATACAGTAAGCAAAATTAGATGAACCCAAATTACACAAAATGACCACAGTACAATGTGGAGACTGCATGTGACACCCCTATTTCTGATCTGCCTAAACATAATTAATAAACTAGGGTGGGGTGCTGTGAGCACTAGGCAAGGAGCATGGGATGCTGCACAGCTAGAGGCCTTAAATAAGAGATGGGGACCTGGGGCACCTGCCCTTCAGTGGCCCTATGTGCAAACACATGTTGAGGAGAAATGTGCCTTGAGGAGGTGATTTAGATGCGAGGTGCTGGTAAAGTCCCAAATGCCTACTGGCAGAGTGTTCCAAAGTTTTGGCATGTGGTATTTGAAAGCCGCTTGGCCCTTGGATATGGACATACATGGAACATGGAGAAGCTGTGAGTTTCCACTCCTGAGAGAGTACCCAGGCTGTGATAAGGCTGAGAGGGCAGATTTGAGGTAGGGGAGAAGGGACTGTGCCCAGAATTTTGCTGTGGTCCTGATGCTGTGGATGTGTCTACTATCCTGGAGCAACAGTAGGTTTAGGGACCTGTAGAGGTTGCAGTGATGAGTCATGGGGGGGCAGTCCAGGGCAAAGCAACAGAAGGAGTGGAAGAGAGAATAAAGGCTGGCTAGGTAGGACTTGGGAGCGGCGCTGTAGACTTTATCCCCATAGTCAAGTATAGGGAGGATCATCTTCTGAACAATTTCCTTATGGGTTGCCAGAGGGATGCTGCCCTTGTTCCGATATAAGGGTCCTAGTTTTGGGCACAGTTTCTTGTGGATCAAGTCGATGTGAGTGGAAAAGTCAAGGTGCTGGTCAAGCCAGACCCCGAGGTATTTGAAGGAGGTGCAAGTCTCTAAAGGAGTCCCCTCGGTGGTGAGGAAAGTAGGGGTAGAATGGAGCTCGGAGAGCCTTTGCCTTGTCCCAAAAGTTAGGGAGACTGTTTTCTTGGAGTTAAGAAAAAGCTGGTTGGAGTGAAACCAGTGCTGTACCGCATTGAAATCCTGCTGGAGTATAGGTGTCAGGGTGGAACCGACAATGGAGGCTTGGTGGGTATCTGGGGGGGTTCATCCTATTCCAGTTCTGGGGATTGTTTAGGGGGATTTGGAGTTTGGGGCAATTGGTGGAGTGTTTATCTTCAGGAATGCATAAAATGAGGACCAGGTCTTAGTGTGGAGGTGGATAGTGTTAGTGTCTAAGTGAGAGATGTGTTCATATGTGGCTTGGGATGTGAGAGGTGCTAAGAGATCAGTGGTCTTTTTGTCTCTATACTAGTATGGTTTACTATGTTGAATTGTTTTTTGTTGAGATTGGGAGCCTCATTTCTAAAGTCCAGGAGAAACAATCAAGATGAAGGGTGGACTGAGACACAGATAATTTTGCTCAGTGTGGTTCAAGTGTGTGACCAAAACTGTTTAAGGTGGTGGTAGGATTATAAAATATGGGCTAGATCTGTATGAGGTTGATTACATCTCCAGCATTGGTTGATTGGGGTAAGATGAGCTGTGTGTAGTACATACAGAGTTCTGTAGCAGGAGTGCAGTATTTTGTTTTGAATAAGTCTGCTATGGGAATCTTGGATTGAGTTATAAGCTGACTTGCAGCAGGAGGGCCAGTCCCCATTTGAAATAACTTTTTTTAAAGCAGCAGCCCAGTACTATCTAGCTTTATCAGTCTTGTCAGGTATGTGGTCTCTGAGCAGGGAGTAAATGGATCTGGCTTTGCCAGCATTTTTGGGGAGTCCCTTCAAGATGGGGTGTATTAGTAGGAGGGTTTGTGTGTTGTAAAATTTCTTCAAGAGGACAGAAAGGACACTGTGTAATTGTAGGACTGTCCAGAACTCAGAGTGGGGTAGACCATATTTGTTTTGTAGGTTCCAGAATGAGCCTAACTAGTGGTGTGTGGCAAAAGAAGGTCGGACAGAATATAAATATTCCTGGCTTTCCAGGCTTCTCAGTTTAGAGATTGACTGCCCACTTTAATATCACTGTTGCCCCACGGGAGGGTCAAGGCTGGGTGGGATAGATTAGTTCTGAACAATTTGCCAAGTTGGGTCTAGGTTCTGAGGGATGTGTGTGCCATAAGAAGGTCTTGTGGTGGTATGTCTCAGGTACAAAAGAGCTAGGCAGCAGGAATGTGCCTTGGCAATAGGGAATCTTCTATATTGACCCAGGGGGGTGGTGTGATATCTGAGTTATGGAACCACTGGATGCTTTACACAGTTTGGAATGCCCAGTAATACCCCTTGAATTAAGGAATGCCCCAGCTCACTTTGTGTCAGTGTGTTCTGAGTTTGGTTTTACTGTGGGGATGTGGTTTAGCTTCCCAAATGAATTTGCTTATTATTGTATCAGTGTGGTCAAACCAGTTGGATTGAATAGTGAGTAGAATGTGAGAGAGAGTGTGGAATAGCTTGGGGTTGTTATCATTCTGACAGCTTCTGTTTTCCCAGCAATTGAGAGTTGTAGGCGGTCCATCCATCCAGTTCTGCTTGTATTTTCAAAAGGGGGATTTCAAGTTTATTTCATTTAGTTTATTGACTTATGCAGTGATCCATACCTAAATATGTGATACAGTCTGAGGACCACTTGATGTTCAGTGCTGTAAATATGGCAGGGAGAGATTTAGTATTCAAAGGAAGCACTTCAGTTTTAGTCTGATTAATTTTAAGTCTGGATAAAGAGGTAAAAGAGTTTAGCAGGTGCAGTAGTGTGGTAATCAATTCATTTGCATCCTGGAACAGAACAAAGAAATCATCCATGTATAAAAAAATGTTTATGTGAGCAATCACCTATGGTGAGCCCTTTTATGTCTTGATACTGCCTGATGGAGGCTACGAATTGTTCAATTGCCAGCACAAACAAGAGAGGAAAGAGGGGGCATTCTTGCTGTGCACCTTGGGCAAGGGATAAGGGGTCAGAGATATTGTCATTGGTGAGTACATGGGCTTTAGGTGAGGAACACATAGCTTGTATTGCTGCCAGAAACATATTCCCAATACCCATTTGTGTTAAAGCCACATATACATAATCCCATTCCATTGAGTCAAATGCTTTTTTGAAGTCAATGGTGATAGCTGTGATAGGGGTGGCAGTAGTATTAGCACGGTGTATGAGTGTGATAACAGTGCAAATGTGGTCTGAGCTCAATCTGCCATGTACAGTATAATGCCTTTTGTGTGGGTCTGATTAGTTGTGGAAGTAGGGATTCTAGTCTGGTTGTGATCGTTTTAGCATATATCTTGCTCTTTATAGTAATTAGGGAGATGAAATTATAACAGCCTGGTAGGGTGGGGTCCATACCGGGTTTGGGGAGCATGGTGATAGTGGCAGTGGACATCAGATATAACTAGGGCATTAATGGTAATGGTTGTTACCATGGTGGTTAGATGCACTGATGTACACTACATGTCTAATCTACTGTAGGTGCCGTTTACCATGGAGTGGAATGTATAAGTCTGAGTTCTTGGGAGCCACATGTCAGTGAGGGCCTGGTCTGAAGGCCATAGTTTGACCACATTTTATAAAAACAGAGATGGGAAGAAGGGAGGTGGAGTTTGTTGTTACATTTCAGAGATTATACAATGTCAGGAATTAGAAATATTTAATACATCCAATAAGTTAACTGAATCATTATAAATAGACTTAATCTTCACTCATCAACCAAAAATAAGGTTAGGCATCTGTTATAGACTCCCTAATAGCAATCAGTGTTATAATTATGAGTTAATAAATGAAATCAATAAAGTTTGTAATTTAGGTGATACTATAATCATCGGTGATTTTAATGCTCCAGGCATATCATGGGAGGTGTTAAGAGGGACAACTACATTTGAACAGGCCTTGTTAGATGCTCTAATTGTACATGATTGTAATCAACTAATCAGGAATCCAACTAGGGGTAACCGCATCCTGGATCTCATGATCACAAATTGCAAGGAACGTGTTTGCAATATTAATGTGTGTGCCCATTTGGGATCTAGTGATCATAAAACTATTGAATGTACACTAAAACTTCTTAACCCTAAAATTTATGGTACATCTGACATACCAGATTTCAAGAGAGCTGATTGGTCAAAACCAACAAATGAACTTGGTAATATAGACTGTTGATTTCTCCTTAAAAATGTAATAGTAAATCAAATGTGGACTATGCTGAAAATTAAGATACAGGAGGCAATTACATTGCATGTTCCAAGATGTAAAACATTTAATAGTAAGGGTAATATCCCACTCTGGTTTTCTAAGTCTATCAAAACACAGTTAAGTAAGAAGTAGCAAGCCTTTAGGAAATATAAATTAAACCCTTCCTCATTAAACAAATTAAAATACATGACTCAACAAAGATTACTTAAAGCTTTAATTAAAAAAGAAAAAATTAAGTTGGAGTATAAATTGGCTAGTTCCAAAGACTGTAAATATTTTTATGCTAATGTAAATACAAATAAACAGTGAAACAATAAAATCAATACATTAATAGTTGATGGTAAGACAGTATCAAACAATATGGATATAGCCAATGCCTTCAATTTATTTTTTACTTCTGTATTTCATCAGAAAGATTCAGCAGCATTTACATCTGGTCTTGATTACTCAGTGGAAATAAATATAGATCAAGAAACAGTATTATATAAATTATGCACCTCAGCCTCATCAGGACCTGACAATATAAGCTCTATTGTCTGGAAAAAAATTGCTGATATTGTAGTTCAGCCACCAACCATGCTGTTTAACAAATCCCTTAAGACTGGTGATATTCCAACAGATTGGTTAACTGCTATAGTTGTTCCTATTTATAAAAAGGGAAACAGAACCTGTGTTTCTAACTATAGACATATTAGTCTTACATCAGTCTGTTGTAAATTGCTTGAGAAAATAATTAAAAATATATTAGAGCATGAAATAACCTCCTTTGGGATTAGAAGATATTATGCAGCATGGTTTTAAGAAGGGTCTTTCGTGCAATACATATTTGATTTCCTTCTATAATTTTGTTAGTGGTCAACTAGATAAAGGAGTACCAATAGATGTAATTTTTCTGGATCTAGGAAAGGCCTTTGTCTCAGTACCCCATGATAAACTAATTTATAAATTACATAACTTACGACTAAATGGTTATATCCTGAGATGGGTTAATAACTGGTTAACTGACAGGAAACAAAAAGTAAGAATAAATTCAGAATTTTCCAAAGAAGGAGATGTTACCAGTGGAGTCCCTCAGGGATTCGTGCTGGGTCCAGTGTTGTTTAATTTATATATAATTGATATGGGTAATGGACTTTGCAGTGTAATAACCAAATTTGCAGATGATACAAAAATTGCTGGGAGTGTTTCCTCTCCTTTTCAATATCAACAGTTGTGTAAATATTTTCATTCCATAGAACTATGGGGAATGGAAAACAATACGAAATTCAATGAAGATAAATGTTCTGTGTTACATTTTGGTAACAGTAATCCCAAGTATCAATATTTTTTGAACAACAAAGCACTCAAAGCTAGTATACATGAAAAAGATCTGGGGGTATGGATGGACTCTAATTTATCTTCCAAAACACATGTTAAAAAACTTTTTGTAAAATGTAATCAAATAATACATTTCATAAGAAGAACATTTATATCTAGAGATAGATTAAGTATTATGAAATTATATAAAACATATGTTTTGCCACATCTTGATTATGGAACTCCAGTCTGGTGTCCCTATCTCCAAAGAGATATTAATTTAATAGAAAGAATCCAGAGGAGGATAACTAAATCAGTATATGGGTTAAAAAATTGTGATTATAATGAAAGGTTAAAGATACTTAACCTATATTCTTTGGAAACCAGGAGAATTAGGGGTGATTTGTCATTATTACACAAAATTATCAAGGACCCTACCATAAGGGAGCATTGTGGTTTCCAGTTAATTGATAGGGAGGTTAACCTTAGGTCACATAAAATACAAATCCAAGTTCCTAATGTACTTATAGTCAAGCGTTTGAATTTTTATAATGTACGTATTATGGAATTCATTACCTAAGCATACTACCAGGATATGGAATTCATTACCTAACCATATTGTTGAAGCATTTACATTTGACCAGTTTAAAATAAGGCTGGATGATTACATCTTGAGTACCAGGAAGTTGAGATAACCCCACTATGTAGTGGGAGACAATTAAATGGGCATTTTTGCCTACTTTGTCTGATTTCTCCAAGTTAATCCAAGTTAATCTGCTGTCATAGTATGTGCTTCTGGCCTGCTTTGGGTCCTATCCATGGAGGGATCTAAAGTGATATTAAAGTTCCCTCCAATAAGTAGATTGTTTATTGTTTATTTAGATCTAGGATTACAATTACTTTTGAGCCAAGGCTCTTTTACAAAGGTTCCAGGTCAGGAGGGTACACACATGTTAAACAAGGGCATACAACATTAAAGAGAGCATATAACCGTATTCATTAGTTCAGGTACTGCATCACAGTAAATAGGATACATGAATAACACATACAAGTAATCACTTCAGAAACCTAGAAGAAATCAGGGAGGAAGGGTGAGAGGATAGGGGGTGGCAGCCAAAAAAAAAAAAAGAGACAAGAGCAGCTCACGGCATTGTCAAAGAACATCAGAGGGGGGTGGTTGATCTCAATGGGGAAGGTGGAAGTTAGGTGTGGCAGTCACATGAGCTGGAGGCCATGAGATGATGATGGAGGCTTGATTTGAATATGCCCAGTGAGGAGGTGGAGGTGATGTAAGTGCTGAGGGCATTCATCCAGCTGGGTGCACAGTGTGCAAAGGATCTTTGGCCCAGAGTGGTGCAGCATCGGGGGACCTATAGAAGCTGATGTTCAGACCCTCTGGTGTTACGAGGATTAGTGTTTGGGTGCAGAAGATGGATTTGCAGATCAGTAAACTCTGACATTTTTGCTGCTAAATCATGAAAAACTGTGTTGAGTCCACAATGGGGGCATGGAGATTCGCTACCATGAGAAGGCCAGTAGGCGTGTAAAATAATGTTAGTACCCAGTGGCTGTCACTGTCAATCAGGGACTCATTAAGTGACCAGAAGAGGGTTTTATGTATTAGGACTGATATGCATCTTTTTTGGCCTATACTGGCCTATGAAGTTTCAGGTCTACCCAACTCCATTTAAGCTTTTGGGCTTCTAAGGGTGTGAGTTTTATTTCTTGTAGTATAGCTACTTGTGATTTGAGCTTATGAAGGTGGTTTACTACAGGCTTATGTTTAACTGGGGGAAAAAAAGTACCTTGATATTCCAGCTGTGGCAATGGATATCAGTCATTGGGTCAATATCTGTTTAAAGGTAGTCTAATTCAAGTGATATGACAAGCATAAACATGTAAACATCTGAACTTGGGTACTATCACAGGCAGGTAGTGTACCTCCATGGTTGTACCATCATCCCATCCCATGCTGTTCCACACCTTTCCTGTAAGGTACCAATACATATTTGTAATGTCAATCAATCAATCTTTATTTAACCAGGAGAAAAACACCATTGAGCGAACTCTTTTACAAGGTGATACTGTGAGTACATAGATGCATAGGAGAATAGCATAACAGTATACAGAGGAGACAATCAGAAATACAAGTATATGCATAATAAACAATGTACAATGTATGGTTAGATAACAAAGGTATGAAGGCTACAAAAACACAATAACACAATGTTTATGATAAAGCACATTAAATATTACATGTGGCCAACCACACAGTTGGTTAAGTGCTTGGTGCTCTTAGTGCTCAGCAGTAATTGGTTTACAGTACATATAAGGGCAATTAGAGTCAAGAGCGGGGTAGGGGTGAAGATACAATAAGGAGACTAGGGTAGGGGAGGGCAGGGAGGGGAAGGCAAGGGTTGGACCAGTGGGGTGTCATGATGATGCAACACATGAATGCTGTTATGACTTTGGTGCTGTAGATAGGTCGGCCTGCTAATTATGAGAAGCAGGAGCAGATGTCCTTAAGACAGTGGTTCAGCAGGGTCTTGAAGGTGGACAGCCCTATTACTTTTGTGAGTTTTAAGGTACTTTGGATATTGTTACAAAGGGTAGGAAGTATGTGACTTATGGAAGATTCACTGTGATGGGTTCTGATTCTTGGGACTTTGAGAAATAGGTAGGAACATCTACGCAGAATATAGGAACTCTCAGCAAAGTTAAGAAGATTAGTCACATATTTAGGTAGCTTGCCGGTAAGGGCTCTGAAGGTCCAGAGGACAGCATTCTTTACTCTCCTGGTGTTCAAGGATTGCCACCCGACTAATGCATAGAGGGAGCAATGGTGTGTGCTAAATGGAGCATTAGTTATAAAGTGTATAGCCCTATGGTAAAGCGTATCCAGCTTGGCAAAATGGGCCAGAGGAAAGTGGCCGTAGATGAAGTCTGTGTAATCTAGCAGAGGGAGGAAGGTGGTTTGTACTAGTCTTAGTTTGGCATTGTGAGTAAGCAGGTGTTTGATGCAAAAGAAGACACCCAGTCTTTGTTTGAGTTTCTTGAAAAGTTCTTCTAGGTGAACAGCAAAAGAGAGTTTGCGATCGAGCCAGAAACCTAAATATTTGAATTTGTCCACTAGTTCTAGTGGCTCTCCCAACAGGGTTATGAGCTGGGGCTTTGGATGAGTAGTGAGATCATTGTCAGAGTGGGTAGAAGGGGAGAGAAACATGGATTTAGATTTTTTTTTTTTGCATTGAGGAGCAACTTCAGATGAAGGAGGTTAAGTTGAAGGGTATTGAAATCATGCCAGATGAGCTAGATGCTGTAGCAGGTAAAATCATTTAACAATAAAACATGCTGAACAATAAAGAACTAACAATAAAACAGTGATAGTAGACTACTGTTCATAACATTTGAAATCTTTGTTGGCTGTGAAAATATGAGTTGGATGCAATGAAACATCCTAGGCTCTCTCTGCACACACCGGGGTGGGCTGTATTAGTTGGAGTTCCTATTTCACTGGCATACAGTAGGTATATGCAGAGGGATAGCCACAGAGAAGTGTAAGATGTGCAAGGAGTGATTCCCTTGTCTGTCCCCCATCCCGAAATTAACCTGAGAAACAGGTTATTATAAAGGTACCCTCCTCATATTTTTGGTAATTCTAGTGCAGAAAGGCTGATAGTATTGCTTCTGATTGAGTTGTATTGTGGAATTGTGGTTCAATGTATTGAGGTTTTGCTCTAGAGTGGTATGCAGCCTTCACTGAAGATATGAGCGATACATGGGTGTGTATCGGCTCTTCACTTCTTTGGCTTGGAGTAAGACCTGAGAGGGGGAGCAAGGTAGGGGGAGGGATATAGCAGAAGGGGGAAGAGGACATATTAAAGAATACAGGTATAGAGAGTTCTCTCTCTTATGAACTCCAGTCTGAGACTGCTCACGGTTGCCTCTATAGTGAGGTCAAAGCTTCCTCTGAACCTGTCAGGTATTAGATGAGTAGAAAGAGGAAGAACAGTTTTGAGGAGGTTATGCCACTTAGCTCATAATACTGATGTGGATCTATGCCACCAAACAGTTCTTTTATTTTTCTTAGCTATCCAGGTCTGTATGGGAGAGGATTAGACTAGGGTTAGCACTGGTGTAAGACGTATGGGTCACTAATCCCCTCTTGCCACCCTGCACTGGTTAGGGCAGGTTGCATGAGAGGGGATCCATGAGCTACCAATGTCTGTAGTGTACAGTAAGTCCACCTTTCCATAATATTAATTGGCAGCCTTGGATGCATTTTTAGGGAGGCTTCTTTAGGTTTAAATGTCAAAAGAAGAGCACACTGCTGTGAAGAAATGAAAAGGGGGTGGGACAATATAAAGAGTCACAGGGAATGAAAGAGGGGGTAGTGTAGATAAGAGAAACATTTTGTGAGGGGAGCAAGGAGAGGAGGCAGCATTAATCTGAAATATGGCCTAATGAATCCCATTCCAGAAGGTGTCTGGTTTTACAGGTGGGCACTCTTAATTGTGGTATGTTTATGTGACAGCGATAGTTGAGGTGTAAACACAGTTAATCCTGTCTTTAAGATCAGTAATGTGATCTATAGAGTGTTCTGAAGTAAGAAAGAGAAGGGATAATATAAGACCTAGCAACTGACTTGGTAGGGTGGGGAAAGAGTATAACTGACCAGTAAGTGTTAAGGTAAATTGCGCAATATAAGGTGGTCTGTTGTTGTTTACATGGCTGGGGAGAAGACTGTTGTGAAAATAGTTAAAGTTTCATAATATCATGTTTTTGCTGATTTTAATTACTTAGTGTGCATATGCTCACTCCCGTCTAGCTGTGGTGTGCTAGTATATGGGGTATGAGTATGTCAGCAGCGATGGGGACAGGTTTATTGGCCAGCATTAAAGGTGTCATGATGAGACTTACTGTCTATGTCACCTGTCATAGTTATTTGGCTTCTGGCAGCATAATGGGAGGACTGTAACGAGGTATACTTTAGTACCAGATTCTCCCATAAAAAAGAACAACCTGAAATAATGACATGTCATCCAGCTAGTGGTTCAAATCCCTCTGCCCCAGCTTATGTTCCTGACACTCAGGTTGTAGAACACATTTCAACAAGTTTAATACTGTAAGCCGCAAAATATTTTAGTTTTTCATTAACTGTAGTCAGCATGGGCCGGGTGAAAATCCAATGCTCAGTTTTTCACCTGCCATATGTGAAAGTGAGTACAAGGCTCAGCATTTAAAGGTCTGATGCTGATTATACCAATGGCAGCTATGAAGCTGTGAGGAGAGCTTGCTGCACCATGTAGAAGGGAGGCATGTAAAATTATGCCCTAGTAGCCAATTTGTTAGGGGGAAAAAAGAAAAATGAAAGCGTGAGATATTCTTCAGCTAGCGGTTTAGATCCCACCACTCCCATTTCCCAAACAGTCATGCAGTCAAACATTACATGTTACTATAAACTCAAGAATATAATCTCTAAACATTTTGCTAATGAACAGTGAGTAGAGATGTGCAAATTTAGAAAATTTCATTCTGTGAAATATTTTGCTAAATTCATGCATTTTCGCAAAATATTTTGGAGGTGTAAAATGCAAAATTCCACAGGCAAAATGCAAAATGTCATTGATGAAATGGGAAATTTTGCTGCAAAATGCAAAATTTCACCTGTAAAATGTGACATTTCACCTGCAAAATGGAGAAATTCGAGCAAAATGTGGCAAAATTGCACATTTCATGATGAAAGTTCATGTTTTGTGGGTGAAATTTTGAAATTTCACACCCGGTGAAAAATTTCACCGAATGGCAGAATTTCAAAAAATGTTTTGCATGGCAAAATTGCCGATTTTGTGGCAATTTCACCAGCAAAATTTAATTTTGCAACATCTCTAACTGTGAGCTGCATCAGTGATATAGTCAGCAGAGTTGAGGTCTTTGCCTGTAATACATAAAATAAGTGCAGGGCTCATTTGACCCAAAGTCTAGCAATGGAGCTGTTGATCATGGCAGTAAAGGTTTGAAAGGAGTTTGCTGCTCAGTACTGCAACATGATCTCAGAGTTAGGGCCTAAGGTCAGTACACAGAGAAAAAACAGTTTATTCTTGCCTGCCCTCTCCCCGGCCGAGGGAGGAAATATGTGATGGGAACTCCATCTTACCTGAGAGTTGAAAATAGATTTACCCATGTATCATCTGCTAGGGCCATGAGTCAGCTTTTAATTCAGGTTGGAAGGCTTACCACAGCTTATTTGGTTAATTAGGGTTGGCCTGGCAATTCAGGCATGGTGGATTTTGGCTGGGTTACCAGTGGCTCTAACTGCGGCATGCTGATAACTGCTGTCCAGGAACAAGTCAGCTAGGATATAATGGGATCAAGAGGAGAGTGCATCATTGAAACAGAGTGCTGTAGAAGAGCTGAGATTTTTGATAAGATGGGATCTGAATGATGAGTGTTAGTAATGGTGAAAACTGGTTGGAGTCCAGCAGCTTTGAGGGGCCTTTGTATTCCTTATCAGAGGCTTTGCTCTGGCTGAGGCTCCTGGAATGGGCACTTTGTTGACTACTGTCTGCAGTTCTGATTTCTTTGTTTTTCAGGAGCATCATCCAGGTTTTTTCCATATCTTCTGAGTCCGAGGGACCTGGAGATTTAGAGGTAAGGAGTGCTAGTTGAGCATTGAATGGGGACATGGGACATGACTTCACTTTCTCGGGGGCAGGCAGGGGGTACCCTATCTGAAGGACCCTGGCCAATGCTGACTGATATATTCAAGGCTCCCTTTGGGGTGTTAAGGGTTACTGGCAACCCATTGTTGGTTAGACTGAGTTGTGCAAGCTATCAGAGACTAGACTGTAATTCTGGCTCTGTGCAGGGCTTAACGGGCTGGTGTAAATGCTCTGCAGTGGATTGTAAGATCCCTTGAGTATGTTCTTGCCACATTAGGGATCACAGTTTTCTGGCCTGTCTTTGAATGTTTTCTTTGACCTGAAATCTCAGGAATTAGTTTATAATGGGATAAGGACATTTTCCTTGTCTGGGAAGGGGAGCCAAAGAGTTAAGGGCTCTTTCTATTTCAAAATGTGGGTCTCCCAGGAGCTTCAGTATTTGTGTCCACTCCAATTGTTACCACCCCTTTTTTCACCTTTTGCCCTTCCTCCCTCCTTCCCCCCTTTCTTTTTAATGTTCCTGTCTCCTCCCCTTCATTTCTACCACCCTGCTTCCTTTATTAATTTGTACCCTGGGGGATTCCTTTCCCTTCAGGTTCTTCCTACTCTCTACTTCATGTTGTGTTGGATAGGTTCTGCCTCCACAATTTCTTCCACCACCCCCTAGCTAGTTTAAATGTTCATCAAAGTAACATTTAAATGATCCACTTAGGACAGCAGTTCCCCTCCTGCTTGGATTCCGGCCATCACCCCTGTATAGGCCCTTATCCCTCCTGCTGGCTTCCCAGTTCCTACTATAGCCAAACCCTCCTCTCTGCACCATTCCTTAAAAAAAGACAAAAAAAATGGCTCAAGTATTCTGAAAGTGAAGGACCAGTATGTGGTCATACGATAAAAAAAATCTATTTTATTGAAAACCATTTATATATCACTTACCAACCACAGGCCCCTGTGCCAAATGTTTTTACACACCACCTGTGTGCTTCAGAGTACATCAGATATTTTTCTATTATTAGGGCTGCAGTAGGCGCAGCACTGCAGACCTCTTGCTATGAGAAAAGAACACTTGCATTCCTTCCGACTGAACAACATGTTGGAGTTGCTACACAGTCGCCTCTGCATCTATGAAGCACTCCTCTCTCTGTCTCTATAGGTAGTTGCACTGCACTATTTTCAGTCTGTCAGCAGTCACGGCATAACATAACATACTCTGCCATGTCCAACATGGACATCAAACCATATTGTGCATGTGTTACTGCTAGCGTATGTGCAGTATGGTTTGGCAGCCATATTGGTCATGGCGGACTTGGCTGTGTTCCACCATGACCGTGATTATCTTTATTTTTTAAATTATAAATATCTCTACCACCCAACCTGCCTTCTTAGCACCCCCCAAGAAATATAACAATTACACTGGGGGTGCCCAATCCCCCAGTATTGCAATTGTGTTCACAGTGTCATTTTGTATAACACTGGGGGTGCCCAATCCTCCAGTGTCATGATTATGTTACCTGTGACATTTTTTTTAAATATTTTTTTTCTGCTCCCACCTGACCCTCCCTCTCAGCACCCACCACCCTATCCCACCCCCAGAAACATAACAGTGATATTGGGGGTGCCCAATCCCAGTATCAAGATCAGGAATCCTTGGTCCTGAATATTTTTTATTCCACCTTTAAAGAAAATCATTCATCGATGTCTTTTGAGGCCGTTCCTACCCGCCCACCAACCCTCCCAATCAGCACCAACCATCCCGCACTCCCCATGCCCTTACTTACTCACTGGGGTTCCAACACTGTAATCCTCTCTGAACCACAGAAACATCTTCAGTCTTCAAGGCCGGACTGTCAACTGAAGAAACAGGTATGCAGTTCAATTTATTTCAATGGGGTTTTGAACTGAGTGCCATAATTTGGGCATTTTTGCATCCTTTTGGCCCAAAATGTCAACATGCCTTGTTTGAGACCCCACCTCATGAACAATTGACCTGTCATTAGGCAGATATGTTCCCAAAGATGATTTTGAAATCCCTGTGTGAAATCATCTTTTGGGCAGGAGTTGAACATTTTCTGTGCCCTTGTTCATGAGGTGGGGTAATAAGAAAGCTAAAGTATGTTGAATGTTTTTCCTTTTCTTTTTTCCTTTTTTTTTCCATCCTGTCTTTATCCTGCATGGCATATAGCAGGTTTGTGTCAGCCAACTGACACTGGGCTTCTGTGGTCATTCAGTCACCTCCTCCTCTGCCCGACAGAACCACCAGAGCCAATGTGGGGGGCTTTATTCAGCTGTGGCCCCCAATTATCCTCATTTTCTCCCTCATTCCTTTGACCCCAGTACACGGGTGTGCATGACTGTGGAGGCGCACATGCATCTTGTGGCTCCGATGATGGCTCCATCTGCCCTCTAAGCCTAGTGCCTAGGTTCCCCCTGTCCTGGCACTGCCACCTAACCTCCACTGGGAGGAAACCAAGAGTTGGGGAAACCCTGAGTCCCTCCCCGGAGAGGAGAGTTGCCTAGAGGCTGCTCAGTCCTGGCTCCTTGCCCCCCCAGCAGAACCCTGGTGGGCTGAGCTTGTTCCCAAACCCAGGTCACTGGCAAGGTGTGAGGTGTAGTCTCTGATGCATCAACCATCAGCACCACCAGGCTGGCTTACTTGTTGGAAATGTGGTGCAAAAATATTGAAAAACAACAATGTTATGAGCCTATGTTGAATTTTGTGACTGCAGACATGTAACTTTGGTAATTTTCAATATTTTTCCACCAAATTCACAACATAGCTGTATCTTTACAGCACCTCATGAATGTGACAGCTGTCATTTTTCAAATCCTGGTCAAAATGCTTGGGCAGGAGTTGAACATTTTCTGTTGCCCTTGTTCAATCATAAGAAGGCTAAAGTATGTTGAAACTCTGATGCAAAAATATTATAAAACAACCAAGTTATGAGCCTACATTGAATTTTGGGAATGGAGGCTGATAACAGTGGTACTTTTCAATATTTTTACCCCAAATTTACAACATAGCCATATCTTTACAGCACCTCATGAATGAGACAGCTGTCATTTTTCAAATCATGGCCAAAATGTTTTTTTTTTTTTTTACAACCCAAAAGTTGATTTTGTGGTCCCTGCACAAAATCACCTTTTGGCCAGGAGTTGAACATTTTCTCTGCCCTTGTTCATAAGGTGGGGTCATAGGAAGACTATGTTGAAAATGTGGTGTAAAAATATTAAAAAAACAACCACGTTATGATCCTATATTGAATTTTGCAAACACAGGCTCATTACTGTGGTACTATTCAATATTTTTACCCCAAATTTATAACATAACCATATCTTTACAGCACCTCATGAATGTGACAGCTGTCATTTTTCAATTCCAGCCTAAAATGTGTTTGTGCATGCCAAAAGTTGATTTTGCATTCCCTGCAGGAAATCACCTTTCAGGGAGGAGTTCAAAATTTGCTCTGCACTTCTTTATGAGGCAAGGTCATAACAAGTCAATGTTGAAAATTTAGTGTACAAATATGACAAAAACTACACATTTATGGACCACATTACGTTTTGCTAATGCAAACTTGCACCTGTGATGATGTTTAATATTTTTCCCATAAATTCCATCCATGCAGCCCTATATGCTCTGGACAGAGGTTTTTTTTTTTTTAGTGATTGCTGCATTTGGATTAATACATTTTCCTGAGCTGCCTTCTGTATTCTGTTTGCTCACCTTTCCTTCAACCATTGAAGCTCCTTAAGTGGAGCTCCCTCTCCTCACCCCTGTAGTATATAGGCAGTACCTTAGTGAATGCCTTTGAGCACAGTACCTGTCTAGCACCCCTCTTCAGCTTCCTACACTCCTCCTGTACTATCCAGGTACCTTCTCTAGCCAGGTCATTAGTCCCCAGGTGGACAATGACATTCATCTCTGCCTCCCATCCTGCTGACCTAGTGATCCTCAGGATTTGCTTCTTATTTGACTGGACCATGTTGCCATATAGGCACCTAATTCCCTCCCACACCTTCCTATTCCCAAATCTAACCCCCTCACATTCAAGTCCCACACCAGAAGTTGCTTCCTCCTCCTCCTCTTGGGTCCTGTTCCACCATCCATGAGCTCTCCAATATGAAGGATCTCAACATACTCTTTGACCAGTACTATGGGTGCCTCCTTCTGCTAGGCCTGTCCCATCAGAGTGGTGTAGAAATTGTGTAGTGGTACCAGTTGAGGAATGTTCCTCTGACCTACTAACCCCACAACCCCCACCCTTCCAGAGCCCACCATAGTCCAGCTGTTCCTCATCCCTGGCATCCTCTGAGGTAACGGCAAACTTGGTTGCCACTGGGTGGAGGAAGTGGTCCCTGAATACTAGCCAACATGGCATGGAGTCTAGCCACCTTCTTCCTCAACCTTTAGAGGTGTGTGCAGATCAGAACAGCAGTCTCCAAAGGTTCTCTCTGAATACTGCCACCTCAAAGCCACTGCACTGCACCACATCCAGCATTTCCAACTTTTATACTACATGTTTTACCTGGAAATAATTGTGTACCTCCCTCCATGCCACTGCCCTGCATTGGGAGGAAATACCCCTGTAGGACTGGGCCTCCCAGGCAAAGTATTTCTGTGCCATTACCGGTTTGGAAAAGAAAGTTATGAGTACATCCCTCACCATGAATGGCATCATCACCCATGGCACTGTTTAAATGGAAGTGCCCCCCCTCCCCTGTAATGTGAAGCTACCAGGTGCAGCTGTGGGCAGGGCCTGTTGACAGGACAGGTTCTAGCTGGACTCTGTCAAATGCACAATACTGAGGTCACCCACTGAACATACATGGTTTGGGGATGTGCCACCATGGGTCTGTCAACACATATGAGTGTCAGCAGGTATGTCCAAGCAGATGTTCATAGATGCTGCACTGTGGCATGCATGCCTGTTGCAGTGCAGAATATACACATGCTGTGTGAATGGATGCAGTGCACACAAAGGTACAGGGAGGTCACCAGCACCAGTGCATATGCCATGGGCCACATGTCCATCACTCTGCTGGTGGCTGTGGCACACAGGGAGGTGGTGGCAGCAGGCTTTAGTGGAAGCAGCACCCCTCCTTGCACTGATCATATACTATGGTATGTGCCCCTTCACTCTCCACCATACATGCCGCTTGCCTTGGATCATATACAATCTGTGGTCAGTCAAACATGCACTGCTGGTACACAGCTCTGTGTATCCTCAGGATATATGAGTGCAGTCTGTGTACAAATAATCTGTATAATGTGCTCTGACACTATAGAAAGGAATTAGAATAGAGTTGTGGATAATGAACATGTTATATCCAGCATATTGTACCTGAGTTTGTTTGACAAAGGAGGAGTAGGCACCCTGATCTATTTTAGATCACACCTTAGTATCATCTTATCTAGAAATACCTTCCAATGCACTCCCCCCATTGAATGCTGTCATGGCATGCTTATGCTGGGAAATTCAAAAGTGCTAATCTTTTCTGCTTATATCTCCCTCCTGGGGGACATCAACTTCCTCTCCACCCTTTTCATGTGCCTGAGCACAGTGGTTAAAAATAAGAGTTTATCTTACTAGGTGATTTTAATACTAACCTGCTCGCAGATAATGGCAAATTAGTGGCCCTTACCCTTAGTATACTTAACTTGACTCAAATAACCAAAATCGAACTAGAAGATAAAACAATGTCAACTCAACTACACTAAGTGACTGGATTCTCACCCCCCAGCTGGATAAAATCAGATGTTATGGGGTTCTCCCTGATGCAACCAGTGACCACTTTCCTGTCTTTTGCACATGGTATGCCGAGATAAAGGAATTCCCACCTAGATCTATCCACTTTCACAACTACAATACTCAGATCTTGACCCTGAAATGTTTTAGTTAGCAGTGTTGCAAATGGATTGGTCCTGTTTATTTCAAACATTAGATATTAATACAGTGGTATCACTTTTCACCCATACTTTCATTGACCTACAAAACATATATGCCC
This sequence comes from Neoceratodus forsteri, assembly GCA_016271365.2. Classification (NCBI taxonomy): domain Eukaryota; kingdom Metazoa; phylum Chordata; order Ceratodontiformes; family Ceratodontidae; genus Neoceratodus; species Neoceratodus forsteri. The sequence continues at coordinate 667,587,992 of CM028135.1, read as the reverse complement.
CTGTTACTCAGAGATGTGTAAGATGGTCCTCAACTAAATGATTCGATCACTCCCTTCTCTCCAACCTAAAGGATAGGGATAAAAAGCAGCTAGCTTTTAAGGCCTCCCCTTCCCAGACTGACTGGGAGCTATATAGGGGATGCTGTTATTAATAATAATAATAATAAAAAATAATTAGACAAAAGTCCATTGCAAACAACTTTTCAACTCCAACACTAAATCCTCAAGCTGCTCTGGATGCAGATCAAACACAAGTTAGTCAAATCTGGTGGATACTCTCCTTCTAAAATGTTTAATAAATGGTGTCAAGTGTAATACCAGCAATACTGTAGCCAGTGTCTTCAACATTTATATCAAAGACCAATCCACATACAGTAAGAACTTTCAAGTTGCACCCTCTCCTGACATAATCCCACCCCCATATCTCCGTACACTCAGTACATGCTCTGTTTCACGTAAAGAGGGTTAGTATTACTGAGGTCCTTAAACTTCTCCAGAAGGTGTCTATCTCTAAATCTACACATTATGGTGACATGGAATGCTATCTTATCAGACTTGCAACATTTGAACTCACCCCTCCAATTACAAGGCTGATAAACCTATCCAGCTCCATGTCAATTTAGTGAAGGAATTATGGTGACTGTAATTTCAGCAATGGGCAAGTCAGCGAACATTAAAAGAGTGACTGTAGCCATCTCCTTGGTGCAGAGTGAAGGGGTTCACTTGGCACACAGGTGACCTGGGTTCATGCCCCAAGCCCAGATATCAGGAGCAGGGAGGGGGATTCACTAGCGTCCATTGGACACTTCCCTTCCAAGGGGATGGGATTCACCTGGGCACCTGAGGGCAGATTGGGTGCCGTGCTTGGGGGACATGCTGCCTCAACACACCCTGGCATGTCCCTCCCAAGGTCTCCTGTGCTCACACGCAAGAGCATGAACTGTTGTGTGCAAGGCAGGAAAAAGAAGGAAAACAGCTCCACATCCAGCCAGATGATGAGTACCAGCTCCTGTTGCTACAAAGCCCTGGAGTCAGACTGAACCAGCCTCAAAACCCTGGGATGCACCATCTGCCAAAAAGGCAATCCCACCAGAAGAGAGGAACACTCCCATCATAGGGATATGCTGGGCTACCCAGGTAGGCTGCTATTAGGGGCTGATGGATGGTGGTAGGGATCAGGAGGGCATCAGGGGACCTAGGCACTCCGAAGGAGTGGCTGGTGGGGAAGGTATGGGGAGGCACATAAATAGAAAATACAAAAAAAAAGAGACGGTGAATATGGGCACCCTACAGTAAGGGCAACAACTTCATTACTGCTTTTAGGAAGGGGCCTTCACACCTCACCCCCCCATTGAACAGTGCTTTGCCCCCTCATCCCCCTTACTTAAATAACTAACTCCCAGGTTATAGCACCTCAGGGGGGGGAACAATTGTTGCCCATATTATAGGGTGACAAATTGTTACTGTCACTGCTTTAACATTTGCTGAATTCACATCACTGAAATTGCAGTCACCATAATTCCTTCACTGAATTGTCATGCTACCAACCTGTCCTCCTGTACTGTACCTGATATGTGGAAATGCTCCAATTTTGTACCCATTTTTAGAAAAGTGGATCATAACTTGATTAGCAACTATAGACACATTGCATTCTTCCTGTACTAAACAAAATCCTAGAGAAACTTTTGTCATCCTAGTTCATGTCTTATGACATTCTGTTGCCCATGCAGCATGGCTTCTTTAAGGGGCACAGCACTATCACTGTTCTGCTGTCTCTCACAAACCATATAGCTACACATATGGATAACAGCTGCCTCACAGGAGAACTTTTTATTTATTTATTTAGTTAAAAATTGGAAACTGGGAGAGGCACACTGAGCTGAGGCTCATTTGTAGGTGCGACCTGTGGGTAGAGGGAAATTGGAGTTATAAAAACATCAAATACATGTAATGAGCAATTACAATGAAATTACAATGAGACAGGCAAAAAATAAGAAACATAAGACTCATAATAAGCCTAAGCACTAGGCAGATGTGAATAACAAGGTGTAGGTAGACAAAACAATGAATTGACAATGCCACTGAACACAATGCCAAGGTATCTCTAATTGGAGGCAAGTGCAAGGTACAGATAACAAACGAAACACATTGAGCAGCAAGTGCAATAACAAGGAGGATTACCACCTAATAGGTGGCACAAAAAATTGCAGTGCAGAAGGAGCAGCTAATACAACTATAGGGGTTCAACATAAGAAGCAGGAATTAGGGAGATCAAAATGAAAGGACAGAGTGCTAGAGGTCATGGGATTCCAAAAGTGGGTTATATGATTGAGGGCACAATCAGGGTGGAGGTGGTGAGTACAATAGTGTCCTTTTAAGTAGGTTTAGTTATGGAAGCATTTGGAGTGAGGTGGGAAGGGAGTTCCACAAATTAGGGAAGTGGAAGGAGAAAGCTGCTTTGCCAAAGGTAGAGTGAGGTCAGTGAAAGGTGAAGGAGTGAGTGTCAAGCATGTGGAGGTGATAGGAGTTGTGGGGGGTGGGGGATAGGAGGGAGGCTAGGTAGGGAGTGATTGTGTCAAACCAATACTTGGCAGAAATGATGAAGGCGTGATCGTCACGGTGGGAGGATAGGGAGTAGAGTGTTAGGGAAGAGTAGAGTGTACAGTGGTGAGTTCTTGGAAGGGCGTTTAAGGTGAAGTGACAAAAGGCATTGAAAAGAACATCCAATCTGGAAAGGGTGAATGCTGGAACAGACCTGAAGACAACATCTGCATAATTGAAAAGAGGAAGGATTGTCCTAATGAGGAGGATCTGTTGAACGGAGAGGGAGAGGGCATCTTTATTTCTGTAAAACGCCCACAGTGTTTAGTGGAGCTTGGAGTAAATATGGTTTATGTGAGTGGTGAAGTCCAGGTAGCTGTCAAGCCAGACTCCATGGTACTTATAAGCTGGGATTATGTCTAAAGTGGTGCCTTCAAGAGTGGAGAAAGGGGTGGTGGAGTTTGGCAAGTTTTTGAGGTGTAGCAAAGTTCATGGAGACTGTTTTGGTTGTGTTTACTTTTAGCGGGTTGTCCTGGAATCACTTTAGGATTCAGTTGAAATCAACTTGTAGTAGGGAGGAAACCACGGAGCCTGAAGGACCAGAAGTGTAGAGGATGGTATCGTCTGTGAAGAGGTGAATATGGGAGTGAGAACACACTAGGGGGAGATCATTTAGGAAGATGGAAAAGAGGATGGTACCCAGGATAGAGCATTTGGGTATGCCTGCTAGGATTGGGGGGAGGATAGTATCACCAGTCTGGATACATTGTGAACTGACAGTGAGGTAGGAGCAGAACCATTGGACTGTTTGGGGGAAGAGTCCAGCTAGTTTTACTATAGTGAGAAGGAGCTGATGAGAGACAGAATGAGGCCTCGGCAAGGTTTATAAATATGGCTGAGGTAATGTGTCCTTGGTTCATGCCAGTGAGGATGGCATCTGTTACCCAGAGTAGAGAGGAAATAGTGGAGTGTTTTTTCTAAAACCAGACTGACATGGAGAAAGGAAATTTGAGGAGGTAAGGAAATTGGTGAGTCTGGTTAGGAAAATGGATTCTTGGAGCTTGGACAAGATAGGGAGGAGGGAGATGGGGCAGTAGTTTCCTGGTTGAGCTGGGTCTATGCCTTTGTGAAGTGGGATTACCTTTGCATATTTATAGGCCTGGGGGATGGAGTCAAGGGTTAAAGAGAGGTTAAGAAAATGTGACGGAGGGGGTGGGCAATGGCTGGGGAGGAGATCTGAAGAAGGACAGGGTCGAGTCCATTGGGACTGGATTTGTGTGGGTTTAAGGATTTGAGAGCATGGAATGCCTCCTGGGCTGTGACAGGGGAAAAAATTATGATCCTTAGCAGCGGGGGGAGGTGGAGGTGCTATAGAGTGATGTGAGGGGGGTCAGGTAATGTGAGAGATGGCTGGGGAGAGGAGGGGTGGACGGGGTAGAGGGTAGCACGCAGGTCATAAAGAAATTGTTAAGGGTGGCAGCAACAATGAGAGGGTCTGAGACTAGGGTATTGTTGATGAAGAGGGTGGGGGAGGAGGAACTAGGTGGGGTGCTGAGGAGAGAGGAAAGTGTACCAAAACTTGTGGTGGGAGTTGTGGTTTTCATGTAGAGTGTCCTTGAAATAGTGTGATTTAGCTGCCCTGATAGCTTTAGTGCATGCATTTCTTAAGGCCCAATAGGTTGAGAGATTGTTTGGGAATAGGGATGCTTTGTGGTGAGCCCAGGCACTGTCACATTTGCTGCAGAGTTTGATGATCTTGAATGTAATCCACAATTGGTGAAATTGTCTCATCCTATATCTATACAGGGGGGAGTGTTTGCTCCAGACATTATTTAATATCTGGCAGAAGAGGGAGAGTGCCATGTTGACATCAGTAGAGGAGTAAAATAAGGTCCAGTCTGAAGACACGAGATTATGGAGGAGATGGGAGGTATTTGGAGAGCGATTAGAAAGTATTCAGTGGTAAGTGGGGTGGGGTAGTGGGGCAGCTGAAGTTTACGAGTACAAAAGGTCATGAGGTGGTTACTGAATAAGTCAGGGCAAGTACCAGCAGCGGAGATGCAATGAGGGTGAGAGGACAGTATCCAGTCCAAGAAGGTATGGTTGTGGGAGTGGAGGTTAGATCTGGTTGATTTGTTTATGAGTTGGTGTAGGTTGAGGGACTCAATTTGTTGGGGGATGGATTTTAGAGCAGAAGAGGACCAATTCAGTTTGAAATCACTGAGCAGGATGAGTTCATCTGAACAGGCAGTGGATGAAAGGGAGGAGATGGTGTGGACCACAGAGGAGGGGAAAGCTTTGGGGGGGAGGAGTAAAGCATGCCAATGAAGATAGGAAGAGAGGACGGGGGTAGTACCTTAATAAGGAGGAGTTCATGGGTCTTAGGGACCACCTCACTAATGACAAGGGAGATAGGTAAATTATGGAAGTAATAGATTGCTAGTCTGCCCCTATGCTTGGAGCAGTCTTGCTGTAGGAGGTGATAGTCAAGTAGGGAAAGTGAGGAGTCCAATGATTCTGAGTGATAACTGCAATTCTGTGACATAGAGCATGTCTGGAGAGTGCTGAGACACCCAGACTTTGAGGAGGTCTAACTTGGGGAGTAGGGTCCTGGCATTGAGATGCAAAATGGTAAGACCTTTTGACCTAATAAAGGCTCTCTACCTGTTTGACCACCCACTTCTCTGTGAAAAAATGGGTGACTTGGGTGTACTGTACCTTCTTCCGCACTCCCATGGTTCAGAGACTACTTAACCAATGGATCCTAGAGAGTCAAATATGGATCCACCTAATCCAAACTTGCCCATTTCATGGGTGTCCCACCAGGCTCAGTTCAGGGCCCTTCTGTTTGCACTACATACAAATCAAATTACTCGAAGCCTGTCCCACTGTTCTGCTATACTGTATGCAGATGATTTGATTTTCTACTCCAGATCTAATGAAATCTCCCTTTTCAATCGGTACCTTACTTCTGACCTTCAATCTGTCCAAAACTGGCTATCCTGCAATAAGCTTATACTTAAAATGTCCAAAACTCAGTCAATGATCTTTGGAACCCCCCCAAACTAAAATATGCCAAGCCCCCCTAGCTGTTTACTTGTGTGATGGAATGCCAGTCCCTGTTGTCACCTCCTTTACCTACCTAGGCATTAACCTGCACCCCTCTCTAGATTTCTTGCCACACATTACAATGGCCTTAAAATCAGTGGACACCATGCTTGGGGTCTCCTACAAAGGCAGTTAAAACCTTACCCATAGGCCAGATTAGCTATTTCTAAAGGTATGCTTCTATCTAAACTCCTTTATGACACTTGCATTTTTATATCAGCCTCCAAAACAACCCTCTTCAAATGGGATGTTACAAATAACATTATCTGCCAATTTGCCCTGGCATCTTATAAACTGGCTCACAACTGCTCAGTCTATGATAGGCTTGACTTGCTTATCGCATCCCATGCTCGGGAGGTTGTGCTAAGTGGTGTTACTTTTAACATCATATAAAATCATGTGCCTGTGACCCTTGTCTCACTCCTCAAACCAGCACATAGCAATTATTCCCTAAAGTCTGGAATCAATGTCCTGTTTGAAATCTCAACACCCAGAGCAAGGTTGGGAGAGCCCTCCTTTGGGTACTGTGCACCATCCTTATGGAATTCTATTCCTACAAAGATTAGGCAGGGTACCTTAACTTCCTCATTTCGTAGAAGCTACTGGGACCATCTCCTAAGGGTGCCTAATTGCGTTTGCCCCTAACCTGCCTCCTTTTGATTGCTGATATTTATTATAGCTGTCAAGTACATTTCTTGGTTTTTGTATCTGGCATGCATTACTTTTCACCTGAATCTTACATTGTTTCTCCATACACTGATTTACTGTAATTTTTGTCTTGAGTTGACAGTGTTTGCCATTGCCTTGAAATCACTCTCTGCAATGTCTTTTTATATTGTTTTCTCCCAGATCATGTCTGAAAATAGGCATTTGTTTGCCTAGTGTGCCTACCTAGTTAACAGAAACTAAAATAATAGAACATCCACTAGCATACTGCATGACCCTGAGCAGGTTGCATAACCCCCTGCGCATTCATGCTTCTCAGAACTAGAGACTGCCTGTTAGGCCTTACCTGGTTACCACAGATAGTAACACCTCAGGAAAGACAGATGTTGTTGTCTGTACAATGTACTACTGGTTAACTCATGACCCTCTTGTAAATGAGCATCAGGCAACTGAGTCCTGTCCTATTTAACAAAGTCATGCAGCTACACCTAGAAATCAATAATGCTGTACACTATTGAATAGGCTGCAATACCTGCTGACCTGCAGTTCCCTGGGGCTAAACATACTGTATGTCTGTGTAGCCTAGCTCCGTCACTACACTTTGTGAATGATGAGATTCTGTACTACATACACACAGCACAAATTAGTGGCAGAACTATGTACAGCACCTGTGGGAAAGGTTTAAAACTGTCTGTCATATTGTTGCAACTTACCTTTTTCCAACTAATACTTAGCTATGATAAGGATGAAAGGTGCTTGCGTCAAACATCTCTGACACAACAGGCACCTTGCATCAAAGGATGCGCCTGGAGCTAATTTCCAAAGCAGCCTGCATCAAACAGCAGGCTGCCTGCCCCAAAGGACGTTTGCACCAGCCTTGCGCAACAAAGGTGGTTGTGGCATGGCACTAGGGGGGCTTGCAACAGACCTAGCCTACCACAACCCCACATGTTGCATTTTGAAAACCTTCTCATGGGTCAAAGGGCTAAGTACAGTTAGACCAGCCAAGGGCTGGTTTAACGGCACTTAGACCTCCTTTGAGAGGGTTGTCAACTGTGTGCCAATGTGTCATGCCTCCAAGCCCTAATTCTCCCATAAATGGTATTATAAAAATAAATTACAGTTCTGGTGATCCAGTGCCCACCCCCTTGCCCTAAGCTGCCCGTAAATTGCATTATTAAATAACATGTACTCCCTGTTGATCTAGTGCCCTCCCTCCTCACCCTGATCTGCTAGTAAAGTGTGGTATGTATACAGTACATGCTTTGACAGTTCATTCAGTGGCCGGCCATATTGGTGCAAGGAGGGCTGTGCCATCACCAGATCTGGGGTTGGGATGGGGAGGAGCGGGGTGGTGGGTATGACCTACCGGGGTGGGGAGCCAGTAGATCACCAGGGATGTACTGTCCTTTAATACTACAATTTACCGGGGGATTGGGGTGGGGGGACACTAGATGACTTTAATTTTAATACCACACTTTATAGGCAGATCAGGGTGGGGAGGTGGGGCACTAGAACACCAGGGATTAAGTGTTTTTTAAAATATAATTTATGGCTAGATCAAGGCTTGGTGCTGGTGGTGGGGGGGGGCATGAATAGCTACCATATTCCCTAATCCAAGGGTGCAGCTGCCACCCCACCGCCCCGTGGCTGTTGCGGCACATCTTCTGGGTGCACCTTCTGTTTGTTGCACTACCACTGTTGCTGCAAGATGTGGAACTTAGGCACTGGGACCCTGTCCCATAGAAAATTGGGTGCAGGGCCCTGGACACAGTGCCACGTGGTGCAAGCTGCCTTTGTCGCACCTTGCATCCTAGCTTTGAAAATCCTGCCCATTTTTTTTTTATATATGTTTTTGTGTGTGTTATATTCCCTATGATTTACACCACATTTAAATACATTCTGATGACTTAAAACATACACTGAATTAAGCTATCTGGAGACAAGAAGCAGTGATGGGCTAAGGACGGAAGAAAAATGGGGGGAGGAGATGGGGGGAGTAAATGGGTTGAAGAAGGGAAAAACCAGGGGGAAAAAAGTACAAACCTGACCCTACTTAGGACCTTCTCCATGTCTGCACTGTACACAGTCAGGCTGTAGTCTAGCACTGTAAGTACAGTGCTAGATACTACACTGCATTTTACCGCAGGTTTGAGGTAATGCCTATGTCTGTTGAGAGCACCTAATTTTGTGTGCGCTAACTTTACAATAGTGTCCACTTGGGAGGCAAATTAAGTGACTCATCCAGGGTTATCCCTAGGTATTAAAAGTGATAACATGTTCAAGTGTATCACCATTGCCATTGTGGATGGTGAGTGGAAGGGTTTTTTTCTGTGTTTGAGGTTTTTTATAGTTCAGTAACAGCTTATTCTGACAGAACCACCTTTCGTGTGCCCCAAAACTGCATTAAATTCTTGAGTTAAGGGCATTTGGTCAAGGCTGCTGGCATAGATGACTACATCATCTGCATAAAGGACAATCTTTGATGGGCAGGCCACAGGGAGGTTGTTAATAAATAGACCGAATAATAATGGACCCAGTATTGACCCCTGTGGCACACCAGTGGAAATGCTTCTGGTTCAGACAATGGGCCTTTGATCCTCACACATTGGGAGCTGTATATCCAATGCCTCCAACAGTATGGCTTCAGGAAACTACACAGTACCATCACTGCTCTGACAGAGTACACCAGCTTCTTGCATGAAGCCATTCCGGATGGTGAGTGGACACTATTGGTTGTTCCTACAAGGTCAAAGGCTTTTGTCAATTTGAGTTGCTGGAAAGATAGCTTCTAAATCAAGACACTGTGTCTAATGAGAGACCAAGAGCAAGGAGTCTGGATAGTAGGAGAGAGTGGTTGACAAGGTCAAAGACTTTTGTCAAGTTAATATAAATTGATCCAGCCAGATGACCTCTATGCAAGGATTCATGCAAGAATCTGGTATACTCTATCAGAGCAGTGGTGGTACTGTGCAGATTCCTGATGCCATGCTGTTGGGGGCAATAAATATTATATTTCCATAGATGTTCAACAAGTTGGTCAGATACTATGTTATAATGATGCAGTAATGAGCGAATAATGGCATGAAAATTATATTTTGGACTTTGCGTGTTAGAATAGGACTATTTTCATGTTACCTTCAAATATATTACTGTCTGTGACTGTCGCTAAGGTATTAGTGAACACTAATGGTGATTGCATCAAATTCTCTGCAAATACATGCTTTGGCCAGCAGCACACCTTGATGATGTCAAGGCCATTGATTATGATGACATTAGGCATTTTCCGCAAACATGGACCTTTGCGATCACATGCAGCCTCTGGTATGCGCAGACAACATTGATGTACCTAATCCAACTACATCAGCATTACCTCAGGGCAGTCAATGTTTAGATACAGTAACTTTCACTGTACATTCTGCACTGCTTGTGTGCTCCCTAACATGTTTGGTGGCATACTTGCTGGTACATAGTGTGTGTCCTCAGTAGGTTACTATACAGAGTGGCATTCAAACATGGTAACACACAACCATGCCTTTCAGCTGTTGCCCCTATGTATGCCCAGTGGCCAGCACACTGTGGTTCACAGTACACTATTGTCACCACAGTCTGGTGGGTGCTTATCTTTGTACCTTCACTTATGTATCAGTGATCCCATGCCTCCCAACTGTTCCCTGTGTCACATGCATCTCAAGGCATACTATTGGCACATGCATATGCTGTACACTATTGCCATAGTGCTCTGCAACCTCTGGACACATGAGCATGCTGCCTTTGTGAAGAGGCAGCAACTCATGGTATCACACATAGTGCAGCCATGTGGGGAAGGGGATTCCTTTATTACACACATTCATTGAAAGGATCTTTGTTGTGCTTTCCTTGCCCCCACCATGTACATATGTGCCACTGTGCACTGCAAAGGTATGTTGTCTTACACATGCATTGTGTGCTGCTCCACAGGAACCATATCCATTGAACACATGCTGGTTGTACCATGTAGCTCACCTGCCAAAGGCCTGTCCCTGTGGCATGTGTGCACACATTGCTGATGGTGTTTCCCTTTCCTGTTCCTGATGATGTTCCAGGTTGCAGGTTGAGGCTGGGGATGGCATGCTCCTGCCTTGGTGGGATGGACTCTCTACCATCTCTGGAGCATGCACAGGCTGCTGGGGGGGGGGGTAACAGGGCTGTTGTGGATGATTACAGAATAGAAGAGGGTGCACACACAGTCTCAGGGGAAGCCATAGTAGTGGGCAGGTGTAGGGGATGATGCTACTATACAGTAGGCCACTTATAGGGACTGCCTACAGTACATCTTTCTAACTATTCATTGGGCCACCTGTTTTTCTTGTTGTTTAGTAGCAGTGTGTGCCAGGAGTCTTAGTTTTCTATGTTTAATTGGGTTTTGCCAGTGATTTTAGTTTCTTACTTTGCCTGGCAGTGTGCAAGTGATTTATTATTTCCATTATTTTATGTTGTTAACTTCTGTGCACCAGTGAAGTGCCTTGTTCATACATTCCTGTGTCTGTGGTCCTTTTTGACTCTTTGTGCTTTTCTAGGGCATTGCTTGGGGGCTTGTGGTACTGCCTGTGGCATGCCATTCATGCACTCACTAGTTTTTTGGTATCCTTTTGCAATCACAATGGGGGGGTTATGGATCGCATTGCGGCATCTTTTGTGGTTGCATTTCTGACCGTCACTATTGTGTGCTATATTGGTACACATTTTGTGAACACTGTGTCAGTCTGCGATCATTCCAATATACCATTTTTTAGTGACTGTAACAGATGCGTAATTGCTAATAGTGGTTTGCGCCACAATTACAGACACTTTCAAATAGTTTTGCTGTATCTCTAAATGAAAGGTTTTTTTAGATCACTTTTACAATCTTTGCATTCAAACTGAGTAAAGATTTCTGTCCTATGATTGTTTATAACCTAATAAGATGTATATTTTTCCTGCATTGAGACAACATCTTTTCCTTCTACTCTGACTCTGTGACAGCACATTGTGCACTAGGCACTGAAAGGAACATTCTTCTGTAGCATGCGCCATGTAATTATACTTTTGGAAAGAAAATCAGTCATGTGATCTGCTCTCTGATGAACACTTTGCAAAGTATAATGCACTTAGCCTGTGATTTTTTGTCATCTGAATACTATATTCCAAAGACTATATAAAAGGCTTAATTTTTTTTTTTTAACTTCAAATGAAATATACACGAAGTGTAGTGGCAGACTCTGCCCATTCCTAACTGTCACTATTATATAGCAAAAAGATTAATTCCAATCCCCAACCCTTCCATAATTTCATGCAACTATCACCTGGCTCTTTCATCCCTGACCAGGGTGTCAAACAATGTGGATAGGCATTTAACATCTGGTGCAGAGGAATAACAGGAATGACTGTAGCTGTCCTGCTGGTAGTGTGCCAACAGACGTATGCCTAAGAGGGTGGTTCAGGACACTAATCTCTATATCTTTACACTATAGATGGAAGGTTAGATACCTTTTATTGAACCAATGTGTGTCCTGTACAAAGATGGTATAGTACACAAGCTTTTGGGGCCTCACAGATTCCTTCTTCAGGTGAGGCCGTTTGATCTGTGAGGCCCCGAAAGCTTGGGTACTGTACCATCCTTGTACAAGACATATTTTTACAGACATATTTTTTACCTTTTTGCCCTCCCTCCTCCCTCTCTTTCTAATGTTCATATTCCAATCCTCCTTCATTTTTACCACCCTGTTTCCTTTATTAATTTGTGCCCTGCAGGAAATCCTCTCCCTTCAGGTTCTCCCTGCTCTCTATTTCATCTGCAGGGGACAGTTTCTGCCTCCACAATTTCTTCCACCACCCCCTCAGCTATTTTAAATGTTCATCAAAGTAACATTTAAATGATCCACTGAGGACTACAGTTCACCTCCTGCATGGATTCAGGCCATCACCCTTTTATGAGCCCTTATCCTTCCAGTTGGACCTCCCAGTCCCTAATGTAGCCAAACCCTCCTCTGTGCATCATTCCTTAAAAAAAGCAGAAAAAAATGACTAACGTATTCTGAAAGTGAAGGGCATATGTGAGCATATGATAAAAAAAATATATTTTATTGAAAAGCATTTATGTATCACTCACCAACCACAGACCCCTGTGCCAAATGTTTTTGCACACCACCTGTGTGCTTCAGAGTATGTCAGAAATGTTTCTGTTTTTAGGGCTGCAGTGGGGATAGCCCTGCAGACCTCTTGGTATGAGAAAAGGACTCCCGCATTCCTTCTGACTGAACATCATGGAGTTGCTAAACAGTCACCTTTGCATCTGTGGAACACTCCTCTCGCTGTCTCTATAGGTAGTTGCACTGCACTATTTTCTGTCTGTCTGCAGTCACAGAGAACACTGCATACTCCGCTGTGTCCAAGATGAACACCAAACAATATTGTGTATGCATCACTGCTAATGCATGCGCTGTATGGTTTAGTGTCCATATTGGTCACAGCAGACTGTGCTGAGCTCTGCTGTGACTGCCGGTTACCTTTATTTTTAAAATTATACATATCCCTGCCACCTATCACTCCCTCTCAGCACCCATCATCCCCTCAGAAATATAACAATGACACTGGGGGTGCCCAATCCCCCAGTGTCACGATCGTGTTAATGTGATGTTTTTTATGACACTGGGGGTGCCCAATCCTCCAGTGCCACGATCATGTTCCTTGTGACCTTTTTCAAAATATATATTTTTCTCCCCCATTCAACCTCCCTCTCAACATCACAACCCCACACCCCCCAGGAACATAACAATGACACTGGGAGTGCCAAACCCCGTGTCGTGATCATGGATCCTCAGTCCTGAACATTTTTTGTTTCACCTGTAAAAAGAAAATCATCCATCAATGTCTTTTGCAGCTCTTCCTGACCCCCTCCCAACTCTCCCAGTCAGCATCCACCACCCTGCACCCACCAAGCCCTTACTTACCCATTTTGGGTCCAACGTCATAATCCTCTCTGGACCGCAAACACATCTTCACTCTTCAAAGCAGGACCATGAACTGAAAAACAGGTATGCAGTTCAATGTATTTCAATGGTGTTTTGAACTTAGTGCCAAAATTTAGAGCTTTTTGCATGTTTTCGGGCCAACAATTTCAACATGCCTTCTTTGGGGAGCCCCCCCCCCCATGAATAATTGCACTGTCATTAGGCAGATCTATCCCCAAAGGTGATTTTGCAGACCCTGTGAGAAATCACCTTTCTGGCAGGAGTGGAAAATGTTCTCTGCCCTTGTACATTTGGTGGGGTCATAAGAAAGCTACAATATGTTGAACATGTGGTGTACAAATATTGGAAAACAACAAAGTTATGAGCCTATGCTGAATTTTGTGAACACAGGCTCATAACTTTAGAATTTTCAATATTTTTCCACCAAATTCACAACTTAGCCATATCTTTACAGCACCTCATAAGTGCAATAGCTGTCATTTTTGAAATCCTGGCCAAAATGTTTTTATTTACATCACAGAAGGTGATTTTGTGGTCCCTGCATGAAATCAACTTTTGGGCAGGAGTTGAAAATTTTATCTGCCCTTGTTCATGAGGTGGGGTCATAAGAAGGCTATGTTGAAATTTTGGTGTCAAAAATGTTAAAAAACAACCAAGTTATTAGCCTACAGTAAGTTGAATTTTGTGAACACAGGCTCGTAACTTTGGTACTTTTCAATATTTTTACCCCAGATTTACAACATAGCCATATCTTTATAGTACCTCATGAATGTGACAGCTGCCATTTTTCAAATGCTGGCCAAAATCTTTTTTTACATCCCAAAAGGTGATTTCACGGCCCCTGCACAAAGTCACATTTTGGGTAGGAGTTGAACATTTTCTCTGCTCTTGTTCATGAGGTGGGGTCATATGAAGGCTATGTTGAAAATTTGGTGTAAAAATATTAAAAAACAACAAAGGTAAGAACCTACATTGAATTTTGCGAACGCAGGCTTGTAACTTTTGTAATTTTCAATATTTTTACTCCAAATTTACAAAATAGCCATATTTTATAGCACCTCATGAATGTGACCACTGCCATTTTTCAAATCCAGCCCGAAATATGATTTGCATCCCATAAGTTGTTTTAGCAGTCCCTGTAGGAAGTCACCATTTGGGCAGGAGTTGAACATTTGCTCTGCACTTCTTCATGGGGCAGGGTTATAACAAGGCTATACTGAAAATTTAGCATACAAATATGACAAAACAAATTTATGAGCCTACATTACATTTTGCTAATGCAGGCTTGCACCTTTGGTAATTTTCAATATTTATACACTAAATTCATGCAATGCAGCCCTATCTGTTCTGGACAGATTTTGTTTGTTTTTTTAGTGATTGCTGCATTTGCATTACTGCATTCAGCTGCATTTGGCTTCGCACATGTTTTTCTGAAGTTCCTGCCACTTGGAATTTAATGCTGAAAAGTGTAAAATAATGCACATGGGGCACAAAAACCCAGTAACAACATATCAAATGGGGGGGTTACAATGTTTCAAGCAGGAAAGAGACTAAGGGCTTATCATCTCTCATGACCCCAAGGTAGGTAGGCAGTGCAACAAGACAGCAGGTAAAGCAAACTGGATTCTGGGATGCATAGGCAGGGAAATCACCAGCAGGAAAAGGAAGGTCATAATGCCACAACACAGGACAATAGTGAGGCCACATTTTGAGTATAGTGTCCAGTTCTGGAGGCCTTATCTATGCAAGGACATTGATAGGATGGTGGTGGTTCAGAGAAGGGCAACCAGGATGGTGTAGGGACTACATCAAAATCCCTACAATGATAGGCTGAAGGACTTAAATATGCACTCCATGGAGGAGAGGAGGGAGGGGGATATGATTGAGACATGTATATACCTCACAGGGAAGAACAGGGTGCAGGAAAATACAATTTTTCAAAGAAAGAGATGGTCAAGAATGAGGGGACAAGGGGATAAAACTGGAAAGAGGGAAATTCAAGAGGAACGTGAGGAAGTACTTCTTTACAGAGAGGGTGGTATACAAATGGAACAGCCTGCTAGAGGAAGTAGTGGCAGTAGAAATGATTACAGGATTTAAGAATGGATGGGATAGGCATAGGGGGATATTGATAGTTGGGGAGGGGTACAATCTGGTTCAAGAAAAGCTTGAAGAAGCAAAGATTCATGCATAATGGGGAGACTGGGTGGGCAGAGGGCCCTTACCTGCCAACAACATCTATGTATCTACTGTATGTATCTATGTAGTTTGAAATGACCTACAGCCTACATTACCATCATTTTTGAACAATGGGATCATGTGTCCTGTCCCTAGTCCCCTCAAGAATTTTCTAAAATTTAATGTCAGTATTGTCTGTACCAATTTATCCTTCATGTCAAGGCCCTTTATCTTGCTTGCATTTACCTTGTGTAAATATTTCTCCACCAGCTTTGTAGTAATTGCCACTCAATTATATTTTTTAGCACACCCCTTTCAAACTGAAGACCCTATATATTAGGCTTTGAAGCCATCCCCATGGCCCAGCAGCAGAATATCACATTACCATGCAAATGACCTGTTCACAAACCAGCCTGAAAAGTCATGTCAGGAGGCAGACCATGGCCAAGACAGCTGCTGCTCAGCAGTGCATCTCAATCAGGGAGCATTGGCTGCAGATTCCACCAACACAGCAGCCACCGTGGTGTGGAACCTGTGGCTGTGCAAGACTGACAGAGGCACCACCACCATAAGGGGAGATAGGAGGGGAAAAAAGTTGGAGAAAAACATGGTAGCCAACTGAATGATGGGTGAGTTCATCCTGAATGGTGTCTATCCCTGTTAACATTACACACCACTGAGAATCAAACTGCTGGACAGGAGAAAAAACAATATGGAAAAAAAAGAAACTGTGTGTTTCAATTCTCTAAACTCTTGCTCAGAGGCTGGCCAAGTTATAATCACCCAAAGATTCCAAAATAACATTAGTAATTAAAGTTGAATTTCATGAGTGTGGAATGTTATAATACTTTTGTTGAAACTGTGACTATACATTTTGCCCAGTCGTACTGTACACATGTGTTGCCATTGCAGAGGAAGATAAAGACTTGGTAAAGTGGCAATAAGGTAGGATTCAAATGAGGCTCCATAGTAAAATATAGTGGTGTCATGTGTCAGGTTACTATTTTGAGTGAGTGATGAACCATGAAGAATAGTCAAGGATATTGTTCACCAGTCTGAATCCTTGCAATATACCAGATAACCAGTAGAGTTCACTGATCAAATGACTTATGGAAGCAGATGCACATGAAGCATTGTTTCAGTACAATGCCACCTGCTGACTCTTGAGCAACCCTGTAGATAACAATGTGCATATTTGTTATTTAAAAACAGTGGCACTTAGTGACACCAAGCCTTAAAACTAGTTGTGACTTAGACCATTGTGACATAAGTATCTGAATACCTTTAGTCATGATGGAGCATGATGCTGAGCATCGCTGTTGCAGGAAAGTTGGAGGACTATTGCAGGGCTATGATGCTAATGCAAATAAGGTGATTCCGTGGAGAAAAGTATTTTGTGAAAGTTAAATTCCACAAATTAATTTTAGTTCCATTACCTACTATGTGGCCATTAATTTTTAAATACATTTTTACAATTAGTAATTTCTAAAATATCCACAACAAATGTTAATCTAGTAAACCACAATTATCCAGCTTCATTAGAGTCCAGGACATATTTACTTTGGTATGCATGCCAAATCTTGAGTGTCTACAGTACTTGCAATAGAAGTGGAACTATCAATACCCAAATGTTTTGAGAATTTTCACTCAGTTTAATAATTAAATTGTGAAATTGCTGAACTCCTGCATCATACAATTTACATAACCAATTTACTCTCCATTTATTAGTTTCTATGACTCCTCCAAGAAAGTATGCATAACAATGTTCACTTATCTAGCTAAAAGAGTGGCTAAGCTGCAAGCACAGAAGTATTTTCAGAATATTCACATGAATAATAAGTTGCCTAATTCTGAGCCTGTACAAGTCTCTACCCCTCATTCAAAATGTCATGAAACTTGGAATCCTTTTAGGGTATCTCCCAAACAATATGCATGCAACCTTTCAGATCTCTAGATTTAACATTGATCAAGTTATAAGCAACTAAATCATTTTGGAAACTACTGCAGCAGTTTACAAATTTCACAGAATTTTGTGAAAATTCCATGAACTCTGAATTTCCTAATTTCACCCAACACTGCATAGAATGGATGAGGAAGAATTGGTGAGTAAAGGGGGTGATGGCGAGAAGGCAGGTATACTAAAGGAATACTTTTGTTCGGTGCTCACAGTCCAGGAGGCAGGCACACTTCATGACAGCAAGAGAAAATTCAAAGGTGATACAGAGAGAGCAATCCAAGATGGAGAGGATTACAAGGGAATCGATACTAAGGGGACTGGATAACCTATAATACAATGAGTCATCAGGGTCAAGTGGGATTCACCTTAGAGTACTGAAGAAAACAAGAAACTTGCTAATGGAGCCACTGGCTGTCCTATTCAGTGAATTGATGGCAACAACTGTAGCTCCTGGGGACTGAAGGATGGAAAATGTGATTCCCTTACACAAATGGGGCAATAGGAAAAATCTGTGAATCTTTAGGTTGCTTAGCCTGACATAAATAGTGCAGAAACCTCTAGAGACAATTATTTAAAACAGGGGATAGTCATATTCTTAGAGGAAAGATGCTTCATGGATGGGAACTAGCATGGATTCAGCAACAGACAGTCATACAAGTCTTTCATAATAACTTTTTAATATAGTGACACAAATGGCAGACAGGACCAGTCAGTGAAAGTGCTATTACTGGATTTTAACAAAATATTTCCAATTATTGCCACATAGGAGACCATTAAAAAGGTGACTGATCTGAGAATGTGGAAAAGAATATTTGTATGGTTCATAAATTGTCTGATACATAAAATCCAGAAGATTGTCCTAAATAGTAAATTCTATGAGAACAGGGCAATGACAAGTAGGGTACCACAGGTGTCATTCCTTGGACTATACCTGTTTAATATGTTTATCTGTGATATAGGAGAGGGTATCCAGTACAAGGTGGACCTGTTTGCAGATGATAACAAGCTCTGTGGGATTGTCAACAGTGAAGAGGGATTTAACATTATGAGATATGATGCGAGGAGGCTCCAGTATTTAGAAATGGAAATTCATCTCTATAAACACCCAAGAGCACTAAAGAAACTCTGGGAGATGCTAGCTGCACAACTGATGGCCTTATTAAATTGGTCACCAGAAACTTGCTTGGTTCTGGAGGTCTGGAGGAGAGCAGCCATGGTCCCGCTCCATATGAGCAGTAGCAAGGAGGAGATTAGCAACTATAGACTGATCAGTCTCACATCAGTAGTAGGTAAATTAATGGAAACCCTGTTAATGCAAAGGATGGTAAACTATCTTGAATCCAGTGTGCTACAAGACCAAAGTAACATGGACTGACAGAGGGGGAATGGTCAAGCCAGTCAAATGTGGTTGATTTCTTTGACTGGATAACCAGGGAACTAGATCAGGGGAGGGCAGAAGATATGGAATATCTGCACATTAGCAAGTCTTTTGACAGTATGCCACACAAGATACTGATAAAGAGATTGAGCAGCCTATGGGTGGGATCCAAAGTGGTGAACTTGGTAAGGAACTGGTTAATGGATAGGTGACAGAGGGTGGTGGTTAATGATATTCACTCTAATGTGTAGAGAGTGAACAGTAGAGTGCTGCAGGACTCAGTGATGGGATTGGTCCTCTTGAATATCTTTAAAAGTAATATTACAGAATAACTGAAAGGGAAGTTATGCGTTTTTGCAAATGACACTAAAATCTGTAAGATGGTGGACATCCAGAAGGGGGTGGACAGAATGCATAGGGCCTTGGGACACTTGAGGAGTGGTCATGAGCATGGCAGTTGGGGTTCAATACCAACAAGTGCAAAATCATGCACCTATGGCATAGGAAACTGAAGCAGAGTATGCAATGCAGGGATGTACTGACAATCACTAAGATGGAAAAGTATCTTCGGGTTATCCAATATGATGGCATCAAAGTGGCAGGTCAATGTGACAAAGGAGTGGGTAGCCCAGTGGGATGCAGGGATGCATAGGGAGAAGTATCTCCAGGAGGAGGGTGGTGGTGCTGGAACTGAATCACTCGCTCACTTGTGGGACCCACCTGGAGTATTGTGTCCAGTTCTGGAGGCCACACCTCAGAAAGGATATAGACAGGGTGGAGGTAGTCCAGAGAAGGGCAACTAAAATGGTGCAGGGGTTGCATCAAATGCCCTATGAGGAGCAATGGAGGGATCTCAGCATGTACACACTGGAAGAAAGGAGAGTGAGGGGGACATGATACAGGCCTACAAGTGCCTCACAAGTGTGAACAGGGTGTAGGAGGGGAGCCTCTTTAAAATGGGAAAGAGCACAAGGACTAGAGGGCATGTGAGAAAGTACTACTTCACTGAAAGAGTAATGGACACCTGAAACAGACTGCCAGCAGATGTGGTGGAGGTGAAATCAGAAGGAGGCTTCAAGCATGCATGAGGCATATATAAGGGAATATTAGTAAATAGGCAGGGAAGATGGATGGTCCCCAGAGACCAGTTAGGGTCCATGGAGACAGACTAGACAGGGACATTCTGGACAGACAGGATGGCCAAGCAGTCGTTTTTTGCCAATAAATTCTATTTAAAAAGTAATATGTGATGCACACTGGAGTGTAAAATCCAAGAACAATGTACTATATTGATGGGACTCATGTAGAGAATATTAATGAGAAGAGATACCTGGAAGTAGTATCCACAATTGAATAAAGCAGGCTGCTCCAAACAACAGGGTATGATATGTGGTAGGGCTAATAGAATGCTGGAATTCATAGGGAGAGGGATGAATTGCAGAAGAAAAGTGATAGTGTCTCTTTAAAAAATAACCTCATCACAAAAGCAGAGGCAAGGGTGGCCCAAAAAGTGCATGGTAACAAAGCCAGAAGCATCTTGGGATGTATGGTGTAGGCAAATCACAATGAAAATTTTAACAAAAGTGTTTGTAAAGAGTGATTTTACTATAATGTGTGTTTTTGCACAAATTTTAATAGTTGGCAGCGGACAGGCTACAAAACCCCAAGTACAATCTGTTAAAGCCAGTAAGTGGGTGCATGAGCAAATACACAGAAAGACAAGAGTATAAAAAAGAATGTATACATAATGCAGTCACAATACAGATATATTATAAAATGGTGGTTAAGAACAAAACTTATGGGTGTGAAATGGTGAGCAAAGCAAAACTTATGTGCTGCATTTCCCCAAAATGATGTAGGCATTTCTTATAAATGCTATGTGTCATATTTGTCATAGCTCTTACTTATCATAGTTACACAGTGACCTATCAGAATGTGACAGCAGCTTGATAAGGAAAAGAGTACATATATGGTTATAAAGTATATTGCATTTCTTTGTAACTATCTGCTAAGATATTAATAGAATTTGAACCGTATATCCTATACTTGCTTAAGAGTAAGTATATCTTGTTAGTGTTAATAGTTTAAACTGCAATGCAATGTTTATGTCGTACGTATAATAGGAAAAAGGGCACAGTTAACAAAACCAGCTATATATATGTTAAGCCTACATGCATGTATGTCAATGGAGAATTTAAAAGCAAACTGTCATTAGTTATACAATGCTGCCATCTTGCGGGGATTGGCATTTATTGCATTCATTACGGTCACCAAATTTATGTCATTTAGCTCATGCTTACCACAGGAAAATACAGATGTAAATTCTCCAATTACATAGCTAATATACCAACATTGCCTTGTTTGGAGACAGGAAGCATGTCCTGTGTTTGTTCAATGTTATATAAAACTTTAGAACAGCTTTTTATTTTTGTAACTGAAGCTGCAACTTTTTGTACCACCTTAAATTTTGTATCCTGATCAAGTAAAGCGTCATAAAATCTCTTCCGTTCTCCATGTGGTCTGTAAGTATATATCTAGGTAGTTTAATAGAGAGTATCGAGGAAGGAGCCAGCCACTCCTAGGAGATCCCATTGGGGTCTCCCTGTTACAGTGTTTGTTGCTGTTACAGACAGAAACATGTTTACATAGTGCTAGCATTGAAAATATGTATAAACATTACATGTAGGCTCATTTTGTGCTAGTGAAGCATGTCTGCAATTTCAATAAGTGCTCAGAACCCAGACGGATGTATTATGTTATCTGAAAACCCAGTATACTGTCACTTGGTATACCGAGTCTAGATTCTCGAACAGCACAAACTCGATGGCACCACTTGCCCAATGTAATGTCTGTCAACATAGCAACATATGCCATTTGTTACAATGAAGGGGGGATGCACCCCGTAATTAAAATAAATCACTCTGAGGGGGAATGGATCCCGGAGTAACAAAATATTAGTCAGGGGGACAAAAGGATATGGCCAGACCAGAACCCGGGTCTAATGGAGCACGCTGTCCGAGCTTCCTGTGCTTTCACCCTCCTCAGCACAGAGGCAGCTCTGCCAGCTTCTGGATCTGACAGTGTTTTCAGGGGTAAGGTAACAGCCAATCACATCTGCTACCTTACTCCTTCCCATAGCACCGTCAGGCATGTAGCTGTCGGGGTGATCTCTATCAGGACACTGCACCTGTCGGGCAATAGTGCCTGGGCAGGTGAGTGTTGGGATAGTGAGCCATGGGAACTCGTATGGGTACCACCTAGACACACACAGTTTCTCATTATGCTTCCTGGGTTTATAAGGTTGCATTTAACTAAAAAGGGGGGATCTCTTAGTTTTACACATGCAAAACTGTTCTAAATACTTAGAACACACACACACACGCACACACACACACACACATTTTCTTTAACTTGGCTTCACTGAGACTTGTAACATCAGAGGATTTACTACATAACATTCCGTTCTGTGACATGTGATTTACTAGTCTCAGGGATGCCTGCTTAACTCTGGTTGTATTTCTTAACTTATTGCTAATCTGTCACACTCATGTGTAAAATGTTTTTTTTCTCTGGGCTTTTTAAAAGTGAGTTTTTTCTTTTTTTACAGTTCTGTATATTTAAACATGTAGCACATGTCTAGAGGATAATTGCTGCCATTTTGGAGATGCAAAAATTGATGTCTGATTTAACAGTTTCAGTGTGGTATAAACAAACAAAACCATTACATAAATTTTGCATCAACAGTTAATGCAAAAGACATGCTGACAAATATTGAGGCCAAAACAGCAGCAGAAACAGAAAATATGCAGTTTGAGGGGAAAGCATTTTGCAAGCCAAGCAAATAAGCATATAGGAACTAAACAAGGAGTGCAATGAAAAAAACAAATCATTGTTTTGGAAAGTATAGTGAGAAAGATAATTGGAAATGTTTCTTTTAAACAGGCCCAACAATTGTTCATGTCAGCATTGCATGATAAATCTGTAAATGCTGTTTGTGATTGATGACAGTTGCTACAAGCCGCAGTTAACCATCTATTACCTACCTTAGTAAATTTTTCATAATTTTGTATAATTGATTACAGCTGCCATAGGCCATTGATGTCAATCCATCAATTTAATGATTTATTTAAATATACAAGCTAATTATTTGATGTTTAAAAAGTAGAGATTAATTGCCAAAACCTATTCTGGGAGACCAACTCTACATGATTCATTTATACTGATAAATATACACTTCACAAACCATGGCCTCCCCACTCACTACCAAATCCATGCTTCTTAAAGTGTACCAAATGTTGGTCTTATGTAATACTGCTACACACTGCAATGTGTAGCACATAAGCAGCACTAAGTGCAGCAGCCACACAACATGCAACAGGGGTTCAAAGGGATCTCCATGGTATCCATGAAGCCTACCCCTGCTAGAATTGCTTGCACCCCAGCCTGGTCCCAATAATCATGCATAGGAATGCACACATGTGGTGTGAGGGCCTGGTTTGTGGGGGAGGTAGCCATGTAGCATGACATTCATGATGCCACCTTTTTGTGTTGCTGAAAGTAGCAAAGTAGTGTAGAATGTTTACATAGTGAAACTAGCTACAAGTACCTCCAGAGACAGTGCCACCTCTACTCTTGGGACTGATAGACTCAAACTGGTGGAGCTGACTTGGGCTATTATCCTTGAGGCCAGGCATCGGCCAGCAATAAAGGCATGCCAGTGTACTTTTCCCAACACAGAATATCACAGCTCTACCTGCTCCAGGTCCATGGATAGTTCATACTATTTTAACTATTCAAAACAAAAAAGATAGTTTTCCTCCAACCCCACCTATATACTCATCTCCCAGCCCCTAACCTCATCACCTAAGGTAAAGCTACAGGGCTGTGCCCTGCAGGTTTGCTGTTTCAAGTTACTTTATAGGTCTTGGGACATGTCCCCACAATTCTTCAAGATCAATCCTAACTTTCTTTACACAGCACTGCTTGGGCCCTGCACAAAGACATAACCACTCATATGAACATATGAACATATGAAAAGAGCCAGCAGAAGAAGACCACCTGGTCTATTGTATCTGCTCGGTAAGTGATGCAGCATCTGGCCTCACAATTTATGCCAATGATCCTGCCCCCCCAACTGTCCCTCCCTCTCCCAGCCTTCTCCCCTTCCTCAGTCCCAAGGGTTCCCTTTGTGCTTGTCCCAGATTCTCTTGAATGCTCCCACCATCCTTGCTGATACCACCTCCTCTGACAACTCATTCCAGGTGGACATCACCCTCTATGTATTTAAATGTTTCCTTACATCCCTTCTGAAGCTCCCCCCCCATCAATTTTTGGCTGTGCCCCCTAATAGTGCTGTTGTCACACATTTTAAGGAGACCCTCCCTTTTCACTCTGTTAATTCCCTTCATGTACCTGAAGGTCTCTATCATATCACCCCTTTGCCTCCTATCTTCCAATGAGTACATCAACATGGCTCCCAGCCTCTCCTCATAGGACCTATCCTGCTACCCCTCCATCATCTTGGTTGATCTCCTCTGGACCCCCTCCAGCATGCTGATGTCCTTCTTAAGGTAAGGATGCCAATACCTCACCCCATATTCTAAATGTGGTCTCACCAATGACCTGAACAATGGTAAAATAACCTTGCTCCACCTAATACTTAATCCCGTTGCAAAACACCCCAGCATCCTGTTAGCCTTCACCACCACCTTTTTACACTGAGAGGTGTGTTTCAGGTCACTTGTAGTCACTACCCATAGATCCTTTTCCTCTTTGGAAGCAGTTACCTGAGCCCCTCCTATGTAATACTCTGTCCTAGGGTTCTTGCCCTCTATGTGCATCACTTTGCACTTTTTGGCACTGAAACTAAGTTTCCAGATTCCTGACCATCTCTAGTCTGGTGAGGTCCTCCCTCAGGTCCTAAATTCCCTCCTTGGAGTCCACTCTCCTACAGAGTTTGGTGTCATCCACAAACATGAACATGTTGCCTTTAATGCCTTCCCCAATTACACTTATGAAGACATTGAACAACACAGGCCCCAGCACCAATCCCTGTGGGACTGCGCTGGTGACCTCCTTGGTGCTGGACAGTTCACCCCCAAGCACTACTCTCTGGATCCTACCACTCAAACAGTTTTCAACCCATCTTACCATATTCTCCCCACCCCTAGATCCCTCATCTTCATTATCAACCTTTTGTGTGGTACAGAATCAAAGGCCTTGTAAAAGTCCATGTATATGATATCCACTTCCTGTCCTTTGTCAACAGCCCTCTTGACCAAATCAAAGAACTTGATCAAGTTAATTTGATACGATCTGCCTGCCACAAACCCATGCTGTCTTTCATCCTGTAGACCATTCTCCTTTATGTATCTCATCAGTCCTTCCTTTAGTATGGTCTCCATGAGTTTACATACTTTTGAGGTCAGGCTGACTGACAATCATAAAACTGTTTATGCAGGGACCGGTGCAGAAAAGGAGAGCATTCATAGCTTTCTTCATGCAGGGCCTGCAGGCATTGCATGAAGCATGAAATCAATGCTGTCTTCACATAGAATCGTAGACCTCTACATTGAAGCAGCAGAGCTCAGGAGCATAGCCCTGGACCAATAGCTGTTTTTAGGTCATGAGGCAAGGGTCTTGGACTGATGGGTATCAGGTCTGAACAAAACTTAATGTCACATTTTCCTCTTTTTGTGATTATAGAGCCCTAATGAACGATTAACATAGTTTTTTTTTTTTTTGCAATGAATTCCCCAACTTTCTGAAAAAGCACAGTTGTAGCTTGCTTTGAGCTTGGCCCTGTGTGAAAAAGGATCCTATATCAGTCCAAACTTGCTTTGTGCAGGGCCTAGGACACACAGAGACCTTTGGGCCCTGCACAAAAGAAGAGCTGAGTTCTAACTTCTTTTATCCAGGAATTGTGGGTCACTTTTTGATCTGTGCAAAACACAATGGGCAGGATTTTCAAAATGTTAAGAATACCACAAGCCCTAGGTGCACCAAACATATGGTGCAAGGGGCTTGCGGCATTCTCCTGGCTGGCATTGGGATTTTCTATCCCATTCACTGATTGCCACAAGGTAGACCAACGTTTTGTGGTCTGGCTTGCGGCAATCCCGAGAGCCAGTTTTACAGAGCTTGCACTAGATATTTGGCACAAGCTGCCATAAACAGTGGAAACTGTCACAACTGCACTGGAGACTACAAAATTGGGTGCAGTTGCAGTGAAGATGTTTGGTGCACTGCCAGAACCTAAGTGCAATGGTGCAAGGCTTTTTGCAAGTCCTGCACCATATTTTGAAAATCTTGTCCCATGTGTCTTAATTTGCTTCTTGCAGGGTACTTCTTTAGGCATTAGTTAAATTTTCAAGACCATTTTGGTACTTTAAATATTTAGTTCATGTTGAACATAGAAAATATTTACAATGATTTTTTTGTGGGTTTTGCTTATGGACATTTCTGTTTAAAAACCTAAGTCCTAAAATGAAGGTATTATAATTCACCTGAACTTAAGACATTATTTTGAGTATTTGTGACATTTAATTATATGTTCATCAAGTGTGCTATTTTACACCACATTTTATAGTGGCCAGGTCACCATCCTACCTTATGACAACATAAGTGTAATCTTGTCAATGTGACCAGAACAGCGTTTTGGTCAGTTGACCTAATAAAATCACATTTTGGGTCAGACTTCAGGGTTGTACTTATGTGGTGGTAAGGAGGGTTTGAGATTTGGCCATCCAGATAATCTGGTGTCACAGTGTCCAAAACTGGGCAAGATGTGTGTTAAAATAATTAAAAACAAATAGTGAAAAAAGAATCTAAGTCCAGGCACATTGGAAGCATGTGCATTTCTAGACTGAGGCATTTTTTACAGTCCCATTTTTATAATTGCAGGTAGAGGAGCATGTTGAAGGACATTGAAGAATTATGTTTAAGGACACAGAGGATCTGAGATGAGGGTCCAGAGGTAGGTTGGGGGGGTACTTGGGTGTTAGAGGGTGGGTGAGCATTGGGGGATTTATTTGCTGGATGGGCAGAAGGGGTGAGTACCAATGGTAGAAGTGGGCAACCTCTGCTGGAAACAAACTATCAGTCAGGGGGCCAAGAGTGAGGGTGTAGCAGTGGTACAGTTTGGCACCTGGCACCGGGGTTTAAATTATAGGTTGGTACCTGCCACTGCTTTGTGTGTGTACAAGTCAAACAGAGAAAAATAGCAGTAGATTTGGGCACCTGCCACTGGTGTTTTTAATATTTTCACATTGGAGGGTAGGGGGGAACCTGTGGCAGGAAAGGACACCCACCACCACTAATACCTGTGTTTACGGGCTATGCATTGGGGGGATGTTTTCTGTGTGTAATTTTACAGTTGGTGATATGAAACATGTTGTGTCTTTTTTCCTTCATAACTGTTCAATTGAGAAAGAAAATAGCTTTCATGATTTTTAGCTATTTTTTACATTGTACAACACATGCCCGATTTTTAGGTTTTTTTAATTAATAACTTAAAATGTACACATTTGTTCATCTACAAACCACAAAAGGATCACATTCTGCAATGAGAGCTGCCAAACCTGTAAGTTTCATAATTTAAATCAGTCTAGTTTTGGCCCTAGCCATTATCAAAACAAACAACTCATTTTGGTGAACTGTTAGTAATTGTACCTACAGTAATTAGTAACTTCTAAACAAACTGGCTGTTGCCAAACTTGCCAAAAATTAGCCTCTGTGACTGGGAAGGTGCCCAACAAATTCTGCAGTCCTGGGACTACAGTATCCAAGATGCACAGTAATGTGCCTGTCCTTGTGGGCCTCCACAAAACAAGGCCTGAGTCTTAAATTACTTCATGTGGGGCCCAGAAAGCAGAATGTGTAAGGTATACAAAACAGGGACTGATGTTTAACTTGCTTCACACAGGGCCATTTTGACCTCTTGAAAACTGGACCCAAGTCTTAACTTGCATTGCACAGGGCCTATTGGGGTCTGGATTATGCTTCAGCATTTAATATGGTGGAGTTGATGAGGCAGTGCATGGTGTTTTGGAAGTTAGAATTCAAAAAAGTCCCTAACACTGGATTTCTTTACTTTTGATGTTTCAAAAGCCCTAACTGATGCATAAACATAATTTCATTACCTGACTTTCTATTCTTTTTAAGATAGCCTTAGCACCTTGGTGGATGCATCATATAGTGCCCTATGCAACACTGCAATGTATAAATCTACAAAAGAATAATAAATAAGTCCCTTTGCGAACTGTGCACATCATGAGCTAAGTCTAAATTTGCTTTGTGCAAGGCCCTTTGGGCATTGCGTAATACAGGAACTGTGTATTTTTATGGCTACAAGAGGCAGAACTCTGCAGATGTCTTGCTATCCCTTAGGAAAAAAGGACACTTCAGACTCCCACTGAAGCACAATTTTGGTGTTGAACCACAATTTTTCCACTACTGAAAGTGCTTCCTGGGGGGGGGGGGAGTTCCTTTCCTACATGCAGCATTCTCATGATAGCTCAAATTACAACCTGTGGATATGCTCAGTGTAAACAGTACAGGCAGCTTGTTTTAGTCTTAAAGGACACCTACACCATCTTTTCACACATTTTTATCTAAACAGTGCCCAGTTGGCAGGGGTGTAGTGCTCCAATACTTCTTAAAGTCTTCAAAGATTTTTTTTAATGTAGTTCTCCAGCCATCAGTCTTAAATCAACAACTGAATAGTCTTTGAAGCACAGCTGTAAGGTAATTTTGTTTTATAGACTCTCTGCTTAATTACTTCACAGACTTTATTGAAGCACATGATGATTTGAGATCAGGTTTCAGTTAATGGCAGTGGGGCCATGAGGCTGGGACAGGCAGACAGACATTGTGATGATCCTCCAAGTGAGTAAATCACATAGTCTCATTTTTCAGTAAATATGTTAGTTTGCTAAGTTAAAGTTACTTTCCCTATTAAGGTAAACAAAGATCATGTAACTCTCAGTCCAGTTTTTGTATTGAGTGTCCTGTGGAAAAATATGGGTGGTTATACTTTATTTGCATTTCTAAGGAGTATATTTGTAAATACTTCTTGATTAATAATAAAGTGACAGTGTTATTGGTGCTTGTGTCTAATGGCTATCTTCTCTTTGGGACTTGTAAAGTACTGGAAGCTCCAATGGTGCTGGTGGGTTAGGAGTTGCGGGGGGGGGGGTGAGTTTGGTTTTCTTCTTTCAGCCAGAGACTTCTCTATTTAGTACTCTAATCAAACATGTAAACAGTAAGATAGAGTAACTATGACATTAAACTGGGATTACACTTAGCTGATATCTTCCCTATTGTGATGCCTAATTATGCACTTGTGAAAGCACGGACCCTGGAATTGAATGCACTGCTCTGCTTTGACTTGTCATATTGTCTCTTCATACCTACTTGTGTGATAATTTTCTGTTTGTACTAAATGAACCACTTGGCTGACATGGTAATGCTATGTATGTTTTGTAACCCCAAATAACAAGCATAAATCAGTGCCAAACATGTTTGCTTTCATGCTGTTACAAGTTAGAACAATAGTATCAAGGCTATAGGCAGGCCTTTCTTACCCCAATGAGCCATTGTTTCATGGACTTTGGGTTCCTCTGGAATAAGGAGTATAGGCACCCATATTCAGACCTGGCCATGTATGGTTGGTGGCAGTTTGCACACAATGCCTGAGGGGCAACAGTCAGCCAATTAGCTCACTGCAACTGGAGATTGCAAACTGTTTAAACATGGGGTCATGTCAGTACAGTGCATAGTGAGTATGCACTATGCTGACACAGTGGAGGTTTTGTGGATCAAATGGGATAATGGCAGGGCTCCTGTGGGCCATATTTAGCCCTAACATGCTAATGACCCCTTTGGGCATGAAAGGCATGATGGCCCATTTGCATGCCCATTATAGGCCCATTAACATGTGTGTATCTTACATATTTCTTATGGAATAGTGGTCCCCACACTTCACCGTTCACCTGCCCTATAGCTGTCTCAAATATTCCTGGTGGTTTAGTGGTTTATGTACCCCATAATTGACTGTCCTGTAGCTGTCTTGAATATTCATAGTAGTCTAGCGGTCCCCCACCTCCTCATCACCTGTCCTGTAGCTATCTCAAATATTCTTGCTGGTGTAGTGGTTCCTACACCACCAATCAACCATTGTGTAGCTGTGTGGAATATTCCTGGTAGTCTAGTAGTTTCCCCCCCAACCCCATAAGGGCATCTGACCCTTTGTCAAACCACCTGCTTAGAACTCTTCTCCCCACAACCCCTTCCTCGCTCAAGTCGCCTTAGCTGAAGTATGAAAATAATGACAGTGACCTGCCCAGCCCTCTGCTCAACACCTTAGCCAGACGCCATCTAATTGTCAGTGAGCCATCATGAGTGCAGTAGAAACAGGTGTTTGTACGGTACTTGCAATTGCTCAGAGACCATCAGATGGAAACCAGTTTAGGTGATGAGCAGAGGGCTGTGCCAGTCATCACTATTGCTGTACTTTGAATTATGTGACCAGAGCTAAGGGATGCCATAGAGGGTGAGTCAGGAGGGGTTCAGAGGCACTTATGGGGGGGATCACTAGACCACCAGGAATATATCAGACAGCTACAAGATGGGTGATCTGGATGCTTGTACTATGTATTTTTCCAGGACTAATCAGCTTACATGCAACATCTGCTTTTCAGTGGGGCTCTGCTGTAGGGTCCTGCTTTTACAGTTTTACAATATATTTACACAAGATAGCCCAGCTGAATTGTGATATCTTGCTTGCAGTGGGGTTCTGTTTGATCCAGTTTTTCCACTGTATTTACCCAGGTCAGTAGAGCAGAGATGCAAGACCTTTTTTTTTTCAGTGGGGTCTTCCTTTCATCCATTTTTAAAATGCATTTACCCAGGATAGCCCAAGTGAGAGCCAGTTTCTCATTTTCAGTGGGGTTCAGCTTTTACTATTCATTTTTCCAGGATACAGCAGTACAATGGATTTATTTATTTATCTTATGGGCAAAGTAGTAATGCGTGTTTAAATGTCTTCTCCATGCAGGATTAGTAACTTAACCTGGCAGTGATAACTTTGCTCTTTTCTTAAAATTGGTGCTTTTTATTCATGGAAAGATGGTTCTGCAACCTTGGGAATGTCCTAAATAAATTCTCTAACCCAGTGAGCAGCTAGCTGTACCTGAGTGCCTGGAGGTGCTGCTGGTACTATGCAGAGTGTGGGGGGGGGGACAGCTGACTAGTCACGCCATGTGAGCCTGTGAGGGATTAATTCACACAAGTCAGGCAGTTGGGACTTGGCCAGGATGGAGTGAGTTACACAGTCATTGTCAACAAAACAATATGAATTAATAACCTGCCTGGCTTTATCTTAAAACGAGCAGTGACGTAAGTGTGCTGTCTTGTGTTAATTATTTTGTTTGTATTGAATGTCCTTATCTGACAGTGAGGGGCTGGGCTGGGCTGTGAAAAGTGACTCAGGTGATCTCTCATTCCCACCAACTTGCCCCTTACCATAGTCCTTGTCAACAAAACAATATATATTAGTAACCTGTCTGGCTTTATCATAAAAGGAGCAGTGGCGTAAGTGTGCTGTTTTGTGTGAATTATTTTGTTTGAATTTAATGGCCTTATCTGACAGTGAGGGACTGGATTGGGCTGTGCAAAGTGACTCAAGCGATCTCTCATTCCCTGCAACTTATTCCTTACCATCAGCCTCCCATCCTTCATTGTGAGCGAGCATGAAGCCCGTGAAGTGAAGTCCACATGCATCTGATGGGGGACAGTAATTCTTCAGCATTAAAGCCTGTGCTTCATTCAGATGAGGCATTAGATCATTTGTGTTTTTTGGCTTTGGTGTCTGGGATGACTTCTGAGTGGGTGTTTAGGGTGGGATGAGCCTACCACTGGCATTGCCCTTGCCCTTTCCATATGATTGGGTTGTCTACATGCCACGGGACATGCTTGGAATTAGGTCATTATCTGTTACAGTTGGCCATGCCCCTCTGCAGGTTAGCTGTCATGTGTGGGTTGTGCTAGAGTGCTTGATGGTGTTGTGGTTCTGGTTTATGACATATGGGAATTTGGGGGTTGTTTGCCATGTACTGGATATGAATGAAAAACATCATTCTGTAGTAGAGCAGTGACAATTACCTTTATGCCATTGTTTGATGTCTCACACAGGTTATGAAACCTGTGTGTGCTGCATATGAAGTCTGTGGGCTGTGATGTCACTCTATATGCCCTATATTTCATGCAGCTGTCCCTGATGAGCCTCACCCTCCCTGCTCCAACTGGCTCAGTTCAGGGCACATGCAGATAAAGCATTCATGACCTGGTATTCATCCTGTATCAATGTTGGGCCTTGAGGGATGCTTCAGTGGGTCCTGTGTGTTAGTTTTATTCAATCAATCAATCAATTAATCAATCAATCAACCACTTTATTTACCGAGTAAGTACACTGGGCTAAAGGCTATTTTCAGGAATGACCCGGGGCCTCACAAAGAGGTTAAGAAGCATGGTACAAAATATAATACAACAATACACACATGTAATAAATATAATAACAAATACAGCATTTTAAAAACATTTAAAAATATCTTGAGATTGCAAGTACAGTAGCTGAAAAAACATTTCTTAAAAATGAACTGACTGGTAGTAATTCTGCAATAATGGGCAGAGAATTTCACAATTTAGGACAGGTGACTGAAAAAGCTTGCTCACCCATACACGATGTAACTCTGGGCAGAGCCAGACAAGGAAGGAAAGAGGAACAAAGTGTACTAGTTTCATCCCTAAATTCAACAAGAGTGAAGAAGGGAGACTTATTTTCAAGCCTAAGTGTGTTATTAAGCAAACAACCTAAATTAAATTTAAAATTCAGTTTAGGTGGTAATCACCCCAGTTGATTATAAGGTACACAGTGATGGCTTTTATACAGCTTTGCTGTAATACATTTGCAGATTGAATTATATGTTTCATTAACTAAATCTAAATCACAAGCTGTTAAGTTAGTAAAGAGAAATGAATTATAATGTGAAGAAGATAATAAAACACTTTGAGATATAGCCTCCTTAGCTTCTCTGGTTAAACAATCCCTAAATAAAGCACCAAGTTTTTGATTTATAACCTTTACTCTTTTAATATGGGCTGTAAAAGTAAGGTAAGGATCTAATTATAGTCCCAAGTACCTAACTTCTGTGGTTTGTTGCAGCATTACTCCACCAAGATCGAATATTTGTAGTGGTGGAATCTTTTTTAATTTGGATTTAGAACCAAACAAAATACATGGGCCCAGATATTCAAACTGCGCCAGGCTGTGGCGCAAGCCTGGGCGCAGTGCAACATGGATGCGCAGGGGCAGTGACTGGGCGATATTCAATGGAGCTGTGCCATGGCACAGCATCGTTGAATATCGCACCCTGGCCACCTGCAGTGTGCATGGCACAGTGGCACTGCACCAGCGTAAGTGGCCAGAGTGGAGCAGGGGGATGCACTAGCGCAAGTTCCATTGCTCTATGAACAGCAATCGTGATATTCAAAAATGCACATGCAAATGGGGCCATAATGTATGCAAGGCACAAATGGGGCCATTTGCATGTCATTATGGCCCCATTTGCATGCTGGTGTGCTGATTTCCGGCGATTTTCACATGGCGCCCTGCCAGGCAACAGCCGGCGGGGACCAACGCCCCCTGCTAGCGTGGTAATGTGCTCCACAGCCCGATCATGGGCTTCAGTATAAATAATAGTTATTCCTATATCTCTGGTGGTCCAGTGGACTGCTCTCAGCCCGATCGCGGGCTTTTGTAATACATAAAGAATTACATCCAATATCCCTGGTGGTCTAGCGGTACCCCCCTCCCCACCTGCCCACTAAGCCCCACAGCCTCGCTCCCTCCCGGTCAGTAGTGGGCCGCAGCACCCCACCCACCTGCCACCCCACCTCCTGCCGACTGACACCGTAGGTAGGGCTGTACGCCCATTGGTCCACAGTGTGAGCCAATGGGCATGCAGCCTGTGCCGTATTACACATTCCAGATACGTGAATGGATCCATTCAGACATCTGAACGCATAGTATGGTACAGGTTGCATGCCCAGCTGGCTCACGCCTGTGGACCAATGGGTGTACAGCCTTACCTATGGTGTCAGTCGGCAGGTGACAGGGCAGCAGATGGGTGGTGTTACCCCCACCACTGACCGGGGAGGCGGGCAGTGGGGTTCAGTGGGCGGGTGGGGAGGGGTACCACCAGACCATTAGGTATATTGATGTAATTTTATTTATTACAAAAGCCCTCAATCGGACTGACAGCGGTCCACTGGACCACCAGGGATATAGGAATACCTATTATTTATACTTAAGCCCGCGATCGGGCTGACAGCGGTCCACTGGACCACCAGGGATATTGGACACGATTATTTGAACAGATGTCCATGATCGGGCATGGAGGGCACTGCCACAGAGGTGCAGCTGGAGCTTGGGTGGCCACCCACAGATGGCAGCTGCCGTGTTGTGCCATGCAACATGGCAGCTCACCTGTGGGTGGCCAGCCATCGTTCCTTTTTTTTTGGATCAACTTTGTGCGGTGCAAGTAGGGGTTGTGCATGCATGGACTCAGCACATTCCGGGCTGAATATCGGGATGTGCAGAGTATGCATGGGCACACCCCCCCACCTGCGCCGCATACATTACTGATGCGTTCCGGCACATCGGGATTTGTGCCAGGCACAATTCCCGTTTGAATATCGTACTGGAGTGCATCAGTGGGTTGTGCATGGTGGAACACTGTTGCGCCATGTGCAACCCTTTTGAATATCTGGGCCATTGTGTTTTTTTAGTAATTAATGCCAATCGATGCTGGTATAACCATTTACCTAAAGCTTGAAAGTCATTATTTAATGAGTCATTGATTTCTAGGACAGAAATTGAACTAGAAAATAATATGATAACATCAGCATAAAGAAGAAGTTTTGATTTAGTTGAAATCTTAGATATTGGGTCCACATAACTGGAGAATAACAGGAGTCCAAGTATGGACCCCTGTGGTACTCTCTGTTCTAACAACCATGAACCAGAAATAGCCCCACCAAAAAAAACCCTCACTGGGCATTCTGAAAGATATCTTTAAACCCCATCACAAGAAATATTTGCAAGACCAATGCTCTTCAGTCTCCGGAACAGCATGGCATGATTGACCAAATTGAAGCCCTTAGATAAATCAACAAATACTGCACCAGTCAGCTGACCAAGATTCATGGATCTTAAAACATGGTTGATAAAGCTGACCAGTGCAGTATCCGTATTACAAGACCCTCGAAAGCCATGCTGATCCAGAGTCCGAAGTCCACCAGCATCGAAATAATCAGTCAATTGTTGATTGACAATCTTCTCAACAATTTGCTAAGGGAAGACAAAACAGAACTATTGTAGGTCTAAAGTTATTTGAATTTTATGTAGAACCTGATTTTGTAATAGGCTTTATTATAGTCTGTTTCCATGAATCTGGAAATATACATGTTGTCAAAGAAAAATTTAATATTACAGAAAGAGGCTGATATATATAATGAGTAATAAGTTTGAAGTATGTAGGTTCCAAGCCATTGGTCCCTGCAGATTTGTTTAATTGGCATCTGAATAAGTTACTTTTGAACTTGTAATGGGCTTATTGTTTTAAAGTAAAATGAAAAATCTGAAGTTAAAGTATTGTCTATATAATGAAAATAATTATTACAATCATTTTGTGTTAAATATTTTGAAAAAAGCTGTAAATGTATTTAGAAATAACTCACAAGTGTCATTAGGATTAGTAAACATTAAACCATTTTCACTAATTGTACTATTAGATGACTTGTTGCAAGGATCAATCAACTCTTTCATAGATACCCAAAATTCTTGGAATCACCTACTGAATTAATCTGGGTTTGTTGAAAATATTCAGATTTATTTTTTTGAATACAGAGTTTACATTTATTTCTTAACATACAATATATATATGAAAAGCTTAACTACTTTTTGAGTTTCTATACAAAAACCAGCTTCCATCCCTTTCTTTCATCAAATCAAATAGTTCTGGTGTTATCCACTAATGGCTAGTACCCTTTACCCTCCTCTTGATTAAAGGGAAGTACTTATCTTGGAGATCAATTAAGGTCCCAACAAAAAAGTCAACTGCAATATTAGGGTCAGGAATGGCCTCCAAACAGGACCAATCCAGAGCATGCAAGTCCTCAATTAGTTTCTCAGAGTCATAATTCCTAAAATTCCTATAAGTAATAATCTTTGGTGGAACTTTAATTTTGGCAGTTTTTCAAATACAAAAAGTAGGTAAATGATCACTAATACTATCGGAAAAAGTGCCACTTGCAATAATTTTATTAGGACTTTTTGTCAAGGCCCAATCAATTAGTGAATGTTGATTACTATGCAGACTCATCCTTGTGGCATCCTTAATCAATTGTGAAAATCCAGCACCCAGCACAAGCAACTCTAAATCTGAGCGATCTGGACTTAACCAACGTAAATTAAAATCTCCCCAAATCAAAAATTCTTTACATAAAACTGTATGCCGGTGAAAATCCAAAAATTTAATTAAGCATTGTTTGCCTGTTTTAGGCAGATTATACAATGTACTAAAACTAATTTTATTGCAACCCACTAATAAATCCAAACAGAGCCATTCACACTCAAAAGATGCTCTATGTGTGTGCTATGGACCACGAGCTCTATATTGCCCCTAATAAAAATCATAATATCTCTACCCCTTTTTTTACCAGCCCTATCTTTCCTAATAAGATTATACTCCTCAATAGAACAGACATTATCTTGAATAGTTTATTTTAGCCATGTTTCAGTAATACTGCTTACATCAGGCTTATAGAATTTTACCCAGGCTTCTACTTCAGCTTTCTTATGTAAAAAAACTCCTTGAGTTAATGTGTGCAAATGTTATACCATTGTGATTCCAAGATGGAAAATCTTGGAAATACACATTCTGAGGCCATGGATTTCTTTCTACATTACCAGAAAGAAACAAGAGAATTCTGGCAAAGAGTAAAAATATATAGGCATAACCGAGGAAATGCAGAGCATGAATTCTCACTTTTTTGTTAATAATTACATACCCCATGTCAGGTATAAATTGCATTGTCAAGCAACCCAATAAGCCTGTTTGCTCAACCCAATTATGAGGGGACAATACTAGACTGTTAGAAAACTCAAAATGGTCACGTGTGTGGTCAGATCCCTGATCTTCCCCCAAATAGCCAGATAAACTCAAATCCAAAAAGGAAATCTGGCCAAAGGACAAAGCAAATAGATCACAGATCTAAACATTCTCAAATACAATCCCTGAGCTCCAACTTCTCTGGCATGGATGATCTGCGTAAGTGTCTGCTGTATGACAGACACATGTACCTCCAGTCTGATATTTTGTGTACCCTTCTTGCTGCTTTGTATGTCTGACTCTGTGGTGCACTATTGGGCACTAGGGTTAGAGTGCGACAACAATAAATGCGCCATCAACAACTGCACAGTAAACACACTGCTGTCATAAACAGTGCCACCAAAAAATACCAATGAACAAAACAGGCCAATGGTGGCAGTCTGACACCACACAGATGACCGCTACCATGGCTAAAAAAACATATAATGTACTTTTTGATTTTGGGGGTACTCTGCCCACCGCACCACCGCACCCCCAGTATTAAAAATAACAAATTCTGAGGGAGGGTGAATCTCTGGGAAAGTTAGAAACTGGGGGGGAGGAGTCCATGTGTTCACAAAAAAAGAACAGAAAAAATACAAACACACTTGGGGTGGGGGGAAGATGGAAGAAGTATGATTTAGGAGACTGGGAATAGAACCCTGGTCTCCTGATCTGTACTGCCCGAGCTGCTTCTGCTTTAGCCCTCTGCCATTGGAGCAGCATGGCTAGCTTCCCCAATGTTTTCTTACTTGTCCACTTCCTCCATTGCCTCAATAGCTACAGGGTAGTGGAAGTTAGTGGTAGTTAACATTCACTATCCTAACCCTGTCGCTATTCAGGCATACTCAGTTATTGCAACACAGTTTTAGATAGCACTATATTGGAGGTGCTCTTTTAACCTGATACACACTGTTGGGGGGCAGAGTCATCTGGTCAGGTTGCAAGGTAACAAGTGCAGTGCCTGCAGCAGTGACAGCTGACTTAACAGAAGTGGTATATAGTCAAGTGTTTGAAAGGTGGCTGGAGTGGGATTTTTTGCTTTGCTTTTGACTTTTTTTTTTAAAGAAAATGAAAAGTAGTTGTTTTGATGGTGATATTTATTGGTTGTTTGTGACAAGTCAAAGAAGGCTTTAAAAGCAGTCAAATAGTGTCAAAATGACCCTCAAAATGCACCAGAATGCATATAAAACCTGATAGCTTATGGGGGCCTAGGTAGCTCCCAGACCACCAGCATCTGGTGGGTTGGGGGCATCGTAGTTCATGGAGATCCCACACTTCTAAATTTGGCACTACACCACTGCCTGTTGGTCACAACTAAGTTTGTAATGAGACTGCATTGGTCCACCAGAGATTCAAATTTTACTTCTCTCTCTCTCTCTCTTTTAAATGAATTTCTGTTGTCTGTAGGGTTTGTTAACCCTTTCACAACTGATCTAAGACTAAATGATAAACAGAGCTCCACTATTACTCTTCTCTCTCTCTCTCTCTTCTCTCTTAGGACACTTAAACCCTCTTTCTAAACATTTTTATCTAAACAATGCCCTGTTGGTCAAAACTGAGATTGTAATAAGACTGCATTGCTTCAGCAGAGATTGAAATTACATTTCTCTGTCTCTCTCTCTCAATTGTGTATGTGTGTGTGTGGCAGTGTACAATGGTTTAATACTGTCTGTAGGGGTTGTTAACCTTGTCAGGACCGATCTAAGACTGAATGATAAACAAAGCTCCACCATTCCTCCTTTCTCTCTCTAGAAACAAGAATTATACAGGGGAATGCTGAAAAGTGAAGCTGACCAAATGTGATACTTACTTGACATTTTTGTCAGGTTAAACTTTTAAATTATTTCCCAGCCTTTTACAAATAAAGACTACTATGTGCACTTAATGGAGGCTGATGGCTTGGATAAAATAAATGTATTTCTGAACTCACTAACTGTAACCTACAGAATATGTATGTAATGTTCATCACTGCTGGGCTTTATGGAGTGCATAGTACTATATGGCACAGGTATTTAATTTGTTTTGTTTTTAGTTTCATTTGATCCTCCAGCCTGCATCTCTTTACCCCTCCCCCAACAACCACCACACACATTTATATCTAAACTTGCTCTGTAAACCAACAGTGCTAGTGCAAAACTGTAACAGCTGTGTGCCTTATCCATTTGAATCACATAACCTGTCATACATAGAAATCTAGCCTCCTCCCTCCCTCCCAATGTCTAGGGTATGGATGGAATAAGTTCATGGGTAGGAAGCACCCACAGCAGCAGAAACACGTCCAGTGGCCACGTTACCCAGGAACAGATGTCACAAACAGGGTCCATTTTCCTCACTGGTGCTGGATAAAAACAACAAGTGAATGCATATTAAACTGTTCGTTTCAATAACGGAATGTCCATATGGAACTTGAAGAAACAACAGGAATCCCAAATTCATTAAACATATTCACACCTAGCTCCAGGGAGCATCAGTTAATTCATGGGGAATACATTCAGCTTTCACATGGCCAGTATGGCCATAATAGCAACTTTTACCTGGACCAAGAAGGTCACACAGTCTTTAGGGCAGCATTAACTTGAGACTGCTATGGTCATAAACGTTAGAAGGCAGTACAAGTCACAAAACAGTTCACAGTGCCAAAAAAGCCCGTTATTCTTCATGAGCACCCAAACTCTCAATGATCTCCATCTCTCTCCCTCTCTCTCCTCGTAGTGACTCAGTGGGTCCCCCTTAGAACATGCTGTCCTTGTGGCTTGGGGGGTTGCAGGTTCCCTAATAATGCCTGCATCCTTTCCAAAAACTGGTTGCAATTGTCCCCAAATTGAGAAGTGGGACATGTCCTGTAGCACTCCATGGCAACTCGCTGTCTGGGCACTCACTCCCTGCTGCATTATTGCCCACTGGATCCCTACATGAATCGGAGCAGGCTACCAGGGCACTCTGCAACTTGTGGCTGCTGACTCTCCTCTTGACTTTAGCTGCCCTTCAAGACACTGTGCTGCTCATGGCTACTGGCTCTCAGTTGTTCCTCTGTGTCCCCCCAAGTGCCATCCACCAGAGGCCAGAGTGGGAAATCACCCCCACCATGCCCCGACTCACTCTCACTCCCTTGCTGCTCACTCCTCTGACCAGAAATCCCCCTCCCACTTAAGCTGCTGGTCCTTATCCCCTCATGCACCCATGGTGACCTCCTCACTTGCTGGAGGCTCCACCTGTGTGCTGAGAATAATTAACTCTTTTACCTAATGGGCTGAATTAGGCCACAAAAATCCTGGAAGGAGTGAACTGACTAGTAATCTCCCATGGGGGAGTTACATAAACATACAATAGCAGCCACAGACATTGCCAGCTATTTCCAGATATTTCACAAAATTTCTGAAGTTTCTATCTGCTGCCCCTACTGTGGAAATGAAGAAATCAGGAGATATTTCTGGAAATATCACAGAAATTTTGGGAAATATCTGGCAGTGTCTGTGGCTGCCACTGTAGACACTGATGGTAGATAATGACCACTGGGCCAATCTAGTCTGCCCATTTTTAATTATGTTCACTTTTGTTGCAGACCCAACTTGCCCTACATCACTGTCTCTTCCACACCCCCTTCCTTCCTCCTAGGATTCCTTTGTGCCTGCCCCAGGCATTTTTGAAACCCACCTCTGGTTTCACCTCCACTACCTCTCATGGAAGGCTGTTCCAGGAATTCACCAACCTTTCTGTGTAGAAGTGCTTCTTCACATCTCGCATGAATCTACCTCCTTCCAGCTTCATATCATCATGACCCCTTGCACTACAGCACCATTTTCTCTGAAATATATCTCCCTCCTGTGCTTTTTTAACCCACAAATGGTATTTAAAGGTCTCAATAATATCCCCAGTCTCCCTCCTCTCCTCCATTGTGTTCATATTGAACTCTTTCAGTCTCTCCTCACATTGCTTCTGATGCAAACTTTGCACCATTTTGACAGCTCTCTCCTCTGTTCTTACCGCTTTCTCCTCTTTACAATTTTTTCCCCTTCCACACTTTCTTCTTTGACTGCTTCTTTCCCCCTTCTTCCTTTGCTAACTCCCTGCTTCCTTGAATGACTTGCACCCTGGTGGAACTCTCTGCCCTTGGGATCTCCCTGTTCTCTATCTCAGCTTGTGGTGGCCTACATTATGCGTCTCCAATTTCTTCCTTCACTCCTCGCCAGCTACTTTAAATGTCTATTGAAGTGACATTTTAATCCTTCAGTGAGGACTGTGATTACCTCTTTGATGAAAACAGGCCATCATCTTGTAATAGGTTCTTATCCTTCCAGAGTGGTGCACAGTCCCCATTGTAGACATATCTCTCCTCCCTACAAAATTCCTTCTACCATTACTTGAAGGCCTTGGTGCAGAGCTCTTTCTCCTTCCACATATAGTGCAACACACATTTGTCACTCACATTTTAAACACATGGGGAACACAGCATCAACAAGATAAAAGATCTACCTTTACCAAGAATTAAATTTATGCACAGAACTAACTACAGTAATTCATCTTTACATTTAAGGCCATAAAACACCTTTATCAAGTTAATGTATTAGCAGCCATAGTGGCTTTGACCACTGTTTTTTTTTTTTAAGTTTTGGCTCCACATTTTTAACATAGTCTTTTTTCCAACCACCTCATAAACATGACAGGTATCTTGTGGAATGATGTTTCAGGCAGGATTTGAAAAATGACAGTTATCATGTTCATGAAGTGATAAGTAAGAAAACTATTTTGAAAATTTGGGATCAAAATTCCCAGAGCAATGAAGTAATGACTCAAAGGTTGAAGATGTATTTTGCTGTTGATAATAACCAACTATTACAGAACCATTGAATTTAATGGCAGAAGGAGACTGATGGTCCATTGAGTCTGTTCTTACTATACTACCTTTTCTCGCAGATCTACTGCCCTGGTGGGTTGTATCCTTCTCACCCGCTACCCATACCCCTAAAACACTTGCTGCCCACCTTGGGGACAATGAGTCCCCTTGACCTGTCTGAACTGTATTTAAACCTCTTAAGTGTACCTTCCCCCACCACATCTTCCAGCAGTCTATTCCATGGATCTGCCACTCCCTCAGAGAAGTAGAACTTCCTCATGTTCTCCTAAATTTGCCCCCCACCAACCTCCAGTCATGTCACCTAGTGACTGCATCCCTATTTCTTACAAATAGGCTCTCACTGTTTACTTTGTTTATACTCCTGATAAACCTGTACATTTTACTAATGCCCTTCTCTGCTCCTGCCTGGCCTCCAACAAATACATGTTAAGGGCCAACAGTCATTCCTGATAGGATCTGCCCTTCTGGTCCTGGATCATCTTGTTGACCCTTTACTATACTGACTAGGCTGTTAATGTCCTTCCTCAGGTGATGGCTCTAGAACTGGGCACAGTGCTCCAGATGAGACTTCACCCAGGAGCTATACAATAGCAGAGTCATCTCACTTCTACTACTGATAAACCCTTCCATATATAGTCCAGCATCCTCAATGTCTTGTTGTATGCCTTATTGCTTTAACTTGTTTGCTTAATGGAGCCAT
Source organism: Neoceratodus forsteri (assembly GCA_016271365.2). Classification (NCBI taxonomy): domain Eukaryota; kingdom Metazoa; phylum Chordata; order Ceratodontiformes; family Ceratodontidae; genus Neoceratodus; species Neoceratodus forsteri. The sequence continues at coordinate 667,545,405 of CM028135.1, read as the reverse complement.
TAAATATACATCCCGATCTCTCACCCTTGATGAAGTGATCAATCTAACTCATCCAGTATTCAGTGTGAGAATTCCATCTACCTAAGTGCATTACTTTGCACTTCTCAACATTGAACCTCAACTGTCCAGCTATTAGACCATTTCTTTTATTTGTCTAGGGTCTTTTGCAGCTCTTTCACTGCTTCTTTGTGAGCCACCCTACCACATAGGTTCATGTCATTAACAGAGACACAATTTTCTTGGACACCCTCCCAATGTCGCTTATGTGTATATTAAATAGGACAGATCCAGGACAGATTCCTGCTGCACTCCACTTGTGACCTCTCTATTCCTGATTTAGCCCTGTTAACAACTACTCTCTGTTGCCTCCCCTTTAGCTGATCACCCACCCAACAAACTAAACTTGGCTCTGCTCCCAAGTCCTCCAGCTTCTTTAGACGCCTTCTTTGTGGTACTGAATTGATGGTCTTGCTTAACTCGAAGTAGAGCAGATCTGCTGCATGGCCCCTGTGTACTGGCTTGGTGACCCAGTCAATAAACAGTATCAAGTTGGTCTGGAAAGACCACCCTGACACAAACACATGCTGCAGTTTATCCTGTAGTCTGTTCTCCTCTAGGTAGGCCACCAAACTCTCCTTCACTCTGGTCTCCATCAGCTTACCTATAATGGAGGTAAGGCTGGCAGGCATGTTGTTTCATTAATCCTCCCTGTCTCTTCCTTGTACAGTGGTACTATGTAGGCAGATCTCCAATCTGCAAGCACCACTCAGGATTGGAGTGATTCACTGAATAGTTGTGTTTCAGGTACTTCCAATACTGTGGCCAATTTCCTTAAGATGTGGGTGCAGGCCATTCAGGCATGTCATTCTGTTTACCTTTGAGATTTGACCCCAAATATTTAATATGGTCTTTTTCATCCCACATTATGAACATAGTTAATGGCTGTCATTTTTAAAATCCTGCCTGAAACAATGTTTTGGTGAATGACAGCAAGCTGATATTTTTACCAGGATTAAAAAAATACTATCATGTTCATGATTGGGGTGGAAAAAAAGACCATATTAAAAATGCAGGCCCAAAATCTCAAAATACAAAGAAGTTACAATAAAAACCTGAATAAAAAAATCAACTAATTCAAATTGCATGTGTTTCGGTTGGGTGTTAGATACAGTCATGTGTGGATTGGTGGTTGCTTAGAGGATTCCATTGGGGAACCTATACAGATACGTGAGTTAACAGAGGGTGTGACAGGGTGTTAGAGTGGGTCAAGATGGGGGGATGGGTTGGGGAGGTGCAACAAGAAGTGTTTTCTTTTGCACAGGTAACTGGGGGAGGCAACAATGGACTGTTTTCTTTTTAGCAGGTGTTAATTTTATTAAAATGACCAAGTAGGAAGATATTAATTTTTGCAGGTAAATTATGTGGATGTGGGTGTGTGTGGGGTGGTATGCATGCTTAGTGGGTGTCAGAAGTTGGGGATAAACTGAGAAATGACTAATAGGCTTGGGTACTGCAGCAGTCACATTAGTAACAGGGTTGGTGACCAGACATAGCTACCCAGTGGCCAAATAAACAGTAAAGATGACCACTGGATTGGGCACCCTGGTGGACAAATACACAATACTAATGGCCAGCAGGCTTGGGCAACTCCATGAGCAAATAACCTACAGAGATGGGCACAAGGCCAAAATGAACAAAGTTGGGGTTTTATTAGTATAAGTTACTTGATTGGGCACCCCTGTGGCCAAGCAAAGGTAATGGGATTAATTCTTAAGGGCCACTAGGTTTTAACATCCTGGTGACATACACTTTTTTTGTGAAGTTAGTTTTCATGAGCCAAAGCAGCGGGTTCAGCTGATAATAACTACTGTAAATGTAGGGGAAAAAATAATTTTCTTGCTTTGTACTTTTTTATAACTTTTTTGCCATAACATGACCAGCAGGGATCAGATTGATCTCAAAATGTTAGGGTTGTCATATACCCACACAACCTTATGGATGCAAAAAAAAAACTTTCATGTTGTTAATGCACCCCAAAATATGTTTTTGACAGTAAACATGTTGCTAATATTAGATTTTCTTACTTTAGTTGTTTCAGAACCCTAACTGATGTGTTAACATTGTTTTTTGCCAGGAAACTATTATTGATTTATATTAATTGACATTGATTGATGTATCAATGCTAGTGGATTGGTAGGTAGCTCCCTCACCTCTGGGGTGGGAGGATCAGATGGTCTTGGTTTCTAACCCCACACCAAGTACTTGGGTATACTCATAACTGACACTGTAGTGCAGTACAAGGGGCTACACACAATTAAGGTGCCTTTCTTCAGATGAGATGTTAAACCAAGGTCCCTTCTGCCCATCTCTGGACATTGCCCAGGTGGAAGTTAAACCCCATGGCACTGATCATTGAAGCGCATTTTTATTTAAAGAAAAACAATATTACAACAGTAAAACATACATAATCAAGAAAAGCAAACAATGCATGAGATAACTGAAGCAAACTAATTCCAGATACCTCTACCCCAAACAAAAGAAGCTTAACTAGCCTACATTCATAATACCAAAAGTGAACACAGTCCTATATAATGTTACCTGCTGGGTAGAACCCCTCTCAAAAACCTCTATACCTAATCAGTGTAACCACCTAACCCTATTCCAGAAGCCTGAGAAATTCTTTTGAGGCAACTTATTGCATTCTCTATAGTACATACAGCAGATTTCTTTCTGAATTTTGTGCAACAGAATCCTTATGTTACAGATTTTTGTTGGAGAATAAAAGGCACCTATTGTGCCAAATGCACCATTTGATACATGCCATAAGAACACATAAAGTACTGTTGTTCCAATGAATCCATTTTTGATCAAAGTCATAGTAAATTAAAATTTCATAAGCTGTGTGGGTTAATTCCAGATTGTCCTATTCCTTGTTAAGCAGTGTCCAAAAATGTGCGCATTGCACTGTTTCTTCTTGTTGTACACACTCTTTCTTTGCATAGTATCTGTCTGTTATACTTTACAGTATGTTTATGATTTCCTTTGTCATGTAATTTACCAAGTGCACTTAACCAAAGCATAGCCAATGTTTTAATTGGAACCCGATCATCCAAGAGATGTATATTTATAACCTTTGTAGGTATGCAATGGATTGTTAAAAATACAGATTCGGAAAGAAAGGACAAGGCAAGTACTGCATAGTATCATAAAGGTGTCTTCTATTCCAAGACTAGCAGCTGGAAACTTTAAGTTTATACTGTTTTAGCTTCTGAAAGCTGTCCCTCAGATAAGAGGGAAAGGCTCCAGAAGTTCCTGTAAGGGATCTGAATTATCTCAGTTCCCACTGTGCTAGGAGGAGGGCCACTTTTGAGTGAAGAAGAGTGGAGTAGAGGAGAAAGAGCAAGGGGTGTAAAGTATCTTTTGCTGATTCATGTGAGCTGAAATGGTGTTTGGTGATTTGAGTGTGGGGACTGCAAGTGGTGGGAGGATGCCAACTGAGGGAGGCTGATAGAGGGACAGTAAACAGAGGACATGGACCACATGACCAAGTTGGGCCAATAGGGCTGCTGTAGTTAGTATTTATTACCCAGGGGGGCAAGTGACCCCTCATGTAAGCGACACCAAAGTGTGAGGGCCATGAAGCTGGAGTGTGGTGACTGACTAGGTGGCATCAGCGGGGCATCTGCAGGGTTGACCAGAGGCTGCAGGCCATGTTGGACAGGGCATAAAAGGATTCAGGAGTCAGGAGAGTAGACATTGTCCTGAGGGGAGGAAGCTGATGTGCTAGTAAAAGGGGTGTGATCAAAGCAGGACAAAATTAGATTGGGATAACAGGGAAGATGGTGGGACATAGGAGTTGAGGCAGAAAGCAGTCATGGGGAGCAGCATGGGGTGGGAGATGTTTGGTGGCAGAAAGCTTGGAAGGGATGCAGGATGGGTGGTAAACAGTAGTGGATGTGGGTCTGCCATCTTCTTGTGGATTTCATGGAGGGAAGGGGGTTGTATGGTGTGTAGACAGATGGGGCAACTTAGGGAGGAGGTTGTAATTCTGAGAAGGGAGGTGAGTAGCAGGGATGGACGGGGTCTAGTGGAACAACAGGGACCAAGAGACTTGAGGATGGCTCTCCTGGACGCCACAGCAGGGAAGCAAAGGGGAAAACAAAGACAGAGGATAAATGCAACTAACTCAGCAATCACTCAGGAGCAGTTGACATCTGAGGCCAAAAAGAGGAAAGTGATCAAGAATAGGGAGAAGATGAGAACAATGGCAAAGCAGGCTATGAAGTTGCAAGGAGGGGCAGAAGGAGAAGCTCAGGAAAAAGGGAAGGAATGTAGGAACAGGTTCTCAGTGCTGGCTGGACTGGAAGATCAGGAGGGGGTAGTCACAGAGATGGTGGGGGATCAGGGTAGTATTAAAGGTGGGGGGGCTAGTAGAGAGGCAGGAAGAAAGGTCAGCATACCAGAGGGCAGCAGTGGTGGAGGGTGTTAAGATAGGGGGGAGGAAGCAAATTCAGGAAGGGGTGGTGAGTTGAAGGTAGGGAATGCTATGGGGGTCACAGAGAAGGTAAAGGAGCAGGGTAGTAGTATAGGTAGGGGGCTAGCAGTGAGACAGGAAGCAAGGTCAGTATACCAGAGGGCAGGGGGAAGTTAAGATTAGATGGTGGGTAGGAGATTCAGGCAGGGGTGGGGAGGTGCAGGTGGAGAATGGTAAGGGGGGCACAGCCAGCCCAGGAAGGAGTAGTATGAGGAAGGGGGGTCAAAGGTAGGGGATAAGCAAGGATCAAAAGAGTCATTGGGGACCAGAGGCAATGGGGGGTGCTAATGCAGGAGAGGGGGAAGCAGATTCAGAAAGGGGTGGGGATGTGCAGGTAGGGAATGGTAAGGGAATGGATGCAGCTAGCCCAGCCAGGAATAGTAGGGGGGAGAGAGGAGGCCAAGGGTAGGGGAAAAGCAGAGATCAAGTGAGTCACAGATGTGGTATTTTGGGAGGGGGACTGGGACTGAGAGCAGAAGAATGGGAAATATCAATGAGTTGAGCCAGAAAAAGGAGGGAGCATCATATTCCTGGAGGACTTACTACTAAAGGGTGTAAAATAGGGTTGCAGGGGCACCAGAAAAAGATACCTATGGGTAGAATGTATGCCAGGCATGATGGTAGGGAGAGTGGGGCAGTTTATTATTAAGTGTTTGGGATGCTTGGGGGAACATCATATTGTGGTGCGCCTGAGCACAAATGACCTGGAGGGGAGTAGAGTAGAAGAAGTGCAGGAGAGATCCAGTGAAGTAGGAAGGTTATGCAGTAGAAAGGAAAGGTCAGTTGCTTTCTCTGAGATTCTCCTGGAACCAAGAGCTAGTATGACCAGGAAGCAAAGAATTGCTGAGTTCAATGAATGGCTGGGGGAACGGTGTGAGTCCATGGGATATGAACGGGTGGGTAGGGTGGAGTTAGGTAGGACATGGGAGAACAAAGACCTGTATGCACTGGATAGGCTGCACTTGAATAAGGAAGGCTCAGGGGTCCTAAAGCAAAAGCTGGGAGAGTACATAGAAGCTACAGTAGGTATAATTTAAACTTGCTAAGGGGGGGGGCAATGGGTTGGGCAGCAAACAGTACCACCAGGTGAGGGAGTCCATTAGGCTTTTCACCATAGCTAGGGAGGAAGGGAAGCAGTGGAATTCATAAAAGGGAGGGGACTGGAGTGAGGATAAGGGCAAGTGTTCACACTAGAGGGTGGTCTCATTGAATGCAAGGAGCCTGGGCAATAAGGCAGTAGAACTGCAGGCACAGGTGGTAGAAGGGGAGATGGACATAGTCACCATCACTGAGACATGAGCTAGCCAATACTAGGACAGGGACCTAGTGATTCCTAGGTACACACTGTACAATAGGGACAGAGAAAAAGGGAAAGGGAGAGGAGTGTCTATCTATTTTAAGGAAGCAATACGCTGTAACAGGGAGGAAGTGGAGGAAGGCAGGGCTGAAGGCTTATGACTCAAAATAGGAAGGTTAGATTGAGGGTTGTGAATAGGCCACCCTCTCAAAACAAGGAGACTGACAGGGAGTTGGGGGAGCAAATAAGGAAGCTTTGTGGTAAAGGCAATACTCTGGTGGTTTACATACAAAGCTGCCAGCAGATAAAGGCCTTATGGTCTATCAAGTCTGCTCGATTGCACAACTAGCAGCCCTTATACTGCAGTTGCCTCTCCCTTCCCTCCTCTCCTCTCCTCTCCCCTGGTTGGGGACTTCAAACTGCCAAGTGTAAATTGGAACACCCCAACTACTTCAAGTGCCAGGGAACAGGTTCTCCTGGAGGCATTCCAGGATGGCTTCATGATGCAGAGGGTAACAGAGCCAACAATGGAGGGAACAGTCTGGATATGGTGCTGTTGGATGGTGAACATGTCCAGACTGTAGGAGTGGAAGACCTCTGGCAGGAAGTGACTACCGCACAGTGTGTTTCTCCCTCAATATAGGAAAGGAGGTACCCAGAACAAAGACAACAGTAGTGGACTTCAAAAGAGCAAATTTTGGCAGGATGGATAGCATACTGGAAGGACATCTCGTCAACATCCTCCCAGACATGGATGCTGAGCAGAAATGGGCCATCATAAAGCTGGGACTGGCAGAGGCCACTAACTCTTGTGCAAAGAGACAAAACAAAAAAGCCAGGATCAAAAAAACAAGCTGGTTGAGCAGGGAGGTAGTGGTGAGGGAAAAGAGAGCCACCTTTAGAAGTTATTAGAGATCCAACAGTGAGGATGACAGGGAGGAATACATGAAGAAATTCAGAGAGGTGAGTACAGTAGTAAGGGCAGCCAAGGCTTCAAGAGAACTAAGGCTGGCATATGGGATTAGAGACAGGGAAAAGATTTCTTCAGGGATATAAGGAAGAAGAGTAGCTGTAAGAATCAGATTATAAGGCTCAAGAAAAATGGAAGATGGGCAGAAAAGAGGGCAGAGAAGGCAGAAACACTCGATGAGTACTTCTGTTCAGTGTTTACCAGGGGGAGAGAGATGGGCCTATGCCACAGGTGAAAGGTGGGGTTGGAACGGGGGAGAGGGTGTAATAGATGGGGAGATCCCAGTGGACAGAGTGTTGGAGGGCCCTCAGTTCCTGCGGGTGGATAAGTTACCATTGCTGGATGGAGTGCATCCAAGGGTCCTGAAGGAGCTGGCAGAGGTCCCGGCAGGACCACTAGCGAACTTGTTCAACACCTTCCAGGATACTGGCTATATGCCCACAGAGTAGAGGATGGTACACGTGGTACCCCTCCATAAAACTGAGCCCAAGAATGAACCAGGAAACTACAGACTGGTGAACCTTACTGGCACTGTTGGGAAGCTAATGGAGACAATCCTTAAAGAGTGGCTGGTGAGATTTCTGGATGGGAGTGGTCTACAGAATGACAGGCAACATTGATTCATGTCTGGCAGATCCTGTCAGACAAACCTAGTTTACTTTTTTTGAATTTGAAAAAGCTTTATTGTTTTAACATATATACCACACATAACAGTAGAACATTGCAACAGGAAGAGCTGTTAAAAGACAACCCCTCCCTTCCTCTCCCTCCACCCCATCCCTCCTGCCCTATCCCTGATCCTCTGCCCTTCTGCAGAGTGTGTGAAATTCCCCATTAGCTATTATCTCAACAAGTAATGAGCAAAATCTTGACTAAATGTACAAAAAATGTCTTATGAGGTGCCAGAGAGAAAACAAAATAATTAATTCAGGTAGAGGGCAAATAGTTTGCTCCATTTCTTATTAAATAGCAGCATACAATTACATATATTGGCAATCAGATATCTGTCCATAAAGAGAAAGAGAGTTTGTGTAGCCATTCAGTGTATGTGATGGATAATTGGTCCAGCCAATGTTTCAATACTAGTTTTTTAACCGTCAAGGAAATGAGAGCCATATGGTATCTCCTTTCCTTGACCTGAATCTCCAAAAAATCTCAATAATACATACTTCAGGAGAAGAGAGACCATGGAAACTGAAAAGGGGGTCCAGTCCCTCTTCAATGTTCACACACAAGGAAGATACCTTCTCACAGGACCAACAAATGTGCAATAAGGTGCCATCCAATTTGCCACATCTGGTATAGCAGGGTTGAGGGAAGATGACACATGTTAGCTAATTAAATGGGTGTATAGTATGGTTCTATGTGATATGGGTGACTGCAGAAGGGCAACCTGCAGAAGAGCGACGTCAGGGCGGCAAAAACAATTTTGCCACCCTGACAACCACAGTGCATGGAAAAATGGCACCAGCGACTGAAAATATTTGCTTTCTGTTGGGGGGGCTGTGCCCTTCGCACCCCCTACTTAAAGATTCTCAGTTCCAGGGAGGTGCAGAAGCAAAGAAAATAAGGTTTTGGGCCTGGTGCAAGAAAAGCACAGTAGCACCCGGACCCAAACCCGAACCCGGAACCCCAGCGCTGCAAGTGGAGACCAACCCCCGACTCCACGGCGCAGCTTGGCAGCTGACCACAGCACCACCCCCTACATCCCCTCTGCCCCCTCCCAGGCCACGCTCACTGTACTCGCTCCACACCCTCATGCATGTGTACACATTTATTTATTTATTGAAATCTAGGATTACAAAGACCTTTGAGCCAAGGCTCTTTTATAAAGGTTCCACGTCAGAGGAAAATACAAAACAGGGTTGATATACAACAAAATAGGAGAACAGTAGTCATGGGAGAACAATATATGGTGATAAGAGGCAGGATTAATAAAGACATGGTACAACAACATTTCGAATTGGAGATACGATCATAGAACACTCAAGTACGGAGCCAAGTAGGAGACCTATGGAATAACAGTGAGGCCTCGGTAAAGAGGCAGACAGAACAGAGATCAAGGAGGAAAACAAAGGGAGGGAACACAAAGATGCAGCCGGAGGCAGTTGGCAGAGGAGGGGATAAAGGGTAAAGAAAACATGGGTGAAGGGAAGGAGGGGTTGGGGGATGGTGGAGAGAGGGGAGGGAAGGGTAGGTGGAGAGGGTAGATAGAAATAATAAGTGCAAGTGGGGTATGAGCTGCAGGGAGGAGGGAAAGATGTGGAGGTGTCAACGGTTGGACATGTCAGCTCAGGCATAAGTGTAGCAGTCGAAGGAGCTCAAGGCAATAAGATGAAGTCATAGACAAGTTTTGAAGGTACCAAGAGTAGGAGCTGAGGAGATGTAAGGGTTAAGGTTATTCAGCCAAAGTGGAGCCATATACTGTAGGAAAATGCACGTTGACCCTGAGCAGTGCAGCAGCAGGGGATTTGAAGGAGTTGAGTTCTAGACCCCCTGTTCATCTGCCGGTTATTTCTGCTATTGTGTAGCAAGGCAGTGACTCCCAGTGGCACAAGGCCAAGGCTGATTTTCCTTGCCATTATGCTGGTCTGGAACTTTATGCGATTAGAGAGTTGGAGCCAGCGGGTTTGTGCATACAGGTCATAGGTATGTGTAAGTCGGTGTGCCTCAGTGACTAGCCGACATGACTTATTGAGGGCTGTTGAGGTGCGTCTGAGGGTAGACCTAGTGGCAGAGCCATAGATGAGAAGGCCGTAATCAATAATCGAGACCACAGAACTCTGAGCGGCAAGCTTCAGAGTTTGGAGTGTGAGATGTTGTCTGTGACTGTAGAGGAGGCCAAGGCAGGTATTAGCTGCTTTAGCCACACTTTTGACATGTGCCTTGTAGGAGAGGTTGGTGCCAAGCAGTATCCTGAGGTTTTTGACGGAATGGACCTGTTCGAGGATATTCTCTTGCGCGGTGGAGATAGTTAGGTGGTAAAGCTTGTGTCTATTGTGGGAGCTGCAGAAGAGCATAGACTTTGTTTTCTTTTGGTTAAGGATGAACTTGTGATTAGAGAACCACTTCTCAATGGCACTAAAACCAACCTGGAGATTTTGTTGTAATGACAAGGGGTCTCTGTGGGATGAGAAGATGACTGCATCGTCTGCATAGAGGATGATTTTCTCCGTGGAAGACTGTGGTAAGGAATTTAGAAATAGGCTGAAAAGTAGCGGGCCAAGTATAGAACTCTGGGGAACACCAGAGTGAACTGGTAAGGCATCAGAGAGAGTATTGGCAATTTTTACCCTTTGTGTGCAGTTTTCCAGGTAGCTTTTGAATCACTGTGCTGAGTCCCGAGAGAGTCCAATATTTAGGAGTTGGTTGACTAGTAGCCGATGGTGAACAGTATCAAAAGCCTTGGAGAGGTCTACGTAAACTGCGCCAGTAAGAAGGCCCTTGTCTAAGGAACTATGTACAGCACCAGTGACTTCGAGAAGGGCAGTGCAGGTACTGTGTCCCTTTCTGAATCCATGCTGTTGATCACACAATAGATTGCATTTGATGAGATGGTCAGTTAGCTGGTCTGCTGCGATACGTTCAAGTGCCTTGGAGAGAGGGGGCAGAATAGAAATTGGGTGATAGTTAGCATGGCTAGTCTTATCACCACTTTTGTGAACTGGAGAGACAGTAGCAGCTTTCCATCTGTCAGGGAATTGACTGGAGTGGACAGAGAGATTCAGGATTTTGGTTAAGGGACATAGAACTCCCTCAAGAATAAGCAACAGTAACTTGAGGTCGAGGGTGTCACCACTTGCTCTGGATTTTGAGATGGCAGCTGTGTGTATCATCCCGTGTTACACAAGCTGATCTGTTGAAAGTAGAAGCTGGGGTTTTTAGCCAGGAAAACACGGGCATTTGTAGAACAGGTGCCGTCATTCAAGAAATCGGGGGGAGGATGGCTCTAAGGTCAGTGAATGCTGCGTTAAAGGTGTTAGCAATTGTCATGGGGTCAAGCGTAGTGACACTGTCAACAGTCAGCATGGCTGGGGGGTTTTTTGGTTGTTTTCCTGTGATTTCCTTGATGTTGTCCCAGAAAGCATGATCACTGCCACATGTGTTGGTGAGAGCATTGTTATAGTAGGAGGTTTTGGTAAGCCGGATGGGTTTGGTACAGGCATTCCGGGCTTGTTTGTAGTTTTAAATGTCTGATGGCTTGCTTGTGGCTTTGGCCACTGCCCAGAGGTGGTCCCTAGCTTTCAGTTGTTAGAGTAGCTTGGAGTTTATCCAGGGGTTGCTGAGTGTTTTGACTTCACATTTTTTAGCAGGTGCAAAGAGGTCCCAGGCCTTGTTAAAGGTGGCAATGAAGAGGTCGAGGGCCACATTGATGTGTGTTGCATTGTAGATGGATTGCCAGTCTTATAGACTCAGGTATTGTTTGAAATGGGACAGCTTCCCACGAGGGAGGACCCTACTATGTATGATATTGGGAGGTGGCTTGATAAATTTGTTGGACCATTAACAAATTACTGGGGAGTGGTCACTGAGGGAGTCTGGGAGAACGGAATGAAAATATCAAAGCTACAGAAATTCAGAATACACATAAGGAGCCAAAAGAACTGTGGGTCACCCTGGAAACAGGAAATGGGACAGCCATAAGAACTGGGGTTGTCTACAGGCCCCCAGACCAGGGAGGACATAGACACATTACTGTTAGAAGATATACAAACATGACAGCTAAAGGGAGGTTCTGATAATAGGAGACTTCAACATGCCGGATACAGATTGGTCAATACCAGCAGGAACATCTGCCAGAACTAGACACATGATGGATTCCCTTCAGGGAGAGGGCCTCAAACAACTGGTACAACAACTCACAAGAGACAGGGCTATCCTAGATCTAGTACTAACAGGGAAGGGATCACAGATCTCCAGGTAGAAGGTCAACTGGGGGCCAGTGACCATCACATGGTATGGTTCAATTTGGCCACTACCTCTAAATCATCCCATTCCAAGGCACAAATATGGGACTTCAGAGGAGCTGACTTGGATAAGATGGCCAACAGAGTTAAGCTAGCCCTGGCAAAAAGAAACAGGTGAGGAGGTACAGGCAAAGTGGGCAAGCATTAAGGATGTAATACTTGAAGCAACATCCAGTTGTGTTAGACAGAAAAGGAAGTGCAAAACAAGAAGGAAATCACTTTGGTTCTCAAATACAGTAACAGGAAAGGTAAGAGCCAAAAGGCTGGCCTTCTGAAAATATAAGGGAACACAGCAGGATGAACATAGGGAGGCATACCAAACTGCCCTGAGGGAAGCAGGGAAGGCAGTAAGGCAGACAAAGTCTCAAACTGAGGAAACACTAGCATGAACAGTAAAAGAAGACGGCAAGACTTTCTATAGATACATTAGTGAAAGAAGAAAGTCCAGAGGGGGTATTGCTAAGCTCAAAGGTGAAAAGGAGGCATGTGAGGAGGAGGACCTGTAAAAGCATCTATCCTAAATAGATACATTTGCTCAGTATTTACTGAAGAGAAGGTAGAGCAGGCACCAGGCAACACGATGGAACATGGGGAGGAGTTGAGACACTCCCTTCACAAAAGAAAAGGTCCTACAAGAGCTCGCTAAACTCAGGGTGGACAAGGCAATGGGACCTGATGACATACATCCCAGGGTACTTAAGGAGCTAAGGGTGGAACTAGCAGAGCCATTAGCAGAACTGTTTAGTGAGTCTCTGAGCACAAGAGAGGTACCAGAAGACTAGAGAAGGGCTCATGTGATCCCACTACACAAGAGTGGTAGCAGGGAGGAAGCATAAAACTACAGACCAGTCAATCTTACCTCAGTAGTGGTCAAGATTATGGAGGCACTCCTTAAGGAAAGGATAGTGCAACACCTAGAATCCATAGGGGCACAGGATCCAAGGCAGCATGGGTTTACAAAAGGAAGGTGCTGTCAAACTAATGTCATAGATTTCTTTGACTGGGTAACCAGAGTGGTGGACCAAGGGGGAGCAGTTGATGTTGCCTACCTTGATTTCAGCAAAGCTTTCAACACTGTTCCTCATAGAAGATTGATAAATAAGCTGGGTAGGCTCGGGGTGGGTCAGGAGTTGGCCAACTGGGTGGCAAACTGGTTGACGGGCAGAAAACAGAGAGTGGTGGTAAATGGTATACAGTCAGAAGATATGCAAGTCACAAGTGGGGTACCTCAGGGATCAGTCCTGGGGCCAGTCCTCTTCAATATCTTCATTAGTGACATTGCAGATGGACTAGATGGTAAGGCTTGTCTGTTTGCAGATGACACCAAGATCTGCAACAGAGTAGATGATCCAGATGGGGTGGGCAGAATGAGAAGAGATCTGAATAAACTAGCAAAATGGTCAGAAGAGTGGCAACTGGGATTTAATGCAAAGAAGTGCAAGATCATGCACATAGGGAAGAGAAACCCTGAAGCCACCTATAGGCTGGGAAGGGAGTTGCTGGCAGTCACAAAGGAAAAAGACTTAGGCATCATCATCATGATGACCTGAAATCATCAAGCAGACCTCTAAAGCAGTAGGTAAGGCTAGGGGATGTTAGGGTGTATTAGTAGGGGGTATCACAAGTCGTAAGAGGGAGGTAATAATCCTCTTTACAAGACACTGGTTAGGCCCCATCTGGAGTACTCGTGCAGTACTGGAGGCCACCCTTCACAAGGACATTAACCAAATTGAGGCAGTCCAGAAAGGCAAACCAAAATGGTGCAGGGACTGCATCAGAAGACATATGAGGACAGATTAACGGAGCTCAATATGTATACCCTTGAGCAAAGGAGGAGAGGTGATATGATCGAGACATTCAAACACCTTAAGGGCATTAACAAGGTGAAAGAGTCTAACATGTTTAAATATAAGAAAAATAGCAGGACAAGAGGAAACAGCATGAGATTAGAGGGAGGCCAATTAAGGGAATGTGAGGAAATTCTTTTCACAGAAAGGGTAGTGGATGCATGGAACGGCCTACCTCAGGAAGTGGTGGCTATGAATACAGTGCAGGGCTTCAAACAGGCATGGGATAGGCATAAGGGAGCAATACAGATGAGTATGAATATATAGGCCACTGACAGAGCAAAGGCCGATGGCACATTTATAAGACAGAAAAAGAAATGGGCAGACTGGATGGGCCTTGCGGTCCTTATCTGCCATCAACTTCTATGTTTCTAGATCCAGGATGGGCGAGTTGTAAGAACCCAGTCCAGTAGGGTGCTAGTGCCAGTCTTATTTGTTCTAGTAGGGGTGTTGACCATCTGTGTGAGGTTGGCAACAGCTATGGCATCTTTATGATCACCTACATCAGATCCGAGCTACTTTATGTTAAAGTCCTCTTAGAGGATAAGTTCAGAGTCAGGAGGTTGGGAGTTGATGAACTTGAGCACATTGTTAAGGCTGTTGACTTGGTCCCTGTGTAGAATGTAAACAGTGACGATTTGAAGTGCTTTGTGATTAGGACCAAGGAGTAGTTTAATGGGTAGGATCTGGGTCGAGGACTCAGGCAATGGTGTATCAAGAGGGTGAACCATTAAGGTGTCATTGACATAGACGGCACAACCCCCACCCTTCTTAGAGACTCAATCCAGTCTAAAAATGTTGTAGCCTTGGAGGGTTATCGCAGGGATGGGTATTTTTGGCGTCAGCCTGGTTTTCACCACAGCTAGGACGTCAGGGTTGTGATGCCTAACGAAGGTTTGAAGTGCGTTAAACTTTAACAGTAGGCTACAGATGTTTAGGGTTGCTAGATGAAGAGCACTGGCAGTTGTTTTGAAACTTGGACTGCATGGTTCAGGGTTCAGGTGAATGTTGCCTGAGATCAGTAGGATGAGGAGAAGCAGTTTTAAGGAGTAAAGGTGTAGTTCCTTAAGGCCTAATTTAAGATGTTGTTTGCTGAGGGAGTCGTAGGTGGGTTCCAGTCGGTAGCAGCCAGGCGATGCAATCAGTTGGAGCAAGGATAGGCAAGCCAGCCTCAGGGCTTTGTTTCCTTTAGCAGTAGCCAGGTACTGATCATAGGCAGGCCACAAGGAGAACTAGATGAGAAGTGGAGTTCCTTGGAGCAGAAGGTTGTGCCATGGCAGGAGATCGGGGGTGGGCAAGGGAGGTAGGGACTAGGAGGAGAAGATGGGGGGCATAACAAGGAGAAGGAGGAGAGTAGGAAACAGGGAGGAGAGTGGCCACGAGGTAGGCATTAAGTTTTCAGGGGGTGGGGAGGGGGGAGGACCGTGCCGGAACAGTTTGAGGGAGATCAGAGAGCAGTGAAGAAAGCTACAAGGAAGGAGGAGAAAGAGTTTGGTAAAAGGCAGGCACTGTGTGGGGCAGAAAATGGGAAGGGTTGGCGTGAGGGACATAAGCTGGCGAATGAATGGGCTAAGGGAGAAAGAGGGGGGCCGGGTTTAGGAGTATAAATTTAAGGTGTGAGGGTGGGGGTGGATGAAAAATTATGGCAAAGTCCAATGTATTTCTATGGGCACAGAGCCCAGCGAGCAGAGCAAAAGGCAGAGAGAGACGGGAGCCAATCAGGAGCAGCGTAGGTATCGGGAGTCTAATCGGGGAGCAAGGCAGCAAACGCTTGACCAATGGTAGCTGCCCGCACTTCCCTGACCCCAGGCAGGAATCTTACCCCAAGTGGCTGGAGCTGTAAGGCGGGCAGGTGGTGGCGGCTTGGGCAGTTATCTTCAGGAGCCACAGCTGCACCGAAGAATGGACCCGGCAGCCTGGTCAGGGGCTGGAATCTAAGAGGGAGAGAGAGAAAGGTGGGGTTAGTTAAGGTAGTGCAGGACAAGGCAGGTGATGTGGGGGAAGAGGCTAAATCAGGGGGTGTGGGGGGGAGAGAAAAGTTAGGCAGATGTAAGTAAAAGCGGAGGGGGGAGGGCAGCTAAGGTTTGGAACAAAGGATAATTCCAATACCTGGTGCCAGGAGAGAGAGAGAGAGAGAGAGAGAGCGGTAGCAGCAGGTCTAGTGAGGCAGAAAGGCTTACAAATTCATGACCGCAGGAGACAGGAAAAGTAGAGAAAGTAGGAAGGGGGGGACCAGATTGCAAGACAAGGACAAAAAAATGTAAATCACAGTTTAACAACAGGTGCAAATGGCTGTATCAAACATACTAAATGTAACAGTACAGTAAAATGGCTGTAAATCACACTGGAGAGAAACACAGCATTGTAGGCAGGATAAAGCGGGCAGAAATTATGGCAAAGTCCAGTGTATTTCTATGGGCACAGAGCCCAGTGAGCAGAGCAAAAGGCAGAGAGAGACGGGAGCCAATCAGGAGCAGCGTAGGTAGCAGGAGTCCAATCGGGGAGAGAGGCAGCAATGCTAGACCAATGGTAGCTGCCCGCGCTTCCCTGACCCCAGGCAGGAATCTTACCCCGAGTGGCTGGAGCTGTAAGGCGGGCAGGTGGTGGCGGCTTGGGTGACTATTTTCAGGAGCTGCGTCCACGCCAAAGAATGGACCCAGTGGCCCGGTCAGGGGTTGGAATCCCGAGTGGCTGGAGCTGTAAGGCAGGCAGATGGTGGTGGCTTGGGCGGCTATCTTCAGGAGCTACGGCCGTGTCGAAGAATGGACCTGGCAGCCCTGTCAGGGGCTGGAATCCTGAGTGGCTGGAGCTGTAAGGCAGGCAAGTGGTGGCGACTTGGGTGACATCCTGTCCCTAGGCTCGCCCACCCCACCACATCCAGTCACCCTTCCTGCCCCCTCACCTTTAGGGCTTTCGCCCATATCACGTCTCTGTTTTGGACGGCACCATGATTCAGGCTCCCACCTCATGTGCTACCGTATAGTACATATTATTTAAAAGGTGATATTGGGTAAGTCACAACTGATCCTGAGTCAGCTAAATGTAGAGATCCTTCCATAAACGTGGCCAGTTAAAAACAAACTTGGGCATTAAGGATTCCCAAACCTTGGACCCGGTCGAAGTAGAAGGACGAGAAAAGGTTAGCAAACACATATATAAGGCTGAGACTGCTTGGTGTTTAGATGCTATGTCTTGAATCTGTTGAAGGAGCTCACCCAGGACCAATGGCTGTGAGATGAGACCAAATTACTGTGTCAGTAGGTGTCTCAGCAGGTAAATCTTAAAGATGTTTTTTGGACTCAATCAAAGTTTGGTTAGTTACTCTGGAGAGGTAAATATGGAAGTTGAAGTGTAAAAGTCAGAACATTTAAGGTAAGAAGGAAAAAGAAGCCAGATAGGAGATATTGGGCGGTCTCCAATCTTGATATTTGAGTTAAGAAAGATGGGTTGGGAGAAATCTTTGGGTGGGGAAGCTTTTAAATAGGAGCACAATTGTGAGAAGACCTTGACAGATATACCAATCGGAGAAGACCCCAGTGCATCTGGAAGGGATTTCCAAGAAGAAAAGAGACAATCTGTGATTAGAAATTAATTGGGATTATATTTGCTGCCAGATAGGAGTGTATTCAGTATCAAATGAATCCTGAGACACCGAGACCCACTTTCCACATTTGTGAAGATGGCTGTAACAGTAATATACCGGAAGTCAGGGAGCCGTAGACCACCAGACTCTTTGGGTAGTCTTAACTTAGAATATGAATGCCTGGGAGATTTATCCAGCCAGATAAATGAAGTGATATAAGAGTGAACACGTCTAAAGAAAGATAGGGGAAGCCAGCTATTCAGCATATTTAGAGAGTAAAAAACCCTAGGGAGGACATTCATTTTGATATTTATTCTACCCCATAAGGATATTGGAAGGCATTTCCAGGGTATCAGATCTTGTTGTATTATGTTTAGAAGGTCTTCCAGATTCAATTTCCTAGTCAGAGATGAATCATTAGTTAAATGAGTGCCAAGGTATTTAATACTACGGGGGGACCACTACATACCAAAGGGAATAAAGTTTTGACTATACACTAGGTGGTTGAGAGGATATATTTCTGTTTTATTGAGATTCAATTTATAGTTGGAGTAATGGCCAAATTGCTCAATTATCCTTAAGGCTGCAGTAAGAGAAGATACGGGATTCGAAAGATGAAGTAAAATGTAATCGACGTAATCAGAGAGAGACGGATTTAGATTATCAGCAGGAATGCCCCGCATAGTAACATAGAAACAGAAACATAGAAGTTGATGGCAGATAAGAACCACAAGTCCCATCCAGTCTGACTATTTCTTTTTCTACCTGATGAATGTGCCATAGTCTGTTACTCTGTCAATGGCCTATCTATTCATACTCATCTGTATTGCTCCCTTATGCCTATCCCATGCATGTCTGAAGCCCTGCACAGTATTCATATCCACCACTTCCTGAGGTAGGCCGTTCCATGCATTCACCACCCTTTCTGTGAAAAATAACTTCCTCACTCTACCCCTTAATTGGCCTCCCTCTAATCTCATGCTGTGTCCTCTTGTCCTGCTATTTTTCTTATATTGAAACATGTTAGACTCTTTCACCTTGTTAATGAGCTTAAGGTGTTTCAATGTTTCAATCATATCACCTCTTTCCCTCCTTTGCTCTAGGGTATACATATTGAGCTCCTCTAATCTGTCCTCATATGTTTTCTGATGCAGTCCCTGCACCATTTTGGTTGCCCTTCTCTGGACTGCCTCAATTTGGTTAATGTCCTTGTGAAGGTGTGGCTTCCAGTACTGCACGCAGTACTCCAGATGGGGCCTAATCAGTGTCTTGCAAAGAGGGATTATTACCTCCCTCTTCTGACTTGTGATACCCTTACTAATACACCCTAACATCCCCCTAGCCTTACCTACTGCCTTAGTGGGCTGCTTGGATGATTTCAGGTAATCGGTGATGATGATGCCAAAGTCTCTTTGTTCCCTTAAGATCTCTTCTCATTCTGCCCACCCCATCTGGATCATCTACTCTGTTGCAGATCTTGGTGTCATCTGCAAACAGACAAACCTTACCCTCCAGTCCATCTGCAATGTCACTGATGAAGATATTGAAGAGGGCTGGCCCCAGGACTAATCCCTGAAGTACCCCACTTGTGACTTGCTTCTCTTCGGACTGTATACCATTTACCACCACTCTCTGTTTCTGCCCATCAACCAGTTTGCCACCCAGTTGACCAACGTCTGACCCACCCTGAGCCTACCCAGATTATTAATCAATCTTCTATGTGGAACAGCATCAAAAGCTTTGATGAAGTCAAGGTAGGCAACATCAACAGCTCCCCCTTGGTCCACCACTATGGTTACCCAGTCAAAGAAATCTATGAGATTAGTTTGACAGGACCTTCCTTTTGTAAACCCATGCTGTTTTGGATCCTGTACTCCTATGGATTCCAGGTGTTGCACTATCCTTTCCTTAAGGAGTGCCTCCATAATCTTGCCCACTATTGAGGAAAGACTGATTGGTCTGTAGTTCCCTGCCTCCTCCCTGCTACCACTCTTTTGGAGCGGGATCACATGAGCCCTTCTCCAGTCTTCTGGGACTTCTCCTGTGCTCAGAGAGACACTAAACAGTTCTGATAATGACTTTGCTAGTTCCACCCATAGCTCCTTTAGTACCCTGGGATGTGTGCCATCAGATCCCATTGTCTTGTCCACCCTGAGCTTATTGAGCTCTTGTAGGACCCTTTCTTTTGTGAATGGACTAATGCTCAACCGCTCCTCGTGTCCATGGTGCTGAGTTGTGGGCCCTGCCCTACCCTCTCTTCAGTAAATACTGAGCAGAAGTATCTATTTAGGATAGATGCTTTTACGTGGTCCTCCTCCTCACATGCCACCTTATCTCCTTTGAACTCAGCAATAGCCCCTCTGGACTTTCTCCTCTCACTAATGTATCTATAGAAAGTCTTGTTACCTTCTTTTACTGTTTGTTCTAGTGTTTCCTTGGTTTGGGCCCTTGCTGCCTTACTGCCTTCAGTGCTTCCCTTAGGGAAGTTTGGTATGCCTCCCTATCATCATCCCGCTGTGTTCCCTTATATTTCCTGAAGGTCAACCTTTTGGCTATGACCTTTTCTGCTACTGTTTTTGAGAACCTTAGTGGTTTTCTTCTTCTTTTGCACTTCCTTTTCTCTCTAACACAATGGGATGTTGCTTGAAGTGTTGCATCCTTAATGCTTGCCCACTTTGCCTGTACCCCCTCACCTGTATTTCTTTTTGCCAGAGATAGCTTAACTCTGTTGGCCATCTTATCAAAGTCTGCTCCTCTGAAGTCCCATATTTTTGCCTGGGAATGGGATTATTTAGTTGTAGTGGCCAAATTGAACCATACCATGTGATGGTCACTGGCCCCCAGGTGACCTTCTACCTGGAGATCTGTGATCCTTTCCCTTTTAGTCAATACTAGATCTAGGATAGCCATGTCTCTTGTGGGTTGTTGTACCAGTTGTTTGAGGCCCTCCCCCTGCAGGGACTCTACCATGTGTCTAGTTCTGGCAGATGTTCCTGCTGGTATTGACCAATCTGTATCTGGCATGTTGAAGTCTTCCATTATCGGAACCTCCCCTTTAGCTGTCATGTTTTATATATCTTCTAACAGTAATGTGTCTATGCCCTCCCTCTGATCTGGGGGCCTGTAGATAAATGCAGTTCTTATGGCTGTCCCATTTTCTGTTTCCAGGGTGGCCCACAGTTCTTCTGGCTCCTTATGTGTATTCTGAATTTCTGTAGTTTTGATATTTTCATTGACATACAAGGCCACTCTACCCCCTCTTTTTGCACCTCGGTCTCTTCTGAACAGTACATAGCCAGGTACTGAAATCTCCCAAGTGTGGTTACTGGTAAACCACATCTCATTTATTGCTACTATGTCCAGTTTAGCCTCTGTCATTATTGCCTGCAGGTCTGGGATCTTGTTTTCCAGACTGTGAGCATTTGTATACATGATTTTCCATTGGCCATATTTCGGTGTGCTAGTTGTTGGGTGAGGTCTGGCATTTCCCCTATGTGTTGTTTCGGGAGCTGGACCTTTTTCCTTACCTGGTGATGCAAATGAACTGCAAACATGCCGAACTCCTGTTTGACCACTAGCTGAGGGGGTGGGGTGTTCTTCCCATTCAATATATGGGGTGCTGCACCCCTCTCCCCATTTGCTAGTTTAAATATTCTGCCAAGACACCAAACATCTGCCCTAATGCACTGACTCCCTCATTAGTCAGATGCAGTCCATCAAATTTAAAGAACTTTCGCTCCCAAAACTGTTGCCAGTTCCCTACAAATTTGTGTCCTTTTTCCTGGCACCAGCACTTGAGCCACATGTTTATCTCCCCCATCTCCCCTTCTCTGACCTTCTGTCCATCTACCCCCTCTCTCAGACTGGCAGGATCTCAGAGAAGGAGATGCCAGATGAAATGGATGATAGCTTGTCACCCAGCCTAGTCAGGTGTTCCTTGGTCTCCACAACTTACTGGCTGGCAAGATCATTAGTCCCTATGTGTACCAGGATGTCAAAGTTTTCTCCTGCTTCTTGAACAATTTTAGCAATGCAGTCAGTGTCTCTCCATGCTGATGTGCCTGGGAGACATCTGACCATTACCCCTGGCTGGAGACAGGTATCAACTCCCCGAATCATGGAGTCTCCTATGATCAGAAGTTTTTTTGGATTTTCTTTTTTGCTTTTTTTGTTTTGGTTCCTATTTTGGGTGAGTTGTGTTCTGCTAGTTCCTGTGCTGCAGTGTCCTCTGCCCCTTTGTTTGATTTTGGAGATAGAAGCAGATACCTGTTTGTAGTTTTCATATGGTTTTATATAGTAGGGTCAGACTTAAGATATCTGATAAGCAGTTCAAGATACAGGTTAAAGAGAAAGGGAGAGAGAGAGGACAGCTCTGTCGGGTACCAGTATAGAGGGGGAAAGAGGAGGAGAAGACCCCATTACAATTAATGTTGTTTGTAGGGAAAGAGTAAAGCACTTTAACCCACTGTATAAAGAGAGAGGGAAGCCCAGTTTCTTTAGGGTTGACCAAAAGAAAGAGCAGTCAACTCTATCAGTGTCAGTGGCTCAGCAGGTAGCACACTCACCTCTGAGGCCGGGAGATCAAAAGACTGTGGGTTCTAGCCCCACACCAAGCACTTGGGTTAATATCCCAATACTGGCACTGCAGTGCAGCATGAGGGGGGTGCTGCACTCCTGAGGTGCCGTCTTTCAGATAAGACATTAAACCGAGGTCCCATCTGCCTGTTCTGGTGGTAGTTCAGGTGGATGTTAAAGATCCCATGGCACTTCTTGAAAAGAGTAGGGGAATTTCCTCAGTGCCCTGGCCAGATTTCCCCCCATTCACTAAATACCACAGACAGCTTAATCTGGTTCAAAGTCATTTGGCATTCGTCTGTATCCCCCTCCCCCTTGGTCGTGTCTGAAAATAGGCAAGAATTTGTCTAGTGCACTTACCCGGTCAACAAAATAAAATAAATAAAATATCAATAACCTTATCGGCGTCGAGTGAAATCAGAGCCATGGGGGAAAAGGAGGAGTTAGCTACCTGAAATAAATGAGATATCTTGTGAAGGTGATCTGCTGAGGACCTCCCAGAGACAAAGCCCACTTGTTCTGGACTGAGAAGGGATAGCCAAACCTTCTCAATTCTTTTGGCTAATATCTTGGCTAGAATTTTAATATCGTAATTCATTAAGGAGACAGCGCAGTAGCTCTTAGGCTGATTAGGTGTTTTTTCTGGCTTGAGAAGAAGAACTATAGTAGCTTTCAGCAAGGAAGGGTCCAATGATTTTGAAGAAGTCATGATAAGTGATATAGACAGAGCAAGAAAGGAGTTAAATCTTTGAGAAAAAGTTTATAAAAGTTCGAGGGAATACCTCAAGTCTAGGAGATTTGTCAAGGGCCAAACTGTTTATAGCAGATTTTCTTTCTGCATTAGAGATGGGGACCAAAAGAAATGCTTGATGTTGCTCTGAAAGAAATGATAGGGGTATGGAGTCTAAATATGTAGATATCTCATCCATACTTGGTTGATCTAAGCATTGGCTATATAGGGTAGAATAAAATTGTCCAAAGGCTAGTGCTATTTCTCTAGGGAACATCTTAATGGAGTTATCTGAAGCTGAGAAAGAGGAGTTAATTCTTGAAGCTTCCAATTTCCACAGCCAGAGAGCAAGCAAGCAACCATCCCGCCTTTTCACCTTGTTCTATGTATTTAGACTGGGTTTGTAGTATAGTATATTCCACTTTTTCCTGCAACAAGAGGGAGTATTTATCTCTGAGAGACTTCAAAGACCACAAAGAGTCTAGGGGGATGTAGGAGAGAGAGAGATTGTTCTAGGAGACGAATTTGTGTAAGTAACGAGAGGGCTTCTGATTCTCTGCAACGTTTTCAAGTAGAGGCCATCCGAATAAATTCTCCTTGCAGGAACATATTAGCACACATCATTCATGGTCCACCCTTGGTACCACATTTTGATTAGATTGAATAAAAGACTGAATAAGAGAGGAAATTCTAGTGACCACATGAGCATCCTTAAAGAGTTGAGTATTTAGCTCCCAAGTCGTGCACACTGTGAGCTGGAATTGGGGGCTAGTACTGTCCATGTTGCAGTATGATCAAAGAGAACTGTGGGTTCTATATCAGCATTACAAAGACCAGAGAGAAGGGAATGGCTGATAAGGACATAGTCAAGTCTAGAAGAGGTCTGGTGAACCATGGAGTTGAAAGAGAAGGTAAGGGACAATGGGTTAGGAATTATCCAGGGGTCACAGAGCCCTAATGTATCAATAAACTCATGCAGTGTCCTTTGCGTAGCCGAGAGGAGCTTAAGGGGTTGATTAGATCAATCTAAGTTTTGGGTAGGAGGGAGGTTCCAATCCCCTCCCAGAATCAGTGGGAGGGAGAAAAATCGGGATAATCTATCAACTAGTTCCATGAGAAAAACTGAATCACCTCCCACCGGACCATATATACTGCCAAGAACTATCTCCTGCTGGTTAAGAAGGCCTTTTACAATAATGTATCTTCCTTGTGAGTCAGCAATAATCTGTTTGCCAGGGAATCATACAATTTACAAGAATGGCTACCCCTCTACTAGAGGTTGAATCTCCAGTGGCAAAGACATGACTAACTTCCTGCCTGTGGAGATAGTTGGCCTCATGGGACAGGAGATGTGTTTCTTGAATGAACGTGATATGAGCATGGAGAAGAGAAAAATGCTTGAGAATTTGGCATCTTTTAAGCCATTCTCTAACACCTCTTGCATTCCAGGTTAGAAACTTGATTTAACTATTAGCCATTTACATAGTAACCGAGACAATAATCCTGGATAACTTTAGATAACAGACACAGTCTGCACCCTCCCCTCTTCCCAAAGCCCACCAAACTATAAACAAACACAATTTGCATCCTAGATGACAAACATAACAGATGACCTAAAGGGAGCCAAAACTGGTGGAAAACCCCCTTCTTCCCACCCCATCCTCCCACTCCTTTCAGATCAAAAAGCCTCGCCTCATTTAGATAGTTCCTTTGTAGAGGAGGGCCATTGCTAAGTGAACACCCAACAGCAATTAGTATGGGAAATTACCCCCGAGTATCACAGCGGTTAGATATATTTGTAACAAGTGCCCACCCTCAACCCAACCCTCCCCCAACAAAACTATGTACATCCAATCCTGCTGCCCCAAAACTAGAAAGAAAATCACCCACTAACAACCACCCCCACCCCAAATCTCTTTGGAGGTAGTGAATCACCATGAGGTTGAGAGGAGCAGTAACAGAGTTCCTCTGAACCCGGACCCCAAACCAATTTAAAAGATGAAAATATGGACAACTCGGGAATGAACTGAAATTTAATAATTTGTAAACATCTCCCCCAAGTCCCTAACTCGGAGCAGGTCTGATTATGTGAAGTCTCCCCTTCACCATGTTTTGCCAGTAGGAGAAGGATGTCAACTAAAAAAGGGGGACAGACATAACGGGGTGAACATTGAAAACGCACCATAAACCTAATAACAAATATATTGTCAAAATAATCCAGGGTCCATCCCAACTTGCACAGGACATGATAATCCCCATACCCTAAGCAACTACCCAGCCCACAACCCAGCTCCCATCCCTCTGCCCAAAACATCCCATGCCAAAAGGTGTCAATTGAAACTCACCAACAAGCAGAAACAGCTTGAAAAGAAAATCAATACTCAGTTATGGAACTGGTAGACAACTGAAATGACCAGCAGGGGAAGCAAAAGAATGATTGTATCTACAAACACCCACACAAAATCCTCTGGGTAAACATTAAGTGAAAAATAACATAAGTAAGCAGAAGACAAGCTAAACAAAACAAGCCAATACCAAATAGCCTTCCCCTTGAGAAAAAATAGTGTTGCTTATCCCTAGTATAGCTAAACCTGATAAAATAAAGCAGGTTCAAAAAGGAAAGTAAAAAAAAGTAACAAGTCGTCTTTAGCTTTGGTTAGGCGAGGTAGGCAACATCAAACAGTCCATTAAAAATACAGGAGCCACCATGAAAAAGAAATGTATAAGCTAAGCTATTGAGAGAAACAAAAAAGAAAAAACACTGAATAGACTCCTTGGAGGCATCTAGAACTTGCTGAGCTATGTTAATAAAACAGGAGCTGAGGTGACTTACTGCTAGCTAGACCAAGGCATCCCGTGATCCTCCTAGTTGACTTTTTTGATTGGATGGCATGGGCTCTGGATATGGACCATGTGATAGGTGTCCTTTACCTGGACTTCAACAAGGAGTTTGACTCAGTGCTTCATGGAAGGCTGACCAGCAAGCTGGAGTAGCCTAGAGCTGGGAAAAGCTGCTTTGGTGGGTTAAGAGCCAATTACAGGACAGACAGCAGAGGGTAATAGTTGTGGGAGAGCCGCACCCAGAGTTGTAACTAGTGGGTCCTCAAGGCCTCGATTCTAATACCAGCTATTTAACATCTTCATTGCCAACACATCAGATTAGATAAAGAGTAAGATTAATCTCTTCATAGATGGCACAAAGACCTGTGCAGAGGTGGATAGTGAGGAAGGGATAAAGTACTCCAAGAGGATTAGGCAAGACTTGAGAGCTGGTCAGACACATGGCAACTGGGATTAAGCTCTAAGAAGTGCAAAGTGTTGCACTTGGGTGCCAAAAAACCTGGGATTAGATACCGGTTGGGGGGAGTTCAGTTATCCACTTCTGTGGAGGAGAAAGATCTGGGGGTACAAGTAACAGTGGGCATGAATCACTTGGTGTAGTGTAGGAGGGCAGTGGCTAAAGTGAAAAAAATGCTGGTGTGCATCACCAAGGGAATCACCTCCAGGACTGAGGGAGTCATTCTGCCCTTGTACAGGTCCCTGTTGAGACCACATTTGGAGTACTGTATGTAGTTCTGGTGCACCTATTTGAAAAAAAAGGACATCAAGCTACTGGAAGGGGTGGAGCGTAGAATGACAAAGATGATCCTGGGACTGGGGGACAAACCACATGAGGAGAGACTGTGGGAGCTCAACATTTATTCCCTAGAAGAAAGAAGGGTGAGAGGAGATATGATTGAGACCTTCAAGTACTTAAAGGACATGAACAAAGTTAATTCTGAGGGTTTCTTTTGATTAAAAGGGGAGGGACACTAGGGCACAGTCTGAAATTGGAGGAAAGAAGATTCAGGAGAGAAATGAGGAGGCACTGTTTCATGAAAGGGTTGTGGTAGGATAGAATGCATTGCTAGAGGAGGTGATATTACTGTGGTCGGTGGGCAGCTTTAAGAAGGGGTGGGACAGTGTTAAAGGGAGGGTCATAACTAAGGGGAAGCTGGGGAATGGGATGATGGTGATGGGGGCAATAAATTGGAAGGGCTGGCAAGGGGAAGGGCAGTGGCAGTTTAATAGACTGGGTGCTGCACACTTGAGCAGACTCGATAGATCATAAGGCCTGTAGCTGCTGGCAATTTTGTATGTTCACATTTAGGTGATTGTGTCAAATACTACTAAGTGATACCCAATGTTTTGCTGAAATTACTACTAAAGATATTATGCAAGTGGTGTTGAAGGAGCAATGAAAAAAGACGAATGGACAAGTCATACAGAGTCCTCCTCCTTTGTAGTATCTGTCTGTCTGTCTGTCTGTCTGTTTGTCTGTCTATCTATCTATCTATCTATCTATCTATCTATCTATCTATCTATCTATCTATCTATCAGTGCTTATACAGTACTGGACAGACTCACATCCTCTGTACATGCCATGCTGTAACTTTTTAAAAAAGTAAGCAATTGTTTTTATTTCATATCTCTTCTGCAGTGCTATAATAAAATACATAGGCCCAGATATTCAAACTGGACCACCAGGCATACTGGATTCTCTTTATTTTTACACATGCCCGCGATCGGGCTGAGAGCAGTCCACTGGATCACCAGGGATATTGGATTCTCTTTATTTTTACACATGCCTGCGATCGGGCTGAGAGCAGTCCAGCTGGACCACCAGGGATATTGGATTCTCTTTATTTTTACACATGCCCGCGATCGGGCTGAGAGCAGTCCACTGGATCACCAGGGATATTGGATTCTCTTTATTTTTACACATGCCTGCGATCGGGCTGAGAGCAGTCCGCTGGACCACCAGGGATATTGGATTCTCTTTATTTTTACACATGCCCACTTATCGGGCATGAGAGCCGCCGCCACGGAGGTGCAGCCGGAGCTCGGTGGCCACCTACAGGTTGCAGCTGCCATGTTGTGCTCCTTGCAATACAGCAGCCACCTGTGGGTGGCCAGCTGTTGTTCATTTTTTTGATCAACTTTGTGCGGCATAAGTAGGGTTGTGTGCATGATAGACTTGCACATCCCGGCTGAATATCGGGATGTGCAGAGTATGCATGTGCACACACACCCTTATCTGCACCGCATACATTACTGATGTGTTCCGGCGCATCGGGATTTGTGCCAGGCACAATTTCTGTTTGAATATTGCACCAGGGTGCATTAGTGGGTTAAGCATGGCTCAACAATGTTGCACCATGTGCAACCCTTTTGAATATCTGGGCCATAGTGTATATAACCTCAGCCTTTGTTTGTGTTTTTTTCTGTAACCCTTTAAGTGCCTTCTAACCATCCTAAATAGGGATTTATTTTGTGATACTGCTGTCAATCTTGCACTAAGCTGTGAATAATTATTTCACACTGTGTACTCCTGAAACCACTGCATTGCCTATGGGTGTTAATTATTGTGACTAAGCCCTGTGGCAAATTTGTTATTTTAAAACATATTGTTTTTTTTTTCTTTTCATTTTTTTTTTTTTCGCTTTTATATTGCACCCTTACATTCCTAGCAGGTGGTGTCCCTGTTTGCATGTTTTAAATGCAGTGTTTGCTCCACTTTACAGAGCACTCAAATTACAATACAGCCCCCTGTAAGGATACACAATCTAGAATCCTTCTTTGTGCTCAAGTACTTTTTCCAGTTTAATTTTGCTTTGCCATGCCACAGTATTTCAATTTTATACTGTCCCCCCAGTGTCCAAAATTGATGGCAGTCCAGAAACCTGAGAAACCGGAAATACAGATCAGTACCGAGTTTCATCATTGCCCAAATCTATAAAGCTGTGGGGCACGAGGTTCTGAGCCCCTTTCTTTACATCTTGTGGCTTGTCCAAGTTGTGTTGTCCTTTGCGTGCCTCTGAGTAGTGAACGTGTTTTCCCAGACTACATTAACAAATGGCATTTGACTGCAGCCTTCTTCAGCATCTGACTGCAGCCTTGTCCAGCATTTCAGCCACGTTTCAATATTTTGGTGTTACATCAGTGTGTGAGATATTGTAATGCACTGATTAGCCGAACATGTAAACATGTTAAAATAACTGTTTAGTAGGTGATGAAAGGCACTGCACATTACAAATAAGATTTTACAATAAGCAGATCACCTGGGGTGCTGGAAGGGCTGGGTCCAAATGTGAGACCAGTACTACAAACTGAACAACTTGATGTAACTGCACAGCTGCATCCTGTGAATTTTGAAAAGTTGTAAAGAAAAACATATAGAGTAATAAGGAATTTTGGTGGAACTTCCACTGCAGAATTACCTATACAGTTTTAATTGGATGGCAGTAATTAATACAGGTACTGTGTATTAGTCAATAAGCTTAACAAAGTCTGTTAGCAAAATTTCTGCTTTTCTACCTACAGTATCTCAACAGTCTCCTCAGTCAGTTGCATCTCTGTACAGTACATTAAATTTGCTCCCAGGATGACTTTGTCCTTTTCCATAGAATCTGCCACTTTAACACATTATCCAGTGGCAAAGGGTATATAGGGGTATATTGTTTGAGATTTTTTCAAATGGACTCAGCACAAATATTTTTAGTGGAGTGAAATAAGAGTATTCTCAAAACTTGAGGAACAAGGCATGATTTTTTACTTGATGATATTTCTGAAAAACCAACATGGTATTTGCAGGGGTGGGGGAGAGATGCTGCTGGAAATGAAACATAATGAGTGCTGCAAGTTAAGGAAAAGAGAAAGCAGCTGTTGGTTTAAAGGTCTGTATGTTCAAAGGGGGATATTTTGAAAGCTAAAACACTGCTTGGTATGTTTGTTAGAATTTTAAAAACAAGTACAAACATGAATTTCCACAATTGAAGGGAGAGTGGTGGATTAATGATCTGAAAAAGAAAATGGAATTTCTGGAGCTGGGGGTGGGGAGTAACTCTGGAGTCTGGCTGGTTACAAGTCCATCCAAGATGTAAAATATAAAGAATGTAGTAGATAAAGCAGATAATGAAGGAAAAAAAACAAAGAACAAATGTGTTTGTTTTTTGCATTTCTAAGTAAAGGATGGTTTTGAGAAATAGTTTAATGTACCATGTGCTGTACGTTAGGCCTGCATGACTTTCTCTGGGAAAAAAGATGTAAAATAATTTTTTGTAACCTGAGCAAGACTGGCTGGTGACTGACCCAGAGGTGCCTTTTGATGCTAGCGTTTTTTAACATTTCAAGGCTTTTATGAACATTTCGGCTATTTGGTTGTTTCACTCCATGTTCATTACAGGGAGACTAAATGGTCGCCTTTGTAATGAATATAAGCTTGGGCAATATCACAGATTGAAATGCTTTATTTACATCTTTTTTTCCCCAGATGCCTGCAGAGGTTTAACAAGCATATATGTAAGCACCTTTCTATTTGAAAGCTAGATTTTTTTAATGCATTTGAGAGCAAATTATTGTACTTTTGAGTATCTGTTTGGTGTACCATGTGCTGCATGTAAGGCCCTGCATGAAATATAGAAACATAGAAAGTGACAGCAGACGGAGACTGCAAGGTCCATCGAGGCTGCCCAAGAAAGTAACCTGGGCCAACTCTGGCCACTGATTGGATTAGAGTTAGCTTTGATGCTGCTGTGATTTTGTTTTAGAATTTGGATGCTTTTTGGGAACATTTAGACTGTTTGGTTGTTTCACTCCATGTTCATTACAGGGAGACTAAAATAGCTGCCTTTGTAATCAACATAAATTTGGACGATCTCATAGGTTTAAATGCTTTATTTTTATCTATTTTTCCCAGATGCCTACAGAGATTTAACAAGTGCATATGTAAGCACCTTTCTATTTGAAAGTTAGATTTGTTTATGCATTTCAGAGCAAATTCTTGTGCTTTTGAGTAATTGTTTGTGTACCATGTGATGCACATAAGGTCCTGCATGGCTTTCTCTGGGGAAAAGAGATGTAAAATAAGGTTCGAACACATGAAGTCTTGCTGTATTCTGACTATTGCAGTTAGCCCCAGCACTCAAACTGCCCTGGAGAGAATAGGGTTAATTTTCTATGCTGAGCATAGAACATTGAGCTCGAGATCGGTTTAAACCTCTGTCTGCTGCACTTAGAAGCACAACCATCAGATTCTTTACTCCGCGTAACTGAACGGTCATTCCGGAGATTTCTCCCTTGCTCGCTGTTCGAAAGTCAGTTAAAGTCTTCGGTTTTACCGATTATTTTTTTGTAAGTTTCAATTCAGATCTCTGTCTGTGGTACAGTAAGTACTAGGTGGTGAACTAGTCATAGAAAACTTGTGGAAATTGTAAAACTGATTTTCGACTGGTTCTGCTGAACCGGCTGTTTAGTGAATTAAATATTCTGACTTTGTTTCTAAACTTAGAGTGTGGTTACCGGTCCTTATCAGTTTAAAAAAAAACACATTTTCTTGTAGTTTTTTCCAATACCCGTGACATGGTTAGAAACCGATAAGGGTGTCTTGCCTGGTTATTTGCCATAAAAAGGGTAAGTTTGTGGTTAGGATGGCTATGTCTGAGAAACCCAAAAGAAAAACCGGGCCCACTGGGTTTCAACACTGCAGTGTGTGTGGGGAGGTCTTTGCTAAGGCTGATCACACACCACATGTGTTTATTGTCAGGGGTTTGACCACCTCAATTCAGACTGCCAAATCTGTAAAAATTTCCCTAAGTCTACCATGGAAAAAAAATTAGCTAGGCTTAGGGATAAGGAGGCTGTGAAGTCCACTGACCCAGATGGCCAGCTCGGTTCAGTTCCGACCGAACCTGAGGGAGTGCCCTCTGACCAGGGCGATACTTCTTTGAGCAAGAGGAAAGCCAATCCTGAGGGATTGGTTCCTACAAAAAGACAAAGAAAAGAAGAAAAATTGGCCGGTTTGGATCCAGAGAACCATTTTCCGACCACTGAAGAGATTGCCAGAGTGATAAGGATTGTAGAATTGCTGCGCCCAGTTCCGTCTGGTAGGCGCTTGGTTTGGTCTGTTCATCTGGTTCAGGGTTATGCCTCTGAAGATTTTTATGAACCAGATTTGGAGGGGGATGAAGATTATGATGATGATGATGACAACAACGGTGGGAAAGGTCAGAATGAGCACATTGAACCGGACATCTCCCCAGACAGGCCTTCTGGTGTTTCATCTCTAGGCTTTCTGAGTCCCCTTCCCACTACATGTTTTACAGAAAAGTGGCAGAAACCCTCCAGCTCCCTGTGGAGGAAGATGTGGAGGAACAAGTGGAACCTGATTATGTGGAGATGGTGGACATCCCAGAGTCCAAGAGACTGTCTATTTCTCTTCGTAAGTCTTTTAGGAAACAGACACAAAAGATTTAAAAAACTCCAAATTCTGTACCTCCTGTCGACAGAATGATGGACAAAAGGTACACCTTATCAGGTTCAGGTACAGAGTACTTGTATCAAAAATGCAGCCATGTTGGGGTTGTGCAGGCTGCAGCCTCTGATAAGGCTAATATACCCTTGGCTTCACACCATCCAGATAAAGACTCTAGGAAGGTGGATGCCATGGCAAAGAAACAGTACATGGCATCTACCTTGGGACTCAGGCAGGCTAATTATATGGCCTATGCAGCCAGGTACCAGAAGTCCAGGTGGGACACTGTACAAGCACTGGATAAGCAGGCCTCCCCTCAGCTAGCCTTGGAGCTGGAGGGGGAGGCTGCTGATGGGATTGAGGCATCTAAGGTACAGTTCCATTCTGCTGTGGACTCCAATGATGTGTCATCTAGAGTCATGATTACATCTGTGGCTCTTCGGAGAATGGCTTGGCTCAGATGTACTAGTCTCTCACAGGACACCCAGGCTAAGGCCATGGATTTCCCTGTGATGGGTAATTCTCTGTTTGGGGAGCAAACAGAGAACTACATGAAAACAATGGATGTGTATAGGACCACCTGTAGGAGTGCACAGGCCAAGGAAAGGCAGGCAACTCCTCAAAGGCAGCAAGCTAGGGTCAGGGGCAGGCCCTTTCATAGGCCTTTCTACCAAGCATAGGTCTCTTCTCCTTTTCCTCAGAGGGGGTTCTTCAGAGGGAGAGGCAGAAGGGGGGATGAGCAAGGCTGCATCCACCCCTCAACCTAGGGCTCCTGCAAAGCAGACACCCTGATGTGTCAGCCCAGGTCGACTCCCATTCCTGTGGAGGCAGGGCTGGCTTACCATCCAGGACTGGATGTCTGTTACCTCAAACAAGTGGGTCCTGGAGGTGGTAAGCCTGGGGCTGGTTCTCAGCTTCAAGAAATTTCCAAAGCTGAGGTCCAGATCTTTTCTACCTGAAAGCATCGACGAAACCATTGCCTTAGAGGCAGAGGTTTCATCTCTACTGGCTCTAAAGGCTGTAGAGAGAGTTCCTACATTGCACAGGGGCAAAGGTCTGTACTTCAGGTAATTCCTTACCCCAAAAAAGACAGGGGAGTGGTGACCCATCCTAGACTTAAGATACCCGAACAAACATTTTTAAAACCAAAATTCAAAATGGTGACTCTGGAATAATCCTTCCCTCTCTAAGGCCAGGGGACTGGCTAGCCTTCCTGGACTTAAAAGATGCATACTTTCACATTCCCATCAGGTGCTCCCACAGAAAGTACCTCAGGTTCGAATTGCCTTCAGGTCATTATCAGTTCAAAGCTATGCCCTTCGGCCTGACATCAGCTCCAAGGGTATTCACAAAATGCCTAGCAGTAGTAGTGGCCTTTTTAAGAAGGAAGAATATTTCCATATTTCCATACCTAGATGACTGGCTCATTGTGGGTCAGTCCCCAGACCAAGTCAAGTCAGACCTGCTGTTGACTCAGCAAGTGCTCACTTTCCTAGGATTCCTTCTCAATCTTCCCAAGTCAGTTTTCATGCCTGTACAGCTCCTCACCTTCATAGGTGCAGATTTGGATACAGTCAAAGCAAGAGCTTTTCTTCCCCTGGAAAGGGCAAGGGCTATTTTAGAGCTGGCTTCTTCATTCCACCTTCTGATCTCTCGGCCAGCAAGGCACTTCCTTCAGCTTCTGGGCCACATGGCAGCTTCTGCAGCAGTGGTCCAAGGGGCCAGATTTCAGATGAAGGACATTCAGTTTCACCTGAGGGCCTTTTGGTCTCAGAAGAAAGATTCTCTAACCAAACTAGTTCCAGTGACTCAGACTCTGATCCAGGCTCTCCAATGGTGGCAGGATCAGGGCAACCTCAGACAAGGCATCCCATTCATCACTCAGTCTTACTCTGTGGTTTTAACCATGGATGCTTCTCTTTTGGGGTGGGGAGCCCATCTGGGGGCTCTCACAGCCCAGGGACTGTGGTCCCCTAAGGAATCCCTTCTTTATATCAATCTCTTGGAACTCAGGGTGGTCTTTCTGGCCTTGCAAGCTTTCTCTCAGTCAGTGCAGAACAAGGTGGTTCAGGTCAGGACAGACAACACCACCACCATGTGGTACATCAAGCAGGGAGGCACTCGGTCCATGGCCTTGTGCATAGAAGCCATGAAGTTGTGGTCCCTAGCTTATTCTCTGCAGACCTCTCTGATAGCAGTCCACTTTCCAGGGAAGGACAATGTGCTAGCAGATGCATTGAGCAGGATCTCTCAGGGCCATCATGAATGATTCCTGGACCCCCCAGTGTTGAAAGTGATTTTTTCAAGGTGGGACACTCCAGAGATATATCTCTTTGCAGACCCAGACATTCAACAACTTCCTATGTTTTGTTGCAGACCTCCAGTCTTGGGCTCAGTCCCTCTGGATGCTCTGATCTTGAACTGGGAGGGAAATTTCTATATGCCTTCCTCCTTTTCCTCTACTGTTCAGGTTCTGGTCAAGATAAGCTCACAACCCTGCAAAGTGGTTCTGATTGCTCCAGACTGGGCCATTCAGCCTTGGTAGCCCTGTTGCTGTCCCTAGCAGTCCATCTTCCCTTGTCTCTTCCCAGGAATTACAATCTGTTAACCTCCTCTGAGGGGAGGATTTAGTGCCCCAATTTTCTGTCTCTCAATCTCAAGGCATGGCTCTTGAAGAGTTAGACTATGCAGATTAGCATCTGTCCCAAGGGGTTCTGGATATTCTCAAAGCCTCTCAAAAGTCTGCCACCAGAAAAACTTATAATTCCAAATGGAAAAGATTCAGCATTTGGTGTTCTAAGAAGCATATATCCCCAGACACTGCCGAATTGTCTGCAGTTCTGGATTATATGGTTCATCTTAATGGCCTAGGCCTCAGACCAGCTACTCAAAGTATATTTGTAGCTGTATCTGCTTTTCTGTCAGTGAGAAAGCCTTCCTCACTGTCATCTCACCCTGTATTCTGTAATTTTTTCAAGGGATTGCTTCATACCAATTCCCCCCTTTAGGGATCCTACCCCTACTTGGGATTTTAATGTTTGCATTGCTCAGCTTATGCAGTCACCTTTTGAGCCTTTGTCTTCAGCAGAGCTTAAGTAATTAACTTGGAAAACTGTGTTCCTAGTAGTTATTACCTCTGCCAGGCATATCAGTGAATTGCAAGCTCTGTCAGTGGAGCCTAATTTTATCTCATTCCATAGAGATAAGAACTAACAGGTGGTTTTTACCTAAAGTGGTTTCAGAGTTTCATCTGAACCAATCTATGTCTCTGCCTGTATTATTCATTGATCATACTTCTTCAGGAGAAAGAAGTTTATGCAGTTTGGATGTTATAAGAGCCCTTAGTTACTACATTGAGAGTACTAAGGCTCACAGGTTTGACTCCCTCCAGTTGTTTCTCACTTATGGGGAAGTGGGAAAGGGCAAACTTGCCACTAACAGAATTATTGCCAGGTCGATTGTCTCTTGTAATCAATTCTGCTATGAGAAGCTAGGCAAAATACCTCCCTCAGGTCTGAGGGCTCATTCGACTAGAGATACAGCTGCTTCCTGGCTGTAGCCAGGGATATTCCTTTGCTAGAGAGATGTAAAGCAGCCACCTGGAAAACAGTCCAAACATTTACCAAACATTACTCCATGGACATCCAGTCTAGGAGTGATGCTTGGTTTGGTACAGCAGTACTGCAGAGCCTATTCCCAAGGTAGGTTCGATTCCCCCCTCCATGGAGGTACTGCTTGGTAGTCTGCAATAGTCAGAATACAGCAAGACTTCATGTGGTTTGAAGAAAACATTACTCACCTTAGTAACTATGTTTCTTCTAATGGAGTCTTGCTGTATTTTTACCTCCCTCCCTGCCTCCTCTCTCAGAACCTGTTTTTGGGAAGTGGGCTGGCAGGTGCAGTGTTGCACCCTAGGGTGATGGTACCCCTCCTTTAGAGGGGGAGTGGATTATATTATTAATTTAACAGTCTTAAGTTGCTCACTACCTAGTTTTTGATTTTGGATTGCTTGACTTGAGGCTTTTGGGGATCCAAAATATTTGGTTGCCATTTGGCTAGTAAAAATTTTACAATTTCCACATAGTAGTTAGTCAGTATTAGTTCATAAGAATCTGACAGTTGTACTTCTAAGTGCAGCAGACAAAGGTTTGAACTGAGCTCGAGCTCAACATTCTATGCTCTGCATAGAAAATTAACCCTCATCTCTCCGGGGCAGTTTGAGTGCTGGGGATTACTGCAATAGTCAGAATACAGCAAGAATCCATTAGAAGAAACATAATTACAAAGGTGAGTAATTTTTTCTTTTGTAACCTGGGCCAGCTCTGGCCTGTGACTGGCCGAGAGTTGTCTTCGATGCTAGTTTGTTCTTAGCATTTTGTGGCTTCTTTGGAACATTTAGTCTGTTTGGTTGTTTCACTCCATGTTCATTACAGGGAGACTAAAATATCTGCTTCCTTTGTAATGAAACATAGAAATATAGAAACATAGAACTTGACAGCAGATAAGGACCACCTGGCCCACGTAGTCTGCCGATGTTCCCTACCTACTGTCACACCATAGACCCTACTTGATCTCCAGCTTTATCCTACCTTTCCTTTCTTCTAAGGATCCCTTATTCTTATCCCATGCTTTCTTAAATCCTATTACAGTTTCTGCTTCCACCACCTCCTCAGAGAGGTTGTTCCAGGCATCCACCACCCTTTCTGTGAAGAAGTGTTTTCTTACATTTCCCCTTGATTCTACCCCCTCTAGCTTCATCACATAACCCCTTAATCTCATGCATCCTTTCCTATGAAAATGTCTTCCCTCTTGAATCTTATTTATATTCTTGAGGTATTTGAAAGTCTCTATCATATCACCCATCTCCCTCCTTTCCTCCAGTCTGTACATATTGTGGCCCTTCGGTCTCACCTCATGGAGCTTTTGATGCAGATCCTGCATCATTTTAGTTGACTTTCTCTGGACTGCCTCAGCTCTGTTTATGTCTTTTCAGAGATGAGGACTCCAGAACTGGACTCAGTATTCTAGGTGGAGTCTCACCAGAGATTGATACAGAGGTGTCACCACCTCTCTCTTTCTGCTTGGGATCCCCTTCCTATGCACACTAGCATCCCACTGGCTCTCCCCATTGTCTTGTCACACTGTTTGGTTACTTTAGGTCATCAGATATTCATAAGATTCATAAGATAGATTTCAGGATCATATAGCATTAGCCTTATTGAGACCCAGACCGTTATAGTGCTATTTGATATTTACTTAGTGAACAATAATTACAGTATCTAGTGCTTGCTGAAACTGATTCTTTGAATTGCAAAACACCACACTTTCTGGTAGTTCATTCCATTGCATAACCACTCTCTGTAAAAACCAGTTTCCCCTCAAATTTCTATTAGAGTTATCACCCTTGATCTGATATTTGTGACTTCTGTTGGTCCTTAAGTAAGGCCTTTTTTCTAAGCCCACACATTCCCAAAGATCGGCCTCTCTAAAGCTCTGTAGACTATACACATATCACCTCTGCATCTTCTATATTGTAGATAGGACATGCCCATTTCTCCTAATCTCTTCTCATATGACATGTCCCCCAAACCGTGCTCCATTCTTGTTGCACATCTCTGAACTCCCTCAAGTTTCCTTTCATCCCATTTCAAATGAGACATCCAGAAGCTCCAATACTCCAGGTGTGGCCACACCAGTGAGACATAAAGTGAAACTATTATCTCCCTATCCCTGCTCTTTATGTTTCTTGCAATTTAAGTCAGAATGCTGTAGCCCTTTTTGGTTACCTGGGTACAATGTTCAGAGAAGGTCATATTAAAAATATTTGTACTCCCAAGTCCTCTCTGAGTCTGTAGTTTGGAGTTGACAGTTGTTTAAGGTATATTTGAATCTGCTGTTTTTCCTACATAGGTCCATGTTCTTACATGTATTCATATTAAATTTCAATTTTTAGATTCGGCCATTTTCACTATTGAATTTATACAATCCTGAAAGGAGTATGCATCCTGTTTATTTGAGACTAGAGCTCTCAACTTGTTATCATCAGCAAATTTTGATATCCAGGTGCTGGAGGTGCCAACAATTGCAGCTATAACTACATTAAACAGTGTGGGTCCCAACACAGAACCCTGGGGACCCCACTGGTACTGATACCCAAGGTGACATGTGACCCTAATGCATACTCTTTGCTTCCTCTGTACAAACCAAGCTATTATCCAATTGACTATATAGTCATCTAGGCCTATTTTCTTTATAGTTTGTATCAGTTCTTGATGAGTGACGCTGTCAAATGATTTTTCAAAATTGATATGCAAAATATCCATTGGGATGTTATTGCCTAGGGCTTTGCTAACTGGATCATAAAAGTTTATGAGACTGGTAAGTCATTATCTGCCCCTTTCAAATCCATGTTGCTGTATGTCAGCATTGCCAGAGTCTACCACATGTTATTCAATAATTTCTTTAATAAAGGGCTCAAGGACCTTTCCCTGGATTTAATAACACCCAGGTTTCTTTCCTGTGTGGTGGTTGCCAATACCACTCCCCCCATTTTGTACTCAGATCCTTGGTTTCTACACCCCAAGTGCATGATTTTGGGGTTTTTTTGCATTGAAACTTAGTTACAACCTTCTAGACTACTCCTCAAGCTTGCCTAGATCTCTATTCATTTTGTCTATCCCCCTGAGTGTCCACTCTGTTGCAGATTTTTACGTCATATGCAAAAAGACATACCTTCCCTGCTAGTCCCTCTGCAATGTCGTTTATAAAGATATTAAAGAGGACTGGTCAAGGCACTGATCTTGAGCACCCTACTAGTCACCCTCCCTTCCTTGGAGTGAACTCCATTTACCCGGCCCTCTGGCCTATCCTCCAACCAATTTCTTACCCAGTTTACCACTTTTAGTCCCACTCCTAGGCTCCTCAGCTTGTTTATGAGTCTTCTATGTGGAACAGTGTCAAAGGTCTTACTGAAATCTAGGTAGACGACATCCACCGCTCCACTCTGATCTGCTTCCCTGGTTACCCAGTCAAAGACATCTGTAACATTAGTTGACATAACCTCTTGCTAGTGAATCCTGCTGCCTTGGATCTTTTAAGCCACTGGATTCGAGATATTCCACAGTCCTTTCTTTCAGTTGTGAATATGAATAGTAATGAACATAAGCTTGGGCAATCTCACAGATTGAAATGCTTTATGTACATCTTTTTTCCCCAGATGCCTCCAGAGGTTTAATAAGCGCATATGTAGGTACCTTTCTATTTGAAAGTTAGATTTTTTTAATGCATTTTGGAGCAAACTCTGGTGCTTTTGAGTAATTGTTTGGTGTACCATGTGCTGCACATAAGACCCTACACGAATTTCTCTGGGGAAAAGAGATGTAAAATAATTGTAACCTCCCCCCACCGGCCCCTCCTTGTTTAACTAGCAGAGCTGCTTCTCTCATCACATGGCACCAAAGAGAGGGACAGGGGTTGTCACTACAGTTTACCGTACATCTACATCTGAGCCTGCCATACAGAGACAGGCAAACCAAGTGTGGCAACTACCTGGCTCACACCTGGTGGGACCATTTAGCATGGCCATCAACCTAGGTCTCTGGGAGAAAACGTTTGATCACAATTATGCTAGGTTGGCACTTCCGGACAGGGCACCTAGGTAAATCCAGATGCAGCAGAAGCAATAACAGTACTGTCCAAACCAGGTTGGGATTCTAGAGTGTGGCTTTTATTCACGTAACAAAGTAGGAATAATCACAAAGTGAAGATAGACCCCCACAGGACTACACATACTGGTAATGCAGATTACTGAGGTACAGAAATTCCTGAATTCCCATTTAGCATAGGCTTAAAGAACACACACACACACACACACACACACACACACACACACACACACACAGTGAACTCTCTGGTTTTGAATTGCACAGCGAACTCTCTGGTTCTGAACTACACATCAAACTCTCTGGTTCTGAAATGGAGATTGGCACAAATGGCCAGAACTGGTACCTTTCCTATTGACTACACACACACGGCCATTACTAGGACACTTTCCCATATTTCTTAAGGAATACAAGTGGCACCACGGCCACCAAAGAGCACATCTAAGCTCACAGAAAATCCAACCCACATCTGGGTAACTATTTCCATCTTGCACTGGCCAAATGCACTGAATGAAAACTGAACTGGTGCCCAAACTGAACCCGGAGAAGTAAACTGGTTACTCCAGATGGGGGGGTCTCCCACCTTTTGCTTCCAAGTTTATTCTCAGCCATTCATCTGGTTAATAACACCCTCACAGAAAACTTGTAGATGCCATCTTGAAATGTCTTTCACACTTAACATACTACATGACTAAAAGTTCTGTACTTGGACAGTCTTTCTCTCTAGACTCCGTAATAGGCAGACACTTTCAAAAACAGAAACAGTCTAGGTGACAGGGTCCCTTTGTCAGAGAAAATTTACCAAGGAATGCAGGTGCCCCTCCTAGGCTGAACACAAAAGTACTCACAGATTCTGAAGCTGTCACAGGCAGCTTCACTAGGCAGACTGGGTGAGGGGATTGCCTCTGAACCCTGAAGATCACTCCCATCCCTCCTGGGATGGGGCAAAGGAAACCCCATTTGGAACGGTTTTCAACACTTTAATCTCTGTCTTCTATGTTCTTCTTCTAGGGTGAGAACAAACTACCCAAAACACAGTGGTAGCTCTGTGTCAGAGCTAAAACTGGGAGCTGCTGCAGGCTGGAGTCCTCCTGAACTCCACCCTACAGACTCACTCCACATTCTAAGGCTCTCTCCTTACAGCTAACTCGAGTGTGGCTTATGCTGCTGCAACAGTTCCATGATTCATCATCCTCCAGCTCAGTACAGACTGAAACCAGAGAATGACAGAGTGAAATCCATTTACCTGGCATTTCACAAGCTGCCTATCCCTGCCTGCCACTGTTTCTAACTGGGATTCTTAGTAACCCCTGGGAACAATGGGGTTACATAATGGTTTGTAACCTGGGCTGGCTCTGGCCTCTGACTGATTCAGAATTATCTTTGATGCTAGTGTGTTTTAGCATTTTATGGCTTTTTTGGAATATTCAGGCTGTGTGGTTGTATCACTCCATGTTCATTACAGGGAGACTAAAATATCTGCTTCCTTTGTAATGAAACATAAAATTGGACAGTCAGACAAATTTAAATACTTTATTTGCTTCTCTTTTCCCCAGATGCCTGCATAGGTTAATAAGCACATATGTAAGCACCTTTCTATTTGAAAGTTTGATTTTTTAATGCATCTTGGGGCAAATTCTGGTGCTTTTGAGTAATTGTTTTGTTTATCATGTGCTGCATTTAAGATCTTGCATGGCTTTCTCTGGGGGAAGAGATGTAAAATAATGTTTTGTAACATGGGCCAACTCTAACCAATGACTGGTCCAGAGTTGGCTGCTATTTTTTTTTTTGTTTGTTTTTAGCATTTTGAGGCTTTTTGAACATTTAGACTATTTTGTGGTTTCACTCCATCTTCATTACAGGGAGACTAAATGGCTACTTCTTTTGTAATGAACATAAGGTTGGGCAATCTCACAGATTGAAATGCTTTATTTACACCTCTTTTCCCCACATGCCTGCAGAGGTTTAACAAACTCATACAGTATGTAAGCACCTTTCCATTTGAAAATTAGATTTTTAATGCATTTAGGAGCAAATTCTTGTACTTTTGAGTAATTGTTTGGTGAACAATGTGCTGTAAAGTCCCTGTATGACTTTCTCTTGGGAAAAAGATGTAAAATATGTTTTGTAACCTGGCCAACTCTAGCTAGTGACTGGCCCAGAGCTGCCTTTGATGCTAGTCATCTTTTAGCATTTTGTGGCTTTTTAGAACATTTGGAATGTTTAGTATTTTCAGTCAAAATTTATTACAAGGAGACTGAAATGGCTGGCTGCTTCTTTTGCAATGAACATAAGCTTGGGCAATCTGACAGCTTTAAATGCATTTTTTACATCGCTTTTCCCCAGATGCCTGCAGAGGTTTAACAAGTCTATATGAAAGTGCCTATCTGTTTGAATGTTTGATATTTGTAATGCATTTTGAAGCACAATCTAGCGCTTTTGAGTAATTGTTTATTGTACCATTGGCTGCATGTAAGGCCCTGCATGGCTTTTTCTTGGGAAAAGAAATTACAAAATAATTTTTTGTAACCTGGACTGAGACTGTCTTTGTATGTGAGCATGAAAAATAGTTTTTTTTTGATTAATAGAACTGCTTGTCTTGTACCATGTTGTACTATAGGTAGTGTATGTCACATGGACGTGCTGGATCAAGGCACTTTTTTCCCTTTGTCATCCAAATTTTATGCTAGTAAGATTGCATCTAGAGTACTGTGTACAGTTTGGAAGCCCACATCTGAAAGAAGGAAGCACCACATGGAATCTGTACTGAAGCAGGAAAAGTGTTTACATGTTTAAATACATGAAGAGTATTATAATGGAAAAATGACATTTTTTTACAGTAGTAGTCTAGATCAAGCCAGGTGATTGGCAAACTAGATGGACCCTGTGTCTTGTTCTTTCCATTACTTTTTTTCGTCTAGTGCTCCCTTGATTATATCAACATATTTGGCATGTGGGTGAATTTTGTTTCCAAAATAACTACAACCTTTAAAGCTGTCTTCTGGATTTTGTGTTTGTGAAATTTTAGATGGAATTCCTGAGAAACAACCTGAGAGAGCATCAACTGCAGTGGGATGTTGTTGCTTCTAAATTTTTCTGTGATGGGGGTCAGACTACTTGCCTGGGTTCAGTGAGTATGCCTGTTGGTGGAAGGTTAGGACCAAGAACCCCAAAACATTGTATTAGAGAGTACCCTGCAGGAATGAAAACCAAACCTAAAAAATACAAATCACAGCATCAGAAAGAAACGGAGAAGGTGAGACAGTATAAAATGTCAATGCCCTAAGAAAAAAAGGTACAGTACAAAGGAAATATGAGGCACTGGATGCAAATGTATAAAGAAATGAAAAGGCATGTGAAGTGGCTGATGGTACGGAAAGGAAGAAACAGACAAGAGGGAACAGAGAAGAGAGTATTATGGGGCAATAGAAAGAAACAGAGAGCAAAATGACAGCAAAATAGAAGGTGGGTGAATGAACACAGATGTTTCTTTGTATGCTGAGAAGAAGAAAGGTGGCAGACTGCAAACTATC
Organism: Neoceratodus forsteri; assembly: GCA_016271365.2. Lineage (NCBI taxonomy): Eukaryota > Metazoa > Chordata > Ceratodontiformes > Ceratodontidae > Neoceratodus > Neoceratodus forsteri. Next base: position 667,502,416 of record CM028135.1, on the reverse strand, counting down.
ACTACTAAATCAAATGCACACGACGTGGATGCAGCTAAAATGCAGTATACCAGCATGGTCTCAGATGTTCCACCTTTGGCTAGCCCACAAGTAGGCAATCCACAGACAAGACACCACAGATGCCATTCAGTAGTGATGTTGACACATGAAAAGCCATCATGTGACCATTTAAAGCTATGCCAGAAGGTCCCAAGAAATTGGCAGGTGTTTTCTCAGCAATTCTACTAAAGCCCACACCCAGAAAGTGCAAAGCTATTGAGAAGAAATCCATGTTAACACCATCAAAAAGGAAAATGTTGGATTTTCTGGAGGAATCACATTTGAAAGCAACACTGGAGGCAATTAAACACATGTGACAAAAAGATGGTCTTCGAATCCATCGATTGCTGCTCAGGTCACTCTTGGTTAAGATAAAAAATCAGAAAATTAGACTTGCAAAAAGAACTTGGATTCAGCTGGAAATACCTGTGTGATTACTCAGTATATGATGACGATTACATCGAGAGGCATAAGAAGTGAAAAGGTACCTTGCCAGAATCCACAATTAAGAAGGTCCAGGACTTTTACCAACGTGTGGATATATCTTGAGAACTGCCAATTTTGAAAATTGCAGGTACAAATGTCATGCTGCTGAAGAAGGCCTCGGAATCTTTAGTCCAAACTACTTATAAACAATTCAAGGAAGAAAACCTTGATTTGCTATAAGTTACAGTAAATTTGTTAAACTTCACTTTGGAAATGTCTGGTCATTTACACACATAAGCTTAAGCAGTGCTTATGTGAGTACTGATTGAACTTTGAAATTAAACTGAACAGTATTGCAGTGAAATGTGCATAGTTTAAAATACATGATAGTGCCATAAAGCACAACTAGAGGCCTCAGCTCTTACACTGTACACCAGAGTTGAGGAATATCATAATAAAAGTTGCATTGACAGAGAATGTTTGCAATGTGGCACCAAAGGTATAGAGTCCAAACTGATGTGATGTTTAAAAGAACATGTGAATTCTCTAGTCACCTGGAGAAGATGGCAAAATGAGGATGTCACCATGAGAAAGAAGGGGAAGGTGACACAGTCAAAGCAAATTCAAATGAGAAACATGGGTGGAGTCATTGGAGATCGAATAGATGAATTTCATGAAGAGCTGGAGCCATACAGTATGCTAAGCACTTAGCAAATGTAAAGTGGCAGTCACAATAATTTGATGGTCTGAGACAAAATGTACCTCATGACTAGGTTGTGTTCTATCTGGACTTTGGAGAAAACTATAATTGTCACTACCAAGCCAAAGCTCAGAGTGTACACTGGGCGATAATGAAGCAACCCAGTAGTGGCCTATTACAGGTGCCCTAAACCAAATTGTGGCATTAACATACATAGCTCACTTATTTTGTTAGTGATGATCAAAGCATGGCTTCCATGCTGTTCACCACTTTGCAGGTTTGGAGACCAAATATCTGAAGGATCAGGGGGTTATCATGGTAAGGCAAATTAATTTTTCTGATGGGGTGCCAACACAATAAAAAAAATGGCAGATTTGCTGATGCATCATTTGATGTGGTTGATTGCGGTGTTTCCATTGAAAAATACTGCTTTGGAAATCGATAAAGCAAAGGCCCCTATATTGAAGAAGTGTGGGTCTGTAAGAAGAGTGCCTTAGCAGCTTAAAAATCTTGAAATGCCATCATAAACAGTGCCTACGAATTATACAGATATGGCCAAAAATACCTAACATGTCCCATAAATGAGGAGGATCATGTACACATGAAACACAATTTATTTTTCATCAAGGAAGATGACATAAACAGGAGAAGACTAAATAGAACTAATGTTAAAACATTACCAAACACACAATTAACTCACTATGTGAAAGGAATACATCCCTACATTATATCAGTAAAGGGCAAGCTGCTTCTGAAAGCCATATGTAACAAATAAATGGCAGGGTCTTAATGTATTGTTCACAGGAGACTGGAAAAATGTTCTTTGAAATTTGGGTCAGAGGTGACTCCACAACCATTGACATGGTCTCTAACACCACCAACAACAGCACTACAGTCAAGGTCCCAATCACCAACACCACAGTCTTCATCTCCACCACAGTAAAAGTCGCCATCTCCACCACCACTAGCATCACCACAGGAAGGTCTCCATCTCCACCACCACCACCACCATCAGCACAGGCAAAGTCTCCATCTCCATCTCCACCACCACCAACAGCATCACCACAGGCAAGGTCTCCATCTCCACCACCACCACCACCATCAGCACAGGCAAAGTCTCCATCTCCATCTCCACCACCACTAGCATCACCACAGGCAAGGTCTCCATCTCCACCACCACCACCACCACCATCAGCACAGGCAAAGTCTCCATCTCCATCTCCACCACCACCAACAGCATCACCACAGGCAAGGTATCCATCTCCCCTATGACCACCAGTATCACCACAGGCAAGGTCTCCAAGTCCCTCCTCTGCACCATTAAAGGATACTTCACCTTCAGCGTAAGTAACTGTGGAATCTACATTCTGTTTCAGCCACCTACTGACCTCATCACCTTATCCATACAGAAATGTGTGCCTCATGATTTCTCATTTTGGAATTTGACAACCCCTATGAGTTTAAGTCTAATTTTCTCTGGTTGGGGACAAGGCACAAATGGATAACTACAGACCTATCAGTCTTACTTCTGTATGAAAACAAATGGAGACATTAATCCAAGAGAACCTACCTGAGGAGTAACTGTATCTAGGATACTAAACTACATGGCGATGGCAAGGAGGTATTGTCAAATGAGCAGGCTATATAGCGAATAGGCCTTTTTCTTCTGTTCCTAGTGTACAAGGCAGTACACAATGCAAAAGTAATATCCTGATTTCTTTTATGGACCTGTGTTAAAATTCTCCTGGACCATCAAGGCTTCCAGAGTTAATGCACGTATGCTAGTGTGTGTGTTACTGCATAGACACAATGAGACTACAGCTCCATCTCATGCTGAACCACTTGAACATATTACCTGCAGCTACACAGGTGAAAGTTGCTTGGTGGAGTAGGCTAGAGACCATTTTGTCACCTAATGTAGTCTTATCATTTCCTGTATTCTAGTTGTTCATGATACTTTTATGCACAGCAATCATGATTCTGTGGCAAGGAGGTCTTGTCAGATGGTCATTCTTTGCTGCCAACTTCTATTTTTCTGTCTTTCTGGCATACAAGGCAGCACATGATGTTAAAGTCATACCCTGATTTCTTGGATGGACCTATGTTTCAATCTTCCTTGGATCATCAAGGCTTCCAGTGTTCATGCATGCATGTAAGTGTGTTACCTCATGTACACAATGCAACTACAGCCTCTCTCTCATGTTGACTGACCTGGACACATTACCTACAGCTACACATGTGGCAGCTACTTAGTGGAGTAGGCTAGAAATAATTGTTGTGACCTAACATAGTCTTGTAATTTCATGTATTCTAGTTGTCCATGAGATATTAATGCAAAGCAGTCATGGATCTGTGGCAAGGAGGTCTTGTCAGATGGTCTTTCTGTGCTGCCAACTTCTATTGTTCTATGTTTCTGTTGTGCAAGGCAGCACATGATGCTAAAGCAATAATGTGACTTATTGGAGGAGCTGGGTGTTTTAACCCTAGGACCAGTGCTCATGCATGCATGAAGGTGTGTGTGTGTGTGTGTCACTGCATGTACACAGTGAGAATAAAATCTCCTCATGCCAACTAGCTGAACATATCACCAGTAGCCACTACTGTGGCATTTACTCTGAGTTGTTTAGAGGCCATTTCATTGTCCTAATGCAGAGTGTTGCCACTGGATGAATTCCAATTCTGAGTTTACTACACAGCAATACACTAGTCTCTGACTTGTGTTAACCCCCCCCAACATATTTTAGGTGTCATGCCACCTGTATCAGAATGCTGAAGTGGATGATTTATTTATTTTATATTTTGCAGTGCCCTTCAGAGAGGTGACTTTGTGGCTGTCCTGTTCCAGACTGAGATAAAAAATATGGCCTACATATACCTAGCAGAGGTGGTTTCATCCATGGATGGGGAAGTAACAGTAAAATATGTTGTCAGGAACAGAAACTTTATTTACCAGTGTCCAGATGAAGACATGGCCGAATACTCCACCCAACCAAAGAAGGACATTGTTTGGAAATTTACTGCATCTGTGCAGACAGCATACGATAAAGAGCTGCACTTTCATCCAGAAGAATTTGATAAAATATGAAATGCCTTTGCAGACCTTCAAGTACTTTTTAAATGAGCGTCTCAAGGCCCTTAGCTATGCCTTGTGCCTCAAACCTACCAGTCATTTTATCACTACAATATTGCTGATGGATATGGGTTATTCATTTGCTGCATTGGATTCCCTCACACTTTTTCTGGGAATGAGACAAGTTGGTATGAGGATGACTGACACATACCAGGCAAGATTAAATGAATTGTAAAGTGTAATTAAGTGTATATAGTTCTTTGTAAGTAACTTTATTGTATTTGTCAACATGACATTGTTTTATTAACAAGCAGTAGTTAGTTGTAGTTTGTATGGTTAGATAGTTTCACTGTGGTATTGTGGTGTCCCTGTAATATGCGTTAATGTTTGACAAAATCTGTTAAAAAATAAAATTTCCTTTTTAGGGCTGCAGTGGGCAGAGCCCTGTAGTTCTTTTGCTTTCAGAAAAAGGTTTCTGCATTCTTTGCATTCTTCCCAACTGAACAACCTGTTAGACATGCACAACAGTCACCTACATGACTGTGGACCAGTCATCCAGCACTATTTACCACTGCAGCCCTAAAAGTCCTGATGACGACACTGGGGTTGGGCACCCCATAGTCAGTCTTATGCTTCTGGGAGGGTGGGTACTGAGAGGAGAGTTTGGGTGGGGAACATCTGTAATTTAAAAGAAGAAACAAACGGTGGTCACATAAAAATAGCACACTCTGCCGTGTCCAAGATGGCAACCGCGAATCTATCATGCATATGCGACTAGTAATGCATGAGCAGTAGAATGGTGGCTATTTTGGACACAAAAGAGTGCACCATGTTCTGCCATGACCACCATTTGTTTCTCCTTTTAAATTACAGATATTCCCCACCTGAATCTCATTCTCAGTGCCCACCACCTCCCAGAAACATAAGAGCGACACTAGGGGTTTCCAGTCCCCAGTGTCAGAATCTGACCCCACCCCCCAAGAAACATAATAGTGACACTGAGGTGCCCAATCCCCAGCATCATGATCTGGAATCCTGGGTCCTCTTTTGTGGGGTTAGGGACACCCAGTGTCACGATTTCCCCACAAAGAAACATAATAGTGACACAGGGATGCAATAGTTTATGAATTTATTAAGTTAGTTTTGTACCCAGTAAAGTACACTAGCTAAGGAAGTGCTTATTTTCAGGAATGACCTGGGATTAAAAGAGCAAACCACAGGTAAATAATATAATAACAAATAATGTAGCAGAATCAATAGAAATCTAACACATTACAGCTTTACAAGCCAGTAAATCACAGCTGGACATAATAGCTCAGTGGCAAGTACAGATGGAGTTGTCAATGTTTTTAATATAACCACATGATTCACATGGTACAGCCAAATGCAGTAGTGCAGCATGAGGAGAGGAGTAAGAATGGTACCACCAGGCCAGTATGGCCACATGAATACCCCATCCCCAACTGACAAACCATCACCTCTCCCACCCAATAAGAGGTTAAAGATGTGGTGGAGTGAAACTTCTCCGTGAAGTCTCATGACAGTAACAAATTTTCCATGCTTCGCAAGCTTTCCAGGTCTGGTAAACTTTGACTTTGCCCAGATTGTGAAGTTTGCCTAGAAGTGTGGAATTTTATCATAAAGTATAGAATTTATGCACTTCACAGTAAAACATTTGCACTTTACGATCCGCAAATTTCACAAATCTTGCTAATTGCACTGTGACATGCATGAAATTCATGAATTAGTGCGCTTGAGAAAAGTTTGCTGACTTCACCATCTCTGTAAGAGACATTAAGGTTTCACAAGACAGTTTTTCACTCACTAAGTGGTAGACTCTAGCAACAAATAAAAATCGGATTTCTATGCCTTGCCCCTATCCTACATCACCAGCATCAGTAAACCATGTTTATTGGACAAATCTTTTAGGAATTCCACTTGAACCTTTTCCAGTCTGCTAAAGTTACTCACTACAGTGCTATACAGTATGTGCACTGCACTATCCTCTCCTCTACAGCAGTATTCAGTTTCACTGGTCTTCCTACCAAAAACTAAAATTAAATGTTGTGAATAAGGTTGCTCAGAACTGGACAATTCTGATTTTTTTTTATAATTTAGGATTTTAGGAACTTCCAAATTACAATACGATTCTGTCCGAAATCCTAAAAGGACCTAGACATTTGTATTTCAGTAGTTCCTTCAGAGAGTTTGCAGTGCCAGAGAGATTTATTTTTCAGTTGTGCTAGGGGGATATTTCTTATCAATATAAATGCTTCATAGTGATTCCATGTTCTTATCCCTGTCTGATTAATCTGAAAATATATTCTGATAACTAATGGACTTACAGTAAACCATGGCACTTTTATTATGCTGAGGGTGTGCACTTGAGTGTTGCAAATACTGTAGTTGTAGTGGTCTGCTGGTTTTCTGAAGATTTCAATTTTTACTCTTCCTTGCTCCAGAGTAATTATGGTCATTAGAAAGTTGATTTTTCTTCTCAAAAGAACTGTATGGTCAGATTTAATGTTGTGTGAAAATCAGTGAACAATTTGCAGAACTACTGCAGTTTATCTGCACCTTCACTTTATTTCAGAAAAATGTTATCAGTGTATTGGGGGTATATTTAAGGTTTATTCCTCTGCTGAAGCAGGAAGCTGTCTTCTGATATAGCCATACACATGACTGCATGGTTGTGATTTATTACAATCTTTATGAGTTCCAAAACTACTTCCATTACTGCTTGTGATTGGGGGTCCTTTTTAAATAATGTTGTGCATGCTGTTAGCCCATTGGAATGGATTATGTTAGTTTAATGGGATGCCACATCCATAGCAACTAGAACTAAGATGTCAGAGAGTGTTCAGTTAGTGGAGTTTGTGTAAGAAATTAGTTGCATCCAGAGAAAGATTTCATTCCTTTGCTTCTGGTTTTGATGTAGGATGCTTTGAGCCAGCCAGAAATGGTATTTGTTTGGTGAGTATACCAATACTTAGATTTTAGGTCAGCCAGGGTTGCCTAGCTTGTTTATCTTTAGTTGTGTTTTCAAAGTTCCTACTTTAGAACTGGAATAGATTCTTTGGATTAGATTGAGTGGTTGGTGAATATTTGCTGATTAATGTGAATCATTCCCATAAACTTTTGCCTGTAAAATCATCTTTTAGAGGTGTATAGTATAACAAAATAGATGAAAGGTGTGGTAGCACTACTACATGTCTTCCACATCACCTGGGTTGGTGCCAAAGTCCTGGATGCCACCGTGCTGACATGTGAGGCAGGGTTTTAACATTTGTCTTGAACACTTCCTACCTCAGGGAGAGGGCACCACCCTTTATTGCACAACTGCCCCTGGTAGCCTGGGGATGTTGTTAATGCAGGAAGGAAATAAGGGATCATTCTGGAGTAGCCTTACCGCAGCAAACACACATTCACCTGATGAGTTACCTGATGCCTGAGTTACATCATACACTCAGAGCAGGACAAGTAGGGAGTTCCAAAAGAATGGTACAATTCACCACCCCATTCCAATGGTCCATCTAGGCTATTGGGTAGGTCATTTCTCAGGGCCATACCGTAGGGGTGGATAAGAGAAGAAACATAATGGAAATAACACATCATAGGGACCAGGCAGATAAAACACCCTACCCCTCACCATAGTCAGACCTTACCAACTCATCCCATTGCTTAACAGAACCTTCTGAGACAATTGTTGAATGAGTATGTTCCTATGGCTTAGGGTAGTGGGGTCCCACCTATGGGAGATAAGCTGTGAGTTATTGTTGGTGGTTATGAAGATGGATGTCAAGCACAGGCTGGCTGCAGTCTGGAATCTTGGGGACTACTATAGTGGGCACAAGAGATTAAACAGGTAAGTATGACCTGGTGAGAGATGAGGATGATAAGGGTACAAAATTCAACGCATACAAAAAAAGCAATCAAAGCTACTGTTAGAAAACTGCATTTTTGATTTAACTCTAACACAGCATCACAGAACAACAAACAAATGCCACTCAAACAGAGGACTGTAAGGTGTTTTACTGTAAAACAGACAAAGATAAAAATGACATCATGTCTATAATGCACCGTTTTTGAAATAGTAGAAGGCCTCTTGCTAGTTCTGCTCATTCTTAGACAGCATGGGTCTCAGCCTATTTTCAATACCACTGCCTTCAAATAACTCTGTTCTTCTCAAACAAAATTGCCCACTTGAGTAGCAATTACATTTTTTCTGGTCTCATCCCTTTATACAAGCATAGCAGCAAGACAGCTGGCTCAGTGGTTTTCATCTTCTGTTGCTCACCTCAAGGTCTTTTCACTCTTACAGCTCATCCTGAAAATAAACCTTTACAAAGCACCTGGCTTTTATAAAATCTAGTACAGATGGTATACCAAATTAAAAGATTTTGAAAGCTCCTCCACAAATATATAACCACAATTCTGTATGACCACTGCCTCAATGCCCAGAAAAAAAAAAAGCGTCCATCTCTGCTCAGCTAACAGACACAGATTCTACTCCTTACTGAGTGGCCACCACACCAATTTGAATCAATTATATATGTCCCGTTGTGTGTGAAAAGAACCATAGTTGAATGCTCACAAAACACATGCATTTTTATTATGTTTGGTCAAGAGACATATGGTGTGCATGGAGAACTGCACACATAGTTATACTGCAGCTTTCTTAATCACTCATAGCAGAGACTACATTCTCTTAGCTACATGCATCTACCAAGTTTCAAGCTCATTAAGCTGAATAATCTTTCCAATAAACAATTTAAGTGACCTTTTATGGCCTCTGAAGTTTTAACACTCAACATCACCTAATGCAAGTCAATGTACAAATAACCATGAAAGAATTTAGGCTGGCTAGGCACAAGGCAAAACTCCTGCTTAAATGCTAGACAGCTGGAATTCCTTCATGGTGATTTGCATGCATTACTGCCATGCAGTATGTTTCATTTTGCCTCTTTGTGGTGCAACAGTGCTTGTCACTGATAGCGCAGCAACCTATTTATAAAAACAACATCCATTCAATAATTTCCATTGTTTGGATAATGTTCCATAATGCTGCTGTGCCACAACTTGCTTCATTCTGCTATCTCCTGTCTTGCAACAGAGTTGAAATATTGCATATTTGAACAGTGTATTATCCATGATACCTTGTATTAAGAGTTACAAGTCCTTTTTCATTCATTTATAATGGATGGATATTCATTCTGTGGGAAAACCCAAGCTTATTATGACTACACATCATCATGTGTTGTCCTTTCCTTAACTTCAGTTCTTAAAGTAAATGTCTTTCCCTCTTACTGTTCTTTTTTCTTAATAGTTATTTTTCTATCACTTTGTTTGTTTTACCATCAATTCATAATGAGATTTGTGTCTTATTTACCTTTACACAAATCCAATTATTTGCTTTTTATCAGACTGAGCAGGGACAGAAACTGCATGAAAATAACAAGGGCAGTTTGAAAAAACTTGGGGGGGGGGGCAATTTTCAAAAGCCCACTTAGATAAAAGCAAGGAGCGCTGAACCTCCACTTGTGGCAAAATTCAGCGTGCCATGGACCCTGCACTTGATTTTAGTAGAAATAGGGTCCAGCTCCTAAGTCCCTGAGTTTGCTGAATGACGTCCCATGTGCCAAACAAATATCACATGGGAGGGATTGCCGCAGCTATGGAGGATGTACAGCTACACCTGTCACTGGAATAACAAATCCACCAGCCATAACAAAAAAAGTGTCCTAGTTAGTCTTCACACTGCTGTACATTATGCCACTGTTGTGCTTTGTGCAGTGCATTGCCAAGGTAGCCATACATGCAAACTGGGACATTGCATACTCCATTACAATGATGTGGACTGAGCAAGCAGTCCTTAGGGCAGATAATGTATCAGGCCTATGATGGGTCACTGCAACACACTTTGCACTTCTCTGTCTATGTCGTAGGTTAGACTGATCATACCTATGAGTGGGTCAGGGCATGGAGTCGATCCCAAGATGCCACCAACCACAACCTGAAGTGACCAACAATGGCTTAACATGGCATATTCCTGCATTCTCAAGCCATGGCCACTGATGCCAGTTAGGGTCCTTGTCGATGCATGGGATGTTAGACCAGCTCTGGGCTGTTCTAACTCCGGGCAGGTCCTGCGGACTTTGTGGACCTTTCAGAATCCCACATTAGGGGATAAATCAGCAAAGGTCTGGTGCACAGCCCCATCTTCCATGGTTCACCCCCATCCTTGGCGCAGTGCTAGTGCATGGCTAGTCTAGCGCAAGAGCACCAGAGATCAATGCAGCCTGTGTTCAAAATCAGGATTATAGCAACTTTAGATAGGGTAGCTCTTGTGTCAATTTTGTTTGATGCAAGCAGCTTGCATCGATTTCAGGACTTTGAAATTCTAGCCTAAGAAGTCTTCTGTGCACCACAATAACTCTACCCAGACTAAACATACCTATATTCCTCCTCCATGTGAACTCTATTTCTTCTGAGCCACTTCATTCATCCAGAAAAACTATACTGAAAGTATCATTCTAGTGTTAGTATGCTTACTGTAATACCATAGTACCTGTTTGATGGCAGCCCTGCCTACCTTGGCCTAAGTCATCATCATTATTGGAATATAGCATTTGTAAGCAGATGAGGACTGCTTGGCCTACCCAGTCTGCCCACTTTCCCTGCCTGTACTGTCATTATAGACCCTACCATATCTCCAGCTACCCTCCCCCCAGTTTCCTACTAAGATTCCCTAGTGCCTATCCCTTGCATGTTTGAAGCCCACCACTGTGTATGTGAAATTACAAGATAAACACCATCAACATGTCTTACTTCTGTGATTATAGGCAACTTGTTAGTACTTTAGAACCAAAGTCAACTTGTTACTTATCAATTTAACATATATGTGGTCCATGAGGTTAACACAGATAAAACTAGGATAACAGAAAATGAATTCAATACCCAACATTATCCTGAACATTTTATCTGAATGTATGTATCCTGAATAAAGTTAATATGAAGTAGGTCCCTATTGTGTGACCTGAACAAATAGGGTTGAGACGTCCTGATTAAAAGGTTTCTGAGGTAAGCTGGGTGGTACCCCGTGAATATAGAGAGTCAGGTTTAGGGACTCAATATGTATGGTGTAAAAATAGCGAATGTGCAGGCAGCTATATGCTCTTAATAGTGCATCGTAAGTACAGTGCTTTCCTTGCATAGAAAGTACTTATTTGGTAGACTGTGAAGGGTTTTGTTCATCAGGCCAGTTCTGAGCTTGCCATCTGGTGCAGTGGGTAAAGTCACTGCCTTGTGTATAGTGGACCTGAGTTTGGGACTGGCTGGGGGTAATTTTTTTTTTTTTTTTTTATGAGTGTCTTTTTTTTTCTTCCTGAATTCCCATTCCCCCGCTCTCCTGACATTTTTCCTCCCTCACCTGCAGGTTGCCCCTCCTTGTCCCCCTCCAGAGTTTTCTCCTGTCCTCCAATCATCCCCCCCCGGTGATGATTATATTACTGTATACAAAAGTGCTGCACATTTATATTTAGCGGTCTGAGCATTGTTAACTCATTAGCATTACAAATTGTTTGCGTATTAACACTCTTTAGCTGATGTAATAATTGCATCATGAAGTTTAACTAAGGCAGGTCGCAAGACCCAGAGCGATTTTGGTGAGCTGAAAACAAACTTCTCGCCTGCATCAGCAAGGCAGCAGGACAGGAGCTAGTGCCACCGACCTTGTAATTAACATAGATGAGACTGAGTGCACCGAGTTCCCTGCAGCCAGTGGACTATGGCAGAGTGTGGAGCAAGGCAGGTCAATGTAACCGGCTTGGGCGATAAGAGACAAATTTCACTGGTGTTGGGGTGCACTCTTGGAGGCATCTTTCTACCACTTCAGGTAATTTACCAGGGAAAGACCAAAGGTTGTCTGCCTAATTATAACTTCCCACATAGAAACAGAAACACAGAAGTTGATTTGCAGATAAGGACCAGTAAGGCCCATCCAGTCTGCCCATTTCTTTTTCTACTTTATAAATGTGCCATCGGCCTTGCTCTGTCAGTGGCCTATCTATTCATAGTCATTTGTATTGCTCCCTTATGCCTATCCCATGCCTGTTTGAAGCCCTGCACTGTATTCATAGCCACCACTTCTTGTGGTAAGCCATTCCATGCATCCACCACCATTTCTGTGAGAAAGAATTTCCTCACATTCTCGTTAATTGGCCTTCCTCTAATCTCATGCTGTGTCCTCTTGTCCTGCTATTTTTCTTATATTTAAACATGTTAGACTCTTTCACCTTGTTTATGCCCTTAAGGTGTTTGAATGCCTCAATCATATCACCTCTCTCCTTCTTTGCTCAAGGGTATACATATTGAGCTCCTTAATCTGTCCTCATATGTCTTCTGATGCAGTCCCTGCACCATTTTGGTGCCCTTCTCTGGACTGCCTCAATTTGGTTAATGTCCTTGTGGAAGGTGTGGCCTCCAATACTTCACGCAGTACTCAGATGGGGGCCTAACTTGGTATCTTGTACAGATGGTTATTACCTCTCCTCTTAGACTTGCGATGCCCCTACTAATACACCCTAACACCCCAAGCCTTACCTACTGCTTTAGAGGTCTGCTTGATGATTTTAGGTCATCAGTGATGATGATGCCCAAGTCTCTTTCTTCCTTTGTGACTGCTAGCAACTCCTCCCAGCCTATAGGTGGCTTCAGGTTTCTCTTCCCTATGTGCATGATTTTGCACTTCTTGCATTAAATCCCAGTTGCCACTCTTCTGACCATTCTGCTAGTTTATCCAGATCTCTTCTCATTCTGCCCACCCCATCTGTACTCTGTTACAGATCTTGGTGTCATCTGCAAACAGATGTTTTACCTCTAGTCCATCTGCAAGGTCAATAATGAAGATGTTGAAGAGACTGGCCCAGGACTGATCCCTGAGGTACCCCACTTGTGACTTGCATCTCTTCTGACTGCATACCATTTACCACCACTCTCTGTTTTCTGCCCGACAACCAGTTTGCCACCCAGTTGACCAACTTCTGACCCACCCCGAGCCTACCCAGCTTGTTTATCAATCTTCTATGTGGAACAGTGTCAAAAGCTTTGCTGAAGTCAAGGCAGTGACATCAACTGCTCCCCCTTGGTCCACCACTCTGGTTACCCAGTCAAAGAAATCTATGAGATTAGTTTGACAGGACCTTCCTTTTGTAAACCCATGCTGTCTTGGATCCTGTGCCCCTATGGATTCCAGGTGTTGCACTATCCTTTCCTTAAGGAGTGCCTCCATAATCTTGCCCACTACTGAGGTAAGACTGACCGGTCTGTAGTTCCCCGCCTCCTTCCTGCTACCACTCTTGTGGAGCGGGATCACATGAGCCCTTCTCCAGTCTTCTGGGACCTCTCCTGTGCTCAGAGACTCACTAAACAATTCTGCTAATGGCTCTGCTAGTTCCTCCTTTAGCTCTTAAGTACCCTGGGATGTGTGCCATCAGGTCCCATTGCCTTATCCACCCTGAGCTTAGCAAGCTCTTGTAGGACCCTTCTTTGTGAAGGAGTAGTGCTCACCTCCTCCCGCTGTGTCCATGATGCTGAGCTGTGGGCCCTGCGCTACCTTCTCTTCAGTAAATACTGAGCAAAAGTATCTATTTAGGATAGATGCCTTACAGGGTCCTCCTCTCACATGCTCCCTTTTCTCCATTAAGCTTAGCAATACCCTCTGGACTTTCTCCTTTCACTAATGTATCTATAGAAAGTCTTGTCACCTTCTTTTACTGTTCATGCTAGTGTTTCCTCAGTTTGGGACTTTGCCTGCCTTACTGCCTTACCTGCTTCCCTTAGGGCAGTTTGGTATGCCTCCTATCTTCATCCCGCTGTGTTCCTTATATTTCCTGAAGGCCAGCCTTTGGCTCTGACCTTTCTGCTACTGTATTTGAGAACCAAAGTGGTTTCTTCTTCTTTGCACTTCCTTTTCTGTCTAACACAATGGGATGTTGCTTCAAGTATTGCATCCTTAATGCTTGCCCACTTTGCCTGTACCCCTCACCTGTATTTCTTTTGCCAGGCTAGCTTAACTCTGTTGGCCATCTTATCAAAGTCAGCTCCTCTGAGTCCCATATTTTGCCTTGGAATGGGATGATTTAGATGTAGTAGCCAAATTGAACCATACCATGTGATGGTCACTGGCCCCAGGTGACCTTCTACCTGAGATCTGTGATTCCTTCTTTGTTAGTCAGTACTAGATCTAGGATAGCCCTGTCTCTTGTGGGTTGCTGTACCAGTTTTTGAGGACCTCCTGCAGGGAATCCACTATGAGTCTAGTTCTGCAGATGTTCCTGCTGGTATTGACCAATCTGTATCCGCATGTTGAAGTCTCCGTTATCAGAACCTCCCTTTAGCGGTCATGTTTTGTATATCTTCTAACAGTAATGTGTCTGTCCTCCCTCTGGTCTGGGGGCCTGTAGACAACCCCAGTTCTTATGGCTGTCCCATTTCCTGTTTCCAGGGTGACCCACAGTTCTTCTGGCTCCTTATGTGTATTCTGAATTTCTGTAGCTTTGATATTTTCATTAACATACAGGGACACTCCTCCCCTTTTGCACCTCGGTCTCTTCTGAACAATACATAGCCAGGTACTGAAGTCTCCTAAGTGTGGTTACTGGTAAACCCTGTCTCACTAATTGCTACTATGTCCAGTTTGCCTCTGACATTATTGCCTGCAGGTCTGGGATCTTATTTCCCAGGCTGTGAGCATTTGTGTACATGATTTTCCATTGGCCAGATTTTGGTGTGTTAGTTGTTGGGTGAGGTTTGGCATTACTCCTGTGCGTCATATAGGAGACAAACCTTTTTCTTACCTGGTGATGCAAATGAATGGCAAACATGCTGAATTCCTGTTTGACCACTAGCTGAGGGGGGAAGGGTGTTCTTCCCATTCGACGTATGGGGTGCTGCACCCCTCTCCCCATTTGCTAGTTTAAATATTCTGCAAAGACGTCAAACTTCTGCCCCAATGCACTGACTCCCTCTTTAGTCAGATGCAGTCCATCAAATTTAAAGAACTTTCGCTCCCAGAACTGTTGCTAGTTCCCTACAAATCTGTGTCCTTTTCCTGGCACCAGCCCTTGAGCCACGTGTTTAGCTCCCTATCTCCCTTCTCTGACCTTCTGTCCATCTGCTCCTCTCCCAGACTGGCAGGATCTCAGAAGGAGATGCCAGACGAAATAGATGATAGTTTGTCACCCAGCCTAGTCAGGTGTTCCTTGGTCTCCACAACTGACCGGGTTGGTGGATCTATTAGTCTTATGTGTACTAGGACATCAATGTTTTCTCCTGCTTTGTGAACACTTTAGTAATGCGTGTCAGTGTCTCTCCATGCTGATGTACCTGGAGACATCTGACCATCACCCCTGGTTGAGATGGGTATCAACTCCCGAATCATGGAGTCTCCTATGATCAGAAGTTTTTGGATTTCCTTTGTGCTTGTTTTGTTTTTGGTTCCTGATTTGGGTGAGTTTTGTTGTGCTAGCTCCTGTGTCAGAGTGTCCTGCTTTCTGCAGTGTCTTCTGCCTCTTTATTTGATTTCAGAGATAGAGGCAGATACCTGTTTGTAGTGTTTATATGGTTTTGGAGGTAATGTGTTGAGAGCAGAGAGTGATGGGGCACCTGATTTGCTTTTCTAACCACCTGCCAACCTCCTGGACCAACTGCCTCTGTGGTCGAGGTTTTTCTGTTGGATGCTGGGGAAATGGCAGGTGGTTCTTATAATGTATTTCCTCTTCAATATGAAATTTGAGGCATGCAATCTCTGCCCATGCTGCCCGGAGCTGGGCCCTAAGATCTCCAAAGGCCCAGCATGTAGGACAGTGTCCTAAATCCTGTAAGACTGTCCTTCTGAAAATTGTTCCACAGTACCTGCAGTTAATGAAATCCATTCCAAATAAGTTGCTGGGTTTGTAACTTAGTCTGAGTAATTAGAAGGAAAAAAAAAAGGAAAAAAAAATGCAAGTAATGGTTTAATTGTGCTTTGTTTAACTTGTTATAACAAGTTAAATTACTAGTGCCCCTGTAAATGAGATCACCTTGTGTAGGCCCCACTGATCCGCTCCCTTCTCAAGTGCTCAAGCACAGAAAATGTCACAACTGTGGTACCCTATAAAAGGAGTGTAGTGTGGGTGGTTGGGGATGGGGTGGGTGGCTGGGCCCTTCCCTGCCTAAAAGAAGAACCACGGACGAAAGAACAAGGAGGTAAGAGCAGAAACAATCAGTCAACAACAAATGCAGTAACCCTGAAAGCTTATCCTAATGTTAGATAAAACTGTAAAACCTGTAAAGCACCACCTGTAATAATTTCAGAGAAGATATACGGGGTAAGAAACACTTTGCTCCAGAGAAAAATAAAGCAGTAACAGAAGATATACCTTGCAAAAGACAATTTGAATCAGAAGATTACAGCAGTAATCTGTTAGCACACACCTGTAGGCACACCTTGTAATAATGCAGAAGAAGGTATACCAGCAACAAGAATTTGAATCAGAGAAAAATAAAGCAATGAAATGTTAGCAAACAAACAGTAGCAATCCCTGTGAGTAAAAATAAAACACCACACACAGTAAATCTGCTTAGCCAAACTAAGTCTTAATCCTTTTCCTTGCTCTGGTAAGTTTCTCTACTCTGCCTTTCAAGCAGTCTTAGAAGAAAAGAGCTCAGGTGAAGCTAGGTGCCTTGGCCAGCAAACCAAGTCTTCTCCTGAATGGAGTATAGCATTCACTGAAAATCATTGGGCAAACACAGAATCCACTCTTTGTACATTGAAAACATTTTGACACTACACATCAGAAATGTTTGCAAGAAAACGGACTTCCCAAAGAACAGCGTTCCATTATGGGGGTGCAGGCAGAAGTATCTTTAGATCACCACCTGTAGAGAATGTAAGCACTGCTCACTGTCTTATGCAGATGCTGTACTACTCATCAACATTTTGTTTTCAGTGATGTGGAGTCATGAGTTTTGTTCAGTGCCATTTTGTACTTGCTATTATCACATAAACCATATGGGTACTACCCTTACTTGAGTTAAAACTTGGGGTTTAAGGGCAATAAAAGGCAGTTAGCCCATAAACAATTGCATACCACTTCTCAGTGGTTTATGCTGTGTATACAGTCATTCCCTGTTAGAATATCTAGTTTTCTTTTAAAAGTTATAAAGTTGGTGCAAGTAACAATGTCTTGAGGAAGCTTGTTTCACAGTTTAATTGTCCTAGGAATAAATGTGTGTTTTCTGATATCTCAATTAGTTTTTTTCTATTAGTTGAAGTTGGTGTCCTCTTAAGTTAGATAAAGGATTTCTAAATTCTAAACCCAAATCACCAAACAACTGTCATTAATTAAATTAAATAGCAGTAAAAAGTCTTGTCTTATTTGCCTATCACTGTGTGAATAACGTCAGGTCCCTAAGTCCATCTTCATAGGGTTTGTTCTGGAAATAATTTTGGTGAACATTCTTTGAGGTGTTTCTACCCTTGGAGATATTTGCATGCTGTGGCTGCCCAATTGAGATCACATCTTATCAGGAGCACAAGATATCACACATCAATCTATATGGTCTTTTGTTACAACCTAGTGCAACTCTGCAGATGCTAACAAATACTGTAGGGATTTTGTTCACTGAGAAGGCTGGGGCTGACCTGTACATTTTTTGCATTACTCCAGAATCAGCAGTAGTGTTTGCTGGGTAATAAACTTATTTTTATTTTACTCGATCTTTTTTTGATGCCCTGGCTGTGTTCACCTCTGTAACCAGGGTCCACCACATTAACTCTTGCCCATGGAGTCAAGTATTTGGTTGGATCTACCTGCCATTCCAGACCCACAACTGGCTTGGATCTACCCAACAGTTATGGACTTAGAATCTAATACTAGAATACCCTTTCCCACTGTTTGGCTTGACATACTAGGGATGCAAATTACTCATCTTTGGTTCATTGGGTGCTTGCTGGGGAAGGGACAGCCACTCTACTTTCTTGATGGACATGGGTTGTGATTTGACTAAACTCATCTTTCTGCTGCCAATCAAGGAAGTCCCCACCCAGCAGATGTCCTACCCACCATCCTCTCATTAAGTGCACACTTATACAACAGACCAGGTGAAAATATGTGCCTGGCAATGTGTGGTTACATATGTTACCAAGGGTACTTCACCACACCTCCTTCATGGTGCCGTTTCCTCTGTAGTATTATGTAGCCACTCAACTCTTTAGCTTTACTGTTGTTTAGGAAAATTTTTCTGTTTTCTATCCTGGCATGAAATATGTTGAAGACATTTTGAAGGGTGTTGTTAAGCTTATAGATGGATTTATACTGTGCATAGATTATGGTGTCATCAACATTTAGGCAGATGTCATCTTTGTGACCATTGCAACTGATGGGAGGTCATTTGCAAAGATTCTTAACAACAAACACCATGCATGGATCCTACTGGGACTCTAGGTTAATTGGGCTAGGGAGAAAATTTGTTTTGACTGTTATCATTTGTGATCTGTTGGCCAGATAGGATCCTAGTCAGGTCAGAGTATTCTGGGTTAATCCTACCATATGCAGTTTGTGTATGAGTACTGTATGTTATGGTTCAAGGTGCTGAAGGCCTTTACAAGATCAATTAATGTTGCACCCCTATTGAGTCCAGAGTCATGAGCAGATGATAATTTATTTGTTACTTTTCATTTGGCAGTATGGGTGGAGGATTTGGGTCAGAATCCTGTTTGCAAATGGGTGAATATGATATAGAGAAGTACATTGTCAAGCAGCTGTGTGTATACTGGTTTGCAAGAAGTTTATTAGTATATACAAGACTAGGTATAGTGAAGCTGAGAATTACTGCTTCTTTCATACACTGTCATGTAGGGGAGAGCCAAGATGGCTAACACACACTGTGTATGTTGAGGAGGAGATGCAGTATCAGGTATTGTAAAAAGCTTGCTTTCTTGCAGTTATTAAAGGTATGCCACCTTTGCCTTGATAAACAAGTGTTTACAATCCATTCCAGTCTTTCTTGTGCAGCCCTTTTGGAACTGAAGTATCTACCCACTTTCTTTTGTCTTTTAACCCCACAAGTAAAAGAGTGCTAGAGGTGGAGAAGCCAGCTCTGTGAGGCTCCAAGCCAAGTCACCCCGCAGGAGGGGATTTCAGCCAGGCAGTTGCTGCAATTGTATCGAAAGAAGAATCCTCAGCTTATACCAAAAGATATTTAAAACTGTGGAAAAAAATTCAAGAAACATCCAAACGCTGAAAGTTTTGGCTAAAAGTCTGAGAATGAATGCTGAATGCCGAACCAAACAGAAGAGTCGGCTGGAGGATGGAGGATAGTTGATTTTCAAATGGGTTTTTACAAAAACTTTATAAGGACTTTCTCTTCAAACATCATACCTAACTTGTTTTGCCCCCAATTATGTGTCTGTAATAGCTCACAGCAGTATTTTACTTTGGTGCTTCCTGTCTCTCAATTTTATTCATTTGTATTACTTTTACAATGGAGGTATTAACTGAGCTTTCAAGACCCTCAAGCTATTTAACAGTTTAGAAGATTAGAAGTGAGGGTTACAGTAAAGTAAAGGGTTTTTGTTTCTTTTTCTTTATTTCTGCCTCACAGTTAGGGTATATATGTTTAAGTGAAGACCAGTGGGTCACATGACCATATCCTCTGAGCTCTTAAAACACAGGCACTGGCATCTTCCTTGAAATCATAATTTTTCTAGCTCCATGCTCATATGCTGCAAGCACTAAAAGGGTAAAACTCATGCTGGATTGTTTTCTTGATTAAGCTTCTTGATTGAGCTTTTTCTGGTTCATGGTACATTGCTGGAGTCAGAACCAGTCTTTATCAGGTACAAGACAGTTAATTTTCAACTCCAAATTAAGGTCCCCTGTAACAGTGATGAGAAACAGTGAAAAGAGTAGGAAAACTGGTAAACTGAATTGAAAGTGAAGTGCTTTAATAAACTAGTACTAGGTCCCAAGTATTAGAGCCAACATCCGGGTCCCTGTTTGATATCCTGTTTGATACCCTGATTTTTTTAAAGTTTTAAGTATGTGGACAAGAAACATGAAGGCATTATAAGTACTGATTTTTAGATCCTTTTCAGTTTAATATGATATAATACATTTTAAAACTAAAACTCATTTTGTTAAGCTGGGATTACTGTTATGGGAGATTAGTAACTCTTTTCTTTTTGAATGAATTCGTTTCCCAATATAAACTGCTAAAGCACACTGGCTACTATTTTAGAAGACATCTACAACCTATAATTGGTTTAACCTACCAACCTCAATCAATAGTTTGCAGTTTTATATTACTAGGAGATTGCTCAGACTTGCACAGTTTAGTTAATCAGGTACAGAATATCCCGACGGAAGATTGTTTTGGAGAAAGTACCCCTTGTGTAACTTAACTTAAGGAAGTGCTCTTTGCTATTTCTTACATAGGATTTTAATATACCTTAAACAGACTGCAATAGACTTACTTACTTTTATGATATAATATGAAATAGTGGGAACAGTTGAAAAATCGAACAGTTCAAACCACCTAAAATAGCTTTATTATTGGTGACAGTAGTATCATCTTTTTTCCCTGGCAGCTTAAGAGAGGAAGTTCTGGGCATTTTTCTTTGTTTTTAAATTTAAAGTTTATTGCAAGTTTTACACAGTTACATGAGACAGAACCATGGGTAAAAGCTTAGTACATACATTCCAACATATAGTTGCGTTGGATCTGTCCCCCCTCCCTCCTTCCCACCCCCTACCCTCCCCCCATCCCTCCCCCACAGTCCATCTTTCCTGAATCAAACCTTGCATTCTTTGCTAACAAGGTTCATTCTTCAAAGAGAGTGCAAGGTATACAAGGGATCCTATATCTTTTTGTATTTAGACATATTATTATGAAGACTTGCTATGTTTTTTCAGTTCTGAGATTTTCCAATAGTTTGTTGAGCCATTTGGAGTAGGAGATATTGTCCGTATCTTTGCAATGTTTTAGAATCAGTTTCTTAACGGACATTGAGATCATGGAAATATGATATTTATGATTACCCACTGAAATTTGCATGTAGTCACCCAAGACGCATATCTCAGGAGTAAAGTACTCTGATAGACCTAGTAGTGGGTCTATTTTGACCTTAATGCAATTCCAAAGGGGGATTATCTTAGGACAAGTCCAAAAGATGTGAAGAAGGGTACCTATGTCTTGAGAACAACGAGTACAGTGATTGGAGGGTATTAAACCCCAAGCAGCTAGTTTTTGTGGGGTATAATACAGGTTGTGTAAAATATGGAATTGCATAAGACGTAGTCAATGTTGTGTCACAAAATGGTAACAATTATGCCAAAGGATAGACCAATCTATATTCCATTGGGGAAACAGGGTTGACCAGTATACTGTGGGACCAAGGATTTCTGTAAAACGCCAATCATATAAAGTGATGTATAATTTAAGAATTTGCTTTAGGAGAATTGGCCAGAGGGCTCAGCTCTGCTTGAAATGAGAATCTGGGTGCAGAGGGAGGTGTCTTACCTATCTCCTTTATAAGGAGATGTCTTAATTGAAAAACCTTAAAAAAAACAGTGCAAGGGTATTTTAAAGTTCTTCATAATTTCAACCATCGAGAGCCATAACCCATTGTTTCCCACAAATAGGATATTTTCCATCCCAATTGGGGTGACCAATTTGGTGTTTCTTTGTTATCAGTTTGAAAAGTTGGGGAATTCCAAATAGATTGAGACATATCTGTGTGATGTTTGTATTGTAAAAAGCATATTTGGGCATGGACTCTCATTGTTCTCCACCAAAATCCATCGCTTTTGAAATGTTGTTCTGCTGCACTAGTAATGTCCGCAGTGCAGCAGAATGACTTTTTGTTCTGCTGCACTGTGTACATCACACACTGTGTCCTCGAGTGCATCTGACAGTTAGAGCTCACTCCATAGACAGGACACACACTCGAAGTAGCAATGTCGGCGGCAGTACTGTCAAAGCCACTATCCAGGGGATAGTTTCATCCTGGATCAAGAAAACAAAAAAACGGCAAAAAAATATGGAGAATGACATACTTCTCTTCCCCGCAGATCATAACTTGCTGTTCCAGGTGCTGCTGTATGTGAGTTTTTTTAAACAGTAAAAATGTTAAATGTTAAAAATGTTAAGTTCTTTCTACTTCTAGGGCCTCAGTAAAAATGATTTGAAACAGAAACATGCTGTAGTGACTTTTTTTCCCCAGAAAATGACGTTCCACTATACACTATAAAGAAATGTATGCAGAATAGTTAACAATAGATAATTCATTTGTTGGCATTGAGGACGACGGATACCTCCTCGAGCTGTGCCTTGAGGTAATCCGTCATCATAGTGCCAACTCGTGAAAGAATAGCCTGTGTTAACTGTTCCCATGCACTATCATATATATTATGGTTTTTAGAGACATGAAAGATTCTGACAATCCTGTGTATGTGATGGCCCCTAACATGGACTTTGCAAAATAGATATGGTTCAAGCAACAGTGACTATGTTCTTTAGGCCTTGAGGTAACTTTTCATGTCTCCTGGAAAACCATTAGAGAAATGGTAAAAATAGAAGCTGACTTAGAATTGGACATAAACAGTAACATCTTTGCACAGAAACTAACCATATTAAAATGGAATTTCAGAATGATAAAAAGGAGAGATGTGACAAAGAAAGATATTCCTGTTCTCTCAATATTGGTATAAAAAGGCTAGTTAAAGAAAATCAAGAAATGCTTGAATCGTTCCTATTAAAATTACCTGGTGCTTTACAATCAAGACTGGACAAGCAAATGTCTCTAGAATTAAGAGACTTTCAAACTATGAAGAGAAACTCAGATCAATCTGTACTGTACATCATACAAACTGGCACAACAAATACTGGGGGAGTCTTACAAACTGGATTACTCCAGTATTTTGTTAGTGGACTTAGAAAATATAAACCATGTCTTTGAATCTGTCCCTTCTAGTATAAATGAAAGGGACTGACTGAAAACTCTATTAAATAAGAACATAAAACTGGAAGAATCAGGGGGTAGTTCATTGTCTGGTGAGAATGTTATTTCATGGAATATAGCTGGCTTAAATGGGAAAATACTATATATTGAATGGAAGACATTTATAAATACATTTGACCTTATTCTGTTTCAAGAAATCTGAGTTAGTGAGAATGTAAACATGAATGGCTACTAATGGGTTAATTCCCCAACCACTAAGGTAAAGAAATTTGTCAGTCTTATGGGACTTGTTATCTACTTAAAGATTGGGAAAGGTATTTTCTATTGGAAAAACTAAAATTGATCCAAACGTTATTATATTGACAATCAAATGGGATTTTTGTAGGTCTTTAGTCACTAATGTTTACATTTCTCCAAAGAAGCTATCTCAGCCTTCTGCTCATATATGGGACTCACTTTCTAAGGAACTGGACATGGCTTTTTAGAAAATATCCAAATAGTACAATTATAATTGTTGACGATTTTTATGCCAGGTTAGCCAGTTATGACAATACAGCCTTATATGAGACACAGATTGACTTGGGAGCATGTAGAAATAGGAAAAGCCAAGATAAACCTTCACCTACATTGCCTCCTATCACTGCACTTCTCTCTACTCTACACACACCCTCCCTTTACTCATACATCACCTTCTTCCTCCTCACTCTCCTTACTCCCTTCTCCCATGTCACTTAAAGCTCTCCTCCTTTTAGCCCCAAATTGTAATGCAAGCCTGTCCCTAACTAGCACTCATCTGTCATCCTTGTTAACACCTAGCAGTCAGTCACAAAGAAAAAAAAAAACATTCCGATCACATTTGAACTCCTTAAAGAAAATGTTACTCCTGCTTCTTTTCTGCTCAGGCAATGTTGAGCTAAACTCCAGCCCTTCATCACTGAATTTGCAGCTGCACCTGGATTAAAAATAATGTTGATCAATATACTGAGCCTGCCCAAACAATTAGACCAAATACAAGCATGGGCCATCCATACCGAACCTGATCTCATCGTTGTCACTGAATCTTGGTTACAAAAAAATCACTGACCAACAAATTAATCTAGCGGGCTATAATCTGTATAGGGCAGTCAGGGACTCTGGGGGGGAGTGGAGTAGTCATCTATGCTAAATCCAGGTTCACTATCAGTGATATCTATTGCAAATCAAAACAGAAGGGATATGATATTGTTTCTCTGAAGTTCCACCTTCCTTCCTTTCTCAGACTACATCACTTTTATTGGTGGCTATGGGCCCCCTATTGGCGGGACCAATGTCCTTAACATCCTAAAATCCCTTGCCATCAATGCCAATACAAAACACAATCCTTGGGACTTCAACCTAGATTGGCTGTCCCATAAAGCACTTGGCTTGAAATCCCTTTGTGATGAACTTGGCCTTGCCCAGTTAACTAGCGAACCCACTAGGATCAATACTTCAAAAATCACAAATAGCTCACTATTAGATGTGATATTAACCACTCATCTCCACAAAATTTTACATGCAGCAGTTTTCCACAATGACATGAGTGACCATAGTATCATAGTTTGTACGAGATCGAAAGCTAAAGCTCACCATCAGCCCAAATTCATCACAAACCGGTCCTTTCCGAAGTTCAATGCCTTAAACTACTTGACCGACCTAAGCAACATCAGATGGCAAGATTCTTCCTTGCAGAATCAGTTGATGAGGCAGTTACTGTCCTCAATGACAACCTTACTACCTGATAATATTACGGACCTTTATCAAGGTTCGAGGTGTAAAATCTATCACCCTTGGTTCACTCAGGAACTTAAGGTTGCATTGACAAACCATGATAAACTCTGGGCCCAGGCTAGGAGAACCAAGAGCCCTGTAGATTGGCAGGCCTTTAGAACAGCCAGGAACACCTGTGTTATACGTATTCACTCCACCAAAGCAAATTTCTACGTTTCCACACTAAAACAGGTTAAAGAGAACTCCCACAAAATTTGGAGGACCCTAAAGTCCATTGAAGGCCAGTCGACTTCCCCCCTCCATTCCATCTAAGATCCACAGCAAAGGTACAGTCACGGAAAGTAATCACCAAATACTTGAAGAATTTAATTCCCACTTATCACTGCCAGCCTAGCCTTCGACTTTTGCCGATGCGTTGCTCGTGTTAAGAATCAAGACAGTTCAGACACAACGCTACCTATCTCAGCCTGTTCATTTCAGTTTTTCCCCTTTAATTTCAAAGAAGCTGATGACTTGCTGATTAACCTAGACACCAAAAAAAGCACCAGAGAAGATGGACTTGAACCACTCTTCCTAAAACTTGGTTACACCTACCTTACTGCCCCTATCCTCCATATACTTAACCTCTCTATTTCCACCACCATAGTTACTTCTTGCTGGAAATCAGCTCACATCATTCCCCTATTTAAATTGGGTGACCCATGGGACCTAAATAACTACAGGCCCATTTCAGTTCTGCCCATACTCTCAAAAGTTTTCAAAAAATTAATCTATACACAACTAAAAAAACATATTGAAACCCATTCTCTTCTAAACCCAACACAACACGGCTTTCACCCTAATCACAGCACCATCACAGCTTTGGCCAAAGTTACTAATGATTGGGTCTTGCAATAGATTCAAAGAAAATAATGGGAACAGTATTCTTAGAACTCAGTAAAGCTTTCAACACTGTAGATCACAACCTATTAGTGAATAGCCTTATTAAAATAGGTGCCACCCCTTACACCACTCAGTGGTTGAATAGTTACTTATCCGGAAGGTCTCAGAAAGTTAAAGCAGGAGGCTTGTTCTCATCCTCTCTGCCTATTACCAGGGGAGTTCCACAAGACTCCATCCTAGGTCCCATTCTTTTCTCCTTATATATCAACAATCTCGACCATCAGATAACCAAGTCAGACCTGCATTTCTTTGCAGATGATACAGTTATATATACCTCTGACCCTACATTGTCTGGAGTCAGGGACTTTCTCCAAGCTGACTTTGCTCAGTTAGAAACCAATCTAATCAATGCCAAGCTGCTCCTAAATGCCAAGAAAACCAAAGCCATGATTTTCTCCCCATACACCTCCTCCACTACTATTCTCGACTCACCTAAAGACTTTATCGTCACCTCCTTAGGAGAACCACTGGAAATTATCTCAAAATTCAAATATCTTGGTATCTGGCTTGATAACAAGCTCTCCTTTAATAATCACCTTAATGACCTGTCCAAGAGATTAAAAGTCAGGTTAGGTTTCTTCTTCTGCAATAGGTCTTTCTTTCCATTGGAGATCAGAATCAGGCTTGTCCAGGCCACATTCCTCCCCCTACTTGATTACGGTGACATAATTTACAACTTTTCAGCAATTACCAACCTCCATAAACTAGAAACCCTTGACCACTGTGCCCTGTGATTTATCACTAACTACCTGTACTGAACTTATCACTGTGATCTGTACGCAACTGTTGGCTGGACCTCACTTACTATTAGATATACGCCCATGCTAGAATCTGCACCCTAAACCTTCTTCTGAATAAACTCCTGAGCTAACTAACTTTTCTTGTCCACATCTCCCACAGTGTTTACTCACTCAGAAAGTCAGATTTTATCCTCCTTGATGTACCCAGGACGCTGCACTCCTTTGGTAAATACATCTCATGTTCCCTTCCAACCATTTGGAATTGGTTACAATCCTCACTGAAATTATCCAGTATTGTCCCTGTTAACTTCTTCAAAAGGATAGCCATAGATAAACTAAAAGATACTTGTAGCTGTTTTTAAACTCCTCTTCTTTTTAGTATTCCCCATTTCGCAACCACCCAATTCTCCCCCTTTTACCTGTACTGTACTCCCTACTCCTCCTGTTCCTTATGCCTTCCATAGGCTCATGCTTTTATACCAACACTGATACTTTTTATCCTGAGCATTATGTACCACATGGAATTTTTATTGTATATTAAGTACTATTATGTTATTCTCTATATGTATTGTGTACTTGTCTGTATATCTGTTTCAGGACCTCCTTGTGAATGAGGTTGCTCAATGGAGTTTTCCTGCAATAAACTTGAACTTGAAACAAAGAAATTATTATGGAAAAGAATTAGAAAAATTGATAGAAGAACATGCTCTGCATATCTTAAAAGGTAGAATTGTGGGTAACAAAGATGTATTTATTTATTTAGCTTTTGTTTACTGGGTAAGTGCACTAGACAAGAATCTTGCCTATTTTCAGGCATGACCTGGCAGCATAACTCAGTATTCAGCCATTGGGCAAAGTGTAATTGACTACATGCTGTGTAATCCTGAGAGTTATAATTTATTTATTAGGCTATCAATAGAAATGAGAGCAGAGAGTGACCATGCTCCTCTTGCCCTTACAGCTTCAATAAATACAGACCAGACAAAGGAAGATCAATTAATGAATCCATTGGCAACTCTAGGTATAATTGGAAAACAAAAATTCAAAAGAAATAAAATAAAAAGAGACTATATTGCTGATATACTGGATAACTGGTATTTATCATTTTGTGGAGGATCAAACTTATCAAGTGCTACAGCCACCTCAGTAGAACATAAAATAACTCTATTAAATGAGGAAATAAAGAATAAAATATACATTAATATAAAAGCAGAAAATAATCAAATGAATGATCACTAGTTTGATGCCAACTGTAAAAAAGCCATGGGTGATCTTAGAAAACTGGTAAATTGGACCAAACAAATCCATCACACTTTTTTTAAACTAAATAAATCAAGGAAATATTATATGAAATTTCTTGATGATAACAAGAGATTTTGGAATCTTGTGGCAAAGGCTCTGGCAAATTTCAGCCATCTTTGGCAATATATGTGCCAAGGAGGAATGGGGCCAACATTTTAAAGAAATCTTCTCCAGTATAGATCGGCAACCTTAGAGCCAATAATCTCACAGTATTTCAACAAGACTATTCACCATTAATAATAACAGAGGAACAGGTAGAGTTACAGTAGACATTTCAAAATTAAAAAAAAAAAATAATAAAGCTGCAGGGCTAGATTATATACCATCAGAAATTTATAAAGAACATAAGGAGTTTTGGATTCCAATTATGACTTATTTTTTTAATTTATGTCTTGAATAAAAATACATACCTGTATCATGAAAAAAGAATATTATTGTTCCAATTCATAAAAAAAGGCCCTGCTTATGAACCAGGCAATTTTCATCCTGTCAGTCTTTTGGACATATTGTAAGTTCCAAAATATTTGCTAGGATAACATTGGATAAATCAATAGAATGGGCAAATACTAACAATACACTGTCTCCCTTTCAATCAGGTTTTAGGCAGGGGTTCTCAGCCACAGATAATATTTTTTGCTTAGTACGTTTAATAGAGAAATATATTCACCTAAGAAAAACTAAATTATTTGTATTTTTTTGTAGATTTCACTTCTGCATTTGACTCTATAAATAGAAATATTCTGTGGAATATATAAATAAGTGAAAAGATAAGAAATGCTTATTAACACCATATATCTTCTATACACTGGTATCTCAACCAGTGTTAGATGTGATAACCAGAGTAACATAACAGAATTTTTTACAGCTGCCAGAGGAGTAAAGCAGGTTTGCTTAATTGCACCCATGCTGTTTAACATATCTATCTATCTATCTATCTATCTATATATACAGTATATATATATATATATATATATATATATATATATATATATATACAACAACTCACTTCAGATAGGAGACATAAATTCCTACAATGCCCCCAAAGTTAACAAGTCATTTGGTTCCATGGCCTATGCTAACAATATAATACTTATGGCTTTTTCTAAAAGTGGGCTACAAAGGAAAATTGACAAATTTGGGGAATGCTGTAGTCAAAGTTAAGAATAAATAAAAAACAAAAGTAATGATATTTGGATGTAATCCTAACAAACTGAAAACATATACTTTCTCACTGGATACTCAACCTATTGAAATTAAGGAGTATATATATATTTGGGGGTAAAATTGAATTATAATTCAAAATGGAATAATAATTGGAAAGATCAGGCTATTAAGGCAAAACAGCAGCAAAGGCTTTGTTAAAGTTCAGTTATGAATATGGGGGAAAATTGTAACTCCGGCACTTAAAGATGGTGAGTTAAAAATGAACCTGATTCTTCTGTACAGTGCAGAAATGGGGGAGCAAGTGCTACTCTAGGATTGGAGAAAACCCTATCTTATAAAGCATTATTAAGAGTTCCACAGTCTACTCCTAATGGGATGGTCAGGGCAGAACTGGGAATGGTTCCAATAATGACATTTGTACACCTAAGAGTAGCAACATATTGGTTAAAAATAATTAACAATAAGCATAATGAGTTGCCAAAATTATGCATAATAGAGAAATAAAATGGCATGATATTGGTCTAATATGTATTTGCCTGAAAACATTATACTTTATCTTGACTAAGACAAAAACAATGCATTTATGGAAAGATTATAGAAGAAACATAAATATATCCATCCAATATAGTAAAATAGTAAAAGAAATCTAATTAATCTGACAAAGAAAACTAATTTGCAATTAATAAGGAAACAAAATGTGCTTTATGGTACTAGGAAATAAATGATACAAACTACTAAATAGGGGAGCAAGTGTACTTATGGGCTTCACTGAAGCTTTCGCATCCCAGCCCCATTCCTTCAGGTGTCTGCAGCAACCTTCATGGAGCACCCATCCAGTCATATTTAAGACAGCCCTCACGGGCTTCATTGCTGCTTTCCTGTGGCCCGCCCCATCCCTTCGAGTGGCCTCAACAACCTTCCCAGAGTGCCTACCCAGACATTCTCTAAGACAGACCTTATGAGCTTCACTGCTGCTTCCTGCAGCCCGGCCCTGTTCCTTCAGGTGGCCACTACAACCTTTCTGGATAGTCCACCCAGCATTCTCTAAGGTAGAAAGCTTTGAACCTAAGGAACTTGAAAGCCACAAATCTGATTGGGCTAGGTATAGTGGCGGCTGGTTCAATTGGTCTGCCCTGTCTGCACCTCTCCAGGATTGGTCTATGAGCCAATTTTTGATTTGCTCTAAGCTGCCCACCCTCAGCATTTCTGAGCTGCTGTGACATTTCAGTAACACTATAATTTATCCCACCTGACCTCCTGACCCTGGCCTCTATTAAATGCTCTTCCCTGTCTGAGGTCACTTCCTCATCCCTACCCTAATCTCCTTATAGGTTAACCTAGACCCAATATCTGGAGGCAGTTAATCTTGATTGTCCTCCATCTGCCCGCCTCCTACAAAGGTCTCCACCCATGGCGATCAGTCTTACCCACTATCTCATCAACTGTTATCTCCTGGTAGTCCATTTACAACTTCTTCCATTCTCCTCTGCATACCCTCACTGTCACTGGTCTGTGTGGCTAGGACCTCAGACAAACCTCCTCTTCCTGCTGCAAAGCTCAAATCACCAAAATGGTTCCCATTGGTGAAGCAGTAGCTAGATGGCGGCTTCTATCATGCTCTCACTCTTCTGACCCTCCCACATGAAATTGGGTCCTCCACAGACCTGCCCAATCTTGATGACTGATGCACCTATGTTTATGGTCCCACTACGTTCCCACATGTAAGTAACTTATCCCACTTGCACTGGTCTTTGCCATCACACCTTGACCAACTTACATGCCTGAATGACCATGGATGACTGCCTCCACTGGCACTCCTTCCTCATTTCTTCAAAA
Source organism: Neoceratodus forsteri (assembly GCA_016271365.2). Taxonomy (NCBI): domain Eukaryota; kingdom Metazoa; phylum Chordata; order Ceratodontiformes; family Ceratodontidae; genus Neoceratodus; species Neoceratodus forsteri. The sequence goes on along the minus strand of CM028135.1, from coordinate 667,471,445 downwards.
TTAAAAAAAAAAACATTTCCTCACAACATCCACAGAAAAAACAATCTAAACTCAGCAACAAACAACTAAGAGATAATCTTTGCAGGATTACTCTGTTATTATTGCTGCTTTCTGGGAACTTCCACCCCAACCTTGGCCCCCAATTCGGTGCCACTACTCCAAGCAAAAAATCTGGATCTCTCATGATCGCATCTATAAATATATGCAGCCTTCTCAACAAAATCAACATCTTGAATGCATGGGTCCACTATTATAAACCTGATAAACCTGACATGCTCTCTGTTGTTGAGACTTGTCTCTCCCCAAACATAGCTGACATCTCCATTTCACTCCCTGGCTACACACTTTTCAGGAAAGACTGCTTATGGAAGCATGGTGAAAGGTGTGCAATCTACTTAAGGGACAACTTACAGGGTTTGGTCTTGCCATTGCCCAATGTGGGTGGGTTCCATGTCATAATGGTGATTGTAGAAAATCAATCACTGTTAGGGTGAATGTACATGACTGAAAATCAGTTTCAGTAATGTACACTCCTGGCGCACTGCAAAAGGGTGTCAGAGACTTGGTGTTTTTTTATGCAGGGGACTGCACCACCCCCACCCTCTTAATATAGGATTCTCAGCTCCAGGGGGTGCATGTTGGGAAGGGTGCAAAAGTGGTAAAGAAATAGTAGCACGTGAGGTTGGTGCCTGAAAGTTGGCACCATCCGAAATGGTGACGTGATGTGGGAGAATGCCCAAAGGGTGGGGGGCATGGAGGAGACTGGATGTAGGGTTGTGGAGTGATCTGAGCGACAGGTTGTCACTATATGTATGCCTGTAGGGGGTGGGAGTGAGCATGGCGAGCATGGCCTGGGAAGGGCAGAGGGAATGTAGGGTGGTGCGGCGGCTGGCCGCTGAGCTGCCCCATGATGTAGTGGGTTGTTGTCCACTTGCAGTGCATGGGGTTCTGGTTCAGGTCTGGGTCCAGGCACTACTGCGTTTTGTTGCACCTGGTCCAGAACTTGTATTTATTTTGCTTTGCACACACCTCAACATGCACCTCCGGAGTTGAGAATCTTAAGTAGGGGTGTGTGTGGGGTGAAGCATCCCGCATGGGGGTTGTGGGGGGGCACAGCCCCCTCACAGAAAGCAAAGTATTTAAATCCCCAGCACCATTCTTCCATGCACCGAGGATGTCAGGATGGTGAAATTGCTTTCTCCACTCTGACATCGTGATAATGCGAGTCGCCATTTGGCACTTGCTATTGTCACAAAGAACAAAAAAAATCATTAACCCTAACCTCGTCACTCTTCAAAGCAAACTCAGAGCAACTTCTTGGCTGCAGAAAGCTGGTTTAAAGATCACAAACTTGTGATGAGTTACTTAAAGATGAAAACTATGTTGTTCTCCACTGCCAAACTGGTACATAACCCATGGTCGGGCACACAAATGAATGCGCACTTGAACCGAACTCAGCACCTCGCATCCCTAGCCTGCCACCAAACCACCATGCCACAGGACCAGCTTGGCAGCCCACCGCAATAATACGCTTCACAAACCATCCCTCCCTTCCACCCGTGCATGTTTTGCCCCCCACTAGCATGTACATATAGTGACATCCTGTCGCCATATTCGCAGACCCCCATGCAATCACCCTCCTGCCTGGTAGCTCTGTGCACAGGCACTGTGATTGAGTCACCCTTTTGAAAGCTCTCAATCGTGGTCACCATAATCACAGGCTACCTGTGGGTGACCATACAAACACTAGCAATAAAAGTGCTCCTTGGCACCCATATAAATCCCTTACTGTCATGTCTGTAGTCTGTATATATTCACCCTAGGTATATGTCCATAAGCTTTGATGCTTTAATGGAGTGCTTAGACTCACTTAATCTCAACAGGGAAGCTATACTTTTCAGGGACTTTAATGCCAATTGGCTCTCTCCAGAGGTAAAGGCCTTCAAAGATGCTCTCACTGCTATCCACATAACTCAACTGGTCAACACACACACCAGGGTTAACTATACTACTGGTACCAGCACTGTATTGGACTGGGTACTGTCCAGCCTTCCCAGCCATCTAATGAGGATCACTGTTCTCCCTGAAATTCTCAGCAACCACTAACCTGTTCTCTTTCATTGGTCCAATAACTACATCAAGCATCCTGCAAGAACAGTCACTAATACGGTTCTTATTCGGAGCCAACTAGAAGCATTAAAAGAGGATCTTTATCAACACAACTGGTCACTAGTCTACAACTCCTATAATGCTGACACTGCACTTGACCACTTCATAAACAACTTTAATGAAATCTGTGATCATCATGCCCAGTTGAAAACGCGGAAAGTCAAAGTCCACTGTAACCCCAGGTTCTCTCCTGAAAAACCCAATCTATTGAAATCAAGGGACTGCCTGTGGCTGAGGGCATGGGCCTCTGACAAGCAGGCAGACACACAAAGCTATAAGAAATCATGTAATGATTGCACTCTGGTAATTCGTGCTGCATAAAATCAGTACTACAAGGAAGCCTCTCCAAAACATGGAGTGATGACAGAAAAGTTTGGAACAACTTGAAGGAGGTAACAGAAAAACTGCATATCTGTCTCAGCCATGCTCAGTATCGAAGGCATGCCCACTTGATCCCAGAGCTATTGCAGACTCATTCAACACTGCATTGACTGACCTGACAGGGGTACTCCTGCATTTCTTCAGTGACTCCAGCTTGATGCTGTCAGCAAGAAAGATGCTCAGGCCACCTCTCCACCCCATTCTACTTCAAATCTCTCACAGTCAAGGAAGCTTGTAAATAACTACAAAAGGTGCTGGGAAAATCCAGGTACAGCAGCTACACCCTGGGCAGGAAATTTGTTGAATTGACCCCGGATGAAATGCTGGCCCCACTTACACATATCCTCAACATTTAACTCTGGTACTTGCAGTTCCCCGAAAAGTGGAAGGCTGTAATCATGACACCAGTCTTCAAGGGTGGTGATCAGGTACTTAGTGGGAACTACCAGCCAATATCTCACTTACCGCCCATTTTGAAGACACTAGGAAGAATAGTTGTGGATCAACTTGGCTAAAACCTGGAAAAGTATCAGCTGCAATGCTCGCAGCAACATGGATTTTGAAGAGTCACAGCACCACTACAGTGCTGCTTGATTTTATGGGTTGCATTCATAATTCCCTTGACCAAGGTCTCCTTGTTGGTGCAGCCTATATCGATTTGTGGAAAGCATTTGATATGGTGAACTCACACTACTGATCAAACAGCTTGAGATTCTTGTCTCTCCCCAGCCACTGTGGCATGATTTACCAGCTACCTACTGAACAGGACTCAACAAGGTAAGATCAGCAATACCCTATCCGATAGTCAACCAGTCAATTCTGGTGGTCCACAAGGGTTCCCAAAACAGCAAAAGGTTTTGGCACACACAAAGCTCTTCAGAGAAATATGCAAAGTTAAAACATCATTTAATAAAAATCACACAACATAACGAGGTTCCTGATATGTTTTGGACTACCGCACAGTCCTTTTTCAAAGGTTTAAAAGGACATCTAGAGACCACAACACTTACATGATGCCATCAATTATCTAAAACAGATACAATAAATTATATCAATCATTGAAAACAAGTATCCATTAAAGACTACTTAGTTTGAAAATATTTAACATCCACAATAAAACTCTTACTAGACAGTTACAGAGCTCTTGTCTTTTAAAACTAAATCTATTCTAAAGCTGAATGGCATAACCTAAAACTTAAACTGATCATTTCTATATTAAAAATACAGACTACATAGCACATAAACAATTTAAATCAAAAAACAGAGGGGTAATAGTCAGATAAAATGTAGAATTGAAAAAAGGGGGGAAGGAAGTAAAAACAACACATCAATCAAATACCCCATCTCCAGATAGACAGTGAGTATTCAAATAGTATTACAGGGATCAAAATCACATTTAAAAATTCTGTTTAATTCCACCTATTTAAATATTTATTTTCGATCCTTTAAATATGAATGCAATTCCAATGGGCCATTCAATCCTGGACTTATATATGCTTTCAAAGTTAAAATCTAAAAGTTTCTCTTTTAAAACTAAATTATTATAGTCCCCACCTCTTGGGCATCTATTAACTTTACCTATTGCCATGAATTTAAATGAATGATGATCAGACTCCTTTGCCATGAGAACATGAGCTGCTGTAGCATATGTATTGTCCCTTCTCTGAATGGCACGCATATGCTCTCCTATTGTTATTTTAAAACGCCTGATCATTTTGCCAACATAAAAGCATTGCAATCACAAACGGCCAAATAAATCACTCCCTGCATATCACAGTTAATAAACTGTCTTACCTCAAATCTTTTGTTATTAATAGCACTAGAAAAACATTTATCCTGCATCATAAAGTTGCAATAAATACATCTTTTACATCTAAAGTTTCCCATCACTTTATTTAATCAGGTCTCTTTCAATTTTGTTCCAAAATGACTTTGTGTTAGCATGTCTCGTAAAGTGGAAACTTTTTTGAAGCAGAATCTCACTGGCTTATTTGCTTCTTCACATAATCCTGGTTCGACTCCCAGCACATGCCAATGTTTCCGTACTGTATTTTCAAGCTCCTTGGCATGTGCTGAGAAGTCTGTCACAAAATTAAATCGGTGTTCAGTATTTTGATCTCTGTTGCTATTTTGTAAAAGGCTACTTATTTCAGTAATTCTAGCCTTAAAAAGAGCTTCACCTATGTTGTTTTTATTGTATTCCCTCTGTGTTAATCTAGCTGTTAAATCTTCTGAGCCCCTTTCAAAATCTACTATTTCAGTGCAATTATGCCTTGTCCTAAGAAACTGACCAATTGGTATATTTCTTTTAACATGTGATGGATGGCAATTGTTGGCTAGAAGGATGGTATTACCATCTACTTCTTTCACGATAAAGGCGGTTTTAAGTTTCCTATCTTACGTTAGCCCAATCATGAGATCTAAAACATAATTTTATCCCTAGAACTAGTTATCAGAATTTCAAAAACAGATTTGTCTCATGCAAATATTTAACAGAAGGAGTTCAAACTACTTCATCACCCTGAGACAAGATGAATATATCATCAATAAAACATTTCCAGCATAATACTTGTGTATTGTAATATTAACATTGCCATTAAAATGAATTCTTCTTCCCATTTTCCTACAAACAAATTAGTAATGGATGGTGCACATGTAGTCCATTGCTGTTCCCCGTGTCTGTAAAAGCAATTCTCATCAAATGTAAAGACATTACACTTCAAAATACATTCCAAAACATAATCAATAAAGCAGAATTACTAATATTTGCACGATTGAGAAAGGATGCTACTGCATCCAAAGCTCCTCATGTGGAATGTTAGTATAAAGTGACTCATATCCATTGTTACTAAAAGTACATTTTCTGGTATTATCATATGTTCAAAAAGATTTAAAATCTCTTTAGTGTCTTTAATATATGAAGGTAAGTCCCATGCTAAAGGTTTTAAAAATGAGTCCACATATCTCGAAGGGTTCCATTAAAGATCCTATACCACTTACTATCCAGCGTCCTGGTGGATTTTCCAGTGTCTTATGGACCTTAAGAAGGATATAGAAAGTGTCTCTGATGGATTCGAAACAGTAAGGTAACTCTTCACATTTCTATCTATAAGGGTGATGAAGTGAGTTTGAACTCCTTTGTTAAATACTTGCATGAGACAAATCTGTTTTTGAAATTTATGGTAACTAGTTCTAGGGATAAAATTATGTTATTAGATCTCATGATTGGGCTAATGGAAGATAGGAAACTTTAAACCACCCTGTATCGTAAATAAGTAGATGGTAATTCCATCCTTTTAGCAAACAGTTGCCATCCATCACATGTTAAAAGAAATATACCAATTGGTCAATTTCTTAGGACAAGGCGTAATTGCACTGAAATAGTAGATTTTGAAAGGGGGGCAGAAGATTTAATAGCTAGATTAACACAGAGGGATATAATAAAAACAACATAGGTGAAGCTCTTTTTAGGGCTAGAAATACTGAACACCATTTAATTTGTGACAGACTTCTCAGCACATGCCAAGAAGCTTGAAAATACAGTAAGGAGACATTGGCACGTGCTGGGAGTCAAACCAGGATTATGTGAAGTAGCAAATAAGCCAGTGAGATTCTGCTTCAAAAAAGTTTCCACTTTAGGAGACATGCTAACACAGAGTCATTTTGGAACAAAATTGAAAGAGACCTGGTTAAATAAAGTGAAGGGAAACTTTAGATGTAAAAGATGTACAGTATTTATTGCGACTTTATGATGCAGGATAAATGTTTTTCTAGTGCTAATAATAACAAAAGATTTGAGGTAAGACAGTTTATTAACTGTGATACACAAGGAGTGATTTATTTGGCCATTTGTGACTGCAATGCTTTTATGTTGGCAAAACAATCAGAAGTTTTAAAATAAGAATAGGAGAGCATGTGCATGCCATTCAGAGAAGGGACAATACATATGCTACAGCAGCTCATGTTCTCATGGCAAAGGAGCCTGGTCATCATTCGCTTAAATTCATGGCAATAGATAAAGTTAATAGAAGCCCAAGAGGTGGGGACTACAATAATTTAGTTTTAAAAAGAGAAAACATTTGGATTTTAACTTGAAAGCATATATAAGTCTAGGATTGAATGGCCCATTGAATTGCATTCATATTTAAAAGATCGAAATAAATATTTAAATAGGGTGGAATTAAACAGAATTTAAATGGGTTTTGATCCCTGTAATATTATTTGAATACTCACTCTCTATTTTGAGATGGGGTATTTGATTGATGTGTTGTTTTCTTCTTTCCCACACCCTTTTTTCAATTCTACATTTTATCTGAATATTACCCTCTGTTTTTTATTTAAGTTGTTTATGTGCTATGTAGTCTGTATTTTTAATATAGAAATGATCAGTTTAAGTTTTAGGTTGCCATTCAGATTTAGAATATATTTAGATTTAAATGACAAGAGATCTGTAACTGTCTAGTGAGAGTTTTATTATGGATGATAAATATTTTCAAACTAAGTAGTCTTTAATGGATACTTGTTTGCAATGATTGATATAATTAATTGTATCTGTTTTAGATAATTGATGGCATTATATAACTGTTGTGTTCTCTAGATGTCCTTTTAATCCTTTGAAAAGGACTGTGCGGCCAGTCCGAAACATGTCAGGAAAGTCGTTATGTTGTGTGATTTGTATTAAATGATGTTTTATCTTGTGCATTTCTTGAAGAGTTTTGTATGTGCCAAAACCTTTTGCTGTTTGGGATTTCTTGTTGGTTTTGGAGCACCACTTCCCAGTGCGCACTCATTTGGAAAAAGTGTTTCGTTGTTTGAGTGATATGCATGGGTTAGGGAAGGAATGATTTACAGGTAAAGGCTACACATATTTATGTGGTTAATAGTCAATCCTTGCCTGTATCCTTACCCGTAAAACTCAAGAATATACGTGTTAAAATATTTGTCATCGACAAGTAACGAAGATGTCTATTGAGAACACTCCAAATTTGGTATTTATTACGACGAGTAATGAAACACAATCAAACCCTCTGACTTATGTGGAACAATTATTGAAGACCTCAAATAATCATAACCCATTTTTAAATCCAGAACATGGACTCATTGCTGATTCACAAGGTATGCTGTCACCTTTAGAAGCCTTCAGAAATTTAGAAAAATCTATACACCAATTGAGAATGCTTTTTTGGAATAGCACTAATTTAGAGGCATATTTGGAAGTAAAAAGAGTTCCAAGAGGTTTAAGACAACTTAAAGAACCAGCATGTGGGACAGAGAGTCCATCTTTTATTCAAGAGTGGGAAAATATACTGCTGGATGCAAGCTCGAAACCTATGCAGTTAATTGTCAAATATAGTAAAGAAAGAGAAGCTGTGATCAAGGAAGATATTAAAAAACAAGAAGCAGAGTTTTGAAATTTTCTACAAATATGGATTTTAACAAATTGAATTTGAAACTGAAAGAATCTATTCTAAAATTGGACTCAGAAATACAAAGGATTAAAATGACAAAATTCCAATGTGACAAAGGGGATTTTGAAAGAGGAAAAGTTTTTAGATGGAAAAATAATCAAAGAAAGAGTATCTTAAAAAATAAAAATGTTTCATTTGAATATTCTACAGATTTTAGTACAGACCATAGTGATATAGAGGGAGAAAATGTATGTGCACATCCTTTCTGAAGGAACAGCCAATAACAGACTCACAACCAGTGGGAGAACACCAAACAAACATTGCATCTTATGTCCCAAGACCTCTATGAAGAAGTCCAAGGTCTCAGGAAAGAATCCAGGATTTCTGAAGAGAAAGAGAACTCGATGAGGAGAAAGAAACAGAAAAGCAGTATGGCAGCAGGACATTTTGAGGATGTTACAGGAGGAATCTATGGAGAAACCCTTGGGAACAGAGGTCGGAACCAATAGAGGAGGTAAGAAACTGCCATTCTGTCACCTCTGTTAGCCAAATTATTAATCTTTCAAAACATGTACTGACTACTGGAGAAATTGAACTATTAAACAAAGGACTGGCTTTGCACCAACTGCCCCTTTAAATCAGGTTCAGACTCTAATAGATTTACATTTAAACTGTCGAAAACTTAATATTAATGCTTTTACTATTGAAGAGAAATGATGAGTTCGACTGAGGTGGGATAGGGTGAAATGAATCAATACAATTTAGGAATCTTTAGTTTGGTGCCCCCCATGTGCAGCAGTGTCCATTTTTAAAGAATTAGTTGAAAAGGACATAGAAGATTTATGTTCCTCATCAAGTGTTGATTTTTATCATAATTTGAAGAAAATTCAAAGGGAAGCTATCCACACACTACAAAGGCACACAGAGATTATTATCAAGCAAGTGGATAAAGGTGGAGCAGTGGTCCTCATGGATAAAGACAATTATGTTATGGAAGTACATAGACAAATTTACAATACTCAATATTATATTAAAATCAAAGAGGATCCAAAATACAATTTTAAGTATGCAATTGATGAAATAATAGGGGATGCATTTTCAAAAGGACTTATAGAAGGAAATGTGAAGAGTTACCTTACTGTTTTGAATCCTGTCAGAGCCACTTTCTGTATTCTTCCTAAGTTTCATAAGACACTGGAAAATCCACCAGGACGCCAATAGTCAGAGGCATAGGATCTTTGATGGAACCTTTAAGATATATGGACTCATCTTTAAAACCTTTAGTATGGGACTTACCGTCATATATTAAAGACACTAAAGAGATTTGAAATCTTTTGAACATATGATAATACTAGAAAATGTACTTTTAGTAACAATGGATATTGAGTCGCTTTATACTAATATTCCACACGAGGCAGCTTTGGAAGCAGCATCCTTTCTCAATCGTGCAAATCTTAGTAATTTGATTTATTGATTACATTTTTGAATGTATTTTGAAGTGTAATGTCTTTACGTTTGATGGGGAATTGTTTTACAGACACAAGGAACAGCAATGAGAGCTACATGTGCACCATCCATTGCTAATTTGTTTGTGGGAAAATGGGAAGAGGAATTCATTTTTAATGGCAATGTTAATATTTACAATACACAAGTATTATGCTGGAAATGTTTTATTGACAATATATTCATCTTGTGGCAGGGTGATAAAGTGAGTTTGAACTCCTTTGTTAAATACTTGCATGAGACAAATCTGTTTTTGAAATTTACGGTAACTAGTTCTAGGGATAAAATTACATTTTTAGATCTCCCGATTGGGCTAACGGAAGATAGGAAACTTAAAACCGCCCTGTATCGTAAAGAAGTAGATGGTAATACCATCCTTCTAGCCAGCAGTTGCCATCCATCACATGTTAAAAGAAATATACCAGTTGGTCAATTTCTTAGGACAAGGCATAATTGCACTGTAATAGTAGATTTTGAAAGGGGGCAGAAGATTTAACAGCTAGATTAACATAGAGGAATAAAACAAAAAACATAGGTGAAGCTCTTTTTAGGACTAGAATTACTGAAATAAGTAGCCTTTTACAAAACAGCTACAGAGATCAAAATACTAAACACCAATTTAATTTTGTGACAGACTTCTCAGCATATGCCAAGGAGCTTGAAAATACAGTAAGGAAACATTGGCATGTGCTGGGAGTCGAACCAGGATTATGCGAAGTAGCAAATAAGCCAGTGAGATTCTGCTTCAAAAAAGTTTCCACTTCAGGAGACATGCTAACACAGAGTCATTTTGGAATAAAATTGAAAGAGACCTGGTTAAATAAAGTGAAGGGAAACTTTAGATGTAAGAGATGTATTTATTGTGACTTTATGATGCAGGATAAATGTTTTTCTAGTGCAAATAATAACAAAAGATTTGAGGTAAGACAGTTTATTAACTGTGATACACAGGGAGTGATTTATTTGGCCATTTGTGACTGCAATGCTTTTTATGTTGGCAAAACAATCAGAAGTTTTAAAATAAGAATAGGAGAGCATGTGCATGCCATTCAGAGAAGGGACAATACATATGCTACAGCAGCTCATGTTCTCATGGCAAAGGAGCCTGATCATCATTCTTTTAAATTCATAGCAATAGATAAAGTTAATAGGAGCCCAAGAGGTGGGGACTACAATAATTTAGTTTTAAAAAGAGAAAACTTTTGGATTTTAACTTTGAAAGCATTTATAAGTCCAGGATTGAATGGCCCATTGGAATTGCATTCATAATTAAATGATTGAAAATAAATATTTAAATAGGGTGGAATTAAACAGAATTTTTAAATGTGGTTTTGATCCCTGTAATACTATTTGAATACTCACTCTCTATTTGGAGATGGGGTATTTGATCGATGTGTTGTTTTGTTCTTCCTTCCCCACACCCCCTTTTTTTCAATTCTACATTTTATCTGACTATTACCCCTCTGTTTTTGATTTAAGTTGTTTATGTGCTATGTAGTCTGTATTTTAATATAGAAATGATCAGTTTAAGTTTTAGGTTATGCCATTCAGATTTAAAATATATTTAGGTTTAAATGACAAGAGATCTGTAACTGTCTAGTGAGAGTTTTGTTATGGATGATAAATATTTTCAAACTAAGTAGTCTTTAATGGATACTTGTTTGCAATGATTGATATAATTAATTGTATCTGTTTTAGATAATTGATGGCATAATATAAGTTTGTGTTCTCTAGATGTCCTTTTAAACCTTTGAAAAGGGACTGTACGGTCAGTCCGAAACATGTCAGGAACCTCGTTATGTTGTGTGATTTTTGTTAAATGATGTTTTAACTTTGCGCTTTTCTCTGAAGAGTTTTGTGTGTGCCAAAACCTTTTTGCTGTTTGGGATTTATTGTTGGTTTTGGAGCACCACTTCCCAGTGTGCACTCATTTGGAAAAAGTGGTCCACAATGGTCCATTTTGGGCCTGCTCTTATTCAGCATTTTTCTAAACCAACTGCCATCTGCCTGCCAGTGTCATCTACTGTTGTAAGCAGACAATGGTCTTCTGTTCATCCGTGACCCTAACCTCCTCGCTCTTGAAAGCAAACTCCAGAGCAACTTCTTGGCTGCAGAAAGCTGGTTTAAAGATCACAAACTTGTGATGAATTACTCAAAGATGAAAACTATGATGTTCTCCAGTGCCCAAAACTGGTACAGAACCCACCCTCTTCGCATCACTAATGAAGTGAGCTCTCCACTGGAGTTTGTACAAATTTCAAATTTCTAGGCATCATGCTGGATAGTACTATGTCTTTCGACCTCCACATCGACAAAGTCACTAAGGCTGTCAACACGCGCATTGGACTATTGCACAAGTGCAAGCATAGTCTAACACCTGAGGCTCTTAAGCTAGCTGTGAACAGTTCCTTATTGATACTCATTGACTATGGGCTGATAATATTGCCTCAGCTACCAACATGGCCCTTCGCTGAATAAAGTAACACTAAACAAGGCCTGCCAGCTTGTTACTGGAGCCACATGCCTGACGACATGTGTGACCTGTATGCTCAGACTAACTGGCTTCACTTCTCAGGCTGGATACTCTACCAGTCTTGTTTACTGGCAAACAAAGTTAGCCTAGGCCTGGTATCTGTAGGGTGCAGAATCTCCTCTCTTCCAGTGATAACCATCACAGAACTCATAGCTCAGACAACCAAATCTTTATAATTCCCCACTGTCGCACCTTCTTGGGTCAAAGGTCCTTTGCCTACCATGCACCTGTTTGGATAAACTCCTACACACTGACATCTCTTCATTAACTTTGATTGGTCCTTTTAAAAGAAAACTGAGACAACAGCTAATTGCGAAGACCTGCTGTGATTGCTCCCAATAACTTACTTGGAACATCTCTAGAGGCTGATCCTCCGGCCCTGGAACTGGTCCTATTTGCTTGCCCACTCTGACATTGATCACACTGCACCTATCCTGTCTCTTCTCAGCTCTTCTTTGCCAGGCATCTATCCACTATCACTCATATATCCATTCATAGCACACAATCCTCACCTGCCTTCCACCTCCCCTTCCCTGTCCCTCCCATTCTTCCCTATCACCCCTTCCTCCATGTCTTCCTCCCCCTACCCTCTCCCTCCGTCCTTCCTTCACTATGCCACCCTTCCTCCACATCTAATTTTGCTTGTTAATTCCCCTTCACCACTTGCAGGCCCACTAACATGCACTCCTCCCTGCTGTCTCCTATGTTCCTGGTCTGCTCCTTCATAAGCTGCAGCCCTTTGGGTTTATTACCTCTGCCCTCTCCTCCACCTCTAGTTCCTTTCTGTCTCTCATCAGTCCTTCATCCTTAGATAGAATGCTTAAGCTTCATAATGTGTCTCTAGGGCTATTTGTTGCTTAGCCTATGATTATGACTGATCTAATCATAATCATTCCTGTTAAATTGTGTTGCTTGATGTAGCTCCCAAATCTTTATCCTATCAGGTTTTATATCCTTGTAAGAATGCCTAAGTTGTGTAATGACTCTGTCTACTTGCACATAGCCTTTGACTGTGCCTGTACTAGTTATATAATCATTCCTGTACAATTATGTTCTAATTTATTTGGCCCTATTCTCTACAATATCCTTATTGTGTGTTTGCCTTGACGTGGAACCTGTGTAATGAGCTTGTCCTCAAAGGTGCTAATTCTGAGATTCAAATAAATAAAAATAAATAAATAGTATTTAATAGTCTCAATACAACCAGAGTATAGAAAGCTAATAACGTGGATGAGATTTGAGCTCATAACGTCAAGACATTTGCACTTTAACAAAAGCTTAGTAACATCTAATAATCAATGACCATGTAATAAAGGCTTCTTTCATTCAATTTCATATCTGATATTAAATTTCCTGATATTTAACAAGCCTAGAAAGGCATATCTTTTAAATGTTCTGACTAAATATGCAGATGCAAATTATGATCCAGTTTTCATTCTCCTACACCCAAGAGTCCCTGAAAAAGCTGAAATGATTGCACAATGTTTAGCCTCAGTGATAAAGATAAAAAAAGAGTAGTGGAAGGTCTCCCAGAATAGCAGATGATAGGAAAATGGGTTGTGCTCCTGAATGATCCAATAGTAATAAAGCTGCAGTAGAGCTTAGTACATGCCATGTCTCTAAACAATGCATATGAGTGGAATTAATGTATAGCACTTTGACGAATACTCTGTATATTTGTATGGTATTTTAATTTTTTTCCCTTTTTTTTAGACGACTTTCTGTTATTTTAATACCCTTGGTGCGGTCTCCCCTGGTTGATCAATAACCTTCAAATTTCAAACTATAGACTAGGATGGGTTAGTACAGCAGTTGTTTGTATCTGAATGGAAGCCTGATTTGAGTTTGAGGGGAAATGACAACTGCAACTTTCCAGCCATTTGGTATATGTCCTATAAAGAGGGAGAGACAGTGTAAAGAACCTATAGTAGTACTAGTCAAATGTATTTAATCAGGTTTAAAAGTCATTACAGTATAATACAATAGAACAGTACAAGACAATTACATTTAAAATCATCATAGCAGCACTGTTTGCTATGTGACCAAATCATAAAAAATATATATTGCATAGTATTGCCCAGCTTAACCAGAATATCACATAATTTTTTTGTTAGTAGTATTGCAGATCTGAAAACTGTTGGACACTTTAGTGTTAACAAAGGATCAGCGTCATCCAATGAAAAATTGTTTGTCCAAAGATTTCACCAAAAAGGAAACTAATCACTTTTCTTAACGTTAAATTTTTTATTGAAAGGTTTTTCGACATTACAATCCAAAACATTACATATAACATTCCAGTATTTGACTGAGGCAATAAAAAGGTCTGACGGCAATACATACTATGCTGAGGAATACACTTGACAATTGTTACCTTATCATACCAAAGGGACATTACTATACACTCTAAGACAAAACAGTGAATAACACCATTTTAATTGAAAATTGTGCTATGTACAAAATAACACAGTGGGCCAGACTTCCAAAGGGTGACACAGGGCTTTTCAAGCTCTTCACTACAATGCTTTTAAATCACTGGTGCAGCAATCCATTTGCCACAACTGTGTCCAGTTTTCAAGGATTGTGCTCAGTTACAATGGTTTTCCTTATTTACAGCAGCTTGTGCCAAAGGTATGGCACAAGCTCCATTAAATGATCCCCAATATTGATGCAAGCTAGACCACAAAAAGATTTGTACCATTTGTCAAACAGGATTGAAAATCCCATCAGCTTGCCACATGCACCGTATCTGTGGCACAACCGGGGACTGTAGCCATCCGAGACCTTTGCAAATCCAGCCCAACATGTCTTCTAGAATGCCCATCTATACCCACAAATTGTAGAAGCATAATTATAAAATCTCCCAGTGTATCTGGCTGTAAATAGATTGAAATCAAAAGTCTGGAATCTGAATTTTGTAAATGCTTGGTGTAAATGTAAATGTGTCAAGGAGTTTAATTATAACACATGAACCATGTGTTCTCTGCTAAACGAGAACTACAGTTAAGAGTCACCAAGAGATAAAGCTCTTTTTGTTTCATCAAATTTCATCAAATCAAAATGTTTTGAGTGAACTACAGAACAATATGCTGCATTGTTTAAGATGCCCATTTCTGGTAATGAGAAAAGTGAAGCCATCCCAGTTTGATCTAAGACTTGTTCAAAATGTGCCAACCAGCCTACCTTAGAACTAGTCTTTTTAAAGTCAAGCAATTATTTATAGGCAATCAGGGGGAGTCTAGTAGAGGTTATAGTCATAAGACATACTCACTAGGAGAACATTCTTGACTGAGTGGAGGTTTCTATCATAGGTTGCCCTTTTTCAGCTCTAATGACACAAGTTGGAAGAGTACCTTGAGAAAGACACCATATCTGTTTAGCAAAGCAACAAATCACAAATTTCATATTAAACTAATAATATTTTTCAATATAGCTTTTTGGCTACCAGTGGTCTCTCCTACCTTATTCAGGTGGTTGCCAACACTCCCAGTCCCAATTGTCACTCCCTTTACTGTCTTCTCCCAGTGGGGATCCACATGGAGAGGGGACAAGAGGGCACCAGTGCCATCATTAACAGCAACAATTCGCTAAGTGTATAACAAACATTTAAACTACAAAGGGAAATGAGCTATGCAGAGGCAAAACTAACATTGACCAAACAAATCTCCAAACAACTAAAAAGATACCTATGAATTACAAAGATAAAAACTTAATTAAAACATTATTACTTAATGCACGATGTTTAACAAATTAAATTGAAGAATTAATATATTTTATGCAAAAAGAAAATATTTCAATATGTATACTATTGAAACCTGGTTCCAGGATGAGAGCTGGAACACCAATATACAGGGTTACACCAAATTTAGTAAAAACAGGAAGGATAAAATTGAAGGAGGAATAGCCCTGTACATTTCTGAGAAATTAACATCCCATTTAACATCTACAAAATATATTTCAAAATACGGTAATGAAATAATATGGGTAGAAATAAACTTAACCACTATCAAAATATGTGTAGGTTTGGCTTACAGAGCCCCCAACCTCAATTCAGACCAGAAAATGGATTTTATAAAAACTATTGAACATTTTGAGCCAACATCTAATGGACAGAACCCTCCTCGCAGTGCCAAGGGTTAGAACCAAGGTGGGGGGTAAGTCGTTCACCATCACAGCGCCCACCCTATGGAACTCCCTGCCCCCTGGTGTTCAGGATGCTACCTCTACCCACACCTTCCGCACAAGGCTGAAGGCTCATATGATGGTCACCTCTATATGCAACTGCTAAAGTGAGAGGCTCCTAAGTGGAAGCCCACCCCTCTCCCTCATATGAAAATAGTGACTATCACTGCACCCCATCTATATAGCACTGTACCCCATCTGTAGAGCTTTCCCAGGAAATGTTAACTGCTAAAAAGCTACTATGTCTTACCTCTTAAATGTAACTGCTGAAAAACTACTGTGTATTATGTTCTTCGCTGTCTAGTGTAATGTACCTGTGCTGTATGCTACCCCATGTATTATTCCACATAATTCCCCGGGTCACCCCTGAAAAAGGGACCTTCAGGGTCCAGTGGGCTTACCCGGTTATCAAAATTTAATAAATAAATATTATTATGGGAGATTTCAACTTCCCAAATATAAATTGGACTAAGTCTTTATATTCTGGAACAATCGAGAGAGAGTTCCTGGCTCTTACAGTTATTCAAAATTTTGAACAAATTGTTAAAACTAGCACTAGAAATAACAATATTCTAGACATAGTCCTTACTAACATGGGAGATAAAATACTACAACCAATTATATTAGCACCGCTGGGTAATAGTGACCACAACATGATCACTTTCCAAATATATACTAAAATTCCTGTTACCAAAGGTAGCACACAAATTAGAGATTATTCTGCAGCAAACTTTTCAGAAATAAGAACATATCTTGATTCTTGAGATTGGACGTTAGAACTCAAAGGACTAAATAGCAAACATGCATGGTCGCTCATAGTGACAAAAATAAAACTTTGTCTTGAATACTGGGTCCCAATGAAAATTAAATACACTAAAGGTTATAGATCTCCTATATGGTGGAATAATAGGATCAAGAAGTTAATTCGTAAAAAACACAAAAGTTACAAGAAGTATAAGTCAAAACCATCTGTAAACAATTGGAATAAATATAAAACCTCCAATAAAGTCAAACAATGTATTAGGAAAGCTAAGATAAAAACTGAAGAAAGACTAGCTGTTGACTCAGTAAATAATTAAAAAAGTTTTCTAATTATTTTGGCTCCTTAGAGGAACCAAATCTACACTGGGTCCAATTCAAACTAATTCAGGTCTTATTAGTAATGAAACTGAGATGGCTACTAAATTTAACAATTACTTTTCATCAATTTTCATTCAGAAAGCATGAAAGTCTCTGTGGTAAAAAATAATACTGAGAATACTTTTGAAATAAAACACTTCAATATAGAAGAAAAGAAGATGGCTTTACTAAAATTGAACATCAATTCTTCACCAGGACCAGATGGAATACACCCTAGGTTTCTTAAAGAAACAGCTAATCAAATAGCTGGACCTCTGAGTATACTATTTAACCTTTCCTAAAGAAGGAGCATGCATCCCTTCATGGAGAGATGCAATAGTAATCCCTATACACAAATCTGGAAATAAAAGTGAAGTTTCCAACTATAGTCCTATAAGTTTGACATCAGTGATAGGAAAACTTTAGAAAGACTTATCTTGCAAAATTAGAAATATATATAAAACTATAAATCTTCATGATACTACACAAGATGGATTCTCTAAAGGATAGATCTTGTCTAACTAACCAGTTACAGTTCTTTGAAATGTAAGTGCAATATTAGATGCTGGCCTATCTGTGGATTTGATATTTCTGGACTTCACAAAGGCTTTTAATAGAGTCTCACATGACATTTTAATTCAACACCTATACAAGATGGGATTCCTCTACAACTGATAAAATGGATTCAATCTTGGTTACTTGAAAATAGACAATGTACATCAGTTAAGGGATTTACATCACCTGGGTTGAAGTTACTAGGGGTATCTCAGGGCTCGGTACTGGGCCCTGTACTATTTAACATCTTAATATCAACAATGCAGCCATCCAATAAAAGCTGGATGACTAAGTATGCAGATGACTGCAAAATTGGCAGCATTGTCAATAATTCAGAGGATGCTGGAAGTCTACAGAAGGAATTATCTGCACTTGAGCAATGGGCAAATAGAAATCAAATGAAATTTAATACCCAAAAATGCAAGGTAATGCATCTGGGATACAATAACAAGAGAAATAGTTACTTCTTAAACAAAGAACTGTTAAAAGAAACTGATTATGAAAAAGACTTGGGAGTGAATATTGATAGTAAACTTAATTTTGAACAAAACACAATTTCTAAGGTAAAAAAATCTCAACAAATAACAGCATGTATATTTAAAAATATAAAAAGTAGACAGCCAGGAGTAATTTTACCATTATATAAGACACTAGTTAGAACACACTTGGACTACTCTGTACCTTTCTGTGCTCCAAATACAAACAGAGGTAGAAAACTAATAGAGGATGTACAAAGAAAAATGACAAGAAAAATAACTGGTATGAATAACAAAACGTATTGGGAAAGATTACAAGAATTAAATTTATACTCCATGAATTATCATCAGACACATGGAGATTTCTCCTTAACATTTAATGCTATTAAAGACCCCTTCTTATTGAAACTTTAGGTCTAGAAACAAACTTTAATGTCGCACAAACCACATCACATAATCTTAGATTAAGTGGGCTCATTGTAAAACTAAAAAAGAAACAATTGTACACACAGCGTGTAGTTAATAAATGGAACATTCTTCCTGGAGAAGTTATTGATAGTGATAACCTAGAAATATTCAAACATAAATTGGATCAGTACATGGGTACTATAAAATTTGAATATTTATAGAAATTAACCCACCCTGTGGTGGCGAGCTCTTATAAAGACACCACCTCCTGAGCTTGTACAGTTACTATGATACTATGAACCAGTGCACATAGGGTTTTCTGTTTTTCTCCTTGGCCTCCCCTTCCTCATGCCCTGGTGGATGTGCACACCTCAGACATCACCTTGGCGACATGTAGCAATGTACTACAGGGGAACAAGCTCCCTCAGCCCACTATAGGGGTCACTCCAGGGCTGGAACACTGCCCCTTTCCTGTCCCTATCTTGGCTGGTACTGCTACTGCACTGCAGTGCTTCCCAGCCCTTCTACACACAATTGACTTCCCAAGCCAACTCTCAAACCTAGGTCATCAGCACATAAGCACATGATGCTTCCTCTGGGCCATATGACATCCCCTAAACTAATTTTTCTTGATGACAGTTTTGCATTAGCTGCTCTCAAAGCCACACCTATCAAACTTGTTCCATATCTTCCATAAAGCCTACAGAATCCTAATGAATCTATGTTCACATTTTTTGCAATATTATTAAAATGGTCAGACCAACTGAGAGTTGAAAATTAACTGGACCTAAGTAGAAATAAGACTTACCACCTCTATTCTATTTTCCTCAAACATCCATATTAAAATGCCAGCCCATTGAAAAGGAAGGCTAAGGCACCAATTCCCTCACCTGCCGCAATGACAGAGACCCAGTTTTTGGAAAAGATATGGGTCACTTCAGGGCCAGCCATGGAGGGAGGATTAAGCATCCATATGACAGTGCTCCTCCTTTGGGAGGGGGTTAATGTGATTCACTGCTTGTCTGCCACCTGGAGGTGTCCAGGTGGCATCATAGGCAAGACCACACAGGAGAATGGAGGAACTCTTGCATAGGACATGAGGGATGTCTCCATGGAGGTGGAGCTTGCTCATCATTGCCATTAAACACAGTATGAACATGAGGCAAAAACTGATGGAAAAGTCCATCCCAAACCCTAGGATTATATCCAACCTCTCAGAGGTCCAGGATCAGTATCCATGCACCCTCTCACACACACAGTCCTGTGGCAGAGGGCAACAGAGGGAAGGTAAGTCCCAGAGAAGCCAGGTGATGGGGTTATAGAGGGTTAGTCAGAAATGGGTGGCCAGGCAGACAAGACAGATAAAATGTATGGGGAAAACTTCCAGATGAACAAAGAGGCCAGTTTAGGGCCAAACTGCATTATTTTAGTTGTTCCCATATTTACTTTCAATTTTAAATGCAAATTAAAACAGAATATTCCAAATTGATTTATAATCAACTAACGGCCCTGCTTTGTTACAAGAAAACAAGACATCATGTGCACAAGCCAAGAAAGTGAAAGGCTTTGCTAGAAATTTTGGTAAGTTCAGAACAAATGGAGTGAAAGAACATATATTTCTCTCTCTCTCTCTCTCTCTCTCTCTCTCTATATATATATATATATATATATATATATATATATGTTAACTATTAAGAGTGACAGAAGACAACCCTGTTTAATGTCCTTTCTTGGGAAAACTGGTCAACCAATTGTGCATCTAAGGAAAATCAAACTGTAGCCCAAGTGTCAAAGTATAACATTTCAATTGCCTGAAAACTCTTGATCTATGTTTAGATCTATGGTACCAGTTTCTGCCATAAACTACTATAAAATAAAGAATCAATTGATGAAGATAGGTCAATAAATGCAGCATACATACTTTGTTTATGAATAGGAATAAGTATATATTTATAAAGAATACGTAAAAAAAACAGTGATCTTACTTGAGTGCCCAACTCTGAAATCTGCTTTTAAGCCATATATAAATTGATTTCATTGACCAACATCTATAATCAGTTGCTGAAATATCATTGAGACTTATCAGATGATAATAGAGTTGAAACAACATTAATGAGATGTGGAGCCCATCAATCTATATTTGAGAAATATATCTCAGCCAGCACTTTACATGATTCTGGTGCTTTTCCAAGCATTACAGATTTATTGTCCTCTCTGACTTCCTCAAATGTAAACTGTTGAATGCACAAATGATTATAATTTAGACAAAAAAATACACAGAGAGCAAAAGATATATATATATATATATATATGTGTGTGTGTGTGTGAGTGTGTGTGTAAAAACAAAGCACTGTGTCAGCATGTGGTCTGAAAGCAAAACAAAATGGTTATATTAAATGCATGCTGAAAATAGAAAATAGAGTTAAAAATCTATGTTTCACCCTTAGGTCTTCTTCAGGAAATATCTAATAGAGAAAAAAAGGAAAAATCTAAAAGGGGAAAAAAAACTAACTTTGTTTTTTTCTCTTTTACATATTTCCTGAAGAAGACCTAAGGGTGAAACATAGATTTTTAACTCTATTTTCTATTTTCAGCATGCATTTAATATAACCATTTTGTTTTGCTTTCAGACCACATGCTGACACAGTACTTTGTTTTTACACACACACACACACACACACACACACACATACATATATATATATCTTTTGCTCTTCTGTGTATTTTTTTGTCTAAATTATGATCATTTGTGCATTCAACAGTTTACATTTGAGGAAGTCAGAGAGGACAATAAATCTGTAATGCTTGGAAAAGCACCAGAAGTGGAAAAGCAGATTTTTAACTCTATTTTCTATTTTCAGCATGCATTTAATATTAGCATTTTGTTTTGATATATATATAGATATATATACACACACACACACACACACACACACACACACACACACATATATATATAGATATTGAGATATAGAAATATAGATATATAATGAGCTTTCCAAACATCAGCAGTTATATAGGACTGAGGTCTTGTAAGAAATTGTGCCTATTGTGATAACTCCAAAAAGATATACAGTTATTAATATTGATGGCTAAATAAAAATTTTTTCCAGATTGTTCTCCTGATATAACCACCTTTTTCCTGTAGTATACATTTATAAGGTTTCTTGTTCTATTTGTCATTAGATTCTTCTTTGAAGAATCCTTACATATTCTAATCTGAATGCTCAGTTTTCTTTTCTTGCCTGCAAATTGAATTATACCATTGTCTTGGGTCAGTTATCATACAGGGCTTATAAAAGTATGGGACTAGCATATGAAACATTTCCTGTAATATTTGAGATTTAATATGAGCAGAATTAATAGTACAAAACATTTCACCAAACTCAAAAATCTAATAGTGTTGCATCGAAAAAGTGAAGATTTCAGATAGCAATCATATTTCAACCTTCTATTCACTATTCTTCAAAAAGTGAAAAACTACTGTCTTGGACAATTAGAGGCCCACATCCATACTCTCAACCCTTGCAAGCTGCATGGGAGGATAGTGCACAGTCAGATAACCCATCATCTAGACCAGCACAATCTTCTGTGTGATTAGCACCATGGTTTCAGAAAGGGTCATGCATTGTGCACCACCTTGGTCAGCTTCACAGACTCTATGCATCAAGCTATGGATGAGGGGCTTATTATGGGTGCAGTGACTGTGGACCTGACCAACATCTTTGTCCTGGTAGACCAATGTCTGCTTCTGCAAAGGTTGAGCACCCTCAGGGTGAGTCCAGCAGCAATGCAATTTTTCTCAAGCTATCTTCAAAATAAACACTAAATGGTTGAGGTGGGTAATTTAATTTCAGAGACCAATACCATCACCTGTGGTGTACCACAGGGCTCTATACTGGATCCCCTTCTTTTTACACTCTTCATTAATAATTTGCCCAGGACATGTTCAACTGCTAGCTCCCTGCTTTACACAGATGATGCCATTGTCTTTGTGCATGGGAGAAATATCTCTGGCATCAACATAACATTTGAGAAAAACTTCCATGTTCTTCAATGCTGGTTCCAAATGAAAAACTAGGCCTGAACATGTTCAAGACTGAGGCCATGCTCTTAGGCCCTGCACACAAAATTAAACAAAACTCCCAAGAACTCAGCATATGCACCATAGATGTTAGCTCAAATCTGGAGCAGATTTAAAGTATCTGGGAGAAACCCTTGATCCTTGCCTCACATTTGAAACCCACCGGAACAAAAATGTCATGATAATTGATCAACAGCTAGGGCAACTGTATGATATCCAAAAGTTACTTATTGTGGAGACCAAAGCCAGGATTGTATGAAGCAACATTCTTCCTTTGTTAGACTATGGGGCTACTGTAATGGACACCACTCCAAGTCAGATTGGGCAAAACAAAAAGCCCTTTATTACTTCCCCTGGCTGCAGGTCCCAGCACTGCACTAGTCTTGAGAAGAATAGCTGGCTGCTGCCAGAGCACAGGGCCCAACTCACATTGGGCAGTTTCATGTATAAAACTCTACATGACAACATAGTACAGTGTCTAAAAGGCCTGCTCCAACCTGTCAACCTCCCTCATTCCCATTCCATAGCCAATAACGTACTACTGACTCCACTAATGTGGACAGGGATGGGCTTTTAGCTACAGGGCCACCACCATATGGAACATTAATCCTTGCTACCATCAGATAGTCCCCTTCTGCAAGAATCTTTGCTTATAAAATGAAAGATTATTTGTTAAACGCTAGTGCCTGCACCTGTTTCCTGTAGATAAGTTTTGCAGTAATATTAGCTATAAAATGATTGTTCTTGAAATATTTTTCATTTATCTATACAATCAATTGTGCAAATCATTGTTTATATGTATATAATCCATTGTACATATCATTGTTTATCATGATTCTTATGTTTGTTATGTGCCTGTTAATTGTAATATGTTAAGCTGTGACACTTATTGTATCATCTCCATCCCTGTACCTTGTACTTTGAACTATGATATTATTTTTTTTCTTTCCACTCACTGTACTTGTAGTACACTGGTCATGCCTGGAAAATGCATCTGGTGCCAGTGCACCTACCCAGTTTACAAAGTATAAATAAATATAAATAAATGAATGTAACAATAATCTTGATTTATTCTTCCTGTTGCTAAGTAAAGGGCTAGTACATTTTCTGGAAGCTGTTATTAAAAATGTATTACTTTCTGACTCAGTAAGAATCATTAGATCACCAAAGACAACTAAATATAAAACTCATTCAACACAGTAATCAATTACAGATGCAGCATTATGAAAACATAGGAAATGTTTTTCTTTTCATCTGAGGGGAATCAACCATTTACAAAAGTTAAACCATATTCTTCTAACAATTGTATTATAATCCCTCATTTCTATTTATCATCAAATCCAGGGTGCTTCTATCATGCAGTTTAGGAGCTAAGTCAGTGATGAAGCAATCTGGATCAAATAAATTATTACAAACTCTAATATGGGCATTCAAATCATAACAAATATATATCTCCAGTCCTAGCTGTTTGGGATACATTTCCTCAACAAATTTTCAAGATCATCACAAATACCTTCTTCAAAAATAAGATGACTGTAATGAAGGAACATACACATCAATAATATGACAAGAAGATACCTCAATTAATGCTTTGATAAATACAATGTTGAATTTTACTCATCTATAATGTTTAAAGAACATTACTGTGAGCCGGCCCAGTGGTGCTGAGGGCTGAGGTGCTGGATACCTTACCTCACGCTACGCCAGCATCCCAGGTTCGGGAATTACTCTGGGTCATTGGGGAGCTGGTGTTGGGGGAGGAGGGAGTGGCATTGAGCAGCCACAAGGCAGCTCTCCTCTCCCAAGGGTGGTTACCTCACTTCCATAGTTCCACTCCCACTGGTGGAGGTCTGGTGGGAAGTGTAGGTGGATGGAGGTGGCAGCAATAGCAAAGGGTGGGGTGGAAGGGCTGAGCCAGTGCGCATGCACCTCCACACACACGTACAGTACATAGGTTTTCATGGGGTCCGGTCAGGAGAAAAAACAGGCTAAACACCTAAAAATCTATATAGAAAAGAACATTTCTGTAGTGTGTGCCAGTTGTGTTATGGCTAGCTTTAGGATCCTACAATAGGATCAATACCATTGTAACCTGCATCTTTTGTGGCGTTGAGCTTCTGTAGTAGCATTACACTAGTATGCCAGCTCACTACCAATCTCTCATTGAATGTGAAGCTCTTTGGGATAAAATGTTTTAAAGAACTATATAATTATTTCTTCTTCTTTCTTCTTGTCCTCCTCCTCTTCACCTTTGGCTTCTTCTTCATCTTCTTCACATACAGTAGGGTGGCAACAGCAAGGTAAAACATTGGGGCTAGTAGGTAAGAGTAGGTGGAAACCATCCTGAGAGTTTGTGCCTGTTCTAAGGGTAGAGAGGTAGTGTAGCGAGAGATATTGAGGATTACGGCGTTGGTTTAAGCATTCATGGTGTTAGCATTACACATGATCATGGTGCCATTATGTATTAGATAATATGTGGACTGGGAATGATTCTTGACTAATAGGGTTGATTCCAGACCATAGGTTTCCAGGATTGCTGTTATTCATCTTCCAGCATCCAGCATAGTAATCTGTTTTTGTTTGTCTGTCATCAGGGAGGACATGTATTTAATTAAGTCATCGTCAAACTTCTGGAAGCAATCTAGGGGCTCCTGTTTGATTGATAATATTGGCAACCATGAGCTCTTATGTATTATGATGGGAGCAGATTATCACACTGTGATTCACACAACATTCTTAGCTCAGATCTAAAGTATATTTAAGCATTTTCTACATGAGTTCTATTAGTCTCCAGTTCTGTGGACTAAGTCCAGCATTTAGTAGATCCACATCCAATGACTTAAATAATGGGACTTTTATTAGGTAGGGTGGAGATTTGGTTATTTTACACATCCGCATGCAAAGGATTGGAAATGGTCAATTATAAAATTTGGCTAGGTGCATGAACAGACAATTTTATCTGTTAGTGACAATCTTGCCAATGCAAGTTCCAGATTTAGACCTGTTCCTATAATTCATGCCAGTAGATATTAGTTGGATGAGATACTGCTTATCTTCCCAGTATCTATCTGCTGACACTTGTGTTTTCTTTTTTTGTTTTTGTTTTTTGCAGTTAATATGAGAGTCACCTTGGTCAATTGTCTCAGCATTTGGTAGGCTCTGAGGAAGAAGACCCTGAGGAACTGGAGTGAAAGTTTGGGTGTGTTAGGAGGGCGTGTACATGCAGCTGATGTAGAGGTACTTGGAGCCTTACAAGATTTTTGATCCAGTGATCTCAGGTAGCTGCCCAAACATATGTGCAAGTCTGGAGTTACTGGCCACATACTTTAGATCCTCTTTGATGTAAATAGCTAGGCCTCAGCTTTTCCCTGAGATACTCTTTTATTTATTTTTTTTAAACTTTAATTTTTATTCAAGGTAAAAAGAAAACAAGCATGGCACAAATACATGTATCCAAAAAAGTGCATCCAATAGTGAAACTGATGAATATAAAAAGGAACAAAGGTAGCCATCATGCTGGTGCAGAGGCACGATCGCCATCTGCGACGTCGACGACCCAGGTTCAGGAATGGATCTGGGAGTTGGAGGGCCGGCCGGAAGAGTAGATTGAGTGTCTGGTGGACTGCTGTCCCACTTTAGTGGGAGGTGGGTTGAGTGTCTGACACACAATGGACCCCTGGTGGAAGCTGAGAGTTCAGCTGTGGTCATCACCTGCACATTCGGGGGCAGGGTGGATGCAGATCATCATTGCATATCCCGCCCATGGGTTTTACAGCCACAAAATGCCAGCCCCATCTAATGAGCTGTCTCTGTTGCTGTCCTCCTGGCCACCAGAGTTCACCTACTGGCAGTCCCACTCAGGGAGGGAGGTAAGCCCAAGTATGAGCCTGGCGAGCATGTCTAGGGGCTTGGTGAGCCAGCCCAAAAAATTAAAAAATAAAAAGAAAAGGTACAAAAGTACAGTACCCAGTTTGGCTAAGCAGTCCATCCATAGTCCCAAAGTTGTCCATCTTTTATGAGGAAATTTGTAAAAATTGAAATGTCCAAATGAAACCTCCGAAAGTTACTACAGTTCCACTTCTCTTGAAAAACCATTGAACAATGACGGGACATAAAGAAAATCTACAGCAATTTCAGTCTGCTATTATGAATAGTAGGTTGCTTTCATTCACTGAACCAGTCTATCAAGATGGTACAATCAACTCAAAATAGAATGATATATGTAGATTTACCATAACAGCTAGGGCAATCTGTCATCAGCTTTGTACCAATGCTAGATCAAAAATCAAACCCAAATAATGTGAACAGTATAAATAATATAAACATGTACTATTTAACTAATCAGTTAATAGGAACAAACCTACAGGACCACAGTTAAAACATAAACATAAACTTAAAACCTACAAAGAGATAGTAATTCATATCAGAGACTTGGGGTATAAACCAGGCATGGAGAGGCTTACAAAGGCCTACCAATGGGGGTCTCAAAGTCAGAATAAATAAGGAATAAGAAAAATAACTATATCTGGGCTGCAATGAAAGCAGGTGGTCCAACCTCCCCACCCCAAAACAAGATTCAAGGTAAAAATCTGAAAAGTGCTGCAACTGATACGAGACACATTTGCGCCATCTTAATTCAGAATTTGCAAAATGGTTAAACATCTGTGCTGAAATTCTCACCAAAGTGTAAATTTCAGCAGAAAGATTTCTCCAGGATTCCAAATTTGGAGTCCTGGAGGTACAGCAGAGTATTATTATAACTTTGTTTTCAGCCAGTAGAAGGAGAGTAACCTGTTTTTGGGTAGTGAGATTGATATTGCAATGTTCAGGGGTGACTGCCATAAGTATATATGCCGGAGTGAGGAGTTCTGAACAGTCACGAATTGCTATTATTACATCCAACACCTCCTTCCAGAATTGTGTTAAGCAATCACAGGATCACAAAATGTGACTATGATCTGCCAGCATGAAGCCACAGCATCTACAACATTCCCCTGAGAAAGTGCATTTATATTGGGTTAGCAGAGCTGAAGTACAGAAATAATGTATCCTATTTATCCAAGCATATTCTTTCCAATAAATCAGTCCTGACACATTGGAAGACATTTATGCTGACTTTTTCCATGCATTGAGGGTTATCTCACATTGTAACTCCTGCTCCCATTTACTTCTGCAGGAGTCAGTGCATATGATGCAATTGTGACCCAAAGCCTTATACAACTAACTGATAAGATGCTCCCTAGGTAGATTCTCAATGTGGGATCTAACCAAGGAGATCAGTGGCAGAGGCTTTGTCACCAGAAGAATTAGACTTTCCTCCAATAGCTGCAAATGAGTTTTCAATTGTAAGAATCTATGGAATTCTGTAGCTGGCAACTGATAGATCGCCTGAAGAGAAACAAAAGGAAGTAAACCTGAGGGGTCCAGCATTTGAAAAACATAATCAATATTGTATTTCTGTCACCTCTGAAATGCTTGATCAGTTTTGTTGGGCTGAAAATCAAAATTGTATGCCAGTAAGGTCAGATATTCCCTTTCAGTCCATGTCAAATATTTCTTTAAAATCTTCAACCAGCATCTAAGTGATTCCACTGTATATTATGGAAATTAAGTTAGTAGCCTATATCTTGAAGGATTTCCCAATACATAAGTCATCAAATTATGTATTTCACTAATGGTGAGCTCTATATCTTTCCAATGGGTCCTATAAGATGCAGTAAGCCAGCATAACACAATACAGAGCTGAGCCGCCAGAGCATAATGATATAAATCCAGAAGGTTTAGGCCACCTTTACCTTTTGGAAGCTGAAGAAGTGGTAAATGGACTCTAGGAGATGCACCTCTCCAAATAAACCTCAACGGTAACTTATTCTAGGTCCAAAAATAGGTTCTATTTGGTAGAACTGGCAATGTTTGGAAAAGAAACAGTATCCTAGGAAGAATATTCTGCTGAATTGTTTCCGCCCAGGTTGACAACCCCATAGGAAGTTGTGACCATCTAGACAGGTTGCTTGATGGATGCTGGGTGAGGGGATACAAATGTAATAACTCTATGTATCAGGTTTTGGGGTATTTTGACACCTAAATATCTCATTTCCGTCTTATACCATTTGAAAGGGAATTTATTCTTAAGAGTTGTAGAGGGCTTAAAATTATATAGAAGGACTTCAATTTTTGTTCATAAATTGTATAACCTGAAAGTGCTGCAAAGGACTACAACTGATCCCAAACTGCTGGAACTGATGTCTCAGGGCACATCAAGGTTAATAAAACATCATCAGCGAAAAGTGATATGTTAAATGGGTGCCTCACTATCCAAATACCTTCAATCTGTAGATGCGAATGAATTGCTGCCTCAAGGATTCCATGTACAATACAAACAGTAGGGAAAGAGGGACAACCCTGATTAGTTCCTCGAGAAAGGAAAATCGGTCAGAAAGGGAGCCATCCAACTTAATCAAATCTTGAGGGGAGTGTTAAAGATTATGAAGTTGCATTACAAATATATGGGGGAAAACCAAAATGAGAAAAGGTTATCCACAGAAAAGGCCAGGTGACCCTATCAAATGCCTTCTCTGCATCAAGTCCTAAAAGAGCTGATAGTATCTGGCAAGTTGCTGCATAATCTAAAGGAAGAAAAGTATAGCAAACCACGTTTTGAGCTTATTGCTCCTTCACAAAGCCAACCTGGTCCAGATCTACAAGTTAGGGTAAATAAGCATTAATTCTCAGAGTCAAAACCAAAGTGAATAGCTTATAATCGCAATTTAGCACAGGTATGGGGTGGTAGGATGCCAGATACCTGGAGCCTTTCAATGGTTTTGGGATTGCTGCAATAGTGGCGTCATGCCAGGATGGGGGTGGTAGTGTTCCACTCCAGGTCTCTAAGATGGGGTAGGTTGAGATGCCAATGTGAAATGTGAGAAATATTTCCTATAAAAAACTTTACCAAAGCAGGGGAATGATCAGAAAGGATAGAAATGGCAAGATATACATTCTGTAATGTATCCAAGTGTTCTTCTGTGGAAAAAATGTAATCCAACTTGGAGGAGACTTCTGTTCTAGGGGAATAGTGTGTATACTCCTTCGTCGTCAGAAAGAAATGCCTCCAGACATCCACAAATCATAAAAGGAGTAAATTGACAGCTAAGTATTTCTGGAGAGGGTTTCAGTGATGTGGTAAGATGGTAGATACATCTAAAGCTGGGTTAATAGTGACATGCAGGTCACCCCCTCCCCCCAATATAAACTGTCCATGCAAAGCAGGATTCATGTGAGTAAAAAATTTGGGGGCAAAGGACTCGTTGGACTCAGGTGGAAAATGAACTGAAGCCAGGGTAACTGGCAAATCACAAAAAGTGACCAGTTGCCATTACATAATGACTGTCCAGATCTATTATTTGTTTTCATAAGTGAAAAGGACCCCGTGATGGATTAAAATGACTATCCTCTTCTCTTGCCTGAACAGTGAGTAGATTATACTACTGCTTGAAGGCCAAATTTTTAATTTCTCATGCTCATCATGAGACAAATGCATTTCTTTGAGCATAATACATCTGGTTTAACCCTCTCAACTACTGCAGCAGTCAGGATCTCTTAATGGGACTATGTATCCCATTAATGTTAAAAAACAATTACTGATGGCTTCTCCATAACAATAAGATTAATACTGATCTAAAATAACCTACTTTCTGAATTTCCTGGAAGCCAACCTGTATTATCCAATTGTAAAAAAAAAATCAGCTTCTAAGACCCCATATGGAAATGTAAAATTATATGAAACTCTGGTCCTATTTACAAGCAAGTAGCAACTAAACTATATTCAAATTCAGCTATACTATGAAAGAAAAACAACTGCCATCTACACCAACAGAGCACAGAAATAACAAAACCAATATGAACATGACTAAAAAACCTTTTATCACATCGAGTAAGATTTAATGTAAACTGTAAATAATTCAGATCCCACCAAGAAAAAGGCTTCCAAGGCTGGAAGAACAACCCTAGTCTTCCTATACATTGGACAGTGGTTGGCCCCCAAGAGAAGCTCCACCAATACATGTTTTGAATTTCTTTAAATTATTTGGTGATTTCCCTGGGCATAAAACTCTTTGCATCCCCAAGGGAGTAAGCCATGGATAATCCATGGGCCCACCCCCTCGCCACTGGGTATGTGCACACCAGTGGCGATAGGGGCTAAGTCTGCAAGGAAAAGCACTATAGACAGTAGCAAAAAAAACATATGTCTGTATGGTAATCCCAGACAAGCCCCTTCCACAGTCATCAGGCTATTAAAAAAAAAGATTCACCCAATAAGCAGAAATGAGAATGCAGTTGGCAATTGAAGTTAGGGTAATAAAAATAATTATAAAAGACTGCCCCCCACCCAGCCCATCAATGTCCGAATAACTGTGATTCTGCAGTTCCTTCAAGAACCACTCCCCGGACAAGGTAAGTACCAAATATAATAGACCATTATATCAAGTTATTAACTGTTATCCACTATTTGAAAGTTTGTCCAAAACAGAATACCTCCCATAAAACCATACTAATATAGTCTAAATATTTCACATACCGCAAGTAAAAAGAAACCCATTTCTAGGAGCCAAAAATTCCAGCACCATCGATGCTGTATGCAAAACAGTTCCTCCATAGGGAGTTGTCTGCAATTCTTCTACATGGCCACATGATGGAGACAGAGACTGCAAAATAATCAAAGGATCAAAACAAAAAAAAAGTCACAAACAAAAAAAGAATATGTTAAAGAGATCCCCCAAGATAAAGCTTTGCACTATATACAGTAGATATCTTAGTGTTTGTTTTGTCCTCGTTAGTCACCTGGTACCCATGGTTAATGACAATATGACTGCTAACATATCTGAAAATATTTTAAAAGTTGTCCCCCATAGAGAATAATGTAGTGTGCCCTCGTGCCCTTCCTGGGCACACATCATTACATGCCTGAATGTGGGGGCTGGTCTTTAGTCCGCTCACAGAACCAGGAAGTGAAAGGGATCATGTGTTCACAAATTTACGATCCCTTCCACTCTTTAATATGGATTTTTTGGGGGGCAAAATATGCCAGATGGGATGCCATTCAGGTAGGCACCACACCATGTGGTGCACATGGTATTTTACTTAACTTGGTGAATCTCTTTAAGGAATAACACAGAAGGTTTACTAGAGGCAAAATAAATTGAAAGCAGGCCTGACCAGTATGAAAGAAAATGAGATTAAAAAAAAATAACAAGGGTAAGTCTAAATCCAACAGAACAAACAACCTCCAGAAATAAAGGACAGTTAGGCATGAGAGAAGCAGTCCTGGAATTCCTGGCAGAGACTAGAAATAGAAAAAAATACATACACTGTGGACTGCTAGAAGGAGTAAGAGTAAGGTGCAAAGGAAATTAGAGATACTCCCCACCTTATAGAGAGGGTAGGCCAAGGTCAGAAAAAGAACAGGTGTAAAATGTCAGTAATAAAGGAAAATAATAACTGAGGAAAAGACAGAAGCAGAAAGTACAAGGAGAGGATGAGTAAATAGAAATACCACTTAACAGAATTTACAAAGGCTACCTTTACACTGCAACCAGGAGATCATCTTCTTCAACGTTGTCTCAGGAAAACCAGAAAAGATGAGGAAAAATGAACAGTCATACAAATCAGGTCAATTCTTCTTGTCTGAAGGTCTGGAGTAGGGCTTTATTTTCTTCTAGATTTTGCTCCTGTCTTCTCTTTTTACTATAGGGAGAGACTTTACTCCATTATTCCTTCTGTAAGGCCTGTTTCTCCCTCAGAAAGTATTGATTTTGAAATCCCTGCAGTATTGACCAAACTACACAGTCTTAAGACTAATAACTCTCAGAGGCCCGATGAGATGCATCCACGCTTGCTTAAAGAAGCGGCTAATGAACTAGCTGGCCTAGTAGTGAATCTCTTCAATAAGTCTCTGAAAAATGGAGAACTCCTGGATGACTGCCGGCTGGCCAATGAGACACCTATTTTCAAAAGTGGGGTTAAATCTGATGTTGAAAATTATAGGCCTATCAGCCAGACATGTATCCTGTGAAAAGGTATAAATTTATTAAAGAGTCCCTACAACAACATATACAGACGAACGGATTCATGGATGTCACACAACATGGTTTTCATATGGGAGATCATATCAGACAAATTTAATTAGTGTTTTGAACCTGTCAGCAAGGCCTTGGAGGAAGTTACCAGTAGATGTGGTATACCTTGATTTCTCCAAGGCCTTTGATTTAGTACCCCAAGCTGGTCTGATTGGTAACCTCCAGGAACCAAGAGTTGAACCACGGATCATTATGTGGATCGAGTCATGGCTCAATGGTAGGAGGCAGGGGCTCAACATTAGAGGACACATATCAGAATGGGGCAGTGTGGCGAGCGGTGTTCTGTAGGGCTCAGTGTTGGTCCCTGTGTTGTTCAATATTTTTGTCTCTTCACTGACCACTTCTAAGGATACATGGATATTGAAGTTTGCAGATGACAGTAAAGTAGGGGAAATTGCAAGAACAAAAATGGATGCACAGAACTTGCAAAATGATTTGGATACAATTACTGCCTGGGCAGAATCACATAAAATGAAATTTAACATAGGAAAGTATAGTGTTATGCACTTTGGCAGTAATAATATCCATGCAACATATAAGCTATGTGTATGTACTCTAAAAAGGGTAGCATGTGAAAAAGACCTAGTAGTTCTAGTAGCAAATGACCTCACATTTAGGTCACAAACTACCAAAGTGGTAAATAAAGCAAATAGAATGTTACACTGTATTTACATAACATCAATAGTAGAGACAAAACTATAACACTGCCACTGTATAGTGCACTAGTGAGACCCTTATTGAAGTATGGCACTAAATTTTGGAGCCTCTATCATATAACAGATATTAAGAACCTGTAGGCAGTTCAGAGAAGAGTAATAAAAAGACTGAAGGGTCTCAGTCCCTGCCCTATGAGGACGGATTGATGGAGCTGAAATTTTGCTCATTAGAATATTGTAGGCTATGGGAGATCCATTTAGTATACTCAGCATTTCAAAATCTAGATTCATGGGAATGTGTTGGATTAGAAAGAAAAATTATGGTTAAATCTACAAGAATCCATGACCATCAATTAAAAGGGGAACTGTATAACACAAATAAAAGGGGATCTTGGTTTAACCAGAGAGTGGTGTGCATCTGGAACAGACTCCCAAATAGTATAGTAAATATTAACTCAATCAATAGTTTCAAAAATAAATTAGATTTTTTTTATAGTATAAATTGAACAATATAGCTGAGGAAATTAAATATACCCACTAATGAGACTTCTTGGCATAAGCTATTGTCTCGAATCAGACTTCTGAGACTTATGAGTAGCTCAAAGTCCATTTGTTCCTCCTGCTGTGCAATATTCCATCTCTGAAGCTCCTGATAAGCCTCCTCTGAGGCCTCAAAGGTAAAAGTGCCATCCTGAAACTGTATCAGAAGTTTGGCCGGGTATGGCATAGCAAACTTAAGTTTGTTTTCCCGCAGAATGCATAATAATGGAGCAAATGCCTGGTGCTGGGCCAATACTAATGGAGAATAGTCATTGTCAATGTAAATTCACTGGATCATGTAGAATATTTGTCCCTTCCTCCTTGCTCTTACAACTACTTCCTGCTTTACAGCATTGTTGCTGTCATTCACTAAGCACGTACTATTTACAGTACATGTTCATAGAAGAGCTCACGCGGTGGCTGGCTTTGGTGGTGAGAGGTGGGCTGTGCCAGTCACTGGCTGGGAATGGGTCAAGGGGGAGTGGGGTGGTCTGGCATTGCTGGGTGGGGGTTTGTGGGGCAACTAGACCACCAGAGCTACATTGCATGAAAAATTATTTGTTTTTGTTTTAATAATTGACATGTCAATATGACAAGGATTGGGTATCAGGAATTGGGGATTTGGGTGGTGGTAGCCAACAACGGCATATTAATTACCACTATGGGGGATTGGGGCTTGTGGGGGTGCTGATAATGCACATGGGCCTCATTATTAATACTATGGAGGATTGAGGCTTGGGGGGCATGACCCACTACCATGTTCCCTTCTGAGGGTGAATCTGCCACCTGCCCATCCTGCAGCTTGCAACATTCTTGGTGGATGTGTCCTCTGTTAGACTGATGCCGCAGGCTCAGTGACCTGGTCTGATACTGAATCGAGTGCAGGTTCCCTGATGCAGGGGCTGTCAGTGCAAGCTGCCATTGTCACAGCTTGCATCCGGCCACTGGTCTCTGAGCTCATCAGGTTGAATATAGTCAACCTATCCTTATAGGTAAGGTTGTGTAATTTATTTACCCTTTTGTTTTTTTGTCTGTTTCTGGATTTTTGCCAGCTTTTCTATATCTCTCCTCAGAAAAGGGACCAGAAATGTTGTTATATGCCTCGCATCACTCCTATATACTGGCATAATGATCTTGCAGCTTGTACTATTAATGCTCCTTTTGATGTTACCGAAAATTCTGTTCTCCTTGCCATATATTGTTTCACATTGCTTGCTGAGTTTGAAATTCAGACTTATAACAATCCCCAGGTATCTTCCTCCATACTTTTAGAACAGGGCAGAAAGGATGCAATTTATGATCTTCTGCTTAGTATTGGGATGACATAATCAGAGCAGTAAGCACTGGGGGTTGGGACTTGGTGTGTGATGGTAAAAATAACAGAATTGAATAAGAGGTGATAAAGGGAAGCTATTTCACAAAATATAAGACCAGAGAACTAAATTAAACGGAGAATTTTATAAACTGAGGACAGTTTTGTTAAATTGGCTACACAAAAGGAAGTTCCTACCAAATCTACTGTTTTGTATTCTTCAACAAGTTAGCTAGAGAGGTTGAAATAGGCTGTGTGGATGATCTAGTTACACTTCAGCAATACATTTTGACATGGACTGTATGAAAAATACATGCAGTTTGAAGTACAATACATATATCACAAAGTATTGTGCAAGAGGTTGATAGTCAGTTGGCTGAGAAGTAGGAAGAAAACAGTGCTGGTGGACGATCATCATTTAAAATGAAGAGATGTTCAGGCGGAGTACTCCAAGGGTGGGTTTTGGGTCCTTTGTTATTTAGCATATTTATCAATGACCTGGAGGAGGGGCCAACAGCAGTCTTCTGAAGTTTAGGGATTTCATTAAATTGACAAGAAGAGTAAGTGAAGTATTATGTACATGGAGAACGTGCAAACATTAAAGGTGTTAACTGAAAAATGGAGTACTAAATTTGACAGTGGAAAGTGCTACATACCATATCTAGGGGGTGATGAATCTGAGTTTCAAGCACATAAATCCTGAGTGGTGCACAGTGTACAACACAGCAGAGTAGAGAAATCTAATGGCAATTGTGGACAGTAATCTTAATTGAGGAAGTAAATGTCCTCTTTCAGCCAAAAAAGCAAATACACTGTTGGAATGCATTAGGGAGATGTTCCTCCCATAAAAATGGTTTGAGTTAGATGGCACATGGGGTGCTGTGTCTAGTTCAGGTCACAGCAGTACAGAAATACCACGGAAACAACTGACACGGTCCAACACAGGGCCACCAAGCTGATTACTGGCTTAGGTGAAACAGCTACAAGGAGAGATTGGTCATACCAAATTAAGTAGCCTTGACAAAAGATAGTTATGAGGAACATGATACCATCTTTCAAAAAATACTAAAGGAATATATATGGTGGAGTAGTTTACATAGATCTCTGAGCTGGTGCTAGTAGAATTAATGGACATGTACTCAAACAGAGAGAGTCCAGATAAAGAGAACATTAGAAAATATTACTATACTCCCAAAGAAGGAGATAAACATGAGGATGAGCCCAGCTAATGAGGTTGTGCAAGCTAGCACTGTTCAGTCTTTCAAAGCAAGTCCAAGAAGTTTTGTTTGGGGGGATAGCATTCAGGGTTACACATCATGTGTATGGGTAGTCATCCAGCAAATGTGTGCATATATGTCTATAATCAAATTTGATATATCAAATCAAATCAAATCAATTTTATTTATAAATAGCGCTATTCTAAAGCCATAGCATTAGTACATAATCATAAAATACATAAAAACAACTACACTTATCAGACATATAAAAACATTAGTAGTTGATCAAGTAGCATCGAAAAATGCCAAATTAAATAAATACGTTTTTAATGCAGACTTAAACTCTCCACCGTCAGTCATTGTCGAATCTGATGAGGTAGAGAATTCCACAGAGATGGGGTCGAAAATTGAAATGCACGGGCCCCAGCTGACTTTAAACAAAGAATCATGAGAGTCGAGGCACTAGGGGATTTCTCTTTTGCAGAGGATACTGTCTGCCCACCTTGTGTATTTACACTGAATTTTTATGGAAGATTTGAGAAGAATAAATAGCAGTCCTGGCTACTGCAGTTGATTTATTTCCTGTGGACTGCATCTTTTTTCTTCCATCCTGACTTTTATGTTTTACAACTTGGTGGGAATGCATTGTTGTGCACTACTGCCTGTTTGAAGTTCTTACTATCAGGATTTGCCGCCCTGCCTTTGTTGTGCTGCACAGCTGGTTCCAATCCATTTGATTTTCACAGCATTCCATCATTGGATTCTGACTTTAAACAAACCCTGGGAATCTCTAGCAATCCTTCGTTAGTGGAGCGAAGCTGCCAGGAGGGGCAGTAGGAGTGAAGAAGATCTTGCAGATAACTCAGTCCCTGTCCATGTAGGGCTTAATAGGTCACTAAACTGGCCAGATTTTCAAAGACCTGCCAAATCAGCACAAGTTGCAGTGATCTAGGGGCTTTTCCACATCCCAGCTGCATTAGAGACCCTGTACCATATTCAGAAAGAGCAGGGTTCCTTCATCAGAATTCCAAGAATTGCTGCACCCAAAGGCATGCGTCAAAGCAAGTGGTGCATCTGCGGGTCATGCCACAGGGATCTGGCTGTCCCCCCATAGGTGCAACAGAAGAGGTGCTGGGATTGCCTGCTGTGGGGAAACACACATGATTGGCAAGGGGAGTTCAGGGGTGGCATGGGCACAGGATGGTACTGTGGTGTTTGGGGAAGGGGTGGGCGAGCATGTCATTGTGGTTGCACACAGCGGGGGTTCCCCTTATGGCGCAATACAGGCACAGACTCCACATAAAAAAATAACAATAAAACTTTATTTATTAAGAGCCTTTCATGTAGCAAGGCGCTGCACAAACTTAACAATAAAATCCAAAGAAATAGAGTTAAGCTAAACATTAAAATCATAGTATCACTCATATCAATTCGTAAAATGCTTGTCTCCACAGGTAGGTCTTAAGTTCCCTCTTAAAGCTCCCCACGGTCATACATTCCAAAAGCTGAAGGGGTAGAGAATTCCATAGGGTTAGGGCCATAAACATAAAAGCACAGGCCCCAGAAGATTTTAAAGTAACCCTCAGAACCTCCAGCAACCCCTCGCCAGCCTAATGGAGCTGTCGCACAGGGTTGTAAGGAATGAGAAGCTCTTTCAAGTATTCAGGACAAAGTCCATGGAGGGCTTTGTAGGTCAATAAACCTACCTTAAAGGTGATCTGCCACTGAATCGGCAACCAGTTCAGACCTCACAACACAGGGGTAATATGTGACCTTCTTGACACCCCTGTCAACAATCGAGCTGCAGCATTCTGCACTAGCTGCAAGTGGTGAATATCAACCCCTGGAAGTCCTAAGTAAAGGGAGTTACAATAGTCAAGGTGGGAGGTCATAAAGGCATGGACCAACACAGGTAAATCACTGGATGGAACAACGTGTTTCACCCTTGCAATGTTCTTAAGATGGTAAAAGGCTGACTTGACAACTGACGACACCTGATAACGAAGGGTCAGCCCATCATCAAGTACCACTCCCAGGTTACTCACCCATTCTGAGGTAAGGATCTGATCACCCCCCAGAAATAAACCAGAGGGATGATCAGTCCTCAACCCCTCTATCCTGCGAACCAGGTCCACTACCATAAGCTCAGTCTTTCCTGCATTCAACTTTAACCAGCTCAAATTCATCCAGTCATGGATTTCAGTGAGACAGTTATTAAATACTGAGAGAGCACTAACCTGGTCAGGAACAAAAGACAGGTAGAAAGCATAGCAGTGAAACCTCAGCCCATACCATCTTACAATGTCTTTGAGGGGTAGCATGTACACTGCAAACAACATAGGGGACAGCACCGAGCCCTTGGGAACCCCACAAGGCAGAGACAAAGGGTCAGAAGAAAAAATCCTTGACACAACTCTCTGCATTCTACTAGATAGGAATGATGTAAACCATCTGAGCACTGTACTTGACAAGCCACAGATGGATCTCAGGTGCTCGAGCAAAACCCTATGGTCTACAGTACCAAAGGCTGAGGAGAAATCAAGGACTACCAGAATAGAATGGTTTCTCCAATCTCTCGCCATCAGGAGATCATTGAGCACCCAAACCAGAGCAGTCTCAGTACTGTGCCTCTTAGAAAAATCTGACTGGAGAGGTTCGTAGATACTATGGATGGTCAAATGGTTCTCCTGATGGTTTGTCACTACTTTCTCTATAACCTTTCCAATAAAGGGAAGGTTTGACATTGATCTGTAGTTAGCAAAAATATCTGGGTCCAATGAAGCTTTCTTCAGAAGGGGTGTCACCACCACCTCCTTCAGAGAGCTTGGAAACTCACCCGATTCCAAGGAGCACAAGATAATTTGAGCCAGAAACAGGCCAATGATCTCAAAACAACCCAAAATCAGGGAAGTTGAACCCAGGTCTAAACTACAGCACTTAAGGCAAATCCCCTGGACAATCTACATAATATCCTCGAACTCCGGTAGGTCAAAGGTATTCCAGGAGATACGAGTTACCATGACCGAATGCCAACCAACAGCATCCCCCATAGAACAGGTTAGGCGGACCTCTGATCTGATGTCAGCCACCTTATTTGCAAAGAATTGAGCACTCTCATCACACTTCTTTTGTGAAAAAGCTTGAAGAAGCTGCAGACAGGCTGGGTTGCACAACCTGTCCACAGTTCGGAAGAGCTGGGCTGGTCGATTCTGAGTGACAGCAAATTCCCTGGACAGGAACTCTGCCTTCTTACGGGAGATCTCTAATTGGTAGAACTGGTAATGCTCCACCAAACTAAGGCGGTTGACCTCCAAAGCAAATTTCCTCCAGTGATACTCTAACCTTCTTCCCACAGGCCGCAACTCCCTCAAGGACCCATCAAACCAAGGGGCCCAAGGGCAGAGTGGGAGGGGATGAACACGGACAGGAGCTATCAAGTCAAGAGCAGAGGAAATGACCTGATTATAGGCCAGAACCATCGACTCCGGACTCGAGCTGGCAACAGGAAACTCCGAGAGGTCAATCACTGCCATCAGGTCTTCAGGGCACACATCCCATAAAGGGAGGTAACTGACCATCTCCACAGGGGCAGACCTATGAAGGGGAGCACAAAAGTTGAACCTCACAGTGTAATGATCAGACCAACTGACAGGTTCCACCCCCAAATCAGATGCCTCACCCCCAGGAGGAAAACCAGATCCAGAGTGTGACTATGATTATGGGTAGCTGATGAAAAAATTTGTGTGAAGCCCAGCGATGTCATCAGCTGGAGGAAGTGTTGACCAAAAGGTGAGAGTTCATTATCGACCCTGGCATTGAAATCACCCAGAACCATCAGTCTGGGTGACTCCAATGCTGTATAGGTGGCAAAGTCTGCCACTTCCTGCATGAATTGCTTTTCATCCTCGGTTGGATGATAGACGAGAGCTATCCTGCAGCCCACACCAGCTACCACAGTATACTCAAAGGATTCAGCTTCCTCTACTGGTACACCGGTGAGGCCCAACCCAATCTTAAAACTGACTGCTACCCCCCCCCCCCGTGGTCCCATCTCGGGTGGTGTATCACCGAGTACCTAACTGGAATTGCTGCCTCTAAAATGGGGCTAGCATTTTCATCCAGCCAAGTCTCGGTGATGCAAGCCAGATCAACTGTTCCGACAAAGTGGGCAATAACAGCAGACTTGTTCTTAACAGATCTGGCATTGCATAACACCACCTGGGTTGGACGGGGTTCCTGGACTGTCCCAGCCACTTGCCCATCAAAGAAGATGGTGCCCATGGGTATGGGGACCAGACATAGATCACCATGTACCAGGCTCCATTTCACCCCAGGGCATCTTCTGGACCTAACCAATCCTATATGAGAGGGCTGTTCCTTCGCCCTCCAATATCCATACCCTCCCAATCCCTCTTATGTACAATGCCAAGCACCTGACAGCACTAGTAGCTAGAAAATGGCAGGGGGGGGGGAACGGGTGGAGGGCACGGAGAGAGGAGGATGCATAACGCATGACCGGGGGAGGTAACAGGCACATACCACAAACAAACAACAGCTAGAACCAAACACCTCAATAAGGTCCTAATTTTCTTATAAGTAGCTATCCTGAATTATAATATACTCAATAGGACTTTAAGCTAAAAACCCAATCAAATTGCACCTTTCTCACATAAATTTTAAGAATCCTAACTCAAAAAATAAACAGACATCAAACACAAATAAAAGGCTTCCCCACACCAAAACCCTCTCACGCTCTGAGGAGGAGAAAATTAAACTAAACAGACATAAACATAATATTTATAAAAATTAAACAAAATAATAAAATCAAAAATATATATAAGAGAAAATAAATTATCCAGGTCCTGATGGTCCTTTCACTACCAGCAGGACTATAAAAGTACTCAAAGGCAGAAATATAAATGATCTTTCACCCAGTTTTTGGCACTCTCACTGCCAGCAGTAATGGAAAGAAAGTTAAGCAGGATCCAAACACACAAGAATGTTAAGGCACTCTCACTGCCCACACTCTCCCTCACGAAGTGGGGTTAAAGATCCAGCGAAAAGTCAAATGTCACACCAACAATCTGGAAAAAAGTCTATAACTGTTCCACCCTACTCCAAAAGTCATGAATCCGAAGATAGTGCACACAGTCTCAGTACGAATTAATGGAAAAAGAGTGAGGGAACCCAAAGCAGAGGCCAGACATGTGCATATACCAGAACAAAGAGTGAAGACCCCCCTCTCAACCCCTACCTACCTAATCAGGTTATGCACACACCATCCAAGACCCGCAGCTAGAGACACCCCAAGGCCAGACCAACAGGACCGACCCCAGGATCACTTAGGACCACCCAGCAAAATGTCTCCAGCTCCCAGAGGCAGATGATGTGAATTCCGCTTGGTCCTGGACAGTGTGACCAGAGATCGCCCAGGCACGGGGGGGGGGGGCGGTAAGGGCCTCCCTCACCCAGCACAACACTCTGGCCCTGCTACCCCAAGCTCAATACTGATTGCTCCAATATAATCCCAGTGGTGGTACTGCAACAACAATCAGACGATCCAGGTTAAATTAAAAAAAAAAGAAGGATGCCAATTTTAACAAAACAGGTCCCATCACTCATGGTACTCCGTGGTAATGCTACCATTTCTTTCAGTCAGTACTCCAGGGTAATGCTACCA
Organism: Neoceratodus forsteri; assembly: GCA_016271365.2. NCBI lineage: Eukaryota > Metazoa > Chordata > Ceratodontiformes > Ceratodontidae > Neoceratodus > Neoceratodus forsteri. Next base: position 667,429,092 of record CM028135.1, on the reverse strand, counting down.
GTTATTTCAATAGTGTGCTTCTTCTTACAAATCCAGCACATCGAGAAATCCAGACATCAGGAGAAACATCGAAAAAGCACCAAGCCAAAACATCCAAAAGACACCAATTCAGGCAGTGGGGCACTGAACCCCCCCACCTCACAGTCCACTCTAACACACAGAAACATGGGGAGAAAAGTCAGAGCCAAAACCGGAGCAAAGCTCAGACATATACTACATGCAGCACACTAGAAAAACACCAAAAACGACTGGCAGAAGATAAACCAATTGGAAGGTGGCACAGATTCCACATGGAGAATGGGGGGTATAGCAACACAGAGTGCCAGGTCCCCATGTGGACACGGTCCTGGGGACTGCTGCCAGGGCCATGCCCATGTGGGGCCCTGGCACTGTGTGTCACTATACTCCCATTCTCCATTTGGAGTCTGTGCCACTATTGTGCCATAAGCAGACCCCCCGCTGGCTGCATCCAGAATGACATGCTCACCCACTCATTCCCCAAATGCCACAGTACCATCCAATGCACATTCCACCCAGTAAATGCTCATTAAAGCCCTCTACCCACACATTGCCCCAGCATCTGCAGTGCCACAAGGGGCTTAGACCAGGTTTTTGCTGGTCTATCTCCAGCCCCTTACTGTGGACACATCGGGGCTTCTTGAATCCCATACAAGGGAATGTTGCATCCCTGCCATGGTGCAAGTTCCCTTGTGATGTGGTAAACCCTCAAATATGTTGCAGGGGGGTGATGTGCTGGTTTGCCACATCAGGTCCCAATTCAGAAACAGACTGCATTTCTGAATTGGGACCACCACATTCTTTGCCACTAGGTGCAAGTTCCGACCAATTCCTTTGCCGCAAGCACCTTGCGGCATTCATTGGGCTTTGAAAATCCATCCCACAGTATTTACTGCCATATGGCAAAAGGAGCAGATGAGAGTTCAGCAAAGACCCTTCTGTTACCAGTGTTATTAAGAATTAAGTATGACTGAGGGTTGTTTAACCGGTAGTTAATCCAACCCTCCGGTATCTATTGAAGCCTGAGGCATAGCTGAAGGCTTCATGCACCTGGGGTTAGATTTCCTGTTGGTAAATCAACACCCAGGAGTACCTTAATGCTATTATAAAAAAGTACCTTAATGCTATTATAAAAATGAACAGATATACAGAACAATTTCTATACATTTTTACTGCACTTTGGGCCCTATTCACAAAAGAATTTGGCGGCAACACGCTAGGTAACTCAGGCACGTAGCCACCCCACAGCTGACTGCACTCACTGGGCCCCCTCCACCCTATACACAATGAGGGTTGCCCCAGTGATGCAGTTCGATCACCATGACCTCTGTCTTACCCAGGTTAAGACATGAAAAAATTGAGGCCATCCAGTCATTTACTATGGCCAAACACTGACTCAGCACCATGGCCACAGGATCATCATCAGGACGACAAGACATGTATAGCTATGTGCCATCTGCATAACACAACTTTGTACCATCTAATGATCTCCCCTAGCAGCAGCATGTACACAGAAAACAATATGGGGCAGTGGTTGAGCCTTGTGGAACTCCACAGGACAACACAGAGGCCCCAGAGGTAAAATTCCCCAGGATGAATCAAACTGTTACCAGCTCAGTATATATTTTCTGGTAAAACTTTTGAAGTAGCTAGATCGATAGCTAGATAGCTAGAAAGACAGATGGATAGGTAGAGAGACAGACCGACAGACAACAGATAGATGATCGATAGATAGACAGACAGACAGAGTAATGAAGGGGCCAGGTGGATGCTGTTTTCAGCATGCAGTATATAATATATGATGTTATATGTGTATTCTTCAAAGTGTTCAGAAGACCAAAAGGGGCATTCTAAATGGCATGCCAGAAGAGTTTCACACTCTAATCACCAGCAGAGTCAGTTGCACTGTGTGGGGACCAGCAACCTGAGCTTCAGGGGATAGAGTTGTTAACCTACTTCATCTGTTTGACCCTCCTAGAGCTATTTTTACTTTTACATTTTTAAAGAATTGGTAACCATGGTATACACCCCCTACAGTGACATTTTGACCACAGGGTCCCCTACAGTGACTACAGTTCCACATCGCTGTAGGGAACCCACTGGAACCCAGCACTGTCTGTTGGGGTTCCTGCACCCCCTCAAATAGGCTCCAACACAGAGTTGAGAATCCTAAGTGGAGCGGTGTGGGGGCATAGCCCCTCACATGTAGGGTTTGGGGGTGAAGCCCCGTGAAGAAAACACTTGTTCTCCGAAACCAGCAGCTGACTGCAAAATGTGGTTGACCTGCTGGTTTAGCTGTTGGGTCATTCTACAAAAATGTTGTTGATGACCCATCGTAGATCCGTAGCCATCAGGCAGCTCCTAGCCCCTGTTATGAGATCTGAGATCTACAACAGGAGTTCTACTTTCCAATTATGTTCTGTCTTCATCCCTTCCTCAGTCATACTATGGGAGAACGTGCCATTGAACATCAAGGGAGTATACACATTTTCAGGATGTATATGCTTTCAACTCCAAAAAACAGCCACAATTGATAATAGGGTCCTGTGTTATGTATAGTTATCTAATTCATTTCCAGGTCACTAAGGAGACCACCTTTATTTACTATGGTTGCTTTCTGTTCTAACACTTGACAATACAGCTGAACAGTATACAGTGTCTTTTATTCACTATATCACAAAACAAAGCAATAATTCAGATGTGCAGCAGAATAAAAAAAAAGCTTCATAAATGAAGCAAGCACAGCAGGGTTAAAAACAATTAACTGGGAAAAAGACTTTCAATGTAAAAGTTTGTGTTCCTGATGACTGATGGTGGAGGTCAGAAATTGACAGCTGGGGGGAAAAGCTGGATTTTGAGATGATATATGAAGATAATGTGGAGGGAGGAATGCTATTTATGAATGAAGGAGGAGCAGGGCTACAGAATATCCTACAATGTCTGGGAGAGTGACAAGAACAAGGAAAAAAACAAGTCAGAGGAATGGGAATATTAGTTGGAGAGTAAGGTATAATGAGGTCAGAAGTATAGAGTGTGACAGACCATGGAGAATTTACAAAAAATAAAGGCACCTTTCTGTAGTGTGTGGCAATGGGACACCAGTGCAGGTTTTTATGGATGAACATTAAATGTGTTTATATTTCCTAAAAAAAGTTAGAAGACCGGAAAAAGCATTTTGGATAGATTAAAACTTACCAAAGAAGATCATGGTAATGGAATACTGTCAATACAGTTTATGTAGTCATGTGAGGCGATTAGACATTATTTGCCTATTTACCAGAGAATCTTTGACTATGTACCTTTCAAGAATATATATATTTTTAATGTATAGAACAATCTAACTTCTATTCTGGAAATTACAAACAACAAATTCATTACATTTTTTTTTATTCTATGCAGTTGGAAGAATGATGTAAAACAGTGAATGAGATTTACTAGTTGGAGAAGCTGACACAAAATGTCAAACTGCAGAAGATTTTTTTTTGATAGGCATATGAAACTGAAACTATGCATAACAATTATCTTCCCAAGAGTAATTATTTTTTCCATATGTCAGTTCCTTGTAATAAAGAAAAAGTCTTTTAACATACGCAGAGCTGAATGAGACACTGGTAAAGAAAGATAATTGAATTATAGTCTAATAATCTGGTTGGGGACAGAGGATTGTTCTGCAGTTGTCATGCAGGACCTGAATAGTGAGTTACAGAACATTGCATGATTTGTAAATACTGTATCAGATGAGACATGCCAATGAAGAGCACAACTGCTAAAATGACGGTAAGAGTAGAACTAATTCAGAACTAGAAAATTAAATCCTCATGGGCCAGATATTCAAAACTTTAGTGCTGTGCAAAATGACTTTGTACTGCACAAACTAAGGTTTGCACCTTGAGTCTGGACTTAGAGCGGGCATTCCTATATTCTAAGCCTCAGTTTGTGTGGCAAACATTCAGGTAAGTAGTGATGCAAAGTTAAGGATTCTGCAGATACAAATGTGTGTTGAGCCTGCATACTGTGTGCTAAGCAACAGTCAAAGCACTGTGACAGTGCAAAGGGTAGTTTTGCACTGCACAAAATATACAATTTGCAAGTCACATTTTAAGTTATCATTTAGTACAGAGGACACTTCCAAGCAGCTCATGCATTATTTCTGAAGCTCCGAATGCATGGCACAGCACAGATGTATCCTGGTATGTAACAGTCCTTACTGAACATAGGACATTTGTGTGACTTGGGGTCAAACAGATTAATTTGTATGTTCTGATGTACATTTATCATGGGAATACTGTATGGTATCACAAACTCCATTCAAATTACATGTACTGACAAACATAAATGATTCAAAGGCATGAACTGCACTCTGACCATAGCACAGAAAACCCTTTGATACAGTATTACTTAATACTTTATTATATTGCCACTCCAGTGGCCATCTGTTAACGTTGGCCAATGGTCCAGCAACTGCACAATCCAAGGAGTTAAATTCTGTTAAAGGGAAACTCTGGAAAAGGCACAGCTTTACCCAGGCACTACAAAAATGCCTGATTAGTGCTTTCAGACTGTAATTTTTTTAAAAAATATCTCTAATGGCTTTTTTAATGATTTAAACAGTTGCCTTTAACTTTCACTTTCTATTGCTGGTAGCCACCATCTCATGAGTAGCAGTAAGCTTCCTGAGCTCACTTTATGCTAATATAGCCCGCCAACCAATAGCAGAGGTTAAACAGACACATTAGCATACAGTGAGCTCAGGAATCTCACTGCTGCTCGAGAGATGGTTGCTGCCAGCAACAGAAAGTGGAAGTTGTGGGTAGCTGTTCTAAATAATTAAAAAAAGTTGTTACTGTCTGAAAGCACTAATTGAGAGTTTATGTAGTGTCTGAGGAAAGCTGTGTCTTTTCCAGTGTTTTTCTTTAATGAGGCTGAAATGATGCATAATGGGTTTGTAATGACTCATTAACACCTGGCATTGAAGTTGATTAATTTGCACAGCAGCAATAACATGTTTGGGACATTCTCATTGCAATTTTGCACTTGTCTACCTGGTCTTTATCCAGTGTCATATCCTGCATTGGCCAGCAGGGCACTGTGATTTTTGGCTGGCAATCTGGTAAGTGCTCACAGTGTGCTCTCCACAGGTAGTATGAACAAACCGCCACTTGCACATCACACACAACAATGTTAGCAAAAATTACTATTGGTGGTGCTAATCATGACTTTTGAATATGAGTCTAAATGTCTGCAGTTTAAAAAAGAAACAAAAAATTGTGTTCAACAATCTTAAATTAATTTACAAAGATAACTGTTGTTTTGTCTTCCAGAGCCATTTGCAAAATGAACTATTGGTTTCTATTGTGATAATTGTAGTAAACGTACCGCCTGAGCAAGAATGTTTTGAATACCTAAAAATTCTAATTGTTATATTAGGTAAATTTCTCCCAAAAATTCTAGAATATTATGGCAGTATGCAAATATTCTGGAATTTGAAAATTCATGGAAATTTTGACAGCAGAAGGGAAGCAATAATACTAACCCTTTGTAGATTTTTGGTGAAGCTACACCTAGAGCACTGTGCCCAGTTCTGGAGTCCTCACCTCAGGAAAGGTAAGGACAGGCTGGAGGCAGCATAGCACAAGATGACAAAGGTGAAAGAGGGCCAACAGGGCAGGTCTTATGAGGGGTGCCTCAAGGCACTGAATGCGTACTTGCTGGAGACCAGAAGGAAGAGGGTAGATATGATAGAGATCTTCAAGTTGCTGAAAGGAATAAACATGGTTAACTGTGGAAAATTATTTAGCATGAGTATCAGTTTGAAGTCACGGGGACATTAGTGGAAATGGACAGGGGGGGAGGTTCATGGGTGACTAAAGAAGTATTATTTTTACAGAAAGTGTGGTGGGACCATGGAGCAGTACCAGCCGAGGTGGTGGGCACTAAAACCATTAATGGTTTAAAATAGAGTTGGGACAGAGTAAAGGATAGTGGCTACTTGGGGTGACAGAAACTGGGAGGGGAATAGGGGGTGGATGGTTAAGGCTGGGATCCTGAATGGACATTAGGTCTGGGATCAGATAGGGAACCACGGGCAGACTTGATGGACCATTGATCTTTTTCTACTGTCATTGCCTATGCTTCTGTATGTTTAGTTTTTGAATTCTTTCAATCTGTTGTGAACGGGAATAAGATTTGCAAACAGAAAGAACAGTAAAGCTGTATTTACAAGTGAAATTAAAGCTAAATTCTGCCACTTTAAAATTCACTCAGGTAAGGTAAAATGCTAACATCGATACAAAGACAGTTTTAATTAATGCTGGAAGTTCAGGTTTACTAAAGAATTGAACACCTCAAACTTCCTGCGTTCAATTCCTGCACACTTTTTGTTTTGTCATAGAGCCTTTTCTCTTCAGCAACACCTTGGCAAGCTTATCAACCCTGTCAGTGCTCTCCCATGCTGGCTGCCACCTTCCCTTGTACTTACTGGACCAAGGTTCCCCCAGTGATTGCCCCCCAGATGCAAATCCAGATCTAGTCTGGTGTCTGCAGGTGGTGGTATGGGTGGGGAATGAGAATGCATGGCTTCATGAAGCCTGCACATCATCTTCATTTTCTGGTCTCTCCCAGCCCCTGCCACAGACAGGCTGTAGTGTATGTCATTTGGCAGCACAACAACTGCTCTATTCTAAAACACCTGTGCCACCCATGTCTGTTCCACCACTAGGCCTCCACTTGCTGGCAGTCAACAGCTTGGCTGCTGAGCCTCCCTCCCTCCCTCAGTGAGGAGAGCAGTCTGCTTCATGATCAATACTCTCCCTCTCAGCCAACCCATGAGAATGTGGGTCTGCTCCTGAACCTGGGACACTGTGTGGTGGTTGGTAATGCTATTGCTGAGACACAGGGATGGCAATTCCTGTAGATGCTAACTTTTTTTTAAAATAGCAAACATTGACCCTTATATTCACTTGGTTTGCATGGCGCTAACTGCTAACTAGGAATGATACAAAAGATGAAGCAGGGGACATATTCAGCTGCCACTACTGCATGGCCCTAACCTGATACTGTAGACACACAGAATATACCACTGCACTCAAATAAATGAGAGAACCCTTTTAAATACATTTAGCAGTTGTATATTCAGAGGTTTTGAAACTGCTCTACAGCCTCCGTCACAGTATTGTTTAATGCTTTCAAAACCCTACTCTTATCACAGTGCACATTGGTGTGTAAATACTAATCACCCAACCCCCAACAAGTGTGGGGTAGTAACATAGAAACATAGACTTTGACAGCAGATAAGGACCACTTGGCCCACCTAATCTGCCCATTTCCCTACCTATTGGATAAGCTGCAGATCCTAGTTAACCAACTGCCTACTTCTTCCTTCCCCCCACCAGAATTGCCTTATGTCTGTCCCATGCATTCCTTTTCTTTTTTCTTTTTTCTCCCCCCCCCCCAGGCCGCTGTGTACACATGCACATGGAGGTGCATGTACATGCCAGGATTCGTGCCCTTCTGCCCCTCCCCTGAACTTTGTCACCGCCTGTACCACCTATGCACCCACTGGACCTCCAACCAGTGAGACTATGGACGGGTGGGAATCCACCCCTTTGGAGGGGAGAGCTATGGCTCAATCCCACTCCAACCCTCCCCCCCCCGAGCCAGCACCCCGGTGACTCGAGGTCATTCCCGAACCCTGGTCACTGATGTAGTGCGAGGTAAGGCACCAGCACCTTAGCCCTCTGTGCCACTGGGTCGGCCTGCCCTATGATGCATTCTTGAATTTTCCCACTGTTTTTGACCCAATGACCTCCTCAGGCAGGCTGTTCCATGCGTCCACCATCCTCTCTGTGAAAAAAAATACTTCCTCACATTGCCCCTGAGCCTTTCCCCTCTGTATCTTCAAATTAAGTGCCCTTGTTCTTGAACATCTCTTTTTCTGAATGATGCTACCCTCTTGGACTTTGTTGATTCCACTGAGGTACTCGAAAGTGTCTATCATGCCCCCCTCTCTCTCCTTTCCTCAAGGGTATACATATTAAGCTCGTTTAGTCTCTCTTCGTATGTCTTCTTTTGCAGACCCTGCACCATTTTAGTTGCCCTCCTCTGGAATGCCTCTATCCTGTCTATGTCCTTGCGGAGATGGGGTCTCCAGAACTGCTCACAGTACTCCAGATGGGTCTCACCAACTATCTGTACAGATGAATAACAACTTCCTGTTTTCTACTGGTGATACCTCTCCCTAAAAATTCAGTATCTCCCCAACCATTCTTACTGCCTTCTCACATTGCTTGCTTACCTTTAGGTCATCTGATATGACTACCCCCAGGTCCGTTTCCATTTTTGTTGTTGTTAATACCCCCCATTGTGTATTCTTCCACTGGGGTTTTGTTTCCCAGGTGCATTACTTTGCACTTCTTTGCATTGAATCTAAGCTGCCAAACTTTTGACCATTTCTCCAACCTTGCCGAGTCCCTTCTCATGCTTTCCAACCCCCCTTTGTGTATCAACCCTGTTGCAGATCTTTGTGTCATCTGCAAAGAGGCATACTTTTTTTTTCCAGTCCCTCTTCAGTGTCCTTTATAAAGACATTGAAAAGGACCAAACCCTGTGGTGCCCTGCTAGTAACCCCCCTTTCTTCGGAGTTGACTCCATTTACTATTACCCTCTGTGTCCTGTTGTCCGGACAATTTTTCACTCAGGCTACCACCCTGGGACCAAGTCCCAGGCTGGCTAATTTGTTTATTAATTAATTTATTATTTATTAGAGTGGCAGAAGGAGCTGACAGTCCCTGCTAGCATCCCCACCTCCCTTGATCTCTGCTCATAAGCCTCTGAAAAATGTAATAAAGCAATCCCTAGCATCTAGTGATTACCCCATCCCCGTTTGACATAATATGTCCCAAACCATTGTTAATGTGTTCTATGGCATCTAGTGGTTCCCCACCCACCAACTGCAATAATATAACCCCAAACTGTTTTATAATATCATCCCTGCTGTCTAGTTGTCACCCCACCCCTCATCGCCATACATATGCCCCTGAACCACAATATAATATGATCCCTTGTGTCTAGTGGTTTCACTGCCCCCCCAATTGCCATACATATGCCCCCAAATCATGTTATAATGTGATTCTTCATGTCTATTGGTACCCAACTGTTTATTGCTATAGTATGTTCTGAACCACGCTATATTTTTTTTCCTAGATCTAGTGGTCCATCCATCACCCCAGTCCTCATTAATATGACCCCAGATCATGGTATGTAGTGGTCCCTGGTATCAAGCAGCCCCCACCCTCCCAATCAAACTTCAGATTCCTCCTACCCATCCTGCTATTCTGGTCACTCCATCCACTCCTGCTAGTGGCCCCCATTTACTCCATCCATCAGCCCCCACTGTGACAGTGACGAGCACAACCCCTTCACTCACCACCTGGGTAAGCCACTGTGTAAAAGGGAATGTGCACCTACTGTAGAATCAGCTGTTTTTACGGTAGGTGTGTGCTTTCTCCCTGTCACTCAGACAGCAACTGGCTGAGGTGGTGAACTAGGCGGCTTTGCCAGTCCCCATCACAAGGAGGAGGCTGTCATATGATATGAGTGGGGGGTCACTGGAATGAGGGCTGGAAGAACCTGAGTAGATGGGATGGGATGGGGAAGAGGGTTCTGACTTTCGTGGGGGAACTGGGTGGGCCATTCGATGCCAGGTATCATATTATAAAATGGTTCATGGGCACATGATTACTGGGCGTTTGGGCACCACTAGACACCAGGGATAATATTATTACATGCTTCAGGGGCATGTGAATAGCGATCAGGGGAAGGAGGACCTGCTAAACGCTAGGGATCACATTTTAACTTGTTTTAAGGGCAAATGTACATCAATCAGTAATGGGAGGTCCACTTAACACCAGGATCACATGATAACATGGTTTGGGATCTTACAGTATGTATGTCAATCAGGTGGTAGGGGGACAACTAGATGCCAGAGATCACATTATAGCATGGTTTGGAGGCATATGTATAGTGATTGGGGGGAGCGGGCACAGTTTCAGACAATGCCTTCATGCTGTCATAAGTGATTGCATGGTGCAGAAATGGTCATGCACCCATAATGGCATGCAAATGGATCCTTAGCACCTTGCATGCTCTATGGGCTTATTAGCATGCCGACAGCTGAATATGGTTCACAGGAGCAAATGTGTTAACCTGTTTGAATACAGTATCTCCATTTACTCTTATGGACCATGTTCCTGCAGGGGACTGTTTGAGCACCGTGTATTGTCACTGTGCACTGCTCTACCACAGTCTCATATTCAATCAGGCAGTGTGCTCTTTTTGCGCAATGCTACCTGTCTGAATATAGCTCCCAGGCTGACCATGTGCTATCTCTTTTTTTGCAATTAAAGTTTGTAATGATCTTTCAGAGTGAACAGGACAAGTGTAGATACTGACAGAGACATTGAACCCACAGGTTGGAGCTCCGCCAGGTGTGTTCACATTTTACATTGACGAGAAGCCTAGCTAGGGGAGTTCCCCCTTGGCGATACCACTCTAAAGATAATAATCAACACTGAACATTTACATGAGGGGTATGCTAATAGGTCTCTCCATAGAGCTAATAAGAATTGCTTTATCTGGGTAGTCGTGCATTTGCACATCTGATCTAGGCCAGCGAATCCACTTCAGGTGGGGTTGCTCTCCCATCTCACATCCCTATTCTCGGTGGGGTAGTCTACTAGTGGACTGTCATCAGCAGCGCCTTTGGGGCAGGTCACCCTCAGGCTTGGGTTGATGGGGTCATCTTCCTGGGGGCATACAAAGATATTGTGGCATGAAATGACCAGCAGGTATCTTACAGTACTGTGAGTGGGATTGTTTTCCCCATATGTCAATATATTTCTGCTCCTTTCCCATGGCTACTGCCTGCAACAATTCAAAGCTGGCTGTTTTCCCCAATTCCAGCAGCCACTCCTGAATTCCCAGGGGTTCTTTTTCTTTCCAGTGCCTCAGAATCTCTCTTTTCACTATGACTAGAGCATATGCTACCCATCTTGTGCCCTCTGGTCCTTCACCATTAGTTTCCCAGTCTCGAGGATCATAGGGGATCCCCAAAGTAAACTCACCCAGTCTAGGGTGTGTTGTTTATTTATTTTTATTTAGTTTTTGTTGACCGAGAAAAGAGGACTAGACAAGTCTGCCTATTTTCAGCCTTGTCCCGTGGGAGGGGGACACAGACTAATGCCAACTGACATTAACCAGATTAAGCTGTTAGTGGTATTTTTAGTGAATGGGGGAAATTTGGCCAAGACACTGGAAAATTCCCTTACTCTTTTCAAGAAGTGCCATCAGATCGTTAACATCCACCTGAACTACCACCAGAACAGTCAGATGAGACCTGGGTTCATCATCTCATCTGAAAGATGGCACCTCAGGAGTGCAGCACCCCACTCATGCTGTACCACAGTGTCACTAATGGGATTTAATCCAAGTGCCTGGTGTGGGGATAGAACCCACAGTCTGCTGATCTTCTGGCCTCAAAAGCATATGTGCAAACCTGCTGAGCCACTAACACTGCATTGGCAGCTGGTCCACAGTGACTGCCCTGAAAACTTGCTGGACCTCCCCCCAGAATGAGGCCAATCTCTGGCAGGGGTATATCAGGTGTGTGATGCTTCCTGTATGATCCTGGCACCTCCATTATGTTGCTGCAGGCAGGATACCCCATCTGTGCAAGGTGTCGGGCATCCTATGTCAGTGGAGCAAGATTTTCTGTTGTGAGAATCTGTTTTTTGTGTCACTGATGTTCATGACCAGGAATCTCTAGCACCTTTCCTAGGGTGGTTATGGGAGCTTGACTTGATGTTCCTGCTCCCACTTTTGCCTTGTGGTATCTGTTGGATCCTTGCCCTGGTTGGTAAGCAGGCAGTAGAGTTTCACTGCTTTCTATTTTCCAGGCATTTGGGGGTTAAACGTTCCATCCAGTGGATGTGCCACTGGACTTCTGAGTAGGGCTGGGTGAACTGGTTCGTCCAAAATATGAACTGACCTGAACATGCCAAACTGTTTGCATACAAATTTCTTCCAAACACTTCCAGCTGTTCAGATCAGTTTGGATGACTGCTGTATTGTGGTACTGTAAATGTAGCGCGAGAAATGCCAGAGCAGGAGGAACCCACAAGAGGGACCAGAGACAAGAATCTGGTTCCTCATTGGATGGCTGAGCTGTCCATCTCTCTAAGGTGGCACCTGATTGGGTTGCTGCTCTAGCAACCCACATGGTCCACCATAGAGCTATGCAGATGAATTGGGACAGAGAAGGAGCAGCAGCTTCTGTAGGCTGCTCCATGTTACATCTTGATTCTATGTCATTGACTTGTGCTGCTTACATTTTGATTTCCCCTTGGGCAACAAAGGAAGAAGTTGAGTAAAAATTGAAAGATATTTATATATATATATATATATATATATATATATATATATATATATGTACTTGAGACTCAAGAGTGGATTGAGCCAAGGACTGGGTGTGGGAGTCGGGGATTGGGGTGGGGAAAGGAGTAGTTATTGTTGGGAGAGGAGACTTTGGGAGGGGAGGAGGAACTTGAAGGAGACTGGGGGCAACTTGTTGTGAAAAAGAACTTGAATGAAGACAGACTAGTGCACACAAGAAAGAAGAGAACAAGAGATAGAAGAGAGACTTCACTTTAAGTGCCAGAGCCAGACCGCCCATTTTATTTTGGGGGGGCAGTCTAGCAGAGGGGGTGAAGTCTGTTGAACTGTGCCAGTGTGCCACCCAATACCACACCACTCCCAGTAAGCCTTCTTGCTGTTTACCCAATTGCTGCCAACAATAAGTCATCTTTCTCAGTTCTCCTGCTTGTGCTCAGTCACTTCAGTGGGGATTTCTATTGTTTTTATTTTTTATAGTATACAATCTGAGTGTGTGTGTGTGTGTGTGTGTGTGTGTGTGTAAAATCTGCCAGCCAGTCATCAGTGCACCAGTGCCACTTCTTGAATACTGTATGCACCCCCCCAAAGAAGTCAGTCTTCTTTCATTTTCCTCTCTGTGATTGATCAGTGGGGTATAAGCTTTGGCTCAGAGGGCAGGGCATTCCATCACATCAAGTGGAGTAATAATAATAATAAAAAAATAATAATAATAATAACTGAAGGAAAAAGTACTGTGTCAGAAAGGGTTAGTCCAAGCATGGTCCCGGAACCTGTGTGTGTAGCAACAGTGCCTGAAGCATCGCCCTCAGCATAGGGTGTGTGTGAAATAAATTGTGTGTGTGTTTGTTTGTAATAAAATCTGCCATCCAGTCATCAGTGCACCAGTGCTGCTTCTTGCATACTCTGTAACCCCCCCAACCCCAAGAAGTCAGTCCTCTGTCATCTTCCTCCCTGTGCTTGCTCAGTGGGGTATAAGCTTTGGCTCAGTGGGCACGGCATTCCATCACTTCATATGGAATAAATAAAAAAAATCCTTGAAGGGAAAAAGTAGTGTCAGAGAGGGTTAGGCCAGGAAGGTTCTCTGAATCTGTCTGGGCAGCAGCAGTGACTGCAGCATCACCCTTAGCGTAGGTGGTGTGTGAAATAAATTCTGTGTGTGTGTGTGTGTGTGTGTGTGTGTGGAAATAAAATCTGCCAGTCAGTCATCAGTGCACCAGTGTCACTTCTTGTATACTGTATCCCCCCCCCCAAACAGTCAGTCATCTGTCACCTTCTCCCCTGTGCTCACTCAGTGGGCTACATGCTTTGTCTCAGTGGGCAGGGCATTCCATCACATAATGTGGAATAAATAAAAAAAATAAAATCTTTCAAGGGAAAAAGTACGGCGTCAGAGAGGGTTAGGACAGGCAGGGTCCCTGAATCTGTGTGGGTAGCAGCAGTACCTGCAGGATCGCCCTTAGCGTGGGTGGTGTATGAAATAAATTCTTTGTGTGGGTGTGTGTGTGTGTGTGTGTGTGTGTGTGTGTGTGTGTGTAAAAGCTGCCAGTCAGTCATCCGTACACCAGTGCCACTTCTTGCATACTGTCTGTGTGACCCCCCCCAAAAAGTTAGTCCTCTGTCATATTCCTCCCTGTGTTCTGTGGAGTATAAGCTTTGGCTCAGTGGGCAGGGCAACAAAAAAATAATAATAATCCTTGAAGGATTCAGTATTTCTGTGTGTCAAAGAGGGTTAGGCCAGGCAGGATCTCTGAATCTCTGAGGGTAGCAAAAGTGCCAGCAGCATCATCCCTTACCACAGGTGGTGCATACTGTGTGTGTGTGTGTGTGTGTGTGTGTAAGTGTAATAAAATCTGTCAGCATACTCACCTGAAGAACAGGCACATGGCACTGTGGACTCAGCACCAGAGGAAAGCTGATGCTGTAGTGGAGCATTCATCTTCATCAACCTTATGGAGCAAGGTATCCCCTTCCTAAGTAACAGCAAGTAGCCATGTAGGTAAAAGTTGTGAATTAACACTGAAGGATTACTACAGGCATGAGGAGGAGGAGAATAACTTTGAATGTTCCAGTAGAGGTTAGAGTAGCAGTGGTGGTGCTCTGAGAAGCACTGCCAGTGCCAGCACAACTCACATCATGACATATCATGTTCACGGTTATCATAAATTTCAAATTTTCAATGGCAACCATTTCTGGAAGCTTAATTCCATCCAGTATGTTTACCTCAAGAAAGTGCTGCCAATGCCTGCCAAGCCAACATGACTCATGTCACAAGTTTACCAATGAATCACATTCACATTCATCATGGTCATCACGAATTTCAAATTTGGCAACTATTTCTGGAAGCCCCATTCCATCCAGTATCTGAATCTCCAGTAAGCTCTGCCAGTGCCAAGCCAACACAACTCATGTCACAAGTTCATGATAAATCATGTTCACATTCATGGTTATCACGAATTTCAAATTTGGCAACTATTTCTGGAAGCTCAGTTCCATCCAGCTTGTGGAGCTCCAGGATGTGCTGCCAGTGCCAAGTCAACATGACTCACATCACGAGTTCACAATGAATCATGCTCACGTTCACAGTCATCACAAATTTCAAATTTTCAATGGCATCTATTTCTGGAAGCTCAGTTCAATTCAGTTTGTTGAACTCTGGGAAGTGCTGCCAGTGCCAAGCTAACACGACTTACGTCACGATGAATCACGTTCACAGTCATCATGAATTTCAAATTTCCAATGGCAAGTATTTGTGACAAGCCCATGTAGTTAGTCTACTACATCAGCTCTTGTGATTAAAACATCAACTTCTTGTAAAGATTTCCTCAACAGCAGCACCAGTAATGAAGCATGTGTATTTGCTGTGTTTTTCTTGGATCTCTACCTCTTCTGTTACATGTCACATAGTCACTACTCATGAATTATGATGACGAATCACACCACTTCAACTTTTTTTGTGCAACTCTGTTTTTCTTTTCTTTTTTAATCTTCAGTTTCATCATGAATCAGGACACCCGGTTACCATGTCATATCACTCATGAACCTTGGTCCAGTATGATGCTTTTGCTAGTGTTCACATTCTTTTTTTTGTATAATTCAAACTTTATTAAAGTTTTATTCTTAAAAAACATCCACAACCATGCAACAATACGGAAGTAGTATAAATACAAACATAATAAACATGTGTCCAATAATCAAACCCCCAAACCACACTGCCCACCCATCACCTTACTCCAACCTCCCAGAGCACCAGAACCTAACATGCAGGTTAATACAGGCAGAAAAAAACAGCCCAAATTCAAATAAAAAAGAAAAAAGGAAAATGTCACACCTCTCAGGACTAAACTTAATCAGATAGTGGTTGAATAGCTAAAAGGGTGTGTAACTGCTCCCATCTATCCCAATAAAGTCCAATCGGTGGTTTATTCTGGTAGTTTGCTTCTCCATAAGCGCCTGCAAAATTTCACCATACCACTCTCTGAAGGGTGGTGAGCAGTCAGCACTATAATGCCTAGGATGATAACGTTTGCCACCATGGAGATTAAAGCTATGTGGGCTTTATGATGACCAAATACTGTAGATGAGGTGGGAAGCCCCCCACCAGGCAAATCTCAGGGGTGAAGGCATCCTCAAGACCCAACAAAGGATCCAGGGAAGCCTTCATTTTGGACCAAAAAAAGGCAATTTTAGGACACTGCCATAGCATGTGATATAAATGCCCCTTCACTTGCCGACAACAAGAATAATGAGGGGAGTGTGACCGTACCATCCTAAACAATTTAAGAGGGGTATAATAGAGATCATGCAGTATACAAAACTGCATCCAATGATACCTGTCTCTCTTAATGAATTTATATAAGTTCTGACAAATATATTGCCAGCAACTAGGATTGGAACGCTAATTAAAAACTTGTTGCCAGTAAAAGCAGATGCTGGATAGGGCAGTACAGTCAACAGACTGTAAAAACTTATATAAACCGGTGACCAAATGAGGTTGGATGGCCAAGGAAGATTATCTAGAGATGATACTGTCATCAGACAAGACCCAGGGGGCACGGCCAAAAACATCAGTTAAAGCAGCGACCAGTTGCCAATACCTGAAGGTGTGAAAGGTGGGACTAGAGAAGAGATCCTGCAGCTGCTGATGGGGAAGGATCTTTTCATTATCAACAGTAGAAGAGATAGAGGAAGTACTGAGGCAAGGACAAAAGGAAGCAGGAAACTGACAACCATCAATTTTGATATTGGGGTTCACCAGAATAGGCTGGGAAAGAGAATGGGATCAATCCACATTGAGAAATTGCTCCAGTTGGGATCTTGCTTTAATGGACCATAATATGGGAGGGGTCTTCAGGACAGCTGGAATATCAGAGAGCTTAGCATAAAGTAAACTTCCACCTCTGAGGTGGCCACCAGCCTTCAGCTGGATTTTAACAATGTCCAACACTGATTCAATGCCAACCAATTCTCCATGAACATCAAAAAAACAGTATCTATGACCTTCAGCTCCAGGCAAAAACTGGCCAATCTGGATTTCACTCCCATCTTCCACACCCTCTCTGACTCAACGCTGGATGATGTAGCCACATTTAAATACATTGGACTATGGCTAGACAAGAATCTTGACTTTGGGGTACACATCAATGCCAGCCACAAAAAATTGTTCTCTAGACTCGGTGCTCTGTACAAACACAGCAACTGCCTCCCACGGCAAGCCAGGAGAAAAATCATCCAAAAGATGATCCTCCCTGTCCTTGATTTTGGGGACATAGTCTACAGTTCTGTCCCTAAAACCACCCTATCCAAACTGAACACTCTCTTCAATTTCTTCTGCCACTGTATTCTTGGCTTCCCCCAAGTACTCATCATTGTGACCTTTAGTCCTCACTCTCCATTCCCTGTCTCAATGCTAGACACATGTCGCACATCGTTAACTTAGTTGGTAAGTTCTGGCTTGGTTCTATGCCATCCTATTTGTCCTCCCTCTTATCAACCCCTCCCTCCAATCCTGCTATAGCTTCCACACCTTCACCCACAGAACCCTCGCCCTCCCACCCCAGTGCACTTCGCCTGGTTGCTCTGCCTTCTCATATAAGTTTCCAGATATCTGGAACTCCCTCCTGGTAGAAATTCACTCTGCACAATCCCACCACTCACTTTCATTCCTCCTCCGTAAGCATACTGCTCACATCTGTAACTGTACCTAATTCCTCTCTCTCCCAGTTAACTTCTCTGGCTTCTCCTCTCCAACCTCTTTTCCCCCTTCTCTCAAAACCCCCTCCTCCTCCTCCTCCTCCTCTCGATGCCCACTTCTAGCTGCTAGCTCTGGCATCCCTTTTCCCCTCCCCACCCTCTCAACTCTACCCCCACCCCCACCACCCCCTAACCCTCCCCTTCCCCATTTCTACCTGATCCAGTCCTTCATGGGGTTCTCAGCATCCTGAAGGTGAACAGTTCTTGGCCAGCACCCCATTTATTCCTTCTCCTTCCCCACCTCCTTCCTCCCCACTGCCCCCCATCCTCACTGCTCCCTTCCTCCCCTCTTTCTCCTCCTGTTTCCCCTTTTCCTGCTGGGTCCTCTCTCCTTGCAGAGTTCTTTGCATCCTTAGAGGGACTCTTCTTGGTTTCCTTGCTCCCCTTCCCCCTCTCCTGTCTGCTGGGTCCAGTCCCCTTGTAGGGTTCTCAGTATCCTGAGGGAGAATCGTTCTTGGCTTGCCCCTCCTTTATCCCTTCCACCCTTCCTCCTTCCTCTCTCCTTCCCTTTTCTACCGGGACCAGTACCCCTGTGGGATTCTCAGCATCCTGTAGGAGATTAGATGATGGCTTGTCCCTCCTCCCTCCTCCCTTCCCCCTTCCTTCCTACCTCTCCTACCCCCTTCCCCACCCCATACCTCTTGTGTCACAACTCCCAATTTTTTCTCTAAGCCCTTATTAGCACTTGAACCTTGGTGGATCTAACTAGCACTTAGTAACCCATTTGCTCAGCCTGCTACTCTCATTCTCTTCTTGGCCTATACCATCTGGTTACCCACTCCTGGACTGCGATTATACATGTTAATATCTTCATATTGTTCTGTTTATCCCGTCATGTCTTACCCTATGTTTTGTCTCTTTACTTTGTTGTATTTCACCTTCTTCTACACAGTACTGTCTGTAGCCTAGGATTAGAATGTATTGTATTAGTACCTCACTGTATGCATTTGAATTTATACTCTATGTAATTTATCTTATTCTGCAATTGCTTATCGTCCCCATTATGTAACCCCCACCCTCCCCCCGGACGCTTCTGGAAATGAACTGTTTATAGCTCATGTTGTCTTTCCTGGTGAAACCTTTTTAAATAAATAAAAATAAATAAACTGGTACAGTGAACACCTGCTTTCTTACATAAGGTGAATTCAATGCAGAGCCAGAGCAGAGAGTACTCCCTATCACTCAAATTCACCCGGCAGATCTCCACCACAGGAGTTTAGCCACGTGTAGGGCCAGATAATAGAGATAGAATCAGGGAAGGCCCAAGCCACCATTATCCCAAGAAAAAATAAGTTTAGAGTAGGCTTGCCGGACCACCCCCTTCTTCCAGAGAAAGTGGTTCAGGAGCCACTGTAAAAAGGTAAATCCTGCCTCCAGGAAGTATACCCCCAACATACCCATCGCTTACAATAGTCTGGGGAGGACATTCATTTTAAGGATACTGAAACAACCCCAGAAAGTCATAGAGAGGGAGGACCATCTCACTAAATCAGCATAGATAGTTTGGAAAAGAGGCGGAAAATTCAAAGCGACCAAGTCCAAAAGATGGTGGGGCAAAAGGACTCCTAAATATTTGAGAGCCTTGGATTCCCAGGATAGTCCCACGGCCATAACATCTTGCTTACAAACATGGGCATTAAGGGGCATAGCCTGGGTTTTGTCAAGATTAAGCTGTTAACCTGCTAAATTAAAGAATGCCTTGATCTCTGCCAGTGCAGCTGGGATTGAAGAAAGTGGGTCTGCCACATGGAGGATCAAATCATCAGTGTATGCTGATAGTTTATAATTCTCAACTCCGAGTGAAATATCTTGGATAGCTGGAGACATTTGTAGACACCAGAGAAGGGGTTCCAAGTATAGATTAAAAAGAAGGGGAGAAAGGGCAGCCCTGCCTTGTGCCGCATCCCAATGGGAAGGCAGAAGAGGAGAGGCCATTGCAACATATTCTCTCACTAGGTCTAGTATACAAGACTTGAAGCTAGTGTTCACATTCTGCAGGATGTCCTACTCAAACCTTTGTCCTCACAAGATGGCTGTATTTAATACAGTAGCTATAATCTGAGACTGAACACTGTAGCATTTATAGTATTATATGTGTGTTTCTGAGTCAGACAGTTCAGGGAGTACAGCCATAAGAATTTCAAATTTTCAGAAGCCACTGTTTGTGGAAGCTCACTTCCATACAGTTTCTTGAGTTCTGAGAAGTGCTGCCAGTGGCAAGTTCATGACCCATTTCATATCACAATGAATAACCATCGTGGTCATCGTGAATCACACTGTTTCAACTTTTTTTGGTGCGACCCTGTTTTTTTTCCTTTTAATCTTTGGTTTCATCACAAATCGGAATACCCAGTTATCATGTCACGTCATTCATGAGATTTGGTCCCAGTATGATGCTTCTGTTAGTGTTCACGTTCTACAGGATGCCCTTTAAAGCAGATGGGCTCAAATCTTTGTCCTCACAAACTGGCAGTATAATCCAATAGATATAATCTGAGGCCACACATTGTAGCATTTATAGTATTATATGTGCGTTTCTGAGTCAGGTAGTTCAGGGAAGTACAGCCATAGTTATTTCAAATTTTTAATGGCAACTGTTTGTAGAAACTCAGTTCCATCCAGTTTCTGGTGCTCTGAGAACTGCTGCCAGTGCCAAGTTCATGACTCATGTCACGTCGCGATGAATCACATTCACAGTCATCATGAATCCTACCACTTCAACTTTTTTTGGTGCAACCCTGTTTTACTTCTTTTTTTTTAATCTTTGGTTTTATCTTGAAACAGGACACCCATTTATCATGTCACATCACTCACAAGCCTTGGTCCAGTATAATGCTTCTGTTAGTGTTCACATTTTGCAGGATGCCCTACCTGTTGTGTTCCATACTGAGAGCCATTGCTGAACATAATTGTTGACATACATTACAAACACGTTGTCCCCTTCTACAAGTCAGACTTAGGAGAGTGGTTTAAAAAATTTAGTTCTTTATTTTATTTTATTTAACCAGGAGAGACACACTAAGCTGAAGCTTGTTTACAGATGCGACCTGGGAGCACAAGGAAGTTAAGTGACTTGCTCGGGGTCACACAGTATGCAAGGAGATGCAAACCCAGGTCTCTAGATTTGCAGCTCAGAGCCTTAAACCACTGCACTATACTGCCTCCAAAGTTTCTTCCAAAGAGTTCTGGGACTTGCCTGCCTTTGGACCATATCATTGTCATCCTGGGGGTGGTTGGGAGGCACAGCCAGTACATGACATGATAGCAACTTTGGCGGACAAGTTCCTGATCTCACACACAGTCACTTTTTCATTCTGAGGAGATCATTTAGCTAAATGTGCCTTAACCAGATTGATTAAAACTTAAAAATGATGCTTAGCTCTGTTTTTCACCCTGATAGAAGTGGGAGTAGCAATAGTGAAGTGGTGATTTTCCGACTGTCTGGTGCTCTGTCTTTTTTTGCCATGTTGCTTCACATCGTGTTCCATACCAAGAACCGTTGCTAAACAAAAGTGGTGCCAAACATATCCCCTTCTACAAAAGGTCAGACTCGGGATGCTGGTTAATAAAAACAGAGAGATCTGGGACTTGCCTGCCTTTGGGCCAAATCATCCCCATCCTCAAGTAGGCACATCCACAGTCAAATTATTCACTCCTCATCTCATTTCACCACTCATGCTGTTTAGTACCACTAAACAGTGGCTTAATTGCTTTTTACTATAGATATGTTGATTAAAAGCAGTTTAAAATGATTTTTTCACATACAGTTGCCATAAAACCATAAAGGTTATAAAAGGTTCGGATAAGCATCCAGACCTTTTTTGCTTATCAGAGCCTTTTAGAACCTCAGAACCTTAAGTGGTTCTCCCATCTCTACTTCTGAGTGTGGGACCCAGGAGGGAAGTAAGGGCATGCCTCAGCTGGAGGTATCTCCAGTGATGCTGCTTGGGAAGCTGATATCTACTACTCAGTTTCTGGAAGGACAGTACCACCCCAATGGTCTCATCTATCATATGTTATAGGTACGTGATGCATTTCCTAGCCCAGTCTGACCAGTCCACCAGTTTCTCCCCTATTTGGAGGTGGTCATTCCTCAAGAGTGGGAATGCCCCTGGCTTCCCAGGATGCAACCCATCCTCTTGATTATGTGGCACCAATTATTCACCATGCGTCGTATAACTGGGTGTTCCCACCTGGGTGCGGGCAGTTTGTTGAAGCAGAGTGTTGTTGCCAGGGGGACTCTGAGGACACTTTCTTTACAGTGTATCCATTTGCATGGGAGTGAATTAGTGGATTATGACATTGCCCTGGCCTGTTGGTGGGCTGTCTGCACACCCCCCTTTGCAGAGTCCATCCTCAGCTTTTTGAAGCAGAGGCATCTCACTGCCCCCTACCAGAAGAAGGTTAACATGTCATTCTGGAGCTTTGCAATATGGGATGGGTTTAAGGGGGCATGAATGTTATCCAAGACATACTGGACATGTGGGTCTGTCATCATCTTTTAAGCATGGTCTCTCTCCCATATTGATAGGTACAGGAAGCTTCAGTGTTCCAGATCTTTTCCCTGCTTCTCCCTCAGAGGGGTGAAATTGTTCTGACCCCCTTTGCTACAGGATCCAGGTAAAGTTTATGCTTAGGAATCTGACTGTGGAAAGGGCGATGTCTGTACCCCATGGGAACCCTTGCTTTTGAGCTAATGAGGGGTGGGAGAGTAGCAGCATTGACTTAGCTACATTGATGTTGTAGCCTGAGAGCTTTCCATACTCCCCCAGTAGATTTACGAGCTGTGGGACTGACATTTCTGGTTGAGTGATAGCGAGCAAAATGGCATCCACAAAGGCCATCATTTTATGCTCTTCTCTCATATGGATCGCTTTTATCTGCAGGTATTGCCAAATTGTCTGCAACAGTGTTTTTTGAGTGAGGATAAAGAGCCAGGACAAGAGGGGGCATCCCTGTCTCATGCCCTTCCCCAGGAGAAAGGCAGCAAATGAGGTCCCATTGGTGAGTGCACTGGCCTGGGCCCCTGCATGCAACATTGAAATCCAGTTTCTCACTGCTGGTCCGAAGCTAAAGGCTTCCAGCATGTGGAACAGGAAGCTCCACTCCACCCAATCAAAAGCCTACTCTGCATCTAACAATAGTAAAATTGCTGGTGGGTTTAAGTGACTGCTTTCCAGATTAGGCTCGTGGGGAACCTGGTATCATCTGAGCCATGTCTGCCTGGCATGAACCCAACCTGGTCCACATCCACCAGCAGGGCTATCACCGTCTTTAATCTGGTGGTCAGTATTTTTGCAAATACTTTATAATCCACCGTTATTAGGGAGATTGGCCTGTAACTGCCACATAGATGGGGATCCTTCCCTGGTTTCAGAAGGAGGGATATTTGGGCTGTTCTTACAGATGGCAGCAGTGCCCCTTGCTCACTGGCTTCTCTCAGGGCGTTTGCCAGAGGAGGGAGGAGAACATCCCAAAACATCTGGTAGAACTCAGCAGGGAAGCTATTGCCCCTTGAGCTTTACCTTTTGGCATGGCCCCCAGTGCATACCCTAGTTCTGTCTCCATAAAGGGCCTGCCCAGCAGCTCCATTTGCTCTGGAGCCAGGGTTGGTAGATCCAGTTTGCTTATGAAGTTATGCATCCCCTCTTAGGTAGGTGAACATTCCAAGGAGTATAAGGATCTATAGAAGTCACAGAAGGTTTTGGTCATTCCCTCCTTCCTTTGATAAGCTCCCCCACAGGGGATTTGAAGCAGTCTCATATTTTGTTCTCTTTTCTTGAGCTGGTGTGCCAGTAGTCTGCCCAGTTTGTCTCCAGTCTCCCAAAAGGCCTGTCACATATGGAATAGGACAAATTCCACTCTTAGTACAAAGGCAGGTTTATTTTGTATTTCACTCCCACTATCTGGGCTAGTAATTCCTGACTACTGCATCCTGATTCTATATATTTCCTTTCAAGCTCTTTCAGCAGGTTGTCCTGTTCTTGGAGGCCCCACTCCTTGCCCTCTTGACCTTGGTGGCATGTGCAATGCATTTTCCTTTCATTAAGGCCTTGAGGGCATCCCACTGAATCATGTGGGACATGTCTCCAGGCTTGATGAGCTCCAGGAACTCCCTAATGCCTTTGTGGAGTTGCCTGCAGAACTCTGGGTCCTTCATGAGGGTGGTGTTGAACCTCCAAGGACCTCTGCCATTAAGGGCTGCTTCTGGTGGGAGCCACTGAAAGGTGATGGGGCTGTGACCTGATATGACTGTGGCTTCTAACCTAACCACTGCTATGTCATTTAGCCAGGTGGATAGGGTGAACAAGAAGTCTGTCCTCTAATAGGTTTTGTGTGGTACAGAGTAGAATGTGTAGTCCTGCCCCTTAAGGTAGAGCAGTCTCCATGTATTCAGGGTTCCTTTGTCATCAGCCATGGCTCAAAGGGCCACCCCTGCAGGGGACTTGGTGCTTGTAGGGAGATTGTCCCTGTCAAGACATTCATCTGGTATCACATTCTTATCCCCCCAAATTAGAAATTCCCTTGCCCCACTTCCAGCAGTTGCTGGCTAAGCTTGTTAAAGAAAGCGAGAGTTGGTTGGTTAGGGCCATATATTCAGCACAAGGTGATCTGTGGCCCACAAAGAGTGCCTGCAACTATTAGGTATCTTCTCTCATTATCCACCCTGATATCAGTGGGTTGGAAGGAGACTTCTTTCTGTATCAGTATGGCCAACCCCTGCTTTTCTTATTGGTGGTGCTGCTGAAGACTTGTCCAACCCATCCCAATTTCATTTTATTTGCTTTGGGTTTCAGCAGGTGGGTCTCCTGCAGGAACACCACCCACGTGCCCAGCCTTTTGATGTGATCTAGAACTTTCTTGCATTTAATGGGTGAATTTATCCCCTTGACATTCCAAGATACAAACTTAAGGGGTCCACTGAGCATTACCTAATTTGAACCAGAAGCATGTATAGAGGGGCAGTGTTGTTCTCATGTTGTTCCTACTGGTGGGAAGGTCGCTCCCCACATGGGGAATATTCCATAATGCATACACTCAACTATACCCAGTATTTCATTTAAAAGACAAGTTCTATGTGGAGGTTTATTTCTCTACAGACATACTAGCTTGGGCTGTGGTCTACATAGTTGTGCCGCATGCTTATTAGAAACAGTTGCTATATACATTATTAACACAGGACATAGGCAGTTAATCAAATTTTTTTCCCGAGCCTTCAGTTGCTATGCAGGAGGAGGGGTACCCCCACAAATCTGCCATTCCAGAGGCTCTTTCCTCATACCTATGGCCAGTAGTTACAGAGCTGCTAGCCATTGTAGTCCCTAATCCATCACCCCTTTCATGCAGTCTGTCCGTAGCCCTTATTCAGCTGTACAGTTGTTTAGGTGTGTCAGATGGAGGGAGAGGGCTCAGGTTACTGTTGGACTCAGTGAGTCTGCGTGTTTGTGCAGGGCTGTTTGTTTTGGGGCTGTGCTATCCATGTCATGCTGCCTGACTGCTACTGTTCTATATTCACTCAGTCTCTTCCCATCAGTAGAGGGTCTTGTGTGTTCCCCAGTGGGCAGATCATGATGCTCTATGCCTCTTCAATTCCAGCATGTGCCATTTGTAGACCAGCCTTGATCACTGCCCTGGTTTATTGGTTCATGAGCCCATCAAGGCTTCTTATCCATAGATGTTTTATTGACTCGCACTTTGCCTGCTATGTGTCTGCTTCTCTTTAGCCCTCATTTCCCCTTTGAGCACTTCTACCTCAGGAGCTCCTTTTGTCCAGTGGCTATCTTGCCTCATGGCAGATAGACCTTCTTTAATTTCTCCCCCTCATATATGGTCTGTATGGCCATGATTACTTGTGCATTCCATGTCCTGGACCCATCTTTCTTGCCCCCACTCCCCACCGTACTGTATATCTCTATTCCACCTTGAAGTATGAGGCAGCTGGCTCACTGAGTCTAAAAGGGTGGACAAGGTTTGCCAAACTGAGTGGGACCCAGTCAGTGGGGGGAGTGCAAGGGTGTTGGGGTTGAAGCCAGATTGTTCCTTCTGTGTTGCTTCCATGAGGTGCCCTACTGCTATGGAGTGTAGGCAGGGTTTCAGCTGGGAATTCCATACCAGGGAGTTTGGTCGGGGAGAGTAGCTGTCCCTAGTGTGTCCAGCGGCTAGTAGTGGAGAAGGGGTGACCTATCGTTGTGCCGTGATGTTTGGTGGATGGGGCTAGCCCCCGCAGGGCAGCCTGCAATTGTTGGGTCTTTGGCAGGCTTTCTTTCCTGAGCACACACATACCTTGCTCAGGGTGCCCAGGTTCCTTTTTCCACCCTCAATCTTCCTAGTCTTTTCCCATGGCTTCTCAGCCTCAGTGATCACCCCATGCACTATTGTACTGGATCCCTTCTAGTCTGCTATACACTCCTGGCACACTGTTTGAGTCAGAGTATGTCTGGAGCATGGCCAGAGCATTCAGTTCTACTCTCACAGGGTTCCTGTCAAATCCTATCCCCCTCCCAATGAAAACCACCATAGGTGTTTGGGTATCCAAGTTTGCCGATGATACTAGAATAGGACACATTGTGGATAGCCAAGAAGAAGCTGCCACCCTCCAAGCAGCCTTAGGGGACCTGGAAAAAATGGGCATGTGACAAGAAATTGACAGTCAATGCTGAAAAATGCAGTGTAATGCATTTTGGTAAACAAAATAGTCAGAGGAATTACTCTGTAGGTGGGCGGATACTAAATAAGGTGGAGGATGAAAGAGACCTGGGCATTAGGCTAAGTAATGACCTTAGCTTTAAGTCACAGTATAATCAAGTCATTAAAAAATCAAGTAGTATTTTACACTGTATAAATAAACATGTTAAATACAAAAACAAGGATGTAATGCTGCCTCTCTACATGTCCTTGGTGAGACCGCACGTTACTACTGTGCCCAGTTTTGGTATCCAAGTGGCAAAAGGGAAATAAATGCCCTGGAGAGAGAGAGTTCAGAGAAGGGCAACTCACAAGATTAATGAGGTAAAGGGACTTGACTACCAAACAAGACTCGACATCCTGGGACTGTATTCTTGGAATTCAGATGGCTGAGGGGGGATATGTGTCTGATTTACAGAGCCCTTACAGACTTAAAGTTGTGGGAACCTTTGGAGCTGGAATACAGAAATTTACACTATAATACTAGATCACACCCCCTGCAACTTGAATTAGAGAGATTTAGATCCATCAAAAGGAAGCAGTGGTTCTCTGTAAGAGTAACAAAAATTTGGAATGAACTCCCATTGGAGGCTGTGTCCAGTGGTAGTGTGCACAGCTTTAAATCAAAACTGGACGTACAACTTATTACAAATAACATATTGGGATACTACTGATATTAGCAAGCTATAAGGGACTTTGGTCTAAACAAAGCTCTGTAATGCCTATGAAACCCATGAAATTTGGCCCACTTGGTGGGGAACTCAAGTGTGGTCTTGACCACATGTGGAGCTCTTGGAGTGCATAGCTTATAACACATAGGTGCCGCTTTTTCTGTTTGTAGTGCAGTAGTCTGCCTTGTGCTACTGTTGGTCTATGGTGCTGTCTTTTCTTTAACATGAAATATTTTATTATTTTCCAAACATAACAAACATCTACTAGCACAATGCGTACATTTGGAATATGAAAACTTAGAAACATACATCAGTACCGTGTTACTTAACATGTCTACAAAATGCCAACTATTAACCCTTGCCATATGAAACTGTATTAGGAGTACTGTATATCAACTCACATACCAAAATACCTGTTTATGCAGTTGAGCTAAAGGCAAACAGCATTCCTTGTTTAATGTCATTTATCTCTTTCTCTATTAGAGGTATCCATGAGGGACAGTAAATTAATATTTGCAACTTGGTTTCTTCATTACCTAGCACATACACCAGTATAATCATAGTGGACCCTTGGAGAGAGACAGTGAAGTAGTCAGGTGTCAAAACTTTCAAGTAGGGGGGTTGCCAGGTGGAGTGGGGGGGGGCACCGAACATAAGTGAAGATATGCATCTAATTTCTGATAGTATTTTTAATCAGAATAGTATTTAATCCCCTTACTAAGACTGTAGTAAGAGAAACATTCAAAGATAACTAGCTGAGCCACTGCTGCATGCCATGCCACTAGGGACGGTGGGCCTGGTTGTCTCCACTTCATGAGGATGGCTCATTTGGCCTCCATCAGAACTGTCATTACCCATTGTTTCAAGGGGGTAGGGAGCAGATCCAGTGTCGAGATGTCACCTAACAGCAAAAGGGGGGAAGTTTGATTGATTTTATGGACCACCACTTTGGAGCAGATGATAAGGTTGTCCCATAATCTGATGAATTTAAAAAGGGGATACCATGACTCTTTAGGGGTGTGGGACAAGGACAGACCCATGCACTAGGCTCTCCAAGTCTCTGCCATGATAGGGCTGCTCAGTGCCTTCGGTTGTTTCTTGGCCTGTAGCAGAATCCCCAGCCAGTGTCCTCCTGCTATACCGGTTTCCAGGGTATAGCAAGCTTCAGGGCTATATACAATGGCTCAAGCCACTAAATGGTTTCTACCATCTACTGTCAAGATGATCCCTTGGTCCAGTGTGCTCTAAGTTTAGTATTGCCAAACCTGGGAGCTTTCCCTTCCCAAAGCCAGGTGGCTTAGGATTTGTCCAGTCCTTTAAATACTTTTGTGGGTAGTCTTACTGGGAGATTAAGGAACAAGTAGGATATCTTAGGGAGAGTGAACATTCTGATAGCTTCCAACTTCCCTTTCAGAGACAGCTTGAGCTGCATCCATTGTTGCAGTTCAGAATTGATGGTGGCTAGTAATGGGTTGAAATTTGCCTCCACCGGCTCCTTCCATAAGGCTGGGATTATTATGCCCAGGTAGGAGAACCCTTGAGGTGCCCATACCAGGTCAGTTCCATCCAGGCAATCCCTGGCACAGGACAGGTTGAGCGGGGACAGAGACATCTTCTTCTGGTTAATCTGGAAGCCTGAGAAGGCTGAAAATTCTGTAAGGGTAGCCAAAATCGGGGGGTAGGGATTGCACGGGGTTGGCAATAGTAATGAGTAAATCATCTGCATATGTATTGACCAGGTAAGATTTCTTGTGAATCTCAAAGCCCTGTATCTCCAGATAGGCCATCAGCCATCTCACCAGAGGGTCCAGTGCTATTAAGAAGAGCAGAGGTGATGGGGGAAACCCTGGCGTGTACCTTGCTGCAGCTCGAATGTTGGAGAAAGTTGTTTATTTGTAAGTATCCTAGCTGTGGGCATTGCGTATAGTGTTTTTACCTAGCTATGGAAGAACCTCTTGAATCCATAGACTTCCAAAACATAGTGCAAATAGCTCCATCTTATGGCGTCAAATGCTTTTGAGAAGTAAACCACCAGTGTTGCCATGGGTGTGTGTGTGATTGTGCGGCATGCCATTTCAGGTTGAGCACTGTCCTGAGGTTGTCTGCCCCACATCTGCCCCTGTTGAAGCCAGCTTACAAGGGGTGGATAATTTAAGGCAGCATCTTCTCAAGCCTCTTAGCAAGTATTTTCACCATTATCTTGGTGTCTATTGATATTTTTGAGATAGGGCAGAAATTGGCACAGTCTAGAGGGTCTATGGATTTTTTCGGGAGTAAAGTAATGACAGCATCCTTCATAGTCAAGGGAAGCCTCTCTCTCTCTCCTTGGTGCACCTCTTGGAGGACATCCAGAAGGGGAGGGGAAATCTCCTCTTGTAGCATCTGATAGAGCTCCACAGTTATGCCATCCACCTCAGGTGCTTTCCCCTTCACCATTTGCGAAAGAGCTGTTTTAATTTTCTGGATAGAAATCGGTGCCTCTAGCATGTCTCTGTCCTCAGGTGACAGCCTGCGGGATGGGAGTGGAACCCAAGATATCTTGTATGTTCTGGGCCCAGCTGTGCTCCCTCTGTGTAATCCTAGAGCTGTACAGCTTCTGGTAATAGTCCCTCATTGTTTCATTAATGAGTCTGGGATCGGTAACCATTTTCCCTGCATGGTCCCATAGGGCATGTATTTGAGAAGAGGCCTGGTGTTTTCTGAGATGGTAGGCAAGAAGTTTGCCCCCTTTATCCCTTCCTTCCCAAAACTTGTGTTTTGTGCACAATAGCTGTCATTTGACCTTCCATTGCAGAAGCATATTAATCCGGTATTTCAACCCTGTTATGGAGGGTATCAGGTTGGGGGGGTTGGGGAATTCTTATGCTGGTCCTCTAGTACCTTAAGTTCCTCTTGTAGTTTGTCCCCCTCTTCCCTTCCTTTCCTATTCTTTGTGGCAGTATAGGCTACAATGCAACCATGTACGACTGCCTTAAAGGCTTCCCATACAGTAACAGGGCCCACCTCTCCATTGAAGTTGACCTGGAAATAGGCTTTAGCCTCCTCCAGCATTTGGGTACAGAAATCTCTGTCCATAAGTAGTAATGGGTTACATCTCCACCTGGGGGAGGTGGTTTGGTTCCCGAGGGGCAGATGACATATGGTGACGGGGCGTGGTTCGATATGATGCGGTTCTCAATGGCTGTGCTGTGAATCTCCTGGGCGGCCGACCTGTCGGCCAACCAAAAGTCAATATGGCTATGGGTACCGTGCAATGGGGAGAAGAAGGTGTAATCCCTCCATGATGGATTGTGCTTGCGCCAGGGTCACACAAGCCCCAATTTTCCTGCATTTCCAAAAGGGCAGCTTTAGCTTTGGGATGAGCCTTGGGAGTGGGCTGAGTCTTATCTAGGAAGATGTCCACCACTAGGTTGAAATCACCCCCTAGCACAACTGGTGTGGTTTTATCATGTTTCTTTTAATCTCAGCTATGGCTTGACTGATCTAGGGGGAAAAAAACTCTTCAGAATCCTGGTTGGGGGCATATATGTTCTGCACCACTATCTTCCCTCCAGGGAAGACAAATTGGGCAATCACCCAGCATCCCTGCCTGTCCATCTTAATACATTTCTCAACCCATGGGCAAGTTCTGGTAATCATGATAGCTATGCCCCTCAACTTGGATGAGGCAGAGCTATGCACAATGTGACCCACCCAGTGCTTCTTGAGCCATCCTACTATCCTGGCAGTGAGGTGTGTCTCCTGGAGTGGAGCTACATCCATATGGAGAGGCCTAACATGTTAGAGCACCTTCGTTCACTTCACAAGGTGGTTGAGGCCTTTAGTATTCCAGGAGACACAGCTCCACCCCAATGTATGTTGTTGGTCATGTTTTTCAACTATTAGCACCTGCTTCCTCTTACCTCAATTGATGCCAAACTTCTCATCTAGCTGGAGTAGCTGGATGAGAGAACAGGTGATGTGTCCAGTGGGGAACCAGTCTGAGACCTGGTCCTGTACTGAAGCAAGGTTCACCAGGAAGATTGTCACAGGGGCCAGTGTCCTATAACTAAGAAAAAGGAAGAGGGATAAGCTTTAAGCAAAAACAGTCTGGAGTACTGATTCGATCTATTACAAGTGTACTAATTGCAACAATAAACAGTTTGAACTATACGCAATAGTCGATGAGTCATAATTCGGTATACAGATCTCCTGGCAGAATATTGTAAAACAACCAAAAACTGGAAAATGTGAGGGAAAACGCCCTCCTATTCTACCCCTGCAATAATGGGGGGTAACATCTAAGAGATTGATCAATCTAGCTTGTGAATAAAGAATAGGTGAAGGGCACAGTCGTCTGCCTCAGTATACCCTAATACCCTAAATGCAGTAAAATACAGCACAGTACTACTGTGAATACACTGAAGGTACTAAGAGTATGCACAAAGTGAAACCTCAGTCTAAGCCTGCAGGTTTCTGCCATGCTATCTTAGTGCCCAAAGAGGAGGATGAGTACCTTGCTCAGTAGAGGTACCCATCCTATCCCAGACTTGACTTATAAGGAATCCATGATCCCAACATCAGGTAGGTAGATATGAGAAACAAAGGTGGGGGGGCATTAGGGGAAGTCCCCATCATCAGTAATAACCTAATCTGGAAGTGTGACACTTTAGATTAGGGACATTTCGTGAAGTTACCCACTTTGGAGAGTGTGTGTACACCATTTTTCAAATGTGATGGCAGGCCAGAAAGGAGCACCCCGCTGCTGTCAGACAGTATGTTGTAGTTGATGTTACAAAAGGGATAACACCCTGTAGGGCCTCCGATGCCCTTGTAGCTGCCTAAGAATGCCTCTAGTCTGTGTAGAGATAAGCGGGGGGGGAGACCAGTAATGAGGGAGTGGAAGATGGGATAATATATGCCCCCTGCATATCCCCATTTCTTTATTGGAGGTCCCATGAAATTTTACATGCCTGTGGAGTTTGGAGGTGGTGGATTCCAAAACTTCTGGTCCCTTAGCAGTCCATTCCATAAAAGTAATACTACCAGACCCCAGGGAGGGGGTCCTCTGGGTCCCTCCTTCCATACTCAAGGTTCCTTGGGGGAGGCACAAAAGGCAAGGAAGGGCATGCCCTGGTTGAGTTCTTATCCCCTTCCCTTGTCCACCTGCTGCAGAATATTGGTCAATTTTGCAGCCCCCCCTACAGCAAAAGTGAGTTGGAATGTGGGTTGTGGGGTAGCTGTGACACCACCCCAAGAACACCCCCCTTGTATAAAATTCAACAAAGTTACAACCGCTTAGATACAGGCAGATGACTAACCCAGCATTAAGCAGAACATGAAATAAGTTTGGGATACAAATCCTTTTAAATCTGAGCATCCGGAAGATGCATTCTTTGAGTACTCTGTCCTGTCAATCAGCCCCCTCTACCATGCCTGTCTTGGGTGGCTGTTCGGCTCTGGACTGGCCTGGGTAAGCAGCTGCCACTTCTGCAAATGATCTCAGTCCTGGTTTGATGTAGGCCATCAGCTGTACCAGCCCTTCAATGGATGCTGTCTCCTCCATGGTATTTTCCACCATGTCCGCCCAGCTAGCCGGGGTGGAAGTGTCCATCATGTTGTCCTGGGGGTGACCAGAGTGTCATCTTTGTCCTCCTCACTAGCACAGTCCTCTTTTAGCAGCTTGACCGTTGGAGATGCTGGAACTGCATGTGCCCCATTGTGCCCCTGATTGCAGCTTCTGGTCCTGTGCCATGCCTTTTCTCATTGGTCCAGCAGGGATTGCTTGATCTCTAAACTCCCCCTCCCCATGCCCAGGGGGTTTAGAGGGGCTAGTTGTCTCTCAAATGTCCTCAGACCTGAAGAGCCTCAGGTTGCTGATGGGCTGCTGGGGGATTTGTTGGAGGGACCAGAGTTTCCTTGATTATGGTCCCCTGGAGAGTGCTTCCCCAAACTATCATTCCTCTGAGATGCATTGGGGCCTCCAGGTGTCCAGAGGCTTCTGGAAGATGGAGTCCTCAAATTGAAGGATGGCCAGTGCTGCTTGGCCCAGATTTATATGTCCTGCAGTGAATTTTCCAATGTTTCATTGCCAGCTTTGGTCACCTGCAGACTAGCCAGTCCCCTGAAACAATATCAAAATCCCAGTTCCCCGAGTCTCCCTTGGATGGGAGTGAACGCTTTGCACTTGGTGGCCACCTCATTCAAAAAGTCTCTGTAAAAAGATATGTGAGCCCCTCTCCACTGAAGATCCCCATGCTCTCTAGCAAAATGTAGTACCTGTTCCTTGACTGAGTGGCAGAGCAGGTATGCTATTATGGGCCGTGGTGGGGAGCCTGGGATGGCCTCTCTGCCTCTGGTTCTGTGTGACCTTTCTACCTCAATAGGCCCTCTCCATCTGTCCCCCAGTAGTCTGGGGATGAAGTCCATTAAGAACCATTCCATATTGCTGCCCACAAGCCCTTCAGGCACTCCCAGGATCCTAATGTTATTCCTGTGTTCCCTGTTTCCTTGGTTGTCAGCCCTTTCCCATAATCTCTGGATTTTA
The DNA here is from genome assembly GCA_016271365.2 of Neoceratodus forsteri. Lineage (NCBI taxonomy): Eukaryota > Metazoa > Chordata > Ceratodontiformes > Ceratodontidae > Neoceratodus > Neoceratodus forsteri. The sequence continues at coordinate 667,395,495 of CM028135.1, read as the reverse complement.
ATGCTGTGCTCCTGAATACATTGTAGCAGCTTCTGCTGTTGGTGCTTTAAATTCTCTGTGCATTTTTTTGAGACGTGCATGTGGTCATTGAGCACTCTTACATTCACCATATTCCCAGTCAGAGTTGAGCTGATAACATCTACCTGTACCAATAGAGCCTTCATCATTTTAGTGATGTAATTCAATGAATCAGCAACCGTAGTCTGGGCCCCTTCAGCATGAGGTGTAACTGATCCAATGCTGATGGAGCTTTGTAGCCTGCATTAGTTACAGCTGGAGCCACGCTCTGAAGTTTAGCCCTTTAGTTGCCATGAGAGAGTACTTCAGATCAAGCAGTGTCAGTTCGTAAGAGTCAAATGTGCAGTCCAGGTATGAAGAAAAAAATTTGGTAGATCCACCTCATAAATCCGGTTTAATGCTGGTACCATTCAGAGGCACCAGGAGGGCGGTCCCACTCGTAGATGGGTGTTTGTGACTGTGCTGGTGGTAGGAATACTGTATTGCTGCTTGTGGTTTCATCCATGCCCTTTTGATTGGCCTGAGCTCCCCGTCGTTAGACATTCGGCTCTGACTTTGCCAGTTTGGTACCTTAAGTATTTCCATAAGGATATTCCAGATTAGGGGGTCCTCTCACCCCATCCCCATTAGTATCTGTAGTAAATTGCTCAGGATTGAGTCATATTTTAACAATTTGATCCTGGGTAGGATGGAGCGATCAACAGGGACACTGGTTTATCGCATATGCGGTGATGCGGACGGAAAAGCTGAATTCTGATTGGCTAGTGGGAAAACGGTGCCAAAATGGAAACAGTGTTTGTTCTTGTCTTCGCGAACACTGTGCTTTAAATAGCTGGGTAGTGAATGTGCCATTCATCTTTGCCTTCTAGCTGGGTAGAGAGTGTTTGTTTATCATCATCTTTGCCGAAACTGTGCTGAAACTTATCCACTTTGGACCCATTCCTGTTGAAAACTAAGGTATGTTTGCACTTCTATGGAATTCTGCTCTCCATGCCACCCATGCTCATTTTTTAACTGTTAGGTAGGTAAGGTGGGGTCCTGTGAATGGATGCCGTGCGTTTTTTCTCTGCTCCCCCCCCAATGCTGTCCCTAAGCTTTCCCACTTGTGCATGCTGGTCCCTGGACTTTCCGTGGAGTCCCTTCCTCTTACAGACTCCGCTCCTCTGGCTCCTTGGTGCTGAGTGATGACCCTCCCTCCCGCTGACCCTGCAATCGTGCTCACCTGGTGAGGAGGCCTGGCTATGCTGCCTTCAGTCCAGCCCACTTCACTGTCGCCACATTCTGCGAGGAACTTATGCGTTATGCTGGCGGAACATGAGCAGCTTCTGTGTGTAGGAGGGAACAGCTCGCTAGTGTGCTGCATCTCTAGTTGCAACTGAGAAAAGTTGTCTTTGGTTCAGTCTGGGTCCCAATTTCTGCTCTTCTGTTTGGATTCATTTGGTATTCCTATTATGATTTGTCTTAGCTGAAAGCAGCACTATTTGCCAGGTGGCAGAAAATGTCATCATATCATATCATTTTTTTTACACAAATGTATTTCTGACCTCCTAGGATTCATAATCAGTATACTGTATTTCAAAGTCCATCAGATATCTAAAACAAATTATGCTTATAACTGTTTGTAACTGACTTGTTAATTATGGCTGCAACTTACTTAAAAATCTCTTCCACTGAGACTACCTTTCAACTTTAGATGCTGCATTTATATTGAGAGTGTATTATAATGGTGCAAGCACATGTTTCTGATGGTAAATTACCCCTCTGCACCACATCAAATGCTTACTTGTTTTTTGCTGGCACTGCAAGGGTGAAAGAACTTTTCAGAACTTCAGTATCATATATCTCTGTTCAAAGAATGAATAGAAACATAGAATTTCATGGCTGGCCTTTTTTCTTGATTAACCTTTGACTTTTGCTGCAGACTCCAATTGATCTAAGGCACCGCACCCCAACTTCTTGCCTCTAAAATTCCCTTGTGCATGCCCCAGGCATTTTTTTGATTACACCACTGTTTTTGCCCCACTATCTCTGCTGGAGGCTGTTCTAGGTATCCACCACCTTTCTGTGAAGAACTTCCTTACATCCTTCATGAATTTAGCCCACTTCAGCTTCATGGCATGTCCCCTTGTTATACAGCACCTTTTTTCTCTGAAAAATACATTCCTCCTTTATCTTATTTGCCCCTCTGAGGTATTTAAAGGTCTCTATCTTACCCATTCTCTCCCTTCTTTCCTCCAGGGTGTACATATTTAGTGCCTATAGCCTTTCCTCATAGGGCTTTTGATGCAGACCCTGCACTATTTTGGTAACCCTCCTCTGGATCACCTTCACTCTGTCTGTGTCCTTCTGGAGATGTGGTATCCAGATCTGGACACAGTACTCAAGGTGGAGTCTTACAGAGGCAGCACCCCCTCTATCTCCCTCCTGGTAATACCCCTACCTATGTACCCCAGCATCCCACTAGCCTTCCCCACTGCCTTGTCACACTGCCTAGCCATCTTCAGGTCATCTGATATGATTAAACCCAGGTCTTTTTTTCTGCTTGGTCTTTTTCAGTAGCACTCTGCCCATTTTGTACTCTGCTCCTGGGTTTCCATGGCCCACGTGCATTGTTTTGCGCTTTTTTTGCATTAAACCCCAGCTGCCATACCTTTGACTACTCCGTTAGTCTTTTCACATCCTTCCTGTCTTTTCCACCCCCTCCCCAGAGTGTCCACTCTGTTGCCACCTTCCTTCAGCTACCAACCCGGGGTTTACACAGTTTACCTTGATTTTAACAATACTACAGAGCATTTCTTATGCAAGGCCTACTTATAACTTTGCTCTCTCTTTCAATCTCATGCATGGGATATCTTTCAAGTAAGGCTGTCTTTCAGGCCATTCCATTGTGGTAGCAGATCCTTATGGATCGGAGAGACCTCCCTTCTGAGGTGGCCCACCAAAACTCCCTAAGATACCATGCTGGTCATGATCTCCTGGGTTCTTAAATGAGTTGGCTGTTGTCTGCTTCCTTCCAGCTGGAGACGTAGGGGTGTCCTGCCCTCCAGAACCCTGATAGGTTCTAAACCTCTGGAGACCTTGCCAGAGGGGCCCAATGTCTCCTGGACCTAGAAACCCAGCCTTCAACTTGGGGCCCACAGGCCCATTCAGTTCAGTCACAGCTGTGGTGCTGGACTCTGCTGATGGTCCATTCTCCGCTTTCAGTCCCTTCTGAACTCACTCCCACAGCTTCCCTTCCCCTTTTATAATCTTTCTGGGAAAGGCAGGGCCATAAATATTCATGCTGGGCTTTCCCACTTTTAGTTGAGTCAGGCCACTCACAGCACAAACACACAGGCATCTTGTCTCCCAGAAGAATTGCCCTAGCCTAGAGGACAACCTGCCTTGCCACCTGCTGTCATTGGACTACTGCCTTTCTATGTGCCTACCATAGTCTGGTAAGTCATTTTTTTGTAACACTACAAATGAATAATGGTTTTGAAATTACACAGATGCTGGGAAAAATGGTTCTGGCATCGGAGGGAAGGGTGGACTGGCAGAGTGGCACAGAACCATTTTTTCCAGCATGTACGCCAGTCTGCTGGGTCCGTGCCATGCTCTAGTGGTTTGTTGTTTGATGGTCAGCAGACAGGCAGGCGGGGCGGACTGGTTCACATGGTGGGGAAAAATGGTTCTGGCCTTGGAGGGAGGGGTGGACTGGCAGAGTGGCACAGAACCATTTTTTCCAGCATGGACACCAGTCAGCTGGTTCCATGCCACGCTCCAGTGGTTTGCTGTTTGATGGTCGGCAGATGGGCAGGCTGGGCGGACTGGTTCACATGCTGGGGAAAAATGGTTCTGGCCTCGGAGGGAGGGTTGGACTGGTAGACTGGCACAGAACCATTTTTTTCAGCATGGACACCAGTCTGCTGGGTCCATGCCACTCTCCAGTGGTTTGTTGTTTGATGGTCGGCAGATGGGCAGGCTGGGTGGATTGGTTCACCTGCTGGGGAAAAAATGGTTCTGGCCTCGGAGGGAAGGGTGGACTTGCAGAGTGGCACAAAACCATTTTTTCCAGCATGTACATCAGTCTGCTGGGTCCGTGCCACGCTCCAGTGGTTTGTTGTTTTATGGTCGGCAGATGGGCAGGCTGGGCGGACTGGTTCACATGCTGGAAAAAAATGGTTCTGGCCTCGGAGGGAGGGGTGAACTGGCAGAGTGGCACAGAACCATTTTTTCCAGCATGTACGCCAGTCTGCTGGGGCCATGCCACGCTCCAGTGGTTTGTTGGTGTGTGTGTGTGTGTGTGTGTGTGTGTGTGTGTGTGTGCCTCTATCTGTGAGCATGTAGAATGAATAATAATGATAATAGAAAAGAGACACAGTCAGACAAAATAACTTTATTAAGCCACATCAAACTGAATAAACCATGTCGAAACCACTGTTGAAACTTTGGATTTTCCTCCTTGGTTTACCTAGGGGGTATAAAAAGAAAAATCAATTTAAACTGTCTAACTGCATGTTAATAATAATCTTACCACCTTTCAGTTTGGTTTTTGCGAGAATGTCTAATGGAATATAGTTGGAAGTGTTGGGGGATTACAGAGAGTTGATAAGTTCTTAAAGGTGAATTACCGGCAGAGGTGAAGGCCTGACCACTGTGCAGATTGGGGCGTCACCTCTCTGCCCCCCCCCCCCGCAGGCACTATATTAAAAAACAGTCTTTGCACCTGAGTGATCACTCAAATTGGTGATTGAGCGCAAAGATAGATTTATTTCTGTTGACTGCAGGGGGATAGGAGAGATGAAGCTACGAGCTGCACAGTGGTTATGGCCTTACCTCTGCCGGTAGAACACCTTTCATCAGTTGAGCTCCAACTTGAAAACTAAGAGACTCCATTTTCATGGGGACCAAGTTAGAAAGTGCCCCATTTACTGTTGGTGCAATTCCTGATTGGTTTATTCTTCAGTAGAGATTGCTGATCTCTCTCCATTAGCATCCTTAATCCCAATCCTCATTAAGCATTGTGGATTTTTGTTTTAATTGGATGCACTTTGTTTGCATATAAATAAACTAATCCAGGCAGCTAGATGTTAGGGACTGAACCGATGGAGTCCACCTTGGCGTCTGGTGGTTCAGCTTAATTCATGTCTGAGCTCTGTCAAGCTTTGGTACATGGCATTGGATGAGTACTGTGATTCTACCTCTGCTATCACTCCTGAGGGGTGGGGGCTGCACATGCTGCCATCACTCCTGAGGGGTGGAGGATGCACATGCTACCATCACACCTGCGGGGTGGGGGCTGCACATGCTGCCATCACTCCTGAGAGGTGGGGGCTGCACATGCTGCCGTCACACCTGCGGGGTGGGGGCTGCACATGCTGCCGTCACTCCTGCGGGGTGGGGGCTGCACATGCTGCCGTCACTCCTGAGGGGTGGGGGCTGCACTTGCTGCCATCACTCCTGAGGGGTGGGGGCTGCACATGCTGCCGTCACACCTGAGGGGTGGGGGCTGCACTTGCTGCCATCACTACTGAGGGGTGGGGGCTGCACATGCTGCCGTCACACCTGCGGGGTGGGGGCTGCACATGCTGCTGTCACACCTGAGGGGTGGCGGCTGCACATGCTGCCATTACACCTGAAGGGTGGGGGCTGGACTTACTGCTGTTGTCTATCCTGGAGAATCGATGAACCTACTGTTGCCATCCATCTTGCTGGGAGTCGGAAGGTGAAGTCTTCATGAACATCATGCCTGTGCGCTGCTGCAGATTCCTTCTGATGTTGAACCACCTGCCAGCACTGCTACCAGCGCCTCATGCTTGTCCCTTTGCACCACTTTTCAAGTAAGTAGGTGTGGGTGTTGGTGGAATGCTGTAATTGGAGAATGCACTGATGAGGCTGAGGATGTGGATGATGATGATGATGATGATGATGATGATGTTGTTTTTAGCAGTTATATGTATACATTTTTCTGTGGGCCACATGTAAACATTTCAATTATGATTTCAGGCCTTGAAGTACTATCGGACGTGATCTGCTGCAGGTCTACTATCCTCCATTGTAAAAGGTACAGTTTGCTTTCTTTTTTCCCACTAGTGGGTCTTCCATGCTAAAAATGTGAATGCTTTGTTGGTGTTGCAGAGTTAGGACTTACTGTGTTTTTTTTGTTTTTTTTTAAGTCAAACTGTGAAAGTGCTGTTGGTGGTCTGCTGCTGTGAGTCCTTGCCCTTCTGAAAAGGTATTGTTGTACTTCTTTGCACTCACAAACAGTGACCCAAAGTCTAGATTGTATGTTTCTGACATCACAATGGTTTCTGTTTGGTACCCTTCTCCACATAGCCTCACATTAGCAGTGAGATTTGGCAGAGATATGTAAGTAACTCTGAAATGGTGGCCAGGAATTGGCTGAAAATGGGACAGATATAGATAAATAGCGATATTGTAGTCTGGAATTTAAGTGGCTGAGGTCAGCGTAAAATCTGTAGCTGCTCCTCCCCGCTCACGTAGACATGGTCTTACATTAGCGGAGAGATTTGGATGCTTGTTTCTTACTATAGATATTTCTAGTCTGGACTGTAAACTTTGAAGGGCAGCATGATTTCTGTAGCTGTTCCTCCTGACCATCATCCTTCATCTTCATCTACTGCCATGAATGACCAGTGAGATTCTAATGCTGATGTAGTCTCTTATTTTTGTCTTGATTTGAGAGATTGAGTAATTAGTTGTGAAATGTTAATAGTTGTGCTGCACAACTGTAAATATATTTTCTATATCTCCCAACTGTTTCAATTTTAGTTTGTCGAGAGTCATCCACACTACACATGTAGCAATGGCAACACCACCACCAAGCAAAATGGCCAAAATCTCATCTGTTACCGCTAAAGACCATGCATTGCAATTCAAGTCCTATGACATGTATGAAGATGGAGGGAAGATGTTCTGTTACTTCTGTGATCACCCTGTTGACCACATCAGGAAGGACACAGTGGTGGATCACTGTAAAAGCAAAAAACACACCAAGAACATAAGCCAGAAGAGTAACAGCAGACAGGTGACCCTGCACACCAGTTTTAATGCCACAACAGCTGCAGCTGCTGCAAGGGAGGAAACCATTTTGGACACGTTGAGGGCTTGGTGTGGTGCCAATATACCAAATGAAAAGCTGGATCAGCCCTGCTTGAGAGACTGGATGGGGAATTATATCAAAGGAATTGGAGCGCTTCCAAAGGAAGACACTTAACAACAGAATTACTTGCCCTGACTAAATAGGGAAATGGAGGAGGGAATTAGCCAGCTGGTAAGAGGCAAGACATTCGCAGTAATGTGCAATGAAACAACTGATGCAGACTTCCGCTGTGTAATGAACATTATTTTTGTAATGGATGGTGCAAAATCTATGATAGCAGACACCATAGAGCTAACAGCGGTAAACCACTCCACTGTTGCCCAAAGTGTTTTAAAGACCTTGCATAAATATGGCGTGGAGATGGAACAAGTGGTAGCATTTGTTAGTGACAATGCACGTTACATGACAAAGTGCTTTAATGATGTATTACGTGGCCTAATTGGTGACCATGTAGTCCACGTGGGTTGTTGGGCACACGTTTTATCATTGGTGGGCGATACCTGGATTGACCACTTTGATCGGGTGGATAAGCTTGTGGCACTTATAAAATATGCCTTTCAACAATCACCAAAACGTAAGCGAGAGTACATTATATTCCTGGAGGAGAGGGGTGCGGAAAAAAAAATATTGCCTCCTGTTCCTGTCTTGACCCATTGGAACACCTGGTTCGAAGCAGTAAAATACCACTCTGCATATCTGGAACACCTGCAAGAGTTCTTCAATGATGAAACCAGTGATGCCAACTCCATGAGGTCCTTAAGAAAACAATTTGAAGGATGGTTCACAGAGCTGCAGGTTCAAACTGCATTCATTGCTGAACACTGTACTCACCTTATTGATGCAATCGAGCTTTTGCAAGGCAAGGAAAAACCCTTGGCTGTTTTGCTGTATGACACTATTAACAAAATCAAAAAGCGGTTTGAAGCAGGAGTGTTGAAGACAGAACAATCTGGTGACAGAACTGATGGGTACTTGCAGGCTATGAGGCCACGGGTCAAGCAGGAAAATGTTTCCCTTTTCCAAGGAGCATTTGGTGTCGCTTTAAAGAGCCCCTGACACCATTATAAAAACTTAGAAAAAATGTGAGAGTTAGACAATTCAGTTTGTATTTCATGTATTTTCTATAATTATTTACTTTTTTCTTTATTACCAAGGACAGCTGTATGAAAGAGGCTTACTGTTCCATAGACTTTATCTGCTCTTTCCACTATCCTACATATGACATCATAATCCAAGTTGCACCTGGAAACAAACTTTTGGGCATGGTGCTTTTCCCGGTTACCAACTTTTAAATAAAGAAATAAATAAAATAAAGAATCCCCTGTTTATGGCATCATAATTGTCCCCACAACAGCAGACTGTGATGTCATAAACAGAACTGTGATGTCATATGTAGGCAACCAGCCAGAACAGATAGGGTAGTGATCATGTTTTCATGCAGATGTCCTTAGTGATAAAGAAGAATGAGAAATGCAGAAATAACAATAAAATATAAACTCACTTGTGCTAAACATTACATTTTCACAAAGTTGTCACACTGGTGTCAGGAGCTCTTTAAACAAGCTTTCTAAGCATATGGACAAACCCATCAGGTGAATTCTTTAAGGAGTGCCGTATTTTGGACCTCAGAAATTTACGAAAACTGATTAGAGATCTGACACGGCATGCCAGTGACATTCCTCTGTTAGCACTGCACAACCAAACAGAACTGCAAAATGACTGGGATGTATATGCTAGGGAGGATATAAGGGAAATTCCAAGCATATTGGAGTTGGATGTTGGGCAGTACTGGATTTCAAGGCAGTCACAACTAACTGTACTCTCCAGAGCTGCTCTACAAGGTATCTGGATACCTGTGTCAAATGCAGGTGTAGAGAGATCCTTCTCTGTATATGGACAGATCCACACAGATCAAAGGAGGAACCTGCTGGTAGAAAATCTGAAACTGCTATCCCAGCTCATGTACAACAAGTAGCTGGATTATATCTTTTTGCATGGTTTCCTCAACATGTTTGATGTCCATTTTTATACTTCTATTAGCGTATTCAAGCCAGTCACCAGTGCCACCCTCGCCATGAAATAATGGGCTGACTTCTCCCTCTAACTTCAGACTGTTGCCCCTGTTGTCCTTCCCTCTTTTTGGCCTCTTAGGTACTTGAAGGTCTCACTCATGTCCCGTTCCTTTCTATCTTCTAGGTTGTACATGTTGAGCTCCCTCTCTCTCCTCATGTGCCCTGTCTGTCACACTTCCCCAGGATAATTCGTCACCCGAAGTTGGACCCCTGTCCCCCACCATCACTGGTAAACACTAAACAGCAGTACTTGTTTAGTACTTGCATCTGCTCTGACCCTTGCTGTACCCACCCTCCTTCTTAACAGTCTTCCTTTCCCCTTCCCTTCTTTGCCGAATAGAGATTTGATTGCGCCCTCCTTCTGCCTGTCTATTGAGGGGGGTTGGAGACTGATGGACTCCTTTGCATGGTGGCGCAGTTTACTGCCCACACCAACACAATCACCCTGCCTGCTTTAAGTTATACTTTTCCATAATAAACTGTCCCAGATTTTTCTTTAGAATCCCTGGGCTCTACAAACTCTGGTGCAGCCTACCCTGTGCATACATGTCTTGGTTCCCTAGGACACCATATGCTACCCCATTAATACACTTGATATGAGGAACACCTTTTATACTATTGCACAGTTTTCCACATTTCATATATGCCTTTGCACATTTAATGTATTTATAGTATTTATAGTTGGTTAGATACCCCATATGTTTATATACTGTAGGTTTTAGGTCACTTGCTTTTTCACTGTAGTTATATAGTCAGGTTTTATACATTTTCTTTGATAGAGCTTTAGTTTAATTGCTGTACTTACAGTATATGTTTCACATTTTGCATATTTACTGTATATGGGTTTCCATTCAAATGTCTGTTCTCCACTGTTTCTACACTTTCAGCGTATCGTTTTATTACAGTTTTGTATAGATTATATAGAATTTGGTTTCTCGTATTACACCCACACCTTTTTATGCTTTTTTTAATACTTTTGCATATTTTTACTGTATGGATGTTTTTGCGTTTCTATTTGCTCCTTTCTGCACATTTTTCATAAACACTATTTTATTTAATGCAGCTGTTCTCTGTATTTCATTTTATTCATTTCTGAATTAGTGATATGACAAGACATGCAGAGCAAAGGTTCCTTGACGTATAGCATAGACCAAAGTACAAAGTCATGGTACCAATGTCATAGAGGGGCATAAGTCTGGTTGGGGGGCTTTGGGAAAATATCCCTGCCTAACAGGGAATTACCATGGCATTGCTCAGTATAGAACCCACTGAAAATGGGTGACTGGGCAGGGGAAATTCATTAAACTATGGATTTGATAGCATGAGTGGCTATCCTGTATGTCCAGGGCTGTTTGTGTTGGTGCTTGGGGGAGAGCTGATTGCGTGCAATTTTTGGTGACTGGATTGGCTGTATTTGTGCAGACTGTTGCATCTGGGGGGGGGACACCATGAGGAGAAGCTGTGTTGGCACCTGGAGGAGTTGGCTGTGTTGGTGTCACCATGACATCTGAGGGATGAGGTCATGCTGCAGTCAAACCTGAGGAATAGAGACATAGTGCTGTTGCTGCTGCTGTAACACGTGAGGAATTGGAGCCGTAGTCCTTCTGCAGACAACGCAATAGAAGGTGGGGGCTACAGAGCAGTATCTGAGGGATAGAGCAAGGCCATAGTGCTGTTGACACTGCCATCGCACCTGAGGGTTGGGCACGACTGTGCTGCTGCTGCCATCACATCTTGTACCTATCAAAATAACAAAACTGGTGCAAGGATGGATGGATGTACAGTAGTGGACATCAAAATTGCTAATATGCATGGTAGCAGAGCAAAAATTTGTTAAATAAAGTACCCAAAACAAAACACCAGTAAAAACGGATTTTGGATTGGCAGACACCGGTGACAATGCCGTTTTTTCCAATGTGCAAACAGAATATGCTCTTTCTCAATCATGGTAAACCACTGTCCCTGGCAATCAAACTAAGTTGCCATCTTGCTTGATGGCTCAACAGCACCCCCCCGGCTATGGTGCTGTCCATTGTGTTCTCTTGTAGGATCATCTGCTGGCTGAGCTATGGCTCCTGGGGATATGATCTCAAGACTTGGCCACTGCCTCCCTTGGGTGGCGGCTGTGGGGGCTGTGGGCCACTCTGCAGTACGGACCCTGGAGATGGTGTGGGGGGGAGATGAGGTCTCCATTCCAATGGGATTAGAGGGATACTAGGGCAGACCAGTAGAGTGAAAAAAATGGTTCAGGATGCAAAGCAAGTGGTACATTTTAGGGTCTTAAAGGACTGCAAGGGCTGCATAAGTGTCCAGTTGGAGTCCCTTATTATTGATCCTGCTGATCTTCATGCCAGTGCCCAGGTTTGTTGTCTAGGTTTGCCAAACGGTGCTTCACATGAGAGGTCCCTGGGATCTCAATGGTGTCTGCAATTGCTCTGCCAATGAGGATCTGCTGGAATGATTCTGGATGTCATCTGGCAGTAGATTTTCAGTTGTAGGGGACCTGGATTCTATGTTGCCATCCCTACCCTGGTGGCATGGTGCTGCCTATTCTTCCTGCTGTCTCTTCCTCTGTGGTGCTTATATCTGGTCACCTGCCACTCCATGTCTGCCTGGTCCCTTGCTTCTCCCGGGGGGGACAAGAGGGAACAGCTGCCCTGGGGGTCCCATAGGTTAGACCAGCTGGTGGTTATATCAGATGCTCTTTTGGGTTAATTGAGTGACACCCATTTGATTGGCCAAGTTCTGTGGATGTAATTTTCCACTTCTTCTGGAGTCTCAAATACTCCGTTTCTGTTGCTCCTTAATTTGGCAGGATATTGTAGTTGGTAGGGCACCCCAGTTCTTGCAGAGTCTTTCTTACCAGTGAGTACCCCTTTCTTTTTGCCACCAGCTATGGGGAGTAATAATTGAAAATCATCATGTGGTGGCCCTCCTAGATCAGGTGCCATTTCTCCCTGGCTAGTCTTAGTATCCTGTCCTTCTCTGGGAACCACAGCAGTTTCACCAAGATTGGTCTAGGTAGCTCTTCCAGCTTGGGAATAGGAGCCTGGGTGCGATGAGCCCATTCAATTTCCAGAGGGGGTTCCAAGTATATCCCAGTAGTTTAGGTAGAGTGTTCTGTAGCAATCCAGCTGAATTTATCTTTTAGACACCTTCTGGAAAGCTCAGGCTCCTCAGCTTAGTTCTCCACCTCCTGCTTTCTGTGTCTTTGGCTCACCACCAACAGTGTTCCACCATACGTTCCAACTCCTCTATGTGGGCCTCCTGGTGAGAGTCTTTATTATCCATATAGGAAAGGAAGGTGCCTGTGTCTCTCTGGTAGTGTTCTAAGGACTGGACTCTGTCCTGCAGGTCACTGATAAACGTTTTAAATGTGGTAATCTTTGAAGCTCTTGGGGTAGAAGGGCTTTAAACTCCAATCCCTCTTGTGCCAATATTGGGGCATCCTGGACCACTGTGGTAGCCATCTTGGCCATCCCAGTTGCCAGTAGAGGAGTTTAATATCCTTTGGTTTTCTTTCTGTTGCTCAGGCAGAAAAGTTGCCTCAGTGGACCAGGATCAGTTGTGGATGGTTTGAGGGGACCAAATCTATGTTCAGAGGTGGCCGATCAGGGGTTCATTTGTGGATGTTTTAGGATTTTTTGAGCTTGGCTAGCAGAGCTACTAACTAACCGGCCATCACATCCAGTGCTGTGGCCATGTGCTATCTCATACTTATTGAAAATGGGTGTGCATTTCATGACACAACCAGCTTGCAATGAATATTTGATCCCATTAGTTCTCCTGGTTCGTGTTGGCTCTCCTAGTGCAAATCAGTCAAGCAGGTGAAAACATAAGTGAGGATCTGCATTTCATACACTACATATTTAAAACAAACTTGCCAGAAAGTCTTTCACATTGTACAGGCCCCACTTTCAGGTCATCTCTGGAGTGCAGTGAGACAGTTCACTTACTGTATGCGCTCAACATCAGGTAGAGAGGTAGGTTAGTTAGGGCACTGATGATTTTAGCTAGTTCAGCTAGCAAAAAAATTCTTCTACCAAACACTTGTGAAAAAGAAACAAACAAACTAGGCAGCAAAGAACAATTACACTAAAAACCAGCAGAGAGGGCCACACAGACACAACAGACCAGCCGAGGGATAGCAGGAGGGAAAAATACTGTTTGTGACTGTCAGTCTGAACTGAGTACAGTTACCTGCTACAGAAGGTATCTGAGACCAGGGCCTACATTTGGACTGGGAGGGGAGGAAGTATGCTTCAGTTTGAGAAGTGGGTAGTAGGAGAAGAGGTGATTGCCTGCTGGTGCCCAACTGCCCACAACAGCAACAACAAAAAAAAATCTTTCACTTTTTGTTTACTGGAAGAATAAGTACTTGACTGGAGCCTTTTTTTGCTAATTTAGCAATTGCCTTTTTGATGATTAAGCTGACACCCCAAACACTTAGGGATATAGGAAGGACCACAATCTAATGCAGTAAGCTGCTCACTTAAAAACCAATGCAGAGACTGCTGTTCAGGCCTGACTGTCAAGACTACATACCAAAAACAAAAAAACAAAAAAAGACCCCCCCCCCCAAAAAAAAAGAAAACGGCACAAACACTAGTACTTGGTTGGTGAAAGGTATTTTTTTATTTAAAAAAACTCCACTTTTATAGCACTCTACTGTGTAGAACACATCATACACGGTGATGTGCTGTGAAAGTGGAGGTCTCTAATTAAACAAATACCTTCATCCAATCAAGTACTGGTTGTGTGCTGTTTTTTTTTCTTTCTTTCTTTATTTTTTTTTTCAAAATAGGGAAGGACTGACAGTGGAAGCAACTGAGCAAAGGCTGGTAGCCTGGTAGTGCCCAATTACCCAAAACAAAAATATTTATTTCTTTTTTCTTTACTAGAAGACTAGGTACTGCATTGCAGACTTTTTTGCCGATTCATTTATTGCATTTAGCAGAATAAACTGCCTAGACTGCTGTGGCAGGGATTTGATTAAGGAGGGACTGGGCAGAGGGCAGCAAGTGGGTCTGTACTGGCAGCCAGCTGGTGCCTGGTTGTTGCTAGTTGGTACGTTTGTGCTATCAACCTTAAAAAATAAAAAAGAGAGAACATTGAAATTATTGTATTTTTTGGATCTTCACATTTGCAGCTTCCTAACATAATGTAGCAATTGTGTGTTTCAGCCTGAGCAGTGCTAGGGTTGTGTGATCTGGGCAGCAGGCAGAAAGTGAGTGTGAGCCAGCAGTCTGCTTCTGTCAACCACTGCTAGTTTGTATGTTTGTGGCATCAAACAAAAAATAAAATGAAGAAAAAAATACTGATTCCAGTCTTCACATTTGCAGCTTCCTGATATTCTTGCAGCATTTGTGCGCACCAGCCTGATAGTGTGATCGTAATGGGAAGCTAATGTGTGTGAGTTAACAAACTGCCTGTGCCCTGTCACTGCTAGTTGATACTTTTGTGGCATCAACCCTCCAAATTAAAATAAACAAAAAGTATGGGAAAAAAAGCAAGAATGTTGTGCATAGCTGGTGTTGAGAAAGGAGCAAACAGATCAAGGAGAAGAAGGCACAGTGTCATCATCGTGAAGTAGCAAAGAAAAAACAAGTGGAGTGGAATTTGCAACAGCCCCTTAACTTCAGATGTAAGTGGAAGGGTGAAAACTGCTCAAGTAGTCCATAAAGTAAAACACAGTAGAAACCACTTGTGTCACTGCAAGGGTTTCAACTTGAGAAATGATTGTGGAGAACTGCAAAAAGATGGCATTAGGCATGGGCACAGCCAGTGGAGGAGGAGAAAAGTGATTTGTAGGAGTCTGGTGTTAGGAATCGAGTGAAGTCCAGTGTGCAACCCCACAAAACTGCCCTAAAAAGCCTGTGACGGAGGACTTATTTTCTCATTTTGGGAAGGCTTTAAGCATGAGGTTCAATGGGTAGAGCAACAATGTCACTCCCCCATCAGGCCTTAAAAGGCCACTCCTGGACTGTTCCAGGATTCGTTTCTCATTGCAGCTGGAGGCATTGCTCTTCACCCACCCCCTCTCTCTCTGGTTCCTGCCTCACTTCTTTTCCCTGTGCTACAGCAGCTACCCCCGGCCACCCATTCACTTCTCCCTGTCCTCCATCTCTCATTTTGTCATGCTGCTCCTTCTGACCCTGTTTTGTTCCTCCCACTGCCACCAGCTCCCTTTCCTTGCTTGTTCAGTCCCCCCCCCGCTTCCTTCCTTCCTTCCTTCCATAGCTGCTGACTCCACGGCTCTCTTCCCTTCCCTCCCATCACTCTCCCAGTTCTGTGCTCTGCTTCTCCTGCCTGCCACTTCCTCAGCTCTGTCTGTCCTCCCCACCTCCTTACCTTTCAGTACCTCTGTTGCTGCCTTCCCCGGGGCATTGTAATGCTCTCGCTCCGGCTCCTCAGAGTACCTTCGGGGCTCCATCCTATGCCACTTTTGCTGCTGATCTCCCAATGGTTCTGGCCTTTCCAGCTGCAGCGTAGCAGTTCTAGCTGCTACATGGCTCCTCTGGATTCCTCATTTCATTGCAGGCATCGTACTCCACTCATCCCCGAGTTTCCAGGTTACCCCTCCATCTAGTACTCCATTCTATGAAGGTGCACCACAAACTGCAGCCACTCAGAAAGCTTCAGGGAATAAGGAAGAGGGAGGACTCTCATTATTGTGCAGTGGGCAGCCCGTCCCTCCCTATAGACATCATAGAGGGCTCCTCAGTCCATCCCTCCTTACAGTCATGTCAGACAGCCTCTCAGCTCTTTTACAATGCCACAGTTTCTTGAAGCCCTTCCCTGCACCTAACCTATTGTCCCTAAATGTAGGTGGCGTAAGATGAGATACACATTACTGCAATGCTTTACACTGTGTATAAACTAAATAATCTAGAGTCTAATTGGCCCTTGTGCATATTTGTTTTTTTGCTTTGCTTTCGGACGTAGAGGGTTATGAATGGTTACTGTCTGAAATCTGACTTTTCGGGAATCATCACTTCCCTTGTGTGGGCAGCACCTTCTGTATAGACAGAGCAGGTCTCAGATTCACACCTGATTTCCCAACCTTTTGTTCTTGAAATGAGGGACAAAAAAAATCCTTATGGTTCATGTTTAAGAATGTTTCTTCTACTCAGTTCACTGATGCATTAATTTGTTTGTCCTGACCTGGCCATACATTTGGTAGGAGTGTCGGCATACCTTTGCAGAGCAAGAGCACTTTGTGTGCACTCATGGTGCTCTGCAACATGCATAGCAGTTGAAAGGTATGCCTATTCCTAGCGCTTTACCTTAAGTCCCCCCCCTGGCTTCGCCTACGTTTGTCGTCTCCTATACTTCTCAGTTTCACCCCGAGGCGCTGTCTCTGTTTGTCCTGCTTGTTCAGCTTGAGGGATTTTTCTGCACTGCTTCCACCTGCTTAGTTCCCATCACTACTTCTGGATTTGCAGTCTGGTTTTCTTCCTTGGTCTTGGCCTGGTTCTCCTGCTTCACTCATCTGCCCCATCCAGCCTTGGTTGCACCATCTTGCTTTCTTCATTTCTTCCTGATTGTGCTTCCCCTTTGTAGGCACTCACCTTCCTTTCCTTCCACCATCTGTTCCTCTCCTTCACTGACCTTTGCTTTCTTCTGGAGTTTTCCCCTATCCTAATATCACCTTCACTATTCACATCCTCCTTTTACCCTAGTCCATCTGGTGTCCCAGTGCCTACGTCTGGTCTCTCATAGTTACCAATAACATGTAGCTTCCTCATTACATGAGTCTGGTTCTCCTTTGCTCAGTCTGACCGCAAGGTCTACTAATTTACATTGATTAATCAAGCATATCTGTCATTGGGTCTCATGCTACCTCATCAAAGTGCTGCATTCCTGCAGCTATTATCACCATCACTCTTCTGATTACCGCTTCTGGGTATCCCTCGCTCATCCAACCTCTCTGTGGGCCTACTTCTTCACATCGACTACTTCAGCATAATCCTCTCGGGTCCATGCCACCTCAACTCAACCTGCTCTCCACTTGGAGACATGCCTTCATGTCTATTGCCCATTTGCTTGGGGCTGGCAGACTTCTCTCCATCATTGTACATCGTTCATTTCATATCTCACCTTAACCATACCAGCTTCCACTGCTTCACTCCAACATCATTCATCTTCTTTATATTTCACCTTAATCGTACCGGCCTTCTAGGCTTGATTTCATAATCATACTTCAACCACTTCTTTTCTCACCTTAAACTATTCAGGCCTTCAAGGCTTCTTTCCATCATCATAGATCCTCTCTTGCTTTTGAGCGTCTAATTGCAGAGACATCGCTTGCATCCCTTGTCAGCTGTTCATTTAAAAGGACAGAGCAGGAGCTTCCTCTTCATTGGCCTTTTCCTCCTTCCTCAATCTCGACTTTAAATTGCTGTAGCTGAGCCATCGCTAATCAAACCATCCTTCAGCCTGGAGGGAAGGTGACCTAGGCCTTGGATCCCCAGAGGTTTCCTCCTCCAAGGGTGTTTTTCCTCTCCTCTGTGCCAATGGTCATAATATTAGACAGGGTTAGTGCTTTCATAGGTTCCGTAGTTAGGTTCAGCTGTTGGATGGAGTTGGATGGTGGCCCTGGCTGTTCTCTCTCTCCTTAGGAAGTCTGCCCTTCTGCATCTTGTCAGCTTTCATTTCATTTTTTGTCCTCATCATATCTTGTTCTTCTCCTGTCCCTCCCATCTCCATCTCTCTTCTTACTTTCCAGTTTTGATATATTCTGATCTCTCACCTCTTCGATGCTTGACACTCTTTTAGGTATTCTTTTGGGGCTTCTTCCTAAGCTACCTTTAGCCAAAAGAATAATTCCCATAGCACAAATATGGGGGAACCTTCTTCTAGGGTTCCGTGCATCATACCCTACAGGGTGGAATATCCCATGGATAGAGAGGTGAAGAGTCACAATGTATCAAAGTCACACAAGCATACATCTGATCCAGTTGTGTAAGCACAATTGAATGGGAAGGCTTTAAGCCTGAAGTTCAATGGGCAGAGCAACAGTGTCACTCCCCCATCAGGCCTTAAACGACCACTCCTCCTGGACTGTTTCAGGATTTGTTTCTCGTTGCCCCACCATTCACCCCCCCCAGATGCTCGTCTCACTTTCCCATGGGCTTCTTCCTAAGCTACCTTTAGCCAAGGGAATAATTCCCACGGCACCTATGGGGGGGCCCTCCTCTATGGTTCCTTGCATTGTACCCCTAGAGGATGGTATATCCCACAGATAAAGAGGCAAACAGCCACAATGTATCAAATTCACACAAGCATACATCTCATACAGATAAAGCACAATTGAATTACTGCTTGTGTTTAAACAGGGGCTCTTAGTTATCAGTTTTGGGCTGAGACTTGATTAAGCTAACCCACCATTTCATGAAGACCCCAGCTGGTTCAGTCCTACACTATAAATCATTTTAGAAATTTACCTCACTGATCTGAGTTGAAGTCCTGCTGTTTCATTCTCTTTGTTTGCAAACACCTCCCTCCAGCTTCCTTGTCTCACATTTAAAAAGTGAGGTACACTGGGTGTGGTTAGGAGCAAATAACTAGGAAAGAGTCACTACTTTCCCTAATCATAAACCAATCCAAAATGTGATCTGCTTAACCATGGCTTAATAAATTTAATTATTATTCTCAAGGGTGCTCCTGGTTGTGATTAATATCAGTAATCAAATGAAGTCCAGTGGGCACCTCCCCCCAAAACTTCCATTAAAAGCCTGTGATGGAGGATTTATTTCTCATTTTTACTGTTTATGCTTCAAACAGGGGTTCTTAGTTATCAAATTTTGGCCAAGACTTGAATAAGTCAAACCACCACGTCACTGTGACCCCAATCAGTTCAGTCCTACAGTATAAATCATTTTAGAAATTGGATTAGTCTGGTGTTAGAGACACAAATCATGACAAATACCTGATAAAATCTGAAGCAGCAGCAGCTGTTCTGGGGTACAGGAGGAGTGGGAACAGATGGGACTTGGATATGGAGGAGAGGTACATAAGAGATCAAAAAAGACTATGTTTGTTAAAAGAAAAGAAGAACAAGACCCCAAAAAGGCAAAGGGGGGGTAGAATTTTATAAAACAACAGAGAAAGACATGAAAAAGAGAAGTAGTTACCCCAGGGCCAGGACACACACAATAGAAGATCCATTCCCAGAAGCAGATGAACTGGTGGAGGTGGATGTGAAAAAAGAAGGCCTTGGCAGCAAACCACTGTAGGCAACAGCAGAGCATGCCACTAGAAAAGACCAAATAGGTGATGTCAGTGGTGTGGAATTTCTTTAACATCAACAAGGAATCATGAAGACATTTAGTGTGCCTTATATGTAGGGAACAAGGAACAAGGCTGTGAACATGTAGAATAAAAAGGCATTTGCTCTAAAGTTCTACAGGTCCCAGTATTAGAAGGGATGTCACACATGGCATGAGCAACAGCAGCAGGCAGTGAAGTTGATGATGATGGATGGGGAGAAAAAAGTTAAGGGTGGAGAGTAATAGAAAGCGAGTCATTCAAGTGGCAACTGACACACAAGTTTATCATTAGGGAGTGTTGCAAAGGTTTATTTATGCTGGCAGATTGTTAGTTAAGTGCCACATTTCTCACAACACATTGTCAGTGTCAAGTTGGCAGTTCACAAGAAATTTGTGGGGTGGAGTACAGTACAGAAAATGTCTACAAATTTAAAAAGAACAATGTGCCCCTACTCTCTGTAGAACTTAAATCCTACGCCTCACTTGCAAGCACATAATACAGTACCCCTTTCCACCATCTACTCATAACTCATTCATTTATCCCCCCAAGAATAATTAACGTGATGTAGTAAATGGCTAGAGGCCATTATTCATGGACTCTAGCCATATACTGTAATGCTAGTGTCCATTGCATATGGAAATCAATGCAAATAACTTCTTTGTTATACATTACAAAAAGGCCATGCAAAATGTTTGTAGTACCATTAAAAGGTCACAACAAATCCATGTCCATGTCCACTTCCACTATTGGGGTGCCAAAAGTGAGAGCACGCTTTATGGTACAGACTGGTCTCTCATTGAGAGTAAATGAGCCAGACATACAGTAGTACCAGCCAGGATGCAGCACAATGCCTTACAGTAAATCACATGTCATAAAATAATGCATGACAAAACAGCTTTATTATTGAATTGCACTGTCCCCAGCAGCATACTGCAGCAATCTGCAGTAATACAGTATTGCAAGGTATTTTGTTTCATCCTGGCTAGCACCACTGCATAAAGCAGAGTTCAAAGCATTAACAAAAGCAATTGTGGAAGTGTTAGTCTCTGATTTACTGCCATTTGCCTTTGTGAGCAATGCAGGCTTTCTATCACTATGCAAAGTTGCAGTGCCATGGTACCAAGTACTGTAAGTAGCCATACAAACTTCTCCAAAGTGGCACTTCCAGATTAGTACCAGAAAGACTACAAACTGTGTCACATGCCCTGAAAGCACTGGTCCTGCTAGCAGGTCACATCACCTCTGATATGCGTATGAGTAGTCAGACTATGGATTACATAGCAAAGAATGCTCATTTTGTTAATTTTCCCTCTTGTGTGTCTTTCAGGAGTTGCAAAAGTAGTACCTGCAAGTCACTGGGGCACACGAACC
The DNA here is from genome assembly GCA_016271365.2 of Neoceratodus forsteri. NCBI lineage: Eukaryota > Metazoa > Chordata > Ceratodontiformes > Ceratodontidae > Neoceratodus > Neoceratodus forsteri. The sequence goes on along the minus strand of CM028135.1, from coordinate 667,374,657 downwards.
TCCGCAAGCAGGCAGTTTCATGTGTCTGTGGCTTCATCAATAATCATCATGCAGAAAATCTGCTAGGCTGCCAGCAGTAAAAGTATAATGAGAGGCTAATACCACATCAGTTAACCCCAGATGTTATACTCTCAAAAAATGGATAGAACATTTTAAAGGTAGTTGAAGATGGTGACTATGCACATTTCATGCTTTGCTCACTGCATAACCCTGATAGTTCAGGGCTTCTTAGATGAAGGCACTACTCTGAAGACATGTGTAATTGTGGCCAGAATGTCCGAGGTCATTCTCACATTCTTTTAAGTCACAAAAGTTGTTATGCAGCAAAACGCCCCCCTAACTGAAACAATATGTGGCAACAAGGTGAAATCCCACTTACTGTAATACACCTTGCAAAGGCTGTGTAAATAACAGATGACCTTTCACAAATATGAAGCTGAGCCTGGTATTGGCAAGGGAGAGATAAACATCAGTCCTAATCATTGTCAACTGATGGAGACCCTCTGCACTGTGCAAAATCCCTTTCAGGAAGCCACAGTTGTGGTTAATGCTGATGCTGCCAGTCTCAGCCAGGTACTCACCCATGTTATTGACCTGAGTCACCAACCACTTTTTTACATGAAGTTTCAATATGAAGTTAAAGAGGATTACACATCTGTCAGTGTAGTAGACAGAATAAGCACACATTTCTGGAATGATGCATGCAGTTCCCAAATGCATAAAGCTGACCACTATATCCTTGCTTCTCTTTTGGATCCTCTCATCTAAGGCATATGTGAGGCATTCTTTGATGCGAAGGAAAGTGTGAAGGAAAAAATCAATCCTTTTTTTGTTTGCTTACTATGTTCCCCCAGCTCTGGCAGGTGACCCCTTTAGCTGGCACCTTCAGCCCAGTCACCCTGCCATCCACAGGATGTTCATCTTCACCAGTAGCTCCATAGTTTGCACCCATGGTGAGGTTATTATTGCTGAATAAACCCCAGCAGGGACCAAATTCACAATTGGGAGAGAACCTTTTTGATAGGTGCGGGTCCTGTAAGGTGCAGAATCATCCCACAGCCCTGCTGTTTTTTTTCCAAACTGTTTCTCTTCTTCCCTCTATAATTGGTGGCATGAACATGCAAGAATGCAACGGGCATGTGCATGTGTGAGAGTGCCCAAATCCACCCTCCCTTGCTGCCATGCAAACTTCACCTTCTGTGCTCACAGAGGAGGCACCTGTACAGTGGATCATTCACCACTCCCTCCCCTGAGAGAGCGAGTGACCTCTAAACACTCACTCCATATCGCCCCAGCTGACCCTCCCAGTAACGCAGGCTCATTTTCAACCTGGATCAGGGGCATCATAACCCAAAGCCCTAGCATTGTGCCAACAGTCCAGCTTAATGATAAGCAATCCAAAGTAATCCTAACAAAATTGGCTTATCTTTCTGGTCTCTGTACCTATGGCACAAAATGGTTAGGAGCTCAATTACAGCACAAAATAAAAAGCTATCATCCTTTGCATGCCCACTGACGGGCCTGGTGGAGGAGAAGGAGTCTATGGATACAAAAGTGTTGCCACTGCTACTGTTAAATGTCAATGAGGGACAGTCATTCTTGCCCTCAAGTCAACAGATACCTACTACTACTGCTACTGCTGCTGCAAAAACATCATAAAGACATCCACTGATGAATAGCCTCTGTGGGAACAACTGATGATGGCTTGATGAAAACAGCACAGAAAGTCGCAATCAGATACAATTGTGCCTGAGATGCCAGGAATCAAAATGGTACAGATTTATCTGGAGGAGACCATGGAACTACAATAGCAGGAGACAAGGAGCTATTTACTGGTGCTGAAAGAAAACATTTAACTCTCTTTGACAGAGGTCACTGATGGGGACCTCAGTTGCCCACTTACAAATACATACTCAGAGAGACTTTTTGGAGCTGCAGACCACATAGTAACCAACACGCAAATCTGCCATTTCACCAAAAATGTAGAGATGCGTACTTTTTTTTTCAGTTATAGTTGTATACTACTGGGCTGAGGCAGGCTAGGCTCCCATCTGCCCTGTTCTCACCATTCCCACTAGCTATCACCTCCCATGGATTTACCTTGACTGACCCTTGTTCTATGATTATCCCCATGATGGTGCCAGGAGTGGGAGGGCTGTCCTTCCACCACTGGAATCACACATCCAGACCTGGGTCAGTAGGGTCCTGCTGGTGGCACGGTTAGAGGGGTCAGTGCACAGGGTGTCATGTAAACCAGACTAACCTTCCTTCTTCCACTGTTTTCTCCATCACCATAGCTGGGGTGCACACATCAGTGCAGGCGTGTGAAGGCATGCATGCCCCACAGAGTCCCACAGCTCCTTCTTCATGCCACTCTCCTCCTGCACCTGCCACCAGGACCAGTATTTCAGCAGAGCCATCAGGCTTTCCCTCCCAGGGAGAGGACAGCAGTCCATTGGACACTTGATCCTCTCACCCCTGGCCATCCCCCAGCAGCCCAAGTCTGTTCCCCAAACTCAGATTATCAGTGTGGTGATAGATAAGGTGGTCAGCACCTCAGTCCTCAATGCCACTGATCCAGTCGATGAGAAAAAAATGTGTTAATAAAGGTTATATTGACCCATTTCAAAAAGACCTACTCCCCAAGGAATATAAATGATAAATATCCAACACTACCAGCTGTGCTAAAGACAGAGAATGATGATCTGGATAGCGAGATCTTCTGTCTGCTTTGTAGATATTCAGTGCTAGTGCCAAGATTCTATCCTTTCTTTATGTCACTACATGTAGATATTCAATTCTGGTACCAAGAGTATAGACTTTCTTTATGCTGCCACACTGCTAATTTTTTCTCCTCAAAGTCTGGGCTTCAGCCTGCTGCACCTCTTTGTCACTAACATCAGGTTTTCAGTTGATACCATGTGCCACCCATGCCCTTGCTGCTGTCCTCCTCTTGCTGATCAACTGCTCACACAATAAAATAAACACACTGGCCCAGATATTCAAAAGAGTTGAGCCATGCACAATAGGGTTGCGCCTGCGCAAGTCTGAAATTGCGCCATTCTGCGATATTCAGCAGGAGGCAGTTGCGCCCCCTAAATCACGCTGAGCAACAGCACAATGATAATGAAGGCATGCGCAACTGAAGGGGGAGGAACCATGCATAAATGGTGCAGTGCGATATTCAACAACTTGCGCTATACGCAATAGGGGAGCAAGCGGAAGTTGCGCCATAGTGGAAATGAGCCAAAATAAAAAGGAGCAAGGGAGGGTCGCAAGAACGCTACAGGGAAGGCACATGAGGCTGAACTCTAGCCACACAGACAGGGCAGGAGGGACACACAGGGCAGGCCAGGGAAAGGGCACCCTGAACCCAGAGGCACAGGGAAGGTGTGGGGAGCCACAGCCTGTGCAGAAGGGGGAAGTGCCACACAGCACAGAGGCCACCAGAGGCAGGTGTTCCCGGTTCAGGGGAAGTAGCAGTGAGGACAGTGGGGGGAATACAGTGACAGCTGCCAGGGGGGGTGAACACAAGCCAGTGACATGGCCAGTGCCACCTTTCAGATGGAGGCCTTTATGAGGGGGGTGAGAAGGTGGGCAGCAGGGAGGCGTGGCCATGGAAGGGCCTGTCGGCGGTATGCCCCCAACAGGCAGTACTGAACCCACACCAGCTTCGAACTGTACAGTGATACCGAGATTGTGGGCTGGTACCACCTGAATAGGGCAATTCTGAGGTGGCTCTGTGAGCTGTGCAGTGATGTGATGCAGGCACCCACATGACGGAGCCATGCCCTGTCAGTGGAGACTAAAGTGACAGCTTGCATGTGCTTGCTCACCACGGGTACCTTCCAGAGACCAACTGGGGACACCACAGGCATAACCCAGTTGGCCACGTCATGCCACCTCACCCAGCTCCTCAGTGCACTGCTGCCACATGCTGCGGAGTACATCCATTTCCCCAGCACACCAGTGGAGCTCACAGCAAACATACATGAGTTCCACAGGGTAGCACATATGCCTGGCATGCTAGGGGCAATAGACTGCACCCATGTGGCCATACGCACACCACCTGGCCCCGAGAGGGCCACATACATCAATCGCAAGGGCTATGCCAGCATCAACTGCAAGGTGGTGTGCGATGCCAGGGGGTGCATTATCAATGTCTGTGTCATGCACCCTGGGGGAGTAGACAATGCCTTCATCTGGCACCAGTCAGCACTGTGCCACAGATTCGAGAGTGGGGAGATCCCCACTGGACACCTAGTGCGTGAGTATGCAAACCACATGGACAATCATAGGGCCTGGGGGGCATGGCCAGAGGTGACATGGGTAGTGGCCTACATGGCCTAGGGCAGGGAGATGCTGATCACCAAACTAACCTCCACCCTCTACACACAGGTGACAGTGGATACCCACTCTGTCCCTGGCTGCTCACACCCTACTGGTGGCCCAAGACTCCATCACAGCAACGCTACAATGAGGCACACGCCACCACACGTAATACCATCGAGCGGGTGTTTGGGATGCTGAAGGCACGTTTCCATTGCCTGGACACCTCCGGCAGTGCCCTACAGTACACCCCTCAAAGGTCTGTGGGCTATTCCTGTCCTGTTGCAACCTGAAAAACATGGCCAACAAATGTGGGATAGCCATACAGGTTGAAGAGGGGGACAGTGATGGGGACAATGAGGACGCCGGTGCTGATGGTGATGGGCAGCCCCCCTTGGCCGACATGACCCCCGACTGCTCCTGCTGGTACAGCTGCACCAGGACACCATCACAGAGGAGCACTTCAGCCAACCCAGGTAAGTCACAGGGCCATGTGCAGCCAACAGTGGCTAAGGCACAACCCACAAACATGCATGGAAACACACCAGGGGTGCATGCCATCAAGGGAAGAGGCAGGGCATGGAACCACACACACAACCAGGGATGGGTGAGGACTAAGATGCCACGTGGATGGACACGCACACACGCACACACACACAACGCACCAAACTTGCACAAAGGGCAGGAGACACACCGACCCAGAATGCCACCCCTAGCCACACACATGTCTACAGACCACCACCCCCACTGCCTGTCCATGTGCGTGTGTCAGATGCTGAGCACCATTGCACATTGGTGTACAGCGCAATGCAGGCATCATCATGCACACACAGCTTCGGACAGCAGCCGGGAGGGTGTTCAGATGGACTGTGTGTCTGTGTGCAGGGCCGGGTACCCACCCATGCACTGCCCACTGAAAGACACAATGCACACAGGGCAGCACCAGACAGTAGCCACGTTGGGAGACAGGTCAGTAATGCAACACAGTGCCCCAGCCACCACGGACATGTGGGTGGCCCCGCTGAGACCAGTCAGCACTGACAGGCTGACCACTGGCCTAATGGGGTGGCACTGATGGTCCCCCAGGGATTCCACTGCGTGAATGCAACCGTGCTTGAGCAGGGGTCTGCAACACACCGAACATGCCTGCGCCAGGCGTGCTCAGGATGCCCACAGCTGAACCCGGTGTTGACAGGGAGAGTGTCACATGACACCGGGAATGGGGGGTGGACAGTGCACTGTGTGGTGTCCGAGACACCTGGGCACATGACTGTGTGCCCATTGTGGCCATGACAGCACTGAATGCCTGTGCATGCCTGTCAATAGCAGCGGTCACATCTTCCTGCAACTGGTCCATCCCTGCCAGGATCAGAGCGGTGTCCCTGCTGTGACACTCCTCTGTCCACTCCAGAGCCACATGCAGTGTATCCACCGACATCACAAGCCGCATCTGCTGCTGGACTGATGCTTGCAGTAGGCAGGTGTGCTCGTCCAAGAGGTCATCTGCTTCCTCGGCATTCTGTCCCTCAGGATGTGTGTGGCCCTGATGCTCAACACCCCTTGAGGGTGGGTGCTGCCCTCCAGGACTAGGTCTGGGGATGTCCACAGGCGGTTTAAAGATGCCGCCACTGGACCCTGTACCCCCAAGCCCATTGGCCGACTGCTGATGCTGCCCCTCTGGCTGCTGCTCCCCAGGGCTCAGTGGTGCTGCTGCAGTGGCCACAACAGTCCCACTGTCCTGAACAAACACCAGTGCTGCCCCACTGGTGCTGACAGGCACAGGCTGGGACTGTGCTGACATGCAGGCCTCCATGGCAGCACCACCCACAGCCATGGCCACGATGTGCCCTGCTGTGTGGCCATCCCATGGCACACACATGTCACTGCCCATGCCATTAGTGACATCATCATCAGTGACGGACTCGGCACCGGCCCCAGTCACAGCATGCTGGCATCCGTGGACGCCGGCACGCTGGGACACAGGCAGAGCTTCCTCCGCACCTGTTACAACAAGATCAGTGTGGACAGCCAGGCGGCCCCACTGTTGCACTAAGCCACGTATACCTGTGGAATTGGATGGGCCCTCCTCCATCTCCAGCTGACTGTCCTCAGTGGACATGCCCACCACCGCTGACCCATGCAGATGCTCAGGATCTGTAAGGGAAAGCAAAGTCACGTTACTGCATGTGACCTACCCTGCCCCCCCATAGACAGACCATGACTTACCATGCAGTGATAGGCCACCACCCATCTGGAAGCCACCACCCGGGACACCTTCAATGGCACTATGCTGCATGCTTCCAGCAATCCTCTCCTTCAGTGGGGTCAAGTGTACCACCTCCGGCTGTCCCCCACCTGTTGCAGCTCATGCTGCCCTGATGGCAGTCACCTTCTCCTTTATCCTCTTCCTGTCCATGCCCATCTTTTTCTTGCACGCCTGCATGGAGTGCTGGTGACTGCCATGCAGGTTCACAGCACGTGCCGCCTTCTCCCATGCAGCAGCAAGGGCTTGAGGTGTTCCCTGTGGTCCACTGAGAAGCGGCTCCTGATCCAGGTAGGTGTCAAACAGGGCTTTGGTCTCGGCCTTGGTAAAATTAGGCCTCCTCCTCCTCCCACCACTGTGTTCCTCCTCTCCCACAACTTGCTCGGTCATTATTTAGCCTGTAAGAATGGCAGTTGTTACCTGTGACTGTGCAGTCCCATGCATGTCCCTAAATCCACAGTCCATACTCCGAAACAGCATGCAACTCACCAATAGACTGCAGTAACTGACTATGGCCACTGCAGCCCAATGTTGCACATTTATAGCGCAACCCATGCAAATGAGGTGAGGCGCAACTTTAAGTGGATGCAAATTGCAGTGCTGCACCATTGAATGGCTGATTAGATGATTTGCATATGATGGCTGAAAATCTCGCTTTTGAGCTTTGCACAATTTTGTTGAATGTGCTGAGCCAATGGCGCAGTTCTGCGAGATGCGTAGTACACACCTCACTGCGCATGCCCGGGTTGCTGACGCAGGCATCTGCCGCACTGCTGACGTGCTGTGCATGGGAAGCAATGCAGGGCACAGCCACCATTGTGCCAGTGGCGCTACAGCGATGGTCACCTACATGGTGCTGTGGCACTGTGCCATCATAGGCGCACTGGGGCAACAGCGCGGTAGGCCGCTACTGGCGGTAGCACACAGGCAGCCAATCGCGCTACACGCATTGGGTTTCAATGGTGCTGTGTGTGTCCATGCGCCAGAGACCTTTGATTCTGTGCCTGACCTTTGCCCCCTAGGCGACATGCATCAGGCATGGGTGCACCACTATCACGCCGTTCGGTGACAGCGCGATAGGAAATGGCAGCGCTGTACCGTGCAGCATCTGCACATGGGGAGCCACACTGCAGAGCACCATATTTGCAGATTGAGCAGAGAGCATGGCTTGCAGGATGGCTGCTCAGTGGTCTCAGATAGAGCTGGCCAACCTAGTTGCCATAGTGGAGCCACACCATGGGCCACTATTCGGGGAGGCACCCCTAGACAGGTCCAGGAGCCAGGTGTGGGAGGAGGTGACCACTGCACTCAAGGAGGCCACTGGACAGGGGAGAAGTGCAGAGCAGTGCTGCCACAGGAATGGGGACCTGTGGCGGAGGGAGCCGGAGCTGCTAGCCCGCCTGCGGGCACATGCCAGGAGGGGCATGGTGCCACGGCCAGGTAGGTGTTACGTCAATACACTTTTATCTTCCATATGGGTATCACAGTTGTATGTGTCCAGCACATGGGGGAGGGACTGTCCAGGGTTGGCTCTGGTGGTGTTATCAGGGTGCGGGGTGGGTGGGTCTGGCTGGGTGTGAGGGCACACACCTGGGGGCAGGGGGCCTTGCTACAGAATTGTACTGATATTCCTCTCTCCATGTTTGTACCACAGGCCTGGAGGAATGGCGCCTTGCCCGTGATCTGCGGTGGAATGAAGAAGAGAGGGAAGCCAGGCGGGGCAAGGGTCCACACTGCCCAAGGGACCAGCCCGATGATGGTGAATGCCATACCTCCATGATTACTATTGCACGCTGTGTAACAGGGTGGGCAGTGGGGCATGGCCACCACCCATCGACACCACTGCCATGCACGCAACTTGTTACAGTCAACACTGTCCAGTGGCAATGCATGTCTGGGAGTGCATTGATGGTGGTACATGCATGCACCGGGTACATGGCTGTGCCACTGCCTTTGCACCACATAGCCATGTCACTAAACGGCCATGGTGGTGCTGTGCGTGACTTGGCCGGTGGGTGTGTGCTGTGTTCCGCATGGCTGTATGCGCCTGGGTGGGCAGGTCATGTGGACATGACCACTGTGGGTGGTCACGCACCATCACAGAGGTATGTCCCACGGCTGTATGCCATGCACAGTGGGTGGGCTGTATGGGGCTGTGCATTCACACTTATTGACTGTGCTCCCTTGTCCTAGGTACACCATGCTACCTCCAAGAGATAAGGGAGGTGCTTCAGGAGATCCTGCAGATGGTGAGGGTGTCACTCGACATCCTCTGCAGGATCGATGAGACCGGGGTCCTTCGGAGGCACCGATGGTGACAGAGCCAGAGTGGGGAGCGGCGCTCTGGCTAGAAGTCCCTCTGCCCCTGAAATCCCCTACCCCTTGGACCCACCCTCACACCCCTCCTTTCCTGTCCCATTTGTCCACCCCTACCCCTTACACACCCCCACCTTGTTTGTGGCCCCCCCACCTTGTATATATTTTGTAAATAGTTAACTTTTATATGTTGTTTCAATACAGTTATTTTGATATGAATACTGTGGTGGTCTCTGATTTGCAGCGGGCTATAGGTGCTCAGCTGCAGTGGTGTGCATGGCGTCAGGGGTGGTGCGGTCATGGGTATGTGTGTGTGTCCGTGTGGAGGTGACTATGGTGTGGGGGTAGCTATCAGTCAGTATCTGTGGTGTGTGTGTTGTGCCCTGTGCACTGGATGACTGTGTGCAGTGGTCCATGGTGAGTGCTCTGTGTCCATGGTGCCCCTATCAGCCCATCCATCGCCTGTGCAGCTGACACACATGCATGTCTGTGACCTGCATGGTCCACTGGCATGTCAGTGGTGGCAGTCCATGCAGGGCAGCCACTGTACCCATCACACTGCTGGGTTGCTTCCTGTCACTGGTGTGGTGAATGTCTGCCTCAGGTGACACTGTGGCCTCCACAGTTGCTGTCCCACCTCCATGCTGTGCCTTGTGTGTGTTGCAGGGGATGTTCACCACTGTCTGTGACTTGTGCTCTGGGAAAATGCTGGTGGCGTACAGGTCCACAGTGCCTCCGCGGGGTGGCTGGCACTCCAGTGCCATGGAGGACTGCGGGTTGTGTGTACACAGTTTACATGGGCCCACGCTGGGGGCTTGGTTTCCCCACCACTGCGTCCCTGTGTTGTTGTGCCCTTGGGTATGGGTGGCTGTCTGTCCATGCACTGTGTGGCATCCGGTGTGGTGCATGCTTCCACGCACCACTGTGTGTGTCTGTGCTGGCTGTTGTGGCCAGTGCTGGGTCAGGTTGTGTCATTGGGATACTGTGCAGGGTGCTGTACCACAGGTGGTGGTGTCCAGGGCAAGCTCTGTCCCATGTGGGGGTGCCTCATGTGCCAATGCATGGTTGGTCTCTCAGCAGTACCTCCGGGGAACTGTGCGTGGTGGCACTATGTATGCTGTTGTTGCATTGCTGTGTGCTGCCACCCTCTGATGGGTGCTCGTGGTGGGGCTGCCTTTCATGGTTCTGTAGTGCACAGGATGCAGTGTCACAGTGGAGGTGGTGGCATGCATGGGGTTTCCTGCAGTGGTGGTCGCTGCTCCTGGGCAGGGTGTCTAGGGGTCATGATGCAGGGTGTGCTCTGCATTGGGGGGATGGTGTGGCACAGGGTGATCAGCCCTCCTTGTGTGCCAATCACAGCTTACCAGGGGTGTGATGGGGCACCATGGCCCAGCTGTGGGTTGTTTGCTTGTCTCCATGGGCCGGTGGTTATTCTAGCCCTCCCCCAGTTGTGCAGTGCATGGGGTGTGGGGGGGACGATGTCTGTTCTGCTGTGTGTTCCTGTGCCCATCTGTGGCATGGGTGGTGGGACCCTACCTCCCTGGTTGTGCTGTTGCATTGCTCTGCTGCTGGGGGGTGTCCCTGGTTGTGCTATGGTGCCTCTGGACTGCTCAGCTGCACATCCCTTGTTGCACTATGGAGCATCAGATCTGCTCAGCTTCCCCTTCCTAGTTGCACTATGGTGCAGGTAGTGTTATATTCAGTCAGCTGTAGACGCAGGTTTGGCCGGCTCACTTTTAGAATATTGCACTTCTTGCATATGGGTGCAATGGACTTGTGCTTGCTCCTGCTATTGTGTACTTTTTGGGCACAGTTTGAATATCTGGGCCACTGTATTTTTTTAGTCTACATAAGACCTGTTCACATTCCATTGAGTTTTGTTTTTGGACAATGTCCATCAACAACAGCACTCTCATGCCTTAGACTTAATCTTGACAAAATGCTTTAAACCTTTTACAGCATTTCCAGTGTCTGAAGGACTGTACTCTTTTGTGTTGTTGTATTGCTGCTTTCAAATGTTTTGTCCCCACATAGGTTTTATACAAATACTTCATTTTGAGAAAAATCTTCCAACTACTCCATGTGTTCAACACTTACTCTTAGACAAGTGTTTTCAAGCTTTTATGCGTTTGCCAGTGTCTGAGGGACATCGTTGTTGTAACCATTAAACCTGAGGGCTGCTGCTTTGTCATAACCAGATGCTTATGGTCCTACATAAGACTTGTACAAAGTCATCATTTTGAGGCAAAGCCCTATATGTGTGATGTGTGTCCAGCACTTAATCTTTTGTACAATTTTTCTAATGTTTTACAGGTGAACCAGTATCTGAGGGATGTGAGTTTTGGAACCTGCTGCCTTGCGGGCTGCTACAGTGCTGTCTTCGGATATGTTTTGCCTACAGAGGCCTTATACAACAAATATTGGTTGTCAGATCTAGCATAACACTCCCTATATATCACTTATACTTGGCATACCAAGGAACCTTCCCTAACATAAACAATTATATGAAATGTTTTCATGCTGCACACTAAAATTACCAGTGTGATATGAGTTCTGCAAGCATGATTTAAATGTTAAATTGGAACCGATTGCATGCATGTGACATGTGTGCAGCAAGCAAGTGTGGAAAGCATGCTTTTTATGTTAAATTGAAACAGACTGCATACATGTGGCATGCGTGCAAAAAGCAAGTAGTCTTTGATATCTATACACATAAAAGTTAAGTGACTCACTCAGGATTACACCATATACAAGTTGAGGTGGATGAAATTCAAACCCAGGTCTTCAGATCTCCAAGTCTCATGGTTTGCAGTTCAGTGCCTTTAACCACAAAGCTATATTGCCTACATACATATGGCTTGCTTGCACTTCAATGCAAATCTGCATACATCTGCACACTTGCGGCATGCTTATAGCCACTGTTATACTTTTTAGTTTTCTTGCCTCCCCATCTCAGCTGCACAGCTGAACTGTAGCACACATACCAATAAAACGCATGTGGTTCTTCCCACCTCCAGTACACACACTTTCCACAAAATTACTTAATTATTTCTGTAAGGCCTGTACTCCTACTATTTTCCCTCCATAGTTTTGAATGCTTCTACACAAACAGACTTTAAGGGGCAAACACAAAAGTAGCAATAACTTGACACCCCCCGCCAACATGGCCGGTCCCCTCCCCCACACACACACACACACACACACACACACACACACACACACACTGTAGTGGTGTGACCATGCTGCTACAGACATCCCACCAAGAATAGATATGTCGAGAGTCTCTTAACTGAGTGCTATGGAGCCAGAGGCAGGAGTCTTTAAGAGATGTTGTCCATGGGATAGAGTGTTGGGGCATACCCCTTTGAAATGAATGGAGTTATATTTTATTACTATTTTATACATTACAATGGCAAGTTGGAGAATAATGAAGGCCACTGTTCTACTAACAAGGCCCTTGTTAGTCAAATGGTGGCCTTCATTAACCTGCAACTCTCCATCAATAATGTATAAAATAGTAATAAAAAAATACCCTGGTCCAGACTTCCATTGGAGGGAGACAAGATGGCAGCATAAGGGACCATCTCAGTCTAACCACTGCAAGCATTACTTCATTATTGCTTCACCTTTGCCCGAGCTATTAGGATTGAAAGTTTTTCAGGATGAACTGAGGTTTTCTTTTTTGGTGTATGGTAGTTTGGAAGCCTGGTGTACATTTTACTTACCTTGGTTAGACTGCTGTGTCACGCTAGGTCTGAAGGCCTGCTCAGACAGAAACATGAAGACACCAGAGACCTCTGTGATGGTAAACAAAGAGGACATTTCTGATATATGAGCTATGTTGCACTACTTAGTTCAAGACCTACCTAACATAAAAGCCTCAGTGGTTTGAATTGAAGACAGAGTGAAGGAGTCTGAAACTCGTATCACTATCATGGAACTGTTTTGTGTGCAGGTCGAGACTATAGCCACTCGGCACATGTCTCACATAGCTGCTTTGGAGCAACAGGTGCACACACTAGCTATGAAATTGGAAGACCTCGAAAACTGAGGCCTACAAAATAATATTCATATAATTGATTTTCTGGAAGAGTCAGAAAGTGACAATATGTGTGATTTCCTTCACATGTTTCCGACCCAACTGCTGAATTTTGACAGGAACCACCAGTTGGAAATAGAACAGGCACATTGCTGTTTTGGCCCCCGTCCTGTGAGAGGATCCCCAAATACCACATTATTGCCTATTTTCTTTGTTACACAGTCAAGGAGTAAGTGTTGCAACAGGAATTCAGCATGTTGTAGTTCATTTGCATTACCAGGTAAGGAAAATGATCCGGTTCCCATATGACTTGCAGGGGAAACGCTGGACCTCGACCAACAACTAACACACCGAAATCTGGCAAATGGAAAATCATGTGCACAAATGCCCACAGTCTCAGAAACAAGTTCCCAGACCTGCAGGCAACAAGGATAGAGACTAAACTGGACATAGTAACCATTAGCTAGACATGGTTCATCAGTAACTACACTTGGGAGACTTCAGTACCAGGCTATGCACTGTTCAGAAGAAACTGAGCTGCAAGGGGGGGGGAGTGGCCCTTTATGTTAATGAAAATATCAAAGGTTCAGAAATTCAGAATACATAGAGGAAGACAGAAGAACTGTGGATCACCCCGTAAACCGGAAATGAGACAGTCATACAAACTGGGGTTGTCTACAGCCCTCCAGACCAGGGAGAGGACATAGACACATTACTGTTAGAAGATATACAAAACATGACAGCTATATGCTAATCTGTGTGAGCAACACACTATGTTTGTTAGGAACTGATTGAGAGCCTATAATTGTATTTTACTGTGTATCTAGCGTGTTCTGTTTCCTGCACTGTATTTACCTATTGTAATGTCCTACCTTTTGTGATGTGGAACCTTTGTAAATGAGTCTTTGACTCAAAGGTATTTTCTAAATCCTGAATAAATAAAAAAAAAGGGGTAGGTTCTGATAATGGGAGACTTTAACATGACAGATACAGATTGGCCAATACCAGCAGGAACATCTGCCAGAACTAGACACATAGTGGAGTCCCTGCAGGAGGAGGACCTCAAGCAACTGATACAACAACCACAAGCAACAGGGCAATCCTAGATCTAGTACTGATTAACAAGGAAAGGATCACAGATCTCCAGGTAGAAGGTCCCCTGGGGACCAGTGACCATCACATGGTATGGTTCAATTTGGCCACTAGAACTAACTCATCCCATTCTAAGGCAAACATATGGGACTTCAGAGGAGCTGACTTTATAAGATGGCCAACAGAGTTAAACTAGCCCTGGCAAGAAGAAATACAGGTGAGGGGGTACAGGCAAAGTGGACAAGCATTAAGGATGCAATACTTGAAGCAACATCCTATGGTATTAGAGAGAAAAACAAGAGCAAAAGAAGGAGGGAATCACTTTGGTTCTCAAAAACAGTAGCAGAAAAGGTCAGAGTCAAAAGGCTGGGCTTCAGGAAATATAAGGGAATGCAGCAGGACAAAGATAGGGAGGCATACCAAACTTCCCTAAGGGAAGCAGGGAAGGCAGTAAGGGAGGCAAAGGGCCAAACCAAGGAAACACTAGCATGAACAGTAAAAGAAGAGGACAATATTTTCTATAGATACATTAGTGAAAGGTGAACATCCAGAGGGGTATTGTTAAGATCAAAGGGGATAAGAGGAAGTGTGTGAAGGAGGACCAAGGAAAAGCATGTATCCTAAATAGATACTTCTGCTCAGTATTTACTGAGGAGAAGGTAGGGCAGGGCCTACAGCTCAGCACCATGGACACTGGGGGGAAGGAGGTGTGCACTAGTCCCTTCACAAAAGAAAGGGTCCTACAAGAGCTCACTAAGCTCAGGGTGGACAAGGCAATGGGGCTTGATGGCATACATTCCAGGGTACTAAAGGAGCTAAGGGTGGAACTAGCAGAGCCATTATCAGAACTATTTAGTGAGTTTCTGAGCACAGGAGAGGTCCCAGAAGACTGGAGAAGGGCTCATGTGATCCCATTCCACAAGAGTGGTAGCAGGGAGGAGGCAAGGAACTACAGACCAGTCAGTCTTACTTCAGTAGTGGGCAAGATTATGGAGGCACTCCTTAAGGAAAGGATAGTGCAACACCTGGAATCCATAGGAGCACAGGATCCAAGACATAATAGGTTTACAGCAGAAAGGTTCTGTCAGACTAATCTCATAGACTTCTTTGACTGGGTAACCAGAGTGGTGGACCAAGGGGGTGCAGTTGATGGTGCCTACCTTGACTTCAGCAAAGCTTTCAATACTGTTCCACATAGAAGATTGATTAATAAGCTGGGTAGGCTTGGGGTGGGGAAGACGTTGGTCAACCGGGTGGCAAACTGGTTGGTGGGCAGAAAGCAGAGAGTGATGGTAAATGGTATACAGTCAGAAGATATGCAAGTCACAAGTGGGCTACCACAGGGATCAGTCCAGGGGCCAGTTCTCTTCAATATCTTCATCAGTGACATTGCAGACGGACTGCAGGGTAAGGTTTGTCTGTTTGCAGATGGCACTAAGATCTGCAACAGAGTAGATGATCCAGATGGGGTGGGCAGAATGAGAAGAGATCTGGATAAACTGGCAAAATGGTCAGAAGAGTGGCAACTGGGGTTTAACGCAAAGAAGTGCAAGATCATGCACATAAGGAAGAGAAACCCTGAAGGCACATATAGGTTGGTAGGGGAGTTGCTGACAAATGCAAGGGAAGAAAGAGACTTGGGCATCATCATCACAGATGATCTGAAATCATCCAAGCAGACCACTAAGCAGTAGGTATGGCTAGAGGGATGTTGGGGTGTATTAGTAGGGGTATCACAAGTCGTAAGAGGGAGGTAATAATCCCTCTTTACAAGACACTGGTTAGGCCCCATCTGGAGTACTGCACGCAGTACTGGAGGCCACAGCTGCACAAGGACATTAACACAATGGAGGCAGTCCATAGAAGAGCAACCAAAATGGTGCAGGGACTGCATCAGAAAACATAAGAGGACAGACTAAGGAAGCTCAATATGTATACCCTAGAGCAAAGGAAGGAGAGAAGTGATATGACTGAAACATTCAAACATCTTAAGGGCACTAATAAGGTGAAAGAGTCTAACATGTTTCAATAGAAGAAAAATAGCAGGACAAGAGAACACAGCATCAGTTTAGAGGGAGGCCGATTAAGGGGTAATGTGATGAAGTTCTTTTTCACAGAAAGGGTGATGGATGCATGGAATGGCCTACCTCAGGAAGTGGTGGATATGAATATAGTGCAGGGCTTCAAACAGGCATGGGATAGGCATAAGTGAGCAATACAGATGAGTATGAATAGATAGGCCATTGACAGAGTACAGGCCTATGGCACATTCATAAGGTAGAAAAAATGGGCAGACTGGATGGGCCTTGAGGTCCTTATCTGCCGTCAACTTCTATGTTTCTATGTTTCTATGAGAGGGGTCCATTTAAGTGGAATGGCCACATTGTCCATTTGTTTCAGGACTTTTCTAAAGCAGTTGTGGAGCGGCAGAAGGCTTTTGCTGCAATTAAAAAAGAATTAGCTGAAAGGAATATTTAAGTTTTCTTTTAAATACTCAGCTGTGCTCAATATATGGTGGAAGAATACCTGGCGCCACTTTGATACACCACAAGCTGCACAATTATTTTTGCAATCTCCATGCGCCAAGCCAGAATCGAGCTTTGTGAATCCTTCTTTGAACCAGGATCAGCTGGTGTGGGAGAGTAACACCTCCACAGAGACTACTGGACTACCACCTAAATCTACGGCATTATCTTCTGTGGACATCGGGCAGATGGGAGCAAGTGAGTTTACTTGTGGAACCCCATGGGGATGGCAGTATCCTAAATGGCACACAGAGGCTAAAAAAAGCTGCTTTGCCTCAGAGTGCCGGTACGGTTTTAAAGAACTCTTCTGTCATGGGGTCAGAAGAGGTTATCTCTGGGACCAGCTCCCTCACTGCTCCTATGGAAAGTTCCTCCACTACAAAGCCTAAACATTCTAGGCTTTTACTGGGATCATCAGAGAACTCTGTGGCTTGAGTTGGTATGGAGTGGTCTGATTACGGTAAGGAAGAGCCGCTGGAGGCATCACAACCTGCTCTGGTGAGAGATCCTGTTTTACTGCAGGATGGAAGACTGAACTGAGCGCTGTTACTCAAAGCTGTTTCAAATGAGGGTGTGACTGGAGCACATAGACCCCTCGGGACTGTCTTGTCCTGATTGTTTCTACCAGCCTATTCTGGAAATGATGTAATGACTTTGAGATCGCAGGGTTCATTTTAACTTTCTCTTTTCTCTTTCAGGGATTGTCTGATTATGGTGAGGCAAATCTAATGGAGGCATTACAACCTGCTCCGAAGAGGGAGCCCTCTTTGATGCAGGATAGCAGATTGAAGTGCCGTTGTTGGTCGAAGATGTTTTACAAGAGGGGACGACTGGAAAACACTGGCCCCCAAGACTTTTTAATTGAACTGTTTCTACCAGCTCATTTTGAAAGGGCTGCAATCACTTTGAGCAGACAGGGTTTATTTAATTTTTTTTCCTAGGACTTGCTAGCTAAGATAGTCGGAGGTTAGGGGAGCATTGTGTGGGTTGGGAGTTCCTTATTTTGGGCTATCTGCAAGGGATCTGTTAGTGGTTGGTGTCAATTAGAATGTTCCAGGGTGTGTTAATAGTTTGAGGGCAGTTTGTAGTTTCCTTAGATGGGAATAGGGTATTAAGGGTAGGTTAGTGGAATACCCCCAGGTTTTTGGTAGTGGGTCCAGTTAAGGAGCCCCATGCATGGTTCTCTTTTTTTCTATTATGGGGCCAGAGCTAGTGCTCCTTCTAGAAGCAGGGGCAGCAGGAGTGGAGTATGGTCTGTATCACTGAGCTTGGTGGTTCAGGGTGGTCATGCCTAACTCTACACCTGCAGAGGAGCAAGAGGGCATTGGCGATGTGGTTTCACTGGCCCAATTTTTCTCACTCCTCATGCTTGGAGTTGGGTGGGGTGGGGCTGGACACAGATTATTAATAATCCAGATTCTGATGAGAGGGTGGGGAGTTTCCATGGGGTTGGGGGGTTGGAGCAGAGGGTTTACATTATTGTTGAGAATGTGGAGAGTATTGTTTAAGGGGTTTTGCTTAAGATTTCTATTCAGGATACACATAAGATGGGGGAATGATGTATAGTGGGGGATGGTTGGGGTGGGATTCTGTTGGTGGTGGGGATGGGGTAGGATCTTTGGGGGTTGGGGAATGTTTCCTTATGTCAGATGTTCTATAATACACTGGGGATTTTTTCGTGCTGGATATTGGGGCTTGTCATCTGTCTTCTCGTCTATAATGTGTTTCATATTTACTATTTTGTGTAGTTATTGCTGTGATATGACCGTATTATGGTTCTTTGATGGGATACTATGGTTCAATTATCATTCATGACATGGAATGTTCAAGGTCTAAATATCCCCAACAAGTGTAAGAAGGTGTTTTCTTCTCTGAGGTCTTGGAATAATGATATTATTTTTTTGCAGGAAATCCATTTACTTAAGAGGGATGTGGGTAATTTGGTGCGGGGCTGGGGGGAACAGAGAATTTTCTAGTTCCTTTACCTCAAAAAAGAGGGGAGTGTCCATATTGGTGAAATGAGGGAGTGTTTTTACTGTGGAGCGATGGACCTCGGACGAGGAGGGGTGTTGGGTGATGTTGCAGGGTAGAGTGGATAATATCCAGGTGTTGTTGGTTAATATATATGGCCCCAATTAAGACCTGCCTGACTTTTTCTCCCAACTTGCGCAAGCTGTATCCGAGTGGTATGTCCACCCTATGGTATTGATTTTAAGTGAGATTTTAATTTAGTCCTGGATCCGATGATTGACAGGTCCCCAGTAGTAAAAGGGGCACCATCTCATCATAGATCCTGGGGGTATTGTTGTATCTATGTCTAGAATTTAAGAAGATAGACTGCTCAAGGATATTTAACACGATGGTTAAAGATTTTACTTTTCATTTTTCAAGGTTTCAGTCCTGCAGTTGGCTAGATTATTTTTTATGTAGTTCATTTATTTTGTCAGATTTGATAGCTGTCTCTCACAGATCGATTATTTTGTCAGACCATGCCCCTGTAAGTCAGAACTGGGAGACGCAATAATGTATGCCTAGAACTCCTCACTGGTGGTTGAATCCGGCTTTGCTTTGTATCTGGGATTTTAAACAATGGCTGGTGGGGGAAATAGATTTTTAATTTTCCTCTAACAACTCCACTGAAATTACCACTTTTGTCTTGTGGGATGCTTTCAAATCCTACATTCATGATGTATTCTTTTGTATGCTTCGTTTGTTAATAAAAAACACAAGAAGCAGGTGGAATCCCTTGCAGGTCATATACGGCTGCTGGAAGAGGAGATTTATAGTTCTTTGCTGGATACAAATGAGAAAGTCCAGGAGCTATTATTGTGTAAAGATAAGCTGAACACTATTTTTTTCTCAGAAAGCCCAACAAGCCTTTTTTCTTTCTTAGACAGTCTTACTGGGAGTTGGGGGATAAAGCCGGTAAGCTTTTAGCTTACAGATTGCAGAGGAAATCTTCAGAGGCACAGGTGCCATATTTATGTATGGCAGATGGAGGAATGAAAATGGATGCAAGGCTAACTGTGGAACAATTTTGGGAGTTTTACTTCAATTTATATCGGTCTGCGGTGGATCCCTCATCAGATGAGTATGAGGCTTTTTTGGGGTCTATCACATTGCCTTGGCTGTTGGAGGTGATGGCTTCCCCCTTGGAAGTGGAAATGCCTTGCATGAGGTTCATCAGGTGATTAAAGCCTTAGCCTTGGGCAAAGCTCCAGGCCTGGACTGGCTAAGCGCAGACTTTTGCCAAGCGTTTGATCAACAACTTTTCCATTGGCTTCTGGCTGTTTTTAGGGCAATTGGGGAGTCCACCTCCTTACCGTATACCATGAAGAAGCAACTGTCATTATCCTGCCTAAATCGGGGAAAGATCCTACTCTTTGTGCCAATTATCAGCCTATATTGTTGTTGAATGTTGATTGTAAAAAACTGGCTAAAATTTTGGCAGCAAAGTTGGAAGAGGTACCACCATTGCTGGTGAGTAAGTCTCAATCTGGATTTATGAAAGGCAGACAAGGCAGTGACAATTTGTGGGCGGTTAATGATGCGATTCAGGTGGCGGTGAAGGGTCTGGACTCAGTAGTACTGGTAGTGTTGGATGCTGAAAAAGCATTTACTTCTATCAAATGGCAGTATTTGCAGTTCATGTTGGCTAGATTTGGATTAGGTCCCAAGTTTTGGCATTGGATTAGTTGTTTGCACTCAGATCTTCGGGTAAGGGTACTGGCAAATGTGGTACTGTCGGCTGTCTTTCCCTTGTCTAGGGGTACAAGACAGGAATGCCCATTAAGTCCATTGTAATTTTTGCTGGCTATGGAGCCATTAAATCTGACTCTGTCTCAGAGCCCGAATATTACCAGTATAACAGTAAGGGGTAAATCTTTCTCCACTCTCTCATATACACGGATGACTTATTATGGATGCTGTCAAGGGTAGAATCATCATTAGTGAGGGCTTGGGAGGTGATAGACTCCTTTGGTGGAATATCAGATTTATAGATCAACTGGGGGAAAACAGAGATTTTCCCCCTGTATAAGGCTGACCCCACCTAGACATCTGTAGGACTGAATATTTTGAAATGTGCTCCGGATGGGGTGAAGTATTTGGGTATGTTTATTTCGGATAAGCTTCAAGATATGTGTTCCAGGAATCTGTTGTGTGTTTTAGAGGATATTAAGCTTGATTTTCATAGGTGGAAAAAGCTTAATTTGTCCCTCCCGGGAAAGATAGCCATCATCAAGAGGATGGTGTTCCCCCAGATTTTTAACAAGGTATGTAACCTGCCTCTCATCATCCCAAAAGGTTATTGAGCTAAAATGTATAAGGTATTGTCTGATTTTATTTGGGAAGGAACTCCCCCTCGTTTTAGCAGATGGACTCTTCATGCACCTCTGGTAGCTGGAGGCTGGAATTTGCCCTGGCTGTGGGCATATCATTTACATCAGGGGTAAAACACACTTTAAACTATGTGTCACCTTCTTTTTCTGGGTCACCTCTTTGGGTTGAGATTGAGCAAGCTTTGTTAGGGAAGGTCCTGTTGGCTGTTCTTTTGAACAACCCTGTATTACACCCACAGGGTGAGACTTTACCTATGTTATTTTCTCATAAGGGTTGGTTAAGGTTTATCAGGCTATTAGACTGGGATGTTACTTTTTGGGGGGAGATATGAACCATCATGGAACAATCCTGCTATTTTGGTGGGGGATGCTTGTATTTGTTGGGGTCCATGGGCACTTAAGGGTCTGAAGGTAGTGGGGTATTTGGTGGACTGGGAGACGGTGTTCCTGGTTTCTTTTCAGGATATACAGTTACAATTCAATATTCCATCTAGTGATACACAGTATGGAGGTACCTTTAACTTCGACATGCCCTGTCAACAAAGTATTTTAAGTCCTATTCTCTTTTGGAGCATGTATTCAGTTCCCATCTGGAGAAATGGTTTAAGGCTTCCAAAGGGTATATAAGCCTCTTGCATAAAGAAATGCAGAAGGTTTATTTGCTGAATTGGTACTTGCATAGTATTAAGTGGGGGGAAGACATACATATGGGTTTGGATGTGGTGGGTTCGAGTAGGTGTTGGCGTTCAGCGCATGAGGCATCCCTGGATCCCAAACTCCAACTTCTCCAAAAGAAGGTGTTAAGTAGATGGCACTGCACACTGGTTCAGTTAGTATAAATGAGTCTTTAGGGTTCAGATTTTTGTTGGTGATGTCAGAAAGATGTCAGGTCGATTTTCCATGTATTATGGGACTGTACTTCATCAATTGAAAGGTGAGCTGGTATAATTAAATGTTTGGAAAACATCCTACAAATCCCCATACCTAAATCTCCTTTTTTTATGATTCTAGGGGATCCAAAGTTATTAGATACCTCTGTTCAGGCATACAAGAGGCTTCTTTTTGCTGTGGCATTGGAAGCAAAGAGACTTTTACTATTGTATTGGAAATCTACTGTGCTTACACCTTTGTGGAAGTGGAAACTAGCAGTCTCAAAAACTGTGTCCTACTATAAAGTACTATATGAGAGGTTTTATGGGACATGGGAGAAATGGTTGGCCTCTATGGGAATCAAGAATGGGTATTTAGTTGGGATTGCTTCTGGATGGTAAGGGCTTTTACCTTTTGTCCTATTTGTTCTTCCAGAAGGTAGATGATGCGGATGTAGGGATCCAGCATTCTGGGTATTTCAGAGTAAGACATCTTTCACATTGTATTGCAGTGGTTTTGTATATGTTTATATGGGGTATCCTGTTGCAAATTTTTAAGTGCTTATGACTACTGTGTTAATGCCTTTGTTGCAGCTATTTGTATTTGGTGTTAAAAACTCAATAAAACCTCTATATACAAAAAAAAAATATCCCCATTAATTTCAATGGTGCATGGTCCTGCAGTCTCCCTGCCATATGTCATAATGTGCCTGAAAGTGGGGATATGGAGGTCACTGTTTCTTGGGGGGCATAAGCCTGACTCATAGTGGTGCTCCAATAGTCTGTGCATACCGTACCGCTCAACTGTACATGAATGCAAGGGATAGCCCACATTTTACCCTTGAAAACTGCCCTGGTCCTCATCCATCCCTTATGGAAAACATGTTGCTCACACTGAGGATGTCCTGTAAATTTAGACTTTATGGCAGGGGTGCCATTTCAGATTTCAGCAGGGGGAAGCCAACAACTAGTGGAGACCATGTGCTAGTTAGCCCCAAGGTGGCAAGCTCTAGAATGTCTGGAGCATCTCTAAAAGGTAAAATGTATTTGTTGTGACTGAAAAGTGATATGCAAGTCAGGACCAATTCAAATGTATAAGATTCATCTGTCTATACCCTGGAGCAGTGCATCAGATTTGGGCTAAATCCACTCAGTTACTAACCAATTTTTATCCTGGCTGAAGTTCTGCCCCCCCCCCCAAAAAAAAAAAAAAAACATTCTCCTGATTTCTCTCCCTGACTCCATCCCATTCAATATCCATCCCACATGGGAAATGAAGCTTCCCAAAGGTGCAGAAATGTGAAAAACAGAACAATATTTCAGTCCTTCCTCCTTCCCCAATACCCCTGTTAATATATATATATATATATATATATATATATATATATATATTTACTTTTACTTACCCAGCCATCTTGCCAGAACCTGTGGCCTAGCCCAGTGTGACACCGGTCCAGTTTTTAGTCTGCTCCTCCTCTGTTCTTCTGCCAGAAGCTGTATGTTAGAACAGACCATCCCAGGTCCCCAACATGGTCCACAACCAAGTCATCCCTCCAGCCGAACCCATCCTACCTATGTTGCTTGCTTCTTGCTTTGCTGCTGCCGCACTGCAATGATCAAGGCCTATGAAGGCCACCCACATTGCTGTCACAGCTGCTGCTAGGTCTAGCTTTCTGTCATGGGGGGCCTTTGCTGGGTTTTTTTGCAAGGCAAGCCTAGTGGAGTAAGTAGGCAGCCTAGTCTCAAGTTAGCTTCTAGCTCACCCTCTGCCCCTTCAGCCACCAAGGGAGATGGAGACTCACTAAGAGTAGACCAACAAAAATATGCCACCACAATACTGCTATTGAGAGTTCAGTGCTAAGCAACTCCTCCAAGCTATAGTGTGCAGCCTGTCTACTCTGTGGTGGGAAAGACAGTTTTGCACTCATGTGACTCGTGTGCTCTTGCTTGACTGGAGCGCCTCCATGTCACGTGTGATGGTGCCACTGCTAATAGATGGAGAGAGTGGACAACAAAATACAAACACAGTCGAGTCAGGAGTATACCAACAGCATGAGCACACACAAGCTTGGGGGCACTTATTGTGCAAAAGATTAAATCCAAATTTAATGCCACTATTGCCACATGATCACATCATGGGTGATCTGAACCAAAATTGGCTGTCCCCCAAGTCAAGCAAGATTCTAAATGACATTGCAGCCCAGAATCTCACTCAACTCATCCTTGAACCCACAAAACTAAATCACAAAATGCAAAATCATACCCTGATTGATTGGGCACTCACCTCTCACCATTATCATGTTATGAAGGTGGGTATCCTGCCAGATGCCCTCAGTGACCATCACACTATCTTCCTAGTTCGCAAGTTCCACAGGCCCAAACCTCCTCATAAAATCATTCAACTTCACTCTTTTAAATCTCTGGCCCGTGACCCTCTCCTGACTGAGTCCACCATCTATGACTGGACCCCGCTCGCCTCTACCCCCTATGTCGACCATGCCCTAGCATACTTCAAGGACAAAAGTACCTCCACTTGGAACACTTTTGTCCAGATTAAAAGAACCAGCGTTCATGGCATTAACCTTCCTTGGGTTACCCCAGAACTGCTGACTTGCTTCAGAGAGCATGATCGAGCCTGGAAGAAGCATAAAATGTCTAAGCTCCCTAGCGACTATGGCTTTTACTGCACACTCCACAATATCTGTACAAAAGCATCCAGATTGGCTAAATCAGAGTATTTCAAATCAACTTTCCTCTCTAACATAAACACCCCCTCAAAATTCTGGTGGGTGGTCCATGCCCTCTTCTTCCCTCCCTCTCACACTCCCCACCCCCAGTTCTCAAGATAAATGGCTCCCTTGTATCCAACCTGTGCTTAGTGGCAAATTAATTCAAGCACCTACTACACTACCTGTGCCACAACACTACTAAGCTCCCTCCCTCCCTCCTCTCCCTCCCTCCTGCTTGCATAACCCTCCTCCCCCGCCCCTGTCTCCCATCCCCCTCCTTCATCTCTCCAGCTGAAGCCTTAAAAGCCTTCCTCTCCCTAAACCCCTCAAAAGGCTCATCTCCTGATGACCTTTATTCTAAACTCCTCCACCTCTCTTTTCCTGTGATTGCTCACCCTATCTCCTTAATCCTAAATCTCTTTTTCTCGACTGCTACAGTCCCCTCCTCCTGGAAACTCACAGTGGTCTTTCCCCTTCCAAATGGTCAGGATTCATCTTCCCCTAGCAACTATCACCCAATCTCTCTCCTCCCCTCTCTGGCCAAACTTCAAGAACACCTTGTGCTCTCTGCCAGCTCTCCTACTTTCTCTCTGAGTCCTCTTTCTTCACTCCTTTCCAATTTGGTTTTAGGAAGAACCACTCAACCACATCCTCCCTGCTCAGGCTCACTGACACTATCCTCACTGGGATGGATGATGGCCAGATCACCTCGGCCATCTTTGTCAACCTAGTGAAAGCGTTCAACACCGTCTGCCATGACCTAATACTTGATTCCCTTTCTGCAGCTGGCCTGACCTCATCTGTTACAAACTGGTTTAGATCCTGTCTCATTGGAAGGACTCAATCAGCTAAACTCTTTGACTCCATCTCACCTCCACTCCTCATTGACACTGGAGTCCCTCAAGGATCACTGCTCGGACCTTTGCTTTTTTCCATCTTCCTTAATGATCTTCCTGCAGCCTGTATCTCCTCCATCTACATGTATGCCAATGACACTGTCTTGTTCAGTTCTGGCAAAATTCCGGTTGATGTCATAACCAGCTTACTGCATGACTTCAACAAAGTTCACCTCTTGTTTGCCTCACACCAGCTCTTCCTAAACACCAAGAAGACAGTCTCCATGACCTTTGGCACAAGGCAGAGTTTCTCTTGGCTCACTAGCGTGTCCTCCTTCCACAATCTTGACGGGACAACTCCCGAGGACACCTCCTCATTTAGGTATCTTGGGGTTTGGTTGGACCAACACCTCAACTTCTCTGTTCATGTTAACACTACTCTGAAGAAACTGCAGCCCATGCTTGGTGCTTCTTTTAGAAACCACAACTGCATTCCCCAGTCTGTGAGGCGTGAACTCGTCCAGAAGATGATTCTTCCTATATTTGATTACTGCGATGTACTCTATGGTACTGCTCCCAAATCCTCCTTGATCAAATTGGACACTCTTTTTAACTCCTTCTGTCACTTTGCCCTTGACACCCCCCTCTCAAACTCACCACTGCAACCTTTATCATGCCCTTGCCTTTCCTCCACTGGCAACTAGGCACATCTCCCATTGTGTTAAGCTGACCTCAAAATACTGGCTTGGTGAACTCCGTCCCTTTCTTTTATCCTCTCTCTCTCTATCCCCTCACCCCCTTCTCACTCCCTCCATTCTTATAATTCTCACACTCTGTTGGTCCCCCGCCGTAATACCCTGATCGGCCAGTCTGGATTTGGCCATTGCTTTCCTAAAATCTAGAACTCTCTTCCCCCTCAAATATGTCATTCCTGCTGTACATACTCCCACTGTACTGCCCTCCACAACTATCTTTCAATTAGTTGCTCTTGCTTCAATCCTCCCTAATCTTCCATGTGTGTGTTGCAGTTCAAACTCCCTGTTATAGCCCCTAATTGGTCCTTCCCATCTCCCCTAGCCCTACTCATTCCCTAGCTCCCCTTCTATTGTTCTCACCCCACCTCCTCCCCTCCTTCTCCCCTTTTCTCCCACCAGCTTTTACCTACCCCCGTCTCCCCCTACAGGGATCATACCAAACCTGTTGTGTAATGAATTTATATTTCTCCATCCCTGCTCCCTACAGGGATCATATCAAACCTGTTGTGTAATGGATTCATCTTCCTTTCTTCCCTGCTCCCCCGCCCTTATTTAGCCCTCTCTCCCTTTCCCACCCCCCCGGACTTAGCTGTTAGACTGCCCCTCATCACACTTGGTTACTAGTCTTAGCCATCATGCACTTTATCTTTATTTCATCTCAAGGTATTCCTGCACTTTTATACTGTTCATTTTGCTGTATTCTTTCTTTCTTTCTTTCTTGGATAAATACCTTTGAGCAACAGCTCTTTACATAGGTTCCACGTCAAAAGAAAAACATCATCATGATAACAATTACAATAACAGGTACTTTGCAAGTGTCACCAGGCCTGACTACATCTAGGTAGAATACAGAAAAAGCTGTAGGATCACTGAAAAAATACAGATTAAAATTGAGGTCGGACTAGACACATTAGGATAGATAAAGGACAGAGACAAGAGGTTTTAAATGAATACACTCCAAACATATAATACAATTCATTTAAACAATGGAGGCAGTTACAAGGTATGCCTGAGTCAGGTAATAGCTAGCTTACTAAGGGCAGGAAGGTATAGCAGATCAAAAGTGGAGGGAGGAGGTGGATAAGGGAAGGAGGTGGGTGAGAGGGAAGGACATGGGAGGAAAGAGATAGGTGTGGATGAGTGGGGGAGAGGTAGCAGATAGTAAGTGCTGAAAGGTTGATGGTACAGTAGGGTAATGCGGGTAGTGTGTCTAATATTGTTTATCTAAAATTGCTTTATGTAATTCTCTTTTATCTTAGAAATGTCTTTTTGCTGTATTTCTGCCATGTATGTTCCTACCTAGTGGTTATCTCAACCCTCTGTGCCCCCCCCCCCCAGGTTGCACTGGGAGATGAGCAACTTGTTGCTCAGCATGCCTTCCTAGTGAAACATTTCAATAAATAAACACCATCAGCAGAACCTAGGCACAAATGTGGGGGAAGGCAACTGCCCCCCCTCTACCCTACCTAAATGACACCCCTACTTTATGGTACAAATTCATTCTCAGGTGCTAATATCGGTACAAGTAAATACAGTGGTTTCCATTGTGTTCTGAGGTACTGTATTTCCATGTTTCAGGATGCGTCCTGATCATTGTAAGGTTTAGTGTCCCTCATTGTCCCTCATTTTGAATGTCCATGTCCCTCATTTCAGTGACACAATTTGAGTTATAGTGCATACTTTCAAGGCTCTACTCAGCAGAAAGAGTGCTGAGCATGGCCAAAGTGTATATGCTCCATACAGAATGATGACAAAGGGAAAGTAAGTGAGCCAAAACAGTCATGGAGAAACACATGTGTAGCACTTAATATGCAACTGGGGATTTGCATAGCCCAAAACATGAAGGTCAGGCTTCATAACACAAAGGCCCCTCTTCACACATCTGGAATGGAGGATGTTGGCTGACTATATCATAGGCATTTAATGCAGTAAGTAAACAATACTTTATTAATAAATGGCAATTTAATGACAAAAATCAAAAGCCATTAAACAACTTGCAGAAGGATCAGAATTAATGTTTACCTAATTTTAATGGGAAATCAATGAAAAATGTATTTTAATGGCTCTAATTGCTAGCAGTAGTATGAGAAATAGAAATTGATGTGTTTTTTTAGATGAGATTTACACTAGCTTGGTTACTGCACACATGGCAAGCGTGCAACATGTGAACCTGATGTGATTTTTAAATGAAGTTCACACCAGCTTACCTGCTGCACACATGTCAAGTTTGCAGCATGTGAACTTGAATGGCTTTTTAGACCTGGTTCGCGTAGATTCACTTTGTGTATACGAACCACATGCAAACATTGCACAATTAAACATGTGGCATGCATTCTGCATGTACACAACACACTTATATTTCTGTAAGGGTTATCCATAATTGGCAATTTCTTAAAGAACATCATTTTCTGAAGTTATAGCCTTCACACACTGTGGGAAGTTGCACCCTTGTCCTTGGAATGTTGTAAATAAACATAGACTGTTATTACATTATGCAAACTTTTCATTTTGGGGCGAAGCGGGCCAGCTACCCTCTGTACAACATTAAATGGGAAACATTAGCCATTTTTGTTAGCATTTAAACAGACATCATTTTTAAATTTGTTAGCCTTCACTTTGGGTCGTTGCAACATTCTGCTCTATTGTGTGCTTCATGTACCTTGGCACAAAGTAAATTCTTTACGAATAAATTTTAACCATAGCACATTTTGTTTTACAGTTGAACAAGGCAAACTAGATTAAACTTAAGATTTCAGTACATAAGATTTGTTCACACTAGCCCTGTTCACAAAATCAAACTTTGGGAAGTTCACACAGTCCTGTTTGTAATAAAGACATTTACTGAGTTTTGTCTGGATAATTTGCAAAAGGATCAACATATCTGTAAGCACAACAGTACTTCTGTGTGTATATATCATTTTTTAGTGTGGTCATGGTTTTTAAAAATGGACAGTCAGTGGTCGCTGTTGGCCAATTTCCTATTACAGACATTAAGACAACATATTTGTCTCTCAAGTGGCAAAAACACTGAAGGGCTTTATTTTGTTATGTTTGAAAGTACAGAAACTTCTCTGTATGTAAAGTTTACTTAGCCACAAACCACCAAAGTTTTTTTTGAGGAGCCAAGCTTAAAATGATACTGTTCATACTCTCACAGAAATTAGGGCAATATGTGAGTCAAGAGTGATACCAGGTACGTTCTCAGAAAAACTATTTCTCTTTCTCTGATAATGGAAAGTGACTTTTGAGTGAACCATGTGTCTTGGGAGTTGAAACATATTTCTCTAGATATGTCTTTCATATTGTGAATGACACTAGATAAAACAGCTGTGCCTCAAAGCATTCAAGAAAAATCTCTTTGTATAAGATTCAGGGTTGACTTGTTTATGAACTGCCCTTAGTGTAGAACAAAATGGACCATGTATGGCAGACAGAATGTGATTTAATTCCCAAAGTGAATCAACTCATAAGGCACTTGGAATGTTTGGACCATCCACTGGGCAAGTTCACCGAGACAATCTCAATCAGTGTCAGAGATTTATACTTGAGAACACACACTGACTTGGAGCTGAATGAAAACCCACCACAAATGAAAAAAGGAGTAATAAAAAATGGTATTACACAAATTGGTAATCCTGTTATTTCTATGATGGTTGACAGGGTATATCTAACCCTTTTAAAGAAATAGTATCACTTTTTGAGCATGTTGTGGGCTTAGTTCAGTGTGACAGTGCAATCCGTAATATTGTAACAAAATTAACACTGTAGCTGACATGCTAGCCCTTTGCAGTCTAGTTAACTTCTTTCTTCAGTAAATATTTACAGTTTTTTGAGGTGGCAATTTTGGGAAGTTACTTCAATGACTGACCTCTCTAAGTACTCGTGTAAATATATACTAAAACAAGTAGTACTGGTCATAGATTGCAGGTTGTGAAACAGTAATCCTTTATAAGATCACTGTGTAGCTGTCCCTTTGGCACAGTGGCAAGGAAATCACTCACAGTGCCAGTGTCCTTGCTTCTGAAGTGAGCATGGAACATCAGGAAAGGTTCCTAGGTGCTGCATTTGACCTCCAGTATGAGACAGCACCAGTATCCACTGCTCTACAACCAGGTGGTGATACAGTGGGAACCGTACAAGAGACATTCAGGGTTCTAACTGGCTCTGGCATGCAGAGATATACTTTGTGTGCATGCCTTCACACGCCACTGAGCACTTTATCAGCATTCCAAGAGTGGGCAACAGTATGGAAGGAAAACCCCAGAGTAAAGAAGCCAGTACTGTCATGTCCCATGATGCTGACTGCTAACCCCAACGCCAAAACCTTTTCTCTCCTGTGGCAGGATGGTCAGTCCCCGAAATAGCACAGGGTGGTAACTCTGTGGGTAGAGGTGGTAGACAGTAATTGGTATAGAAGGCAGAGTGGGGCTGAATGGTCACCTGGCTGATACAGGGGCTGCTTTGGGAGTCCGGCACAAAATGTGATGTTGGTGAGAAGGGTTCAGAAGCAAGCCTCAGTTTTTAGACAGTTTGTATGGGAGGGGGATTGAGCATCTCTGAAAACTGATCTCATGTTGGGATATCCACCTTCTCTATAGAGAAAGGGTTAGTTACTCCACTGCAGTGCTACCACCTGGGTGGTCGCTTGTGGTAGTGCAGTGAGAGCAAAAAGGGTGAATGATTAACAGACTTGAGGAGAAGAACGAGTTGTCATGCACGTCTTTGTTCTTGTGAACCCTTAGCATACCAATGCCTAGGGGTGAGAGCAAAAAAAAAGCAGTGAAAACACCCCAGGCCACAAAAAGATGATGCCGGCCCCTATTACAAGCCCAGCACCAATGACTATGGTGCCCATTCTCAATGACTGACTGCAGATACCTCAAGAGGACTGGGGTACCCTGATTAGAGATGCAGTGAATTTAAAATCTGCCTGCCTACACTACGTGGAGTGCCCGATAGGAAAGGCTCACTTTGCTTTGTTATTATTACTTCACGTTGTCATTCCACTTTAAACGCGAAGTAAGGCGGAGTGACAACATTATTGTCAGCACCTCACCCACACAGTCACCAGAATTAATGTGCATCCCCAAAGTGCTACTGTTCTGTTTCCAGAAAACTCCCCAGTGCTGACAAAGTGAAATGAGAGCATAACAAGAAATGCAAAGTCTCCCAGAATTAATGGCGCACTCAGTCATGCATGCAGTGATCACACACAGAGTCACCAGAATTATTGTGCATCCCTAAAATGCTACTGTCTTGTGTCCAGAAAAGTCCCCACTGCTGATGAAGTGAAATGAGAGTGTAAAAAGAAATGCAGTCTTCCAGAATTATTGGTGCATTGCAAACGCACAACCAGATTAAGATTGCGCTGCGCACTCAAGGGATGCATACGAAAAGGCAAAACAACACCTAACTAGTGCACACAAGTCACAAATCCAAATCTGGAAAGGAATACATTTTGCCAGTTGGGGGATTAGTGCACGGCAGTACCAATCCACTACCAGTAAAGATATCACAAAGCAGTATAAAAAATTCATGCAGATGCAGTGGATAGCAGGTTCACACTGCTGCAATTACTCCATGGCACAATAAAAGGTGTCAGATTTAATGGCACGCATCGCACACACACTCACACACACACTACAAGTAATGCGTAGCAAATTGAAAACCTTTAGTAATATAACCAAATGTTTTAAAAAGGCAAATTATACACTGCTGATTGTTGTGGCGCACAACAATCAGCAAAAAAATGTCAAGAATTACTGAAAATATTACTGTGTGTACATTAACACAGTTATTCAAGAAAAATATAACCAAAACAGAAAGACTGCCTTTTTCTCCCAGTTAATGTACCCACATCACAAATATGCCCCTCCCCCAAAACATACTTCACAGTACACAGACTGACTGTTCTAAATTAACATTCAAAAATCCACACAAAACAATAATCACTTGATGATGTGAGCACAGAAGGGTTTCCTACTATCGATGTAGTACATTTTGAGCAAAATAAATGACTCAAAAAAGGCATTTTAAACAGCTTTTAAAGAGGTTTTGAATTGCAGAGCTCTGAGAGCAAACTGTCTCCAGCTACCACTACACACACATTACTCAGGCTAGAACTGAGGCCGTGCAGAACAATCTAGAGCCATGTGACTTGCAATCCCATGAATCACTGCATAATTTAATTTGGAGCTCAATTACAATGTGAAGTGAGGCAAATTACATTGATTTCAATGTACTTTGCCTTAAAATTTCAGAAGTGGTTTGGGGAAGGCGGAATATCGCAAAGTCATTGGTTTCAATGGACTTCGCGTTCCTCATTATGAAGTGAAGTACTCCACTTCACATTGTGGAGTACTCCATGGGTTCCGCGTTACTTCGTGAATCACTTCGTGGAGCGAATTGGGGCCACTTTGCTCACCACTACTTATAGTACTGTAACTCACATGCTGTGCAGGAAGGAATGCCTATGACTGTACTTCCCCGATGAGCTGCAGCACAAAACTCCCTGACTTAAAAACGTGTATTAATGAGTACAATGGTGGGGTGGTGAAGCCTGGAGATATACTACAAAACATGCTTACAATACATCCAAGTAACTAGAAAAAGAATTAATGTTGTAATTCGTGACATAATCGTGAATCGTGATTTGTAACTGCATTTGTGAACGTGATGATGAAGAACGTGATTCAGTGTTGATGGTGTGAGATAACCAATTTGAAACTGTATTGGGAACGCGAATGCCTACAGCTGTACTTTCCCGATGAGCTGTAGCTTAAAACTCCCCAACTTAAAAACACATATCAATAAGTACAATGGTGGGGTGGTGAAACCTGGAGAGATACTACAAAACAGGCTTACAATATATCCAAGTAACTAATAAAAAAATGTATGTTGTGATTCATGATGTGATCGTGAATCGTGATTTGTGATTGCATTTGTGACCGTGATGATGAAGAACGTGATTTGTATCACGAGTGACTTGTGATGATGGTCCTGACTTAAAAACGCATATTAATGAGTACAATGTTCATGCAGAATTATGCACCACTCCTGTTCAGTACTCTGAAGGAAAGCCAAAGAAACAACTGTGACTTAAGTTAGAGATGGAGATTGGGCCCTAAAGAGATGCAAATGCAGAGACAGATTAAGATTGCACTGCACACTGAAGTGCTGCAGACACAAAGGCACAACACCCAACCAGTGCTCACCATCAGAAATTCAAATCTGGAAAAGAATACCTTTGCCAGTTGGGGCGGGCCATGTGGAGTGGAGCAGTGTACTGCACTGCTGCAGTAACAGTCACTAGTACTAGTACCAGTAAAGATACCACAAAGAATTACAAAAATCACACAGCTGCAGTGGATAGCAGGTTCACATTGCTGAAATTACTATGTGGCACAATAAAAGGTGTCCAATTTGATGACAAGCATCACACACATACTCACGTACACACTTAGTAATGCGTAGCCAATTGAAAACTTCAGTAATATAACTACATATTTTAAACAAACTAAAATTATGCACTGATGTACCACAACAATCAGCAAAAAAATGGCAAGAATTATTTAAAATATTACCTTGTGTGCATTAACACATTTATAAGAAAAATATCACCAAAACAGAAAGAACTGTCTTTTTTCCAAGTTAATCTACCTACACCACAGATACGCCCCTCCCCCAAGCACACTTCCACTGTCTCTCAGTACACAGGCTGAATGTTGCACATTAACATTCAAAATCCACACACAAACAATAAACGCTCGATGATATGAACACAGGAGGGTTCCTACAATCGATGAACTAAAGTTTCAGAAAAAAAAAAGACTCAAAAAGGATTTTTTAACAGCTTTTAGAAGGTTTGAATTGCAGAGAGCTCTCAGAGGAGACTGTCTCCTACAGCTTTCTACACATACTACCCCAAACTGAGGTTGTGCAGAACAATCTAGAGCCCATGTGACCTGAAATCCCATGAATCATTGCAAAATTTGCCTTTGGAGCTTAAAAACAAGGCGAAGTACATTGTTTTCAATGTACTTCCCTTTAAGAATTGGTGGAGTAGTGATTTGGGAAGGTGAAGTAAAGCAAAGTCATTGTTTTCAATGGACTTCGCGTTGCCAATTATAACGCGAAGTACTCCGCTTTGCATTGCAGAGCACTCCGCAAATTCACCTTCACTCCGCAAATCACTTCATGGAGCGAATTGGGGCCACTTCACTCATCTCTACCCTGATGACCAGCAGCCCCACCAGGGGGGAAGGCAAAGCCACAGGTGGCCTATAAAGCAAGTTCCAAAGAAGATGAGTGATGAGACTGAGGAACAGCTAGCAGAAGGAGGTAGAACATCTTAAATTGCAAATAAAATACAAATATTGCAGTGCAATATAACTAGACAGCCAGTATTAAGGAGAGCTGCCATCCTCAATCTATGAAAGCTCTGGAAACATTTGTACACTTCCTTTCCCCTATCACCAGCAACACCACATCAGAGTGACCCTGCCAACATCGCTGCTGTGGTCACGAGCCTGACTAGAAGGCTCGCCAGCCCTCCACATGCCAATGGATCCTTCATGCCTGTGTCTCCCTGAGCCTGTAGAACAAGCTTCCACTCAAAGGGAACAGCATCCCATAGCATAATGGTCAGAAAGCATGAAGGGTGACAGCACGTGGAAGCATCAGTGCTGCAAGACACTATATACCTTTTCTTATAGCTTTTCTGTCTTGTAAGTACTGTTTGTCACTCCAATACTCTGCTATCCTAACTGCAGTGTACTCCAGTCCTGAGTGTTATGTCAGTTTACTAATTAAGCAATAAGACATGACGGGGGGGTGTTTTGGAGTGAAAACGGCCTGCCTCAGGCGGGTTGAAGCACAAGGCAAAGCCGAGCGATTCCACTACCCAAGTAGGGCCATTAAGCCACCATAATGCCCCACCCCTGGAGTGCCTTATTGTGATTATGAAATGGGTCCCTGTCAGTACTTTATAAATAAAAAAAATAAATAAATTACTAAAATCTATATTTTAGTTGAAAAAATTACCAAACAAGAGAAAGCTCCCGTGTGCCAAAAAACAAGGGAGCTGGGGGGCTACCTATTTCAAATTCAGAGTCAGTGCACTTATACCTTGGAATCAAATTTTCACACTCCAAACATCCAGTAGTACTAAAACCACCTGTGAGGTCAGCACTTAATTCTCGTCAAAAAAATTGGGATCAGCACATTGCATATAATACAATTTTTGACATTTTATTTCTGAAAATCAGCAACAATTGATACATAAGGTTCCTCTCTCACCACTTGTATAAGTTAAAAACCCATCCAGCTCCAGCTCGCTAGAAAGATACTGATGGTGTCTCAAATTGCTAATGCCCTTGACTGAAAAGAACCCATCTCTCCTCAGTGCAAATCAGACAATAATTAATGCAAATCATGCAAAACTGCTATAGATAAGACTAAAGTGCCATGCACAAAATAAACAAAAGTAAGCAAGGTGAAATAAACTGGGTTTAGTAAACGCAGCATGCAGGACGCGTGGACGGCTTGTAAACTAGAAAGCATGCTTACGTATCGACCGTCTCAGGCCATCATCAGAGCATGCTTCATACTACCATCCTTGTGCTTATGAAGGGAACATTTAAAGTGCCAACACAGTCAACACACATCTATGTGTATGCGTAAAAAAGAAGAACAACACTTACATATCAAAAACACATTCAAATACCAAAAAACAGCTTGATCCAAATTCAAGATAACTTATAGCCACATTCTCAGCCTTATATTTAAAAAGACTCTGCTAAAAGAGCCAAAAAAAATCATGCCTGCTGCTGAGACAGAACTAACAAGTCATGCCTTAGCCTTTTGTCAGAAAAGGTATTATATGCAATGTGCTTATCCTAATATTTTTAATGAGAATTAAGTGCTGACTTCACAGGTGGTTTTAGTACTACTGGATGTTTGGACTATATTTTAGTTGCCAAAAAAGATAAAAAATGTTGAAATAATCATTAAAAAGAAAACAAAAATGTCGAATTTGGACATTGTGTTTGACCAGTTTGCCAGTAGGTGGCATCATAGTTTGTTTTTGTCACTGTAAATAAAGAAAGCACTACTGAGCAGTGGCTTCAGGTTGTTTGCATTGAGTCAGGGCAGAGAAGGTCAGGTAAGAAGCCCTGATGTGGAGCGTGTCTCTTCAGGGCATAGCAGACTTTTGTCCTTTAAAATAAGTAAATGTTTTTTCCATGACACTGGGAAAAAGAGAGTAGCTCAACAGTCATGAGGTAATGAGAGTAGTGCTGCTGCTCACGGCAGCTATGGAGGTCTGAAGGCACCTTAATGTGGAGCATGTCTTTTCTGAGCACAGTGGGCTTTTGCCTTTAATTCTGAAAAAAAAAAAAGAAAAATATATGTCCATGTTGCAAGCAGGGAAGGGAAAATTAGCTGAGCAGCCTTTGAAAAAGGAAAAAGATTTTTCCACGGTGCAGGGGAGGAGAGAATAGCTGAGCAGCCTTGAGATAATGAGAGTTGCGGTGTTGTGAGTGGCAGTTATGGAGATCTGAATTCAGCAGAGCTGCCGGGAGATTTATTTAGTTTTTGCTGAGCAGGGAAAGGAGGGCTAGGCAGTTTAGTTCTGCCTATACAGTAGAGTAGTCTCTATCCATTCATCCCCCCCATGTGATAAAAGAGCAGAGCGTGATCATTTAAAAAAAACTAAGGTGCGATCCGCTCTCTGTGAGGCAGGCAGTGGGCAATGGTTAGTTAAGAGGTGGAAGGCTTCAGAAGTGCATGCTGATCTTATATCTGACCAGGTGAGCAAATCTAGGTAGGTGCAGGTAGCCTAATAATAAATACTTGTGAGACTCAAAACTTTATGCACGGTATGCAGAATATTTTATTTGATCATTTTTGTATACAATCAAGTGCAAATAAAGAGCAAAGTGAAATATATCCGAGTACTTTTTAAACTTTTATGTATACAAACAAAAGGTTTTATTTAAAAAATTCCCTACCCCAGTCCAGTGTGCTAACCACCACTTACCCCTGCAGTTAGCCAACAAGGCTTCCTAAGTAGAGATGCAGCGAATTTAGATTTCGCAGATGAAGTGAACGCGAAGTGGGCACTTCGCGTTGTCACTCCACTTCACAGAGTGGCCAGCATGAAATGCCCACTTTGCCTTGCTATTATTACTTTGTATTGTCATTCCACCTTATGGCAAAGTAAGGCTGAGTGACAGCAATATTGGCAGCCCCCCCCCCACACACACACAGTCACTAGAATTAATGTGCATCCCCAAAGTGCTACTATCGTCTTGTCTCCAGAAAATTTCCCAGTGCTGACAAAGTGAAATGAGAGAGTAACAAGAAATGCAGTCTCCCAGAATTAATGGCACACTCAGTCATCATGGCAGTTGTCAGACAAAGTCACCAGAATTAATATTCATCCCCAAAATGCTACTGTCTTGTGTCCAGAAAATTCTCCACTGCTGATGAAGTGAAATGATAGTGTAACAGGATGTGCAAAGTCCCCCAAGATATGCAAAATTCCACTGGTGAAGTGCCCATGAAGTGGGCACTTTGCAGTGTCACTGCACTACGCAGAGTGGCCAGCATGAAATGCCCACTTCGGCTTGTTGTTGTGACTGAGACTTCTCATTGTCATTCCGCCTTAACCTGAAGTAAGGAGGAGTGACAACAATATTGGCAGCTCCTGGGCTCCAACACATCGCATGGCTTACAGTACTGTAACTCACATGCTATACAGGAACACAAATGCCCATGGCTGTAGTTCCCCGATGACAATGACCTGTATCACAAAACTCCCCAATGTGAAAACGCATATCAATGAGTACAGTGGTGA
The DNA here is from genome assembly GCA_016271365.2 of Neoceratodus forsteri. Lineage (NCBI taxonomy): Eukaryota > Metazoa > Chordata > Ceratodontiformes > Ceratodontidae > Neoceratodus > Neoceratodus forsteri. The sequence goes on along the minus strand of CM028135.1, from coordinate 667,336,707 downwards.
AGTCTAGAGAGCTACTTCAAAACAGGCTTACATGATGCAAGTAACTAGTAAAAAAATAATTTTGTGATTTGTGATGTGATCGGGAATCGTGACTGCATTCATGACCATGAAATATGAATTTATTTTTCTTGGACTTGGAGCTGACGAGTGTATTGGGAACATGAATGCCTACGGCTGTACTTGCCTGATGACCTGGCTGTTCACAAAACTCACTAGCTTGAAAACTCATATCAATGGGTACAGTGGTGAAGCCTGGAGAGATACTACAAAACATAAATTTTGTGATTTGTGACAGGATCGTGAATTTTGTGCACCACACTAGTATACTGAAGGGAAGCCAAAGAAACAACTTTTACATAAGTAACAGATGGAGATTGGCCCCTAAAGAGATGCAATTGCACAGACAGATTAAGATTGTGCTGCACACTAAAGGGATGCAGACACAAAGGCACAACAACAACACCTAGCCAGTGCTCACCATCAGAAATCCAAATTTGGAAAAGAATACCTTTTGCCATTTGGGGGGGGAAATACACTGCAGTAACAGTCCACTACTACCAGTAAAGATACCACAAGCAGTACAAAAAATTCAGGCAGGTGCAGTGGATAGCAGGTTCACACTGCTGCAATCACTCTGTGGCACAATAAATGGTATCTGATTTAATGGCACGCATGCATCGCACACGCAGTTACACACACACACACTACAAGTAGTGCATAGCAAATTGAAAACCTTTAGTAATACAACCAAATGTTTTAAACAAACTGAAATTATACACTGCTGCACCACAACAATTAACAAAAAAATGCCAAGAATTACTGAAAATATTACTGTGTGTACATTAACACAGTTATACAAGAAAAATATAACCAAAACAGAAAGACTGTCTTTTTCTCCCAGTTAATCTACCTACACCGCAGATACGCCTCTCCCCCAAAGCACACTTCACAGTACACTGACTGACTGTCCTAAATTAACATTACAAATCCACACACAAAAAATAAACACTCGATGATATGAGCACAGGAGGGCTTCCTACAATCAATGTACTGAATTTTGAGCAAAAAAAAAAATTGGCTCAAAAAGGCTTTTTTAACAGCTTTTAGAGGATTTGAATGGCAGAGCTCTGAAAGGAAACTGTCTCCATCCTCCACTACACACACTACACAGAACTGAGGCTGTGCAGAACAATCTAGAGCCCATGTGACCTGCAATTCCATGAAACACTGCAAATTCACTTTGGAACTCAATAACAAGCTGACGTGATGCAAAATACATTGGTTTCAGTGTTACTTCATCTTAAAATTGGTGTAGAAGTGGTTTGGGGAAGGTGGAGTAACGCAAAGTTATTGTTTTCAATGGACTTTGCATTCCCCATTATAATTCGAAGTACTCCACTTCATGTTGCAGAGCACTTCGTGGATTCCACGTTACTCCGCATATCACTTTGTGGAGCGAATTTAGCCCACTTCGCCCACCACTATTCCTAAAGTGCGATCCGCTCTCTGTGAGGCAGGCAGTGGGTGATGGTCAGTTAAGAGGTGGAGGGCTTCAGAGGTGTGTGCTGAGTCTGTTGGTGTGGGAGTACTTTCAGCCAGGCTGTTGTGCTGGAATATCTGCCCAGCTGAACGTAGCCCTTAGCCAATCAGGATTTAGCATTCTTGACACCCATTTCATAATCTGGTATATCTAAACTTATGTTATTATGGATTCCTTGGAGGATCTGATATGCTTCAGAGACATCTGGCTAGTGGAAGACTCTGGTTTTGTACTGGAGGCAACAATCCCAGCTGGGTCCTCAGTGGCCCCTCCCTGAAGTGTGAGTGCAATGGGTTTGCGGTGGTCATCTGTTGTCTATCTAATCTGGGCTACACCATGTCCCCAACAATTGAAACTGGAGCATTTTAATGTGTCGCTTTTAGGGATGTCATGGTCACAAAGGGCAGTATTCTTCTCCTTTACTGGCCCCTCAGGTGTGTGAGTGGTTTTCTGCAGGAATTTGCAGACTTTATCACAGGTATGACTTTGGATTAGAGTTGCCTGAGCTGTTGGATTTACTGTATGTAACTTTAATGCTACGGCTGGCAATAAATCCAAAATGTTTGCTCAGCAACTTCTCTAGTTGATGACATCACTGGAACAAGTGCAGGTTATTTTCACTGTGACATATGACCTGGGGGTGGCCAGTGAAATGGGCGAATACAAAGTGGTGAGCCCAAAAGTCAATGACTGCATTTCAGCAAGGATGAAACAGCGACAAATATTTTACCCCCCTCCATGAGATGCTATGACCTTGTTATTTAAGTAATGGGGGTGCAGGGGACAGAGTCCCCTAGAAACAAACATTTGTCACCATTTCTGTCCTTGCTAATATGCTGATGCAATTAAGGGCTTCCGGTTTTGTATTTCCCAATTACACATAAAACTGACCTAGACCATGCCTTGGAGATGGTTTCCACTCTAGGCCTTGACATATCTGGTATCAGGGTTAATCTGGCAGCTGGGTTTGCTCAAAGCATTGTATGACTCCAATTTACAACCCCCAAGGTGTTCTACTCCCTGTAGAAATAGTCTAATATTGACCTAAGAGCAATCTTGAGCAAGGTAAACTCAAGGTGATACTGGACACATTGAGCATTGTAGTTCCCGCACTGAGGGTGTTGAAAAGGTGGCAGAAAGTTATAACTAAACTCTTTCATATGCCATACATACCATGGCACTGTTACGTGAACACCACATGACCTCCCTCTGAAGTCTGCCATGTTATAAAATGAATTGAGGTGGTTGAAATTGGAGGGGCAGAGGTTAATGCAACATACCTGATGAGATCCCAGTCACTGGAGGACAGACTGGCTATGAGGACCCACTATGGTAAGTACCAAAGGGAAATCACTCTGAAAAAGAAAAAGTTCCTGTCACGAGTGACTGTGACAAGAAAAAACAGGCCTGCTCAACTCTACCACACCATGGGCACTTTCTTCACCTGACCTGCCTTCAGCCTGAGGGATATTTTATTGCTAAAAGATGCAAGGATTTCAGCAGTTTATTTTTCAACATGGTGTCTCTCAAGGCAGTCTGGTCATAAGTAACAGTATTCAGCATAAGGATGCCAAAAACACTCCAGTGCTATGGGCAGTGTTTCAGTCCTTTCCTGATGAACAGGTGTCCCAGATGGTGATTTAGCTGCAATCAGCCTACTCTATCCTGAATCCAAGGTGATTCTAGTTGTTGGTTGACTACTGAGACATCCTAGTCCACTGTTTTTTTGAATATCTGGTGTCCGAGATGAGGTAACCTTTTCAGTCACTGTAAAGAGAGGGGTTGTTAAACCCCTCCTCAGAAGTCATCATTGGTCCAGTTGACAAATCTCAAACCTTCTATTTCTGCTGAATGTTTTTGGGAGGATCACGGCATTGCAGTTCAAGGCCTATCTAGAGCACTATGACATCTGCTAGATATGCCTGTTTGGCTTCAGATCTCACCACAGGATGGGACAGCTCTTGTGAAGGTGTGACTTATCTTATGAAGAGGAAAAGAGAGAAGTCCTCCACACTTGTTCTTCATTATTTCTCCTTAGTGTTCAACACCATAGACCAACAGTGATTGATAGACTGCAGGAGCACGATGGAAGACTAGCAGGAACAATTTTAAGTGGGATTATAAAATGGCAAGAAAGAATGCTGGTCTCTGATTGGTCAATCTGGGGCTACACCCGAGATGTTTTCTAAGTATAACATCCTGGCTGTAGTCTCAGCACAATCATGACTGCATTTAAAGAAAACCAAAATCAGTCTGTAGTAGTGTTGTGCGGAATGCGGAATTCCGCCGATGGAATTAATGCAGAATGACCATTCCATTGGCGAAATTTCTGCCAGAATTTTGCTGGTTCTTCTGCAGAATTCTACCTACTGTGATCTGCAGAATAATATTATGTAGAACAGCATTTTATTCCATGGAAAATTATTCTGCAACAATTTCCATCAAAAATATTGAGATACATGAAATAATATTCCACTAAACAGTATTTTTTCCATGGAAAATCTATTTTCTGTTGCAGAATGGCACTGTTCTGTTTCTGGCTGAATTTGGGTGGAATTTTGAAAATTTCTGCCTAATTTCATCCTGACAGAATTTGAAAATTTCACACAGCACTAGTCTGCAGCCATCTTTGTGACATCGGCTGCAGTGCTTCCTGCTCCCAGGCAAACTGAAAGCTGTGTTCCTGACCAGAGCTCTCACACATACATTTCCCCAAAGTTATCTTCTCTTCACATAGCAAATGTTTTAACTTGTAGACTAAAAGCTGTGCAGCATCTCAAATTCACTATTTTTCCCTCACAAGAACTGAGCAGTTACAGTGAACACAGAAACCGAAACTTCCGATCATGTGACCAGCAAATTGCAACTCCGACTCGTAACTGCAATGCTACTTTATAACAACAGAGTGCTTCAAACAACTTTTTTTTCTAAAGCCTGGCTACAACAATACAAACTAAATATTTGATACATGCCTCATTTCATTTGCTGTCTGAATACCCCAATCTCAGTGCACTCCGCCCTCACAAACAGACACAGATGACATGTGTAAGATCACGTTTCAGTTTGTCTTACCTGATCGCCGTTCCCTGTCATTATTTGCCTACTCCAGTGAATTTCCCAGTACAACCTGAACCAGGATGAGCCACAGAGCCACAAATGTGGTCATCGGTCTCCAACAGCCACCATAAGGAGAGGGACAACAGCAGGGGAAGACTCTGGACTGCAGAGCAACAGATACAAAACAGCAGCTCCGCCTACTGGCCAAAACATGAAATATGCACAATTTTTTTTAAACTGTAAACCTACTCTTATAAAAAAACAGCAAAAAATTACTTTTAAATGTATTTCTTCATCTATTTTTCTTCTTTTTGACTCAGGAGCCATTGTATAATGGGAATAATGCACTCTAGGGTGGGTGTAATGCTAGGATAACATTCCTTTTTGGGTGTTGGATTCATTTGGCCTGCAGTCTCATGCCAAACTACCAGAGGTGAGATGTTATCCCAGCATAACACCCACCCTTGTCGTACATTATTCCTTTATTGAATCATTCCTATCTGGCAAACCGTAGTCAGTAGATATGGAAATCTTCTCATTGTGACGTGCTGCATTTAATTGTGGAGTTGCTTAAGGCTGATACTAAATTTGATGTTTTTCACTGTGCACTGTATATGCTGCCTTTGGTTCAGATTGTTTGAGAATACAGCTTAGCATTTTGCTGCTATGCAGGTGATAACTTAGTTATATCCATCATTCGTGCCTAACAGTGCAAACACATCTGTATTGAAGCAAAGTCTTTCCGAAATCAATGACTGGATACCTGCCAGCTGGTTGAGTCTCTACCCAGATTCATATGCTCATCGGAATAATTAGAGATCAGGAGGTTGAAACCTATTGTGAACTAGCCACCATATTTATTTATACTAAAAGAACTATTCAGGGTGTACTTGAAGGAGGTGTTAGGTCTGGATAGTCGGCAACATGGGTTTGTGCCAGGTAGATTGTGTTAAACCAATCTTATGGAGTTCTACGAATGGGTAACATCAAAACTGGGCAGGGGAAAGCCTGTGGATGAATTATTCTTGGACTTCAGCAAGCCGTTCAACTCTGTCCCCCACAGTGGTCTGGTGGAGAAACTGACAGGGTTGGGAGTAGGCCCTTTGATGGTCAGATGGATTGAAAACTGGCTAGCTGGATGCACTCAGAGAGTAGTGGTCAGTGGGGAGCTCTCGAACCCTAGAGAGATCAGTAGTGGGGTACCGCAGGGCTCAGTCCTGGGTCCAATCCTGTTTAATGCATACATTTCAGACATCAGGGAGGGTATAAGGTGTGAAATGAGTCTCTTTGCTGATGACTTCAAGATGGGAGCAGTAGTTGAGGTGGAAGAGGGGAGGTTGGCACTGCAGTGGGACCTGGACACCATGGAAAGGTGGGCTCACACATGGAAATTAAATTTCAATATCACCAAGTGCAAGGTGTTACATCTTGGGTGGGGAAATCCTAAACACAGGTACACCCTGGGAGGGGAGGACCCAGAGACCTCAACAGGGGAAAAAGACCTAGGTGTCATGGTGGATGCATGTATGAATAACTCCGAGCAGTTCAGGAGAGCGGATAGCTAAGCAAACAGGATGTTGGGATGCATCGTAAGGGGGATCACCTCTAGGAGCAGGGAAGTGATTCTGCTGCTGTACAATGGATTGATTAGACCACACCTTGAGTAGACATAGACATAGACATAGACTTTGATGGCAGATAAGGACCGCTAGGCCCATCTAGTCTGCCCATTTCCCTACCTACAAGATAGGCCGCAGATCCTAGTTAACAAACAGCCTATATCTTCCTGCCCCCCACAAGAATTGCCTTATGTCTGTCCCATGCATTCTTGAATTATTCCACAGTTTTAGACCCCACAACTTCCTCAGGAAGGCTGTTCCATGCATCCACTACCCTCTCTGTGAAATAATACTTCCTCACATTGCCCCTGAACCGCCCTCCTTCTATCTTTAAATTGTGTCCTCTTGTTCTTGCAAGTCTCTTTTTCTGAAAGATGCTACCCTCTTGGACTTTGTTGATTCCCTTGAGGTACTTGAAAGTTTCTATCATGTCCCCCCTCTCCCTTCTTTCCTCAAGGGTATACATATTAAGCTCCTTTAGTCTCTCCTCATATGGCTTCTCTTGCAGACCCTGCACCATTTAGTTGCCCTCCTCTGGACTGCCTCTATCCTGTCTATGTCCTTGCGGAGATGGGGTCTCAGAACTGGACACAGTATTCCAGATGGGGTCTCACCAACTGTCTGTACAGAGGGATAACAACTTCCTGTTTTCTGCTGCTGATGCCTCTCCCTATACATCCCAGTATACCCCGCCCTCCTACTGCCTTCTCACATTGCTTGCTAACCTTAAGGTCATCTGATATGATTACCCCAGGTCCCTTTCCTGTTTTGTTGTTGTTACTACCTCCCACCCATTGTGTATTCTTCCCTGGGTTCTTGTTTCCCAGGTGCATTATTTTGCACTTTTTGCATTGAATCCTAGCTGCCATACGTCTGACCATTCCTCCAACCTTGCCAAGTCCCTTTTCATCCTTTCCAGCCTCCTTGTGTATCAACCCTGTTGCAGATCTTTGTGTCATCTGCAAAAAGGCATACTTTCCTTCCAGTCCCTCTGCAATGTCACTGCTGAAGACATTAAAAAGGACTGGACCCAATACTGAACCCTGCGGTACCCCACTGGTAACCGCCCTTTCTTCAAGTGGACTCCATTTACAATTACCTTCTGTGTCCTGTTGTCCAGCCAATGTTTATCCAGGCTACCACCCTGGGACCCACTCCCAGGCTGGTTAATTTGACTATCAATCTTTTGTGTGAGACTGTGTCAAATGCCTTGCTAAAGTCTAGGTAGGCCATGTCCACAGCCCCTCCTGATCTACTACTTTGGTCACCCAGTCAAAGAAATCTATTAGATTCATCTGATATGACCTTCCCGCTGTGAACCCATGCTGCCTTGGATCCTGTGCTCCACTGACCTCTAGGTACTCAACTATTCTTTCCTTCAGAAGTGACTCCATCACGTTCCCTACCACAGAGGTCAGACTGACAGGTCTGTAGTTTCCTGCCTCTGTCTTGGTCCCACTTTTGTGAAGGGGAATCACATCCGCCTTCCTCCAGTCCTCGGGTACCACACCATCCTCCCATGATTTATTAAAAAGAGTAGCCAGTGGTTTCACTAGTTCTTTCCTTAATTCTTTTAGAATTCTGGGGTGAATTCCATCAGGACCCATTGCTTTGTCCACCTTCAGTTTTAGGAGTTCTTGCAGAACTCTTTCTTCTGTGAAAGGACTGGGATCGACCCCCCTATCAAGAGTGCTTCTGTTAATTGGATTAGGCACTTCCCCCTCCTCTTTTGTGAATACTGAGCAGAAATATTCATTCAGTATTCCTGCTTTTTCACTGTCCCCCTCTGCCCACCCACCGTTCATTCTGTTCAGCCTCACTATCCCTCCCTTTGTCTACTGTGTACAGTACTGGAAACCACACTTGAAGAGGGACATACAGCTCCTGGGAAGGGTACAGAGGAGGGCAACTAAGATGATACAAGGACTAGGGGATTTGATGTATGAGTACAGATATGAGGAACTCTGCCTGTTTTCATTGCAGGAGAGGAGAGACAGGGAGGACATGATTGAGGTTTTCAAGTACCTCAAGGGAATAAATAGGGTAAACACAGAGGGGATCTTTAGACTAAAGCAGAGAGGTATCACCAGAGGGCATGGTTTGAAGTTGGAAGGTAGAAGGGTGAGAGGGGAAAAGAGAAGGAGGTTTTTCACTGAGAGGGTGGTGGATCCTTGGAACATGCTGCCTGGCGAGCTGTTTCAGAGATGCACAGTGGAGGCCTTCAAGAGATGGTGAGACAGGCACAGAAAGCGGATGTATCAGATGATGGCCTGTCCCAGGGGGGTGGGGATGGACGATAGGGGTTTCTGGAACACAAGGGTAGGGGGGCCGCGGTACCCAACTAGGCATCTGAGGTTCAAGCAGACTTGATAGACCATAAGGCCTAATCTGCTGGCAGTTAGTATGTTGGTATGTTAGTATGTTAAATGGTATTTAACAAGTCCCATATGGTCATCTAGTCTTAATTTGAAAGATTTCATATTTTCACTATCTACTATATTTCTTGGCAGAGCATTCCACAATTGTACAATTCTTTGTGTGTAAAAATTATGCCTTTTATTAGTACAGTTTTATGTCACCCTTTAATTTTATTTGGTGAGTTCTTGTAATATTTGGACCTATGTTCCCAATTAGTCCAATGGTTTCTATAAGGAATTCATTTTGTACGGCTTTATAGGTGAGACAGAGATCCCCTCTGAGTCTCCTATATTACATAGACTATAGATGCAGTTGTTGTAGCCTACTACCTTAATCAAAATTTTCCATATTATGGACTCGTTTGGTAATTTTCCGCTGAACTCCCTCCACTATTTTCTCTGACTGTAGATGGAGCACAGAAAGGTTCACAGTAATCCAAGTGAGGCCTTACCAGGATAGTATACTGCAGTATTAAAACTTCAGGGGCATTACTCTTTATATTTTTAAGAATGCATCTGATAATTCTGTGGCATTTTTTGACAGAAGCGTCTGTATAGGATTCAAATTTTAGTTTATTGTTTATAGTTACTCCCAAATCTTTTTCAGTGTCTGTCACAGTTAAATCTATGTTATTTATAAGTGAATTGATGATTGTTGCATCCAAGATGCATCACCTTGCACTTTTTTCATTAAAGGCCATTTTTTATGTGATATTGCCCACTGTAGTAACTTGTTTGTTTTTTGGAAGTGGTGTGCATCCTGCATGTTGTTAATTATGCTTCCAAGTTTGCAGTCATCTGTGTAATTAGTTGCCCGTGCATTTTTTATCCACCTACATCATGGAGATAAGAATATTAAAGAGGGTCGGTCCCAAAACAGACCCTTCTGGTTACATGGCCCCATAATGACAAGTGTCCCCTAATTACTACCCTTTGTTTTCTATTGGACAGCCATGAGCTGATCCATTTGATATTTTTATGTATTTGAAGCTTAATTAACTGTTCAGTCAGAACACTATGACTCACTGTCAAATGCCTTTGAGAAATCTAAAAATACAATATCAACTGAACAACCTTTATCTAGAGCAGCACTAACTGGTTCAAAGAAGTTAAGCAAATTTGTGAGGCAGGATCTACCAGTAACAAAGCCATTTTGCCGAATATCCGCTTGCCCATTTTCTAAAATATGTTTAACTATATGTTGCTGATATAGCCTTTCCAACAGTTTCCATACCACCAACGTCAAACATATAGGTCTACTGTTAATTATTTCTTTCTTGCTTCCATATTTATGAATTTGAGTTACATGTGCTACAGTCCATTCTGGTGGTATTTTCAATTCTTTAAATAATGTGCTAAACAGTAGTGTTAGTGGTAGAGGTAAGACAAAAGTGTTGCTTATATTGGACATAATATTCATAGGTCAACAATGGCAAGAGATAGTACCATATTTCTATCTTTGAGTGAAACCCATCTCTAAGTTCTGGATGGGAATAAAAACTTGGGAGTCACAATAGACCAAATGCTCTCTCTAGATCATCAGGTACAGTAGTACCTGCAAGGGTGTAATGCAGTAATGCTGCAGTATATCACAAAATACTGCCATATACTGCAAGGAACAGTGCAACTCAATGACAATTAAGCACTTTTGTCATGCAGTATTTTGTGACATATCACTTACTGCAAGTTACCATGTTGCATCATGGTAGGCTCTGCTGTAGTAGATGTAACCTGTTGTGGCTTCATCTGTTTATGAAATAATGCTGGCTGAATATTTATCTAACTTTTGAGAACCTTGGCTACTGTAATGCTTTTTACCTATGACATTCAGGAGGTTTTATGCATGTCATCTACATTTCATCTCCAAAGGTTTGGGTCTTACCTCAGGCTCCAGAGAGCCACTCACACACTGTTGCTGCAGCCTCCAGTCCCCCAAGACTGGCATTAGGACCAGAGTAGGAGCCAAAGAACAGAACTGCCTGCTCTTCAGCACTCGGCACTGCAGTGTGTGCAGCTCAATTGCTGCACCATGGTTCTCTGTCACTGATGAGAACAGGAACATGATTGTGTACATTCAACTAAACTTGGGATTCTCTGACAGTGCACAACAAAAATTATACATTTATGTGACTGAAAGACAAGAACATATTGTGTTGAACCTCCTGGGAACTCAGAATTTCAAAAATGGCCAGTGCCCCTTTGGAATTCAGGGGCAGCAATCCTAGCCACATCTAACCATATCAGCATGGCAATGCAGTCAGAGGGTTGCAGCAGCAACAAGTCATGCTTCAGACCCTGAGAGGAGCCTGAAAGGATTAATAGGATGCTGGATAACTTATAGAAACCTCATAGAAAAATAGAAATATCGACAATGATGACAGATAAAGACCAATGGTCCATCCAGTCTTTCTTTAGCACCCTGTCAAACCCTTGGACCTTTTGTCCATACAGGGTTCTAGCCTGCACTCCACACCCATCCTCCCCGCCCTACTGCTACCACCCTGAGCAACCACTAAGCTCTTCACTCAGTCACAGTACTCAGTCATTGATTCACTGAAATATTTCAGCCCAATAGATTAAGTGGCAACCAGACTGACCATCCCCAGTTACTGACAGGAGGATCCAACCAATAGGAGGGCAGAGATAGGGAGCATGTGTTACAGATCAGCTCGCTGGATACAGGTTGGGCCGCAAGCTGCCATATATGAAGCCGGTGTCAAGGGCCTGATTCTGCTCCCCCATAACCCCCAGAATACTCATTTGGGTTACCAGCCTAACAAGATTAATCAAGAAAAGCTCCATTTCAGAATTGCAATGCACATAACAAGGTGGGTTACACTCTAGTTACCCGTACTTCAGGATGCATGCTCTATGCAGATGCAGGCCCAGAATGCAGGAGTAAGAGTTCTCTAGGGTAGTCACCCAGGGAGGTTTTGAGATGCAAGGAGACTCTCCATTGACTACACTGGATCAATAAGTAACTACTGTACTTCTAACGAAGGCAAATTCATCACTATTACTGGACTTTTGTTGTGGTTTGTTTGCACAATAGACATATTTATGTTGGTACTGTAGGGTTTATTGCTTTCCCTTTGGTAAGTATTTATGTTTATGTTTATTGGGATATAAACAGCCACTGAGCCAAGGTTCATTCATAGTAGTGCCCCAGAGACAACTTCATAACTTACAGTTGTTACAAATCACAGATATAAATTTAAGTAATTAAGAAAACATTAATTTGAATTAATATGGATATTGTATATATTCTGCCCTTTTGTACAACTGTGCTTGTCTCTGCTTTCTGGTCCACTGCCATGTGCCATGGCCTACCTGCCTTGCAGTTTTTCATAGTGTTACTTTAATTTGTTTGACTACTAAGTTATTATATATGTTGTGTATCTCAGTGGTCTGCTCCTTATCAGCTGGGGGTGCTAGGATTATATATTCCTAGTTCCTGCACCTTGATCTCTTCTTAGCTGTGGAGTTAAAAGAATATTTGTCTAACTGATACTAATATATATATATATATATATATGTTCATTGCAAAGAAACTCCATTAATGTACCAGTTAGGGTTAAAGTGACAAAAGTAGGGAAATGTGGCATTAGGGTTTCCAAACCTAACACCCCACCGGTACCCTACAGGCAGCAACAGGCATGGAGTGTGCCTTGTGGTTGTTAGCCCTAACCTTAACCCCATTTCAGAAGTAAATAAGCTGAGATGGGTACAGTATAAGAGAATGTGGTGAGCGTTATGATGGACAACCCCAAGGCACACCTCTCACCCGTTGTTGCCTGTAGATAAGGGCTGAGATGTTAGCCTTGGAAACCCTAATGCCACATTTCCCTATTTTCATCATTTTAACTCTATCTGGTGCATTAAAGACATTTTTTGCAATGAATTTCCTTAAGTTTTGACATAGTATAATCACATCCTCATTTGCCTATGCTCCCATCCATTGATACTTTTTTGAGATACTGTAATCAAATCCTTATTTGCCTGTTGGCCCTGTGCTCCCATCCCTCCATAGACGAGTACATGTACATTGCTGTAGAAGTTCCAATTTTAGCAAAACTACAACTAAATTGTCACCATAGACTTCTTATTACCCCACCTCATGAATCCGATACTGAAAATTTCCAAATCCCCACCAAAATGTGATTATGTGGAATTGCAATGTTATTCTATACCACAGGTGTGAAAAGACAGTTTCACCATGAATTGAAAAATAACAGCTACCACGTTCATGAGGTGGTGTAAACATATAGCTACGTTGAAGATATGGTGTCAAAATATTGAAAATTATCAGTTACCAGCAAACCTAGCAAAATTTAATGAATGCTCATAACTTTGCCATTTTTATATATTTTGACCCCAGTTTTTCGGTATAGCCTTCTTATGACCCCCACCTCATGAACAAGTGCAGTGAAATTTTTAAAATCCTGACCGAAAGATGATTTTGCCAAGTGACTTTGAAATTACCTTTTTGGCCAGATTTGTGGAATTCCACTGTCATTGTTCATGAGGAAGGGTCTGAAAAGGGCCATGTTGAAAAATTTGGTGTCAAAATATGCAAAAATGTCCAAATTATGAATCAACTTGAAAACCCTATTGAAATACACTGAACTGCATTTACCTTAGTTTCTCATATTGCAGTCAGCAGTTTCAGCAGCAAGATGTGTCTTCAATCGGAGAGTGTATCTTCAGCCAGCCAGCTGTTCAAGTGAGTGAGGGGGTGTGGGGAGTGTGAGAGGGGTGCAGGGTGGTAGTTGATCAGAGGGAGGTCAGGGTACAGGGGTTGGATTGGTGAGGAACCATTGTATTTTCTACAGGTTAAAAAAAAGAAATCAAGGGACGATTTTCATTATTACAGGTCTAACGGGAGAGAGGGGACTGGAGGGTGGGGGGTGCCACTAGATACCAGGGAAATATAGTGGTATTATGGGGGATACCAATCAAATGGTGTGGGGGGGGTGACACCAGAGAACAGATGCTAGCAAAAGAAAAATGATGTGCATGAGAAAAGATTTATAATCTTTAAAAAGCAACATGTTAAGGACATTTTCCCCACAGTAAAGTGAAGAATCCAGTGAAAGGGCTCCAGATAAGCAAGCTATATATGTTGGTTGCTCTGCAGAATGTCATTTTTGTGGTTTTCCAAATGAGACTTCTAAGGGGAAAACAAAAAACAAGATGGTTCAATACAAAAATAAAGAAAAAGTCTTTATGAAAAAGGGTTCCCATATGAAAACTTCAGACAGCTTCAGCATTTTGAAGTGCTGACTGAGCATGCTCAGAACCTGAATTTTTAAAATTTAACAACTTTAGAATGGACTAATAATTTTTCACCAAACCAAGGAAACACACATCTGTGTGCCAAGCCCTTTCTACCCTGAGCATTTCAGACCAAATTCCAAACCATCTGGGTGCTAGAGGATGACAAAAAAACAGCAAAAATGTGTGATTTTTTAAACTTTTTTATGCAGCTGGAAGGAAACTTGGCAAGTTAAGAGATCCACCCTCCAAGACCGTGCATGCAACATTTTGTGCAAATCTGTTGACGGTTGCATGGATATTAAAGTTCAAAGATGACATCTCAGGAAAAATGATTTTTTTCTCACTAAAAAGAATTGGCCCTTCACAATAATTCATTCTTTTTCGTCAGACCAGATTATTTTGCCATTCCAAGGAGCTATCTAAAAGACTGAACCGAGCATGTTCAGAACTCAAAACTTTAAAATTAAGTAACTTTGTACAGTAACAGGTTAATATTTATTCACCAAACTAGTGAAAGGCACTTCTGTGAGGCAAGCCCTTTCTACCCTAAAAATGTCAGATCAATATTCCAAACCGTCTTGGCACAGAACGATGACAAACAAAGCACAAAAAGCAGCATTTTTTAATGTTTTAGCACTATGTGCAGCTAAGAATCTGCAAATCCAACTAAAACAAAACTTTCACCTCAAAAGATTTACCACACAAGACTGTGCATGCAAACTTTCATAAAAATCTTTTGAACAGTTGCAAAGTTATTAAAGTGCAAAGTTTGAGGTTTAACATAGAAACCCCTGCTAAACCCTAACTATAGTGGTGCTACAGTGCCACTATAATGTCTATCTATCTTCTCACTGGACACCACTGCAAGGAGTCACAAGGGGGTCTCCTGAGACGGCACAACCCCCACCCACCCACTGATTGCCTCTGGACACCAGGAACCCCTCCACTCAGTCCCTCCCCCACCAAGCCTCCTAGTCAACTGGAGGTCTGAGAAGGCGGGAGTTGGCTGCCCTTATTCTTTCTGGGCTCCCTACTTCAGAAAAAAAGGACTGAGCCACTCCAGGACCATGGTACTCACTAGACACCATTGCAAGGGGTCACGAGGGGTCTTCTGAGCCAGCACACCCACCCTCACTGATCACTTTAGGACACCAGGGAATCCTCCATTCAATCCCTCCCCCAGCAAGCCTCCCACCTCCAGGGACATGGCTTCCCTTTTTCAGAGACAAAAGACTAAGTCTCTACAGGACCATGGCACTTGCTGGACTCCACTGGAAGGGGTCGCAAGAAGGTCTCATGGGCCAGCACAACCCCCCCCCACACCAATTGCCTCTGGACACCAGAGACTCCGCCACTCAGTCCCTCAACCAGCAAGCCTCCCAGCCAATCGGAGGGTAGAGGAGGTGGGATTTGGCTGCCTTTATTCTTCCCAGGCTCCCTACGTGGGAAACAAAGGACTAAGCTGCTCCAGGGCTGTGGCACTCACTGGATGCCACTACAAGGGGGTCTCCTGAGTCAGCACAACCCCCCATCAATCACCTCTGGACACCAAAGACTCTTCTACTCAGCCCTCCCCCACGAGCATCCCAGCCAATTGGAGGGCTGCTTACTGTACAGTATTTCACTGCCGCCTGCCCAATTGACCCTTCCGTGCAGTGGCCCATCCATGCAAAGGACCATGTGCTTAAGATGTCTAGGAGTCTGCCTGGAGTCAGCCATGAGTCAGCTGGTTGGCTGGCCACATTGCCCAAATCAGACTCCTCCAGCAGTCCTTCTTCTGAGCCTTTACTACCTGCCTGCTCTCCCGTACCTATTGGAATTATGTTAGTCTTGCTGCCTTATGTTAGATCCCACAAGATGGTTTTTGTTTGTATGTTCATACTGCTTGTTTCCATCTGTCTACTGTAGACTTGTCACCCCCACAGTCCTATATTTAGTGCAGCAGATGGTATACGTACATTTATTCAGGATATACTTAGTACAAAAGCAGATAATGTAGTACTCTATGACATAGTAATAAGAAATGTACATATGATTGTAGCATGGACTGGTGGTAAAGACCAGATCCCAACAGAGCAATGTGCGAGTAATCTCTGGCCCTAACAGTATTAGCATTGTTTATTTTATTTTATTTTTTTATTTAGTATGCTTTATCGGAGCCACCACCAAGACTCAGCCCCTGCCCCTCCTGGATCCCATCACTCCCCGGAACTCACCTCGGAGCTGAGATACCCCCTGGATTACCTCCCAGGGAAGTGTCAATGCCTCCAGAATGACCCTGTACAAGATGGAGGAAGGATTCTGGCAGGGGAGCCTACTGGTATTGCCTCCCTGGTTTACCCCCCGAGGCGGGGCATAGAGTCAGACTGGCACATTGGGAATCATAATAGATTGACAGTCCAGAGTGCCATGGTGGAGCGAACAGATAAAGGAGAGTGGAGCCTCATAGAGGTGGCAGCTAGTTTTAATGTTAGTGTGGATGGGGCATGGTGTGCAATGATGCAAGTGATGCAAGGCGTTGTCATCCAGCATTTCCCCCAGAAGTGTCTAGGCACTGTGCACCATGGAACCCCTGGTCTCCACCAGGGAAAATGGGTGCTGGTTGCACAACCCCCTAACCCTCCCCAAAAGAGAAGAGCTGCAATATGGCAGCTCAATCCACCTCTTGCCATCCCACCCCCCCCAGCCAACCCCTGACAACCCTGGCCCATTTCCAAACCTGGGTCACCAGCATAGCCCGAAGTGTGGTGTCCAGCTCCTCAACACTCAGTGCCACCGAGCCGGCCTATCATTGCCTATGCAGGCTTTATGGTACAGTTATTTTCTTTTGCTACATAGCTGCTATTATTTTGCTAACTAAGCACCTTTTGTATTGTAACCCAAAATTCATTTTAGCTAGTTTTACTCTCATCAGAGAGTATGTGCAGAGAGAGTGATGAGCTAACCAACCTCTGCACTGACCTTCTAACAATGAGATTTCTGTATTTTATGATTTTATCTTATTTGGCAGACTGTTACCTTGTAACATACATTTCTTATCTTAGAGCATAAGAATGATACTCATGTTGTATTTTTCTGTGTTCAAAACCAGTTTGGAGTGATATCTTGATATCTGGGGTCCTGTTCCTGATTCCCAGCAGGTATTTGCTGTGTTTTGTGTTTTCTGGTAATAAATGAGTTATTCTTGCTGTATTTTTGGCTCTTTGTCATGTTTCACCATCTGGTCCAGAACAATTCTGCTAACACTACCTTTGTTTGTTTCATCTGCAACCAGTATTTGCACTTGTCTCAGTTGACCTATTACTGTCTCCACTCAGTTTGCCTGCTTGATGCAACTTGAATTAGCTATTTTTCTTTGCTTTAGCACAGGACTGCTTATTTGTTTCTCAAATCGACTAGCTATTGTTGTGTTTGAAGGTTTTCCATCAATGACTGCTGTTTAACCACATTCTCATGTTACATATTCTACATTTTTACCTGATTGCCAATTACAGCCCCCTTCACTTGCCTACCAGTGACTGTACTGTACCTGCATCACTTCATGCTGTGTTCTCTCCAATGTATTCAGTGATCACAGTCTCGTTAGATGTGTCAGGAAAACGCAGTCCGCAAAATCTTCCCCAAGCAAATTTGGCACTGACCACAATGGTATCTCAGCTCTGATGTTCTCTTGGGTGATATAGCCTCTGCTGACTGGTACTCAGTCTATTCTGCCCAGGATACTGGCTCAGCCCTGTCACACTTCACTGCCATCCTCACTCACCCCTGGAACATCCAAACCCCCATGAGAACCAGAGTTAAAAACTCACACCATCCCTGGATTACACCTAACCCCCTGCATCTCTGCAAAATTCAGGGACTAGGCTTGGTCATGCTTTAAGGCCTTCCAATATGACTCTGACCAGCAGCGCTTCAAATCCCTCAGAAACTCTTGCACCAAGGCTATCCATGCAGTCAAGGCCCATTACTTCAGTTCTAACCTTCAATCCAACCTAAGAACCCAACTACAGCTTCTAGAAAATAGTCCACTTCTTCTTCAACCGACTAGCCCAACCAGCTCCCCCCTCTCCAAACTGCTGGTTCACTGGTATCCGATGACCTTGCTGTCAACAAATACTTCACAGCTTGGACTGCTCTTTCCCAGTTCTAAACCATTCCCCCCACCCCAACCCTCCTCTTCCACTAATTTCCACTTCCCTCCCATCTCCCATCACGAAGTCTTCCTTGCCCTCAAATATCTCAACCCCTCTAAATACAACCCTGATGGCTCAGACACCAGACACCTCCACATATCTGCCCCCACTAGTGTCCTCCCACTCATCCACCTTCTAAACCTCACTTTCTCTCTTTGCGCCATCCACCATTCCTGGAAAACTGATAAGGTACTCCCCCTCCACGAAGGGCGTGACCCATCATCCCCTGGAAACTACAGGCCAGTCTCTCTCTTATCATCCCTTGGCAAACTGCAGGAGTCACTAGTCCACCCCAAATTAGTCAAATTCCTTGACTCTTCTTCCTTCTTATCCCCTTTCTAGTCTGGTTTCAGAAAAAAATACTTTACAATCACCTTCGTTTTCCACATTACTGACTCTGTATTTACAGGGATGGACAAGGGTCTCATCACAGTGGCTATCTTTATTGATCTTGCTAATGTTTTTGACTCAGTTTCCCACCCCTCCTCTTAAACAAGCAGACATCAGCTGGTCTCTTCTCTTCAGTGGTTCAGTAGTTCCACTCCTATCTGAACAACTTCCAACAATTTATGCAGGTGGGTGATGGCTTATCTTCCCCCTACCCATTCTCATAGATGTCCCCCAGGGCTCTATCCAGGGGCCCATATTATTCTCAATTTTTCTCAATGACCTCCCCTCCATCTGTGTCTGTTCCCATATTCATATGTATGCAGACAAAACTGTCATCTATGCATCTGGCCACTCCACACCCACTGTAGCATCCTTGCTATGAGACTTTCAAATTGTAATGTATTATGCTGGTTTCAAGCTAAACAGCTCAAAATAAATACTAAAAAGACCACATCAATGACCTTTGGCACCAGACAAAAGTTAGCATGGCTATCACCTCTCCCCATGTTCTCCACCCTTGATGATACCCAACTGGATGTTTTTCACACTTACAAATACCAGGGTTGTACCAATTAAGGCATGCTGTTAATGCAGTAAATTAAATTAATTTGGCATAATGATCAATTAAATTAACAATTCATCTTTTTTATCATGTTAATTAGATTAAACATACCTCAATTAATAATTAAATTAACAATTAATCTTTTATATTTTTACATATTTTAATATATTTCTTAGTATATACTGTATGTATTTTTTTAAATGCGAAATAAAGATTTTGCAAAGAAAACACACCAATGTCTTTGAAAAACTGCTCTCAAAAATTTTCCAGCAACAAGATTAACAACAGCCTGTGTTAGCTGTATTTGCCTGACATCCAGATAAGAATACAATTTAATACTCAGACCTGCTGCAGGTTTCATGAAACTGTTAATTGCTGGCTGGCTTGCCCCAGTTTGTTTGATTCTTGCCTCGTAGGTACAACATTCTTCTGAATGACAAATCTGAAAAGTACAAGTGTAAACTACTAAGTATATATAAATTACAAAATGTGAACACATTTCAGAACATGAGAAAAGTTTTTCACTGTGGCAATTCAAATTACTTGCCTAAAGCTGAGTAATAAAGTTTGAGGTAACTCCTTTTGAGCCAGATACCTTTTTTCCATTTTTACAAAATTTGCATTTGGCTTCTGTCTTACATAAGTTGTCTACAGTAGCACAATCTATGTTGTAGAACTGCTTTATTATCACAGGTACTGGTTTCTTGCTACTTTTTTTTGTGTTTTATTCTAAAAGTCCTTTAGATCCTCTGTCTCAGAAAACTAGCACATCTGAGGCAGCCGCTTCACTTCACAAACTGCATTCAAGACTCAGGTAACTTCAGTATTATATTGTATTCAGTGAGTTTTTTTAATTTTAATTCAACCATTGGCTCTGTATCTGAAAACTAACACATTTGAATTAGCCACATAAGCCACGTTACTACGTAAACTGCCATCATGACTCAGGTAGCTTCCCGGTATTACAACGTATTCAGTTTCTCTGTATCTTTACTTATTTAAATTTTGAACACATTTGTAATAATTTTATAACTGAACCAACTATAAACCAATGCTGATCTGATCTGATGAAAAAACAGTCTAATTCTCACATGGATTGCTGGGATAAGTAGTTTAGGCAATTATTAGTGTAGGCTATGTGGGGGATCTAAGGGCTCTCCAGCTTGAGTCCAGTAAGTGGGGAGGTCATAGTGGTAATGAATAAATGGCTGTTGGCCACTTTTGAAACATGTATATTGTACAATGTGGTGTGTGAGCAAGTCAGGGTGCTGATTGTCTTCAGGTATGAGCATTAGATCAGGTCGATAACTATGTGGATTATGTTAGGGTGTCCTTCAATCTACCAGCTCTTAGCAGAACTTGAGAAGGGCAATCATGATGTGATGTACACGCCAGCTGAGACCACACACCATGGAAACTCTGAGCCAAGGAGAGGGAAGGGGAGGATGGCTCCTGACAATCTACTGTGTCCCAGTCCTGCTAGTTAGTTCATTCCAACTGATATACTTCAAATGTAGCTTCACATAATGCTAGACAATAAATAGTATTCTCTGAAAAAAAACATTCTGTTGAATACAACAGATCATATTAATGCATTAAAATGAATGCATTTAATCATAAAAAAGTCAGAAAATGGGTGCAATTAATAATTAACTCACAATTAATGGGATAAAATAATTAATTAAATTAACATTAACAGAAAACTGTCTCAATTAAACTAAGCATTAAATTAACAATTAACCAACCCTGATAAATACCACAGTGTGTGGCTTGACAGCAACCTAGACTTCTCAGCACACATCAATGCTGTACACACAAAACTCTACCACAAACTAGGCATCATCTACCAAAACAAGGACTGTCTCCCCTCTGACATATGCAAGGTTCTGCTTGTCAAAATGATCCTCCCCAATTTTGACTACACTGCCATAGTCTACAGTGCAGCCCCTCCCTCCACTCTCACTAGGCTGGGCACCTTCTATAATGCCTTCTGTCATTTTCCTACTAACTCTTCTCCCCACACTAACAAAACTGCTCCTTTTATTCTACTCGCACTATTGTATCCTAATCCAAGCATCATCTTTCCCACTGTTCCTCCCTCAATGGAAACTACTGGTTTGCCTCCCCCAGCCTATTCTCTCTACTCTCCCCCTCTGCTGCCTCGTCCTTCCCCCCTTCATTCTAGAGACTTCCTTTCCTTCTTGATTCCCCACCTTCACTCTAGTGTTGATCTACCAACCTTTTCCTATTGTCTCCACTCCTTATGGAACTGGCTTCCTCCCCTTCTTTGTCATGCACCATAACTACTATCCCTACTAAACATTTACTAAAGCCAACCTCTCCCCCTAATTGCTCCTGTCTCTCTCTCTAAACCCCCCAACATCTGACCCTCAATGCCTTCTTTCTCTCCTTTCTACTGTTACACCTTCCTCTCTCTTTCTCTCTCCCTCCTGCGTCCCTACCCCTCCTCTCTCTCCACTGCTGCCCCACCCTTTATCTATTTTCTCTCTCACACTCCCCTCTCCTCCTCACCCTCATCTGAGCCCTACATCACTTAAGTTAACCTTCCTGTTTTTACCCCCCCCGACAACTTTTGGAAAATCTTTACTTGACACTATGCATAGTAATGCTACTTTTATACTTCTTGGTATTCATTCCACAATTTTATTATGCCTCCACTGTATTTTTGCACTTTAAAACTGCTGATGTTGATTCATTTCATTGAAACTGCTGCTGTTTTGTTTCAATTTTCCCATTCCCCCAGGTCAGAGCTGGAAAAGAGCTTTGGCTCAGTGTGTCTTTCCCAGTTACTAAACTTACAAATAAATAAATAAATAAATAAATACATAAATACATAAACACATTAATAAAATATAATTACCGAGCATCTTTTGACACAAGATGGTATAGAATTATATATCTAAGTACATTTTCTTGCCCTCTTATGACCCAAGGAATATAAGGAATGTTAGGGTTATTTACCTAATTGTTATGCCCTGTCCTCTTATGATCTGAGGGGTGTTGGGGTTATTTAATTACTTTTCCCTTCCCCCTAATCCAATGGGTATTCAGGTTATATTATCTAACTGTGTGCCTTGTGCTGTTATCACCCAATGGGAGTCTTGGTTATTTACTTTATTGCTGTGCCCTGCCCTCCTATCACAAGAGGGGTGCCATGGATGTCTGTCTAATTGCTGTGCCCTGCCACCTTATGACTTGAGGGGGTCAGACTCATTTATCTAATTGCTGTTTCCTGCCCTCTTATGGCCCAAGTGATGTTGAGGTTACCTATCTAATTGCACTTAAAAGATGTTAGTGATATATTATTCAATTGTTGTGTCCTGCCCTCTTATGACCTGAGTGGCATAATGGTTGCTTACCTAATTGCTCTACTGTGCCCTGCTCTTTTTTCACTTGATGGGTGCTGGAGTTATTTAGTTAATTGTTATGCAGTGCCCTCTTATGGTCCCAAGGATGCGGCAGATTAACAGTATTTTATTAAGTGCTGCTGTGAGGTATGCTGGAATAGTCCATGTTGTCACTGTACCTGACCCTCTGTAAAGCCAATGATTGCTTCTTGCCTCTGATGACGTATCCTGCATTGCTTTCCATTCATCTACCCTCCACCCCTCTCTCTCTCCTTCCCTCCCTCCCTCCCTGCTGCACTAACAGTACATACTGTACCTGCATCACTTTATCACTATTGCTACTCATTGCAGGTGATTTAGGATAAAATGCCTTCCCCTCCTCCCTTGCAAAGGACTTGAGTATCTTGCACATCAATACTTGAAGCCTTCTACCCAAACTGATCACTTTTCCTGTGAGTGATGAAACACAAAAACACTGAATTTGACAGCAGATAAGGACTGCTTGGAGCACCCAGTCCTCCTATTTGCCCTGCCTTTTCTGTCACCACAGATGCTACAGTACAATCTCAATTATCCAAACTGCTTGGGAGACATGAAATTTGTTCAGATAATCTGAAGTTCTTAAAAGTGGGATTAAAGCATGATCCCTGCCCCCTCTGCTTTCCACCAAGATTCCCTTATGCTTATCCCATGATGCAGGTTAGGCTGCATTTGGTAGTGGTCACTGAATCCTGGTTGATCTCCTAGACTATTGATACCATGTGCACTGTGCCAGGCTTTGCTACCCATTGCTAAGACCAGGGCAAGAGGGATACTGCAGTAGCCATCTCCGTGCTTCTGTATCTGTGCTTGCAGGCTGTTATAGGTTCATCATATGGGCTACAGCCTAAGCTCCATATGGGCTGGCAGTATTGAGTGCCAGAAGGCACTTTTACTGTAGGGGTTGAAATTGGCACCCGCCCACCCACCAAATGCAGGTGGATTTCAGGTTGGGTAAAACTGCACTAGCTGAGCATCTGCCAGGCACCTATTCTCAGCCACAGCAAAAAGCACAAAGAAAGCTGGCCAGCATTTCATTCATTTGTTGCTTGTGCACACTTTGACCTTTGTCTGGGAGGAGGTTTGCTGTAGGGTGAGAGTCTTACATCTGCCAAGGTAGCACACCTTCTGAATCGTTGTGGCATTGGTATGAGCTGTAGCTTGTTAGAGGCGGCATGTTGAAATGCTGTAACTGCTGGGAGCCAGGAACTAAGGTAGAATTCTGTGCCTGTTCTGGGAGAGAGAGAGAGAGAGAGAGAGAGAAAATTGACTGAACACCACAATCCACGGAGAGAACAAGTCAGAGCCTGGAGGATTACCATGACCATTGGCAGTAATGGGAGATGTTGTGCTATAAGTTGAGAGTCTGCTGGGAGTGAAGTCAGGGGAGAGAAAAGAGATGGAATGAACAGAGCAGTTTCAGAAGCCAGCAGAGACTCAAGCTGGGCTAGAGCAGAGTCTGGCAGTGCTGCACTCCTTGAGATCGGGCTTTATTTTCCACTGCTCCTGAGTTCTGCATCCCCAGTCTGCATCACATCCCCAACACAAAAGTTAAGGTATGTGCAAAATGAATATTATGGAACATGGTGTTGGTGTTCTGGCAGGTCAGGTCCAGTTGCAGTGAATAAATTTTCCTATGAGTTTGTACATGCCTGCTGGCTCATTCTTGTGATGAAAATCATTAGTGTCAGTGGCTCCGTAGGTAGCACACTTGCCTCTGAGGCCAGGAGATCAGAGGGCTGTGGGTTCAGTTCCCACATCTGGCCCTTGGGTTAATATCCCAATACTGATCCTGTAGTGCTGCATGAGGGGGCTGCTGCACTTCTGAGGTGTCATCTTTCAGATGAGACATTAAACCGAGGTCCCATCTGCCTGGATTGGTGGTAGTTCATGTTGATGTTAAAGATCCCATGGCACCTATCAAAAAGAATATCAGATTTTTTTTTATTGCAGATAAATTACATCACAAGAAAAATACAGTGCATCTCAAAAAAGAGGAAATATACAACATGTACACTAAAAAAGAAAAAAAATACAAACAAAAAGAGGAACTAAAGGAGAAAAGGAGATATTAACAAAAATCAAAACATACAGTACATAAATTTACAACACATAGCGAATTTCCTCCTATCCATCACCAAAAATTCTGCAGATTTAATCTTTTGAATTGCTGACATAATTTGTGAAATAATAACAGAGTGTGGCAGTACAACATGTTGTGTATAAAACTGACATCGGGCTTGCCAAAGCTGAAATTTTATGCTAGCAAAGATTACATTAAGTGTACTAGGATGATATCTCTTCAGGAAGCCCAAATAATCCCCTAAAATCAGGGATTCATAAGTAATAGGACCCCAATTCCATTTCCTCCCCAAATCAGACCAGAAAAGAACAATGTACAGACAGCTGATAAAAAAATATTCTAAAGATTCCAACAAACCATGGCAGCCCGGTTGTAAACAATCCCTCTCTTCTCTAGCCTTGTGATTCCAGTTCCCTCGTACTTCCAGTCTACCAAAACAACACAGCCATGTCATATCCCACATATGAATCAGAACCCGAGGATTTCTTAAAAGTTTAAGAGCAAATTGCAGTCTAGATGGACAACACTTAGGGAAATCTACCCTAACCATAAAGTTCATTTTCATAATTGTATGATAAATCTGTTTCCTATTCAATAAAAATGCTTCATTTTTAGATAAATGCCATAATCTCAATTTTCTAAAACCAGGAAATGCAAACTCAGGAATACTCAACCCTTTGACCCCTTTGACCCGCAAGTCCCCCCAATACTGAAAAAAAGAACTAAACAACTCATCTGTCCAGTCAGCCCATAGGTCCTCAACACCTCCCGGACCATCATGCAAAATAGAACTGAAAAAAAAATAAAAATAAAAAACAATTGAATTAATCATGTCTAAACCCCAATCCCTTATTCGTAAGTAGGTAAAATCCCGCTTAATGGGATTTAATCTATTGCCCTAAAGCATTTGAAAAAAATAACTTATTAACCATGTTTCAAGATTCAATGGTAGGGGAAAAA
This sequence comes from Neoceratodus forsteri, assembly GCA_016271365.2. Classification (NCBI taxonomy): domain Eukaryota; kingdom Metazoa; phylum Chordata; order Ceratodontiformes; family Ceratodontidae; genus Neoceratodus; species Neoceratodus forsteri. The sequence goes on along the minus strand of CM028135.1, from coordinate 667,311,202 downwards.
CATAACTAATGTACAAAAATATTTGAAGAAGGAATGTTTTAATTATTAAAACTCTTTTCTTTTTAGAAAGGACCCAAGATTTCCAAATTTGCACCTTTCATTCTCCTATTACTAATTTATCATCCCAATTAAGAAAGGCAGCATCACAATTCACAAAATAAACCCCTAAAATCTTAATTTGGGAAGAAACTATGGTTATAGATCCAAGCCTTGAAACCTGAGTTCCATGTCCCAATTGCAAGCCCATACATTTATCCAGATTAAGACCTACCCTTGAAAACCCTGAAAATTCTTTAAAAATTTGTAAGGCTCTGATACCTGACACTGAATCCCGAACCATAAGGCAAATATCATCTGCATAAGCAGATATTTTTGGGGGAGAAATATCTATGACCAGAGAAATCCCCCAAACTAATTAATCACTCATAATCCATCTAATCAATGGATCTAATACAAAAGTAAAAAGTAAAGGGCTTAAAGGGCAACCCTGACAAACTCCCCTTTTCAAATCAATACTACCTCTTATTAATCCATTAACTATTGCAGAAAAGGAAACACTTCTATACAATAACATAATCCATGCCAACAACTGAATAGATGTCCCATAGTACTTTAAAACAGTGAACAAAAATTAATGGGAAACAGTATCAAATGCTTTTTGCTGATCCAAGACTAATGGGAATCCTGATAATTTGTTTTGTCTGCCAAACTCAGTTAAAGCTCTCAACAATACTACATTTTGCTTAATATTTCTACCGGGGACAGAGCATGTTTGTGTAGGCTGTATTAACACAGATGCTATTTTTTTGTAGCCTACTACATAAAATTGAGGGTAAATGCTTGTAGTCTGTATTAAGAAGGTTTATAGGCCCTCAATTACATAAATCACATCGGTCCCCTGTTTTATAAATAAAAAACACTAGTGCTGAAACAAAATCCAGTACAAACACATCTTTCATCTCAGCTAAAGCATTAAAAACATGGGATAAAATAATACTTAATTCATCCACATACTGTACTGTTTGTAGAATTCATGTCAGACCATCCACTTCTGGAGAAACCCTCAGTTGTAATTTAGTAATAACCTCCCTAACTTCTAGAGCAGAGACAGGCCTTTCTAACTCAACAAATAAAGCAGGGTCTAATTGAGGAATCTGAAAAGGTATATCTTGTCCCCATGTCTTCAAAAATACTAATTTAGAACTTAAAAAACAGAATAAATGAGAATGAACAATATCTAAAATCTCCAAATCCGAAGTTTTTAGATTACTAAAACTATCATATAAACCAGTCATAACCTTTTGGGACACTGTATCCTTACAGGCAGCATAAGGATCGGAATATGGTTGTTTATTTGTGCCATATCTAAACTCTGCATTCAAAAGGTCGCTCTAGCAGAGTGATAAGAAAACATGTTTGTCTTAATCACATCCAACTGGGTTTTGATCCTACTATCTGAAACATTAGGCAAAGACATCAAGGCATAAAACTGATCTCTCAAATGCAAATAACGTAGATAATCTCTATTCCCAGTAAATTTACCAAAATCTATAAAAAGGTTTTAAATTCAGCTTTGGTATCCACCCACCAATGCACCCAATCCTCAAACAGTTCAGCCACTGATTTTCTATAAAAAAACAATTCGGATAATTTTTGCTTTATCACTGAATGCTGAAACAAACAGGTATTTAATTTCCATCTCCTTATAACTGAGGGAAATTGGGGGGGGTATTTTTTAAAGAGATATCACATAATAAGAGGACATGGTCAGTAAATTCTGAAAAAGAAAGCCAGAATTTTTGAGGATACAAAAATTGAGACACGAAAAAAAAAAATCAATTCGGGTAGACAAGGAACTCCTAAAATATGTAGCCCCTTTATCCTGATGTAACACCCTATGCATCCTTAAGACCTGCAAGCAACAAAGTGTCCTGAAGGGCATGTAAGTCACAATAGACTTTCTTTTGGACATTATCCTTAATCTTTCAGTCCAAACCACAATTCATATCCCCACCCCAAACCACATGTTTCTCAGTAAAGAGAAAATGTTTAATTCTACTAAATAAATCAACCCTAGCAACTTTACTTTGTGGATCACAGGTATTTATCAGACATAAAGAAAAACCATGCCAACAGCAATCTACCAAAAAAGCTCATCCACAGACAATATCCACAATTTTCTGTACCGAAACATGAGTACCATGGAATAAAATCCCCAGCCCATCCTCAGCATCCTCTCCAAATGTCCAAAAAGAAAATCTACAGGGCCACGATTGTTTGGTATGATAGACATCTTGTAAAGAATGCAGCCTAGTTTCCTGTAGAAAGATAACATCAGCAGTAACATATTTACAAAAGGATAAAACTACAGCCCCTATTTTTTAATGTTTTGAATGCTTCGGACATTGAGAGATGCCATGCTTAGAGAAGCCATACAGCAGGATATTAAAGTTATTTCTTATCCTTTTTTCACTTTCTACTCACTTTCTTTTTAACTCCCCTCCCAGGCAGAGTGGTGTCATCATCACACTCCATCTGTGAGACAGCCTCTGACCTGGAGGAAACATCAGATTCAGACCCAATATCTCCATCTTGGAGTAACTGAAAGGTATTTTGTAGTGGGATCTGTACAGGGTGGGCCTTAATTTTACTCCCAGACCTAGTCATCCTCTTTGGGAGTTGAAATTCAGCTCTGGGGAGGGCATAGGTTTTGGAAGTTCTGGTACCACCTCAGAAGTTGTAGAAGGAAAAAGATTCCACAAGTGTAAATGGAGGGAAACTCTCATCACCCCTAGAAGGGTCCTGGTCAGGCTGACCAGATTCAAAATTTGGAGTATGGATATCAGATTGACCAGCTGCCTGTGGGTGAGAGTCTTCCTCAGCCGGGGAGGGAGGTAGGTTTATGGGGCTTACATCTATCCTGGGCCTGGTTGATAAGAATATCTTTTTTCAGGACCACCAGGCCTATTTTGACCTGCCCAGGGACACTGATGGTATGCATGGCCCTGCTCATCACACAAATTGCAACAAAATGTATTCCTACATACAGCACTGTCACGATCATAGTCCCCACACAATGCACATCGTACCCTATCACAGGTACTGCTGAGGTGCCTACCACTCCCACACTTATAGCAGGCATTCAGTTGACCAGGATAAAAACACACACCCCTGTCTTTTCCCAGAAAAAATAAGTTAGGAATATGTCAAACTTCATTTTCAACCATCCGTAATTTTACCTTAAACCTCCAATTCCCAGTCCAGATACCTTCTGAATCCATAATGGCTTCAGGAGGGCCCAAAACATCATATTTTTTACCCAACCAAAAAAATAATGTCCCCCCACATTTACACCCTCATTTCTAAACATAATAGTTACAGTTTTAAAGAGAGGTTTAGTTAAGGGAATTGCCCAAAAAGGTGTCTGTAAAGCAGTCATTTTAAGTGTTTCATATTTTCTCCAAAATGTATCCAAACCCCTGAAAGTTTTGAAACGTATATCAAAGTTGTCTTCTCCCTTAATATTAATAAAAACAAAAATATCCCCTGCTTGAAAGTTCATGGAATTAATCAGTAGTGTTCTGGCCACATAAAGCCTGCCAGGGTGCTCCTGTAGTCCACCTCTATATCGTAATCTGACCGCATTGCGACAAGGAGCCTGTTCAACTTTGTTGCCTTTAAAGAAATCTGAGAATAAAGGCCCTCATTGATGCTTTCCATCTTTTGGGGAGGGGGGGGGTTGGAGACCTTAGGAGACCTAGTCAGAGAGCAAAGTCCAGAAGGTCCAGGCATAACATCCATTTTCCTCGTCTATACCCCCAACCCCTCATCCCTTGAAACTCCTGAGGCCTGTGAAGAAATATACAAAGAAAGTTTTGCTACAACAGGAACGGTAGAAATGCCGACAGTACCTGCCACAGAGGGCTGAGAAAGATCATTTTAAGTACCTGAGTAAGTGATCCACTCCTAGTTGGGAATCCAGCTACCATCAGCTTGCTGAACCCATCCGGCATTTGAGAGAGACGTATCTCTCGACCAGTCCTCTCCCGTAGAGGAAGCATCTTGCTCTACAACAGGAGCCTGCTTCCACATACCAGTGGCGTTCATCCCCAATGCATCATACACTAGTGACCCAGGATCCTCACTCCTGTCAGCCGCTCGCTGACAAACTCCAAGACTGTCAGACCAACAGAACTCCACATTAGGCAAAGAAGGTGACTCAATCAAACAAGCTTTCTTTAAGTGCTCTGCATCAGTCTGGGGCTGTACTTGTTGAGATAATGCACTCATTGTCTCTGCTACCTCCGATTCAAGAGGTACATCGGTCAGGACCATCAGATTTCATCACATAGCACAACAGGTAACGCAGTATCACCTCAGAAATCCACAGCCGCGGTTGGGGATAGAACCACCAGCTGCTCAGAAGACACAACCTCTCCATCTGCCACCCAGACCCAGACTACCATCCATTCCCTAGGACAGCAGCTCCCTCTACCAACGAGTAAGGGAATTTCCCCGGTGTCCTGGCCAAATTTCTCCCATTCATTAAAAGTACCACAAACAGCTTAATCTGATTCAGTTTCAAGTTGGTTACCATCTGTTCCCAACCTCCCCCTGACTTCTAGTCTCAGTGGGCCAACCGGGTCAACAAAATTCAATAATAGTACAATCTTCAAAATTCTACATGGCAATAGTTAGAAAAAAAAACACTCACTGTTTGCAAAGTATTAGTACACCCCAGCCCAATTCACCTGCTTCAGTAAAGTGTGGTAACACAGATGTTAACTAATTTTTTATTTTTTTTAAAGATCTGTTGATGGCAGAGGTACCATAGGAACACTGTTTACTGAGTGAACTGGGCAATGTGTCAATGTATTGATTGGGGGAGAGATAGAGCCTTGAGTGCAGTCTAGCATTTGTGGATTTTTTCCCAGGGGATAAACTGTTGTTTCCTCAGACGCTCCTGGTGCAACCTTAAGTTTCTCAGTGTCTGTGTCACTGTGTTTGCAATTTGCAAATGCCTGCTGAACTGGGGAAGGTGCTTGTTGCTGTGGCTTGTGTATTTCCTCCCCAGTTCTAAAAGATTAAAGAGAGGTTGCAGTCTGCTTAAATATGGAGAAAAAAATGATTTTCTCATCATTTTTTGTGCTGGGCTAGTGAAAATTATGGCGGGCTGGTGGATTTTTTCAGTCACTAGTGTAGCGGGCTGGTGGCTGAAAAAGTAAGTCTCAGTCCCAATATGCATGATCTTATTGCGCTGGCAGGGAGAAGGCACTTTCCTTACCTGCCTCCTTCTCTTCTCTGTCGTGCTGGCAGACCCCCCTCCCCCCACCTGCCAACATTGGGGGACTCAATCCCCATGTGGCCTGTATCACCAAACCCCTTATCCTTTAATGTGGCACATTGGGAGCCCACCCCAGTGTGGCAAAATCTGCTTTGTGTTTTCCGACACCAAGATGCCCACTCCTTGTGTTGATTATGCCCCTCCCACATAAACTCCAACCATGGGGTGCCCATTCACTGGGTCAGCATTAATCCCTCTTGCACTGCCCCCCCAGTACTCTGGCACACTGGGAGCCCATCCCAGTGTGCAAACATCCATCATTTCCCTGCAAAAAAAAAACAGAAAACAGACCCATAAAGTCTTTATTTTTTTTAAACCTGAAAAGACAGAAAATGGTCCCTTGTCTTTGCCACTGGCCCCTCCCCCAACCCTCACCCTCCCTCTGCACCCCCCAGCTCCCCACACTTCCCTCACCCATACTTAAATGTGGAGGTTGGGAGCAGAGATCTTCAGTGGGCGGGAAACACCTCTGCACTCTTCAAAAGTCAAGCGCAAACTGAAGAATTGACGGAAAGTCCTATAATGGCAGTGAATGGGGGGTTCAATTTAGGTTAATATCTCAGCCATTTTTGTGAGTTTTGGTCCCAAATTTTCAACATGGGGTTCTTGGGACCCCACCTCATGAACACAGTCACTGTCATTTTGTTTCTCAGTCCTGAAAGGTGATTTTGTGGTCACTGTGCGGAATCACCTTTTGGGACTAATTAATAAAGCAACTGTTTATGAGGTGGGGTCCCAAAAAGCCCTTGTTGCAAATTTGGTGAAAAAACTCCTACAAATGACTGCATTATGAGCATCCATTGCACAGTTTCTACGCACACTCGTAACGTCATCAATTTTTAAGATTTTCAGTCCATATTTCCAATATTGCCATTTTTCCATGCCCCCCTTATGAACAGTACAGCTGCCATTTTTTGTATCCTTCCCAAAATGTGTTTTTGCACCTGTGGTGCAGAATGGTACAGTTTCCATCTGAAATCAATTTTTGGGACAGATTAACAAATTCCCAGTGCCACTGTTCATGAGGGGAGGTTCCAAAAAGGACATATTAAAAATTTGGTGAAAGCATTCCAAAAAATGACTGTATTACGAGCGTGTGTTGCACAGTTTCTACGCACACTTGTAATTTTGCCACTTTTTCATATGTTCACTCCAGATTTTCAACACTGCCATTTCTTCACACCTTCTCATGAACAGTACAGCTGTCATTTTTCACATCCTGCCTGAAATGTGTTTTTGCACCTGCGGTACCAACTGGCACACTCGCTGTGTGAAATCACCTTTTGGGATTGAGTAACAAAATGATACTGGCACTGTTCATGTGGTGAAGTCCCAAAACGTCCATGCAGAAAATTTGGAGCAAAAATACCAACAAAAGCTCAGGGCAATAAGGTTTCCAACTGCAATGCCCACCCTAAAAATGCAAGACAGAGGAATATACAGAGAAACATATGGGAGACATTTACAAGAGCTATACCAACAGAGAATTCTCTGCATTGACAAATGCTTGTCATAAAATGGGCTTTTCAAATCCAAGCCACTGATTGGCTAGTGCATCATCTGAGCCATCTCCTTATCAGATGATATACTAGCCAACCGGGACTACTTCCCACCAAGATGCCACATGACAACGATGAATCAATGAGCCCTGCCAAGCATAAACAGAAAAGCTAACCACCAGAGCTCACTGAAGCAGACTACCACACAACAGTGCTGAAACAACTGCTGACTGACTGAGACATGAACCCCCCCCACACACACACACTAACGAGACCTCTGTCCCTAAAATGTTTCTTTCTAATTGAAGTTGTCTGACCTGTTCTGTGGTTCCCAACTATGCTTGAAGCTGCCCGCGACTTTTCAAATGCAGCTACAGACCCAGACGTCCAACTGCATTCACACACAGAAATTCAGACCTGCTCCTCTGCCGGTGTTTATATCCAAACTGTAAAAAAATTTAAAATCCTGTAAGACCGATCAGCCAACCATTACAAGTGCAATCTAGGAAGTGCTGTTTCTCACAATATGCAGTACTCAAGGAGACCACCTGAATTCCTCACATCTCTGTCACGATATTTCCGCCGCAGATGCTACAAACTGTTCATTTCGTTTCCATACTTATGTCCAGTAGCCCCCCTCAATCTGTTCTTCTACAGTCCTTCATAATCACAGTTCTTCTTAATCTTGTATAGCTAAGTACGATAACTTACCACCCCATGGTATGTCACATTAGTGAACCGCGAAGGTGTAAACTGCTGCATATGGCAGCCAGTAAGGGACACACACGCCTGAGACTTCACAACCTGTGCTTTAAAAAAAAAGATAAAACTCCATAAAAAAATTCAACAAAGTAAGCATTCTTTATTGCTGCCACCATTTATTTCAGACTCTACTGGGGTCAGGACACTTAGAGACAGCAACATGGGCAGAGACAGTCGCAGCTATCACTTAAAGCGAACGCTCAGTCTCAGGAAAAAAAAACTCTCACCATATCAACAAAGAAACAACACCACAAAAACAATCTGACACAGGTATTTTATAGTACTAAAACAACAATGATGGACATAACCTCAGGATGGAACATATAAGGACCCTCTGCTTCCAATGAAACACATTAGAAAGTAACTTAATAAAGGGACTATTTATTTAATATTTGAAGTATTAAAACCTTTTTTCCTTTTTGGCCTTTTTTTATGTTTTTTTTTCCATTCAATAATTACTTGGGGAGCCCATTTTATAAGTGCAATAACATACTCCGAGGTGTGGGTTGGCGCAAGCGCCTCGTGCCTTAGTACACCCCTGGGGTGTGCTCTTATCAGACGATAACCCACACCTCATTGTATGTTATTGCTTGCTTATATAATGGTATAACAGTTGCCGTTCTCCAGCAGTTTATCACAGCTCCATTATCTAAGGAAGCTTAAAATATGACAGTTACTGGCCCAGCTAATTCACTTTCCCATTCCTTAAGTATCTTCAGATGTAGACCATCTGGATCTGGTGCCTTATTTGGATTTATTGTATCTGGCTTTATCTGTTCTTAATATCTTCCTCCTCAGTCAAGATTCTTGAACAGTTTAACTTTTGCTGTCTGGGCATAGATTTTTGTTTATCCATGGACCTGAATACACTGCTATAGTATTTGTTAAACATTTCTACCATTTGCTTGTCAACTTTGATTATGTTGCCTTGGTTGTCTAATAATAGGCCCACCTCGGATGCATTATTTCTCCTGGAGTTTATGTGGTTATAAGATTTATAATTGTCCTTAACCTTACATGCTAGTTTCAGTTCATATTCCCTTTTGGCTTTCCCTACATATGTCTTGCTTTCCTGAACTCTATCACTGTACCTATTACATGCTTCTTTTGTATTTTGTATTTTGCCCTCTTATATGCCTTTTTTCCTGCTCCTGATTTTCCTTCTTACATTTTTATTTATCCAGCCAGTTATCCTGCCCTTTTTACCATAGTTCACCTTTTCTGTTACATATTTTGATATGAGTTCTCCTAGCTTCAACCTCAGAGCTTCCCACAGTTCATTATGGTTTTTATCCTTAAGCTGACATTTCCAGTATCATGCCATTAGTGCTTGTTTCATCTTATCATAATCTATTAACACATTTGATCTTAGTGTTACCAGATGCCTTACAATTCATATCAGAAATATTAAATGTCATGATACATGATCACTTCCCTCTAGTGGCTCAAGTGTTCTACAATTTATTATTTGATCATCTAAGTTACTTAATACAAGATATAAAGAATGGGCCACAATTGTTCCTGAATTTACATACTGCTCAATTTTAGCTTATTGAAGGTATTTAAAAAATATATTTTCCAAAGATATCTTGCCTTCCCTGCGGATTCAATCTATACTGGGATCATTAAAGTCTCCTAAGAGTACAGTAAAACCTGATCTTCAATGTCTAATTTGTTCAGAGTTGCCAGCATCATTTGTTTAATTTGTGTGTTTGTGAGGGTGGCCTATGTATCAGTCCTAGTATGACATTTTTTTCCTGTATTTGAAATAAGTAATACATCTAGTTGGTCCAGATCGCTTTCAGTTTTTTGTAAAATTTATTCTGCTGTTATATTTATACATATATGGTGGCTCCCCCTTCTTTTCTACCTTTCCTTTGTTGCTGAACATTTTATAACCCTCTATATTTCACCCTGAAGTGTCAGTTTCTTGCCACCAGGTCTCGCTAATTCCATATATAGCTATTCTTTCTCTAACCAACATGTATTCTAGTTCATTTATTTTTTTCATGATGCTCCTTGTGTTTCTTAATAGAAATTTCCAGCTCTGAACCCCTTTTATATTTTTTGTCTTTGTGTTATTTATTTTGCGCACTTTTTCAGTGATATATTCTCCATCCCCATTCCGCATCTCAGTTTAAGCATTCCTCAATAGTTCTGTTTTTTCTCTCTCCAAAGATCCTTGTGCCATCGCTATTTAAGTGAAGTCCATCTCATCCATACAACTTCATGGGCTCAATTCTCAAAGCCCTGAGATTGACACAAGGTGTCTGCACCAAACACAAATGCCGCAAGTGACACCTTGCATCAAAAACTGCCCCTGAGCTATTCACAAAAGCAGCCTGCATCAACCACAGGCTGCCTGACCCAAATGGAGCTTGCGCCATCCCTGTGTCCAAAAATGGGCTGCGACCTGGCACTAGGGTGCATGTGACAGATGCAAGCTGCCACATCCCCAAAAATGGGTTTCACAGAAATCTCCCAGAGGGAGAAATTCTAAGTACCCTTAGACCAGACAGGGCTGGTCTAAGGGTAATTAGAAATTTAGTTGGATAATATGAGTCAATGTGCCACCCCCCAAGCCTGGGTTACCCATTACAAGTCTTCACATACCCTGGTGGGCTAGTGTCTCACTCGAACCCCAATGTCACCAGGCTGGCAGTACAGCCTAGAGGTTAGAGCAACGAGCTGTGAATGAGCTTGGTATATTCGATGACCTGGGTTTGAGTCCCACAACCTCCATTTGCATACTGTGTGACTCTAAACAAGTCACTTAACCACCCAGTGCTCCCAGGGCACTCCTAAAAACAGGCACTTGTGCCTAGTGGGCCTTATCTGGTTACCAAAGAATAAAATGAATAATAATTAATAAACAACAAACCCTTTCCCGATTCCCGATACCACCAGTCATAATAATTAATGAACAACAAATCCTTTCCTGATCCCTAACGCCGCTGGTTATAATTATAAACAACAAACCTTTTTCTGATCCCCTATGTCACCAGTCATAATAATTAATAAAGAACAAACCCTTTCCTGATTCCCTGTGTCTTGTTCAAGAAGATCTGATAACCCCCACCCTTTCCTGGTAGTCTAGTGGCCCCCCTCCTGATCCCCAATCTGTGTTGTAATAAATCAGAACACCCATTTCCCTGGCAGTCTAGTGGCCCCCAATGCCCCGATCTCCAGTAATAAATATGACATTATCCCTTGTGGTCAGTGGACCTCTCCAGCCCCTATCCCCAGTAAAGTGCAAAACCCAAATACCTGGTGCTTTTGTGGACCCGCCACCCCACAGTGCTCTACCACCCCATTCTCCCCATCCTGTAACTGAGCTGGTGATTGGCACAGCCCACAGTTCACATCGACAGCCAGCCACTGACTGAGCTCTGAATGAGCATGTACTATATGCTATACACGCTCAGTGACTGACAGCATCTGTCATTCACTTGTAACAGGAGATCAGGGCTTGGAGGGCACTAGACTACCAGGGTTTTTATATAATTATAAGGGGCAATCGGGGTTGGGGGATCATTTGTGTTCCCTTCAATGAGCCTGTGACTGACCCTTCTTGTGTGCCATGTGTTTGTTGCATGAGAGAGGTTGTTGCAAGTATGGGAATTTAGGTGCCGAGACCCCTCCTGTACCAGAATCTGGTGCAGTGTCCCTGGCACAGTGGGCATCTGCACAAGCTGCTGTTTGATGCAGCTTGCACTCCTCACATCCGCTTTTGACAATTGAGCCCCATATCTCCAGTAAATCTATTCCAGTTTCTGAAATTGAACCCCTCTCTTTCACACCATCATCTCAGCCAGCCATTAAGTTGTTAAATATCTTGGGTGTTCCTCCTGCCTGCTCTTTAGAACAGGATGTATTTCTGATTCAACTACTTTGCAGACTGTATTGTTAAATATTTTCCCACCTCCTCACAGACCCTCTGTATATCACTTTCTCTCTTCCTGTTAACATCATTTGTTCCTATATGTAGTACAGTAATAGACTTGTCAATGCCTTTCAATAGGCCGTCTATATTATCTTTGATGTCACTTATTTTTACTCATGAAAGACAGCTGACCATGGTAGTGTCTTTTCTACCTCTACATATTATTCTATCTGCAGATTTAATAATTGAATTTCCTGATACCACAATCTCTCTTTATGGCAGAGTATTTGATTGTTTTGCTAGCATTTTGGGATGCTTGTATGTGACTGACATGTTTCGTTTGTTTATTGCTATCAATAGTATTTTGCCCTCATACAGAAGTTCTTGCTGGGTTGTCATATTTTGATTTTAATTCTCCAAAATATTGCTGCTTCCAGCTTCAGCTTGTTCAGTTGTTTTTAAAACAAAAAAATCTAGTTTGTAATTCAGTGGGGGCTATTACTAGATCATGCCTTCTCCTGCGATTGTTTACTGCCTTGTACCATACACCATTCCTCTCCCAATTACATTTTCACTTTCTGAATCTCCTTGCATATTACATTTTCTCTTATCCCCCACTGTTATCCTAGGGGCCAATTCTGCAGTTTCTTTTTGTTTAATGGCTACTCATTTGCTGTCTTGAAGCAACATCCCTGTATTTTGTATAAACCGCTCTAAGTTATGTATTTTTATATGGAGCTCCAACTTCTTTTTAAGTTATTTATTTTTCTCTAGCAATTTTTCTAAATAGTTACATTTATTGCAAATGTAATCTTCAGTCTTTAATCTCAATTCCCACATTAAGCATTGTGCACATTGTATTAAATTATCTGCCATTTTAGGTGCCTTATATACCACTGGTATACTGTAGTGACTGGACCTGTCTTCTCAGTGTCCTGGTCGACACAGGAGACACTTGCCTCTGCTGTACCCACCTCCACTCATGCTCGTCTCAGCTGGCAGTGGCGCCAAGCTTTATTTGTAGGGAACCCGGATGTCAAATGGGTGCACTCTGCATCCCAAAGTCAGAATTAAAATTGAAAAAAAATATTGCCAGCTAGTTTTACACAGACTGCTGACAATGGAAAAATACAGCACCTGTAAAAGTAATGCTGTGTATTGTTTTCACCCATCAGTCACCTGACATTCTTATAGTTCTCTCCATGCTATAGGGAACTACAGCTCCCTGCAGCCCATGGTATTCATGTATTGACCCCCTATGCTTATAGGGTAGCACTTTGAATAAGGTCTTTGTTTTGTGTATTTTTTCTTCTTCATTTAATACTTCCACTAGGCACACATACATGGGAATTTTGAGGAATGGGTACATGACATAATTACCCATCTTCTCCATCAAATCTTTCCTCACTGTCTTACACAACAGTCTCTCTCCGTTCACTAAGAGAGGCTGTGAACCCAGACCTACCCAAAAAAGGAAAGGATCCATTCTTGCCTGGCAGGTACCCCCATTTCCTTAATTCATGCTATTGCTAAAATGGTAGCCATCATTTTAGCCCACAGGTTGGAAGAGGCTGTTCCCAACTGATACACCCTTCACAAGCCGGTTTCATGAAATGAAGACTCAGTTCATACCATCTCATACCCTTTAGTAACTTGCACCAACTTTGCCCTCCCGACTCCCCAGTCACACAGGATCCCTTCACCAGCTCCCTCCTGGAGCGGACGTCTCGAGGCTGCATCGAGGCCTCCGTTTGCCCTCCCGACTCTCCATTTGCACAGGATCCCTTCACCAGCTCCCTCCTGGAATGGACGTCTCAGGGCTGCATCGAGGTACAGTAATAAACTATCTCATACAGCAGCACCTCTGTGAGGGGGGTTACTACTTGTAAAACGTGGGACACCATGCTTGGACTGACTATTCACTGTATTTACTTGCTTAATACTACAATATGGTTGTATTATTTTTGTGCTCTGTCTATGCTGCCTGTAAGTCGGGGGAGGGGGGAGAACACGCGCTTGATTTTCAGGGGACTCTGAGCTGCTTAGCACTTTAGACTACTGATTTTAGAAGCCTATTTATTGTTTATAGCAGCTTACCTTTTTTCTGTTGTTTCATGCCAGATATTCCCTTTTGTGGCTGCTACAATCGGGATATTTCCCACGCATGTGCAGAACGATCCTTGGTCTTCCGCTGCATACTAAATTTATCTCCTTTGTATCCACTCCCTTTTTAGACCTCCATTTGCCCTCCTGACTCCCCAGTTGCACAGGATCCCTTCACCAGCTCCCTCCTGGAGCAGACGTCTCAGGGCTGCATCGAGGTAATAAACTACCTCATACAGCAGCACCTCTGTGAGGGGGGGGTTAGCCCGTCGACGCACTGTGCACGTCGACTGCCCCACCTGCCCCAGCTGCCCAGGAGCGTCCCTTGATTTATTGGCCCTGCCTCATGACATCACTTCCTGCTGCTGTCTGAAATACTAAGTCCCCATTTCTCCATTTGCAGATTATACCTGCTGGCCACTATAGGGACCCTGAGATCCTACCACAAGTACCTCTATTCAGAAAGCCTCCTCCCCTCTTCCTGGATCCCTTCTAACTACCTATCCCACTTCCCTTGTCTTCAGTTACAACTACCCTGCCCACACCTCCTCCCACACCCAGTCCTATAGCTAGCCCACTCTTGGACCTTTTGTCATCACCACCAAGCCCACACTGAGTGACCACTAGGAGTCACTATTTCGCACCCATTTTGGTCCCAAACCTAGCCTGCTTCTGGCCCTCAGAAAGTGGAGCATGGCTCTCACCCAGGTCTCTTTCCCAACTGCCCTGAGTGAGTCCTGAACCTGGTACCCTGTCCACCAGAGTCCGTGTCACTACCACTGATCCAAAGTGGCATCCACACTTGCTGGAGGGCAACAAAACTATTTCTACCTACCTCCCCTGCTGCTACCGCTAGCGATATGCTAGCCCACCTCTTACTAAAATGCCTCCCTCTCATCCTTACCCTGATACTGCTGTCCCACCTACCTGACACCCCCCAGGCTCACCGGCACTAGCTCCCTCTCCTGTTCCGGAGTTAGTACAATCCCACCCCACACTTACCATGTGCCCTAGCCCAGGACACCCTTCCCCTAGTCACCTCCCAGCTGCTTCCCCAGGCTCACACTGGAGGCTGATCGCACTCACTTTTCCAGCCTGGAAAACCCTGCCCACCCCCTGTGCACAGAAACTCCCCTCCTCTCCTCCACATACCTACCAAAAGGTCACCTTCCACCATCCCCTGGCCAGGTCAGTGGTCATTCAACTACTCCTGACAGGCAATATACATCCCAACCCTGGTCCAGCCCGCACTAGCCCACCAGCAAGGTCACCTGGACTCTGCATAGCATCTATGAATATATGCAGCCTTCTGAAACAATTTGATTCCCTCCAATGCTGGGTCACATTGCATAGACCAGATGGCATAATGGTGGTGGAAACCTGGTTATCAAAATCCACTCCAGACTCCTTTGTCTCTCTTCCAGGTTACTCCCTTTACCGTGAGGATTGTGTAGGTAGACGATGGGGGGGCTGTGCAATCTATACCAGGGACTCTCTCATTGGTCAAGCACTCCCTGCCCCAGCTGTCGTATACGGGGCGCAGGCCCTAACCCTCAAACTGACCCCGGACCCTTCCAGGGGCCCCTTCTATTTCACTACTGCCTACATTCCCCCAAAAAACCAAACCCTGGCACTGGTCTCGCTAACAGATTATCTTACAACCCTACATCACACAGCTGACCAAATCCTTGTGGGTGACCTGAACATTAACTGGCTCAGCACATCCTCTGCCTCAATCCATGACTTCTTCGCAGCCATAGACATGACTCAACTCATTTCCCAACCCACCAGAGTAAACACAAAGAGAGGTACCAGCACCCTCCTAGATGTGGTCATCACCAACCACCCTTAACAAATCCATGATACCCAGGTCCTTCCTGACTCACTTAGTAACCACTCCCCTATCCTTTTCTGTTGGGCGACCTCCACACCCAAACCCAGGGCCCTTTCCACTCTACATCGGCGTCTCAGACCAGGTGGACTAAAAGGCCTTAAGCAACTTCTTGCCCAAATTAACTGGTCTCCCATACACTACACCCCTGATATAGATACAGCCCTAGCCTTCTTTTCCCAAACCTTCAACAAAGCCTGTGACATTTTCGCACCCCTAACAGAAGTCCGAACCAAAGTACGTAATGCCCCCGGGTTACCCCTGCCCTGCTTCAACTACTCAAGCACAGGGATAACCTATGGCACCTGGTCACAGAAACAGGCTGGTCGGCGGACAGACAGGCATACAATGACGCAAGAAACAAATGCACCTGACTATCAGAAAAGCAAAGGCCGATCACTATCAGGCCGAGCTCACATCCTCCTGGGGGAGTGCAAGAACATTCTGGGACAACATCAAACAACTAAATGGGAGCATGCTCCCCCCCCCCCAGATCACCATTGATGGCTCTATCTCCACCGACTCAGCACGCATAGCCAACTTCCTCAACTCATCCTTCAAGGACCTTAGTTTGGTCCTCCCTAGCGATTTCTTTGACCCTCCCCCATCCCTACCTGCCTCAGTCATCCAACATCCTAGTTTCCACTTACGCAGGGTAACTGCCCAGGAAGTCAGACCACACCTGCTTAAAGCACTAAAGAGCAATAGTACTGGCAGTAGCTCCCTGGACCCCAGTATCCTCCGCCAGGTTCTGTATCAGGTCCTTGCTCCACTCACTAGCCTTCTCAATAAATCCCTCTGCCTGGGGCAATTCCCTTCAGCCTGGAAAACTTCCACAGTTACACCCATACACAAAGGAGGTGACAGGTCCCCAGATGGGAATTACTGGCCCATCTCCATTCTCCCACCCCCTCTCCAAAGTCCTAGAAAAACTGGTGGCTACTCAAATTACGGATTACCTGACCAAACACAACATCCTCTGCCCTGAACAGCACGGTTTCTGTGCAGGGCACAGTACCAGCACTGCCCTCATAGAGTTTTCAAATTTTTTATACTCCTCCCTGGACTCTGGCTCACTAGCTGGGGCAGTGTTCATTGACCTCTCAAACGTATTCGACACTGTCTCCTACCCCCTCCTGCTGGATGCCCTTAGCCCACACTGGCTTCGCCACTGGGCCAGTCTCCTGGTGCTTCAGCTACCTGTCTGCCTTCTCTCAGCGTGTTAAAATCAATGGGACCCTCTCCAATACATGTCTTATCCACTCAGGTGTTCCCCAGGGCTCCATCCTAGGACCCCTACTCTTCTCACTCTACCTCAACACCCTGCCCAATGCATGCACTGGTAAAATTCTGCTATATGCAGATGATGCCGTCATCTTTGCCACCCAACGAAACCCCATCTCCCTACAAGACACCTTGCAACTATCCTTTAATGATGCCAAAACCTGGTTCAAAGAGCATAGACTTGTAATCAATCTCAAAAAACTAAAATTATGCTCTTTGCCCATCCCCAAAACAAAGTCAGCAACTTCCCATTCCACATTCTCCCTAGTTCCAAGCTTACTATCGAACAAGTCCACCTGTATAAGTACCTTGGGGTCTCCTTTGACTCAGCCCTCACATACCACAACCACATTGATGCTCTTGCCTCAGCTACCAATGTTCGGCTAGGTATCCTATACCGATACAAAAACTGCCTCCCCCCGATGCCCTCTGACTAGCGGTCACATCCTCAATAATGTCCCCTTGTGGACTATGGCCTACCAGTTTATGGTGCTGCAGACTCAACCGCCTCAATAAAATATGCCTCACCTTGAATAAGGCCTGTAGGCTAATTACGGGAGCCCCTAGGCTAACACATACCTGCCAGCTATATGACATGGCAATGCTGCTTAACCTGGATGAATGACTCAGATACCAAACCTGCCTCATAATGAAAAAAACTCTCCTTGGACTATCCCCACCTGGGCTGACAGCCTCCATCCACCTAGCACAACCCTTAATTCAAACTCAAACCTCCTCCAAGGCCACTCTACTAACCCCTCGGTCCAGGACCACACATGGACAAAGGTCCTTCTGTTACAGAGCTCCCTCCTGGTGCAACACACTCCCTACCTCCATCTCTGATACCCTCATGATCTCCTGCTTTAAAACTTCACTTCAGAGTCAGCTATTTAACACGCATAGCTGTGCTTGTATCTAGCACACTGTGCCATGACAAAACTCACTGAGTGGCTCCTCACCCAAACCAATCTCTGACCATGCCACATAGCCCTCTGAATCTTTTTTTTCTTTACCTCTTGCAGTCTCTGCACACTACCACATGTTTGCTTATACCAATGTATGTTTAATCTGTTACTCTGTACCCAAATAACTGTAAAAGCTTGTGAATGTCAAACCAGTAACCTAAATGATGTAACAAAGAAATAACTGCATGTGATTGCCAAAGCTGTAACCGCAATGATGTAACAAAATGTTGTAATGTATTTGTCCTCTTTGTGATGAGGTACCTTTGGAAATGAGCCTCTGGCTCAAAGGTTGTAAACTGATGTACAAATAAATAAATAAGTCACAAGTCAGCAGCTGCCCTCACAATAGAGTTGGAGAAGGCCTTCAACTCTGTTGAATAGGCACTCCTGTTTGTAGTAATGCAAAGAGCCAATGTGGGGCCCTACAACATGGCAAGAGTACAAACACTATATAATAAGCCAGATGTACTTGTCTTCACAAATAGCATTATGTCTCCAGTGTTCCTGCTGCTCCTAGGAACATGACAGATTTGCCCCAGTTCCCAGTATTGTTCCTCTTGGCTGTTGAGACCCTAGCCCTGTCAATCAGAGCTAATGTGAACATTGCAGATATTAAAGCAAATGGGACTGAATATACTTCACTATTATATGTTGATGACTTCCTCATCCTCTTGTCAGATATACCCCAAGCTATAACTCCCCTCCAACAGCTACTTCAATCCTTTTTCAAAATCTCTGGCCTATGTATCAACCACAGTAAATCAGAAATTCTCCCCCTTGATGACCTTAGTTACCCTAAGTTGGTCTGTCTGGGTGGGGTTGTGGTGAGCCCAATAAAAAACAAAAAAACAAGCTAAAACACAAAGAACCTCAGTGCACAAGCACTGAGGCAAGGGTTACCTCAAAGGGCATTGGCCAGGAAGCCAAGCTTCAAAGAAATACAAAATCACACATACCCCCATAATGCAAAGCATCTTGGGCTGTATATTCAAATCACCACAAATTATGCAGGTTCAACTTTAAGCAGAAATGCATGATGCCAACAGCCCACAACCCAACCCAGATAGACCAGCTTAGGGTAGTTGGTTCATTCCACTGGGGTGTCATACAGACAAGGCACATTGATGAGTACAGGTAGGATGAAACACATGTCTGTGTCTTCTGTTGGCACCCTTTGCAGACTGTGTGAGAGGCCTTTCAGCATCATGCATTTCTGCTTAAAGTTGAACCAGCATAATATTTTGTGGTGATTTGCATATACAGCCCATGATGCTTAGCATTATGGGGGTATGTGTGATTTTGTATTTCTAGTATGCACTTGTCTGATTGGGGGGCACTCCCTGGCATCTTGTGTTACCATATAGCCTTTGTGATGGCACAGGTAATCAAGTGATTTTCCTCCCGACAACTGTACAGCCCACAATAGGCCACTATTGAGGGACATTAAATTAACACATAATCCCCAGTGCTATGCCTATATTCCAAATGGACAGAAGCCATTTGTCAGCATCCCACCATGGGTCTGTCAATCACGTATTGGCAAAAAGTAAAACAGACCCCTGATATACCCCCTTCTCCTCTACCCTAAGCACTCCTCTGACACAATGTTCGCTATAGACAAGAAAATTATACACTGGTCCTCTTGGAGAAAAAAGCTGGTAGCCTGACAGTACAGGATCTATGCTTCCCTGATCAACTCCACCTCATGTAAGTTACCTACCTCTCAACCCACTACCACAGCCCTAAACAAGACTTCTGATATTACCTCCAGCTGAGATCAGTGATTCTCCCTACTATGATCCCATCAGACTGACTTTCCACATCCTAACAAGGTGGACCTCTAAACTTGAATAGACATGACCAAGGGTAGGGTGTGTTTCATATATAAACTACTAAGGGACAAAGGTCCCTATCTCACAGAGTCAAGTACAATCAAGTGGGAGAAGGAGCTGGACATTGTAATCCTTGATATTGCGTGGAAGTACTTCTGGTTCCGCACCCATGTGGCCTGTACAGACATCAAGGCCCAATTCATTCAACTGAAAATTTTCCACCACTGGTACAAGACGCTTCAGGCACTTAAAACCATAGGGGCATCTCCCTCAGATAAATGCTGCAGGTGGTGTGAAAATCAAACTGTCTCTCAGTCCCACGTTCTGTAGGCCTGCCTCCTAATCTGTCCTTTTTTGGAACAAGTGTTATAATACTGTCAGTTGTTCATACCTGATACACTTACTATGAATGCCTCATTCATTCTCCTTGGTATAACTGACATTCACATTCCCAAATCACACCCAGCAACCTGCTGGGTGACAGCCATAACACTTGCAGCCAAACTACTGCTTCTAAGGTGGGGGAGGTTCAATGTGATTCCCACTTTTAATGAGTGGCTACAATCAATAAACCAAATAGCCTCCCTGGAGTGCCTCATCAGGCTGTAGATAAACTGCTTGACTATCTAAAGGTGTGGGATCCCTTCCTGAACCACAGAATAACTCCTCTTTAGCTCTGCCCAAGGGGATCACTACAGTACCTCAGCATGGTAAAGCAGTGTCCTGGGTGATATGATGAAATGTCTGTATCCCGTAAGTGTATATCAATACTTGCTGTCTTACATGTTTATGATTGTCTCATCCAATGTATATACTCAGTTACTGTATATATGTTACAAAATGAACTGTGTTCCATTCAATGTACCTGTTATGTTGTATGTTTAAAAAGATTAATAAAAAAATTTAATGTAAAAAAAAACTTCTTTTCACATGTGCAGTCTTTCTACCCTCCCTACCATCCCCCTACCTCTTCCCACCCACTTCTTCTGCTCCGTTTCACCTCTTTGACTTCTCCCGTTTTCTTCTTCTTCTCCCTATTTTACCAACTGCTTCACAAGCTGCTCTTCTTGCTCTCCACCCACCCAAAGGTAACAGCCGTGATAGCCTGGACACCAGCCTTCAAATGGCTGCTCCCACTATCATAGCCACTATCTCTAACCTTTTAACCTGAGAATATTCTTCATGCATCACCAGGAAAAATGCTAGTCCTCCCTCTCTCAAAAGGAAAAGATCATACTTCTCAAGTCAACAACCACTCTGGCTGTCTTCTCCATGTCCTATCAACGCTTCAGCAGAAAATAGTACTTTTACAAATAGGCCTCTATCTTACCTCTAGCTCTGCCTTTCTTAGCCTTTTCCAGTTGGGGATCACTCAACCCCATGCAACTGCCTTCTCCTCCGTATACTCATCAACTGCATCTTGAAGAGGATGAATCAGGAATGTTTTACCTCCTTTTCAAATCTTTGTCAATCTGGTACAAGCTTTCAGCACTAGTGCCCACCCCTATGTTTGGCATATACAGTATTTAGTTGAATGAACCCAATCTGTTAGTACAGATACCTCCACTTGTCCTTCTGCTAGCCTCTGGTGTCCCATGTGGCTCTGGTTGAGCTCCTATAATATTTTATATTTTTCTAAATGACCTTCCATAAGACTGGTCAAATGTGTGCATGTTCATGTGCACAGTTAACAAAGTGATCTTCATCAGTATTCCCATCTACCCCTGAAATGGCAGATGATCTCCATTTCTACTTAACAAACTTCAACATTTGCTCAAATCTAGACAGCTCTTCCTGAATGCCAAAGAATGGTCTCAATGACTTCTGAAAGTAGGCAAAAGCTCATGATGGGTCCATTCACCCACATTTACAAAAATTAATGGCTCACTACTGGAAATAGTCCCCTCCTTCAAGTATCTGGGTGTCCAGTAATATACTCACAATTCTTCACTAGAGACTTTGGCACCATCCACTTCAAACTTCCCAAACTGGGTGAGCTATACAGGAACAAAATCTTTAGTCCCCTGCCAGTTCATCATAAGATTGTTCTAAATATGATCCTCCTGACATCTGACTATGGTTGGTAATGTAGTCTATGATGCTACCTTTTTTTTTTTTACTTTGTTTATCCCCTCCTCTCCAGTGACCGAGGCATCTCACAGGTGGATACACTCGACTTTGCCTCCACCATCTACCTGAACCCCTCCCCTGCTGGGTCATCCCTCTCCCGCCTGCCCTTATGGGAGAAGGTGGGGACCATGGAGAGTCAAATCGGGGTCAGGGCCAGCACTGAGTGTGTGGGCTCGGCTACTGGGGTTTCACTGTCACTTCCCCAGTACCAGGGGTTTTCTATTTTTTTCTGGTTTCCTCTCCCAGATGCAGAACTTGCAATGCCATCCAGTGTGTGATGTGTGCTCTCCCACCCACATCAGCAGGATGATCGCCTGATCTCATCCCCCTTACAAGTCCTCAACTGCAGTGCACCCAGTCTCCACTTCGTGCCAGTAGCATCGTGGGACAGGAACCCCCCCTCACTCACAGTAGAGGACAGCAGTCCAGCAGATGCTCAGTCCTCTCCTCTCCTCCCTGACTGATCCCCAGCTCCCTAGGCTCATTCCTGGACCTGGGTGGCTGGCATGGTGTGAAGTAAAGTGGATGCCTCAGCCCTCAACACCACCAGTCTGGTCATATGATGCTACTCCTTAAATACTTCCTGGACCAACTGGACCTCCTCTTCAATTCTTTCTGCCAATATTTCCTCGGCTGTCACCCAGTCTGTGCCCACCACTGTTCTTATTATGGATTTTAATTTTCTTCCCCTGCTGGTGGTTATCTCTATTACTGCATTGTCCTCATAGCCAAGTGCTGGTTCTTCCTGCTACCTTGCCATCTCTTCTTACTCCCATCCCCCTTTGCACTTCAATTCTGCTCCCAAGCTGTCTCATCTGATTGCTGTTCCCCTCTCCACTCCAATCCAATCCAACTCCTTCTGAAACTCTGACCCTTGCTCCATCCTTCTCCATTTCTTCAATACATCTGCTGGACAGGCCTCAGTCTCCTACACTCCAAAAAGCAACCACTGCACTTGATGTTGTAAATTTAAGAAAAAAATAATTAAACTGATTAAAGTAGCCACAGAAGGGAATCATAGTACCAACAGTAGTGAAAGACACCAAGTCTTCACTATGAAAACAGCAGAGTAAATCTGAATGATGAGTATTCATACCATACACTGTTTAAGGACTGCTTTAGAAACAACAAACCTCAAAAGAAAACACAGTTATGAATAACGTTGCCAACCCCCACCACAAAATTCAAATCACAGAAAAATTACAGAATGGGTGAGAGAGACAAAAATAAACAGCATGGAAAACTGGACCTACTCCCAACAGTCACAGAGCTGTCTACTCACCCCAGCAGTCACAGCCCTGCTCCCTACCCATCAATCACAGCACTGACTTCGACCCCCAACAGTCACAGCACTAACCCCCAACCATGGAAGTGGCAGCACTGCCCCTACACCCCCAACAGTCACAGGACTGAACCCTCCCCAAGAGTCACAGCACTGCCCCACCCCCGGCAGTCACAGCACTCAATAGTCACAGCACTGATCCCCAATCCCCCAACAGTCAGAATACTGACCCCACCCTGACAGTCACAGGACTGATCCCCCACCCTTGACTGTCACAGTATTGCACTGAGTTCCATCAGTCACAGCACTGACCCTCAACCCCGACAGTCACAGCACTGACTCCCAACCCCAGACAATAAAAGGACTGACCACCATCCCTGACAGTCACAGCACTCACTGATGCCAGTCCACACAGTCACGGCATAGACTGCCACCCCTTATGGTAACAACATTGAACCCCCTCCGGCAGTCACAGCACAGACAAACACCCACCCTGACAGTCACAGCACTGATCCCCAACCTGGGCCCTAGTTACCTGAAGAACCTTCTCACTCCTGCTGTCTCTGTCCGCCCCCTGCACTCCTCCTCTAGGGGCCTCCTTGCGATTCCCAGGACAAGGTTAAAGACAGCTGGTGACAGAGCTTTTAGTGTCACCACCCCCGTCCTGTGGAATTCGCTTGCTCCAGCTGTTAGGGGGGCCCCTTCTGTTGAGGTATTCAAGGCCCACCTTAAGACCTTCCTACATAATCAGGCCTGCCTGAACTGTGTTGTATATCCCTGACCCGATTTCTGAATTTGATATTTAAAATAATTTTGGCTTCCTTTGAGTTTGTTGCTGCTGCTGAGGGTATTATTTTAAATTTAATGATGCGTATTGATGTTTATAAGTGTATTATTTATTTATTATTATTTTTGTATGTATATGGAATTTCTTTTAATATGTACTCCACCCAGAGCCTCCAGGATGGGCGTCTTTTCAAATAAAATTTGCCTTGCCTTGCCATTTCAAATTCCCACTCGTGCCAAAGTGCTTAGAGCAGCCAGAGAATGCTGGACCAGGTGTGCTCGGTGTATAAGAAGGCCATATTTCAGGCAGTTTTTCTTTCTTTTGGATAGCAGCTTGGCATTGATTCAGTTCAGACAGGCTGTAGCACATCAACACTGTTGAGACTTAGAAACGTAAGTCTTGGCACCAATGAACGACCACAGTGTTTCTGCTTTTTGAGAGCACTGAGCAAAATGAAGAGGTTTGATTTTTTGCTGGGTTTTCCCTCAGGTAAGTGAAAATATTGAAAGATTCGAAGAGTTGACCCACTAAGTTACTAACTCCTTGTGTCCTGGATCAGGCTCAGCTAATGAACAAAGTTCAAGTGACTCTTCTCACTTCAATTTGTACTAACTATCCTTGCAGAAGCTACCCAATAGTCCTTTGTCACTATGCAGACCTGACTGGGAATCCATTGCTTTTCCATGTTATTTCTTGAGACAAAATTGTAATAAGTTAGTTTCACTTATTTTTGGCTTTTTCAGTCTGAAGAAACCAATCTTTCACTGATTCATGCAACTCAGAGCTAAGACTGACTAAGAAATCCTTGGAGAAAATCCTACACCCTCCATCTAATAGATGTTACCATCCTTTCAAAGTCTATGCCTGTGCTCAGGGTTTGTTCTTATTATGTTTCATCCACAATTTCTGACTCTGAGTCAGTCAGTGCTCATGCCTTGGCAGACCCCCCAAAAAAAGGTAGAAATAAAGCAGTCCGCATGCAAGTTGTGTCAATGACTTTTCAAACAACCTTTGCACACAAAGGAGAGCTTGTGATTAGTGAAATACCAGAGACTACTGGCCAGTGAACAAATCAGTAAACAAACCAACAGAACCCCACAGGAATTAAACAGAACTATGTTCTATGCAAAGGAGACCAGTTGGGTTCTAGCTAGGCAGCTAGTAGTTAGGCAGACACCACAGTAATGGCATTTGATTTAGCAACTCAGACACCAAATATCCAAAACCTGTAACACAGAAGAATGCGCAGTACTGGTCCTCTGAGGTGGAGCTGCAGTAACAAACTTGATCCATAAGCAAAACAAAACTACACTCTGAGAACAAAAGCTCCAAAGTGGTGCAGTGAAAAAGGTGGTTTGTTCAGGAGTCATGCAAACAACAAAAAGATGGTACTGTATGCATTGCTGTCATCCTCTGAGCCAAGCCATGTTTGGGGGGGGTGCATGAAGTTTCCAGCCTATTGGTACCATCTAAGTTAATGTGGCCCTGTGCATGAGCTGGCCTGGAAGGCACACAAAATCTCTGGTTACCCTGTGGAACACCAACAGTACCGAACACTACAAAATGCATGCTCAAGAGCAATCAGGCTCACCACGGTTGACTACTTCGAGACTACCTTTCTGACAAACATAAACTATCCTTCCAAATTCTGGAAGGTAGTTCACACCCTATTCTCCCCATCAGCACAGACCCCTGTTCTTGTCCTCTGGGTGGGTGACACCTCAGTGTCAGACCCCACAGGGGTGGCCAAGGAGTTCAATTCATACTTTACCTCCTGTGCCTCTGCCCTTCTCTCCTCCCTTCCCCTCTCCCTCTCCGAATTTCTGCCTTGTCTGTTTCTTCCCTCCAATCATCCTCTTTCTCTTGCTCCCCTGTATCCCCCTCTACCACTCTGAAGGTGCTCCTTACCCTAAACCCTTTCAAGGCAAACTCCCCCTGATGGTCTAGACTCCAAGCTGCTTTTTCTGTATAATCTTGCTATCTCCTTCACTCTTTTCTTTCTATTGAACCTTTTCTTCTCACTTGCCTCAGTCTCCTCTGCCTGGAATCATGCTACAGTTCTACCCCTCGCAAAAGGTGGTGACCTATCCACTCCAGGCATCTACCGGTCTATTTCACTTCTCCCCATCCTTGATAAACTTCAAGAACATGTGGTACTACCTCAACTCCTCCTGCTTCTTCACCCCTTTCCAGTCTGGTTTTAGGAAGTACCACTTCACTACTACCTCCCTCCTCAGTCTCACTGACTCCATCCTTACTGGTATGAACAGTGGCCACATCAACTCTGCCATCTTTGTTGACTTTCCTAAGGTCTCTTACACAGTCTCCCACACCCTCCTTTTAGCCAAATTCTCTGCAGTAGGGCTTTCAGACTCCGCCACAATTTGCTTCCATGCCTACCTAGTGGGAAGGGCTCATACCATTCAGATTGCTGACTCCATATCCTCCCCTCTTCCCATCAACACTGGAGTCTCCCAGGGCTCTGTACTTGGCCCCCTCCTCTTCTTCTCAATCTTTCTTAATGACTTTCCCACTGTCTGCTCTGCCATCTCTAGCCACATGTATACACATGATACTGTCTTAAATACCTCTGGTCCCTCCTCTCTTGATGTGTCATCCAGACTACAGCATAACTATGATGAGGTTCAGCTCTGGCTATGCACAAATCAATTATTCCTGAATGCCAAGAAGATGGTCTCCATGACCTTTGGCAAAAGGCAGAGACCCTCTCAGCTTCCCTCCCTTCCCTCTTTCTACTCCCTAGATGGGACTCAACTGGAGGACACCATATCCTTTAGATACCTCGGGGTCTGGTTAGACCAGCACCTTGACTTTTCTGGACTTGTGGTTGCCATACTCAAAAAAATGCACCTCAAGCTAGTAATAGAGAATGCATTCCACTTTCTGCCAAGGATGTCCTGGTCCAGATAATGATCCTACCAATTTTTGACTATGGTGATGTGGTCTACAGTGTAGCTCCCAAGACTTTCCTAACCAGACTGGACAATCTTTAGCATTCCTACTGTCGGTTCACCATCGACAGCCCTCCTCCCACCCACAACTATGATCTCTATCAATCTCTTTCCTCTATTCTCTTGATGACATAAGCCGTTAACACTGTACCAATTTATTATCTAAATTCTGGTCTGGCTTTCTCCCCTCTTCCACTCCTCCTCTTTATCTCTCCCACCCACCGCACCTCCTCTGAAGCTATGACACTTGGATCTTGGCTGTTCCTTCTTGACCCACTGCTGCTGGTCAAGCTGCATTTTCTCATTGTTTCCCAAAATGGTGTAATTCCCTTCCCTCCTCCATTTGCCATGCCTCTACTTCACCTGCCCTATCCTCACTCTTATGAAACTTCTTCTCCTCCATTTGTAACTGCCTTTAATATCCACTCCCCCACTTCACTATCAATGTCCTATGTGTGCCACTCTCAGTGATGTCAGACTCCCCATCAAGCTCTTAGAAAATGTATAAATTTGCATAAATGTGTAAAGGTCTAATTTCTTACTGTAAAAATCTTTGTAAATGTGTAAGGTCTAATTACTTAAGGTCAGCTGTGTTACACAATTACTCTCTATCTGGTTGCCTGCATTTGTTGATCTTGCTGTAATTTATATTTGCTTGTTACCCCTTCCCCTGCCCCAGAACACACCTGTGAATGAGCAATTGCTTCTTTGTGTACTTTCCTGGCAAAACTTTTCAAATAAATAAATTAATTAAAAAGAGAAAACTGGGTAATCAAAAAGAGAGAACACTGTTGAAAACCACCTGAAAGGGCACCATGATAGTAAATACTGAAGCTAGATCAAGACAGTCAGGGATAAAGGGGAAGTAGTTGTAAGGGAGAAAAAGGTAAACTTGCCCATAGGAGCAAAGGTACAGTACACTGGGATGTTTACTGTAGGTGTCAGTGCTGATGCATTTTGCAAGACTGGTACTTAACAGCCAAGGAAAAGAGGGAATGAAGTAGAACTAGGAATCAGAAGGAGAGGAAAGAAAAGAGGCAAATTAGGGTGACGGTAGAAGGGGTAGAAAATTAAAAGAGTGGAGAGGAGGGAATGGGGACGCAAACAAGAGGCTGATGAAGAACCCATTTTTCATGAAATGAGTAACTGATGATGACGATGGAATTCCAAGCACATACAGTTTCCTCACAAAAGCTCCATTTTCAACCTAAATAAAGGCAAACAAGAAGCATAAAATACACAAATATGGACCAAGAGGTACATAAACAGATTCCACCTCTCTTGAACAAAAGTCATAAACCATCATTT
The DNA here is from genome assembly GCA_016271365.2 of Neoceratodus forsteri. Classification (NCBI taxonomy): domain Eukaryota; kingdom Metazoa; phylum Chordata; order Ceratodontiformes; family Ceratodontidae; genus Neoceratodus; species Neoceratodus forsteri. The sequence continues at coordinate 667,283,160 of CM028135.1, read as the reverse complement.
AGTAAGGTAAAGCATTATTGTTAATTAAAAATGTTGGGAAACAGAATAATATTAAAACTATTTTTTAAACTCCATAGCTGCAGGGCATGGAGATTAAAAACCCACTGTGTTTTTGATCTCAACACAATTTTGACATGATCTCCACCCCTTTTAGGGGGCTTGATAGAGTCAATAATCATAAAGAACAATGAACTAGAATACCTGTTATGGTGTGTCTAAATGCTGGCCCAATGGAATATCAGGCAAAGCATAATTGATGGAGTGTACAATACATATTTTTTAATTCTCCTTTTTAATGGACAGAGCACTCTGCCAACATGTAGTTTGGGAGGGGCATTAAAAACAAATGAAGGGTCACATTTAATAAACTGCCTTTCATTCTCAGTTGGTTTTCCTTCAGGATGAGTAAAAGTCTTGTTTTGACAGCACCATTTACATACACTGCACCTTGTGGTTGTAAAGGGACCCAATGAATGTGGGACAGTGCCAAAAGGCAAGTATAGGGGCTGTGCAGCAAAGTCAGCCAAGTTCTTGGCGCTTGGGTATGTAATTCTAGAATTAAGGCCCAACAACTAATACAGTTTCTGATCACTCTGTATAACCCCCCCCCCCAAGCACACACACACCAAACATTTAATAACAACATTTCCAACTTTGGGTGCAATCCTGTTAGATTCAGCTACAAATGTGGCCCCCTGGAGACTTTTATAATCTTTTGGTTTGGGGATAAGGAGGGCAGTTATAACTAGGGTGCATGCTTTGTGAAATCTCATGTGCCGGACAGTGGTTGAGTATCCATTAAAAAGAACCTTAAGTCTCAGTTTTTGTATTTGGGGTCATACATTAATATAGAAAAACAATTCTGGCATATCCAATTAAATTACAGAAACAGGAAAGTCAGGGGCCAAAGGGAGATGTCCAATGGAAGAAAGAAACAATGTTAGGGGTGTTGCTGGTCCATCATATGGCTAATGTCAACAAGTAAAGGAAGGGGTGGGCACTAGTGCTGTGCGGGATGTGGAATTCCACCAGTGAAATTAGTGTGGAATCACCATTCCACTGGTGGAATTTCTGCTGTAATTTCGCTGGTTCTTCTGTGGAATTCAGCCTTCTGTGATCTGCAGAATAATATTCCACTGCACTGCAATTTTCCCATGGAAAATTATTCCACAACCATTTTCATAGAAAATATTGAGATCTAGAGAATAAAATTCTGTGGAAATGTTGTGGAAAAACTCATTTTACATTTTTTTGCTGTGGAATGCTGTCATTCCATTTCTGGTAAAATTCTGTGGAATTTCTACAGAATTGTAAAAATTCAGTGAAATTTCATTCTGTCAGAATTAAAAAATGCTGGACAGCACCAGTGAACACATAGTTATCCAGTAAGTTAAATTTCAGTTTATTCTCAAACCATTTATCAACAGACATTTTGAGGCCTGTTTGCCTCTTTATCAAGAGGGTGATCCTCTGAAATCAATTTTATTTTAAAACATCTGAGGACTATTGTCACTTTGTACAGTACTTATCCTGTTTAATATCATTCTTCTCCAGATGCTTTTTAGGGTATCATACCATATGTTGGTGATGAGATGCAAACCCCACAAAAAGAAAATGTTCAGGCATTAACCTGAATAAATAGAGAGTGACAATAGTCCTTTGAAGATTTGACAGAAAATTTATTCCAGAGGACCACCCCCTTCACTAATGTTGCATAAAGAGAGACAAAACATTGTGTGATAAATGGTGTCTGGAAATAATTTGAGAATAATCTAAATTTAAACTAACTGGGTGAGAATGGGTCCATTCTTTCATTTACTTATAGCATGATACATTGACTATAAGGAATGGTATTTTTAAAATCAGATGGATTGCCACAGTCCACCGATAACAGGGTATTACCTGCTTCTGGCTTTCTATATCCTTCAATGGCAATTGCTTCACAACAGATGCTGAAGAAACATGGTTCAAAAAATGAATGCTATGACTGCTATTAACAGAAGTAAAAGAAAGATTGACATCACTAGAGTAAGGAAAATCAACAAATGCCCTTGCTTAATCTTTGCACCCCCACTAGATGGCCAAAATGTAATTGCTATACTTGCCCCCAAAACAATCTGATTTCAAAAGGTATTCTTCAGTGCTAAAGACAATGAACTCCTCCCTCTACCCTATCAATATATATATTTTTTTAATTGTACTATGGTTGTTCCCATGGCAGTGCCACAGATTTGGAGATAACATGTGTTATCAAATGTGGTACTTTATGATGAACAGACTGAAGGATTTATGCAGATTTACAGAAGGGTATGTAACAATATTTGTAGGTTTGCACATAATGTCTACTTTAAAACACCAACATTGTGTGTTATATTTGAAATTGGGAATACATACCCTAGAACTCAAAATAAATATGACAGTAGCAACATTTGCACATAGGATATTTAAGGAAGCAGCCTCTGCAAGTTTATTTGGAAAATGTAGGTTGAATTCTTTTTTATTGGTAACATGGAATTCAATTACTACAATTTTCAGGTTAAAGCAGTGTAAACCTCAGGCATGCAGGCATTTGTTTTCCTGTGCTAGGCAAAGTCTATTAAAAATGTATCTTCAAAAGTCAGTCTTAGTTGCTCACCTTATAGTTTCGAAAGGGCACTGCTTGTATTGCATGGAATTGGATCAGTCTGTAATTTTTTTCATGTGCCATAAATTGTTAATATGCAAATTAATATTTGGTAGGCAAGGCAAGGCAAAGGCAAATCAAAGGCAAATTTTGTTTTAAGATGCCCAGTCCCTGAGGCTGTGGGAACCATACACAAAAATACAACCAAAAAGATAAATAAAACAACACACCAATAACTTATTAACAGTATTAAAAAGGCAGTTATAATAGAATAAAACCAGAAAAGTAAATAGCTAAATAAATAGGCAGCCTGGGACAGAAGCTGTTTAGTATGTTAATACCAGGGCAGTATTTAAAAAAAACAGGATCTGGGAAAGCTTGATTAAGCAAGAAGGCCTTGAGGTGGGCCTTGAATACCTCTATTGAAGGGGCCTCCCTTACAGCTGGAGGTAGTGAATTCCACAGGACAGGATAAGCGACACTAAAAGCTCTGTCACTGGCCGTTTTTAAGCTCATCCTGGGAATTGCAAGTAGTCCTCTAGAGGAGGAATGGAGGGAGCGGACTGAGGCAGTAGGTGTAAGAATGTCCACCATGTAACCAAGGCCCAGGATCTATAGAGCCTTAAAGGTGAGCAAGCCCACCTTAAAGAGAACCCTCCACCTGGCTGGCAGCCAGTTCAGTTCACACAGCACCGGGGTGATGTGGCAGTACTTAGTCTGCCCCATCGATAACCTGTTGGCTCTGTTCTGCACCAGCTGTAGCTGGAGGAGGGTACCTCTGATACTCCAAGGAAGAACGCATTACAGTAGTCAATCCTGAATGTCACGAAGGCGTGCACCAAGGTAGGGAGGTCCAGGGGCAGAACTTGGGGCTTGATCCTGTCAATATTCCTCAGATGATAGAACCTGGTATGGACAACGGACGGCACCTGATATTTAAATGTCAGTCCACTGTCCAGGATAATGCCCAAGTCACACACCCTAGAGGAGGCCTTCATTGGCACAGAACCCATGAAAAGTCCTATCTCTGCACCAGAGGCCATCCTATCACACCTTCTGTTCAACTCCACTACCAGTACCTCTGTCTTATCAGGGTTCAGCTGGAGGCCATCCAGACACTGATCTCAGTAAAGCAGTTATTTAGCACATCTACTGTGTTGGGTGTCCCAGGGACAAAGGAAAGGTACAGCTGGATATCATCAGCATAGCAATGAAAACTCAGACTATTCTTCCTAATGAGCTCTCTCAGGGGCCGCATGTACATGGCGAACAACATTGTCAACAAGACTGAACCCTGAGCTACTCCACAGGACAGGAGGTTAGGGGAGAAGGAGGAGGAGGAGAAATTCCCCATCACTACCCTTTGCCTCCTGTACATGAGATAGGACTTAAACCAGTGGATGACAGTGCCAGAGAGTCAACACAATTCCCTCAGACAGTCAAGCAAAACACAATGGTTCATCATGTCAAAAGCTGAGGAGAAATTGAGGAGAATGAGGATTGTCCTTTCCCCTTTGTCTCTCACCCTGAGGAGGTCATTATACACCCAAACTAATGCAGTTTCTGTGCTATGCCTCATATGAAATCCAGACTGGAGAGACTCATATAGACCATGGGCCACGAGGTGCTCATCAAGCTGAAGATGCACAACCTTCTCTATATCCTTACCTAAAAATGGAAGATTGGAGATAGGATGGTATTTTGCCTTGATGTCAGGGTCTAAGGAAGGTTTCTTCAGAAGGGGTCTTACCAGTGCATCCTTCAAGGCATCTAGGAAGACCCCTTCCAACAGAGAACACCAGGAAATCAAGGCAAACACCTGGCCAACGGAGTCAACACATCCCATCAAGAACCATGTCGGCACCTGGTCCAGTTCACAATATGTGTGCCTCAGCTTGAAAAAAAAGCTCAATGATCTCAGCCACCTCCACCAGTCTAGACTCACCCCAACTAGACAGAGCGCTCTCCGGGTGCCCAAGGTGACAACTGTCGGCTGCAATTTGGCTCACTAGTAGAATTCCTTGCTGGATGGTGGACTCTCTGCCCAAGAAGAATCGAGCAAACTCTTCACATAAAGCATTAGAGAAAGTCTTTTTCGGCTGCAGACAGGCAAGATGTAAAAGCCTGTCTACAGTCTGAAAAAGCACAGTTGGTCAATTCTTCCCTGCAGCAATCTCCTTGGGCAGGAACACAGCCTTCTTAGGGTTGATTGCCCCTTGGTACTCACCATAATGACTACGCAGGTCCAGTTTGTCTGCCTCCAGCCTGGTCTTCTACCAGCAGCTCTCTAACCTCCGACTGATAATATTCATTGCCTTGAGCTCCCCATCAAACCACAGGGACCTCAAGTGAGAGGATTTGGGTCATATGCAGACTGATGTGAGAGAGTCAAGTGCTTCGGACATTGCTTTGTTGTAAGCGGCGACTGCCATGCATGTACCCTCTGTGCATGCATTGTCCATACTAGATAGATCTGCCACCACCAGAAAACTTTTGGGGGGAAAACCCTCAAAGGGCAGTAACTTACCATCTCAGCAGGGTGAGAACCACTGGAGGGGGGCCTGAACGAGAGCTCCACCATGCAATGATCGGACCAAACGACCCGATCAGTCTTGAGATTATTTATCTCAAGCCCCAGTGAGAAGACCAGGTCCAGCATGTGGCCGCCTTGGTGGGTCACAGAAGAAACTTCTTGAGACAGGCCCAGAGATGACATCATCTGGAGGAGGTTATAACCAAGCCTAGAAGATTCATCATTGGCCCAAACATTAAAGTCCCACAGAACTAAACATCTGGGAGCCTCCAATGTTTCACCGATGACAAAGTCAGCTACCTCCTGCAGGAATTCTTGGGCCACCCCAGGGGGCGGTAAATCAGGAGAATCCTGCAACCTGTGCCCAGACCTCCCCGAACAACCACACATTAAAAGGAACCCAGTGTTCTCACTGGGTGCATGGTGAAGCCTAGCTCGGATGTAAAACAGATGACCACCCCTTGCCCCTGTGTTCCACTCTGGGGCAGTGCACTATGGAGTACTCGGGGGGAGGCAGCCTCTAAGACCGGGCCAGCATCATTACCCACCCAGGTCTCCATGATGCAAACCAGATTGACTGAAGAAACCAAATCTGCTATAATTGCAGTCTTGTTTCTGATTGATATGGCATTGCAAAGCACTGCCCTCGGGGGACTGGTGGACAACGCAGCCCCTCTGGTTAACTACCCACTCAATCTGGTGGGGAGCTTGGGGATGGGTACAAAATATGTCTGGCCTCTTTCTTGGACCTGTTGAAACCCAGGGTACATTCTGCATGTAGCTACCTCTATCCTGCACCAAACTGATGTGCCTGAGGTTCTCCACCACAATCTTTCAACATGTCTCCTCCTAATCCTGACCTCCCGACAGCGATGAGCAGTGGTGGCAGAAACTGGAAGGTCAGAAAAGGGCCGCAGATTGAGCAGCTTGGACACCTCATACACAATCCTTGCCTTCCCCAGGCCCTCGTAATTTCCCAGATATATTCTGCTTGATTATAATGTCCCAGGCACACAGTGTTCTTTCTATATAATCCCACACACACACACACACACACCCCTCAACATACGCTAATACAGAAACAGCCTGGACCATTCACACATCACACAAACAATAACTAAAAAAGCAATAACCCCCACCCACTACCCACACAACCCCTCCCACTACCAAAGAGGAGCCAAAAGCTTGTAGGTTAGAGTTCAAGTTCAGGAGAGCACAGTCCACAGCTCACACAAAGAGGTCCCACTAGACAGGATCACAGTTATTGCTACTTGAGTAAAATAAGAAGCAAAACCAGTATCACAGCCCACCACTTTGAAGACTTAAGGCCCCTTTACTGCCCCAGTTTCTGCATGGAATGATAACCCAGCTGTGTAAATCAATCAGAATGCCACAAGCAGGATAAACTCTGAGGGTTTCAACAGGGCTACTCTCACCAGCTCCAAGAACCCAGGGAAGAATTACTAGAGTCCAGCATGCATCAAACAACTGACCCCTAATGATAATCCAGCGGGGGCAAGAGTTCAGGGTCATAAAAAGGTCTATAATGCAGCTTAGCTGGCAATACGAACTGACAATGTGCCAGCGAAGCAATTGTCCCTGAGCACACCAAATAGCATGATACCAGGCAGCCCTTTGCCATGAGATGAAGAACGTGGAAGCACCCTCAGTGACTGTGCTCTCTCACAAAACCAGTCTGGACAGAAACAGAACCTTGACCAAACAGTCAGCCCTCTCGTATATAGAAAAAGAGGCACCTTTTCCAGGATAGTCCAAATACACAAAGCTGATGGCAGTAGAGGGGGAAAAACTGGTCACAGTCTGGGAAAGCCCAGGGCTATCTTCAGGAGTTGGCCCCTCTGTTTATTCAGGAGAGAACCTCCCAGAGAATTGCAATGCTCGGCTGGAGCTGTCCGCAGTCGGTCTTGGCAAAACGTTGAGACTCGGTAACAAGAGGTCAAAGGAACAGCTGGCAATACAATCCTCAGGAGCAGTCTGATAATAGTGATTGAGCTGCCAAACTTTGCTAAAAAACAAGAAATCTAGCTACCTAAGCTTACTCATTCCACTGCCCTGCCTCAAACTAAAAAGCCCTAACTAAAACTCCTAAATAAGAAAGCTTCACAATAAAACTTTAGGAATGCTGGTCAAAACAAAATGACCAGAGAACAAGCACCCCAATTAAGTATAGCTCTCCTAGAAAATAAAGCTTATGGAAGGGTGGACAAGTGCTCTCACTCAGAGATCTGGCAAGCTGCAGCACAGCTCTTCCACCATCTTGACCCTCCTCCTTGATTCTCCTCAGATGTTCCTTCTGTTGGTAGAGCATCATCGTCCTATTGCCAGTCTATACACATGAAGCAAAGTCCTTGAGAAAGTGGTTTCTACACAGACTACCTACTTAACTTTAATCTTCTTGCCCCAGAACAGCATGGTTTTTGTAATGGCCTAAGTGCTACAATTGCCCTCATCAAACTCACAAATGCCATCAGGTCCTCTATGTACCAGGGGAAGTTGTCTGGTGTGACTTTTGTTGATCTGTCAAAAACCTTTGATCTGGTTGATCACTGGCTACTCTATGCTGGTTTTAGTTGGTCTCTCTTCCCTGGCTGTAAATTAATTGACACATTATCTTTCAAATAGACATCTTCTGGTTGTGTTTTATCAATCATTATACATTAGTGCACTAGTTAAACTCAGCATACCCCAAGGATCTATTTGGGGACCACTGCTATTGTTTCCAAAATATAAACAACCACGGGGATCACGTGATGAGCTGAGTCGAGTAGAACAACTCCTGTGCTGCTCCAAGGCCCGAAATCACATTTTATAGTTTAATTTCTTTCGGGACCAGTCACTTTCAGTGATCAGCATCCCTCCTTGTAATACAAATCGATGGTGAATGCTATCGGTGGTGATTTGACGATGCAAAAAAAGGTTTCTGGCGGTCTGAAGCCACGGCTCTGTGAGGCACTAGCAAGCATTGTTCAGCCTCACCAGGAGTAGGAATGGAGCCTGAGTAAGCGAACCCCTGGCAGGGAGATCACCAGCTTGCAAGAGGCCAAAGTCCCAGTCCCTCACCCCAGACAATCAGGAAGAGAGGGCTGGAGAGCAAGAAGGGGCCAAAGCAACTAACGAGAATGAGGACCTGCAAGAAATTAAGCATCTGCTGCAGGGGTTAGTGGTAGACTTTGCAACTGTGAAACCTGCACTGCAATCACTAGCCCAGAGGATGGGAGATGCAGAGGTCCGTATTACATCTCAGGAAAGGAAAGTTGCAACAGTGGAGCAAGAGCTGGCTATGGTTAGAAAGCAAATTAAAAAAATGGAGGAGAGGTTGGAAGATCAAGAGTCTCGGAGTCGAAGAAATAATTTGATCTTGGCTGGGCTACCTGAGAGGGTAGAGGGCTCAGACTGTGTTTTGTTCATGCAAGATATGTTGCTCAAAGTGTTTGGCCCTACCCCATACGAAGAAGCCTACAATTTAGAGAGAGCACATAGGGCTTTGAGGGAAATACCGCCACCGTGTGCTAGACCCCGGGTCATCATAATGCGTTTCCTTAATTATAAAGAAAAAATGTTTGTGCTGGCTTCAGTAAGACAAAAGAAAACATTACAGTGGAATGGTGCCACCTTGTGGATATTTCAGGACCAAACGCCATCAGTAAGAAGCAAGCAGAAGGAGTATGTAGATATTAAAAAGAAGCTGTATTTGGCTGGTATTAAATTCTGGCTTCAATACCCTGCTACACTGGCGGTCCAGCTACAAACAGGAGAGAAAAGATACCTTACAGCTAAAGACGTGCTGGAAGGGCTGCGAGTGGAATTGCCAGATTTATTCAAGGCACCAAGCTGAGCTATCTGAGACGAGCGGGTGGAATATGCTGAACCTGGTTGGATTGGAACTGCTGACATGTTATTTGTTTAGATTCAAGATTGTCATATTTAATTTGTGGGTAGAATTTAAAGTTTGAATATGTTGCCAGGAAACCTGGAGATGGAGATAGGAGCTAAAAAGAGTTCGGGTTAGCATGGGCTCATGAGAGGGAACATCGCAAAAAGGGGCGTGCGTTTCAGTTCGCTTTAAAATCGGTATGGGACAGTAACATGGGGAGGAGGGCGTATGAGGGGGTCAACATGGATACAGAGGCATATATAGAAGCCAGGACATTCACCAAATGAGATGGGAGGTTTACGGGAGATAAAAGGAGGGATTTTGGGGGCCATTAAGTGGATTAAAGGGGAAGACCTGGGGTAACATGGGGAAGGGGTCTAATATGTGAGGGACAGCAACTAAAATAGGGGTCTGAAAGACCAAGGTTGGCTATTGGCTATAGCAAAGGTAAGCTAGAATTAAAAGAGGGACATGGAGGGTATATCTGAGAGTGTTTGGAATCAGTAGGACAGGCCCGGTAGGTGAGAAGGGGTTTTTCCTTTCTCTTTTCTTTGGATCCCACTGAGGGTTTAGACTGTTTTTTAATTCTCCTAATTGGAGACCCTGGTGATCCTCTCTGTCTGCCCATATCTTGATGCTCCAGAGAAAGGGGCAGGATTGACCAGAGTTGGGCTTAGGATAGGAGCCCTGACTTTAAGGACATTTTGGAGAGACTTGATTTAGAAGAGGAACTTACAAGCTAAGGAGAAAGGCTGATGGGAGAATAGACTGGCTTTTAAATGCTTTCTATTGGCTATAACTAGGGTGAGAGACTTTTAGGGTTTCAGAGGTCAGAGAAAGGGCGAGGTCTCTTTTGAGAGATCGGACAGAGAGTATGGTTAGAGCCAGGTTGGTCGGTTGACCAGCTAGTTAGCCGAGGGTCAAGAGGAAGGATTTAGGTAAGCAGTGTATGGAGTAACGGGCTACCAAAGGCCGAGGAGGGGTTCAGGGAGGCAGGGGGGCGGCACGGGGATGAGCTCATCGATGATCCAAGGACTACAGGATGAGCTATCTAGGATCGGGGCAGGGGCTAAGGGGAGGGGTTGGGAGGAGAGAGAGGGAGGGAGAGAGTCCCTGAGGTCAGTTGTTAGGATAGCAGGCTCTGGTAGGTTTTTGAGGAGTAATTGCCCCAATACCACTCTTGGATATGGCTAATGGTGACTCTTAAACTGGTCTCATGGAATGTTAAAGGGCTCAGGGGTAGACGCAAAAGGTTGGTGATTTTGAAACACTTGGACCAATTAGGTGCCCATATGGTGGCTTTACAAGAAACACATCTTTTGACCGAGGAAATGAACAGCCTCAAATCACTATGGGTGGGACAGGTTTTCGGGGTAGGCAAAGAGAGGGCCTCTGGAGGGGTGGCGATCTTGATTAGGAAGTCCTGTACATACAGTGTTGAACAGGTGGTTTCAAGAGAAGATGGTAGAGGGATTTATGTTTCAGGCCTGCTGTATGGTAGGGCCACCTCAGTGGCCTCCATATATGGCCCGACGCCCCCAGCATGGAGTTTTTCACGTCGATAGAGAGGGACATAGCTGACGTACCAGAGCATGCTCTTATTTTGGCCGGAGAATGGAATGCTTATACTGATAATAGCGAGGATAGGATTCCAACTACTAGAGGACCACAGACCAAGGCCCAAATAGCTCTGAACAAGCTGTTAGAAGCCTCGGCTTTAGTGGACCCGGCACGGACCCACGCGGGTGGGCATTTATGTATGACATTCTATTCAGCGGTACACAACTTACTTCAACTTTTCAAGATTATTCAAAACCCCATCTTAATGAAGCAATGTGGTATTTCCTTTGTAAATAGGAAAATTGGACCTAGACTAAATAATAAACAGCTTAATATTGCCAAATGTAAAACTAATATTAGACAGAATTATTTTTCAATAAGAACCCCGAGACTTTGGAATACACTTCCCCAGGACATTGTAGATTCTCCCTCATTTTCAATTTTTAAATCTAAATTGGACAGATGGTTGACCAGATAAGGTTATCAATAATGATCCACTAATGTGGAGGACAATATTTATAGGCACTTGTCTTCTTTTGTCCCACAAACCAAGTAACCAAGTAACCAAGCAATAAGAAGCAATCTCGTATCGATTTTTTTTGGTGAATCGGGAGGTACTTATGGGGATTAGGGAACTTGCAACGGAAGGTAGAATTTTTTCAGACCACTCTCCGATCTCACTAGTTTGGGAACCGAAAGTTGGCCCACCCAGACCTTTTCGTTCGAGGTTGAGTGATGTGTTCTTGTCGGAACCTAGGACTAAGGATAAGCTTGAGGGAGCCCTGTTGGAAATTATTCAGCAACAACTACCTACGATGACAAATAGGAGTCTGGCTTGGTCAGCCTGCAAGGTACTCTTTGCTGGGGTGGCTCAAGACCTGACAGCTAAAAGAAATAGGCAGTGGAGGGCAAAGGAGGATTTTATTTTAAGGGCCATTACCTATTTGACACCCCTGGAGGGATCGTCAGAAGAAGTTGATAGAGAACTTAGGAGTTTAAGGCGGGAGCTGGAAGACATGGTGTCTGCTAAAATCGATTTTTGGTTGGAAAAGATTAATGCCAAAAACCTTTTGCAGGGAGACATTCCGGGTCGGCTTTTAGCGGCTAGAGTTAAGGAGTGGGAAGCGAGTAGAACAGTGATGTCTATTCAATACGATGGGAGGGTAATCACTGACCCCTAGGAATTAGCAGATACCTTTGGATGGTACTTTAGGGAACTGTACCAGATTAGTAGCATGGTAGGGGAGGATGAGATCCAGGCATTTCTAGAACAGATACCTTTGCCTGTGATAGACCCTTTACAGGCTAGGGAACTGATAGCTCCCATAAGAGCTGCAGAAATAATAGAGGTAGTCAAATCTTTACCTACGGGTAAGACACCGGGACCGAATGGCTTCACGGCGAAGTTTTACCAGACTTTTATTCAGATTGTACTACCCTTGCTCCAGGACTTTTACAATACCATAATGCAGGAAGGGGTGCCTCATTCTCTCCTCTATCAGGCCTATGTTACTCTAATCCCTAAATCGGGGAAATCCAAAGATGATCCAGCCAGTTATAGACCTATTGCACTGATGAATCAAGATATTAAGATCCTCACCAAAATATTGGCTAACAGAATCTGACAGATAGCGCCTGGGATAATTAGCCAGGAACAGGTGGGATTCATGCCAGGGAGGGGAGTACATGATGCTTTGAGGAAGCTTCACCATATTCTGAACCAGACTGAGGATTCCCAGATTCCTATAGCCTTAATATCACTTGACGCCAAGAAGGCATTTGATAAGGTCTCCCACCCCTTTCTGTTCGCCATAGTGGAGAAGATGGGTTTCCCTGAGGGCCTCCTATGGGGTATCAAGAATTTATATGCTGCTCCGACAGCAAGAGTGTTGTGCAATGGTTATATTTCGCAGGAAATACAGTTAGAAAATGGGAGGCCTCGTAGTCTGCCTTCTCCCGATACTGTTCAATATTTACTTAGAACCCCTTCTTAGGGCTATCAATAATGATCGACAAATAAAGGGAGTGGTGATCGGAGGAAGGGAGCTAAAATTTTTAGTCTTTGAGGATGATGTCCTGCTCCATTTAACAGACCCAGTTGACGGATTTAATAGGATCAGGGGTTTAACTGAGCGATTTGCTAAGGTCTCAAACTATAAATTAAACTTGGCTAAAACCCAGATTTTACATTTGATGCCACATGTCTATAAGGCAGATTTTACTCAGTTCCATATTCAGTGGATGGCAGACAGGATGAGATACCTGGGTGTATGGATTACAAGAGATTATGAGGCAGGGGCTGAAACAAATATGGGGGAGATAATCTCGGCTATCAGAGGAGACTTAGTGAGATGGAATAAGTTACCTCTCAATTTTATGGCCAGGCTTGGGCTCATTAAGATGAACCTTCTGCTGAGGCTACTGTATCCGGTATACCTTGCCCCATATAGCATCTCTAAAAAATGGTTCATTCTGGTTAAGAAGTTAATCTCACATTTTCTGTGGAATTGTAAACCACCTCAGAAAAAATATAGTGACTTACGTTTGCCTCCAGCACTGGGAGGAGTTAAATTGCCAGATATTCATTTATACTACGTGGCAAGGCAGTTGACCTTAATGGCCCGGTGGGGTAGGTTTGCCGATGAAGAATCATATGTTCCAGAGTGGCTACAGTTAGAGACTCAAATATTGAGAGAAGCAGGTGTATCTTGGGAGGCGCCTCTATATACTAATTTAGTGGCTTGTCTTAAACAGAAGAGGGGAAGTCCAATTTTGAAGACGGCAGAAGCCTGGTGATCATTCTTATCTGTGGCCCAGAGAAAAGAGCAAATGAGGGCCCAAGAACAACCCCTGATGGGCAACCCTAGTGTAACCATAGGTAATGGGGTAATTAAGGGGAAATGGTCTAAGTGGGTGTTGGGTCTAAGCCTAAAGGATGTCATCCTTGACGGTAGGGTGGTTCTTCCAGCACAGTGTGATGGAATGCCTTTTTTTCATAGATTGCAGCTTACTTAAGGGAACTTGGGGCACTTGAAGGAACACTAAAGAAAGTAGGGGGCATCTCAGTTTGTTCATTCAATTGGGGTGAGCTGCGAGGAGTTGACCTGAAAAACAGAGCTTTGTCGCAAATTTATAGAATTTTGTTTGTTTTTTATGGGACGAGCGCTCCTATAGTAGTGCCATTTTGGGATAACAAGCTGAGGTCTCGCCTTATTGACTGGGCTAGTGTATGGAAGAGCATAAAATATATTGTGATACCCAAATATAGAAGACTGCAATATTTTATTGCATCTAATTTATATTTTACCCGTGTGAAACTGTATGAACGAGGCCTTAGACAGACAGACCGATGTTTTAGATGCTAAGCAGAAAGAGGAGACTTACTACATGTATTGTGGGATTGCTGCAAAATTCGGCCCTTGTGGGATGAAATTAAGAGGCAGATGGATCCATTGTTGGACTACTCGGAGTTTATTACTCAGGAGATATGTATCTTGGGGGACTTCTCACAAATGGAGGGGGCTACCCCTAAATATCATGTATCGCTGATGGTGATGGTAATCAAAGTGTATGTGGTCCAACATTGGAAGGATGACCAATTATATGGTTATATCCATTGGGTGGGGGACCTTATTGGAGCCCTATCTAGAATTAGGAGACACTTATGTTCAGAAGGGATGAAAGGGTCCTATGACAAAAGATGGGCAGTATTGGAAATAATTTATTCCCACTAGACGCCATTTGGTTGGGCTTGGGTCTGCCTGTTGGGCTGTGTTTAGCTTGTGTTGTATTGAAATGAGATGATAGAGAAGCTAAAGGGATAGGGGGACTAAGTTATACAGGAAGAGGGTATGGAGGGATTTTGAGGACTCTTAGGGGAGATAAGAATACTGGGCCTGCTTTAAAGACAGGTGGGATGGGGACACTCTCTCTCTCGGGGGAGCGCAGGGAGGTGTCACCCCTCAGGGATGATTTAATATCTATAGAATGGGACCAATGGGTTACTTATTAAGCTGAGGGAGCCCTATAGGTCTGGGGGGAAGTGATTTGAGTTGTAATTCATATGAGGATATTGCTTTTATTAAGGGGTCCTATTGGATTAAAGATAATATTGGTGGGGAATCATTCCTGAGCTTGTACATAGTTATTGTTTATAGTTTACAAGGTCAGTTTTTGGGCTGTGTACCTGGTTTTCCAGGTTTTGTTGCATGTTTGTATTGTCTTTTTTTTTTCTTAAATTGAATAAAAAGATGTTATAAAAAAAAAATATAAACAACCACCCACAAATAACCAAGTAGTTTATGTTTATGTATGCTGATGACCTTACCCTTGTCCTCTGCTCAGATAACCTTGTGTCTATTAGTGATGGCTTAAACACAGACTTTCAACTTATTCAGTTGTGGCTTACCAGAAACAAACTAGTGTTAAATTCCAAAAAGACTCCAGCCATGCTCTCTGACTGTCCCATATGAATCAGATCTTGCTCTGGTAACCTAACTGTTACTTTCCCTGATGGCTCCCCTCTGGAAGTTGTCTTCTCTTTCAAGTACCTTTGAATCACTCTTAAACCCTCCCTTGACTTTTACATCCATCTAACTGCTGTTTGCAAGTCTATTTAATGCTAAACTGAGTTAAGCCTACAGACCCAGACATCTTTTCACCCAATAGCTTGCTTTTCCTTTGCTAGAGGTGTTCTTCTCCCCTACCTAAAACAATGGTGCCGCTGTCTTCATGTGCTCCACCAAGGCAATTCTTTTCAGGTGGAATGTGACTTATAACAGTATTTGCCACTTTGTCTCATCTGCTAAGAGACTCACACACCACTATGACCTACTGTATATGCCAATCTTGGCTGGCTATCTCAATCCAGCAGTCAATAACTGGTGCTTGGTTGCTTTATAGAGAAGTCTATCTGGATGACTACACAACTAGAGATGTGCGAAATTGACAAATTTCATTATGCAAAATATTTTGCGAAATTCACCCTTTTCACGATAGTTTTCATGGTAGCAAAATTCATAATTTCACCTGTGGAAGGTGAAATTTCACCCATGAAATGGTGACATTTCATGACTTTTCCAGTGAAATTTTACATTTTGTGGGTGAAATTCCACAATTTGCACCCCACAAAATATTTCACATAACAGGCGAATTTTGCAAAATATTTTGCGTGGCGAAATTGTCAATTTTGTGGCAGTTTCACTGGCAAAATATCATTTCGCAACATCCCTATACGCAACCCTTAATTGCCAATTTTTTTAATCATTCACATCAGAGCTACTCCTTGAGGTCTAATGATGAACCCATACTTATTGTACTAAAGGTCTTTAAAGTGATGGAAGACCAAGCATTTTCTACTTTTGCCCCTCAGGCCAGGAACTCCCTTCCCATATCTGTCCACTCTGGCCTTCCCAGTACCTCTTCAAGAGGATGCTGAGGAGCCACATGTTGTCTACTTCAGCTTGTACGTGACCGCATCACCCCTTTACATTACTTGCCTCCACTTTTCCTGGGTACCTCTTACTTCTGAGGGGATGCTGCTCTGACTCACTTGTGTTTGACTGTGCCTTTTGACTGTCACCAAATCCTTCCTGTTTGCCATGTTTTAAGTTTATGTAATGTTTGTACTATTAATACCTGCTTATCTTGTTTAGTTCTTTGTAATCCTCCCAGATCATTCCTGAAAATAGGCAATTCTCTCTTTAGTGTGCTTACCAGTTAATAAACCTAACTATAATTTAGATTCAAAATTAATAATGTGGATTTTATCCTGGCTGGACAAAAGACAAAAGCGGGTGGACACTAAGGGAAACAAGTCTAAATGGATCCCAGTTACTAGTGGAGTTCCTCAGGGGTCCATGCTGGGACCCCTCCTGTTTAATGTTCTGGTGTCCGGCATGCAGACATCTGACGGGACATGGATTAATAAATATGCAGATGACTGCAAATTGGGTAGCATAATAACTGACCATCAGTCAATAATAAATATACAGAATAATTTAAATAACTTATGTGCCTGGGCTAATAACAATAACATGAAATTTAATGTCTCCAAGTGCAAAGTTATGCATATGGGGAAAAATAACACAAAAGCCACTTATTTAATGAATAATTCAGAGTTAATTGTTACCTCACAGGAAAGATACCAGGATGTGACAATATCAGATAATTTATAACTTAACATACACACAAATAAAGCAGTCAAAAAATGCCATTCTATTTTGGGTAATATTTTTAAACACATTAAAAGTAGGAATCCTGAAATAATACTTCCACTGTACACCAGCCTTGTGCATCCACATTTGGATTTTTGTGCTCCCTTCTGTGCACCAACATCCAAAGAGTACCAAAGTACAGTGGAAAGAGTCCAATGCAAGGTAACCAAAAGAATTCAGAATATGTCACCTTTAGATTATAAAACAAGACTTCAATCACTTCAACTGTTTTCCTGAGAATACAGAAACATAGAAACACAGAAACATAGACTTTGATGGCAGATAAGGACCGCTTGGCCCACCTAGTGTGCCCATTTCCCCTACATACATGATAGGCCACAGATCCTAGTTAACCAACAACCTATTTCTTCCTACCCCCCCACAAGAATTGCCTTATGTCTGTCCCATGCATTCTTGAATTCTCCCACAGTTTTAGACCCCACAACCTCCTCAGGAAGTGTGTTCCATGCATCCACTAACCTCTCTGTGAAAAAATACTTCCTCACATTGCCCCGGAACCGCCCCCATCTTTAAACTGTGTCCCCTTGTTCTTGCACATCTCTTTTTCTGAAAGATGCTACCCTATTGGACTTTGTTGATTCCACTGAGGTAGTTAAAAGTTTCTATCATGTCCCCCCTCTCCCTTTTTTCCTCAAGGGTATACATATTAAGCTCCTTTAGTCTCTCCTCATACGGCTTCTCTTGCAGACCCTTCACTATTTTAGTTGCCCTCCTCTGGACTGCCTCTATCCTGTCTATGTCCTTGCGGAGATGGGGTCTCCAGAACTGGATGCAGTACTCCAGATGGGGTCTCACCAACTGTCTGTACAGAGGGATAACAACTTCTTGTTTTCTGCTGGTGATGACTCTCCCTATGCATCCCAGTATACCCCCAGCCCTCCCTACTGCCTTCTCACATTGCTTGCTAACCTTAAGGTCATCTGATATGATTACCCCCAGGTCCCTTTCCTTTTCTGTTGTTGATACTACCTCCCCCACCATTTCGTAATCTTCCCCTGGGTTCTTGTGTCCCAGGTGCATTATTTTGCACTTCTTTGCATTGAATCCTAGCTGCCATACTTCTGACCATTCCTCCAACCTAGTCAGGTCCCTTCTCATCCTTTCCATGCCTCCTTGTGTATCAACCCTGTTGCAGATCTTTGTGTCATCTGCAAAGAGGCATACTTTTCCTTCCAGTCCCTCTGCAATGTCACTTATAAAGACATTAAAAAGGACTGGACTCAGTACTAAACCCTGCGGTACCCCACTAGTAACCCATCTTTCTTCAGAGTGGACTCCATTTACAATTACCTTCTGTGTCCTGTTGTCCAGCCAATGTTTTACCCAGGCTGCCACCCTGGGACCCACTCCCAGGCTGGTTAATTTGACTATTAATCTTTTGTGTGGGACTGTGTCAAATGCCTTGCTAAAGTCTAGGTAGGCCATGTCCACAGCCCGTCCCTGGTCTACTACTTTGGTCACCCAGTCAAAGAAATCTATTAGATTTGTCTGACATGACCTTCCCACTGTGAACCCATGCTGCCTTGGGTCATGTGCCCCACTGGCCTCTAGGTACTCAACAATTCTTTCCTTCAGAAGTGACTCCATCAGTTTCCCTACCACAGAGGTCAAACTGACAGGTCTGTAGTTTCCTGCCTTTGTCTTGGTCCCACTTTTCTGAAGGGGAATCACATCCGCCTTCCTCCAGTCCTCGGGTACCACACCATCCTCCCATGATTTATTAAAAAGAGTAGTCAGTGGTTTCACTAGTTCCCCCCTTAATTCTTTTAGAATTCTGGAGTGAATTCCATCAGGCCCCATTGCTTTGTCCACCTTCAGTTTTAGGAGTTCTTGCAGAACCCTTTCTTCTGTGAAAGGGCTGGGATCGACCCCCCTATCAAGAGTGCTTCTGTTAATTGGATTAGGCACTTCCCCCTCTTCTTTTATGAATACTGAGCAGAAATATTCATTCAGTATCCCTGCTTTTTCACTGTCCCCCTCTGCCCACCCACCATTCATTCTATTTAGCCTCACTGTCCCTCCCTTTGTCTTTCTACGCTCTCTGATGTACCTATAAAAGGTTTTATCCCCCTTCTTAAGCGAGTTCTCTATCTTTTCCTCAGTTTGGGCCTTTGTTATTCTGACTTCCCTCCCTGCTTCCTTCTGCCTTAACTGGTACAGCTGTCTGTCCTGCTCCTTCTGTGTTTCCTTATACTTCCTGAATGCTATCTTTTTCTCCCTGACTTTCCTAGCCACCTCTTTTGAGAACCATAGTGGCTTTTTCTTTCATTTTGATTTATTTGTTTCACACAAAGGCTTGTTGCCTCTGTGATGGCAGTTTTGATGATTTCCCATTGTTGCTGCACCCCTCCTTCTAGCCTGTTTGCTTGTGCTTTTCTGAGGCACTCTCCCATCTTGCCAAAGTCAGCCCTTCTGAAGTCCAGTACCCTCTCTTTTGTATGACTTGATTCTCGGGCTGAGTTTAATGTGAACCACACTGTTTGATGGTCACTTGTTCCCAGATGGCAACCCACTTCTAGTTCTGAGATCCTCTCACTGCCCCCACTTGGGAGTATGATGTCTAAGATTGCTCCCTCATGAGTGGGTTCTGAAACTAGCTGTCTGACACCTGCCACCTGTAGGGCATCAAGAATGGCCCTGCTTTTGGATGTGGCTGCAGCAAATGTGCTCCAGTTAACATCTGGCATATTCAGCTCTCCCATTAACAGTATCTCCCCTTTCTCTGCCACCCTAAGAATGCCTTCTATCATATCCTTGTCCATTCCCTCCCCCTGACATGGGGGTCTGCACATAACCCCTGTGCAGATTGTGGTGCCCTTTCCAGTCTCCAAGGTGACCCACATTGCCTCCTCTCCTCTCCTCCCTGTTTACTCTTTTGTTGAGTTGCTTTTATCACTTCCTTTACATAGAGAGCTACTCCTCCTCCTCCTCTTCTCCCCTGCCTGTCTCTCCTGTAGGTTATGTACCCTGGTATGTTAACATCCCAGTCATGGTTCTCTGTGTACTATGTTTCTGTGACTGCTATGATATCCAGGCATCCCTCTTCCATCAAGGCCACCAGCTCAGGAAGCTTGTTGCCGAGACTACAGGCATTGGTACTCATTACCCTCCATTTCCTGATGACCTTACTCCTTTTTGCCCCATCCCTGTCCTTCTTGCCTTTGTCACTTTCCCCATTTACCCCAGCCCTTCTCCCTATCGCCACCTCTATGTTGGTGTTTACCACACTTACTACCGTGATTTTTTTGGGGCGGCTAGGATTTCTCTGCTCCTTTTCAGTGCCTCCCCCCTTGGCTAGTTTAAATGCTTGCCAATAAAGCATTTAAACCTATCACCTAGGATCCTGGTTGCCTTCCTGGACAGATGCAGCCCATCATGCCAGTATAGGCTTGTATCACTCCAGGTCGACCCCCAGTCCCCAATGAAGCCAAATCGCTGAGCTCTGCACCAGTTTTTCAACCACTGATTGAACCCCATGGTGCATAACACCCTAGCCTCTCCTACGCCATAGATGGGCAGCACCTCCCAGAAGGTTACCATGTGTTCTACTTGTCTAAGGCCCCTTCCCAATTCCACAAACTCTTCCTGCACTGCTCTGATATCTTTCTTAGCCAGGTCATTTGTCCCTAGGTGGACAATGACATCCAGCTCCCTTCCCTGTGCAGCTGCTCTGGCAATCCTGAGGATTCACTCCCTGTCCCTCCAAGCCAAGGCACCAGGCAGGCACCTTACCTCCCTCTCCCCTTCCTCCCCCAGTTCTACCTTCCTAACAATGGAGTCCCCCACCAGGAGTTGTTTCCTTCCCCTGTGGGGTCCCATGCCACCCTCCTGTGGGTCTCCTTTGTGGAGGTTCCCAGCATCTTCCTTGGTCTCCACTGCTGGTGCCTCCATAGAGGAACCAGACTTTGCCAGAATGGCATAGGAATTGTGGAGAGCAATAACTGGAGGGATGCACCTCTTTTCCACCACCCTTACCTTCCCTGAGCCCACTGTGGTCCAACCACTCTCTTTCTTGGGAACCTCTGAGGCAACGGCAGTGGCACTGGTGGTCCCTGGATGGAAGAGGAGGTCCCACAAATCCTGGCCAACTCAGCCTGGAGATGAGCAACCTCGTCCCTCAGCCCAGAGAGGTGCCTGCAGAAGGGACAACACCACATCCTCCAGAATGTCTCCCAGAAGACTGCTGCTCCACAGCCACTGCACTGCACCACTCCCATCATGTCTTATTTCTGGCCCCTTAACTATTGTTTGGAATCCTTACTCTTTCCTTTGTTTTTTTTTCTTTCTCTTCTCTCTCTACTTCCTTTCTGCCTCTGTGCCCTTTAAGCTCCTGATTGTCCTGTTCTGAGACAAGAATATCCTATATTTCTCAGTAAACCCCTTACTTGCTCAAAGGCAGGCCTCCAGCAGCTAGAGGGGGCCAGAGAGCTACTCTTGCCCTTCTAGGATGGTTGGTCTTTGGTGGCTCTGTGATCACTCACTTCCTGCTCCCAAACAGGAAGTTCCTGTTGTCAGTCAAATCCTGTGCCTATAAAAGTAGAACTAGATTTGGGTGGGAGGGTGGAGGGAGGGAAGGAGGGCAATATAGTCTCTGTAGAGAAGTCCAGTCACACAGCACTCCTTCCTCCTGGTGTCTTCTGCCAAGCTACTAACAGAATCTTTCTAAGGCAGTCTTTAAATGTATCTTCCTTCTAGCTAAGCCACTCACCCTACTTACTAGATCTTCTACAAGTAATTTAAACTGCACAGCTATCAAGCTCTTTCAAACACATGAGATTTACACCTAGATAACTGTTCAGATAACCATTCAGTTCAGTTAACTCAGACAAACACACTAATTTTTTTTTGTTTTGTTTGTTTGTTTTTTTACCCTAAATTAAAGGTCAAAGTACAAGAGTTCTACTTCTTTAGTCCCAGTAGAGAAGTCCAGTCACACAGCACTCCTTCCTCCTGGTGTGTTCTGCCAAGCTACTAAATGGCTCTTAGGGGCAATTTGATTTACACATTTAAGGCATTTCAAAATTAACATGTACTGAACAAAATTGGCTTGGAGAGAAATCTTATTAAAAATAATAACAGATCTCATAGTTATAAGCTTAAAACTTCTTTATGTAAAACTGTAAAATGCACCAGATTCTTTACTCAAAGAGTGCCACCTATATGAAATTCACTTCCAGAGGACATTGTAATGAGTAAAAATATGGAGCAATTCAAAATAAGATTGGACCCCTATATGGGACACAGGAAGTATACCTTCCACCATTGACATGATGGTGGCGAGTTCTTTATGGGCTAACGGCTTCTGAACTTGTATGAATCTATGAATCTATGAACTAAATAAATATTGCCTGTTATCATGTATGTCATGTATTTGTCACCTCTTTGTCTTTTATAGGGTCAGTTTGGCCTGCAAAAGTACTTGTTCCAGTCCACCTACTTAGTAAAATAAAAAAAAAAAGAAATAGTCAGTGGTTAAAATTAATTTAAGGGCTCCAGTTATAAAATTAATTGGAATATCTATGACACTTCCATGTTTTGTCAGAAACTACAGATGAAGCCAGTTACATATCTGGATATTTTCTCAAATGTATTTGATATCTCTAGAGAAATTTCCTGCCTGCATGCAGTATCACCATAAGGCCACAGAGAAAGTTCCTGTAAAAATATTTGGAAATATCTAATTAACATAATGGATACAACTGTATCTTACCATCCACAGCCCAAGCAGGTGATAAATTGAGATATACAGAGTGGAAACATCTGCTGAGAGCAGCAACATATCTGACACCTACTTATACCTTCCAGTTGACGAAGTAGACCCATTGTGTCTGATAGATACAATGGAATGCCACAACAAATTAATTGGAGAAAGAAATCAATAAAGGCTGACAGATGCTCAGTGAGAGATACATTTCTGAACATGAGGGTCAGCCTGTAAGGTTCACTGGGTCCTTGAGCACTTTATGAAAAACATAAATTGTGAGAATCAGTTGACTGCCATTCTTAGCTTCAAGGCTACTACAACTATGCTCTTGGCTGTATCCTTGACAACACTCTCAGAAGTGGTAAAGTCACAGCAAGAGGAAGGGGCTTCTGTTAGAACTT
The DNA here is from genome assembly GCA_016271365.2 of Neoceratodus forsteri. Classification (NCBI taxonomy): domain Eukaryota; kingdom Metazoa; phylum Chordata; order Ceratodontiformes; family Ceratodontidae; genus Neoceratodus; species Neoceratodus forsteri. The sequence goes on along the minus strand of CM028135.1, from coordinate 667,260,208 downwards.
TACTACTCTACTGGACCAAAGAACTAGAACTCTACTACTGGAAACTTCAATTTGGGGTAAAAACAAACACATTTTTTTTTATCTGAGTTGGGTGAAGGAATTGTTATCTGTGCAGTTATCTAGGTGAAGAAAGGAACATGAATTATTGGGAGTGGCTTAGAGAGAAGGAATACAGATGTTTTCATTTGAAAACTGATCTAGATAGCTTGTGGCAGAGAACAGCAAGAGGAAGGAGCTGCTGTTAGAACTTTACTGGGACTATATTGCTCTCCACCCCCCCAACCCTTAGCTGGTTCTACTTTTATAGGCAAAGTATTTGACTGACAACAGGAACTTCCTATTTGGGAGCAGGAAGAGAGTGATCACAGAGAAACAAAAGGCTCACCATCCTAGAAGGAAAAGAGTAGCTCTCCATCCCCCCAACTGCTAGAGGTCTGATTCTGAGCAACTAAGAAGGACACCACTGAGGACTATAGGAAATTACTGTCCCAGAACAGGAAGATCATGAGCTTTAAGGGCACGGAAGCAGTAGGAAAGTAGGGAGAAAAAAATTGTATATAAAAAAAATAAATATAAATAAAGAGAGGAGAGAAGAGAGAGTAAGTATACAAAACATCTGTTAAGGGGCCACAAATAAGACATGATGGGAGTAGTGCAGTGCAGTGGCTGTGGAGAAGAAGTCTTCTGGGAGACATTCTGGAGGATGCAGTGTTGTCCCATCTGCAGGCACCTCTATGGGCTGAGGGAGGAGTTTGCTCATCTCCAGGCTGAGTTGGCCAGGACTTGGAGGACCTCCTTTCCCACCCAGGGACCATCAAAGGCCACCACTGCTTCCTCAGAGATTGCCAAGAAAGAGTAGTGGTTGGACCACAGTGGGCTCAGGGAGGGTGAGGGTGGTGGAACAGAGGTGCATCCCTCCAGTTATACCACTTCACAATTCATATGCTGTTCTGGCAAAGTGTGGATCCTCTATGGAGGCACCAGCAGTGGAGACCAAGTAGGATGCTGGGAACTTCTACAAACAAGACCCACAGGAGGGTGGCATGGGACCCAGCAGGGGAAGGAAACAACTCCTAGTGGGGGACTCCATTGTTAGGAAGGTAGAACTGAGGGAGGGTGGGGAGAGGGAGGTAAGGTGCCTGTCTGTTGCCATGGCTTGGAGGGACAGGGAATGAATCCTCAGGATTGCAGGATGAGCTGCTTAGGAGAGGGAGCTGGATGTCATTGTCCACCTAGGAACAAATGACCTGTCTGGGAAAGGGATCAGAGCTGAGCAGGAGGAGTTGGTGGAGTTGGGGAAGGGCCTTAGACAAGCAGCATGCATGGCAACCTCCTTGGAGGTGCTACCTGTCTATGGTATGGGTGATGCTAGGGTGCTCAGAACTATGTGATTCAATCAGTGGTTGAAAAACTGGTGCAGAGCTCAGGGGTTTGGCTTCATTGGGGACTGGGGGTCCACCTGGAGGGATATAGACCTATACTGGCACGATGGTCTGCATCTGCCCTGGAAGGGAACCAGGATCCTAGGTGATAGGTTTAAATGCTTCATTGGTGAGCATTTAAACTAGCCATGGGGAGACACTGAGAAGGAGAAGGGAAATCCTAGTCTCCCACAAAAATCAGGGTAGTTAGTGAGGTAAACACCAGGAGAGAGAAGTCGATAGGGAGAAGGGCAGGGGTAAATGGAGGGAAAAAAGCAGTAAGGGCAGGGATGGTGTGAAAAGGGGTAAGGCCATCAAAAAATAGAGGGTAATGAGTACCAGTGCCCATAGTCTAAGTAACAAGCTCCCTGAACTGATGGCCTTCTTGGAAGAGGGATGCCTGGATATTGTAGCAGTCACAGAAACATGGTACACAGAGCACCATAACTGGGATGTCAACATACCAAGGTACACAATCTACAAGAGGGACAGGGAGGGTAGAAGAGGAGGAGTAGCTCTGTAGGTAAGGGAAGGGATAAAAGCAATGGAACTAAAGGGTAAACAGGGAGAAGAGGAGGCACTGTGGGTCACCCTGGAGTATGAAAATGGCACCACAATCCACACAGGGGTTGTATACAGACCCCCATATCAGGGGGAGGAAATGGAAAAGGAAATGATAGAAGGCATCCTTAGGATGGCAGAGAAAGGGGAGATATTGCTGATGGGGGACCTGAATATGCCAGATGTTAACTGGAGCACATTTGCTGCAGCCATGTCCAAGAGCAGGGTCATTCTTGATGCCCTAAAGGGGCATGCCTCAGACAGCTAGTGCTGGAACTCACTCAGGAGGGAGCAGTCTTAGACCTGGTACTCTCAAATGGGGAGGGAGAGAGGATCTCAGATGCAGAAGTGGGTAGCCATCTGGGAACAAGTGACCACCAAACAGTGTGGTTCACGATAAGCTCAGCTGTAGAGTCAAGCCATACAAAAGTGAAGGTACTAGACTTCAGGAGGGCTAATTTTGTCAAAATGGGAGAGTGCCTCAGAAAAGCACTAGCAAATAGGCAAGAAGGAGGAGTGGAGCATCAATGGAGAAACATCACAACTGCCATCACAGAGGCAACAAGCCTTTGTGTGAAGCAAATAAACAAATCAAAATGAAAGAAAAAAACACTATGGTTCTCAAAAGAGGTGGTGGGGAAGGTTAGGGAGAAAAAGACAGCATTCAGGAAGTATAAGGAAACACAGAAAGAGCAGGACAGAGAACTGTACCAGTTAAAGCAGAAGGAAGCAGGGAAGACAGTCAGAATAGCAAATGCCCAAACTGAGGAAAAGATAGCCAACTCGGTTATGAAGGGGGATAAAACCTTTTATAGGCATGTTAGAGAGTGAAGAAAGACAAAGGGAGGGATACTGAGGCTGAATAAAGAGGAAGGTGGGCGGGTGGGCAGAGAGGGACAGTAAAAAAGCAGGGATACTGAATGAATACTTTTGCTCAGTATTCACAAAGGAAGAAGAGGGGGAGGTACCAAATCCAGTCAATAGAAGCACTCTGGATAGTGGAGTCAATATCAGTCCTTCCACAGAAGAAAGGGTTCTGAAAGAACTCCTAAAACTGAAGGTGGACAAAGCAATGCGTCCTGATGGGATTCATCCCAGAATTCTAAAAGAACTAAGGGGAGAACTAGCAACACCATTGACTACCCTTTTTAACAAATCATGGGAGGATGGTGTGGTACCTGAGGACGGGAGGAGGGTGGATGTGATTCCTTTCACAAAATTGGAGCAAGACAGAGGCAGGAAACTACAGACTGGTCAGTTTGACCTCAGTGGTAGGGGAAACTGATGGAATCACTTCTAAAGGATAGAATTGTTGAGTACCTAGAAGCCAGTGGGGCACAGGACCCAAGGCAGCATGGATTTACTGCAGCAAATTCATGTAAGATGAATTAAATCAATTTCTTTGACTGGGTGACCAAAGTAGTAGACCTGGGAAGGGTCGTATACATAGCCTACCTAGACTTTAGCAAGGCATTTGACACAGTCCCGCACAAAAGATTATTAAACAAATTAGTCAGCCTGGAAGTGGGTCCCAAGGTGGTAGCCTGGGAAAAACATTGGCTAGACAACAGGATGCAGTGGGTAATAGTAAATGGAGTCCTCAGTGAAGAAAGGGTGGTTACTAGTGGGGTACCACAGGGTTCAGTACTAGGTCCAGTCCTTTTTAATGTCTTTATAAGTGACATTGCAGAGGGACTGGAAGGAAATGTATGCCTCTTTGTAGACGACAGAAAGATCTGCAACAGGGTTGATACACAAGGGGGGGGGTGGAAAAGATGAGAAGGGACTTGGCAAGGTTGGAAGAATGGCCAAATGTATGGCAGCTTGGAATCAATGCAAAGAAGTGCAAAGTAATGCACCTGGGAAACAAAAACCAGGGGAAGCGTACATAATGGGGGTGAGATACTGACAACAACAAAAATGAAAAGGGACCTGGAGGTAGTTATATCAGATGACCTAAAAGTGGGCAAGCAATGTGAGAAGGCAGTAGGGAGGACTGGGGTGATACTGGAATGCATAGGGAAAGGCATCACCAGTAGAAAACAGGAAGTTGTTATCCCTCTGTACAGACAGTTGGTGAGACCTCATCTGGAGTACTGAGTACAGTTCTGGAGACCCCATCTTCATAAAGACATAGACAGTGTGGAGGCTGTCCATAGGAGGGCAACCGAAATGGTGTAGGGTCTACACCAGAAGACATATGAAGAGAGACTAAAGGAGCTTAATATGTATACCCTTAAGGAAAGGGAGGGAGGGGGACATGATAGAAACCTTCAGGTACCTCAAAGGATCAACAAAGTCCAAGAAGTTAGCATCTTTCAGAAAAAGAGATGTGCAAAAACAAGGGGGCACAGTTTGAAGTTGGGGGGGGGGACAGCTCAGAGGTAATGTGAGGAAGTACTTTTTCATGGAGAGGGTTGTGGATGCATGGAACAGCCTTCCTGAGGAGGTCGTGGAGTCAAAAACAGTGGGGGAATTGAAGAATGAATGGGGAAGACATAAGGCTATTCTATTGGGGAGTAGAAGGAAGTAGGCTGTTGGTTAACTAGGATCGGCAGCTTATCCATTAGGTAGTAAAATGGGTAGACTAGGCGGGCCAAGCAATTCTTATCTGCCATCAAATTCTATATTTCTGTTTCTATGTACTCATTCCTCCTTAAGGCCAGGGCAGTGCCCAGGTGTCTCCATGAGTCATCTGTTCCCCCCGGAGATCCCTAGAGTCTCCACCGCTATGGGAGGTAAAGCCCTGTCTAACATAGCCCACTCTTTGCGGAACAGAATTCCTGCATCCCTCCATTCAACTGACAAGCACCTCACTTTCAAATCCAAACTCAAAGCCTGGCTATTGTCTGAAGCCAAATGGTCCTGCTCGCCAACTAACTTCCATTTTTGCTACTCACCCACCCCTGTTCCCTATTTCCCCTCTCTACGCCTCCCAACTAGTTGGGGGTGCATCTACTCACTGCTTACCCTCTGTTTATACTCTCTGCTCACCTTTCCTCTTCCCCCTCACTTGTCCCAGTACTTAGATCTTATTTTATTATGTCTGCCATCTGATTTTATCTTCATGTTGTAACTTTCAGCAACCTACCAGACTTGTAACTTGTTCCCCCTAAATGCATTTGTTCTCTGCTACACTGTGTGCTGATACCAGACCATACTGCACTGTATTGTGCTGCACTTCTCTAATTTATTGTACAGCATTCCTAATTTGTGTTTAACTCCTGACCATATTACTGTATTGTAATTGTACTGTATTTCTCGATTTTCTATTATTGTATTGTATTCTATTACTGTGTCATCTTGTGAGGCCAGGTGATGCCTGGAAACGGTCCTCTGGATCAGTGTACCTACATGGTAAACAAAGACATAAATGAAAAAATAAATTAACAAAATCAGAATCTGACATAGTGTTTGAACCATTGAACAGCGATCTCAGCTAGAATTTAACTAATGTCCATATAAGGGAAATAATGGGATATCAAAGAAGCAATAGGTAACTGATATGGTCCAGGGTTTGTTTCATGATCTCATGTTGATATGTCTCCTTGCCTGGGATTACCACCTTACATAGAAATTGATGGCAGATAAGGACTGTATGGCCCATTTAGTCTGCCCATTTTCCATACCTACTGCATATACCGCAGACCCTAATTGATCCACGGCTTACTCTCTCTTTCCTATCGCTACTGTTCCCTTATGTCTGTCCCATGCATTCTTGAATTCCCCTATCATTTTAACCCCCACCACTTTCGCAGGTAGGCTGTAACATGCATCCACCACCCTTTCTGTAAAAAAATCTTTCCTCACATTACCACTGAGTCTACATCCCTCAAACCTTATATCATGACCCCTTGTTCTTGAACATCTTTCCTTCTGGAAGATGCTACTTTCTTTTACCTTGTTTATACCCTGGAGAGATTTGAAAGTCTCTATCATATCCCCGCTCTCTTCTTGCTTACAGGGGATACATATTGAGGTCCTTAAATCTCTCCTCATATGACTTTTGGTGCAGTCTTTGCACCATTTTTGTTGCCATTCTTTGAACTGCCTCTACTCTGTCTATGTCCTTCTGGAGATGCAGCCTCCAGAACTGGACACAGTACTGCAGATGTGGTCTCACCAATTACCTGTACAGTGGCATCACCACCTCCTTCCTTTTTTCTGCTAGTGATACCTCTTCCTATGCATGTTAGTATCACACTGGCTTTCCTCACCACCTTCTCACATTGTTTGGGTATTTTAAGATCATCAGATATGATTACTCCCAGGTCCCTTTCCTGTTTGGTGGCCATCCATATCTTCCTGACATCATGTACTCCTCCCCTGGGTTTCTGTGCCCCAAATGCATGATTTTGCATTTATTTGCATTGAATATCAGCTGCCACAATCTTGACCACTCCTAAAGCTTGCTTAGGTCCCTTCTCATTTTCTCCATCCCCACCTCCCGAAATGTCAACCCAGTTTCAGATCTTAGTGTTGTCTTCAAATAGGCATACCTTCCCTTCCAGCCCCATGCAATCTCACTTATGTAGACATTGAAGAGGACTGGCCCTAGCACCAATCCTTCTGGTACCCTGCTGGTCACCCCCTCATTTCAGACTGAACTCCTTTCACCACCGCCCTCTGTGTTCTATTTCTAAATCAGTTTCTGACCCAGTTTACCAGCCTGGAAACTACTTCCCAGCTGCTCAAGTTGTTCACCAGCCTTCTGTCTGGGATGGTGTCAAAAGCCTTGCTGAAACCCAGGTATGACACAACCACTTCCTCTCCTTGCTCTACTACATTTTCATTTCATTTTAACTTTTATTCATATTTGAATCTGATATCTCAAACTGAAACAAGCTAATTTCCAGTGAGGTCCTTTGTACAAAAATTGCAGTAGGCTACAAATAGACATACCACAATAAATACAAAATATACAAAACACACAAATAACATAACAGCATGACAATGTGCAAGCATCAATAAATATGTAATTTACCATCAGTTCATCAGATAAGATATCACTTATGTTAGTTCTGCTACGGTTCTAAATCTAGCTTCGTTTACAAACCAAGTCTTTATAGCACCTGTACAGATTTGCTTACTGTTAAGCTGAAAAATTAAAGGTAAGGAGTTCCATAGTGGTCACCCAGTCAAAGAAAACTATCATATTTGTTTGACGAGACCTTACAACGTTTATCTACTGAATTGCCGTCAGTGGGGTTCGTGTTCATGAAAGTCAGTAATGCTGCCTCTGAATGAGGGGACAGGTTTTTCTTGAGATGTCCCCAATATGAATGAAATAGACAGTTTTTTTCTTGACATGTGCCTAATATGAATGGAATAGGTTTTCAGCTTCCAGGAGAACTAGACTGATTTTGTCATCAGGGATAGGATGCAGTGATCTGGATTATTGAAAATAACTTTTGAAATAAATTTGCCAAGAGATCTACTCAGACTGACTTTCATGTTGAGAGCAGTTCAAAATGCTTCTACGATGAAAGTCAGGATAATCCATACCTGAAAAGTATTTTTTCTGGTTCAACTTGAAAAATGTTTCCTAAAGCCTATATATAGAAACATAGACAGTGACAGCAAAAAAAGATCAATGATCCATCCAGTCTACCTATGGCTCTCTATAGAACCCCGTGACCTGGTGTTGATTGGGATTTGTTTGTACTTCTCAGGACAGACCCCTGTGGTACTCCACTTGTGACCTCCCATTCTTCCAATTTAACACTATTTACCAGTACCCACTGCTGTCTCCCTTTTAGCCAATTGTCCACCCATCTGACCATATCCCTAACCATCCCAAGGTCCCCCAGCTTCTTCAGCAGGCATCTGTGGGGCACAGAGTTGAAAGCCCTGCTGAAGTCAAAATACAGGAGATCCATGGTATGGCCTTTATCTAATTCCTTTGTAACCCAGTCAAAAAAGGCTACCAACTTTGCCTGGCATGACCTCCCTGCCACAAAATCATGCTGTTTACAATCCTGGAGACCATTACCCTCCAAATAGTCCACAAGATCTTCTTTGATAAGAGACCCCATCAGCTTTCTGACAATAGAGGTGAGACTGATGGGCCTGTAGTTGCCTGCTTGTCCCCCCCCCCTTTATGAAGCAGAATGATGTCTGCCACCCTCCAGTCCCCTGGGACAACTATTGATTGAAGTGAGCTATTGAAAAGGCATGCCAGAGGTTCAGCCAGTTCATGTGCCATTTTTTTGAGCACCCTCAAATGTGTCCCGTCTGGACCTGGGGCCTTGTCTGTCTTTTTTTTTATTTTCTCTGTTTATGCCCCCTTACTCCCTGCTCCGGACCCTATCCTCAGGGATCCCTAGGCTGTGCATGGTCACGAAAGTCCTCCCCAGGTGTCTTCATTCTGGGTCCTGCCAGCACTGACCCCATCCGGCCTCAGTTTGCCCCCTGAGCAGGGAGGAGAGGGAACCCCTATAGTCCTCTTCAGGACATTCAGTCACACAGTGTGCATTGGGTATGCTGCCTAGGCCCTTCCTGAAGCCTGGGTATGCAGTTCTCTCGGGCAGCTGGGTCCCATCTCAAGGTGTCCATTGTGTTTTTTGTTTTTTTTTCCTTTTTTCTGGTGTCGCCCAACCCTTAGTATGCTGATGAGCTTGGAAAGCCAAGGGGCAGGGCATGTAGCAATGTGATGTCATCCCAGCTCCCGGCCAACATCCTCCCTCCCTCTTCATGCCATCCCACTGCACCTCCACCCATGGTCACCTAGGTGGCAATAGAGCAACAGGACTGGCACCCACCCACCCCAGAGAAGGAGAGCAGCCCATGGGTGCTCCATCCTTCTCCAGCCTGCTGGCCCTCCAGCTGCCCAAGCTCATTCTTGAACCTGGGTTGCTGGCATCACAGGCAGTAACCCTACCGCTGTGCCAGTGGGCCAATGGTCCTTGTCTGTCTTGAGGGCTGTTAGACCCTTTTATATCCCATCCCCAGTAAATGTTGGACTCCTCATCTCTGACATCCTTTTCTTGGCCACGTAAACACTGCTGTAAGGTAGGGGTCCACTAGCTTCCCTGGTAAAGATGGAGCAAAAGTAGTTGTTTAGGACTGTAGCCTTTTACTGGTCCTTCTCTATCACACAGACCCCATTCAACAGCCTAACTACTCCCCCACCCCTCCTTCCTTTTTCGCTTATATAGCAGAAAAAAATGCTTTTCATTGTTTGACCACCTTGGCTAATTGTAGCTCTGTGTCTGGCTTTGCCTCCCTTATCACCTTCTTTGCCTATCTACTCTTCTGGAGGTATCCTTCCCTTTCTGCATCTCCCTTCTTCTTTTAGAAGTTTTGGAAGGCCATCCGTTTGGCCCTTAGTGCTTCGTAGATAGGGAATAGAATGACTTTATTACCAAATTTAGTGTAATTTGCTTACAAGAGATCTGGCACAATAAGGAATTAGATACAACACTTAATGGTTATGTTACTTTTCTGTTGCCAGCTATGAAAGCAGTCAAAAAAGGGAGACTGGCTGGAGGCCTGATTACCTGGGTAAAGACTGAGAAAGTTACTCAGGTGGACCTGTTATTTAGCAATAATAATGTACTAATTCTCTTTATACAAATGAAAGGAAAAAAAAATTGCTTAGCTAATATTTATATCCCTCAGCTAAATTCCAAGTTTTTTTGACCCTACTATATGGGACTAATTGGAAGATCTTATTCTTAAAAACTGGGCTGTTAATTCTTGTGAAGAAATATTTTTATGTGGTGATTTTAGTGAGAGAATTATCCTACATGATGGTTATGCAGATAGCAATTTTCATAACTGGTGTCATAAAGAGGTCATTTAATTTTCCCAGAAATTCTAAAGATGTCAGAGTGAACAAACTGGGTTATAAGTTAATAGATACATTAGAAATACTCAATATGGCTCATATCAATGGCAGGCTATAGGTAGACCAATTAGGTAGCTTTACTCTTTATTCTACAAGAGGGCCATCTATAATAGATTACATATTCTGGAATGGAGCTATGACTCTATGAGAAACATTTTTAGTTCTTATGAAGGCCGAAAGTGACCATTTCCCTTTAGTACTAAAATCAATAGTTCTAGACAAGCAGATATTGAACCTGCCTTTGCCTCCACAACTAGAGATACGGAACAGGAAAGTCAGATGGCATGACATTGTAACCAGTTTGATTAAGGATTTATTATAAAATACTATCTCCCTTGTTCTTGAAAATAGTATTGATTTCATTTCAATCCATCATGGCATCTTATCCTGCCTTAAAGAAGTAAGGTCTCTTTTAACAACTACATATACTAAAAAGTATCTGACAAAAATAAATAATTATACTTGGTTTGATGATGAGTGTTATAGAGCTAAAAAGAACTTAAACATTTAGTCAGGATTGCCAATGCCCAGAAGTATGGCATTACCTTTAAAGACTTGAATAAGACCAGAGAAGAATATAAATGGTTTCTAGTAAGGAAGCAGAAAGAATATCAACAGAAACAATGGAATGATATGTTAATGATTATTATAACCCTTAGGCTGCCGACAGAATTCGAATACATAGTAACTCTGTACTGAGATATCAGTCTGGGGCACAGCAAGGGTTAATAATCAAGATTATCGATCATATTGGCTCCTTGTAGCTAAGGGTACAAATAATCTAAAATATGAAATAAACTCATATTTCTTTGAATACATGGACACTTTACTATTCTACCAAATTTTTCTGTTCAGATTTACAGTGAAACTCACCGGGATGAAACGCAGCATTGCAGAATTCTGCAGTAGAGTTACTGCAGCAAACAATGCAATTTCATTGGGAGTTAATGCCTTTCGTCATCTAAACATGTGAAACTGCCAGCAGAAGCAGACCTTATGGCCTATCAAAGTCTTCTTGGGTGTGCATCTATCATCCCTAGATTGCAGCTGCCCCAAACCCTTCCCCAATCTTCAAGACATTGTCAGCACTTTTCCGTCAGTTCTCAGCACTATTCACCCAGACCCTCCATCATTAACTGTCCCATGCCCCTTTTAAAACTTCCCACAATCTTACATGATATCACCCCCACTGGTAGGGTGTTCCACTTCAACATCACCCTCTCTGTGAAATAATGTCTCCTCATCTTTCTCCTAAATCTTCCACCCTCCAATCTTAGCCTGTGACCCCTTGTGTCCCTACCTTGCCTCAGCTTGAACAACCTATCTGCACCGGCTTTGTTTATCCCTTCAAATACTTAAATATTTCAATTATATCCCCCCATCCCTCCTTTCATACAGGATGTACATATTCAGCTCACATAGCCTGTCCTCATAGGTGTTGTCCTCCATCCCCCATGACATTTTTTTCACCCTCCGCTGCACCCCCTACAGAAGTTTAATGTCCTTTTTTAAATATGGATGGCAGTGCTACACACAGTACTCCAAGTGCGGCCACCAGTGATCTGTAGAGGGGTAGGATAACTTCCCTATGCCTGGACAAGAATCCCCTTGCAATACACCCCAGCATCTTTTTAGCCTCAGCTGTGGCTTTCCTGCATTGAGCAGAGTTGTTCATGCTCACTGTTATAAACACCCCAAGGTCATTACCTTTCTCAGTGTCCCCTAGTCTCACTCCACCCAACCAATAGTCCCTGATTGGGTTCTTTGCCACAAAGTGTATAATATTGCATTTCTTCACATTGAAGCTCAGCTGCCACCTTTCCAACCACTCCTCCAGTTTGAGTATGCCCCTTGTAGTTGTTTCCACCCATCCACTTCATCAACTACTACCCCATTTTTCAGTATCATCTGTAAACAGACTAATCCTGCTCCCAACTCAGTGTGAAATATCTGAAATGAATAGCCCAAACAGCACTGGACCCAGCACAGAGACCTGAGGTACTCCACTCGTCACTGGCCTAGGTGCTGAGAGTTCCCCACCACCACTCGTTGCTGCCGCCCCCTCAGCCAGTTTACTATCCAGTTTGCCAGTTTCTTCCCCCCACCACAAAAGTCAGTTCCCCCCTAGCCACCCGTGAGGCACTGAACTGAAGGTCTCACTGAAGTCCAAGTATAGGACATCCACAGCTTGACCCTTATCCAGCTATCTTGTAACCCAGTCATAATCAGTGATAATCCTGCTGCAAGTCAGTATCAGTGGCTCAGTAGGTAGCACACTCGCCTCTGAGGCTGGGAGATCAGAGGGCTGTGGGTTCAGTTCCCACATCTGGCACTTGGGTTAATATCCCAGTACTGACACTGTAGTGCAGCATGAGAGGGGTACTGCACTTCTGAGGTGCCGTCCTTCGGATGAGACGTTAAACCAAGGTCCCAACTGCCTGGACTGGTGGTAGTTCAGGTGGATGTTAAAGATCCCATGGCACTTAAGGAAAAGAGTAGGGGAATTTTCCCGGTGTCCAGGCCAAATTTCACTCATTCACTAAAAAAATACCACCAACAGCTTAATGTGGTTCAAGGTCAGTTGCCATTCATCTGTATCCCTCTCCCCCGGGTCGTGCCTGAAAATAGGCAGGTTTTGTCTAGTGCACTTACCCGGTCAACAAAAACTAAATAAATAAAAAATAAATAATATTCTACTAGACTGATCTGGCAAGGCCTCCCTGAGATGAACCCATGCTACTGCCAATACTGGAGCTCTTTTCCCTCCAGAAATGTCACCAGTCTTTCTTTCAGTATTTCTTCCATAAGTTTACACACTATGGAAATGAGACTGACAAGTCGGTAGTTTCCCTTTTTGTTCCGTGGGCCACTCTTGTGAATAGGCACCACATGGCCTCCCTCCAGTCCTAGGGCACATAACCCATGTCCAGAGAGGTGCTAAACAGGTCTGCCAGTGGGCCGGCCAACACCTCCGCCATCTCCCACAGCACCCTGGGGTGAATACCATCAGGACCTGGTGCATTGTCCACCCTTAGTGCTCTCAGACCCTCTAACACTGTATTCTCCTCAATCTGTTTGTCCATCATCCCCCCCCTGACCCCACCTTCCCCATCCATGGAAAAGTGGCCCACTCTTCTCCTGCCTGAACATGGGACAAAAGTATTCATTCAATGCTTCTGCTTGTTACGCTCCCTTTTCCACCCACTCCTCACCCCTCTTTATCCTCACTATGTTGTCTCTGCACTTCCTTTTTTCCCTCATGTATCTAAAAGAAGTATTTTTCCCCTCCCTTAATGCCCTGAGCTAACCTTAGCTCTCTGGAGGCTTTGGCTTCCTTCACCCACTTGGTAACCTCCATGGACCAACTGTCATATGCCTCCCTGTCCTCTCTCCTCCTCATTCTCCTGAATCTCTGGAATGCAGCCCTCTTTACTTTCATCCCATCCATCACTCTGCTGTTCAGCCAGCTTGGCTTCTTGGCTATGTTCTTCTTGCTTTGGGTCCTGGTGCAAGCCTCTTTAGCCTCTGCTATATCAATTTTAATAATATCCTGCTTGTGTTGTGCATCCATCTCTGGCCTAATCCCTGCTAATTGCCCCTGCAATATTTCTTGCATCTTCCTGAAGTCCACCCTCCTGAAGTCCACCACCCTTGTTACTGAGCCCCCAATCTCCTTATTCAAACTGAGTGTCAACCACACCAGTTGGTGGTTGATTCCAGCTAGTGGTTCCTCCACCCTTATTTCCCTCACAGCCTCCCCATTCGACAGTACCAGGTCCAGCATGTTACCTAACCAAGTTAGCCCGCTGATCAGCTGTGTCAGAAGACCATCCCAGAATGCATACAGGAGTACCTGATCCCTGGCACCGGAGGTGCCAGGGGTGCTGCAATCCACCCACGGCCAATTGAAATCCCCCACAATCACCACACTCCCCTTTCTACATACCCTCCTAACCTGCTCTGCTAACTCTATGTCCAGCTCCTTGGACTGGGCATTAGGTCTGTACACCACCCTCAGCCTCAGTTTTTTACCCTTGGCATCCAGGAGCTGCGACCACAGCACCTCAGCTCCTCAGGTGACACCCCTGAGGAACACTCGCGAGGACTTGAAGAGCTGGGTGGACAAAAGGGAGCCCTTGTGCTGCTGGTACTCCCTGCTTCAATAAATGTTCATTTTGTATGCATCTGGTATTATCCTGGATCTATTTGAATCTGAATCTGCAGTAGGAGACCCGAGTGACACCACTATCTGGATTGTGTTTAAAATTATGAGCTGGTTGTTCGTTGTGATGAGCACCAATTGATCTTGCATTGTCATGCATTAGTCTGTTTGTTTGTATGAAAATGACAGCTGTACTGTTCATAAGGATGTGTGAAAAATGCCAATGTTGAAAATCTGAGTGAAAATATTACAAATGCACAAAATTACAAGAGTGCATGGAAACTGCACAACATACACTATAATACAGTCATTTCATGGACTTTTTGTCACTAAATTTCAATATAGGCATTTTAGTACCTCTGCTCATGAACAGTGTCACTGTAATTTTCTTAATGTGTCCTGAACACTGATTTCCCACAGCGACCAACTATTCAGCTGAAGTGCAAAACACATTTCGCCAGGATGTGAAAAATGGCAGCTGTACTGTTCATAAGGAGGTGCGGAAAAATGCCAATGTTGAAAATCTGGAGTGAAAATATTGCAATTGAGTAGTTACAAGCATGCATTGCAACTGCACAATGCACACTTGTAAAACACTCATTTTTTGGATTTTTTTTACCAAATTTGCAACATAGACTTTTTGAGAGCCCACCTTATGAACAGTGGCACTGTCATTTCGTTACTCAGTCCCAAAAGGTGATTCCACTCAGTGACCGCAAAATCACCTTTCAGGACTGTATAACACCATGACAGTGACTGCATTCATGAGGAGGGATCCCAATAACCCCATGTTGAAATTTGGTGCCAAAATTCCCAAATATGCCTGAGATATGCACCAAAGTTGAAAACACCCCATTTATGCCATTATACAGCTTACCAGCATTTCTTCAGTTCGTGGTCAGCTTTGAAGAGTGCAGACATGTTCCCGGTCCACCAAAGATCATCACACCATGCTCCGGATGTAAGTATGGGGTGAGGGGGGTATGGGGAGGTAGAGTACGCAGAGGATGAGTGTGGGTTGGGGGAGGGGCACAAGAGACTTCGAGGACTGTTTTCTTGTTTTACTGGGGGACACAGATAACGGGTCAGTTTCTTTTTTTACAGGTGTGTTTGGCACACTGGGTGCTCCCAGTGTGCCACTGGCATTTGTAGGGAGGGGGACGCAGCTGATGGGGATTGGGTCCCCCGCCAGTGCAGAAATGGGTGGGGTGCATGTCAGGGGATTGGGCAACCCCTCAGCACAGCCAAAACATGACTGTGGGGTCATTATGCTGACGGGGATTGGACTTTCCCATCAGCAAATTAAACTGGGAAGGGGGGACTGAAGCCAATGGGGATTGGGCCCCCCATTGGCAAAGAAAGACTGTTTTGGGGGGCCCATGATGCCGAAGGAGGATTGGGCAGCCCCTCAGCACACAACAAAAGGGAGGGCATTATGCCAATGGGGAGTGGGTTCCCGTCAGAAAATGAACTGGGTTGGGGACATGCTGATAGGGGGATTGGCCACCCCCATTGGCTTTCATGGGGCTGTGCCACCGCCATGTTTACAAAAAATGTTATACTAGGCAAGGTCGCTCCCTCATTGCAGTGGAATGGCTGACGCTGTAATGATGACCCCTCATTGCAGCAGTGAAATCATTTCAACTTGGTGGAACTTTTGGAAACCAATGTCATCAGCTCAGTGTGCCTGCATTGGTCCACCAGTGCCAAGCCCCCAAATGCAGTGCTGCCATTGGCTGCCACAGTGCCACACCTCCACAACCAGCTTTTCTCCTAAACTGCCTCCATAATGTTTCTTGCACATGCTCGCAAGCAAACATAAAAAGGGGATAAAGCTGACTCAACTATGTATAGGCCTATTTCACTTTCGATATTAGGAAAAATGTTAGCAAAATTAATCTTGAACAGACTTAGGAGACAACTTGCTCTGTTAAGAGATCTCAGAAGCACAGGTAGGATTCCGCTCAGGTTACTGCACCATGGATAACTGCTGTTTAATTCGGCAACATTATGAAAAATAATGCTACTACTTAAACAAAAACTGTATGCTGCCTTTATAGATTTCAGCACAGTGTTTGACATTATCTAAAGAAATATGCTATGGAACCTAAAGAAGGAGAAGGGATTTTCACATGAAATCATAGCGATCATAAGAGAACTGTGTACCAATACTTGGGCTCAAGTAAGGTTAGGTACATCTGGTCAGCGTTCCTCTATTTTTCCAACAAGTACAGGTGTAAGGCAAGGCTGTGTTCTCGCAACATCATTATTCTTAATATATATAGACATACTTTTGCTTGAACTAGAGTGTTCTGCTATTGAGTCTCCCAAAATTTCAGGAAAGCATTGTGCTGTTTTGGCCTATGCTGATGATTTGGTGGTGTTTTCTTTAACTCAGTCTGGTTTACAAGCTTTGTTAAATATACTTGATTGCTATGCCACCAAATATAACTTAAAGGTAAATGAACAAAATAGCCAGGTCTTGACCTTTAGGTTCAAAACTGCAAGGACGTCCTGAAAGATAGGGACTAATAAATTAATGTCAGTAAAATTTGACACTTATTTGGGTTTACACCTGGTGAATGATGGCAGATGGACCAAATATATTCAAATATTACTGACAAAGCTTAAACAAACAGCTACATCCCTGAGTATTTTTAATAAAAAATCTTGGAGGAAACTCCATTAAACCACTTTGACAACAGTCAAGGCAAAATATAATGCTCAGGATCTTTATAATGGGGAAATCTGGCAGTCACAAAATATGGACAGGTTATAAATACCACTGAATAAGTTGCTCAGATCCAGTCTGGGACAGAACAATTCTGTTCCTGCCTCTTTAATAAGAGCAGAGCTAGGGATTTCCTGTAAAAGAGAATATTTTTTGGCAAGAAGAGTCAATTATTGGATTAAGATACTTCAACATAAACAGATTAGATTTACTTTTCTCTGTCTGAGGGATAAATATACCTGGTTCAGTTTTGGGTCATCTGAAACCAGAATGGCTTGCTTCAATTTTTCAAGTACTACACAAGACAGGATTAGGATATTTAAAAAATTACGATGACAGAGGTATTACAATCAGTCTGAATATCAAGCCTTTGTTACAAGAAGAATTATAGAACACTTCAGGCTCAAAGATGTCGAGCGTAACAAAAGTTTGAAAATCTCACCTTGGACCTCCAGGGTAAATAATATACATTCCTACGGGTATTATTTAGAAATCCTTACTGATTATAATCAAAGTATAATATACTAAATGCAAGTTAGAGTTATTTCCTAGCAATATTTCAGGCAAGCAAGGCAAGCAATGTTTATTTAAAAGACGTCTAACTCGGAGGCCTTTGTGCCGTATAAATCAGATAAACACATATACATAAATAGGCCCATAAATAGTAAAAGAAAAAGAAAGAAACAATCAAATCCACAAAAACAAATCTATAGAAAAAGTAAACTTAAAAAGTGGTGCCAAGAACTATATCTATACCAGCAGACTAATAGCTGAATCAGGAAAGTCCTGGGTGAAGAGGACGGCCTTAAGGAGGTCCTTGAATACCTCCAGGGTTGGGGTCTCCCTAACCCCAAGGGATAGTGAATTTCACAAGACAGGGGCTATGACACTAAAAACACTGTCGCCAGCCAATTTTAACCTCAACCTGGGATTTGCCAGTTGGCCCCCAAAGAAGAAGTGGAGGGGGCAGACCGAGAAAGCCGGTGCAAGAAGGTCGGACAGGTAACCAGGGACCTGGCCATGTAGGGCCTTATAGATGAGAAGACACACCTTAAAGAGGATCCTCCACTTGACCGGCAGCCAGTGAAGATCATGCAGTACTGGTGTAATATGGAGAATTTTGGCTGCCCAGTAAGTAACTGGGCAGCTGCATCCTGCACCAGCTGTAGCCTGCAGAGATATCCTCCCATGACCCTGAGGTAGGGTGTGTTACAGTAGTCGTTTCAGATGCTATATATAGGAAGATCCTCTATTCAGGCTAGATTTTGTTTGTGTTCTTCTTCTGTTCCAGAAAACCTTAAACATGTTATGTTTATATGTCTGTGGTATAATAACCCAAGGGTTAAATGGCTAACACCCCTATGCAACTCTGTTTAAACTACTGATCAAGATCTCCTGTTGAGGATATTTTTCACCACTAGTGATGAAATTTTAATTCATGCAATAGCCCATTACTTAGTTAGCATCTTCAGAATACACCTCAGATAAATGTATAGTATTTTTAGAATGAAACTGATATTTTGTACAGTAAGACCCCAATTTAAATTAACTGATGCTAAATTGGGTTTTATCCTGTTTCTGATATCAGAAATACACTTTTTACTACTACTACTACTACATAAAGGAGCTAAATCATCAGGTATAAAAATCTTAAAGAGATAAGTTTTTAATATGCTTGAAGAGTGTTGTATGTGCAATAATGGAGGATCTCATAACTAAATGCTGTGATGTTAGCATATCTAGAACTCTGTTTTATCAGACCGTCCTATTTACTGTATGTAATAATTTAGTGTTTATGCCTGCTATTTATGTAATTTTTATGATACTATATATTCCTATTGTATTGTAGAATCAACTTTTTGTGTATTTGAAATGGTCAGTGACTGATCAATTAACTTATACTAACTGCCCCAAATGTCTCTCTTCAACTGCTGCCCCCTTGCTCTCCGCCTTTAATTTATTGAAATCCACCCCTCTAAAATTTCAGACTATGTACTAGGATGTGTTTTCTCAGTCCTGAGGGCAACTTCAAACCAGAGTTGGGGGTCGATGTTTGCAAGCAGCTCACTAACTATTGTTGCTTTAACTACATCTGTGTTAGTGAGCAACAGATGTAGGACAGTGATCTGTCATGTGATTTCCATTAAAGTCACACTAGTAGGTGGTCCTGAAAGGCAGCAAGCAAAGCTTTATTTCTCTTGCTCCTGGCCACTGGAATATCCATACATCAGGCAAGTTAAGGTCCCCAGTACCACATCTCCTTTGCTGTTACCCTTCCAATTTCTATGCTGAGCTCCTTATCCTCTGCCTCTTATTGGCCTGGAGTTCTACAGCATAACCCTTGGCATAGCTTTTTCTGAGATGCCTCTGTAAGTTGAACCCACAGAGACTCAGTCTCACCAGAGTTACACCTAATATTCCCATCCTCCAATACCTCAATGCCTTCTCTGACACAAAGGGCCATGCCACCTCCCATCTTCTCTGTCCCTTCTTAGCAGTACATATTCAGGCTCTGTTAGGTACCAGTCACTTTTATCTGTAGCCCAAGTTTCTGTGGTGGCTGTTACAAATGCACACAGCAGATCAGGCCTTCTGCTTCCACAGTGCCAACCTCAAGAGTGCAATAGTGTGAACAGGTAAGAGACAGGGTAACTATCCTGTCTGCTTTTGGGTCTGAATCACCTTTAGCCTCAAGTTCTGGGGGATTCAAACTGTGAACCTTATGCTAGCATACCCAATGAACAGGCTCAGATGTTTACCCTCTTCAGGATTGCGGTATAATCTTTCACCGGGCACCCAGCCAGGCTTCAAAAATTAACCATTTTAACTCTGTAAGAGACCTCAGGTGTATTCTTACCTTTTCCCAGTTTACTAACACCATCAAGCCCTTCAAACAGCTGTCAGACTTAACCATATACACATCACATGCAAAAGAACTTGGAAGACACACCCAGGCAGTATCTTGGAAAAAGATTCTTTACTAAAAGTTGATAAAAATATAAAAAATGGAAACACTGAACAATATATCAAAAAGCTCACAATCACATAAAAGAACAAGGGAAAATTACAAAGCAAAACTCCTACCACAATACATTTAGATGTTTGCTATCTAAGGTATTACCTCTGAAGTACATTTTAAAGTTAGATCAGAGAGCTGTGTCTCTGGAATCCCAAGATGATATGTAACATTTCAGACACAAGTATCAGTTTAAACTCTGTCTCCACACCCCTTCTGAGAATCATCTAGCTCCTCCTTTTAGAATATAAAATTACAAAAAAATTATTTCCTATCAGGAGGGATTTTAAATACAGTGTCATCAGAAGAAAAAAAATACATTTCCTATACTCAACTCCTTAATGACACGTTTCCTTTGAACTTAGCAATCCCACACTAGCACCAATGTGTTTAAAAAAATAACAGGAATCAGCCTAAAGATGTCTTGTTTCTGAAGTCATAAAGTCACATTTGATTTCCACTTCAAAAACATGAGGTCATAAAAAGGTAATAAAATGCCATTCTGAAGGAAGTAATTTAATTAAATGGTTCCTGGTCAGTTTACATATCCTGTAGCTTCACTGAAACCTGGGGGGGGGCACCCATGGAAGCACAGGCTGTCTTATGTGAGACAATCACATACTATATTTTTATTTTGCAAATATCATACAATAATCATAACCAGCTGGCCAAGTGTCACAGTGGCCACTATATCTAGCTTGGACTCTGCCATCATCACTTGAAGCTCACTAATGTTATTGCCAAGGCTCCTGGTGTTAATACAGACTCCTTTCCATCTATCCAATGAACTTTTCTTGTTGTTTTACTGAGCTTCTTTCTTATTCTTTCCTAGCTGTATTTGATTTGCAGCATTGTCAGAGTTCATACCTACTGTCAATCTATCAGTCTGAGTCTGAGTGCTGCTAGTCCACAGGCAAGGAGGAGGACTAACAAGGA
Source organism: Neoceratodus forsteri (assembly GCA_016271365.2). NCBI lineage: Eukaryota > Metazoa > Chordata > Ceratodontiformes > Ceratodontidae > Neoceratodus > Neoceratodus forsteri. The sequence goes on along the minus strand of CM028135.1, from coordinate 667,239,532 downwards.
TTCATAAGATTCATAAGATCCAAAACAAGTCCAGTAATGTTAGCCTTTTATCAACTTTTACCAAATCTATATCCCCACTGTAAAACAGTGTTCAAAGAGATAATTATCTCGTGTCCCTTTAAACTGGTTTATAGGGATCATCATCCCTATGTCTGTATGTATGGATCCCCCAGTGCTAGTCTCTCCCGAAGTTAGTTTAAATATCTGAGAAAGATGTCAAACTTTTGCCCCAGTGCACTCGTCCCCTCCCTCATCAAGTAGAGTCCATTTCACCTAAAAAGTCTTCCATCCCAAAAGTCCCCTCAAGTCCCCTAAGAAATTATACCCCTTTTTCTGACACCATTCCTTAACCCATATATTAAACCCAATCGCCTATGTTTTTATTTTATCTTCCTTTCCCATTTTCCCCAAACCTGGAGGACTTCAGAGGAGGTCAGGAGGTGGAGTGCAGAGCCAGGCTGACCCCAGCCCCTGGAAACTCCCTTTCACTTACTCCATTGACTGTTTGGCCATATCATTGATGTCAAGATGCACCAGCACACCCATCCCTTCCCCTTCCCTCTCCAACATCCTCACTATATGGCTTAGATCACTGCTGGCCAAGGCATAAGAAGTCACTTAACCATGACCTTTCCAGATGACCTGTCCCCCAACCTCTTTTCCACTCCTGGATGATAGAATCCCCAACAAGCAGGAATTTTCTGACTTTCTGACACTTAGGAGCCATTAAAGGGACAGTAAACATTGCAGGGATTGCTCAAACTGTGAACGTCCATGAAAAGTTATTTTGAATGAGGTATTTGGCTTCCTTGTAGGTGTCAAAAGTCCCAAGATATGAATATTTAAAGCATCTGTTAATCAGAACAAGGCAGCAGCCATGTCATGCAATCTTAAAACAGAAAATGATGTCACTGAGGGGCAAGCTGCAATTAACAATATAAAGCTTGCTCCTCAGTGACATCACTTCCTGTTTCTAAGACTACATGAAATGGCTGTTACTATGATTTGATTTACACATTACTTAGCTATTCATATCTCAAGACTCTTGTCTCCTACAGGTAATGCCAATACCTCATTTGAAAGATCTTTTCTTGGGCTTTCACAGTTTGAGTGACCCCTGCAATATTTAGTGGCCCTTAAGTTGTCCTGCCTTACCTCATCGATTGACTTTGAGTCTTTCCCTGTGGAGCTGGGTTCCTGGTCCCCATCAAGGGGCACAAAGTGGTTTGCAATCTATATGGGTTTGGTTAGGGCAACCGCTTCCTGGATGGCCTTGTTCCCAAGAGCCCTCCACCTCCCCACCACTCTCTATAACCCCCCAGTCAGTGGGCCTCTGTGGAAATTGGGAGTGAGAGTGGGGGGGTGAGCTCCAGCTGACATGGAGTTGCAGCTTGGTTATCTCCATCCTTGCTGCCTCCAGCTGTGCCCTGAGCTCAGATATCGACCTGCAAATGGGGAAGTGCCCACTCCTCTAGATCTCCCTTCTGGAGATTCCCCACATCCACAGCAGCTGACAATATCCACAATGCCATAGTAAGCAGTGGCTACGTTGAATACTATCAGAGGATTAGTTGAAAAGGACAAAACAAACTTGTGGCATCTTACCTGTTCTGAAGGGTGACACTTGCTCCACTTTGGGTCAGCAGGGGAGCAGACAGGCTGGCTGCTGGCTGCCTCATTGGGCTGACACCTGTGGCAAACTCCAATGTCCTTTGTGCATTGGTCCTTTACACAGAGGGCAGCTAGCAAATAAAGGCTTAAAATGGAGCTGGACCCCACCTGACTCTGCTTTCACAGGTCACATGCATAGCTTTCAACTTGTCAGCAATAAAAATCATAGCATCAGACTTCAGAATGGCCAAAACTTGTAGCACTTTCTTATTTTAAAGAATAATACGTCTACAAATAGTGGGTCTGGTATAGTTAGTGTTAAGGACTGATTCTATCAAGTTAGTTCCATGATTCAATAGTTTATGTGTCCAAAAATAGTGTCAACATTATTAAGAACATCAGTAAATCTTTGCAGAGCAAAGGTAAATTTGAGTGTAAATTCATAGCGCTATGCAAAATTTATAGCAGTTAAGAGGCACGGGCACATGTCCCTAACATTTAGATCTCTCAGCTAGCTGTTAAGTGAAATGGGGGCAAGGCAGCTGTAGCTGCTGCTCAACCCTTTCCTGTCCCAAATGTACTGCTACTAAAAGCAGACTCAAAATGGAGCTGGGGCACACCTGCTTCTGCTGTTACAGATCACAGGCACTTCCCATTTAGCTCTCTGTTAGCTGCTAATTGAAATGCGGAGCTGTAGCTTCTGCTCAACCCTTTCCTCTCCCTTATATATTACTAATCTATATATTTAAAGTCTGTTCACCTTAGGATCTCATATAAAAGATAAACCCTTCCTAGGCAGTGTAATATGGGCTTTAGTGAGGGTTATATTAAAGATACTGACTACTTGACAGGTATCACCATAATGTGTAGGTCTGCATCTGCTGATTTAGCACAATCTCTTTGCTGCCTCCTTGTTTTCCTCCCTCTCATTTCTTGTTTTTCTGGACCTGGCTTTTCTTTGTTTTTAAGGCAGTTCTGTCAAGAATGTAACTGATTTTGTAGTAGATGTTGAAGGAGGGCTTTAGTCACTGGTACTTGTACTTAAATTTCTAGAGCTTTTAGAGACTTATCTATGGTCAGATTATCCCATGTGCTTGTTTGTTTTCAACCAGCTCTCTTATTGTGCTTTTGGCCTCTCCTATTTCTTTTTCTCCTCTTGCACCCCCTCTTGGACCACTCGCTTCCCTACTTTCCTTGACCTTAGTATCTACTGTATATATCATAAAATGCTGAACAAATGTTGTAGAGATCACAAGCACAATGGATTTTCTGTATCCATGCCGCATAACCATTGATTTAAATGATAGTTCAAACACTGTTAATTTTCTTTAAAGTTTGGAGTATTTGTTTACTCATACAGTAATCATTTTTATAACCCTGGCATGGTTAATTAACAATGATGGTTTATGAAATTTAAATTTGTTTAAGTGGTTCTTGGTCCATGATATATATTTGATGCTGTTTAGTCCCTTTTTATTAGGCTGAATGTGAGGCCTATGCCTATGTTTGGAATTCCATCTTTGTTGCCAATTAATCATTTCATGAGAACAGATCCCTCATTGGTTCACTTGTTTGCTTTCCATTCCCCCTCCTATTCCTCCCTTTTCTGTCCCTTCTTCATTGCCGTACTCCATCATTGTTCTCTTTCTCTACCCACTTAGAATATTTCTACTTTTTCTACCTGACTGGCATGTTGTTCCAACTGCAGTTCCTTAATTACTATCCAGCCACTATATTTATACAATTACTGTAAGGATACAACTTTGCAATAAAATGCATTAACTTTAATTTCTGACAGGCCTATACTGGAAATAATGTATTTCAATGTTATTTGGGACATTGGCATGTATTTCCACTTAAGGTTGGTCACAAAGGAGTTCTTAACTAACGGAAGAACAGCTTGCACAATGCCTGATTACATGACAATGGACTCTGGTGCAATTAAAACAGAGAAGTGAAATTAAATAAAACAGTTAAATCTTCATTAAAAGTACTCACCTTGTCAGAGAAGCACTGTCATTGTATAAATGGCATATGCCATGGGTTGGCAAACAACACACATTTATTTTTATCTGCAGGTTTTGACTTCTACAGACCTCACTCATGGTACCACCACTATAAGGTGGTGCAGGTTAAAACCTGCAGATAAAATAAATATGATATTTCTGCCAGCCCATGGCATATTCCATAGCAATCTGTTGATCTGTCTGTATGTCTCTCTCTCTATCTATCTATTTATTATTTTTAATATTGAACACATCATGACAACAAAGGCAAGTTAGAGAAGAAGGAAGTGAAGATAGCAAGGTAAAATTGTAGTAAAGGTCAGTCACCCTTCCCATTTATGGTGGGTTTGGATAAATTTGTGTGACATGCTACTGAGGTGGTTTATGATGACAGTACCCAATGACACAGCTGGCACTAGCACTACAAAAACACAGTCAAGGAGGAGGATGAGTATGTCCAGATAGTACGCACTTTTGTTCATTTAACAATATTTATTAGAGGACTAAGAACTGTAACTGTGACCTTGGCAGGGCACAGTAATAAAAATACTATTCTGAAGCTAATTACAGGTAATTTTTCAATTACTTTTTATTCATGATTTTCAATTTTATGCCAAGTAAATGTGAGTTGTGATGATGGTGATGATGAATGTGTTTTCAGAACTGTAACTGCTACAGTTTTTATTTTTATGTAATTCTAATATTATTTTTTTTTTATTTCTAGTCTGAGAAAACAAGAACATAAATTTTGATTTGTAAAGATGATGTGGCTGGGACAGAGTGGAATGTTGTTTGAAGAACCCTGATGATGATATAAGCTGCCACTACTAGATGTTAACTATGATGACTCACAATAGCCTTCAATGATTTTTAGATGCCCAACCCCTCAAGCATGACAATGATGATAATAAATAGTAATATGATAATACAGTATAATAAAATGCTTCATTTGATTGCTGTGGGAGATTGTAAATATATTAATGCTTTATGTGGACTTGAAGTATAAGGAGATTCATTCTGGTAAGCACCATACTTAAGTTGCTTATTTATATTCACTTCATGTAAATACCATGAACATGGACTTAGTCGGCTGTTATTTGAAAAAACATGATGTGTGAAAATATGATTCATGGAAATGTGATTTGAGAAAATGTGATTAATGGAAATGTGATTTGAGACAACGTGATTCATGATTCGTGAAAATATGAAGAAAAGGAAAGTCAAAATGATACAATACATTTCCCATTAAACTTATTGCACAACCATTTGACAAAGATCCTTTGAGCTGTTAAGGCTTTATATCAGACATTTTTTAATCACAGATATTTGTTTGTTAGCTAGTTTCTACTGAGATCTGAATGAGCTGTCTGAATATACTTTCAGTTAAAAGTCTGCAGCTGAGGAAAATCACTTGATTTGTGATTCATGAAAATGTGATTTGTGAGAGCATTCTTATGCATTCTCTTATAAAATTATTATCATGTATACATATGTATTTTTATTTATGTATGTATGTGTATTTATTTTGTTAGATATTTATGTTATTCAGGAGGCAGAAAGGAAGAGGAGGCTCCTCCACCAAGAAGGAATATTTCAAATAGCTTTGCAAGCTGCACCTATTTATTTTTTCTTTTATTTGCCATGAAAATGAGATTTGTGATTTATCAGAGTGTGCTTGTATTTTTCTTATTTTATTATCATTCATTGGGTTAGCAAGCAACAAAGACTAGAGGGAAAATGGTACTCATTCAACTTAAAATCTTATTGTGTTAGTATACTTGTAAAGTTGTTTTTGTTCACAGTGAGTAGTCTTAATGTGTATGCAATGTACTTGTGGTCATTTATGCTATCAATTACAATAACAACCACTTTTTGGGGTACCATGAAGGCATAGAAACCCTTTAGAGAAAGGTTCCAACCCTAGAGATGCTGTGGGAGTAATGTTCCTTTAGTCTAAAGGTGCCTTAGAGAAAAAAAAACAGGAGATATGCAAGGTACCTGCAGAGGACAGGCTGGTGGTGAGAGCAAAGAAAATGAGCCTCCAGAGGAGACTTGAGCATGCTCCCTTCAAGAAGTATGGCTAGCATCTCTTCATGCCCTTCCAAACTCCAGGCTATATCCTTGCAATTCAGTCAGCTAGCAACTCAGTACAGGTAGAGAATGGTGCTTGTTCTACTTAGCATGTTATTCTGTTAGGATACTCATAACTAAAGGTTTGGCAGTGAGTCTGAATTCTTGTAAGCCTACTTGTGGCTGTTGATGCCCTCTGTTCCTTACAGTGTCTTCCACCATTGTGGGGTTCCATAAAGGCATCAGAACTCCCCTGAGGAGGGTTCCACTCCTAGAGGTGCTACATAAACAAACTTACTTAAGAGTAAAGGTACTTTAGGGAAGGAACCACAAAAAAGCATAACTGAAGGCAAGACTGAAACATCTGCTGCTTGAGGCATGACTTCTTTAAGGAGAGAGAGAGAGGATCAACAAACGATGAAGATTAAAGTGATGACTGAAAAAGCATACAGCCAGCATCCAACTCCTGATTCAAAATACAGACCACCATCTGGCTTCAAGTCTTGATTCATTTAATTAGCAATATGATCTCTGGCATAACGGAGAGAGAACAAAACCTGTGGAGGAATTGTTCTTATGAATAGTTTTTTTATCACATTATGCACTATGTAGCTGTTAGTATCTCTTTAAGATCTGACTTTATAACTAGATATAACTGGATGTTTGAGTACTAGTCACCACTCCTTCTAACAAAGAACCCGCAGGGGTTCAAAGCACTGAGGCTTTGTCTGTATTATCCTTTTGTTGGTTGGGACATTAAACACTGAGGCCCAGATATTCAAAAGGGTTGCGCATGGCGCAACAGTGTTGCGCCATGCACAACCCACTGATGCGCCCCGGTGCGATATGCAAAAGGAAAAAGTGGGCCGCGCAAATCCCGATGTGCCGGAGCACTTCAGTATTGTAAGCAGGCACAGGTGCGGGGGCGTGCCCATGCATAACCTGCACAGCCCAATTTTCAGCCTGGGATGTGAAGAGTCATGCATGCGCAACCCCTACCTGTGCCTGCACAAGGTTAAGCCAAAAAAAAGGAACAAGTGATGGCCACCCACAAGTGAGCTGCCACATTGCAGGGCGTAACACGGCAGCTGCCACCTGTGGGTGGCCACCTGAGTTCCTGCTGCACCTGGCAGTGCCCCCCCTTTGTCCCATCGTGGGCATCCGTGGAGCGAAATCCCCCCATCCAATATCCCTGGTGGTCCAGTGGACCTCTATGTGCCTGATCGTGGGCATCACTATAGTCCCACCCGTCCAATATCCCTGGTGGTCCAGTGGACCGCACTGAGCCAGATCGCAGGCATCAGTAATAGAACCCCCCCAGTCCAATATCCCTGGTGGTCCAGTGGACCGATCGCTGCCCGATCACGGGCATCAGTACCTCATCAAATACCCCTATTACCCTGGTGGTCTGGAGTACCCCCCACCCCACCCACCCACTGAGCCCCACCGCCCCACCTCCCGTCAGCCCACGGGTGGCAGCACCACCCACCTGCAGCCCGCCACCACACCGACTGACAGCTCAGTAGGCTGCACACCCATTGGTTCACAGCGTGAGCCAATGGTGTGCAGCCTCTACGTACTACTCAGTACAGAGAGTCCAGATATGTGAATGAATTCACATATCTGGACTGAGTAGATGGTATGGTTGATGCCCATTGGCTCACTCTGTGAACCAATGGGTGTGCAGCCCTACCGAGCTGTCAGTCGGCGGGTGGCAGGGTGGCAGGCGGGTGGGGTGCTGCCGCCTGCCAGCTGACGGGGGGAAGCGTGGTGGTGGGGCTCAGTGGGCGCGTGGGATGGGGGTACATTAGACCACCAAGGTAGTAGGGGTATTTGATGAGGTACTGATGCCAGCGATCGGGCAGTGATCGGTCCACTGAACCACCAGGGATATTGGACTTGGGGGGGGTTCTATTTCTGATGCCCATGATCAGGCTCAGTGCAGTCCACTGGACCACCAGGGATATTGGACGGGGGGGGACTATAGTGATGCCCGTGATCGGGCACATAGAGGTCCACTGGACCACCAGGGATATTGGATGGGTTTTTGTTATATTACAGGAATACCCGCAATCGGGATGCAGGGGGCTTCGGTCCCTGACGGCTGCTGCCTGGCAGGGCACCAGGCACAAGTCATCGGGCATCGGCGCACCTGCACGTTAATGGCATGCAAATGGGGCCATGATGAGATGCAAATGACCCCCTGTGTGCCTTGCATAAATTATGGCCCCATTTGCATGTCCCCTTTTGAATATCGCAGGTGCTGTGCATGGTGCAATGACACTTGTGCCAGCGCATCTCCATGCTCCACACTGGCCACTTGTGCTGGTGCAGTGCCACAGCACCATGCACAGTGGGGGTGGCCAGGGTGAGATATTCAAAGCTGCTGTGCCATAGCGCAGCTCCGTTGACTATCACCCAGACCACACCCCTGCGCAACAAAGTTGAGCTGCGCCCAGGCTTGCGCCACAGCCTGGAACAGTTTGAATATCCGGGCCTGAGCATTTATTTTGCTGTGTCTTCTACTTTGTTAGTGCACTTTTTTGTTAAACTGCTTAATATTGATTTTTTTGAGTGCTGCATCTATCTCATAGCGCCTTGCATTCTTTGTTTTTAACTACTTAGTGTTTTTTATTGCTCGCTGTATGGACGCCCATTTTGTCACTGTGGAGCTTTTTGAAATTTATTCAGTACTTCACTGTCAGCATTTTACTAGAGTCTGACAGTGTTAGTACAGTGATTGCAATAACTATTAGGTTTTGAATTTCAACCCCTGTAGTGTGCCTTTCTTTTTCTGACATTGATCTTGTATGCTGTTTAGCACATTTAGCACCTCGGCAATTTGCTGTATGCATCTCTACCTGGGTAAATTTATCTCTTACATAGAAACATAGAAACATAGACTGTGATGGCAGGATAAGGACCACTTGGCCCACCAGTCTGCCCATTTACTCACGATTGGATAAGCTGCAGATTCTAGTTAACCAACAGCCTACTTCCTGCAACCCCCACTATAATTGCTTTATGTCTGTCCCATGCATGTTTGAATTCCCACTGTTTTAGACCCCACAACCTCTCCAGGAAGGCAGTTCCATGCATCTACCAATCTCTTCATGAAAAAGAATTTCCCACATTACCCTGAGCCCCCTCTAACTTTAAATTGTGCCCTCGTTCTTACACATCTCTTTTTCTGAAAGATGCTACCCTCCTGGACTTTGTTGATTCCCTTGAGGTACTTAAAAGTTTCTATCATGTCCCCCCTTTCCCTCCTTTCATCAAGGGTATACATATTAAGCTTTCTCAGTCTCTCTTCATATGGTTTCTGATGTAGACAACCTGAACCATTTTAGTTGCCCTCCTCTGGACTGCTTCCATCCTGTCTATGTCCTTGCGTAGATGAGGTCTCCAAAACTGCATGAAGTACTCCAGATGGGGTCTTACCAACTGTCTGTATATAGGGATAACCACTTCTCTTTTTCTACTTGTGATGCCCCTCCCTATGCATCCCAGTATCCCCCTGGCTCTTCTTACTGACTTCTCAGATTGCTTACCCACCTTTAGGTCATCTGATATGACTACACCCAGATCCCTTTCCATTATTGCTGTCGTTAGTACCTCCCCTGCTATTGTGTACTCTTCTTCTGGATTTTTATTTCCCAGGTGCATTACTTTGCACTTCTTTGCATTGAATCTAAGTTCCCATATGTCTGACCATTCCTCCAACCTTGCCAAGTCCCTTCTCATCCTTTCTACCCCCCCTTGTGTATCAACTCTGTTACAGATCTTTGTGTCATCCATAAAGAGGCATACCTTTCCTTCCAGACCCTCTGCAATGTCACCTATAAAGACGTTAAAGAGGACTGGACCCAGTACTGTGCCCAGAGGTACTCCACTAGTAACCCCCCTTTCTTCAGAATGTATTCCATTCACTATTACCTTCTGTGTCCTGTTGTGCAGCCAGTTTTCTATTTAGGCTGCCACCCTGGGACCCACTCCAGGCTGGCTAACTTGATTATTAATCTTTTGTGCGGGACTGCGTCCAATGCCTTGCTAAAAGTCTAGGTAGGCCTATCCACAGCCCCTCCCTGGTCTATTACTTTGGTCACCCAGTCAAAGAAATCGATTAGATGCATCTGACATGACCTTCCTGCTGTGAATCCATGCTGCTTTGGGTCCTGTGCCCCGCTGGCCTCTAGGTACTCAACAATTCTTTCTTTCAGAAGTGATTCCATCATTTTCCCCACCACTGTGGTTAAACTAACAGGTCTGTAGTTTCCTGCTTCTGCCTTACTCCCACTTTTGTGAAGGGGAATCACATCTGCCCTCCTCCAGTCATCAGGTACCACCCCATCTTCCCATGATTTGTTAAAAAGTGTGGTTAGTGGTGTCACTAGGTCCTCCCTTAGCTCTTTTAGGATTCTAGGGTGAATCCTGTCAGGCCCCATTGCTTTGTCCACCTTGAGTTTTAGGAGTTCTTTCAGTACTCTTTCTTCTGTAAATGGACTGGTGTCAACCCCACTATCCAGAGTGCTTCTACTGTTTGGTTTAGGTAACTCCTCCTCTTCCTCTTTTGTGAATACTGAGCAAAAGTATTCATTCAGTATCTCTGCCTTTTCACTGTCTCCCTCTGCCCGCCTCCCCTCTCCTTTATTAATCTTCACTATCCCTCCCTTAACCTTTCTATGCTCCCTAATGTACCTATAAAAGGTTTTATCCCCCTTCTTAACTGAGTTGGCTATCTTTTCCTCAGTTTGGGCCTTTGCTTTTCTGACTGCCTTCCCCACTTCTTTCTGCTTTAATTGATACAGATCCCTGTCGTGCTCCGTCTGTGATTCTTTATACTTTTTGAATGCAGCCTTTTTCTCCTTAACCTTCCCTGACACCTCTTTTGAGAGCCATAGTGTTTTTTTATTCTGCTTTGTTTTCTTTGTTTCACACAAAGGCTTGTTGACTCCATGATGGCAGTTTTGATTTTTATCCATTGTTCTTCCACCACTCTTTTCTGGCCATTTGCTAATGCATTCCTCAGGTATTCACCCATTTTACCAAAGTCAGCCCTTCTAAAGTCCAGTATCCTTGCCTTTGTATGGCTTGTCTCTATGGTTGTGTTTATTGTGAAGCACACTGTGCAGTGGTTGCTTGTTCCCAGATGTCTACTGACTTCTAAGTTTGTGATCCTCTCTCCATTTGAGAGTACCAGGTCTAATATTGCTCCCTCCCGAGTGGGTACCACCACTAGCTGTCTAAGGTATGCTCCCTGTAGGACATCGAGAATGACCCTGCTCTTGGATGTGGCTGCAGTCCATGTCGCCCAGTTAACATCTGGCATATTCAGTTCCCCCATCAACAGTATCTCCCCTTTTTCAGCCATTTTGAGAATGCCCTCTATCATTTTCTTGTCCATTTCCTCCCCTTGAGACGAGGGTCTGTATACAACCCCTGTGCAGATTGTGATGCATCCACCTGTCAGATCTGGCCATAGATATGTTTAATATGGAAACGATGGGTTTTATAGAAGCATGGAGGAGACATGCAAAAAATGGGTAAATAAAAAAAAAAGGAAAAAGGGAGAGAAGAGAAGGTTTGGAAGTGGTCTCCCTGAGGTGAAAGGGGAACAGTACCTAAGTTGGGGGAAAGCCAGTCATCCAACGCAAGCTGGAGACCGGCTAGTGGGAAAAAGAGGGGGAGGGGGGAGAAAAAGGAATAAGACAAAAAGAGGAAGAAGCTGAAGTAGGAAAGCGGTCTTGGTTTTCACCGTTACCTAACAGAAAAGGAGGAGAGAAGAGGCACCCAGGTTCTCACCTGGGGGAGAAAAAGAGGGGGTGGAAGGGAATCGGGGACAATGGAGTTTGCCCTTTAAAGGGCAGACCAGGTTGTCCTGGTGCACCCCTTCCCTTTTCATCAAGTTGGTGTGCTCAGAAGAGGAGGGGGGAAGGAAGGGGAAGGCCCAAGGGATAGAATAATGGCCAAGCAACAGGAAGGGGAAGGACAAGTGGAGGTACATAATGGACAACACAGAAGTGGTTCAGACACTTTTGCTGGAGTTTTGATCCCTCCCAGCCACCCTACAAAATATAGCAAGAGGGAAGGACAGTCAAAAAAGGGACTGTATGTTAGGGCTGTAAAAGGTGGATGACAGATGTGTCCAGTTGGATGGTTATTGGACTGCCAAAGGTGGATGGCAGGTAATAATATGGCTATTGGACTGCCAAAGGTGGAGGGCAGGAGAGACTATGGTTATTGGACTGCCAAAGGTGGATGGCAGAAAAAGGGGGGAAAGTGGGGGAGGGGAGGGGGAAAGAAAAAGGAATAAGACGAAAAGAGGAAGAAGAAGGCACCCAGGTTCTCACCTGGGGGGAGAAAAAGAGGAAGAAAGAGGGATGATCAGAGATGGATATATGGATGAAAATAAATGAAATTGTGAGAGATATAATAATAAAAGATGATGAAATGGAACATGGAATTATGATATATAAATAAATTATTTGCCAATCTGAGCACAACTACAAACAATGGTCTCTGTCTTTTTGTGAGGGAAAAGGGGGGAATCCGGGACAAGAGATTTTTGGCACCCACCATAACATCAGTCAAGATGAGGCCAAGGCACTGACAGAACTACCTAAAATGGACTGCATTGTTGTTAAGCAACCAGCTATAAAGGGGCCAGGTGGTAATTTTAAATACAACTGACTACTCACAACAAGCATTACATCATTTGCAAGATGACAATAACTACCAGCTACTTGATGAAAATCCCATTGTGATCTATCAACATAAACTAAATGATGTTTTGCTTCATTGTAGGTCACAAGGAGTAAGGAGGGGCCAAATGTAGAAATTTTGTTCCACAAAGTATTTTGTGAAATATTTTGCAGGTGTGAAATGTGAAATTCTGAGGGCAAAATATGAAATTTCACCCACAAAAAGTAGAACTTCACCACTCGCGAGCGATATTTCACCATTTGCAGGTGAAATTCCACATCTGAAAGGATGAAAATACATGGGAATTTTTAAAAAAAGTGTCCCCACCCTCTGGCCATAGTGGCCAACATTAAAGTAAATATTTAAATCCTGAGGATTCCTGGTGTCTAGTGGTCCCATGCCCCCTGGCCAATTGCCAGCCCGATATGAAGAATCCCCCACCACCACTGAGATTCAGCCCCATCCAGAATGTTAATTAAAAATAAATATCCCTGGTGTCTAGTGTCCCTCTGCTGACTGATTGCTGACTCAATCTAAAGAATGACCCCCCAGACTCACACCCTGTCACCCATCATCAATGAGTGCAGTGCCCTGACTCTTCCACATGATATTGTCATTATTTAATAAAAAAAAAGAAAACAACAACTTTCCTTGGTGTCTAGTGGACTTACACCCTGTCTGGTAGTTATCCCTACCCCACTCCCCCCCATCCAGGACCATGACCCAAGCAGGCCACTGGAACAGCCCTCCACTCACCTCCACAGCTGGCAGCCTGACTGAACATTTGCACTTTTCATGAATGAGCCCAATCTGATTGAGTGCTTTCAATGAATGAGCACTCATTCATTGAAAGGACTCAGTTGGATTGGGCTCATTCATGAAAAGCGCAAGTGCTCAGTCGGGCTGCTGGATGTGGAGGTGAGTGAAGGGCTGTGCCAGTGGCCCTCTAGTGTCCTGATCCTGAATGGGGGAGCAGGGGAGTCACTACCAGACAGGGTGGGGGGGTCCACTAGACACCAGGGAAAGCTGTTGTTGTTTTTTTTTTTTGTTAATGACAGCATCATGTGGAGGAATCTGGATGCCGCACTCATGGATGATAGGGGACAGGGTGTGAATCTGGGGGGATCATTCTTCAAAAATCAAAATAAGAGCCCCTGTGCTCAAGATAAAGGTGATGCCCTTAATGTAGGTGGCTAGCCCCAAAGTATTGCACAGTTCCAAAGTATCAGTGCACAGCAAACAAATAAAGGATAAAACTCTTATTTCAAAATTTCAGCTACAGGCAAGTCAAATTTCACCATGCAAGAAGCCTCTAGCGCCTCAGAAACTGCCTTCAAAGGGGGTCTGCTGAGGTGCTAGGAGCTTCTGCATGGTGAAATTTGACTCAGCCTGTAACTGAAATATTTTTGAATAAATGTTAAAGTTTGGTATATATTACTGGCATGAGTTTGGTTCTTTATTTGTTTGCTGTGCGCTGATACTTTGAAACCGGGGTCATTCTTCAGGCAGCAATCAGCCAATGGGGGGCACTAGACACCAGGGATATTTATTTTAATAAACATTCTGGATGGGGAATGGGGGTGAATCTCGGTCATGGTGGGATTCTTCATATATGGGCCAGGATCAGCCGGGGTGGGACCACTAGACAACAGGATCCTGGGGATTTAAATATTTACCTTAATGTTAGCCACGATGACCAGGAGGGAAAACACTTTTAAAGTACAATTCATCTGCATTTTGCACTGCGAAATATTCAGCAAAATGTGGGTTTATTTGTTGTTGGTTGCACCACCTGACAAATATGTTCCACAGATGAGGGTAAGTATTTGTCATGGATGATCTCCTTGACTGTCTCATGGTGTCTACAACACTGGGATAATATTTTTCTTGCAACAGTCACTGTCTTTAGGAACCAGGCCATGAGTTTTAAGTTCTGAGGGTTGGGATGTCTTATTGGACCTTGTGTTAATATGTCCTGCCTGTCAGGCAGACTCCACTGGTTGAGAGCCTTGCTAACACTGTGGCAAACCATAATATGCATCATCATTAAAGAGTTATCATGACTGTTGTTGTCTTGGATTGGTAGATTTTTCTTCAGCTCTTGTTGTATTAATGGTATTGGGGGGAAAAACATATTCCTTGTCAAATGTCCATGGTATTACTCGGTATTGAAAGACAGAAGAAGGCATTATGTCCATCATGACTGTCTCCCATGCCTAGTGGGGGTATGATGAATAAAACACAAACAGATACATATCCAGTTGTGCCTTAAAGCTGTCAAAATCAATTAGATTAACCAGACACTGTGGTAGACTGTTCCACAATGTGAAGGCTGTAATAGTGAAGAAATTATCCCTTTTATTGGTTAACACTTTCTGGATTCTCAGTTGTTTATCATATGATCTTAAGTTGGCTGATCTAGTTACAGGGATATTATCGTATTGTTTTAAGAGTTGATCATTATGCAGGATATTAAAAGCATCAGAAGATCCCTGCTCTTTCTTCTGGTTTCTAGATTATACAGATGTAATTCTTCCAGAAAGACTAAAGCCATGATTCTCTCACCAAAAGCAACCTCCGACCTACACATATTCCAATGATACTAACGCTTTGGGCAACCCCTTGAAATAGTTGATACCTTCAAATATCTAGGGTTCTGGCTGGACAACAGACTTAACTTTCGGTGTCATTTAAATGAAGTCTCAAAAAGCTAAGACAGTGGCTAGGCTTATTCTACCGATATAATCAACTCTGCTTACGTAGAAGCTAGAAAGAGACTAGTATAATCCACATTCCTACCCATATTTGATTATGCCGACTTCCTCTACAATCACTGCCCCTTATCAGCACTAAATAAACTTGACACTCTGTACCACCTATCCTTAAGGTTCATCTTTAACCTGCCTTTTCGCACACACCACTGCCTTCTGTACCAAAAGTCAGGATGGCCCTCACTCTCAACAAGGAGAAAAAGAAATGCTCTCCTTTGGCTCTTTAGAGCACTTTCTGACAAACTTCCCGCATACATGTCAAGTTTTTTCAAGCATGCCAGTGGTTTCTATGGCCTTGGACATAACACTACACTTTGTTTCCAGATACCTAGAATGAAAACTACCCACGTTATGTCTGCAATCAGTTTTTTCACTCCCATCCTTATGGAACACTATGCAAAACTCACTTAAGCTCTCCTCACTACCAAGCCTATTCACTTTCAAAGCTCTGATATCCGAATATCTGAGGGAAACCTGCAGCTGTTTTAGGCATCTTTGAGGCCTCAGCCTCTGGCTCCTCCACGTTTCTAACCTAAGAGAATGCCACCCAACTCACATCCCTTTCATGGGAAACCCAGCACCTCTAGCTTTTCTGCACCTTCCTTACATCCACTCCCCCTCCTCCCTAGCGCACTAATGTTCCTTCTGCCTTCCAATATATCCTCATGAAGGCACTAGTCTCCATTTAGTGGTGCTGTACTGGTTTACCATCTCCTCTTTCTATGAGATATATTATGAATAGTACCTGTGAGACCCTATGTTAGACTTACGTTGGTCTGTCATCGACCTTTACCAGTATTAGGTTGTTGCTTCCAATTCTTTTGCAACTATGTCTATGTATTGTATTGTTTTTTGTCCAGGACCACTTTGAAAATGAGCTTGCTCAATGGTGTTGATGCCTGGTTAAATAAAGTTTGATAGATTGATTGAATTCTTCTAGTCTGTTTGGGTAGGGCATGCCTCTTAATCTATATATTAAGCATGTGACCCTTCTCTGTACATTATCTAGTAGTTTAATATCTTTTTGAAGATATGGTGACCAGAAAGATACATCATAATCTAGGTGTGGACTTACACATGCTTTGTAGAGTGGAATAATACATGCTTCACTTTTTGACACAAATGCCTTACGGATTGATCAAATCAACCTATTGACTGTCATGGTTACCTTCCTACAATGATCACTAGATGTGAAATCATTATTTATGATTACTCACAAATCAATTTTGTTATTAACAGGTCAGATGTGTACACCATTTATAGTGTACGTTCTTCTCTGATTATTCCTTCCAAGATTAAGCATGGTACATTTATCCTCAATAAAAGGCATTTTGTTATACCTAGCCCATCGTTCAATGCTCTGTAGGTCATTAACTAATGATAAACAGTACTCATCATTGTCTACCACAGCACTTAAGTTGGTATTGTCAGCTAGTTTTAGAAGATTATTTTGGACATTATAGTGCAAATCACTTATAAAAATTCCAAACAGTGTTGGTCCCACTATGGAATCCTACGGGACTCTACTGATAATGTTAACCTTTCCAGATAGTATGTTACACACTCTGACCTGTTGTGTCCTGTTTGTAAGCCATTCTTCCATCCAGTTTGTGAGATATTGATTAAAGTCACACTTTTCCATTTTTTTTAACTAGCTTGAAGTGAGGAACTGTATCAAAAGCTTTTCTAAAATAAAGGTAGATAACATCCATTGATTTCCCTTTGTCCAAGCTAGAACTGACTTTGTCATAAAACAGATCAGGTTGGTGGTATAGGATGTCTCTGCAGTGAATCCATGTTGTGTGGTGTCATGTAAACCCATCACTTTTACTTCGGCCTCTAATCTAAGTTTCAATAACTTCTCCATAATCTTACAGACTACAGCTGTAAGGCTAGAAGACCTGTATTTACCAGCTACTGCTTTGCTACCCTTTTTGTATGGAGATAGCAGTTGCCTTCCTCCAAGTCCCAAGTATAATGCCCTGTCTATAAGATTTGTTAAACAATATCATCAATGGAACAGACAACAGAACAGCTACCTCTCTTAAAAATGTTGGATTCATTCCATCAGAAACCCTGGGATGAATGAGGTTTTAAGAATTTTATTGCTAGTAAAACATAATTTGCATAAACAATCCTGGCATTCTGAGATCATAGCTATAATCCCACTTTCATTTTTTTTTCCTTTGCACTAAACACTGAAGAGAAAAACTTATTAAAACTGTCTGCTATTGACTTAGAGAGATGCTCCTTACAACCACCCAAACTGTTTCTTCTACAGTTCTGGTCATGCTCCCATACTTTGCTGACCATTTGATTGCCTTTTCATTCATTAGCTCTCCAGACTACCACTCCACCTTCATGAAAGCCCCATTTCGTAAGCCATAGAAAGAATGGGGTAGTGTGGAGGAGCAACAGGAAGTGACACTGCACAGGAGAAGGGGCACTACTCTTTCAAATCTTGAGCTGCCCCAATGCTATAGAAATGCTCCTTACAACCACCCAATTGTTACTGCTACCTGTTCTTGTCATGCTTCAGTACTCTGCTGCCCATTTGGACTGCCATTTCATTCATCAGCTCTCCGGACTCCTTCTCCACTTTACATGAGAGCCCCCAGTTCTGGTAAGCCATAGGAAGAACAGGGCTGCATAGAGGAGCTACAGGGAGTGACACTACACATGAGGAGGGGCACTACCCTTTACAATCTTGAGCCACCCACATTGCTATAGAGATGTTCCTCACAACTACCTGAATTGTTACTGCTACCTGTTCCGGTCATGCTCCAGAACTCTGCTGCCCATTTGGACTGCCTTTCATTCACCAATCTCAGACTCCCTCCACTCTTTGTGAGGCCCCGGTTCTGGTAAGCCACAGGAAGAATGGGACCATGGGGAGGAGCAACAGGAGGACACTGCACAGGAAGTGGGGCACTAATCTTTAAAAGATGAGCTGCCCCAGCACTATAGAGACGCTCCTTACAACCACCCGAACTGTTCTTGCTACATGTTTGTCTGTGCTCTGATCTGCTGCCCATTTGAACTGCCTTTTCATTCATCAGCTCTCTGGATTCCCGCTCCAGTCTTCATGAGAGCCCCTGGTTCTGGTAAGTCATAGGAATAATGGGGCCAGGGGAAGGAGCAACAAGGAGTAACACTGCACAAGAGGAGAAGCACTACTTCATAAAATCTTGAGACACCCACAGCACAAGCTGTATGGTGAAAGTGACATCCACAAAAGACTTGGTTAACCCCAACTTGTTTGCATTTTAGTCTTAACTTGTTTCAGGTGTTATAGCCTTCTGGCTGGAAACTGGTTAGTCATTTGTGTTTTAAATGCTTAGATAGTTTTAAGCTGTATGTATTGTATTTCTACAGACACATACAACTAAAAGTTCATGGGAGTGGTGTTTCCCCGACCATATTTGGTTTTAAATTTGAACCTCAGCCTTCTACAAAGTCTTTTCATTACGGTCAACACTCACACAAACATCACAACACTGAGGTTATTCCCCCATCCCTATTAATTTTCAGAGGTATGCAATTGATTACTATTTCATGACCATTAGGACTAAACTGTACAGCCCCAGCACCAAAAATGAAAGTAAATAAAATACACCTCCATAGGTTGCTCGCCTACTACTGTTTAATTCTGCATCCCCACCCTGGTCCTCTCTCTTCAGTTTGAGCTTACCTTTGCTCTGATCCTATAAACAAATTTTCTTCTCTCAACTCTCTCCCAGCATTAAAAATAGTTCATTTGAATATTAACAGCCTTGCCTCTAAGTGGATCAATTTCTAGTATTGTCAGAGCAGAATAAGTTTGACGTGATTACGTTATTTGAGACTTGGTTAAATAGGGATGTTAAGGACTCTGAGATTCACTAAATAACTTTAACTTGTTTCATCAAGACAGGGTGGGTAAAAGAGGGGGGCACTCACTCACATTATTTCTAAGTTTAATGCAATAAGGATTCATGACAATATGATCAACCCCACTTCGGACCTTGTTACGATTGAGGTACTCTTTGGCCAGGACAAAAGAGTAATGGTTACAGTAGTTCTTTGTATATACTGCCTGGCAAATTTAAAATTGGTATTAAGTTGATCTCTTAATTCAAATCCCAATTACCCCCCAATAGAGAATGTATCCTATTGGGAGGTTTAAATAATAACTGGAGTTCCAATGGATCTGATGTTATGCGTGATACTTTACTGGACCAGGGGTTACATCAAGTGATATAGGACATCACTAGATATAACTATAAAACAAATTCTGGCACGATTCTGGACTGAATAGTGGTCACTCAGCCTAGTAGAATGTCAACTGCAACACTATGAGTGACCACTGTCCAGTCATGTGTGAGTGTCCATTAAATTCCTGAAAAATCCTCCTAAATATACTGAATTCAGGAAGTTTCCTTCACTGTCCCCAGAAGGCATTGCAATAGCTAGTAAAGATATAAACTGGTCACAGCTCGAATCTATACATGAAACTGATTTATTACTGCATATTTTTAGAACACTTTATATTTCCCTGGTAGATAGATTGGCACCCCTGAAAGCAAGCATTTGTCAATGCCGAATGTTTGCTTGCTGGTATTAGCATTAGAAATGCAGGAGTTAGACAGATGCAGAATAGGAATGGCAGTGAAGTGCTGAACTTCACATGAACCCCACCTCCATCCTGTAGAGACAGAGAGGATTTGGGGTAAGTTTTTGGGTCATCAGCCATGACGGTCAAGCCATGTCACCTCATCCTATTCTGCAGACACCGACATGTGTTGAGCTGTGCCTTAGGGTGTTTGGCTTTACAGTCAGCCCATTCCATAAGGACATATGTTGTAATGGGTGCAGCATAGAAGAATGGGGTGAAGTTTTATGATGAACAGTCCAAGGTACACCTCGATGCCTGTTAGTGGCTGGGGGGTGGAAGTGGGATGGCATGAGCAGTACAGTTGGCAATCCAAAGGCACACCCCGATGCCTGTCTGTCTGTACAGGGTAGGACATTATGGTTAGAAACCGTAATGCCTTGGGTGTTTGTTGGTATTCACAATGCAAATTTTGAACATGGCCTTTTTGTGACCCCACCTCATGAAAGCATTTGGGACCTCTTGTCATGAACAGTGGCAGTGTTATTTTGTCAATGTGTCCTGAAAACTGACTTCCAACAGTGACAGTGGCATTCTGCACCACGTGTACGAAAACACAGATCGGGCAGGATGTGAAGAATGACAGCTGTAACATCCATAGGGAGGTATGAAGAGATGAAAATGTTGAAAATGTGTACTTGGAATATTAAAAATGCTTGCACTTCCGAGCATATGTGGAAACCGCACAATGCATGTGCATAACACAGTCATTTTATGGAGTTTCATCACCAAATTTTCAACATAGACATTTAACAAGCTGTGGTCATGAACAGTGTCACTGTGATTTTGTTACTGTGTCCTGAACACTGATTTCCCACAGCAACCATGGTATTCTACGCTGGAACTGAAAAAACACATTTCAACCAGGATGTGAAAAATGACAGCTGTACTGTTCATAAGGAGGTGTGGAAAAATGGCAATGTTGAAAATCTCGAGTGAAAATATTACAAATGTGCGAAGTTACAAGCATGAGTGGAAACTGCGCAATGCACGTTTATAACACAATCATTTAATGGACTTTCATCACAAAATTTTCAACATAGGCATTTTAGGACCTCTGCTAATGAACAGTGTCACTGTGATTTTTTGCAATGTGTCCCAAACAGTGATTTACCACAGCGACCGTGACATTCTGTGCTGGAAGTGCAAAAACACATTTCGGCCAGGATGTGAAAAATGGCAGCTGTACTGTTCATAAGTAGGTGTGATAAAATGGCAATGTTGAAAATCTGTACTGCAAATATTAAAATTCATGCACTTATGAGCTATGAGAATCCGAAGTAACTATTAATTTCGTAAAACAGTCATTTTAGGAATTTTTTCACCAAATTTACAACATAGCCATTTTAAGACCTCTGCTCATGAACAGTGTCACTGGAATTTTTAATCTGTTCCAAACATTGATTTCGACACCGACTGCACCATTGTGCGCTACATGCACGGAAACACATTTTGGGTGAGATGTGAAAATGATAGCTGTACTGCTCATAAGTAGGTGTGATAAAATGACAATGTTGAAAATCTGGAGTGCAAATGTTACAAATACATTGAACTTACAGGCGCGTGTAGGAACTGCACAACGCACACTCGTAACACAGTCATTTTTAGAATTTTTTCACCAAATTTTAACATAGCCATTTTAAGATCTCTGCTCATGAACAGTGTCACTGTGATTTTCTTAATCTGTCCCAAACATTGATTTCACACACCGACTGCACCATTGTGCGCTACATGCGCGGAAACACATTTTGGGTGAGATGTGAAAAATTACAGCTGTATGGCTCATAAGTAGGTGTGATAAAATGGCAATATTGAAAATATGGAGTGCAAATGTTACAAAATCGTGAACTTACAAATGTGATTAGTAACTGCATAGCAAGTCAGAAACATTATTTTTAGAATTTTTCATCAATTTGCAAACATAGGCTTTTGAGAGCCTACCTCATAACACTGGCACTATCATTTTGTTAATCAGTCCTGAAAGGTGATTCCATGCAGTGACCGTGAAATCACCCTTAGGCCCGAGTAACGCCATGACAGTGACAGAATTCAAGAGGAGGGGTCCCAAAAACCCCATGTTGAAAATTTGGTGCCAAAATTCCAAAAAATGCCCAAGATATGCACCAAAGTTGAAAAAACCCTCTTTATCCCATAATACAGCTTACTGGCATTTTCTTAGTTCACGGTCGGCTTTGAAGAGTGCAGACATCTTCCCGGGTCAATCAAGACTGTGCCAGACGAGGGCGTAAGTGGGGTGAGGAGGGGTGTGGGAGGCAGGGGCACAGAGTGTGCATAGGGTGGGTGCGGGTTGTGGAGGGGGCCCCGGAGACTGTGGGAACTGTTTTCTGCTTTTACAGGTACATAAAAAAAAAAAGACAACGGGTGGACGTTTTGTATTTACAGGCATTTGGCACACTGGGGTGGGCTCCCAGCATGCAAGGGGAGTCTTTTTTGGGGGGGCAGCTGTAGCCAACAGGGGATTGGGCACCCCATCAGCACACAAGCAAACGGAGGGGCATTATGCCAACAGGGAGTGGGATCCCCCATAGACAAACAAAAATGGGGGAGTGCCAACATGCAGACAGGAATTGGGCACCCCCGTCAGCATACACGAAAACAGGGGGGACATCATGCCAATGGGGAGTGGATCCCCTATTGGCAGACAACAAAAGGGGGTTACAGCATGCCAACAGAGTGGGCTCCCCCGTCAGCAGACAAAGACCATTTGGGGGGGCACATGCTGCCGAGGGGGATTGGGCACAACCTCGGCACTGGGGCCTGTAATATTGTTAGTGAACAGGGTGGCAACTCGGCGTCATGTTCACAAACAATATTACAGAAGCAACCTTCCACCCAGCAATGATGGGTCACTTCCTCATTGCAGCAAATCACTGATGCTGCAATGACGAGGTGGCCCGTGATTGCTGCGGCAAAAACATTTCAACTTGGTGTAGCTTTCTGAAGCCAGTGTCATCAGCACACTGTACCTCCATTGGTGCACCATGTCCAAGCCCCCAAAATGTTGTGCCTCCTTGGTGCTACACTGCTGCACCTCCTTAACTAGCTTCTCTCCTAAGCTGTCACATAATGTTTCTTGCACATGCACAAGCAAACATAAAAATGAGAGTCAGATCCTCCATGCAAGTATAGATTACCAAGAATTTGTTAAATTTATTGAAACTGAGAGATCATAGCTAGAAACATTTTAGAGCCAGTAGGGATGACAGTTCCCTCCTGGCCTATAAAATGTTGAGAAATAAATGCAAATCAGAAATCAGAAAGGCAAAGGTAAATTTTTTCGTCTTGAACAAAAAAAGCTTTCAGTAATCCCAGCTACACCTAGGAAGATATTAAACAAATTACTGGGATGGGGTAAAAAAGAAAAATGAATCTCTCTTCAGAAAGGTGACTCCTCTGTCTGTAGCCCAGGATTGGTCTCAGAATACTTCAATAACTGTTTGGGAGAGTTGGAAGATTTAAGGTTGCCTAATCTCAATGTTAAACTAACCAATAATTATCTTCCATTATTTGACCCCGATTCCGACTCTAAACTCAAATTTCATAAAGTGACTCCTGATATAGTAAAAAAGTATATACTTAGTAATGATCCCAAACTTAATTCGATATCTGATGGTATTGATTTCCGGATTTTGAAATTGGATATTGATACTTTCACTTATCCGATCACAATTATTTTTAACTTTTCAATTTCCCACAGGGAGTTTCCAAAGCTCTGGAAGTATGCAAGTCATTAGAGCTATACAAAAAAGTGGTAACCCAGCCTTGTTTCTAATTACTGTCCAAATTCCTTCTTCCACCATTGTCCAAGATTCTAGAAAGAATTATATTAGACCAGGCCTCAGAGCATCCTTGCAAACACAGTTTGTTAATCGATAGTCAGCATGGCTTCAAGACAGGGCACAACACCAAAACTGCTTTGATGAGGTTCACTAGAGGCATACAGAGTGCCCTTGATAAGGGGCATTCTGTTGCAGCCCTTTTTGTGGACCTCACCAAGGCCTTTGACCTTGTGAAGCATAATTTGCTACCTTGTATTTTGGACAAACTGCAATTTTCCTGTGCAGCTATCAAATGGTTCTCCCAGTATCTCACGAACAGGACACATGTGACCTGCATCGATAGTCACTATTCTTCTTCTAAGTCAGTTAAATGTTGTGTCCCGCAGGGATCCATCCTGGAGCCACTCATCTTTTCCCTCTACATGAATGCCGCTCCTAGTTTATGCATCTCAAGCTCTATTATAATGAATGCAGATGACGCAGTTATTTATGAGACAAGTCAAACACCAAATGAAGCCTTTCATAAAATTTAGGCTAACTTTGATTCTTTCCAGAACTGGTTGATTTCTAATTCTTTAGTGCTTAATTATGCTAAAACTGAAATTATGCTGTTCTCCAACAAAAAGAACAGCATTGATGACTTACTACTTGTTCATGATGTTAAGGGATATACCATTGAACTGGTTGATACTTTTAAATATTTGGAGCTAGTACACGATACTAATCTCACCTTTGAACATCATGTTACACACATCAGTAAAATAATTCATCAAAGACATGGCTGCATATTGAGAAACGAGCTTTTTCTAACAGTATAATTCAGGAAGTTATTGGCACATACTGTAGCTTTCTTTTCAGGGTTCTGGTCTACGGGCTAACAGTCTATGCAGCCATGAACCATAAATCCCTAGAAAAATTGAATGTCACCTACAATTCTATCTTAAGATTCCTGTGTTCCTGTAAGAACCCATCACTGTCTTTTTCTGAAATCTTCCAACTGTCTCTCTCATATAAACACAATTCAGTTTAAAATCAGTACCTTCTTATTTAAAATCAAATCTGGCTTTTTGCACACTTCAATAAGTTTATACTTTCCTGGTATGTAAATCCTAATCGCACTAGAATTCAATCAAAATATACATTTGATTTACTGTTTTCAAGAAAGCATTAGGTCAACGTTTCTATTATCTAGGGTCCACATTTCTTCAGTTCTCTTCCCATGATGTGTTGAACTATAATTCATTACTGTCTTTTAAATCTAGCTTGAAAAGGCACTTACAACTTTCACAGGAATGTATTTGCTGATTAATAATTGTATTTATTTGTAATGTCTGTTTGTACTATGTTACTATACTCGTATAATCATGTATTGCTTGTCATCTGCGAAAACAGGCAGTTATGCACATCAGACTTACAAGGATGAAAAATTAAATGGAATGAAAATTAAATGAAAGGTTCACACATGTCTCACCATCTTCCACAAGGGGACCAATTGTGTTTCCTCCACACCTATTGTTACTAATATAAGAGAAAAAACATTTTTTGATTGTCCTTGATGTGGTCTATTTTAAATTCTAGTTTCTGCCTTTCTTGTTTTATTAATTTTCTAGTTCATTTAAGTTTAGCTTTATAAATGGCCTTCACTGTATCTGTCTTTTTTTAAGTTTCTAAACAATTTTTTTTCTTTTTCTAATTTGACGCCTAATTTTATGCATCAACCATAATGTTATTTTGCCAATGCTAATATGGACTTTCCCCAGGGAGATCTATGACCGTTCATTGACAAAAATTTTGTTGATAACGGTATAAGCGAAACCTTTATGTCAACGCATTTGCAGTCCAACAAAGATGATCACTGCTTACCATGTTGGTTCATGCCCCCACTTACTATAATCAACTCTAAGTCAGAGCTGATTAGGGAGGGGTGCAAGACCCCAGATAACAGTGCAGGATCAAGTGTCGACACTACAGTGACCTGGCACTGTTGCCGCTGTAGTGTTGTCGATGACTACATGTCGCAGTTGGGGCGGTATACCCTTTTAGTGGTATATTTCAATCTTCCTGATCTTTTTTCTTATTATGCTCTTTTGCCCTGGGCCAGTCACCATCAGCCCATCCAGACACACACCCAGCCCATGTCACTCACCACCCCATGGCCACTCCATCGAGGTACACTCTGGATTGCACCCCAGAGTGAGGCCATGGGAGCAGAACCCAACCACCCAACAGACAATGGGATTCAACCCTGGGATGCTTCTGCCTTGGGATTATGCCCTGGTTTACCCCCCCCACTGTGGGGCCACTGGGAGGGGGCCTGTCCCACCAACAGAAGATGAGAATTGTTCCCAATGGTGTCATTGGTGGTGGAGCAGGACCGGTAGCATGGGGCAGCCATCATCCTGATGGCCCAAGATTATTTCCCATTGACACTCCCCCAGGAAGTGGGATGTGCAATGACATGAGGGTGTGAATGCTAACATTCATCTTTGCCTCTAACTATGTAGGCACCAGACACTGGAAGCACCTCTGGCCTCTGCTAGGGTCACTCTAAGTGCAGGACACTTGACCCCCCCCCCCCACCAGAGAAGGAGAGCAGTCACTGGGACAGTCAACCCTCCTCGCCGTGTGGCTCTCCAATTCTTGAGTCCGTTTCTGAACACGGGTCATCAGAATCATAAGTGGAAGCCCAACCACTGTGCCAGCAGGTCCATGCTTCCAGGTCCTTAATAATACCTTTTAGTAATCCCCAGCATTCTTCTACAGATATTAACTTCATTAATTTGTGCCAATCAAGGAAAGCAAGATTTTTTATTAATTATCTTTAAATTTCCTGTTGAGTAGTTGCATTTGAAACTGCTGCAGCTTGTCTGAGCCCTACCTGCCAATAGTCTGAACATTACTGAATTGTGGACACTATCCTAAGGGATTTAATTATAATGACCAATTTATGATGTTAAATCCGTAACAACTAGGTCCAGGATGTTAGTGCCCCTAGTAGATTCTGTCACCATTTGTTCTAATTCCACCATTAGTACTGTGTCAATGAATATGGACTCAGTCAGGGTACCACCATTCAATGAATCCCACTGGATTCAGGGTGGATTAAAATCACCTACTATGATAACATCTGATGACCATGCTGCTTCTGTTATTTCTCTGAACATTGATTCATTATATTCTCTAGTAGAAGAGAGGGTCTGTAATAGATACCAATGCGTAGTTTCTTACTGTTAGATGGCTGGATCTGTACCCATCTGCTTTCACTGATAACGTCTGTATTGGTTTCCGAGTGGTATTCAAAACAATCAATATTGTATTTGATGTACAAGCAGACTCTCCCACCTTTTTTTCAGCTCTATTTTTATGTTGTCTTGCACTTGCGTAAGCAACATCTTGCAGCAGTAAGAGAAATGTAGAGGTGTGTCAGTGTTTGCGAATGCAGGGCAAGTTTTAGTAGGTGTGTCCCTCATTCCCCAATTAGCCAGCATGCTAGTGCTGGAAGAAGAATTTTGTAAAGTGGACACAACTTGTAAGAAATGTGTGCTGCAATCAAAGACAAGCTCACATACAGCTGCACAGATGACACGTCCCGTAGGCGCCTTTCCAGGTGAAAACATTTCAATAAACATGGCAGCAGCACGACAATCCACAAAGAAGCCGATATCAGGGGTGCAATCCCACTGTCGGCCTGTCTGCAACCCTCTCCCCACATTGTGTGGCACACTGGGAGCCCACCCCATTGTGCCTCCGCTCACAGAAAGCCAACTGAGTTGGCATGTTCACCCCACCCCCATTGTGTGGCACACTGGGAGTCCACCCCAGTGTGGCCAACATCATCCCCCCTGAACATCATGGGGCACACTGGGAGCCACCCCAGTGTACACAACATTTGTTTTATTACATCCATAAAGAAAGAAAACCATCCCAATGCGCAGTGTCCATTTTATTGTCATTTTTTTTTGTACCTGAAAAAAAGGAAACGTCCATTGTCCACAGTGCCTCCCCAACCCACTCCCACCCTCTGCACACCCCACTCTCCCCACACCCTCCCAACCAGCCTGAGGTCCGCTTACGCATCAGCCGGTGGAGCTGAACACATCTGTACACTTCAAAGCTGAAGTGCAAAATGAAGAAATGATGGTAAGCTATATAATGGCATCAGTGGGGTGGGGGTCAACTTAGGTGGATATCTCAGCCATTTATTTGAATTTTGGCTCCAAATTTTCAACATGGGGTTCCTGGGACCCCACCTCATGAACACATCCACTGTCATCTCATTATTTGGTCCAGAAAGGTGATTTTGCTGTTACTGCGAGGAATCATCTTTTGAGATTGAGTAACAAAATGACAGTGTAACTGTTCATGAGGTGGGGTCCCAAAGCCTATATTGCATATTTGGTGAAAAAACTCCAAAATGACTGCATTATGAGCGTGTATTGCGCAGTTTCCATGCACGCTTAACTTTGACAGTTTCTAATATTTTCACTCCAGATTTTCAGCACTGCCATTTTTCACACCTCCTTATGAACAGTACAGCTGGCATTTTTCACATCCTGCCCAAAATGTGTTTTCAAGACATCTTGCGCGCAAGAATGGCGCAGTCACTATGGGAAATCAACTTTCTGGACAGATTAACAAATCACAGTGCCACTGTTCATGAGGTGGGTCCCGAAATGCTTATGTTGCAAATTTGATTAAAAAATCCTGAAAATAATTGGAGTTAAGGGCTTCATTGTGCAGTTTCTATGCACTACGACTTCACCAATTTTTCATATTTTCACTCCAGATTTTCAACATTGCCATTTTTTACACCTTCACATGAACAATACAGCTGTCATTTTTCACATCTTGCCCAAAATGTGTTTTCACATCTGAGGTGCCAAATAGTGCAGTCACTGTGCAAAATCATCTTTCCGCTAACAAACTGATAGTGCCACAGTTCATGAGTTGGAGTCACGAAAAGCCCATATTGAAAATTTGGAGTGAAAATACCAACAAACACCTGGGGCATTAGGGTTTCCAACCATAATGTCCCACCCTGTAGAGACTGACAGCCATCAGGGGTGTGACTTGGGACTGTTGGTTGTAATGCTCGTGCCATTCCACCCCATCCCCACCTTGCAGACAACGACAGGCATCGAGGTGTACCTTGGACTCTTTGGCCCCAAAGTTAACACCATTCTCCTATACTGCACCCATCTCAGCATATTTTCTTATGGAGTAGGGTGAGAGCAAGGCCTGAAGACTACAAGGCACACCGTGACACTTTTGGTATCTGCAGGGTAGGCTGAGGTAAAATGGCATGGTTGGGGTTGGTATCAGTTCAAAACTTCACTGCCATTCCTATTATGCATCTCTCTAACTCCTGCAATACCAATGCCAATGCCAGCAAGACAACAATTGGCATTGGCAAATGCTTGTTATAAAATAACTTGTAACCTGATATCTCTCTGAACCAGTAAGATGTTTTGTCCCACCAGGTCTCTGTTTTGGCAGCAATGTCAATGTTATACAATTTGAGGACAGCTTCTAATTCCCTTGTCTTGGTAATATTTAGGCTTTCAACACTGGAGACTAGAAATTTATATTGCTCACCAAATTTTTTGTGTCTTTCAGTAACATCTTGTTTGTAAGAGCATACCCGAGTCCTTGAATTACATAGTTTAAAAGGTCACTGATGTAGTTAGCAATCTTTTTTCCCAACAGTGCACGCCCCCTTTTAGTTAGATAGAGACTATCCCAACTAAAAAAGGCTAAAATTCTTGTCAAACACTTCCCAATGGGTTAGACATTTTATCCCTTTTCTTCAGGGTCCATTTTCTTATCCACTTGTTGATTGTCTTGATTTTGTTATGTTCACCCAGCTTTCCCTTGGTACTGGCAGAATGTCTGATATGCAGACGTCATAACCCCTTTTTCCAGGGTGTCAACTAGAGTGATTTTTTATTTTACATTTTGACTCCCATGCACTAGGGGCAGGAACTTAGCCTGAGTCACACGACCATGATCTTGACTGCCACCGACCAACCAAGACCCTCCATGGCTTGCCCCATGGCAGGGCCGGGAAGGATCCCCTCCTGGAGTACAATCCAAATCCAGGGAGGCAGACAGACAAGTAGAGGGGGAGTGAGGCTTCACAAAGCCTCCAGCTGCATTTTCCATTTTCTGGATCTTCTCACTCCTGACACATGGCCGCACACATGTTGGGGCATGCCACGATCGCTGGCTACTTGAACTCCCAGCCTGCACCACCCCCAGCCCCCACCAGAGGGCAGTTGACAGGCAGGATGATGATCCCTCCCTCCACGAGAGAGGAGAGCAGTTCTCTGGATGCTCAATCCTCTCTTGCCCCTGTCGACTCCTGATGGCCAGGGCTCGATCCTGAACCCGGTCACCAGCATAGCACACGTTGTGGCATCCAGCGCCTCAACCTCCAGCACCACCAGGATGGCTCAACTAGAGTAATTAAATCAGACTTTATGTCTTCTATGTTTGATCTGCCTATGTCGTTTGTTCCTTCACGTGTTATAAAAAAGGGCTTTTCTCCTGGATTTTTCATTTTTATTATGGAACATTCGTGTGATATTTGATATCTTTGCTCCTCTAGGCTATAGCTACAACAGGTATGGTTTTGTTTATCTGGATTGCATATAAAGCCATCTGCAAATTTCAGGATAGGAAAAGGGAATATTGTTTAACTAAAAATAGCACATTAAGCTGAATCTTGTTTGCAGATGTGACCTGGGAGCACAGGACTTGCTCAGGATCACACACAGTATGTACAGTATCTAGGCGGCTGTGGGATAGAGTCCCCAAGAACTATAGTGTAGCACCCCAAAGTATGAGACCCAACAGTAATTTGTTTAAATAAAATAATGTGTCCCTTTATGTTTCTTAGGCAGTGTGGGCAGCATTAGGGGTGGCACAAAAACAATTTGTGGGGCCCCATTTGTAATGTGCCCCCCAATTGCCTGGTAGTGGAGTTGTAAATTAAACATTTTTTTTTCTTTTCTGCTGTGCCCTGGCCATCTGCTGCTCCACTCTAGACCCCACCCATCAGGAAAGCAGCATGAGCCAGGGGGCATCTTTTTGAAGTCCAGCTCATGCTGGACTGTTGAGGGTGGCCAGAATTGCTCTGCACATGGCATCCTGGATGCTGGCTAGGGGAATAGTTGAGTGGTGGCCAGCAGATTGAACAGGTGTGTTACCATGCAGTGGGCAAGGAACAGCCTGAAGTGTGTGCTTTTAGGCAGTCCAAAAGGACATTAAAGAGATGTCTGCTGGCTGGAGTGTGAGGGAGAGAGAGGACACAGGTCAGGAAGCATAGTAAAAGGGCTTACCTGTGGTCTGCCTCACGTCACTCCTTATCGGTGTCAGGTCCATTGTGTGCAGCAGTTGGAAGTGTTGCAGAGGTCCAGTCCCTCCTCAGGTGCCACTTTGTGGGGTCTGCTCAGCCCCTTTTCTTATTTTCTGAAGTAATTCCCTGTCTATAAGCTTGACTGGTGGTAGACACTTCATGAAAGCTCTGGGGAGGAAGAACCAGACAGAGAGGACTTGTGAGGCCCCAGTCATCCTCCCGATCAAGTGCTTCCATTCTGCCTGCAAGTGTCACCTCCAGCCTTCCTCCATGCACTCCTTCACCCCGGGCTGGGGCAGTGAGTCAGCGGCAGCATCAACAGCCCAGTGCTGACCACCAGAAGTCTAAAAAAGAAAACAATGTAAAATAAATTGTTTAAACGCACTGTAGGGTGCCTTCAAGGGTCGTCTGACAGCCAAAGGAGGGGTGGACCAGTAATCTGAATATTCATCAGGCACAGTGACGCCCATTGGCGGGGTCAGGCATAAAGGTATATAGAAATTTTAAAATATTTATTAGTGAGTGGTGCTAAGGTGGAGTTAAGGGCAGAAAGGCACTGACTGGATATAAAAAATATATAAAGGGCTACTCATGGAGCCCTGTTATAAAGGCAATGCAAGCCCTTTAATTTAGAGGGGCCCAGCAAAGTCAGGCCAAGCCAATAGGCCTGCCAGAAAGGCCCATAGCTTAAAGGAGGCTCCAGCAAACAAAGCTAGTAACTTCTATAAAGAGGAATTTTAGTAGTGCAAGCCCCAAACTGATTAAGGCACAAGGCAGTAGCCTTTGCTGAGGTTAATAGATATTTAGCAGGAGAATATTGGGGCTGCTGAAGGTAGAAAAGGATTGCTGTTATGAAAGATATATTGAATAGTGTGTTTTGGACTCCTGAACTGTGACTTGCACCTGCAATTGCCATAATTGCCCGGAACTCACGCAATTGCCCCCAAAGCTGCTTGTTTACCCCTGAAACTGTGCAAGTGCACCCAGAGCTGGTCAATTGCCACTGGAATTGTGCAACTGCCCCAAACTGCCTCTAATGCCTTTCAATTACACCTGCATTGTGTCATTGCCCTGCAATTGTCCAAACTGCCTCTAATGACTTGCAATTGTCCCCAACAGCATCTAGTTCCTTTCAGTTGCTCCCAAACTTTGTCACTGCCTTGCAATTCCTCTGAATTGGGTTCACTAGCTGCAGTGACCTCATGGCTATTGACTTTTGCATAATGGCTACCAAGTGACGAAATCTTCCTCCATTGCTGGTATGAACAGATTGCTGTGTTCTCCATTGACCTATTGGATTATTCTAGTGGGTGGCCATTGAGCTAGAGCTAGCTGATAACTAGGTCAGGCCCCATTTGACTAATCTACATTGCTACATCCCTACCCTGATAAAAAAAGTCAACTCTGCCTAGAAACCACCCCGGCTCAATAGTTAGGGCTCCAATTCATAGTGGGGTTGGATTTTATTGTTTCAGGAATGACGAATGCTGCAAGACCAAGGACAATGAAAACTGTGAGATGACGAAAGCTGCCAGCCGTCTTCATCACCAGATCCTCAGGTTTCTGACAACTGCAGTTGGTGGTCTGACCTAACCTTTCACAGAAGCCCAGAGGATCCTGTGGATAAAGCATCCATCTTCACACATGATCAGCTGTCTGCCACAATCTTCCACTGATTGAACAATTCCTTGTGCTTCCTACCTGGTGGTCTGGGACGACCTGTACACGGCATCCATCATTCTTCCTGTGTTCATCCATTCATCCTACTTCTTCTCAAGTGCATTTGGCCTGGTGGTCTGTTACGAGCTATCCTGGGCTACAAGTCTGTTCTTTGGGATGAGAAGCATCCTCTGTTGATCCTGCTTCATAAGCAGTCACCTCCGAGTCCTTGGGAAAATTTGTGTTTGGCCTCTGTGTGGTTCGTTCATCCCTGAAAGTCTTTTCCCCTAATTATCCTTGTGTCTTCATATCACCTCTTACAGCTGCAAAGAGGGTTAACCCAAAATGTACTTTAATAACCCCTGGCCGGGGTGATAGAGTCAGAGAAGTGATAGAGTCATAGAAGTGGTAGAGTCATAGTAGTGATAGAGTCATAGTAGTGATAAAGTTATAGACAAAGCAATATTGTTGTTAGACACATAGTACTACCATAGAGTTATAGAAAGCTCTGTAGTTTATAGTTGTTTATAAAGTAAAGTGCCTCCAGTGTGCCTGTTATTGCTGTTTACAGTGATTGGACCCCTGCTCTATCCTTGAATAAACCATTTATTGCATTTGAAGTTGTCGTCTACCTGTCCTTGTAACCCCTTTACATCTTCCTAGAATAAACCCGAGCACTCGGTAAGTGGTGAAGGTATGTTACACTCACAAGTCAGGCGCCTCACTACTATCTGTGGGTCACCACAATAATTTGACTAGAATATTTATTTATTGAAATGTTTCACCAGGAAGGCACACTGAACAACAAATTACTCATCTCATGGTGTGACCTGGGAGGGTACATGATGATGGACACTGAGTAGTATACAAATTAACAGTTACAAATTGTGTGTGATCAGGTAGATAAGATAACGCTACTAAATGGGTGCAAAACACAAGCAATTACAACACAAAAACATAATACAATCAAAAGCAATCCCCAGAGTGTACCACAATATATTTAACATACAAAAAACAAAAAATAGACAATACAAACTTTAAATATATTTACCAAAACAACTGAAAAACCACACAATACCCAAAACAAAAAATAATTTTAAAATACAAGTGAAGAAAAACAGAAAGAAAAGAAAAATGCCAAGAAATGCAAAAGAAAAACCAATACCCCACTTCAAACATGAAAACCCTAAAAAACTGGAATACTGAAAGAAAATTACCAAACCAAATTTCCCCTTCAGAATACTAAGAAACCACTACATAAAATAAAAATTTTAAAAAAAAACAAAAGTAAAAGTAAAGAAAATTCACTTAAAACAACACAAGAAAAATAACAGAAATTTAAAAACAAAACAAAAACCCCCTCCAAAACTAAATATAGAAAACTTAACCATCTAGGCCCCCTTAAAATACTAAACCCTTCTAAAAGCCATTTAGAAAAACTGAAACAAAACAAAAAGTAAGAAAAATTAAAACAAAAACAACTAGAAACAAGAAAATTTTGAAAACGAAAATTACAAAAACAAGCTGTAAAATATGTGTTAGAAAAATTTCCAAATTTAGAAAACAAAAAAAAAAACATCTAACGTAAAAGTAAACAAATAGAAACCATCAAAATGTATATTTATCATTAAATCAAAAACAATGAAAAGTAGAAGGTAAAACAAAATAAAATAGAAAATTCACAAAACAAAATTTAGAAATTAATTTACACAGTAAAGAAATACATCTATTTAATAATGAAAAATAACAAAATTTCTCAGCAATACGTATGAAAATCAAAAGAAAAACAACAGAAAAATTACACTATTTAATCAAAAATTAGAAAACTACACCACAAACTACATGCAGCCAATCAAAAATAAAATATACTCATCTTAACAAAATTCACTTTCCATCACTTAAAATACAACTACAATTTCACTACTACCGTCACAAAACACTATAATTTCTTCAAATGTGTATCATGCCACACAGAAAACAAAGAAATGGCCCAATCACAAAAACCCAAAAATATCCAAGCAAGAATATAAACTCAAAAATTTATCCCTTCTGTTTGTGTTTGCTTTTGGCAGTGTTTTTGTTTTGGGTTCTTGTGTGTGTTTTTAGTTCTATATTACTTTTATTATTCTGTTGTGTTGTGTATCTATTCTGGTTTATTTGTATTGTTTTTGCATATTTTTGTATTTTTCTTGGAAAGTTCATTTCTTGAAGTTCACTACCTTGTTATTGGAGCTTCTCACTTTTTATTTTAAATTGGAGTGCATTGCCTACTAGTTGGTGGTTGATTCTCAGCTAGTGGTTCCTCCACCCTTATTTCCCTCACAGCTCTCCTCATTCTGACAGTACTAGGTCCAGCATGTTACCTAACCAAGTTAGCCTCGCTGATCAGCTGTGTCAGAAGACCATCCCAGAATGCGTACAGGAGTAGCCTGATCCCTGGCACCGGAGGTGCCAGGGTGCTGCAATCCACCACTCACAATTGGAAATCCCCACAATCACCATACTCCCTTTCTACATACCTCCTAACCTGCTCTGCTAACTCTATGTCCAGCTCCTTGGACTGGGCATTAGGTCTGTACACCACCCTCAGCCTCAGTTTTTACCCTTGGCATCCAGGAGCCGATGACCACAGCACTTCAGCTCCTCAGGTGACACCCTGAGGAACACTCATGAGGACTTGAAGAGCTGGGTGGACAAAAGGGAGCCCTTGTGCTGCTGGTACTCCCTGCTTCAATAAATGTTCATTTTGTATGCATCTGGTATTATCCTGGATCTATTTGAATCTGAATCTGCAGTAGGAGACCCGAGTGACACCACTATCTGGATTGTGTTTAAAATTATGAGCTGGCTGCTCGTTGTGATGAGCACCAATTCGATCTTGCATTGTCGCAGCATTAGTCTGTTTGTTTGTATGAAAAATGACAGCTGTACTGTTCATAAGGATGTGTGAAAAAATGCCAATGTTGAAAATCTGGAGTGAAAATATTACAAATGCACAAAATTACAAGAGTGCATGGAAACTGCACAACATACACTCATAACACAGTCATTTCATGGACTTTTGTCACTAAATTTTCAACATAGGCATTTTAGTACCTCTGCTCATGAACAGTGTCACTGTAATTTTCTTAATGTGTCCCGAACACTGATTTCCCACAGCGACCAAGCTATTCAGCGCTGGAAGTGCAAAAACACATTTCGGCCAGGATGTGAAAAATGGCAGCTGTACTGTTCATAAGGAGGTGCGGAAAAATGCCAATGTTGAAAATCTGGAGTGAAAATATTGCAAATTCGAGTAGTTACAAGCATGCATTGCAACTGCACAATGCACACTTGTAAAACACTCATTTTTTGGATTTTTTTTACCAAATTTGCAACATAGACTTTTTGAGAGCCCACCTTATGAACAGTGGCACTGTCATTTCGTTACTCAGTCCCAAAAGGTGATTCCACTCAGTGACCGCAAAATCACCTTTCAGGACTGTATAACACCATGACAGTGACTGCATTCATGAGGAGAGGATCCTAATAACCCCATGTTGAAATTTGTGCCAAAATTCCCAAATATGCCTGAGATATGCACCAAAGTTGAAAACCCCCATTTATGCCATTATACAGCTTACCAGCATTTCTTCAGTTCGTGGTCAGCTTTGAAGGTGCAGACATGTTCCAGTTACAAAGATCATCACACCATGCTCCGGATGTAAGTATGGTGAGGGGGATGGGGAGGTAAGTGCACGCAGAGAGATGAGTGTGGGTTGGGGAGGGGCACAAGAGACTTCGAGGACTGTTTTCTTGTTTTACTTGGGGACACAGATAACGTGGTCAGTTTCTTTTTTACAGGTGTGTTTGGCACACTGGGGTGGGCTCCCAGTGTGCCACTGGCATTTGTAGGGAGGGGGACCGCAGCTGATGGGGATTGGGTCCCCCGTCAGTGCAGAAATGGGTGGGGGGTGCATGATGTCAGGGGGATTGGGCAACCCCTCAGCACAGCCAAAACATGACTGTGGGGTCATTATGCTGACGGGGATTGGACTTTCCCATCAGCAAATTAAACTGGGAAGGGGGGACTGAAGCCAATGGGGATTGGGCCCCCCATTGGCAAAGAAAGACTGTTTTGGGGGGCCCATGATGCCGAAGGAGGATTGGGCAGCCCTCAGCACACAACAAAAGGGAGGGCATTATGCCAATGGGGAGTGGGTTCCTCGTCAGAAATGAACTGGGTTGGGGACATGCTGATAGGGGATTGGCCACCCCATTGGCTTTCAATGAAGCTGTGCCACCGCCATGTTTACAAAAAATGTTATACTAGGCAAGGTCGCCTCCCTCATTGCAGTGGAATGGCTGACGCTGTAATGATGACCCTCATTGCAGCAGTGAAATCTTTCAACTTGGTGGAACTTTTGAAACCAATGTCATCAGCTCAGTGTGCCTGCATTGGTCCACCAGTGCCAAGCCCCCAAATGCAGTGCTGCCATTGGCTGCCACAGTGCCACACCTCCACAACCAGCTTTTCTCCTAAACTGCCTCATAATGTTTCTTGCACATGCTCGCAAGCAAACATAAAAAGGGGGATAAAGCTGACTCAACTATGTATAGGCCTATTTCACTTCTCGATATTATGGGAAAAATGTTAGCAAAATTAATCTTGAACAGACTTAGGAGACAACTTGCTCTGTTAAGAGATCTCTCAGAAGCACAGGTAGGATTCCGTTCAGGTTACTGCACCATGGATAACTGCTGTTTAATTCGGCAACATTATGAAAAATACATTGTACTACGAAAACAAAAACTGTATGCTGCCTTTATAGATTTCAGCACAGTGTTTGACATTATCTAAAGAAATATGCTATGGAACCTAAAGAAGGAGAAGGGATTTTCACATGAAATCATAGCGATCATAAGAGAACTGTGTACCAATACTTGGGCTCAAGTAAGGTTAGGTACATCTGGTCAGCGTTCCTCTATTTTTCCAACAAGTACAGGTGTAAGGCAAGGCTGTGTTCTCGCAACATCATTATTCTTAATATATATAGACATACTTTTGCTTGAACTAGAGTGTTCTGCTATTGAGTCTCCCAAAATTTCAGGAAAGCATTGTGCTGTTTTGGCCTATGCTGATGATTTGGTGGTGTTTTCTTTAACTCAGTCTGGTTTACAAGCTTTGTTAAATATACTTGATTGCTATGCCACCAAATATAACTTAAAGGTAAATGAACAAAATAGCCAGGTCTTGACCTTTAGGTTCAAAACTGCAAGGACGTCCTGAAAGATAGGGACTAATAAATTAATGTCAGTAAAATTTGACACTTATTTGGGTTTACACCTGGTGAATGATGGCAGATGGACCAAATATATTCAAATATTACTGACAAAGCTTAAACAAACAGCTACATCCCTGAGTATTTTTAATAAAAAATCTTGGAGGAAACTCCATTAAACCACTTTGACAACAGTCAAGGCAAAATATAATGCTCAGGATCTTTATAATGGGGAAATCTGGCAGTCACAAAATATGGACAGGTTATAAATACCACTGAATAAGTTGCTCAGATCCAGTCTGGGACAGAACAATTCTGTTCCTGCCTCTTTAATAAGAGCAGAGCTAGGGATTTCCTGTAAAAGAGAATATTTTTTGGCAAGAAGAGTCAATTATTGGATTAAGATACTTCAACATAAACAGATTAGATTTACTTTTCTCTGTCTGAGGGATAAATATACCTGGTTCAGTTTTGGGTCATCTGAAACCAGAATGGCTTGCTTCAATTTTTCAAGTACTACACAAGACAGGATTAGGATATTTAAAAAATTACGATGACAGATGTATTACAATCAGTCTGAATATCAAGCCTTTGTTACAAGAAGAATTATAGAACACTTCAGGCTCAAAGATGTGAAGCGTAACAAAAGTTTGAAAATCTCACCTTGGACCTCCAGGGTAAATAATATATATCTCACGTGGTATTATTTAGAAATCCTTACTGATTATAATCAAAGTATAATATACTAAATGCAAGTTAGAGTTATTTCCTAGCAATATTTCAGGCAAGCAAGGCAAGGCAATGTTTATTTAAAAGACGTCCAATCCCGGAGGCTCTTTGTGCCGTACAAATCAGATAAACACATATACATAAATAGGCCCATAAATAGTAAAAGAAAAAGAAAGAAACAATCAAATCCACAAAAACAAATCTATAGAAAAAGTAAACTTAAAAAGTGGTGCCAAGAACTATATCTATACCAGCAGACTAATAGCTGAATCAGGAAAGTCCTGGGTGAAGAGGACGGCCTTAAGGAGGTCCTTGAATACCCAGGGTTGGGGTCTCCTAACCCCAAGGGATAGTGAATTTCACAAGACAGGGCTATGACACTAAAAACACTGTCGCCAGCCAATCTTAACCTCAACCTGGATTTGCCAGTTGGCCCCCAAAGAAGAAGTGGAGGGGGCAGACCGAGAAAGCCGGTGCAAGAAGGTCGGACAGGTAACCAGGGACCTGGCCATGTAGGGCCTTATAGATGAGAAGACACACCTTAAAGAGGATCCTCCACTTGACCGGCAGCCAGTGAAGATCATGCAGTACTGGTGTAATATGGCAAAATTTTGGCTGCCCAGTAAGTAACTGGGCAGCTGCATCCTGCACCAGCTGTAGCCTGCAGAGATATCCTCCCATGACCCTGAGGTAGGGTGTGTTACAGTAGTCAAGCCAGATGCTATATATAAGGAAGATCCCTCTATTCAGGCTAGATTTTGTTTGTGTTCTTCTTCTGTTCCAGAAAACCTTAAACATGTTATGTTTATATGTCTGTGGTATAATAACCCAAGGGTTAAATGGCTAACACCCCTATGCAACTCTGTTTAAACTACTGATCAAGATCTCCTGTTGAGGATATTTTTCACCACTAGTGATGAAATTTTAATTCATGCAATAGCCATTACTTAGTTAGCATCTTCAGAATACACCTCAGATAAATGTATAGTATTTTTAGAATGAAACTGATATTTTGTACAGTAAGACCCCAATTTAAATTAACTGATGCTAAATTGGTTTTATCCTGTTTCTGATATCAGAAATACACTTTTTACTACTACTACTACTACATAAAGGAGCTAAATCATCAGGTATAAAAATCTTAAAGAGATAAGTTTTTAATATGCTTGAAGAGTGTTGTATGTGCAATAATGGAGGATCTCATAACTAAATGCTGTGATGTTAGCATATCTAGAACTCTGTTTTATCAGACCGTCCTATTTACTGTATGTAATAATTTAGTGTTTATGCCTGCTATTTATGTAATTTTTATGATACTATATATTCCTATTGTATTGTAGAATCAACTTTTTGTGTATTTGAAATGGTCAGTGACTGATCAATTAACTTATACTAACTGCCCCAAATGTCTCTCTTCAACTGCTGCCCCCTTGCTCTCCGCCTTTAATTTATTGAAATCCACCCCTCTAAAATTTCAGACTATGTACTAGGATGTGTTTTCTCAGTCCTGAGGGCAACTTCAAACCAGAGTTGGGGGTCGATGTTTGCAAGCAGCTCACTAACTATTGTTGCTTTAACTACATCTGTGTTAGTGAGCAACAGATGTAGGACAGTGATCTGTCATGTGATTTCCATTAAAGTCACACTAGTAGGTGGTCCTGAAAGGCAGCAAGCAAAGCTTTATTTCTCTTGCTCCTGGCCACTGGAATATCCATACATCAGGCAAGTTAAGGTCCCCCAGTACCACATCTCCTTTTGCTGTTACCCTTCCAATTTCTATGCTGAGCTCCTTATCCTCTGCCTCTTATTGGCCTGGAGTTCTACAGCATAACCCTTGGCATAGCTTTTTCTGAGATGCCTCTGTAAGTTGAACCCACAGAGACTCAGTCTCACCAGAGTTACACCTAATATTCCCATCCTCCAATACCTCAATGCCTTCTCTGACACAAAGGGCCATGCCACCTCCCATCTTCTCTGTCCCTTCTTAGCAGTACATATTCAGGCTCTGTTAGGTACCAGTCACTTTTATCTGTAGCCCAAGTTTCTGTGGTGGCTGTTACAAATGCACACAGCAGATCAGGCCTTCTGCTTCCACAGTGCCAACCTCAGAGTGCAATAGTGTGAACAGGTAAGAGACAGGGTAACTATCCTGTCTGCTTTTGGGTCTGAATCACCTTTAGCCTCAAGTTCTGGGGGGATTCAAACTGTGAACCTTATGCTAGCATACCCAATGAACAGGCTCAGATGTTTACCCTCTTCGCGGATTGCGGTATAATCTTTCACCGGGGCACCCAGCCAGGCTTCAAAAATTAACCATTTTAACTCTGTAAGAGACCTCAGGTGTATTCTTACCTTTTCCCAGTTTACTAACACCATCAAGCCCTTCAAACAGCTGTCAGACTTAACCACATATACATCACATGCAAAAAGAACTTGGAAGACACACCCAGGCAGTATCTTGGAAAAAAGATTCTTTACTAAAAGTTGATAAAAATATAAAAAATGGAAACACTGAACAATATATCAAAAAGCTCACAATCACATAAAAGAACAAGGGAAAATTACAAAGCAAAACTCCTACCACAATACATTTAGATGTTTGCTATCTAAGGTATTACCTCTGGAAGTACATTTTAAAGTTAGATCAGAGAGCTGTGTCTCTCTGGAATCCCAAGATGATATGTAACATTTCAGACACAAGTATCAGTTTAAACTCTGTCTCCACACCCCTTCTGAGAATCATCTAGCTCCTCCTTTTAGAATATAAAATTACAAAAAAATTATTTCCTATCAGGAGGGATTTTAAATACAGTGTC
Organism: Neoceratodus forsteri; assembly: GCA_016271365.2. Classification (NCBI taxonomy): domain Eukaryota; kingdom Metazoa; phylum Chordata; order Ceratodontiformes; family Ceratodontidae; genus Neoceratodus; species Neoceratodus forsteri. Next base: position 667,198,099 of record CM028135.1, on the reverse strand, counting down.
ATCAGAAGAAAAAAAATACATTTCCTATACTCAACTCCTTAATGACACGTTTCCTTTGAACTTAGCAATCCCACACTAGCACCAATGTGTTTAAAAAAATAACAGGAATCAGCCTAAAGATGTCTTGTTTCTGAAGTCATAAAGTCACATTTGATTTCCACTTCAAAAACATGAGGTCATAAAAAGGTAATAAAATGCCATTCTGAAGGAAGTAATTTAATTAAATGGTTCCTGGTCAGTTTACATATCCTGTAGCTTCACTGAAACCTGGGGGGGGGGCACCCATGGAAGCACAGGCTGTCTTATGTGAGACAATCACATACTATATTTTTATTTTGCAAATATCATACAATAATCATAACCAGCTGGCCAAGTGTCACAGTGGCCACTATATCTAGCTTGGACTCTGCCATCATCACTTGAAGCTCACTAATGTTATTGCCAAGGCTCCTGGTGTTAATACAGACTCCTTTCCATCTATCCAATGAACTTTTCTTGTTGTTTTACTGAGCTTCTTTCTTATTCTTTCCTAGCTGTATTTGATTTGCAGCATTGTCAGAGTTCATACCTACTGTCAATCTATCAGTCTGAGTCTGAGTGCTGCTAGTCCACAGGCAAGGAGGAGGACTAACAAGGATTCATAAGATTCATAAGATCCAAAACAAGTCCAGTAATGTTAGCCTTTTATCAACTTTTACCAAATCTATATCCCCACTGTAAAACAGTGTTCAAAGAGATAATTATCTCGTGTCCCTTTAAACTGGTTTATAGGGATCATCATCCCTATGTCTGTATGTGGATCCCCAGTGCTAGTCTCTCCGAGTTAGTTTAAATATCTGAGAAAGATGTCAAACTTTTGCCCCAGTGCACTCGTCCCCTCCCTCATCAAGTAGAGTCCATTTCACCTAAAAAGTCTTCCATCCCAAAAGTCCCCTCAAGTCCCCTAAGAAATTATACCCCTTTTTCTGACACCATTCCTTAACCCATATATTAAACCCAATCGCCTATGTTTTTATTTTATCTTCCTTTCCCCATTTTCCCCAAACCTGGAGGACTTCAGAGGAGGTCAGGGAGGTGGAGTGCAGAGCCAGGCTGACCCCAGCCCCTGGAAACTCCCTTTCACTTACTCCATTGACTGTTTGGCCATATCATTGATGTCAAGATGCACCAGCACACCCATCCCTTCCCCTTCCCTCTCCAACATCCTCACTATATGGCTTAGATCACTGCTGGCCAAGGCATAAGAAGTCACTTAACCATGACCTTTCCAGATGACCTGTCCCCCACCCTCTTTTCCACTCCTGGATGATAGAATCCCAACAAGCAGGAATTTTCTGACTTTCTGACACTTGAGGCCATTAAAGGGACAGTAAGCTATTGCAGGGATTGCTCAAACTGTGAGCGTCCTGAAAAGTTATTTTGAATGAGGTATTTGGCTTCCTTGTAGGTGTCAAAAGTCCCAAGATATGAATATTTAAAGCATCTGTTAATCAGAACAAGGCAGCAGCCATGTCATGCAATCTTAAAACAGAAAATGATGTCACTGAGGGGCAAGCTGCAATTAACAATATAAAGCTTGCTCCTCAGTGACATCCTGTTTCTAAGACTACATGAAATGGCTGTTACTATATTTGATTTTACACATTACTTAGCTATTCATATCTCAAGACTCTTGTCTCCTACAGGTAATGCCAATACCTCATTTGAAAGATCTTTTCTTGAGCTTTCACAGTTTGATGACCCTGCAATATTTAGTGGCCCTTAAGTTGTCCTGCCTTACCTCATCGATTGACTTTGAGTCTTTCCCTGTGGAGCTGGGTTCCTGGTCCCCATCAAGGGGCACAAAGTGGTTTGCAATCTATATGGGTTTGGTTAGGGCAACCGCTTCCTGGATGGCCTTGTTCCCAAGAGCCCTCCACCTCCCCACCACTCTCTATAACCCCCCAGTCAGTGGGCCTCTGTGGAAATTGGGAGTGAGAGTGGGGGGGTGAGCTCCAGCTGACATGGAGTTGCAGCTTGGTTATCTCCATCCTTGCTGCCTCCAGCTGTGCCCTGAGCTCAGATATCGACCTGCAAATGGGGAAGTGCCCACTCCTCTAGATCTCCCTTCTGGAGATTCCCCACATCCACAGCAGCTGACAATATCCACAATGCCATAGTAAGCAGTGGCTACGTTGAATACTATCAGAGGATTAGTTGAAAAGGACAAAACAAACTTGTGGCATCTTACCTGTTCTGAAGGGTGACACTTGCTCCACTTTGGGTCAGCAGGGGAGCAGACAGGCTGGCTGCTGGCTGCCTCATTGGGCTGACACCTGTGGCAAACTCCAATGTCCTTTGTGCATTGGTCCTTTACACAGAGGGCAGCTAGCAAATAAAGGCTTAAAATGGAGCTGGACCCCACCTGACTCTGCTTTCACAGGTCACATGCATAGCTTTCAACTTGTCAGCAATAAAAATCATAGCATCAGACTTCAGAATGGCCAAAACTTGTAGCACTTTCTTATTTTAAAGAATAATACGTCTACAAATAGTGGGTCTGGTATAGTTAGTGTTAAGGACTGATTCTATCAAGTTAGTTCCATGATTCAATAGTTTATGTGTCCAAAAATAGTGTCAACATTATTAAGAACATCAGTAAATCTTTGCAGAGCAAAGGTAAATTTGAGTGTAAATTCATAGCGCTATGCAAAATTTATAGCAGTTAAGAGGCACGGGCACATGTCCCTAACATTTAGATCTCTCAGCTAGCTGTTAAGTGAAATGGGGGCAAGGCAGCTGTAGCTGATGCTCAACCCTTTCCTGTCCCAAATGTACTGCTACTAAAAGCAGACTCAAAATGGAGCTGGGGCACACCTGCTTCTGCTGTTACAGATCACAGGCACTTCCCATTTAGCCTCTCTGTTAGCTGCTAATTGAAATGCGGAGCTGTAGCTTCTGCTCAACCCTTTCCTCTCCCTTATATATTACTAATCTATATATTTAAAGTCTGTTCACCTTAGGATCTCATATAAAAGATAAACCCTTCCTAGGCAGTGTAATATGGGCTTTAGTGAGGGTTATATTAAAGATACTGACTACTTGACAGGTATCACCATAATGTGTAGGTCTGCATCTGCTGATTTAGCACAATCTCTTTGCTGCCTCCTTGTTTTCCTCCCTCTCATTTCTTGTTTTTCTGGACCTGGCTTTTCTTTGTTTTTAAGGCAGTTCTGTCAAGAATGTAACTGATTTTGTAGTAGATGTTGAAGGAGGGCTTTAGTCACTGGTACTTGTACTTAAATTTCTAGAGCTTTTAGAGACTTATCTATGGTCAGATTATCCCATGTGCTTGTTTGTTTTCAACCAGCTCTCTTATTGTGCTTTTGGCCTCTCCTATTTCTTTTTCTCCTCTTGCACCCCCTCTTGGACCACTGCTTCCCTACTTTCCTTGACCTTAGTATCTACTGTATATATCATAAAATGCTGAACAAATGTTGTAGAGATCACAAGCACAATGGATTTTCTGTATCCATGCCGTATAACCATTGATTTAAATGATAGTTCAAACACTGTTAATTTTCTTTAAAGTTTGAGTATTTGTTTACTCATACAGTAATCATTTTTATAACCCTGGCATGGTTAATTAACAATGATGGTTTATGAAATTTAAATTTGTTTAAGTGGTTCTTGGTCCATGATATATATTTGATGCTGTTTAGTCCCTTTTTATTAGGCTGAATGTGAGGCCTATGCCTATGTTTGGAATTCCATCTTTGTTGCCAATTAATCATTTCATGAGAACAGATCCCTCATTGGTTCACTTGTTTGCTTTCCATTCCCCCTCCTATTCCTCCCTTTTCTGTCCCTTCTTCATTGCCGTACTCCATCATTGTTCTCTTTCTCTACCCACTTAGAATATTTCTACTTCCCCTTTCTACCTGACTGGCATGTTGTTCCAACTGCAGTTCCTTAATTACTATCCAGCCACTATATTTATACAATTACTGTAAGGATACAACTTTGCAATAAAATGCATTAACTTTAATTTCTGACAGGCCTATACTGGAAATAATGTATTTCAATGTTATTTGGGACATTGGCATGTATTTCCACTTAAGGTTGGTCACAAAGGAGTTCTTAACTAACGGAAGAACAGCTTGCACAATGCCTGATTACATGACAATGGACTCTGGTGCAATTAAAAACAGAGAAGTGAAATTAAATAAAAACAGTTAAATCTTCATTAAAAGTACTCACCTTGTCAGAGAAGCACTGTCATTGTATAAATGGCATATGCCATGGGTTGGCAAACAACACCACATTTATTTTTATCTGCAGGTTTTGACTTCTACAGACCTCACTCATGGTACCACCACTCATAAGGTGGTGCAGGTTAAAACCTGCAGATAAAAATAAATATGATATTTCTGCCAGCCCATGGCATATTCCATAGCAATCTGTTGATCTGTCTGTATGTCTCTCTCTCTATCTATCTATTTATTATTTTTAATATTGAACACATCATGACAACAAAGGCGTTATAGAGAAGAAGGAAGTGAAGATAGCAAGGTAAAATTGTAGTAAAGGTCAGTCACCCCCTTCCCATTTATGGTGGGTTTGGATAAATTTGTGTGACATGCTACTGAGGTGGTTTATGATGACAGTACCCAATGACACAGCTGGCACTAGCACTACAAAAACACAGTCAAGGAGGAGGATGAGTATGTCCAGATAGTACGCACTTTTGTTCATTTAACAATATTTATTAGAGGACTAAGAACTGTAACTGTGACCTTGGCAGGGCACAGTAATAAAAATACTATTCTGAAGCTAATTACAGGTAATTTTTCAATTACTTTTTATTCATGATTTTCAATTTTATGCCAAGTAAATGTGAGTTGTGATGATGGTGATGATGAATGTGTTTTCAGAACTGTAACTGCTACAGTTTTTATTTTTTATGTAATTCTAATATTATTTTTTTTTTATTTCTAGTCTGAGAAAACAAGAACATAAATTTTGATTTGTAAAGATGATGTGGCTGGGACAGAGTGGAATGTTGTTTGAAGAACCCTGATGATGATATAAGCTGCCACTACTAGATGTTAACTATGATGACTCACAATAGCCTTCAATGATTTTTAGATGCCCAACCCCTCAAGCATGACAATGATGATAATAAATAGTAATATGATAATACAGTATAATAAAATGCTTCATTTGATTGCTGTGGGAGATTGTAAATATATTAATGCTTTATGTGGACTTGAAGTATAAGGAGATTCATTCTAGTAAGCACCATACTTAAGTTGCTTATTTATATTCACTTCATGTAAATACCATGAACATGGACTTAGTCGGCTGTTATTTGAAAAACATGATGTGTGAAAATATGATTCATGGAAATGTGATTTGAGAAAATGTGATTAATGGAAATGTGATTTGAGACAACGTGATTCATGATTCGTGAAAATATGAAGAAAAGGAAAGTCAAAATGATACAATACATTTCCCATTAAACTTATTGCACAACCATTTGACAAAGATCCTTTGAGCTGTTAAGGCTTTATATCAGACATTTTTTAATCACAGATATTTGTTTGTTAGCTAGTTTCTACTGAGATCTGAATGAGCTGTCTGAATATACTTTCAGTTAAAAGTCTGCAGCTGAGGGAAAATCACTTGATTTGTGATTCATGAAAATGTGATTTGTGAGAGCATTCTTATGCGTTTCTCTTATAACAATTATTATCATGTATACATATGTATTTTTTATTTATGTATGTATGTGTGTATTTATTTTGTTAGATATTTATGTTATTCAGGAGGCAGAAAGGAAGAGGGAGGCTCCTCCACCAAGAAGGAATATTTCAAATAGCTTTGCAAGCTGCACCTATTTATTTTTTCTTTTATTTGCCATGAAAATGAGATTTGTGATTTATCAGAGTGTGCTTGTATTTTTCTTATTTTATTATCATTCATTGGGTTAGCAAGCAACAAAGACTAGAGGGAAAATGGTACTCATTCAACTTAAAATCTTATTGTGTTAGTATACTTGTAAAGTTGTTTTTGTTCACAGTGAGTAGTCTTAATGTGTATGCAGTATAGCTGGTCATTTATGCTATCAATTACAATAACAACCACTTTTGGGGTACCATGAAGGCATAGAAACCCTTTAGAGAAGGTTCCAACCCTAGAGATGCTGTGGGAGTAATGTTCCTTTAGTCTAAAGGTGCCTTAGAGAAAAAACAGGAGATATGCAAGGTACCTGCAGAGGACAGGCTGGTGGTGAGAGAAAGAAAATGAGCCTCCAGAGGAGACTTGAGCATGCTCCTTCAAGAAGTATGGCTAGCATCTCTTCATGCCCTTCAAACTCCAGGCTATATCCTTGCAATTCAGTCAGCTAGCAACTCAGTACAGGTAGAGAATGGTGCTTGTTCTACTTAGCATGTTATTCTGTTAGGATACTCATAACTAAAGGTTTGGCAGTGAGTCTGAATTCTTGTAAGCCTACTTGTGGCTGTTGATGCCCTCTGTTCCTTACAGTGTCTTCCACCATTGTGGGGTTCCATAAAGGCATCAGAACTCCCCTGAGGAGGGTTCCACTCCTAGAGGTGCTACATAAACAAACTTACTTAAGAGTAAAGGTACTTTAGGGAAGGAACCACAAAAAAGCATAACTGAAGGCAAGACTGAAACATCTGCTGCTTGAGGCATGACTTCTTTAAGGAGAGAGAGAGAGAGATCAACAAACGATGAAGATTAAAGTGATGACTGAAAAAGCATACACAGCCAGCATCCAACTCCTGATTCAAAATACAGACCACCATCTGGCTTCAAGTCTTGATTCATTTAATTAGCAATATGATCTCTGGCATAACGGAGAGAGAACAAAACCTGTGGAGGAATTGTTCTTATGAATAGTTTTTTTATCACATTATGCACTATGTAGCTGTTAGTATCTCTTTAAGATCTGACTTTATAACTAGATATAACTGGATGTTTGAGTACTAGTCACCACTCCTTCTAACAAAGAACCCGCAGGGGTTCAAAGCACTGAGGCTTTGTCTGTATTATCCTTTTGTTGGTTGGGACATTAAACACTGAGGCCCAGATATTCAAAAGGGTTGCATAAGCGCAACAGTGTTCGCCATGCACAACCTGATGCGCCCGGTGCGATATGCAAAAGGAAAAAGTGGGCGCGCCAAATCCCGATGTGCGGAGCACTTCAGTATTGTGCAGGCACAGGTGGGGCGTGCCCATGCATAACCTGCACAGCCCAATTTTCAGCCTGGGATGTGAAGAGTCAGCTGCATGCCAACCTAGTGCCTGCACAAGGTAAGCCAAAAAAAAGGAACAAGTGATGGCCACCCACAAGTGAGCTGCCACATTGCAGGGCTAACACGGCAGCTGCCACCTGTGGGTGGCCACCTGAGTTCCTGCTGCACCTGGCAGTGCCCCCTTGTCCCATCGCTGGGCATCCGTGAGCGAAATCTCCATCCAATATCCCTGGTGGTCCAGTGGACCTCTATGTGCCTGATCGTGGGCATCACTATAGTCCCACCCGTCCAATATCCCTGGTGGTCCAGTGGACCGCACTGAGCCAGATGCAGGCATCAGTAATAGAACCCCAGTCCAATATCCCTGGTGGTCCAGTGGACCGATCGCTGCCCGATCACGGGCATCAGTACCTCATCAAATACCCCTATTACCCTGGTGGTCTGGAGTACCCCCACCCCACCCACCCACTGAGCCCCACCCCCTCCTCCCGTCAGCCCACGGGTGGCAGCACCACCCACCTGCAGCCCGCCACCACCCGACTGACAGCTCAGTGGGGCTGCACCCATTGGTTCTGAGCGTGAGCCAATGGTGTTTAACTCCTGTCCTACTCAGTCCAGAGAGTCCAGATATGTGAATGAATTCACATATCTGGACTGAGAATAAGGTATGGGCTGCATGCCCATTGGCTCACTCTGTAGACAATGGGTGTGCAGCCTGACTGTCGGTCGGCGGATGCTGAGGTGGCTGAAGCGGGTGGGAGTGCCGCCAGCCAGCGGAGAAGCGGGTGGTGGGGCTCCAGTGGGCGTGTGATGGGGTACGATGAGACCACCAAGGTAGTAGGGGTATTTGATGAGGTACTGATGCCAGCAATCGGGCAGTGATCGGGTCCACTGAACCACCAGGGATATTGGACTTGGGGTTCTATTTCGATGCCCATGATCAGGCTCCAGTCAGTCCATCTGGACCACCAGGATATTGACGGGGATTATAGTGATGCCCGTGATCGGCACATAGAGGTCCACTGACCACCAGGGATATTGGATGGGTTTTTGTTATATTACAGGAATACCCGCAATCGGGATGCAGGGGGCTTCGGTCCCTGACGGCTGCTGCCTGGCAGGGCACCAGGCACAAGTCATCGGGCATCGGCGCACCTGCACGCTAATGGCATGCAAATGGGGCCATGATGAGATGCAAATGACCCCCTGTGTGCCTTGCATAAATTATGGCCCCATTTGCATGTCCCCTTTTGAATATCGCAGGTGCTGTGCATGGTGCAATGACACTTGTGCCAGCGCAGCTCCATGCTCCACACTGGCCACTTGTGCTGGTGCAGTGCCACAACACCATACAGTGGGGTGGCCAGGGTGAGAGATATTCAAAGCTGCTGTGCCATGGCGCAGCTCCGTTGACTATCACCCCAGACCACACCCTGCGCAACAAAGTTGAGCTGCGCCCAGGCTTTCATGCCACAGCCTGGAACAGTTTGAATATCCGGGCCTGAGCATTTATTTTGCTGTGTCTTCTACTTTGTTAGTGCACTTTTTTGTTAAACTGCTTAATATTGATTTTTTTGAGTGCTGCATCTATCTCATAGCGCCTTGCATTCTTTGTTTTTAACTACTTAGTGTTGTTTTATTGCTCGGCTGTATGGACGCCATTTTTTGTCACTGTGGAGCTTTTGAAATTTATTCAGTACTTCACTGTCAGCATTTTACTAGAGTCTGACAGTGTTAGTACAGTGATTGCAATAACTATTAGGTTTTGAATTTCAACCCCTGTAGTGTCCCTTTCTTTTTCTGACATTGATCTTGTATGCTGTTTAGCACATTTAGCACCTCGGCAATTTGCTGTATGCATCTCTACCTGGGTAAATTTATCTCTTACATAGAAACATAGAAACATAGACTGTGATGGCAGGATAAGGACCACTTGGCCCACCCAGTCTGCCCATTTACCTACCGATTGGATAAGCTGCAGATTCTAGTTAACCAACAGCCTACTTCCTGCAACCCCCCACTATAATTGCTTTATGTCTGTCCCATGCATGTTTGAATTCCCCCACTGTTTTAGACCCCACAACCTCTCCAGGAAGGCAGTTCCATGCATCTACCAATCTCTTCATGAAAAAGAATTTCCTCACATTACCCCTGAGCCGTCCCCCCTCTAACTTTAAATTGTGCCCCTCGTTCTTACAATCTCTTTTCTGAAAGATGCTACCCTCCTGGACTTTGTTGATTCCCTTGAGGTACTTAAAGTTTCTATCATGTCCCCTTTCCTCCTTTCATCAAGGGTATACATAAGCTTTCTCAGTCTCTCTTCATATGGTTTCTGATGTAGACAACCTGAACATTTTAGTTGCCCTCCTCTGGACTGCTTCCATCCTGTCTATGTCCTTGCGTAGATGAGGTCTCCAAAACTGCATGAAGTACTCAGATGGGGTCTTACCAACTGTCTGTATATAGGGATAACCACTTCTCTTTTTCTACTTGTGATGCCTCCTATGCATCCCAGTATCCCCTGGCTCTTCTTACTGACTTCTCAGATTGCTTACCCACCTTTAGGTCATCTGATATGACTACACCCAGATCCCTTTCCATTATTGCTGTCGTTAGTACCTCCCCTGCTATTGTGTACTCTTCTTCTGGATTTTTATTTCCCAGGTGCATTACTTTGCACTTCTTTGCATTGAATCTAAGTTCCCATATGTCTGACCATTCCTCCAACCTTGCCAAGTCCCTTCTCATCCTTTCTACCCCCCCTTGTGTATCAACTCTGTTACAGATCTTTGTGTCATCCATGAGGCATACCTTTCCTTCCAGACCCTCTGCAATGTCACCTATAAAAGGCGTTAAAGAGGACTGGACCCAGTACTATGCCCAGAGGTACTCCACTAGTAACCCCCCTTTCTTCAGAATGTATTCCATTCACTATTACCTTCTGTGTCCTGTTGTGCAGCCAGTTTTCTACCCAGGCTGCCACCCTGGGACCCACTCCCAGGCTGGCTAACTTGATTATTAATCTTTTGTGCGGGACTGCGTCAAATGCCTTGCTAAAGTCTAGGTAGGCCATATCCACAGCCCCTCCCTGGTCTATTACTTTGGTCACCCAGTCAAAGAAATCGATTAGATGCATCTGACATGACCTTCCTGCTGTGAATCCATGCTGCTTTGGGTCCTGTGCCCCGCTGGCCTCTAGGTACTCAACAATTCTTTCTTTCAGAAGTGATTCCATCATTTTCCCCACCACTGTGGTTAAACTAACAGGTCTGTAGTTTCCTGCTTCTGCCTTACTCCCACTTTTGTGAAGGGAATCACATCTGCCCTCCTCCAGTCATCAGGTACCACCCATCTTCCCATGATTTGTTAAAAAGTGTGGTTAGTGGTGTCACTAGGTCCTCCCTTAGCTCTTTTAGGATTCTAGGGTGAATCCTGTCAGGCCCCATTGCTTTGTCCACCTTGAGTTTTAGGAGTTCTTTCAGTACTCTTTCTTCTGTAAATGGACTGGTGTCAACCCCACTATCCAGAGTGCTTCTACTGTTTGGTTTAGGTAACTCCTCCTCTTCTTCTTTTGTGAATACTGAGCAAAAGTATTCATTCAGTATCTCTGCCTTTTCACTGTCTCCCTCTGCCCGCCTCCCCTCTCCTTTATTAATCTTCACTATCCCTCCCTTAACCTTTCTATGCTCCCTAATGTACCTATAAAAGGTTTTATCCCCCTTCTTAACTGAGTTGGCTATCTTTTCCTCAGTTTGGGCCTTTGCTTTTCTGACTGCCTTCCCCACTTCTTTCTGCTTTAATTGATACAGTTCCCTGTCGTGCTCCTTCTGTGATTCCTTATACTTTTTGAATGCAGCCTTTTTCTCCTTAACCTTCCCTGACACCTCTTTTGAGAGCCATAGTGTTTTTTTATTCTGCTTTGTTTTCTTTGTTTCACAAAAGGCTTGTTGACTCCATGATGGCAGTTTTGATTTTTATCCATTGTTCTTCCACCACTCTTTTCTGGCCATTTGCTAATGCATTCCTCAGGTATTCACCCATTTTACCAAAGTCAGCCCTTCTAAAGTCCAGTATCCTTGCCTTTGTATGGCTTGTCTCTATGGTTGTGTTTATTGTGAAGCACACTGTGCAGTGGTTGCTTGTTCCCAGATGTCTACTGACTTCTAAGTTTGTGATCCTCTCTCCATTTGAGAGTACCAGGTCTAATATTGCTCCCTCCCGAGTGGGTACCACCACTAGCTGTCTAAGGTATGCTCCCTGTAGGACATCGAGAATGACCCTGCTCTTGGATGTGGCTGCAGTCCATGTCGCCCAGTTAACATCTGGCATATTCAGTTCCCCCATCAACAGTATCTCCCCTTTTTCAGCCATTTTGAGAATGCCCTCTATCATTTTCTTGTCCATTTCCTCCCCTTGAGACGAGGGTCTGTATACAACCCTGTGCAGATTGTGATGCATCCACCTGTCAGATCTGGCCATAGATATGTTTAATATGGAAGCGATGGGTTTTATAGAAGCATGGAGGAGACATGCAAAAATGGGTAAATAAAAAAAAGGAAAAGGGAGAGAAGAAGGTTTGGAAGTGGTCTCCCTGAGGTGAAAGGGGAACAGTACCTAAGTGGGGGGAAAGCCAGTCATCCAACGCAAGCTGGAGACCGGCTAGTGGGAAAAAGAGGGGGAGGGGGGAGAAAAAGGAATAAGACAAAAAGAGGAAGAAGCTGAAGTAGGAAAGCGGTCTTGGTTTTCACCGTTACCTAACAGAAAAGGAGAAGAAGAAGGCACCCAGGTTCTCACCTGGGGGAGAAAAAGAGGGGGTGGAAGGGAATCGGGGACAATGGAGTTTGCCCTTTAAAGGGCAGACCAGGTTGTCCTGGTGCACCCCTTCCCTTTTCATCAAGTTGGTGTGCCCAGAAGGGGAGGGGGGAAGGAAGGGGAAGGCCCAAGGATAGAATAATGGCCAAGCAACAGGAAGGGAGGACAAGGGAGGTACATAATGGACAACACAGAAGTGGTTCAGACACTTTGCTGGAGTTTTGATCCTCCCAGCCACCCTACAAAATATAGCAAGAGGGAAGGACAGTCAAAAGGGACTGTATGTTAGGGCTGTAAAAGGTGGATGACAGATGTGTCCAGTTGGATGGTTATTGGACTGCCAAGGTGGATGGCAGGTAATAATATGGCTATTGGACTGCCAAAGGTGGAGGGCAGGAGAGACTATGGTTATTGGACTGCCAAAGGTGGATGGCAGAAAAAGGGGAAAGTGGGGAGGGAGGGGAAAGAAAAGGAATAAGACGAAAAGAGGAAGAAGAAGGCACCCAGGTTCTCACCTGGGGAGAAAAAGAGGAAGAAAGAGGGATGATCAGAGATGGATATATGGATGAAAATAAATGAAATTGTGAGAGATATAATAATAAAAGATGATGAAATGGAACATGGAATTATGATATATAAATAAATTATTTGCCAATCTGAGCACAACTACAAACAATGGTCTCTGTCTTTTTGTGAGGGAAAAGGGGGGAATCCGGGACAAGAGATTTTTGGCACCCACCATAACATCAGTCAAGATGAGGCCAAGGCACTGACAGAACTACCTAAAATGGACTGCATTGTTGTTAAGCAACCAGCTATAAAGGGGCCAGGTGGTAATTTTAAATACAACTGACTACTCACAACAAGCATTACATCATTTGCAAGATGACAATAACTACCAGCTACTTGATGAAAATCCCATTGTGATCTATCAACATAAACTAAATGATGTTTTGCTTCATTGTAGGTCACAAGGAGTAAGGAGGGCAAATGTAGAAATTTTGTTCCACAAAGTATTTTGTGAAATATTTTGCAGGTGTGAAATGTGAAATTCTGAGGGCAAATATGAAATTTCACCCACAAAAGTAGAACTTCACCACTCATGACGATATTTCACCATTGCAGGTGAAATTCCACATCTGAAGGATGAAATACATGGGAATTTTAAAAAGTGTCCCCACCCTCTGGCCATAGTGGCCAACATTAAAAGTAAATATTTAAATCCTGAGGATTCCTGGTGTCTAGTGGTCCCATGCCCCTGGCCAATTGCCAGCCCGATATGAAGAATCCCCACCACCACTGAGATTCAGCCCCATCCAGAATGTTAATTAAAAATAAATATCCCTGGTGTCTAGTGTCCTCTGCTGACTGATTGCTGACTCAATCTAAAGAATGACCCCCAGACTCACACCCTGTCACCCATCATCAATGAGTGCAGTGCCTAGACTCTTCCACATGATATTGTCATTATTTAATAAAAAAAAACAACAACTTTCCTTGGTGTCTAGTGAACACACCTGTCTGGTAGTTATCCTACCTCTCCCCCATCCAGGACCATGATCAAGCAGGCCACTGGAACAGCCTCCACCACCTCCACAGCTGGCAGCCTGACTGAACATTTGCACTTTTCATGAATGAGCCCAATCTGATTGAGTGCTTTCAATGAATGAGCACTCATTCATTGAAAGGACTCAGTTGGATTGGGCTCATTCATGAAAGTCAAGTGCTCAGTCGGGCTGCTGGATGGAGGTGAGTGAAGGGCTGTGCCAGTGGCTTCTAGTGTCCTGATCCTGGAATGGGGAGCAGGGGAGTCACTACCAGACAGGGTGGGGTCCACTAGACACCAGGGAAAGCTGTTGTTGTTTTTTTTTTTTGTTAATGACAGCATCATGTGGAGGAATCTGGATGCCGCACACATGGATGATAGGGGACAGGGTGTGAATCTGGGGGGATCATTCTTCAAAAATCAAAATAAGAGCCCCTGTGCTCAAGATAAAGGTGATGCCCTTAATGTAGGTGGCTAGCCCCAAAGTATTGCACAGTTCCAAAGTATCAGTGCACAGCAAACAAATAAAGGACCAAACTCTTATTTCTAAAATTTCAGCTACAGGCAGAGTCAAATTTCACCATGCAAGAAGCCCCTAGCGCCTCAGAAAACTGCCTTCAAAGGGGGTGTTTGCTGAGGTGCTAGGAGCTTCTTGCATGGTGAAATTTGACTCAGCCTGTAACTGAAATATTTTTGGAATAAATGTTAAAGTTTGGCATATATTACTGGCATGAGTTTGGTTCTTTATTTGTTTGCTGTGCGCTGATACTTTGAAACCGGGTCATTCTTCAGGCAGCAATCAGCCAATGGGGGGCACTAGACACCAGGGATATTTATTTTTAATAAACATTCTGGATGGGGAATGGGGGTGAATCTCGGTCATGGTGGGGGGATTCTTCATATTGGGCCAGGGATCAGCCGGGGGTGGGACCACTAGACAACAGGGATCCTGGGGATTTAAATATTTACCTTAATGTTAGCCACGATGACCAGGAGAGGGGAAAACACTTTTTAAAGTACAATTCATCTGCATTTTGCACCTGCGAAATATTCAGCAAAATGTGGGTTTATTTGTTGTTGGTTGCACCACCTGACAAATATGTTCCACAGATGAGGGTAAGTATTTGTCATGGATGATCTCCTTGACTGTCTCATGGTGTCTACAACACTGGGATAATATTTTTCTTGCAACAGTCACTGTCTTTTAGGAACCAGGCCATGAGTTTTAAGTTCTGAGGGTTGGGATGTCTTATTGGACCTTGTGTTAATATGTCCTGCCTGTCAGGCAGACTCCACTGGTTGAGAGCCTTGCTAACACTGTGGCAAACCATAATATGCATCATCATTAAAGAGTTATCATGACTGTTGTTGTCTTGGATTGGTAGATTTTTCTTCAGCTCTTGTTGTATTAATGGTATTGGGGGGAAAAACATATTCCTTGTCAAATGTCCATGGTATTACTCGGTATTGAAAGACAGAAGAAGGCATTATGTCCATCATGACTGTCTCCCCATGCCTAGTGGGGGTATGATGAATAAATACAAACAGATACATATCCAGTTGTGCCTTAAAGCTGTCAAAATCAATTAGATTAACCAGACACTGTGGTAGACTGTTCCACAATGTGAAGGCTGTAATAGTGAAGAAATTATCCCTTTTATTGGTTAACACTTTCTGGATTCTCAGTTGTTTATCATATGATCTTAAGTTGGCTGATCTAGTTACAGGGATATTATCGTATTGTTTTAAGAGTTGATCATTATGCAGGATATTAAAAAGCATCAGAAGATCCCTGCTCTTTCTTCTGGTTTCTAGATTATACAGATGTAATTCTTCCAGAAAGACTAAAGCCATGATTCTCTCACCAAAAGCAACCTCCGGACCTACACATATTCCAATGATACTAACGCTTTTGGGCGAACCCCTTGAAATAGTTGATACCTTCAAATATCTAGGGTTCTGGCTGGACAACAGACTTAACTTTCGGTGTCATTTAAATGAAGTCTCAAAAAAGCTAAGACAGTGGCTAGGCTTATTCTACCGTATTAAACACCTGCTTACCGTAGAAGCTAGAAAGAGACTAGTACAATCCACATTCCTACCCATATTTGATTATGCCGACTTCCTCTACAATCACTGCCCCTTATCAGCACTAAATAAACTTGACACTCTGTACCACCTATCCTTAAGGTTCATCTTTAACCTGCCTTTTCACACACACCACTGCCTTCTGTACCAAAAGTCAGGATGGCCCTCACTCTCAACAAGGAGAAAAAGAAATGCTCTCCTTTGGCTCTTTAGAGCACTTTCTGACAAACTTCCCGCATACATGTCAAGTTTTTTCAAGCATGCCAGTGGTTTCTATGGCCTTGGACATAACACTACACTTTGTTTCCAGATACCTAGAATGAAAACTACCCACGTTATGTCTGCAATCAGTTTTTTCACTCCCATCCTTATGGAACACTATGCAAAACTCACTTAAGCTCTCCTCACTACCAAGCCTATTCACTTTCAAAGCTCTGATATCCGAATATCTGAGGGAAACCTGCAGCTGTTTTAGGCATCTTTGAGGCCTCAGCCTCTGGCTCCTCCACGTTTCTAACCTAAGAGAATGCCACCCAACTCACATCCCTTTCATGGGAAACCCAGCACCTCTAGCTTTTCTGCACCTTCCTTACATCCACTCCCCTCCTCCCTAGCGCACTAATGTTCCTTCTGCCTCTCCAATATATCCTCATGAAGGCACTAGTCTCCATTTAGTGGTGCTGTACTGGTTTACCATCTCCTCTTTTCTATGAGATATATTATGAATAGTACCTGTGAGACCCTATGTTAGACTTACGTTGGTCTGTATCGACCTTTACCAGTATTAGGTTGTTGCTTCCAATTCTTTGCAACTATGTCTATGTATTGTATTGTTTTTTGTCCAGGACCACTTTGAAAATGAGCTTGCTCAATGGTGTTGATGCCTGGTTAAATAAAGTTTGATAGATTGATTGAATTCTTCTAGTCTGTTTGGGTAGGGCATGCCTCTTAATCTATATATTAAGCATGTGACCCTTCTCTGTACATTATCTAGTAGTTTAATATCTTTTTGAAGATATGGTGACCAGAAAGATACATCATAATCTAGGTGTGGACTTACACATGCTTTGTAGAGTGGAATAATACATGCTTCACTTTTTGACACAAATGCCTTACGGATTGATCAAATCAACCTATTGACTGTCATGGTTACCTTCCTACAATGATCACTAGATGTGAAATCATTATTTATGATTACTCACAAATCAATTTTGTTATTAACAGGGTCAGATGTACACCATTTATAGTGTACGTTCTTCTCTGATTATTCCTTCCAAGATTAAGCATGGTACATTTATCCTCAATAAAAGGCATTTTGTTATACCTAGCCCATCGTTCAATGCTCTGTAGGTCATTAACTAATGATAAACAGTACTCATCATTGTCTACCACAGCACTTAAGTTGGTATTGTCAGCTAGTTTTAGAAGATTATTTTGGACATTATAGTGCAAATCACTTATAAAAATTCCAAACAGTGTTGGTCCCACTATGGAATCTACAGGACTCTACTGATAATGTTAACCTTTCCAGATAGTATATGTTACACACTCTGACCTGTTGTGTCCTGTTTGTAAGCCATTCTTCCATCCAGTTTGTGAGATATTGATTAAAGTCACACTTTTCCATTTTTTTTAACTAGCTTGAAGTGAGGAACTGTATCAAAAGCTTTTCTAAAATAAAGGTAGATAACATCCATTGATTTCCCTTTGTCCAAGCTAGAACTGACTTTGTCATAAAACAGATCAGGTTGGTGGTATAGGATGTCTCTGCAGTGAATCCATGTTGTGTGGTGTCATGTAAACCCATCACTTTTACTTCGGCCTCTAATCTAAGTTTCAATAACTTCTCCATAATCTTACAGACTACAGCTGTAAGGCTAGAAGACCTGTATTTACCAGCTACTGCTTTGCTACCCTTTTTTTGTATGGAGATAGCAGTTGCCTTCCTCCAAGTCCCAAGTATAATGCCCTGTCTATAAGATTTGTTAAACAATATCATCAATGGAACAGACAACAGAACAGCTACCTCTCTTAAAAATGTTGGATTCATTCCATCAGAAACCCTGGGATGAATGAGGTTTTAAGAATTTTATTGCTAGTAAAACATAATTTGCATAAACAATCCTGGCATTCTGAGATCATAGCTATAATCCCACTTTCATTTTTTTTTCCTTTGCACTAAACACTGAAGAGAAAAACTTATTAAAACTGTCTGCTATTGACTTAGAGAGATGCTCCTTACAACCACCCAAACTGTTTCTTCTACCAGTTCTGGTCATGCTCCCATACTTTGCTGACCATTTGGATTGCCTTTTCATTCATTAGCTCTCCAGACTACCACTCCACTCTTCATGAAAGCCCCCATTTCCGGTAAGCCATAGAAAGAATGGGGTAGTGTGGAGGAGCAACAGGAAGTGACACTGCACAGGAGAAGGGGCACTACTCTTTCAAATCTTGAGCTGCCCCAATGCTATAGAAATGCTCCTTACAACCACCCAATTGTTACTGCTACCTGTTCTTGTCATGCTTCAGTACTCTGCTGCCCATTTGGACTGCCATTTCATTCATCAGCTCTCCGGACTCCTTCTCCACTTTACATGAGAGCCCCCAGTTCTGGTAAGCCATAGGAAGAACAGGGCTGCATAGAGGAGCTACAGGGAGTGACACTACACATGAGGAGGGGCACTACCCTTTACAATCTTGAGCCACCCACATTGCTATAGAGATGTTCCTCACAACTACCTGAATTGTTACTGCTACCTGTTCCGGTCATGCTCCAGAACTCTGCTGCCCATTTGGACTGCCTTTTCATTCACCAGCTCTCCAGACTCCCACTCCACTCTTTGTGAGAGCCCCCCGGTTCTGGTAAGCCACAGGAAGAATGGGACCATGGGGAGGAGCAACAGGGAGGGACACTGCACAGGAAGTGGGGCACTAATCTTTAAAAAGATGAGCTGCCCCAGCACTATAGAGACGCTCCTTACAACCACCCGAACTGTTCTTGCTACATGTTCTGGTTGTGCTCCTGTACTCTGCTGCCCATTTGAACTGCCTTTTCATTCATCAGCTCTCTGGATTCCCGCTCCAGTCTTCATGAGAGCCCCTGGTTCTGGTAAGTCATAGGAATAATGGGGCCAGGGGAAGGAGCAACAAGGAGTAACACTGCACAAGAGGAGAAGCACTACTTCATAAAATCTTGAGACACCCACAGCACAAGCTGTATGGTGAAAGCGACATCCACAAAAGACTTGGTTAACCCCAACTTGTTTGCATTTTAGTCTTAACTTGTTTCAGGTGTTATAGCCTTCTGGCTGGAAACTGGTTAGTCATTTGTGTTTTAAAATGCTTAGATAGTTTTTAAGCTGTATGTATTGTATTTCTACAGACACATACAACTAAAAGTTCATGGGAGTGTGGTGTTTCCCCCGACCATATTTGGTTTTAAATTTGAACCTCAGCCTTCTACAAAGTCTTTTCATTACGGTCAACACTCACACAAACATCACAACACTGAGGTTATTCCCCCATCCCCTATTAATTTTCAGAGGTATGCAATTGATTACTATTTCATGACCATTAGGACTAAACTGTACAGCCCCAGCACCAAAAATGAAAGTAAATAAAATACACCTCCATAGGTTGCTCGCCTTACTACTGTTTAATTCTGCATCCCCACCCTGGTCCTCTCTCTTCAGTTTGAGCTTACCTTTGCTCTGATCCTATAAACAAATTTTCTTCTCTCAACTCTCTCCCAGCATTAAAAATAGTTCATTTGAATATTAACAGCCTTGCCTCTAAGTGGGATCAATTTCTAGTATTGTCAGAGCAGAATAAGTTTGACGTGATTACGTTATTTGAGACTTGGTTAAATAGGGATGTTAAGGACTCTGAGATTCACTAAATAACTTTAACTTGTTTCATCAAGACAGGGTGGGTAAAAGAGGGGGGCACTCACTCACATTATTTCTAAGTTTAATGCAATAAGGATTCATGACAATATGATCAACCCCACTTCTGACCTTGTTACGATTGAGGTACTCTTTGGCCAGGACAAAAGAGTAATGGTTACAGTAGTTCTTTGTATATACTGCCTGGCAAATTTAAAATTGGTATTAAGTTGATCTCTTAATTCAAATCCAATTACCCCCAATAGAGAATGTATCCTATTGGGAGGTTTAAATAAACTGGGTTCAATGGATCTGATGTTATGCGTGATACTTTACTGGACCAGGGGTTACATCAAGTGATATAGGACATCACTAGATATAACTATAAAACAAATTCTGGCACGATTCTGGACTGAATAGTGGTCACTCAGCCTAGTAGAATGTCAACTGCAACACTATGAGTGACCACTGTCCAGTCATGTAATGATTCATTAAATTCGAAAATCCTCCTAAATATACTGAATTCAGGAAGTTTCCTTCACTGTCCCCAAAGGCATTGCAATAGCTAGTAAAGATATAAACTGGTCACAGCTCGAATCTATACATGAAACTGATTTATTACTGCATATTTTTAGAACACTATATTTCCTGGTAGATAGAGATTGGCACCCCTGAAAGCAAGCATTTGTCAATGCCGAATGTTTGCTTGCTGGTATTAGCATTAGAAATGCAGGAGTTAGACAGATGCAGAATAGGAATGGCAGTGAAGTGCTGAACTTCACATGAACCCCACCTCCATCCTGTAGAGACAGAGAGGATTTGGGGTAAGTTTTTGGAGTCATCAGCCATGACGGTCAAGCCATGTCACCTCATCCTATTCTGCAGACACCCGACATGTGTTGAGCTGTGCCTTAGGGTGTTTGGCTTTACAGTCAGCCATTCCATAAGGACATATGTTGTAATGGGTGCAGCATAGAAGAATGGGGTGAAGTTTTATGATGAACAGTCCAAGGTACACCTCGATGCCTGTTAGTGGCTGGGGGTGGAAGTGGGATGGCATGAGCAGTACAGTTGGCAATCCAAAGGCACACCCGATGCCTGTCTGTCTGTACAGGGTAGGACATTATGGTTAGAAACCGTAATGCCTTGGGTGTTTGTTAGTATTCACAATGCAAATTTTGAACATGGCCTTTGTGACCCACCTCATGAAAGCATTTGGGACCTCTTGTCATGAACAGTGGCAGTGTTATTTTGTCAATGTGTCCTGAAAACTGACTTCCAACAGTGACAGTGGCATTCTGCACCGTGTACGAAAACACAGATCGGGCAGGATTGAAGAATGACAGCTGTAACATCCATAGGGAGGTATGAAGAGATGAAAATGTTGAAAATGTGTACTTGGAATATTAAAAATGCTTGCACTTCCGAGCATATGTGGAAACCGCACAATGCATGTGCATAACACAGTCATTTATGGTTTCATCACCAAATTTTCAACATAGACTTTAACAAGCTGTGGTCATGAACAGTGTCACTGTGATTTTATTACTGTGTCCTGAACACTGATTTCCCACAGCAACCATGGTATTCTACGCTGGAACTGAAAAACACATTTCAACCAGGATGAAAATGACAGCTGTACTGTTCATAAGGAGGTGTGGAAAAATGGCAATGTTGAAAATCTCGAGTGAAAATATTACAAATGTCTTGAAGTTACAAGCATGAGTGGAAACTCGCAGTACTGCGTTTATAACACAATCATTTAATGGACTTTCATCACAAAATTTTCAACATAGGCATTTGGGACCTCTGCTAATGAACAGTGTCACTGTGATTTTTGCAATGTGTCCAAACAGTGATTTACCACAGCGACCGTGACATTCTGTGCTGGAAGTGCAAAAACACATTCGGCCAGGATGTGAAAATAGCAACTGTACTGTTCATAAGTAGGTGTGATAAAATGGCAATGTTGAAAATCTGTACTGCAAATATTAAAATTCATGCACTTATGAGCTATGAGAATCCGAGTAACTATTAATTTCTGTAAAACAGTCATTTTAGGAATTTTTTCACCAAATTTACAACATAGCCATTTTAAGACCTCTGCTCATGAACAGTGTCACTGTGAATTTTTTAATCTGTTCCAAACATTGATTTCGCACACCGACTGCACCATTGTGCGCTACATGCACGGAAACACATTTTGGGTGAGATGTGAAAAATGATAGCTGTACTGCTCATAAGTAGGTGTGATAAAATGACAATGTTGAAAATCTGGAGTGCAAATGTTACAAATACGTGAACTTACAGGCGCGTGTAGGAACTGCACAACGCACACTCGTAACACAGTCATTTTTAGGAATTTTTTCACCAAATTTTTAACATAGCCATTTTAAGATCTCTGCTCATGAACAGTGTCACTGTGATTTTCTTAATCTGTCCCAAACATTGATTTCACACACCGACTGCACCATTGTGCGCTACATGCGCGGAAACACATTTTGGGTGAGATGTGAAAAATTACAGCTGTATGGCTCATAAGTAGGTGTGATAAAATGGCAATATTGAAAATATGGAGTGCAAATGTTACAAAATCGTGAACTTACAAATGTGATTAGTAACTGCGCAACGCAAGCTCGTAAAACAGCCATTTTTAGGAATTTTTTCACCAAATTTGCAACATAGGCTTTTTGAGAGCCTACCTCATGAACACTGGCACTATCATTTTGTTAATCAGTCCTGAAAGGTGATTCCATGCAGTGACCGTGAAATCACCCTTAGGCCCGAGTAACGCCATGACAGTGACAGAATTCAAGAGGAGGGGTCCCAAAACCCCATGTTGAAATTTGGTGCCAAAATTCCAAAAATGCCCAAGATATGCACCAAAGTTGAAAACTCCTCTTTATCCCATAATACAGCTTACTGGCATTTTCTTAGTTCACGGTCGGCTTTGAAGAGTGCAGACATCTTCGGGTCGATCAAGATCATTGTGCCAGACGGAGGTATGATGGGGTGAGGAGGGGTGTGGGAGGCAGGGTGCACAGAGTGCATAGGTGGGTGCGGTTGTGGGAGGGGGCCCCGGAGACTGTGGGAACTGTTTTCTGCTTTACAGGTACATAAAAAAAAAGACAACGGTGGACGTTTTGTATTTACAGGCATTTGGCACACTGGGGTGGGCTCCCAGCATGCAAGGGGAGTCTTTTTTGGGGGGGCAGCTGTAGCCAACAGGGGATTGGGCACCCCATCAGCACACAAGCAAACGGAGGGGCATTATGCCAACAGGGAGTGGGATCCCCCATAGACAAACAAAAATGGGGGAGTGCCAACATGCAGACAGGAATTGGGCACCCCCGTCAGCATACACGAAAACAGGGGGGACATCATGCCAATGGGGAGTGGGATCCCCTATTGGCAGACAACAAAAGGGGGGGGGTTACAGCATGCCAACAGGGAGTGGGCTCCCCCGTCAGCAGACAAAGACCATTTGGGGGGGCACATGCTGCCGAGGGGGATTGGGCACAACCTCGGCACTGGGGCCTGTAATATTGTTAGTGAACAGGGTGGCAACTCGGCGCCATGTTCACAAACAATATTACAGAAGCAACCTTCCACCCAGCAATGATGGGTCACTTCCTCATTGCAGCAAATCACTGATGCTGCAATGACGAGGTGGCCCGTGATTGCTGCGGCAAAAACATTTCAACTTGGTGTAGCTTCTGGAAGCCAGTGTCATCAGCACACTGTACCTCCATTGGTGCACCACAACCAAGCCCCAAAATGCTGTGCCTCCCTTGGCTGCTACACTGCTGCACCTCCCTAACTAGCTTCTCTCCTAAGCTGTCACATAATGTTTCTTGCACATGCACAAGCAAACATAAAAATGAGAGTCAGATCCTCCATGCAAGTATAGATTACCAAGAATTTGTTAAATTTATTGAAACTGAGAGATCATAGCTAGAAACATTTTAGAGCCAGTAGGGATGACAGTTCCCTCCTGGCCTATAAAATGTTGATAAATACAAATCAGAAATCAGAAAGGCAAAGGTAAATTTTTCGTCTTGAACAAAAAATTTCAGTAATCCCAGCTACACCTGAAGATATTAAACAAATTACTGGGATGGGGTAAAAAGAAAAATGAATCTCTCTTCAGAAAGGTGACTCTCTGTCTGTGCCCAGTTGGTCTCAGAATACTTCAATAACTGTTTGGGAGAGTTGGAAGATTTAAGGTTGCCTAATCTCAATGTTAAACTAACCAATAATTATCTTCCATTATTTGACGATTCCGACTCTAAACTCAAATTTCATAAAGTGACTCCTGATATAGTAAAAAAGTATATACTTAGTAATGATCCCAAACTTAATTCGATATCTGATGGTATTGATTTCCGGATTTTGAAATTGGATATTGATACTTTCACTTATCCGATCACAATTATTTTTAACTTTTCAATTTCCCACAGGGAGTTTCCAAAGCTCTGGAAGTATGCAAGTCATTAGAGCTATACAAAAAAGTGGTAACCCAGCCCTTGTTTCTAATTACTGTCCAAATTCCCTTCTTCCACCATTGTCCAAGATTCTAGAAAGAATTATATTAGACCAGGCCTCAGAGCATCCTTGCAAACACAGTTTGTTAATCGATAGTCAGCATGGCTTCAAGACAGGGCACAACACCAAAACTGCTTTGATGAGGTTCACTAGAGGCATACAGAGTGCCCTTGATAAGGGGCATTCTGTTGCAGCCCTTTTTGTGGACCTCACCAAGGCCTTTGACCTTGTGAAGCATAATTTGCTACCTTGTATTTTGGACAAACTGCAATTTTCCTGTGCAGCTATCAAATGGTTCTCCCAGTATCTCACGAACAGGACACATGTGACCTGCATCGATAGTCACTATTCTTCTTCTAAGTCAGTTAAATGTTGTGTCCCGCAGGGATCCATCCTGGAGCCACTCATCTTTTCCCTCTACGTGAATGCCGCTCCTAGTTTATGCATCTCAAGCCCTATTATAATGAATGCAGATGACGCAGTTATTTATGAGACAAGTCAAACACCAAATGAAGCCTTTCATAAAATTTAGGCTAACTTTGATTCTTTCCAGAACTGGTTGATTTCTAATTCTTTAGTGCTTAATTATGCCAAAACTGAAATTATGCTGTTCTCCAACAAAAAGAACAGCATTGATGACTTACTACTTGTTCATGATGTTAAAGGAAATACCATTGAACTGGTTGATACTTTAAATATTTGGAGCTAGTACACGATACTAATCTCACCTTTGAACATCATGTTACACACATCAGTAAAATAATTCATCAAAGACATGGCTGCATATTGAGAAACGAGCTTTTTCTAACAGTATAATTCAGGAAGTTATTGGCACATACTGTAGCTTTCTTTTCAGGGTTCTGGTCTACGGGCTAACAGTCTATGCAGCCATGAACCATAAATCCCTAGAAAAATTGAATGTCACCTACAATTCTATCTTAAGATTCCTGTGTTCCTGTAAGAACCCATCACTGTCTTTTTCTGAAATCTTCCAACTGTCTCTCTCATATAAACACAATTCAGTTTAAAATCAGTACCTTCTTATTTAAAATCAAATCTGGCTTTTTGCACACTTCAATAAGTTTATACTTTCCTGGTATGTAAATCCTAATCGCACTAGAATTCAATCAAAATATACATTTGATTTACTGTTTTTCAAGAAAGCATTAGGTCAACGTTTCCTATTATACTGGGGTCCACATTTCTTCAGTTCTCTTCCCCATGATGTGTTGAACTATAATTCATTACTGTCTTTTAAATCTAGCTTGAAAAGGCACTTACAACTTTCACAGGAATGTATTTGCTGATTAATAATTGTATTTATTTGTAATGTCTGTTTGTACTATGTTACTATACTCGTATAATCATGTATTGCTTGTCATCTGCGAAAACAGGCAGTTATGCACATCAGACTTACAAGGATGAAAATAAAATGGAATGAAAATTAAATGAAAGGTTCACATGTCACCATCTTCCACAAGGGGACCAATTGTGTTTCTCCACACCTATTGTTACTAATATAAGAGAAAAACATTTTTGATTGTCCTTGATGTGGTCTATTTTAAATTCTAGTTTCTGCCTTTCTTGTTTTATTAATTTTCTAGTTCATTTAAGTTTAGCTTTATAAATGGCCTTCACTGTATCTGTCTTTTTTTAAGTTTCTAAACAATTTTTTTTCTTTTTCTAATTTGACGCCTAATTTTATGCATCAACCATAATGTTATTTTGCCAATGCTAATATGGACTTTCCCCAGGGAGATCTATGACCGTTCATTGACAAAAATTTTGTTGACCAACGGTATAGCGAAACCTTTATGTCAACCGCATTTGCAGTCAGCATAAAGATAGTCACTGCTTACCATGTTTGGCTGTGCCCCCACTTACTATAATCAACTCTAAGTCAGAGCTGATTAGGGGAAGGGGTGCAAGACTCCCAGATAACAGTGCAGGATCAAGTGCCGACACTACAGTGACCTGGCACTGTTGCCGCTGTAGTGTTGGTCGATGACGACATGTCGCAGTTGGGGCGGTATACCCTTTAGTGGTATATTTCAATCTTCCTGATCTTTTTTTTCTTATTATGCTCTTTTTGCCCTGGGCCAGTCACCATCAGCCCATCCAGACACACACCCAGCCCATGTCACTCACCACCCCATGGCCACTCCATCGAGGTACACTCTGGATTGCACCCCAGAGTGAGGCCATGGGAGCAGAACCCAACCACCCAACAGACAATGGGATTCAACCCTGGGATGCTTCTGCCTTGGGATTATGCCTGGTTTACCCCCCACTGTGGGAGCCACTGGGAGGGGCCTGTCCTCAACAGAAGATGAGAAATTGTTCCCAATGGTGTCATTGGTGAGCAGGACCGTAGCATGGGGCAGCCATCATCCTGATGTAAGATTATTTCCCATTGACACTCCCAGGAAGTGGGATGTGCAATGACATGAGGGTGTGAATGCTAACATTCATCTTTCCTCTTAACTATGTAGGCACCAGACACTGGAAGCACCTCTGGCCTCTGCTAGGGTCCTCTAAGTGCAGGACACTTGACCCCCCCCTCCCACCAGAGAAGGAGAGCAGTCACTGGGACAGTCAACCCTCCTCGCCGTGTGGCTCTCCAATTCTTGAGTCCGTTTCTGAACACGGGTCATCAGAATCATAAGTGGAAGCCCAACCACTGTGCCAGCAGGTCCATGCTTCCAGGTCCTTAATAATACCTTTTAGTAATCCCCAGCATTCTTCTACAGATATTAACTTCATTAATTTGTGCCAATCAAGGAAAGCAAGATTTTTTATTAATTATCTTTAAATTTCCTGTTGAGTAGTTGCATTTGAAACTGCTGCAGCTTGTCTGAGCCCTACCTGCCAATAGTCTGAACATTACTGAATTGTGGACACTATTTCCTAAGGGGATTTAATTATAATGACCTCAATTTATGATGTTAAATCCGTAACAACTAGGTCCAGGATGTTAGTGCCCCTAGTAGATTCTGTCACCATTTGTTCTAATTCCACCATTAGTACTGTGTCAATGAATATGGACTCAGTCAGGGTACCACCATTCAATGAATCCCACTGGATTCAGGGTGGATTAAAATCACCTACTATGATAACATCTGATGACCATGCTGCTTCTGTTATTTCTCTGAACATTGATTCATTATATTCTCTAGTAGAAGAGAGGGTCTGTAATAGATACCAATGCGTAGTTTCTTACTGTTAGATGGCTGGATCTGTACCCATCTGCTTTCACTGATAACGTCTGTATTGGTTTCCGAGTGGTATTCAAAACAATCAATATTGTATTTGATGTACAAGCAGACTCTCCCACCTTTTTTTCAGCTCTATTTTTATGTTGTCTTGCACTTGCGTAAGCAACATCTTGCAGCAGTAAGAGAAATGTAGAGGTGTGTCAGTGTTTGCGAATGCAGGGCAAGCTTTAGTAGGTGTGTCCCTCATTCCCCAATTAGCCAGCATGCTAGTGCTGGAAGAAGAATTTTGTAAAGTGGACACAACTTGTAAGAAATGTGCTGCTGCAATCAAAGACAAGCTCGTCATACAGCGGCACAGATGACACGCCTCCCGTGTATGCCTTTCCAGGTGAAACATTTCAATAAACATGGCAGCAGCACGACAATCCACAAAGAAGGCCGATATCAGGGGTGCAATCCCACTGTCGGCCTGTCTGCAACCCTCTCCCCACATTGTGTGGCACACTGGGAGCCCACCCCATTGTGCCTCCGCTCACAGAAAGCCAACTGAGTTGGCATGTTCACCCCACCCCCATTGTGTGGCACACTGGGAGTCCACCCCAGTGTGGCTGACATCATCCCCTGAACATACATGGGGCACACTAGGAGCCACCCCAGTGTACACAACATTTGTTTTATTACATCCATAAAGAAAAAAACCATCCCAATGCGCAGTGTCCATTTTATTGTCATTTTTTTGTACCTGAAAAAAAACGTCCATTGTCCACAGTGCCTCCCCAACCCACTCCCACCCTCTGCCACACCCACCTCCCCACACCCTCCCAACCGATGACCTCCGAGGTCCGGCGATTACGCATCAGCCGGTGGAGCTGAACACATCTGTACACTTCAAAGCTGAAGTGCAAAATGAAGAAAATGATGGTAAGCTATATAATGGCATCAGTGGGGTGGGGGTCAACAAGTGGATATCTCAGCCATTTATTTGAATTTTGGCTCAAATTTTCAACATGGGGTTCCTGGGACCCCACCTCATGAACACATCCACTGTCATCTCATTATTTGGTCCAGAAAGGTGATTTTGCTGTTACTGCGAGGAATCATCTTTTGAGATTGAGTAACAAAATGACAGTGCAACTGTTCATGAGGTGGGGTCCCAAAAAGCCTATATTGCATATTTGGTGAAAAAACTCCAAAAATGACTGCATTATGAGCGTGTATTGCGCAGTTTCCATGCACGCTCTTAACTTTGACAGTTTCTAATATTTTCACTCCAGATTTTCAGCACTGCCATTTTTTCACACCTCCTTATGAACAGTACAGCTGGCATTTTTCACATCCTGCCCAAAATGTGTTTTCGCACATCTTGCGCGCAATGGCGCAGTCACTATGGGAAATCAACTTTCTGGACAGATTAACAAAATCACAGTGCCACTGTTCATGAGGTGGGGTCCCGAAATGCTTATGTTGCAAATTTGATTAAAAAAATCCTGAAAATAATTGAGTTAAGGGCTTGCATTGTGCAGTTTCTATGCACGCTCACGACTTCACCAATTTTTCATATTTTCACTCCAGATTTTCAACATTGCCATTTTTTTACACCTTCACATGAACAATACAGCTGTCATTTTTCACATCTTGCCCAAAATGTGTTTTCACATCTGAGGTGCCAAATAGTGCAGTCACTGTGCAAAATCATCTTTCGGCTAACAAACTGATAGTGCCACAGTTCATGAGTTGGAGTCACGAAAAGCCCATATTGAAAATTTGGGTGAAAATACCAACAACACCTGGGGCATTAAGTTTCCAACCATGTCCCACCCTATGAAGACTGACAGCCATCAGGGTGTGACTTGGGACTGTTGGTTGTAATGCTCGTGCCATTCCACCCCATCCCCACCTTGCAGACAACGACAGGCATCGAGGTGTACCTTGGACTCTTTGGCCCCAAAGTTAACACCATTCTCCTATACTGCACCCATCTCAGCATATTTTCATGGAGTAGGGTGAGAGCAAGGTCGAATATACAAGGCACACCGTGACACTTTTGGTATCTGCAGGGTAGGCTGAGGTAAAATGGCATGGTTGGGGTTGGTATCAGTTCAAAACTTCCTGCCATTCCTATTATGCATCTCTCTAACTCCTGCAATACCAATGCCAATGCCAGCAAGACAACAATTGGCATTGGCAAATGCTGTTATAAAATAACTTGTAACCTGATATCTCTCTCTGAACCAGTAAGATGTTTTGTCCCTGAGGTCTCTGTTTGTATAATGTCAATGTTATACAATTTGAGGACAGCTTCTAATTCCCTTGTCTTGGTAATATTTAGGCTTTCAACACTGGAGACTAGAAATTTATATTGCTCACCAAATTTTTGTGTCTTTCAGTAACATCTTGTTTGTAAGAGCAACCGAGTCCTTGAATTACATAGTTTAAAAGGTCACTGATGTAGTTAGCAATCTTTTTCCCAACAGTGCACGCCCCTTTTAGTTAGATAGAGACTATCCCAACTAAAAAGGCTAAAATTCTTGTCAAACACTTCCCAATGGGTTAGACATTTTATCCCTTTTCTTCAGGGTCCATTTTCTTATCCACTTGTTGATTGTCTTGATTTTGTTATGTTCACCCAGCTTTCCCTTGGTACTGGCAGAATGTCTGATATGCAGACGTCATAACCCCCTTTTTTCCAGGGTGTCAACTAGAGTGATTTTTTATTTTTACATTTTTGACTCCCATGCACTAGGGGCAGGAACTTAGCCTGAGTCACACGACCATGATCTTGACTGCCACCGACCAACCATAAGACCCTCCATGGCTTGCCCCCCATGGCAGGGCCGGGAAGGGATCCCCCCCCCTCCCTGGAGTACAATCCAAATCCAGGGAGGCGACAGTGGACAAGTAGGAGGGGAGTGAGGCTTCACAAAGCCTCCAGCTGCATTTTCCATTTTCTGGATCTTCCTCACTCCTGACACATGGCCGCACACATGTTGGGGCATGCCACGATCGCTGGCTACTTGAACTCCCAGCCTGCACCACCCCCAGCCCCCACCAGAGGGCAGTTGACAGGCAGGATGATGATCCCTCCCTCCACGAGAGAGGAGAGCAGTTCTCTGGATGCTCAATCCTCTCTTGCCCCTGTCGACTCCTGATGGCCAGGGCTCGATCCTGAACCGGTCACCAGCAACTTCGCGTTGTGGCATCCAGCGCCTCAACCTCCAGCACCACCAGGATGGCTCAACTAGAGTAATTAAATCAGACTTTATGTCTTCTATGTTTGATCTGCCTATGTCGTTTGTTCCTTCACGTGTTATAAAAGGGCTTTTCTCCTGGATTTTTCATTTTTATTATGGAACATTCGTGTGATATTTGATATCTTTGCTCCTCTAGGCTATAGCTACAACAGGTATGGTTTTGTTTATCTGGATTGCATATAAAGCCATCTGCAAATTTCAGGATAGGAAAAGGGAATATTGTTTAACTAAAAATAGCACATTAAGCTGAATCTTGTTTGCAGATGTGACCTGGGAGCACAAGGACTTGCTCAGGATCACACAGTATGTACAGTATCTAGGCGGCTGTGGGATAGAGTCCCCAAGAACTATAGTGTAGCACCCCAAAGTATGGGGCCCAACAGTAATTTGTTTAAATAAAATAATGTGTCCCTTTATGTTTCTTAGGCAGTGTGGGCAGCATTAGGGGTGGCACAAAAACAATTTGTGGGGCCCCATTTGTAATGTGCCCCCCAATTGCCTGGTAGTGGAGTTGTAAATTAAACATTTTTTTTTCTTTTCTGCTGTGCCCTGGCCATCTGCTGCTCCACTCTAGACCCCACCCATCAGGAAAGCAGCATGAGCCAGGGGGCATCTTTTGAAGTCCAGCTCATGCTGGACTGTTGAGGGTGGCCAGAATTGCCTGGCACATGGCATCCTGGATGCTGGCTAGGGGAATAGTTGAGTGGTGGCCAGCAGATTGAACAGGTGTGTTACCATGCAGTGGGCAAGGAACAGCCTGAAGTGTGTGCTTTTAGGCAGTCCAAAAGGACATTAAAGAGATGTCTGCTGGCTGGAGTGTGAGGGAGAGAGAGGACACAGGTCAGGAAGCATAGTAAAAGGGCTTACCTGTGGTCTGCCTCACGTCACTCCTTATCGGTGTCAGGTCCATTGTGTGCAGCAGTTGGAAGTGTTGCAGAGGTCCAGTCCCTCCTCAGGTGCCACTTTGTGGGGGTCTGCTCAGCCCCTTTTCTTATTTTTCTGAAGTAATTCCCTGTCTATAGCTTGACTGAGTGGTGAACACTTCATGAAAGCTCTGAGGGAGGAAGAACCAGACAGAGGACTTGTGAGGCCCCAGTCATCCTCCCGATCAAGTGCTTCCATTCTGCCTGCAAGTGTCACCTCCAGCCTTCCTCCATGCACTCCTTCACCCCGGGCTGGGGCAGTGAGTCAGCGGCAGCATCAACAGCCCAGTGCTGACCACCAGAAGTCTAAAAAAGAAAACAATGTAAAATAAATTGTTTAAACGCACTGTAGGGTGCCTTCAAGGGTCGTCTGACAGCCAAAGGAGGGGTGGACCAGTAATCTGAATATTCATCAGGCACAGTGACGCCCATTGGCGGGGTCAGGCATAAAGGTATATAGAGAATTTTAAAATATTTATTAGTGAGTGGTGCTAAGGTGGGGTTAAGGGCAGAAAGGCACTGACTGGATATAAAAAAATATATAAAAGGGCTACTCATGGGAGCCCTGTTATAAGGGCAATGCAAGCCCTTTAATTTAGAGGGGCCCAGCAAAGTCAGGCCAAGCCAATAGGGGCTCGGCCAGAAAGGCCCATAGCTTAAAGGAGGGCTCCAGCAAACAAAGCTAGTAACTTCTATAAAGAGGAATTTTAGTAGTGCAAGCCCCAAACTGATTAAAGGCACAAGGCAGTAGCCTTTGCTGAGGGTTAATAGATATTTAGCAGGGAGAATATTGGGGCTGCTGAAGGTAGAAAAGGATTGCTGTTATGAAAGATATATTGAATAGTGTGTTTTGGACTCCTGAACTGTGACTTGCACCTGCAATTGCCATAATTGCCCCGGAACTACGCAATTGCCCCCAAAGCTGCTTGTTTACCCCTGAAACTGTGCAAGTGCACCCAGAGCTGGTCAATTGCCACTGGAATTGTGCAATTGCCCCAAACTGCCTCTAATGCCTTTCAATTACACCTGCATTGTGTCATTGCCCTGCAATTGTCCAAACTGCCTCTAATGACTTGCAATTGTCCCCAACAGCATCTAGTTCCTTTCAGTTGCTCCCAAACTTTGTCACTGCCTTGCAATTCCTCTGAATTGGGTTTCACTAGCTGCAGTGACCTGTTGCTATTGACTTTTGCATAATGGCTACCAAGTGACGAAATCTTCCTCCATTGCTGGTATGAACAGATTGCTGTGTTCTCCATTGACCTATTGGATTATTCTAGTGGGTGGCCATTGAGCTAGAGCTAGCTGATAACTAGGTCAGGCCCCATTTGACTAATCTACATTGCTACATCCCTACCCTGATAAAAAAAGTCAACTCTGCCTAGAAACCACCCCGGCTCAATAGTTAGGGCTCCAATTCATAGTGGGGTTGGATTTTATTGTTTCAGGAATGACGAATGCTGCAAGACCAAGGACAATGAAAACTGTGAGATGACGAAAGCTGCCAGCCGTCTTCATCACCAGATCCTCAGGTTTCTGACAACTGCAGTTGGTGGTCTGACCTAACCTTTCACAGAAGCCCAGAGGATCCTGTGGATAAAGCATCCATCTTCACACATGATCAGCTGTCTGCCACAATCTTCCACTGATTGAACAATTCCTTGTGCTTCCTACCTGGTGGTCTGGGACGACCTGTACACGGCATCCATCATTCTTCCTGTGTTCATCCATTCATCCTACTTCTTCTCAAGTGCATTTGGCCTGGTGGTCTGTTACGAGCTATCCTGGGCTACAAGTCTGTTCTTTGGGGATGAGAAGCATCCTCTGTTGATCCCTGCTTCATAGGCAGTCACCTCCGAGTCCTTGGGAAAATTTGTGTTTGGCCTCTGTGTGGTTCGTTCATCCCTGAAAGTCTTTTCCCCTAATTATCCTTGTGTCTTCATATCACCTCTTACAGCTGCAAAGAGGGTTAACCAAAATGTACTTTAATAACCCCTGGTCAGGTGATAGAGTCAGAGAAGTGATAGAGTCATAGAAGTGGTAGAGTCATAGTAGTGATAGAGTCATAGTAGTGATAAAGTTATAGACAAAGCAATATTGTTGTTAGACACATAGTACTACCATAGAGTTATAGAAAGCTCTGTAGTTTATAGTTGTTTATAAAGTAAAGTGCCTCCAGTGTGCCTGTTATTGCTGTTTACAGTGATTGGACCCCTGCTCTTATCCTTGAATAAACCATTTATTGCATTTGAAGTTGTCGTCTACCTGTCCTTGTAACCCCTTTACATCTTCCTAGAATAAACCCGGAGCACTCGGTAAGTGGTGAAGGTATGTTACACTACAAGTCAGGCGCTCACTACTATCTGTGGGTCACCACAATAATTTGACTAGGAATATTTATTTATTGAAATGTTTCACCAGGAAGGCACACTGAACAACAAATTGCTCATCTCATGGTGTGACCTGGGGGGAAGGGGTACATGATGATGGACACTGAGTAGTATACAAATTAACAGTTACAAATTGTGTGTGATCAGGTAGATAAGATAACGCTACTAAATGGGTGCAAGACACAGGCAATTACAGCACGAGAACATAATACAATCAAAGCAGTCCCAGAGTGTAGCACAATATATTTAACATGCGAAACAAAAATGAGACAGTACAAACTTTAGTGCAATGTTTACCAGGAGCAAGCTGAAGGAATACACAAGTACTGAATGAGAAGAAGGAGTAGTTTTGAAGTGCAGATTGGGAAAAGAAGAAGGGCAGGAGGAAGGGGAAGAGTGTGGGAGAAGGGGAGTAGAGGGGAGGGAAGCAACAATGCCAGTAACCCCTTCAGGGTGTTAGGGAAACCCTGAAAAGGGAGCTGGATGCTGGAGGGGAGAGGTTGCCAAACCAGGTTCCCCTTCAGGATGCTGAGAACCCTGCATGGGGTAAAGAGTTTTAAGGCAGGAACTAGGGAGTAAGGAAATTGAGGAGGGTTAAAGCAGGAACAACTGGGAGAGAGGAAATAATGGAGGTTAGAAATAGGGGAATATGTAAAGAACCCCTCCAAGGGAGCTGGGTATGGAGGGGAGAAGCAGCCAATCTGGATTCCCCTTCAGGGTGCTGAGAACCCTTCTGGGGTAAAGATTTGGAAGGCTGGAAATAGGAATAAAGGAAGTTAAGGAGGGTTAAAACAGGAACAGCTGGGAGACAGGAAGTTTTGGAGGGCAGAGTTAAGGGAATAGGTGTAGGAGAAGTGACGTATTTGGGGGGAAGGGAGTTCCAGATTTTAGGGAGGCGATGGGAAAAGGCAATCTGGCAAATGAGGGTGGAGCAGATGGAACCATCAAGGTGTGTTTATCATTAGATCAGAAACAGTGGGAGGGTGGGGGAGGGATTGAGAGCAAGGATGAGAGGTAGGGAGGAAGTTCACCAAGACAGAGTTTGGAGGTTAGTTTGGCACAGTGGGAGATGCATCTGTTTGATAGTGGAGAGAAAGCTAGGGAGTAACAGAGTTCTCAATGATGGGTATGAGAGGAGGAGTCAAGGGAAAAGTGACAGAAGGAGTTAAAAAAGTGTTCAGTTTGGTCAGGGAAGATTTGGAAGCTGCACCATAGACTACATTGCAGTAGTCAAAGATGGGGAGTATCATCGTCTTGACAAGTTCATGCTTCGCAGTCAGCAGGATGCAACTACAGTTCCTGTACAGGTCACCGAGCTTGGCGCATAGTTTCTTCAGGTTGGTGTCGATATGCACAGAGAAACAGAGGTGTTGGTCAAGCAAAACCCCAAGATATCTAAATGAGGATGTGAACTCAAGAGTTGTCCCTTCTAGGGTGTGGAAGGAGGGCAGGGTGGCAAGCCTAGACAGTCTCTGCCTGGTGCCAAAGGTCATGGAAACTGTCTTCTTGGCATTGAGAAAGAGCTGGTGGGAGGCAAACCAGAGCTGAACTTTATTTATTTATTTATTTAAGAGTTTTACCAGTGAGGCATGCTGAGCAGAGTATTGCTTGATTCCAGGTGTGCCCTGCTGGAAGGGAACAATTGGAGTGCAGACATATTTGTACATAATATTGTAGACATTTTACATTAACAGTGCAGAAAATTTGTCCAGCATATTGAAGATGTTTTTACATTAACAGTGCTGACACTTTGTACAGAGTATTGTAGACATTTTAAATTTCTAATGCAGACAATATGGACAGAATATTGTAGACATTTTACATTAACAGTGCAGTCTGGGTAGCTGCTGACAGGCAAATACATACATGATTTACAGTAATGATTTGTTGGCAAATTACAGAGCAGAAGTAAACATCATAAGCAGGATTTATTTCATGGCATGCCATAGCTGGCTAAAGAGAAGCAATTTACAACAGTAAGTGCAGTATAGTTGTGCAATTCTGGATGGGTGGGCTTTGCCTGAGTACAAGGATGGGAGATCCCTTAAATGGCAGCCGGCCATCCAGCACTTTGTTGAAATCGTGCTGCAAGCTGGTTTCCACAGCAGCAGGGTTTTTGCCAGAACTGTACAAGACAGTATCATCAGCATACATATGGATAGAGGAGGTAGAGCAGGCTACGAGAAGATCATTTAGGAAGATGGAGAAAAGTAGGGGACCAAGCACTGAGCCCTGGGTGACTCCAGCATTAATAGGGCTCAGAGGGGAGATAGAATCAGTGATTCTTACCAATTGGGACCTACCGATAAGGTAGGATTTGAACCAGTTTGTATCAGACATTGCAAGACCTGCTGTCGTGAGGGAGTGGAGTAGCAGGGTGTGGGAGATGGTGTTGATAGCTTTGGCTAGATCAACGAAAATGACTGAGGTAATCAGGCAATCATCCATCCCTGTGAGGATGGAATTGGTGAGCCTTCAGAGGGAAGTGGTTGTTGAGTGATTCTTCCGAAAACCAGATTGGAAAGGGGTGAAGAAGGAGGAATCAGTGAGGAAGGAGGAAAGTTGGGAGAGAAACAGGTGTTCTTGGAGTTCAGCAAGGGTAGGAATGAGAGAGAAATATCCTCCTTCCCTTGGTCCAGGCTGGTATCCATTGTTGGGTTTGAGTTAACATCAACTAAGTGTGTGTCGCTGTTACCAGTGGTGACTATGTTAGCCTGAATGGTGTCATTGAGTTGATGAACCGTGAAAGTAATATGGACAGTAGGGATTTTGACATTGTTGGATATGCATGGAAATGATTCCTCACCTAGAAGCAATAGTGGTTCAAACAATTTTTTAAGGGTGGGGGGAGAAGTCCATTGCTCTTTGAATTTTTTTAATTGTACTTTTGATTTGGACAGATGTCCACTTATGTTCAACCTTGTTATCCTCCTCCCTTTGTCATTTGTTGTTAGTGTTATTATGCTTATTCTGTGTGGCCCTTCTAAGTATTGAATCAGAAACAGTGATGTTGTTATGATGAGTACTGAGCTCCTTATTACTTGAAAGTCTACATAGCTCCACCTCTAAGTCTAGAATTTCTGCTTGTACTTGTTGTAGTTCTCGACACTGAGTATATCTGAAGGCCTCAAAGTTAGAATCTGATGAGATGCTGAATTTCTGACACATTTTACATGCAATCCCTATTTCTCCCGAACTTAATGTAACAATCCCTGTGATTATGTTCATATTGTAATTGGTTATCAGTCTGTAATTGTACTAAGTGATCAAGTCCCACTGTGGGGGTGGGGCTAGAAAGTGGACTGTAACTAGTGCAACAATTAATTACTAACTTATCCCACTGAAGGACGGCAGTGACAGACTGAACACAAACAATGAGAAAATGGTTTATTTTTTTATTTTTTATTTTTTGGTTGCTATATTAATACTTAGTCCTATATGCACAGTACCAAAAGGTTGCATGTACTGCTGGAAGGCTCAAAAAACAAAACTGATAACCTTAATCTTGCTAGCTGTACTATAGCCTACAAGGGCTCTTTATTCAAATGAGATAATAAGCAGATTTACTTAGAAACATGCTGCCCTAGTGATTAACAGTTTAAGTAAACAATTCTCATACAGTTAGAAATGGTAGAATGTCCATGCTGAGTGACTACAGCTCTTGGGAACACCAAAAAGAAGTGTTGTAGCTGACTGTTCTACCTGGTGGCCATGAGATCCAGTTGCAGTGGTCCCCACCTTCTGTCTAGGGACTGAAATATGTTTGGGTGATGTTGCCATTCTCCTGGGTGTATGTATTTCCTGTTTAACCAGTCAGCTGTGGTGTTAAGTTCCCTAACCAAATGGATGGAGATGATGTGTAGGAAGTTCAGTCTAATAACTTGGTTGCTTCCTTCCTTAGCCTCTGGCTAATTTCAGGAGCTTGGCAAATGTTCCACAGCCTGCTAGATGCACATGCAACAACTCAGGATTCTGGGAGCAGCAGGACCCTAGGTTGGTTTGGATTTCTTCTAAGTCATGTCCATGTACTAGCCTATCAGATGGACATAACCTTGTCTATAAGAGTTTGGAGTGCTGTACAGAGAGGCAGATCACAATCTACTGTTCCCTCTACCTGACTCCAGTGCTTGCTTCTGCTCATTATGCAAACATCAGTGATTACTAGTACCAATCAAAGGACCCACAATCACCAGCCCTGAAAGCTAACACCACCTTGTGACACCACAGTAAATAAACTCTAGACAGAGCCAATAGAGATGTGAAGAGCTACCAAATGATCAAAGTTATTTTCTTATTTGTGCCATATAGTACTGTTTAGTCACAGTCATCATGCTGCTGGTGTGTGTGTGTGTATGTGTGTTCCCATAGGAATCAGATAACTAACATAGGCTGCAAACTGCACTGTCTGTAATCTGACACTGCAGTCTGAGGTTCAGAAGTTCAGTAAACTCCAGACAGCTTATAATGAGTTAACCCCTAGGTTGTTGAAAGAAAAAGAATGAAACAATTAGACTGAGCTGGACAGATGATAGAGCAGTTTAAAAATATTTTTTTCTTAATATCCTGAGAAGTTCTAAGGTAAAATACAGTAGCATCCCCCCTCCTTTCAGATGCTTTTAACATAGAGCAGCAAATAGCAAAAATCAGAGGGTGTGCATTGTTTTGCAGCTGTGGAGGAATACATCTAAATGTCCAAAAAGGGAGTTCCAAGATCAGACGTTTTAGAGCTAGAATCCCAATAGTGCTGTGGGCTCCACCCACAGCCCTAAAAAGGGATTAAAACCTAGTCTACTATTAATCTAAAAAAAAATTAGACACATTTTTCTTTTGCTTATAACAAGTTTAATTGCATATATTTTTTGTATTGGTTACCTCATTTGAAAGTGCAATAACACACTTCAGGGTGAGGGTTTATTTTCCTTAACCACACTTCCAGGTGGTTGTAGGCAACTGGTGCAAGCTCCTCATGCCTCCCAACATACCTAGCTGTGTGGTTCAGGAAAATAATCCCACATCCTCTTATCTCTTAATGCTTACAAAAGACTGTGGATCTGTTAAATAATACTAAATGCAACTAAATACATGCATGCTGTATTTTTCTTGAAATTTGTAAAAAGCATAACAAGGTGTTCAGAATCTCCTGAGTAAGCTATTCATTCAAAATTTACTGTAAATGGCATTTCAATAATATTAGGATTGAAATAATCTTAAATTAGATTAGCAAACTAG
This sequence comes from Neoceratodus forsteri, assembly GCA_016271365.2. Classification (NCBI taxonomy): domain Eukaryota; kingdom Metazoa; phylum Chordata; order Ceratodontiformes; family Ceratodontidae; genus Neoceratodus; species Neoceratodus forsteri. The sequence goes on along the minus strand of CM028135.1, from coordinate 667,158,951 downwards.
CAAGGACATTTACGTAGAATACAGTACTGTACATGAAGCAACATAATGAAACGTGTTTTCTAGGATGCACACTGCCAAAAGTCACAAGATTCATGGAGCTGAGCAATGCTGGTAACTCAAGAAAGGCAAAACATGTGTGAAAGGAGAGTGTGACAGACTAAAGCAGAGATGAATGCTGTATTCTGTAGCTGCAGAACAGCTACTGTAAGTGAAGAAGTGAAAAAAGGAATGTAATATTGATCAAAGCAGACTTCATAAACTGCAGACACGTGACTTAAAATCCTGAAATGCAAAGAGAAACATGGTCATATATAGCAGATACCCAGAAAGGGTACAGGGTGGGGGCAGAGAGCTCTAACAGCAGAACTGCAGCAACCTCAGCAGCAGGACTGCAGCAAAGAAACTGAGCCTCCAGAGGCAGTTTGAGCACCCTCCCCCTTGTCACCTTTCCTGCCTTCTCAGGTGAAAAGGGGGAAGGGGTCTAAATGTTTCTTTCTACTTTTTTTTATTGACTGTTGCTGCAAGGTACTACACTGCAGCAGGGCACATAAATCCCTCTTTTTTTTCAGTATGCCTGAGTAATGGTGAAGTAGGCTCAGGTACTACAGTGAGATTGAAGCATTTTATGTCTCTTAGCAGGCCCATTCTCAGAGTCCCTGCTCTATGCAGGTTTGGTAGACGAAAAAATATATGCACTTTTCCTCTCCCTCTCCTCTGAAGCATATGGTTGGGTAAAGTTAACAAATTCTGTGCAGAATTTTCATGAAAATCTATGAATTTTCTTTAACTGGTTATGACTCAGTTATTCTTACAGTTAGAAATTTTCAGTTTGCCAGGCTTATATTCTGGAAGGGGTGCTAAAGGGATTTCACATTTCTTAACATTTCGATGAGGGGTGTGGATTGTTTAGGTACTCAAATGCTGTCAATTTATTATTTTTGTGAACGTTCTGAAATTATTTCTCTGCTTACAACTTAGCCACCTTTGAAGCTAGATAACTATCATTTTATATCCATACTTTATTGGAAGAATATTAGAAACTGCTCAATAGGGAGGTAGTAGGTTAAGTAAATTGTTACTTACAGGAGTTCCTAATTTCACATTTAATTATTTGTTAAATTGTATGAAAATTGCATCGGTGATGAGGATGTTTGAGGCAATGGACACCTTACCTCCTGTTTCGCTAGTAACCAGGGATTGAGAACAGATCAGTGTCTCCTGGGGCTGGATGGGGAAGGAAAATTGAGCATCCATTGATGGCTCTGTTCCCTCAGGAATGAGAGACAGCGTGTAATACTGTTTGGTTGTCACCTGGTGGAGGTAAGGTAGCAGCAGTGGTCAAGTACCTTGTTGACTGGGAGCAGGTGCAGAAGTGTGTGTCTTAAAGCTGTATGTGCACACCGTAGCACGTGTTCCAGCCTGAGTCAGGGAGAAAAAAGGAAATAAGAATAGACTGCCACTGACAGGATGATGCTGACAGCTCTGCAGGTCCCACACCATCTCCCCAGGTATTTGCTCACTTATGGAGTTAGAAAACATCAGATGGGGTAAGTCCTGGGTTCAGTGGGTGGTGGGGCTGAAGATCGACAAGCAGAATGTGGTCAGTGGGAAAGAGGGAAATTAAAAAATGTGTAAACATTTTCAAAAATATTTGGGTGTTTGTAGCTCTGCAACTATTGCAGGCATAAAATCCACAGTTAGTATGCATACCTATGTGAATAGTCAATGGAATCAAAATAAAACTGGATAAATGTGATTTAGTAGGTTAAAATATAGCTTGAACATTTCAGAAATTAGTAAGAGGCAAAATTTACTCAAAAATCTGTGGACACATGATAAGATATCCCACTAGAATTCCACTTGTGGAGTTTAACTTTTGCAAAGCACTAATCACCCCAGAATCCATTTAGATGTGTTGACCAGCTTGCATTCCTCTAGTTCCTTTCTGTGAGACTATTTTGCCCCCTCTACTTTTTTTTCTCTGAGCTTGATCAGATGGACTGTATGTAGTTTGATCAGTTGGTCTGTGTGGACCTGCTTGATTTTCTGCCTTGTTTTTCACAGACAAGTTCTTTTCAAAACAGAGCCATCTACTCATGTTCCTGTCTGACCTATCCCTTTGGAATAGCCAAAATGTCTCCTTCTTGTCATTTTCTTCTTCCACTATGTTGCTGTGAGTTCCTTTAAATTCTGGACTTCCAAGTGTATTTGCTGTTTAGACCAGTCAGTCTTGCAGGGTGTGATTCTCTTATATCCTCCTTACATGTAAGAATTGTCCCTGTATTAGTGCTGTGTGGAATTTTCAAATTCTGGCAGAATGAAATTCTGCAGTATATTCAAAATTCTGCTGAAATTCTGCCGAATTCCGCTTGAAACCGAATGGCAGAATTCCACAGCATAAAATAGTTGCAGAATGATTTTATGCAGGAAAATCACTGTTCCACATAATGTTATTCTGCAGATCTCAATATTTTCAGGGGAAATTGTTGTGGAATAATTTTTCATGGAAAAAATACTGTTCTGTGGAATATTATTCCGCAGATCACAGTAGGCTGAATTCCACAGGTGAACAAGTGAAATTCTAGCAGAAATTCCGCCTGTGGAATGGTCATTCCACACTAATTGCGCCGAGGAATTCTGCATCCCACATAGCACTAACCTGTATGCTTTTCTGCACCAATTGGCAGTCTACTGTTCTTTTACTACTTAGCCCAGCTGCTATTCTCTTGGAGAACCCACACATCTAATTCCTGCCACAGGTGAACCCTGCATTAGTTACCTCCCGATATAGTACAAATCCCCTTGATTTCACTTTCTATTGACATGACCATGCCCACTCTCTCTTTGTACAATGTCAGTCCATCTTAGTTTTACTATTGATCACATTCATTTCACTTGTACTGCAGCAGGCAAATCACCATACCCACACTAGCATCATGGTTTTGCAGTGCCCCTTCAACACTTATCAACAGTGATGCCCAGCATCATGCTCCATCAACAACAAACATATCCAGATCATTTTGTCACAATGGCCTCAACCACAACTAGTTGTAATGCTTGGTGTCACAGGATGCCACTGTTTTCAAATGTTAAAAATATAAGTTATCTACAAAGTTGTTAAAGAGACAGCAGGTGGCATTGCACATAATGCTACGTATGCATGTACTTTGACAAGTCCTTCAGTCAGGGAGTTAGTGGTTAGCTGGTATATTGCAAGAAGACAGGCTAGTACACAGTGATGTCCAAGGCTATTCTTCATGGTTCTTCACTCTAGATACTAACTTAACACATAGCACTTCTATAGTTTTACTATGGAGCCTCCTATGAATGCAACATTATTGCCACTCTACCCATCCTTTTCCTTCCTTCACAATGGTAGCTCAAGTCTGTGATTAGACAAATCTTATGGTTATGGCTTTGGCAAATGCATCAGAAAGTTCAGCAATTTTCACACAAGCTCATGAAATTCATTATTAATTACTGATGTTATTTTGCAGTCATTGGCTGCTTAAAACCTGTCCAGACTTTGAGCAAGAGAAAAGAGAGTTGACACAAACACCCAGCCTCATTTTAGGGTCAATGATGGTAATAAAGTTGATGATAATTAATTCTCTAGCTTTGAAGTTATAGGGGCTTAACATATAGCAGTTTACATACTGTACTTGCAACATGTAGTTTTAACATTTCCAAAAGTGTGGAGGCGTATAACGTGGTCTTCTTGAAAGACAGATATCTGTATCTTGGTACATTTCTCCATAGGGATTTGTAATTCTTTTTTTAATTGGTATGTGGGAAAGGCACACTGAGCTAGTCTTGTTTCCAGGTGCAATCTGGGGGAGAGGGGAAGAGGAGTACAGAGAGAAGAAAAATTACTACAAACATCAGAATGCAGTTACTTAGACAACAATTACAGGTGAAATAACCATGTGGTGCACAAGTAGGTAAACAACAGCATGGTACAACACAATGATAATGTGGACAAGCATGCAAGATTACAATAAAGTGTGCAGTGCCTGTTGGGGAAGGTAACATTGCTATGAGGTACAGAATCTGACCTCAAGTGTAGTCACAATTAGTCTAGATTAAAGGGAGTTTCTGATCAGGATGGGGTTCAAAATAGAAGGGAAGAGGAGTCAAGAGGGGAGTTGACTAGGAGAGGAGGGATTAAGAAGGTTCCTTAGCTGGCTTCTAAGAGTTGGGAGTGTGGGAGTCTAGGAGTAAATTTGTCATACCAAATTTGATTTTACGGAGCTTAACTAGTGTAATCGTGGCTCAATTGGTAGCACATCTGCCTCTGAGCCAGGTTATAGGTTCTTGTCTTAATCCAGAATTGGGCTCATACCATAAAATGCTAGCACCCCAGTACTAGAGGGGTGCTGTACTGACAGGGTGTGCCATAGTCTGAATGAGACATTAAACCAAAGACCCATCAATCCATCTCTGGTGCTGTCCTGGTGGGTGTCCAGGTGGAAGTAAAAGAACCCAAGGCTCTTTTTGTAAGAGTAGGGTTTTTCTCTGGTGTACTAGCCAACATTCACTGTCACATAACACTGTTTTATCTAATTGTCCAGTGCTGTGTTTGGGTGTTGTTATGTGAAATGGCTGCCACTGCACATTCAGTCACTTCACTACCAGTCTAACATTGCATGTAATGTGCCTTAGGATACAATGAAAAGCATTACATAAATACTGATTCTTCTTCTTCTGCTTCTCTTGCTTAAAATTCTGCAGTTTACATATGCATCACATTTAATTTTAAAATTTCCACAAGCCTGGAGACTTATACAGAAACACAATCACTTTTAAAGATTGAGATCAGAAACTAAGTGCACTTCTCCATGGAGGTTGATAAATTATTCATACAAAATGTGGTACTATTTGAATGAAGACCTGTAGATTTGACAGAAAGAACTGACATTTCAATATTGTCAACATTTTACAAACTTTTCATGGACATTTTGTGAAACTTCACAGAAGCAAAATCATATCACCAGAATTCTGCTGACAGAAGATAAACTTCACCCAGCCCTGCTGCAGCAGTCTGATTTCCCTGTCTGCTTGCCTGCCTGCCTCTCTGAAGCTAAATATAAATGCTGCTTGGCTAGCTCTTGTGAAAGATGGTTGCCTGAATCAAGAACTTCTCCACCCTAAACCTCGATCCCCAGATATATGCATTGCCATGACTGATCGAAGTGTAACTACTCTGAGCTCTAGACAGATTAATGCAGACACCAGATACAACCTGCTGCCTTTGAGTCTCTGATCCAACATATCTTTGGGGCTCCAAGTACTGAGACATGTTTGTAAGGCCTGCAAGCTTCCTCCTGTGCAACACCAGCTTCACTATACCTGCATCCCTCCCAGCCAATCTTGTCAAGTTGATGATCAGTCAGTGGCTGCTAGAAATGAGAGACAGAAAGAGTGACATTGCAGAGCATACACAATAAGCTGTTGAAAAAGTAGATTCTTGGGTCAAAATTACTGAAAACTGAAGCTTACACACAGAGGGTCTCTGCCATGAGCTGCAAGCAGTGGCCCAAAAACAAGAACAGAAAATCCTGATGCTGCAAGATAAGGTAGATGACCTTGAAAAACCTGAGCCAGTGGAACAATTTGCATTTCTCTGACTTCCCAGACAACATTGAATTAAGAGATACAATAGCCTTCTTGTGCCATGATTTACCTGCCATACTGAAGTTTTCTGGGGACCCTTGCATAGAGATAGAGAGAGCCCATCATGTCCACACCGCAACACCCAAAGGGGACAATAAAATGAGAACAATTCTTGCTCAGTTTCTGAGATTTCAAGTGAAGGAAGATATTCTATGGAGAGCACAGTAACTTAGTAACTTGAACTAGCAAGCACATAAAATAATGATATTTCAAGGTGATCTTAAAAATCTCACGGCTAAACAGTGGGCCTACACTGAGGCAAGAGAGGCTCTGCATCATCGTGAGTTCAATTCACTCTTAGATACCTGTCCTTCCTCAAACTGTTCCATTATGGGGCCCCTCTAACCTTCAGTTCACCGAAAGCCATCACAACGTTTATCAGTAAAACATGTGCTACAGAAACGGCAACCCAGGACCACCCACCAAGTGGTCCACCCTCTCAGAATTGTTAGACAACCTCAATGGATACTGTGGCCACTCGTTGGCAATTCCAGATAGCTGACACTTGAGACTCCATGAGGAGGACATATGACTTCCATTGCCAAAAACAAAGAGAGAGACACCACAATCATGGCCAAACTCATTAAGACCAGTCCCAAAAATGGCTCCATTGTTGGAGACAACATCACAGTGCTGACTCTGCAGATGGAGAGGAGGAAATTGTGGATCTTCCAGCAACAAAATGCTGTGCTCCACTGAGGACTTACTCACCTCACTCGGAGACTAGTATGAGTCTCAGCAACGCTGTTAAAACCACAGCACCCACACTGGATCAACTTACAGTGCCCTGCCCAGACATGCAACACCCAGTGGCCACCTGGGCCTGTATAGTGGCAGTGACAGTACCCTTACCATCATCAGACATACTGAAGGTCTTATAAAGGCACCCAAGCAGTCAACACCATCACTTCTATGCAACCATGAACATTAACACCGATGGGAAACAGGAGAGGAGGACAGGGACAGAAAGCACCCTCATCCAAACAACACATTTCTTTATCTGGACATTACTACCACTTGAGAGGTGTCCCCCAGAATGACACTGACTTTATTGGGTCATGCGAGAAGTGCTAGATTATGCTATTATCGTCTACTTCCTATGGCCCTCATTAACTCACAGTAACTCTGTTCAGTCTGGAAGACAGCTTTTGCCATCTTGTCAGCCTACCAATATCCTTTTCATGTACAACAACCCCAAATATTGTCTCGACTAATAGCGAAATCTATGAATGTAAGTAAGCTGATGTACAACAAGGGTCTCATTGTTAAACTGATTTTCTCATACTATACTGTACCATTTTAGTTGTCTTACTTGGATGTCAGCAATCTTGGTGCAAGCTTTACATGGCAGATGCACTGCTACTTGTGTTCTAGATTGACAGTGGGCTATTGTCACCATGTAAACAGAGGATGCATTTCCTCTTTCATGGGACATCAGCTCTCTCCCCTTGGGTGAAAGGTGGACTTCCCTTCAAGATCGTGCCCCCCATACCTGCTCACTCCCCCACATCCTGGTGTGTACCATCTCAGATGAAAGGCAGCTCTACACATCACCAATGCCCAGTACCAGACTTGAGAAAACTCAGAAGGGTGGGTGGTATCCCTGGCTACGTGGGACAAATACTCCTAAAAAGTCATCCCTCTCTGGCCCCTCACCAGCAGACCCATTGTTCATGTGCTCTGCCAGTTGCTAGAGGGACTAGAACCTGAGAGCCAGCAAACACAATAAAGCTTTTCAACTTCCCACCAAGCAGGTGAATACCCACCCTACCCTAGGCTTACTGCTATTCTGGGATGAATGATGAATTGTGGCCTCTCATTTAAGATGACTCCTTGGGCAGGTGGGATTGATCCTCTCTCACTCTGCCCAATGGGGAATTTTCCAGTGTCCATACCCTCTAGCCAGACTTTAGGGCCCATGCCCACAGCCTACCCCACATTGTAAAGCATTAGCCTACAGTAGTCTGCCCGCACATGGTGCAGTACCAGCAGGTAACACCCTCCACCTCCTTGCCTTGCCTTTCCCCAATCCTCCATGGACCCCAAAAGCCACATGCAAGACCTCATTCACGTGGTGGAGTGGGTAGATGGTCTTCACTGGAGAGTAAAGGGTCCTTTGTGCACAGTGCTAATTATCAAGAGATATGGTAACTGGGTATATAGAGATACTGTATACAATGCAACTGTCGCAACTCCAGAAAACTATGACCATTGATGCAGAGGCCCAGAAATTATGCCTGGGATGGATAGGGCTTGAGGTCACTAGTGCTGCAGTAGCCAAGAAAAGGGGAGTGTCTGTCTCGGTCCACAAGGCCCTTCACTGGAAGGAATCAGTGTACACCAATGGCAGATGGGCCCTAACATTGTTTGATATGCCAAACAGCCAACTAGTAGTTGGCAGTCTCTGTCAACTGAATGAATAGGATTCCCATCAACTCTTCCAGGTAGAGTGACACAATTTAATGAGAAGCAAGCACTTCTTCAACCAGAGGGTGACTTTAACCTCACCCAGCCCTAGATTGCAGCCACAGAAAACAAGATCCCCAAATTAGTGCATCTCAGACAGTTATACTATGGATCACAGATCAAGCCATCTCAGATATATGGTGCCTCCACAACCCTAGAACAAGAGATTACACCTGCTATTCAGCAGCCCATGGGTAATATAGCCATCTTGATATGTGGCTGATATCTCAGCAGTTAACAACAATGGTCACCTCTGTCTCCATAACTCCCTTTCTTATCCTGGACCATGCCCTGGTCCCTCTTGTCCTTATACTGGGACTAGTAAATCACCTGTCTCCCAGCTGGAGGCTCACCCCACTGTTATTGCATGACTATCAGTTCAAATCATTGCTTCATGCAGAGGGTGGTGAATATTTTCAAGCTAATGATACAGTGACATGACAGGACTCCTGTCACAGGAGCCTTTCAAAGGCATAGTTCATGGTCAAATCATAGATATTGCCTCACACAGATGAAAAGAATGAGAGCAGGAGCTGGTCACCTAGAAGCCCAGCTCAAGCACAAGGAAGAAGAGTTTAAAACTGACCCTAAAGTGAATGCCAGTTCCCAAATGCTGCTTGTAGAAAATAATGCTCTTACAGCCTCAAAGGCTGAGCTAGCTATTCTCTGGCTCCATCATAGGTAGGAAGGTGTGGAAAAATGTAGAAAACTTCTCTTCTGCTAAACATGGAAGCAGAGCTGCACAGAGCTGCACTGTGAAATGTGTAAGGATCCACATGCACCAAGCCTGCAGACATCAATCTCATAACACAATAATTTTACCCTCAGCTCTATCATTACATCTATTACAAGGAAACCCTACAGCAGAAATCTTCTTATCTAAAATCTGCCTCTCCTGACTCAATCCAGAGCAGGCGGCCACCCTAGACCTCCCCATCACAGCAGCTAAGATTTAGTCAGCTTTGAAAGGGTCAGTCTGCGTAAAGAACCTGGGGGAGATGGCCTACCAGTTGAATGTTATCAGTTCCTGTCTCCTACTCTCTGTCCAGTGCTCCAGATATCCTATGCTGAGCTAGTCAACTAGTCACTGAGCTCCACAAGCTAAAGGATCACTGGCTATGGCATCAGTCCTTAGAAGTCCCAAAGAAACTGCTCAACAAAATCCAGGACCCAGCACTTGGCTAGCAAAACACACTGCACACTACTGTATGATTGAGTGCATTAGTGTACTATTTTATTTTATAGCAAAAACAATAAAAACAAGCATACCCATGACAAAGCACTCAGTAAGGGGTGTGAAACATTGGTGTTTGTGGGTGTCCTCCCTTGAGGTGCCAGCTGTACTGTTTTGATCCATTTTATTGTTTTTGCTATAAAATGAAATAGTACACTGATGCACTCAATCATAGTTTGCAGTTTTGCGAGCTGAGTGCTGGGTCCTGGATTTTATTTAGTCAGTGAACCCACTCAGTATGGGGCAACACTGGACCTGGTATGCACTTTTATGTTTGTGGCCCCAACCCTATGAAATTCTCTGCCCTGTCAGCTTTGGGAGTGCAGGACCATGGGGAGCTTTAAGCAGGCTCTAAAAACCTTTTTGTGGAATAAGGCTTTTCCTGATTTGCCATGATTTTGATACTGTGTTTCAATGAACTGTTTTTAAATTTTGTGAAGCACCTTGATAATTGAAAGGTGCTCAATAAATAAAGATATTATTATTATTACTCACTAACAGGGACAGTGTTGCAGACATCAAGATGGGAGACCACCTGGAAACTAGTGATCACCATACAGTGTGGTTCAAAATAAGGATGGCTGCAGAACTGAATCACACAAGGGCAGGGGTTCTGGACTATAATAAGGCAGATTTTATAAAGAAGCTTGGATGCTTTAGGGATGACAGCAGGGATGCTTACCTGGATGAGGTGGAGAATCATTGGGCAAAGCTAAAAAGGGCATTGTGAAGGCAACAAACCTTTGTTGAAGCAAGTGAGTAAAAGCAATAGAGATGACTATGGTTCTTGAAAGAGGTGGCAGAATAGGTAAATCCTGAAAGTGTAGCATTCAGAAGATACAGTATGAGGAGACACGGAGAGAGGAGGATAGGGAGGTCAATAAGGGGAAATAGAGGGAAGCAGGGAAAACAGTAGCGATTGTGAAGGTGAAACTGAAGAGAAAATAGCCCAGGTGGTAACAAAAGGGGACAAGATATTTGTTTTTAGGTGTGTAAGTGAAAAGAGGAAGACAAGTGGAGAGATTGTAAGGTTTAAAAGGTAAGGGAGGACTGTGTAGGCAGGGACCAAAAAAAGGTAGATTTCCTGATCAAATACTTTTGCTTAGTGTTCACAGAGGAAGGAGAGGGGAAGGCCACAAAAAAGTAGCATGACCTTTGGAAAGAGGTGGACACTAGACTTTTTTCCGAGGACAGAGTTCTGAGGCGACTCACTAATTTTACAGTGAACAAACCATTTGGGTCAGATGGGGTGCATCCAAGATTACTAAGGGGGACTGAGGGATGTAATGTCTGTACTTTTGACAGTCCTGTTTAAAAGCTAACTAGAAACAGGGTTAGTTCCCTAGGACTGGAGGAGGGCAGATGTAGCTCCACCTCATAAAAGTGGTAGCAGGGAGAAGTCTGGAAATTACAGTCCATTTAGCCTGACATCAGTTGTGGGAAACTTAATGGAAGTACTGCTGATGGAAAGAATTGTGGAATATCTTGAATACAATTGTTTACAAGACCCAAGGCAGCATGAGTTCATGGGATGTGGGGGAGGTCATGTCAATAATTCTGATGAACTTCGTTGACTGTGTGACCAAAGAATTAGATCAGGGTTGAGCGGTGGACATGGCCCACCTAGATTTTTAGTAAGGCTTTCAACACTGTTACACATAGACTACTGAGCAAGCTGAGTAGCTCAGGAATGTGTCCAAAGGTGTTTAACTGGGTAAGAAATTGGGTAGGGCATAGGCGGCAGAGGGTGGTGATAAACAGAATGCACTTTGAGGAAGGTAGAGTGACCAGTGGGATGCCTCTGGGATTAGTGCTGGAATTAGTCCTCTTTAATATCTTTATAAGTAACATTATAGAGGAGGTGGAAGGAAGGTCTGCCTCTTAGTGAATGATACCAAAATCTGCAATAGGTGGACATTCCGGGATGAGCAGTTACCTGGGACACTTGAGGAGTGGTTAAGGGTATGACAGCTGTGTTTCACTGCAAAAAAAGTGCAAAATTATGGACTTGGTCACAGAAACCTGAAGGTGGAGTACAAAATGGGTGGGGTGGGACTGACGACCACCAAACTGGAAAAAACCTGGGAGAAATTATATCAGATGGCTCAAAGATGGCCAGGCAGTGCCACAAGGCAGTTAGGAGGGCTAGTGGGGTGTTGAAGTGCATAGAGAGGGGTATCAACAGCAGAAAGAAGGAAGTAGTGCATCCTCTGTATAGATCACTGATAAGACCCCACCTAGACTAATGTGTCAAGTTCTGGAGAACACATCTCTGGAGGGAAATAGACAGAGCTACCCAGCTTGCTAACAAGTCTCTTATGTGGAATGGTTTTGAAAGCCTTACTGAAATCTAACCTACTTCTCCGGTTCTTTTCTTTGTGGTTTTTTCATGGTAGCAGAAGTCCACACATACCCATTGCCCAATCCCACTTTCACACCCTCCTCATCACCCTCAGTGAGAGACCTATGGCCAGATTTTAAAAAGTTGACACAAGGCCTGTGCCAAGGTCAAATGCCACAACTGCACCTGATCTTAAAATCTTGGATGAGATTGTGTCATTTGGTCCTCCACTGTAGCAGACATAGCAATGTTTGGCCTTAGGCTACTTCAGGAGGTCCCAGCATTGATGCATGCTAGACCAGAGAAAAGTGGTCTAGTGGGTGTCAATGTGGCACACAGGATTGAAAATTCCACTTTTGTTTGTTGTAGGTCTAGTGCACCATATATTTGATGCACCTGAGCTGGCAGCAAGCAATGTATTTTGAATATATGTACCTTAATGTCTCAATGTAGTAGTTTATCTCACTTAGTTTTCACTTACAGGTAAAAAAAAAACAATGATTTATTTCTGTGCCCTGCCTGCAGCAGCAGTCGATAAAAATTATTTAACAAGTAAATCATTCAGATATCCCCCTGTACCTTTCCTACTCTGCTAAAGTCACTTAGCCCTGCTACACAGTACTAGCAGTACACTTAATCTGTATATTCAATGTCTTACTTCACTCTGGAGTAGAGCTGACAGACTGAAGTTCTGGTGATGTAGTAGAACTCCACAAAGGGGAACCGGGAGATCCTGGCAAATACAGGCTTGTCAGTCTTTCCTCCATAGTCGATAAGCTGATGGAGACCATAGTGAAGGAGAGTTTGGTGATCTATCTAGAGGACAGTGGGATACAAGATGAAAAGCAGCATGGATTTTTGTTAAGGAGGTCTTGCCAGACAAAACTGATATGATTTTTGACTGGATCACTAGTTTGGATCACCAGTGCTGTTGATGGGACAGCCAGTAGATTTGTTCTACTTCGACTTTAGTAAGGTCATTTATTTGGTATCACTCAGGCAGTTGCTGATGATGCTGAAGGACATGGGAGTGGAGTGGGGTTTAGTTATGCATATAGGAAATTTGGTAATGGGGAGGCAGCATAAAGGAGTGCTTAGCATAAACTCAGAAACATAGAAACATAGAATTTGACGGCAGATAAAGACCGCTTGGCCCACCTAGTCTGCCCATTTCCCTACCTAACGGATAAGTTGCAGATCCTAGTTAACCAACAGCCTACTTCCTCCTACCCCCCACTAGAATTGCCTTATGTCTGTCCCATGCATTCTTGAATTCCCCCACTGTTTTTGACTCTACAACCTCCTCAGGAAGGCTGTTCCATGTATCCACAACCCTCTATGTGAAGAAATACTTCCTCACATTACCTCTGAGTCATCTACTCTCTATCTTCAAATTGTGCTCCCTTGTTTTTGCACATCTCTTTTTCTAAAAGATGCTACCCTCTTGGACTTTGTTGATTCCTTTGAGGTATTTGAAAGTTTCTATCATGTCCCCCCTCGCCTCCTTTCCTCGAGGCTATACATCTTTAGTTCCTTTAGTCTTTCTTCATATGTCTTCTGATGCAGACCCTGCATCATTTTGGTTGCCCTCCTCTGGACAGCCTCTACCCTGTCTTTGTCTTTGTGGAGATGGGATCTCCAGAACTGTACACTGTACTCTAGATTTGGTCTTAACAACTGTCTGTACAGAGAGACAACAACTTCCTATTTTCTACTGGTGATGCCTCTTCCTATGCAACCCAGTATCCCCCCAGCCCTCCTTACTGCTTTCTTACATTGCTTGCCCACCTTTAGGTCATCTGATATGACTACCCCCAGGTCCCTTTCTATTTTTGTTGTTGTCAGCATCTCACCCCCCATTGTGTACTCTTTCCTGGGTTTTTGTTTCCCAGGTGCATTACTTTGTAGTTTTTTGCATTGAATCAAAGCTGCCATACATTTGACCATTCCTCCAACCTTGCCAAGTCCCTTTTCATCCTTTCTACCCCGCCTTGTGTATCAACCCTGTTGCAGATGTTTGTGTCATCTGCAAAGAGACATACCTTCCCTTCCAGTCCCTCCGCAATGTCACTTATAAAGACATTAAAAAGGACCGCCCCAGTACTGAACCCTGCGGTACCCCACTAGTACCCCTCATTTCTTCACTATGGACTCCATTTACTATTACCCACTGTGTCCTGTTGTCCAACCAGCGTTTTACCCAGGCTACCACCCTAGGACCCACTCCCAGGCTGGATAATTTGTTTACTAATCTTTTGTGTGGAACTGTGTCAAATACCTTGCTAAAGTCTAGGTAGGCCATGTCCACAGCCCCTCCATAGCTAAATCCAGGACAGTGAGGTCACAAGAGTGCAGCAATGATCAGTCCTGGGCATTGAGGATGCTGGGTTGCAGAGGAAGGGGTTTTGACAGTAGGAGAACAAAGGAGATTCTGCCACTGTGCAGATCCTTTGAGAAACCCCATCTGGAGTACTTTGCCTGATTCTGAAGTCCTCACCTAAGGAAAGACATCGGCAGACTAGACTTGGTACAGTAAATGGTCACCAGGATTATCCAGGGCCTACAGGTGAACTATATGACTAATGGCTGGAGGCCCCTAACATGTATTCGTTGGAGGCCAGGTGTGAGCAGGAGGAAATGTCTGCAGAATATCTGTTTCACAGGGGTATAAACAAGGTAAACACTGATGACCTGTTTTAAAGAAATAGGGGTGCAGTTACTAAGGGGCATGACTGGAGGTTGGTGGGGTGTAGGTTCATAAGAAATATGAGTAAGTTCCACTTTACTGCAAGGGTGGTGAATTTGGGGAATAGACTGCTGGCAGAAGTGCAGAAATCAGCTACCCTTGATAGGTTTAAGTATGGTAGGGACAGGCCAAGGTGACTCATAGTCTCCAAGGGCAGTAAGGGTTTGAGAGGAGGGGTAGTGGGGTAAAGGAAAAGGAAAAGCAGCCCAGCAGGAAAGTAAGTCAGTGAGGTGAGGTAATATAGTAAGGGCAGATGTAGAAGACCTTTGGTATCCTTCTGCCTTCAAATTATGTTTCTGTATACATTTCAATACTTTCATTTACAGAATTTCATAATAACTGTATTTTCTTATCATTTATTTACAAAGTACAGGACTGAGGTGTTTTGAAAATGCAGGAGGTTTTCTGCTTTGCAGAACCACTAATATTTTTTCTATTTCTTTAATTTTATTTTTATTGTTTTGAATGTCATTGCTATTTTTGCTTTTGTTGGGTTATATTTTAACAGTAAAGCACCCAAGCATATAGAAAAGGGTGCCATATAAATAAAGTGCCATGCCTTCTGTATATGTCAGTCTTCTGACAGTAAACAATCTACAGTAGTCTATCATCTTAGGTCTCATAGCTTTAGTTCATGTTCCGCAAATCACTTGGCAAAAAGGCTTTCTATGCAACCCCACTAACCATACTGAACCTTATATTGGACAATATCAATAAATGCAGGAACACCAGACATTACAGGACAGCCATGTTCAAGCATTTCAAAACGCCATGGTCATGACACTAACTGCAAGTCTCTCTCTCTCTCTCTCTCTCTCTCTCTCTCCTACACCTCTTTGCAATATTGTCTTCCTTCTTTTACACTGCTCTAACTCTGCAGCACTACTACTGCTACACTCATGTATCCATAGTTCTGCTCTACAATTGAAGCTTTCATTTTTCTGTAACTCTTTCAGAGCACTTTGAAAGTAAACTTTCTAGACTAGACTTTATAGACTGGATTTTCTAAATGGGAAGATGCTGAAGAAAATATAATGTTTGCACCTGCCTGTGTCCCCTAATTTGGACCCAAATGCCAGCATTCCATTTTCAAAGGGCCAGACAGATTTGCAGCAGTTGCCACAATTGTGCAGCAGTTTTATCAGAAAGATGATGCCAGTTTCACTCGTGTTGATGCAAGCAGTATACCAAGAGTCCCAAATCAAGGCATTTGTTCCCAGTAAATTACAGTATCTTTTTACAATAGATTGCCTTACATTTGGGTGCAGCCTCAGGGAATGCAGCACAAACCTGCTGAAAATTGTCTTGGAGACCTTTATTGGTTCAGCCCTAGGTTTGTGCATAACACTGAAGTGTTTAGTGTGAGTGTAACTTGCAGAAGCACTCACAAACTTGAAAACTGTGTATAATGTAACTTCAACTCTGATTCTGAAATGTTTCCGAGGACCGTCTTTTAAAATAGGTCAATCATCTAAATAATACTCTCCTTGGGTGCCCCAATCCTAAAATAAAATGTCATTGAAGTATCATTTACATGACAATATTGTTCCTGTCTGGGCACACGAAATATCAATGTGTGAAAAATTTGGCATGCATTTGTTTTTCAGATCTTAATTTAATGAATAATGATTGGTTTTGCTTAACAAAGGTGTTTGTGATGATCTCTTAATTTTGTTTTGTCATTATAGATTCTATACTTAACAGATCTATACATTTCTTGCTTTTTTTACTTTTCAGCATAGCTCTCCTAACTATTCAGCATAGTTCCTTGAATAATAATTTTGACTTTTAAGAGGTAACCAGCAGATGTGGTAGACATATATAGAAACATAGACTTTGACGGCAGATAAGGACCACTTGGCCCACGTAGTCTGCCCATTTCCCTACCTAGAGGATGAGCTGCAGATCCTATTTAACCAACAGCCTATTTCTTCCTACCCCCCACAGAGTATTATTTTACCATTTGATATGTAAATAATGCCAAATGTTCACTGTTTGTGATGCAGTAATAGTACTACACACAGGGGTATGTCATCAGTGTCAACAGCATGCTGAGTGTTTGCTATAGGTAAATTAGATTCTGCCTGTCAGTCTATTAAACCAGTCTTGCTTTGATTCTTAGAGCTCCAGACAAGCTGTAATAATTGACATTTAAACTGTCAGCTTCCCAGAGGTGATAATCTCTGTATGAGAAACTTGAAATAAAGCAATGTAATTTCCTGATCACTGTGGGGGACCTGGAAATATTCTTATCATAAAGCTTATCATCTGTGTTTTAATTTTATGCATGCAAGCTGTAGAGCATGCCCAGCATTAGTATTATAAACCATTTTTTCCATCCCCTTTGAATGTAATGGAAAGACCACAGTATGTGAGGTAAGTTATAGCACATGACAAAGTGTGTAGTTGTAAAGGAACACACACACATGCCTCAGATGAGTTCTATGTTCAAGGTGCTGCTGAGTGCCTTGAAATACCCCAAAAGTGAATATATTCCCTATGACAACACTCACCCTGAGTGGTACTGAGAGATCATACCCTGTTCTGCTCATGTCAGAAAACCTACTAATTGTGAAAAGCAGCACAGGAACCCCATCTCCAGTGCCTCTTAATCGTTCTGACCCCTCCACAGCCCCCTGAGGACTGATTGTAACACTTGGAACATATACTTGGTATCTCTACAATCCAGAGATTGAGCCCCTAGACTACAAATACTAACACTGTGAGCTCATGAACAGTGTAGGTAAAGTCCTTTGACTCCCTCACCTTTCCATACTTCAAAGTTTGGCACCAGGACCCAATCTCCAGTACAGATACAGTCCTTTTACACCCATCTCCCCCACTTATGAATTCTGATACTGAAATCACATCACTAATGTTGATAAAGTCATTTATCTGAATACTCCCAAATTAAAATTCCATCACAGGCAGCCCATCCCCAATGTTGCTTTAGTCCTCTGAATCAACCTACCACCCCTAAATTGGGACACTAGGACCCTATTCACAGTATCAATAACGTCCTAGGGACCCCCGCCCAAAAGTCCCCCATCTCTTGCCACTTATTCCTGCAAAATAAATTTATTCAAAATGTCACTGAAGTTGGCCCCAGACCCATTTTCTTCTAGCCTAGATGACACATGGCTCAATTCCATCACTTATCCTTTCACTGCAACATGATAAAATATATCTGTTTTATTTATTCATCGCAAAAAATACATTTAAAAATTAGTTAGAGTAGGGTCAAACACAATCCATAAAGGTATGAAAATGTGAAGTGCAAATCACTTGACATGTACTGTACTTCATATGAAGCTTTGCATTAGTATATTATGTATAATTTGCTGTGTTATTGAAACTTGCCTTTGTTTCCAGTTCCAGGGTAAATTTTACATCAATGATTTTGTAGTGAAGTTTTACTTTCAAACTGTGTTTCTGTTTTGGGCTCACACATCACCATGACCAAATTAAATGAGATCATGACAAAGGTTTCTTCCTGTTCCTTGTCTGTGGTAGCAATACGCACATATGCAGTCATTGTGGTGGGTGATGCGATTCTGGGAAAGATAGAGTTCCATTTATTGCCTCTCTCTAAACTGTCATCTACAAATAGATGCCACTGTCTGCAGGAGATGTTTTCTCTTCTGTGACAGTGGCACAGCTGTTATTAATCATAATACATAGTCTGTCTGCTCAGTAACATGCTGTACTGTGATAGCATAATGAATGGCCCATGACATGGGATTGTGAGCAACGTGCCAGTGATATAAACTGATCCTGAACCTCCTCTTGCACCATACATTGATGGCTGTTTGTTGCCCATGCCAGTATGTATGTATACTATGTCTTATGTGTCTGGAGGGTGGTGGGTACATTGGCCCTCTTTAACTTCACCCACCAAAACTGCCATAAACAAATGGGTGCCACTGTTTAGAGTGTGTGACAGCAGTGCAGCATATACTAATGCAGATCACCTGTCCCAATGCTATTGGTTGCATCCAAGGGGGGACAGCCTTGGCATATGCCCTGGGCACATTGCACAACCACCAAAGCCATTCCCATTACCCCATACCTTAATGGCCATGTCAATATGTATATACTAGATAGATAGATAGATAGATCGACAGACAGACACACTGACAGATGTACAGTATCTATGTTTCTATGTTTCTATGTTTCTATCCATCTATCTAAGGTGCCATATTTCAGATGAGGCTTTAAACTGAGGTCCCATTTGCCTGTTCTGGTGGTAGTTCAGGTGGATGTTAAAGATCCCATGGCACTTCTCGAAAACAGTAGGGAAATTTTCCCCTGTGCCCTGGCCAAATTTCCCCTCATTCACTATAAATATCACCAACACCTTTGTCTGGTTCAAGGTCAGTTGGCATTCATCTATATCCCCCTCCCCCGGGTCATGCCTGAAAATAGGCAGGATTTGTCTAGTGCACTTACCTGGTCAACAAAAACTAAATAAAAAATAACTAAATCTATCTATCTGCCATTCCTTGCTGTTCCAGGTTTTCCAGTTTCCAAGGTTGGACACTGCCACTGAGGAAAGGGACCTGTGATTCAGCAATCAAGATGAAAATGTTACAGTATTTCAGAAGAAAATAATCTACATCTATATCTAGAGATATATATTTAGAGAGAGAGCTTAGCGAAGGTAAACTGGAATCTGGTTAACCGCATGGATTCGGTATCTGATTATGGATCATTCACAGTGCATGTTAATGCTTGAAATTATGTATTTATTTATTTGGTTATTTTTTTTTTTTTGAGTGGGTATGCAACACTGATCCAAGGGACCTTTTTCAGAAATGACCCAGGCCTAGGTAGGGAAAGAAAAAGGTGGAGTCTAGAAATACGTGATCACAAACAAGTTGGTAACTATATTTGAAGAGTAACTTAAAGTACAGATAATAACAAACTAAAACATCTGTATATAATATCAGAGTGGTTGCACAAAAATGCATGCATTTAACAGAAAGTTTTGTAGGAAGGCAATACTGGTGCTAATACACTGTAGCATAGAAACATAGAATTTGACAGCAAAAGGAGTCTAAAGGTTTGAGTCTGTCCATGCCATGCTAACTCACAACACTGACCTACAGCCACAATTGGCTGCATCCAATACTCCATCACCCCAACCTTTAATCCCTTGCTGCACACCTCAGGGACTATGAGTCTGATTGCCCTATCCCAACCATATTTGAACTGTCAGGGGTAGCTGCCCCAACACTTCTGTCTGGCAGTCTGGTTCACAGTTTCACCACCCTCTCAGTGAAGTATAATTTCCATGTTTCTCCTGAATGTGCCCCCTCCTAGCCTCTAGTCATGACCCCAAGTGAATGAATCCCTAGTTCTTATAAAAAGGTCCTCACTGTTTACCATATGTATACCTCTGAGAAACTTACATGTTTCAGTCATGTCCTCCCACTGTCACCTGGTATCCAGCAAATACATGTTGCATAGTGAGCACAAATGGTGCTAACATAGCATGTAGAAGAATCAGAAGCAGAATCAGCATATATATAGCACTTTTCACGCACAGTGTATCCCAAAGATATTTACAAGCAATGCTAGACTGGTAGTGAAGTGACTGAATGTGTGGTGGCAGCTATATCACATATCATCACCCACTCACAGCCTGGATAATTGCATGAACCAGTTTATGAGAAGGGGAATGTTGGCCAGGACACTGGGAATGTTCCCTACTCTTTGTGAAGAGTGCCCTGGGTTATTTTACTTCCACCTGGACACCCACCAGGACTATACCAGGATGGGCAGAAGGGACCTCCGTTTAACGTCTCATCTGAAGGACGGCACACTCCAGCAGTACAGCACCCCCCAATACTGCACTCAGATGCCAGCGATTTTCCTATTCTAGGAAATGTTGCAAGGCCTACAGAAGGCATCCCAGGATGTTGGGGAGTATTGGGAGGGGTGTTTGACAGCAGGAGAAAGGAGGTGGCACTGCCTCTTTGTAGATCATTAGTGATGCCACATCTGAAATACTCTGCCCAGTTCTGGAGCCTCTACCTAAGAAAAGACAAAGACAAGTTAGGGAGAGTACAGTGTAGGGTAACCAAAATTATTCAGAGCCAGTAGGGAAAATCCTATGAGGATTGGTGGCTTAAGGCCATGAACATGTACTCAGTTAAGGCTATGAACATGTACTCACTTAAGATCAGATGGAAGAGGGGAGAGATGATAGAGACGTTCAAGTTACTGTTAAGAATGAACAAGGTAATACAGATTATGAAAGAAATATTCTGCAAAACTGGTGAACCAATAACATGGGGACATAGGTGGAAGCTGGCAGGGTGGAGATTCAAGACGGATGAGAGAAAGTTTTACTTTACAGAGAGACTGGTTGAGCCATAAAACAGTCTACCAACAGAACTGCTGTGTGCAAGAACTATTAAGAGTTTCAATCATGACTCGGACTAAGTAAAAGGCATAACAGTTACAAAGGGGGAAGTAGTAAAGCAGGGGGCAAGGGGGGAGGTGAGGGCAATCTCCCATGCTAGACATTAGGTCCCAGGTTAGAATAGAGTAACATAGGGTAGACTGGATGGACCAATGGTCTTTATCTGCTGACATTTTCTATGGTTCTGTGTTCAGTGGCCCCAGGATCCTGTGACTTGGTTGTCCAAATCAATGGCCTTCTGCAAATCCCCCTTTAATAGGCCTGTTCCCTCCTGACACCATTGTCATCAGTGCCTCCCCTCCCCTGCCACCTGTCAGAATCAGAATTCTGGCTCAATTTGTATACTTTCCAGAAAAATGTAAAAGCAGCCATCATCGTTTGCTGCCATGTTTTGTTTAAATAGAGTGCTGGCCCATAAGGGGATCAAAATGGCCAGTGGGGAGCATGCTAAATAGGAGATGGCCACACCAGTACTGATTATTCGGTAATTCAGAACATTGCAAGCTCTACTGTGGATCATCCACTGGGTTTTAATGACATTTCTCATACAAATTAATGATTTTGTATTAGCGCTGCTGATTTGCTACCAATTTCAGAAACAAACAGTATTCAGTGACATCCTCAAATGTTCCTCAAAAGGTCTTGCAAACCATTTTAAATTATTTCTATTTTCTTACTCTCTTCTATTTGTTAGATTTGAAAAATGGTTCTATTTGTTGAAAGGTGGTTCTTGATTTCATTAATCTACCTAGTTGTGAATAAGCTTAATCACCAAGGACAAGGTTATAGTACCCCCAATAGGTCCAGTCAGGTACCTACTTTTTAAATTTACCATGTTGATAGGAGTGTTAATCTCACTATTTTCTCTATCTATTTTAGGTAAAGACCACTGTCTAGCAGATTAATGAAAACATGAATGATTTTCAGGCTTCTTTGAGCAGCATGTGTTGGGGGGATACACTCAATATTGTTTGTTCGCAGACAACATTGAAAAACTTAGAAAAACAAAAGTTAGAGTTCTCAGGTCTGTGATGCTAACAATTGTATTTCCTATTCTGTGTAAAAAAAAGTGATATGGTTTTACAGTTAGCTGCATAAGACACTTTTTAAAAGCAATACTAAAGTACCTGCAGAAACTGGCAGAATTGGTGCAGTTAGGGTTGGGGACCTAAGAACCCCAGCAATGGATTTCCTGACAGTTTTCTCTTTGCCCACAAAGCCAAACATAAGCTTAAAGAGCAAAAACAGGAGACAGAAAATGTTATTCATTTTCAAAAGTAGCCAGTAGTTAGTTTTTATATTTCATATCCTTTTCTTTTTCTCTGTCCTCATTAGGTTTTCAGCCTCATAGCATTAGGTGTGATGTGAAGAGTGGTGTTTTAGCTGGAATCTGACATGCCTAGTTATATCCCCTTTCATAACTCATCATTGTTTGTAACCTCACTCATTGTGACATCACAAGGGGCCAATCAGGTAAGAGCTGAGTGACTCTTGCAGGTCAGCTGTGATGTCACAATCAGTGAGGCCATGAAACTGATGCTTAAAAAGGAAAATAGAACTAGACACTCTTACTGCTCCAGGTAAAGCATTACTCTTTATAGCACTTCTATCAGACAGAGAACCTTCCAGTTAGCAAACTGGATGAAAAGTGGTTCCAACTGTATATATAAAAGTAACAGCTAACTATTTTTTTAAACATAATATTAATATCAGACAGTGCAATAGTTCGTCAACATACTGTAGTATTTTTTTTTTGCAATGCATTTACTTCAGAACTGGCATGCTTTCATACTGTAACAGCATCTGCAGTACTATCAGTATTTCTACTGAGTTATTGAGTCAGATCCTGGTGAATTTGAGGTGACCTAATGGTAAAAGCAGGGTAAACAAATAGTTATTTTTATTGATATGTCTCAATGGAAAGATTTTTACATTAATAAATCTAAATGAATCTGACATTTGTGCTATTCCATAAAGCTCAATAAAGGTCTTTATCAAAACAGGGTCACCAGTTTTCAAAATAACTGTATATTATGAATATAAAATTTAAACATAACATGATGCATTATATTTTTGAATTATCTGGAGTAAAGGTCTACATTTTGGCTAAGAAAGGTCTTTGTGGACATCAAAGGTTTTCTCATCAAAATCTCAATGGGAGTCACAGATGTTCTGATCTCAGCTTTACGAAGACAGTTCAATGACAGTTCAATGTCAGCCATCCAGTTAAAACATATTGGCTAGGCTTTCTTATGTACTGCAGCTTTCTTTTTACTAAACTATTAACTTTGTGGTAATTATACTCTGTTTTCCCTTACCAGCTGGTATTTACTTCATACTTCATCAGGCGGCAACAAAGCATGAGGCTGGGAGACAGAAATATTACTCCTTCAAATATAAATATTTCAAATTTCACAGTGCAAATATGCTGATGATTTATTAATTATCCTTCTGGTCTGCTGCTCTTGCATATTTGGTAATAGAATGCTTCAGTCACAGTGATGGAGGAGGAGGTGATATCTGTCTTTCATCCCAATGGAAATCCCTTTGGCACAAGGCTGTTTAAAAGCTTTCAAGTGTCTCTGATAGTACTCCAAAAAACAAAGCTGCCATGATAAAGTCCTCATAGTCACTCATGTTCTTACTCACATAAGAGCTTTATGAAATTAATAAAACTTCCTGATTTACAAAGACATTGTCGGAACATTGATATACTTGTATTTTTTGTTGTTGCTACAGTGTCTTGCAGACATTTATTTGAAGTTTGTTATCAGCCTGAATTTTGGAGAATTGTGTTATATAAATGAAATAAATACAACTGTAACTGCAATTATGCAATATTACATGACAAGGTGTGGTAGGTGATGGAATATCATAAGCCCTTGTGTATGCTGTGCAGTATGAGAGTGAATTTCAAATGTTTCATTCACTCCAGAAGTGATAATATCCCATGATATATCAAATACCGGAGTGCATTATGGCTAATATGTAATTGATCCATTTTGTATGTATTAAAAAGTAAAAACAAAGTTTAGTAAATATTTAATTGTGTTTCTTTAAGTGTATGTACACATTGAAAAATAGTTCTGTTTTGTTCTGTTTTGAACAGTAGGCAGTGCTGTTCTGAAGGCTATGATGGAATTGAGGGGTAAGGGACTCAAAGTAGATAAAAAAGCTGTTGGCTGGGACAATTTCTTACTCATCATTATATCCTCAGATTAAATAGTGGGAAAGAAGATGTCTCAGCCAGTCAAGTTGCTGTATCCTTTATAGTCGTTGCTTAACAATAAATAGCGCATAAACAGTTTTTCATCATGTTTTGCTGTCTCTGTCCCATCTGCCTGGAACAAACTTCCAACTGAAGTTCAAACCAGCTGTTCCCTGGCTATGTTTAAGTTTAACCTCAAGGCCCATCTACTTATAAACTCTAGGTGTCTCAGCAACAGCTGACCTGACCGCCACCCTATTCACTCCCCTGGACAATGTGTCTACCAGAATATCTCTTCCCCTACCACTGCCATAGCTCCTAACTTAAGGAGTATAATTGTTTTCACTTCCCTTCATGGGATCCTGTGTAATGTTATTAATCCTTATTGTTGCTCTTGCCAGTATGTACCCTGTTGCCTGTAACTCCGCAAAATGTAATTATCTGTTGTTATGTACTGCAATATTTTTGTGTCTTAGTTTATGCATTGTTCTACTGTGTGTAATTCAACTTTGTATTAGTCTTCCTCTGAACATTAGTTTACGTGTTTGTATCAGTTTTTTATGCTGGCTTCACTACCTGAATGTAGTTAATCCTGGGTCATCCCTGAAAAAGGGGTTGTTTTGGCCTCAGTGGGTCTACCTGGTTACCAAAATTCAAATAAATAAATACTGTAAATGTATATGTGGATATTAGTTGACATCTGCTGTATTATGCTCCTTGTTACCACTTGAACATCTTCAAATATATTTCTCTTTGACCATGATTTACATAAAATACAGATAAGGATTATGAGAATTTATGTAATTCAAAAGACAGAGGGAAACATTCACTAGTGTTCTACAAAAGAAGATCAACCAAAATAACTCATTGTGTGAAAAAGTGTTTTACACAGCATGGCCACACACGGGATACTGTGTGCTCTGTGCAATGTCTAGAAATACCAATGTGAAATATACAAGCTATTTCTTAATCTGCCAAGCACTAGGGCAATTAATAATACAACATAGAACACTGTCCTTTTTTTGGGGGTTCAAATTTGGAGAGCATATCTTTTAATGATTTCACACTAAAATGTTGAATACTGACACTTAAAATAAGGGAAAATGTTGGACACGGTCCTTCAAAATGGTGGAAAATGTATGACATTGCCCTTCAAGATGTGATGCAATTCATCAAACACAGGGATATCAGCTTGATACACAGTGGAATCAGATGTCTATTTGTGCTAAGTGTACTGTCTTGGAGACAGGAAGTAGATGGCTGTGATGGACCGGTACTACCCCTAGTGGACAGGGGTACTAAGAAGCACCCCTCAAGGATCCGTGCTTGGACCACAGGTGTTGCTCTGATTTAATGATGGAGATTATGTCAGAAGAACAAGAAATAGCTGGCTAATTGCAGTTAATTTTCTTATTGGCATATTACATTTTGCACAATACAGCACAGGAGCCTATACAGCATTAATACAAAATAAGCAAATCATAAGGCATTGGATTTCTGAATAATGAGGAGTAAAGTTCATACATAAACCTGACAGGCGATGAAGGGCTCCTAAATTAGTGTAGGAAAAAGCAATAAATATGACTTTTTTACAGTAAAAAATATTTAACCATAGCATAAAGAATGCAAAGTATATACCAGTAGCTAACTGTCCAGAGCTGGAGTATCTGTTATTCACATACAAACATTATATGAGAAGATCCCAACCCATCTATAACACAATTGAAGTAAGATTATGCAACAAATTTACCCAGCCTTGGGAGAGAGTTACTTGCGAAATGGTAGCCAGCATGTATAATAGTTTTTCAAAGTACCAGTAGCTACTGTAGGTGGCAGAGGCAATCCATTGAGGCTATTTGTGCCAGACTATACACCAGTTCATGTTGGGAAGGTGCCTCAGGAGTACAGTATCTACAAAGTAGTAGCTTTTTTGCTTACATGCCAAGAAGCACCAACCATTTGTGGCCCATAGGCATTATGTGGGGTGCCTCTTGTGTGAGGCCCTGCAATAACAGAGGAGTGGATTGAGGTATCTGGCATTGCACAACTTCTGCTCAGAGCTGACATGCTTTATTTCACAAAGGATGAATAGCATGGTCAGACCATTATACATGCCAGAGATCGCCATCTGGAGAGCCATGCCTTCAGCAGTTTTCTATGGGTATGAGGTTCATCTTATGCAGTATGGTAGGGATCCTGCAACAGGAGTGGAGAATTTTATTTGGTATCAGCCTGCTGCAGGAATCTTTGAAGGCCCTGTGACTAAATGCCCAGCAGGTCTTTCAGCTGTTGTCAGAAATAGTGATGTTCAGCCTCTTTTCCCACCTAACCTTGTATTCACCCCACTGGCAGGGTATACTATCCCTAACAGATGCGTAGATCTTTCCAGCTGGGCCTCTTGTGGGTGGTGTCCACCGAGGTAGCACAAATAGAAGTTGTGGAACAGTGTTTTGTTTTTGAAGAATGTGCTGTGTGGCACTGCATAGTTGCATGAGCAACCAGAAATCAGTTTTTGGTATGCAACATTTAGTCTGTAAGGCCTAAAAGGAGTCCAGAGCCAAATGTCCCTTTACCACTATATACTTTAAGAATAGTAGGCCTTTGGCCTTCCACAAGGGTCAGGAACAGGGTTTCTTGTCCACTGAGATCTCAGGGTTACCCCAACGAAACATGTATCCCAAAGACTGAGGTTTACTGCTTATTCACTTGTGCATTTTAAACCAGTAGTTGATTGATGGTGTTATTATGGGGTAACTCTTGAGATGCTTTGGATTTATAAAGCTGACTGCTTTCCATATCCATCCACTGACGTGTACCTAAGGAGTAGGGGCGAAACCAGTGTAGCGTTTGGGAGGCTCTAAATGCCCATATATATCCTGTGAAGTATGGGAAATTCCACGCTTATTTTGAACAGTGTGCTCGCAACTTGTGGTTGTATCACGGCCTGATGCCCTCCAAGAGGAATCCCCCTATGAGTTTATCCAAAAGAGCTATTTTGAAGAAAGTGTGAGGGCAATGTGTGATAGTAAGCAAAATAGTTTGGGTCCAGTGACCATTTTAAGTGCTGAGATTTTACCAGCAAATGTCAGATGTAGGGTGTTCCACCTATCACACTTCATTTTTGAGATCGGCCCTAGAGGGTAGTGGTGTATCTTCATACATCTTAGCTGTGCTAGGTGTAATTCAGAGGCACAAATATGTGCTGGCTATAGGGGACCATGTGAGGCCTGCCGCCTCAAATGGGGGGGGGGGGCTAAGCACATTGTATTAACAGGCAGCACTTCAGTTTTTGATTGATTGACTGAGTTCTAATAAGGTGGAGAACTGAGTGAGGATATCTAAAGAGGGGTGCAGGGATATATTAGTGTTCCCAAAGAGAACAAGCACATCATCCACATACAGCTGAGTGGAATTTATATTGGGTCTGCTCTTAATACCTTTGATACTTTTGTGCTGAAGTATGACAGTTACAAGGTGGTTCCACTGCTTGCACAAAAAAGATGAGGGAGAGTGGGTATCCCTGTTGCATTCCTTTAGCTAATGGTAAGAGTTCTGACATCAGGGAGTTAGTAAGCACTCTGGAAGTAGGGGAGGAGTAAAGGGTTTGGATCCAGGAGTGGAACCAAGTGCCCATTGCCAGGTGAGCCAGAACAAGGAATAGGTAGCTCCACTCAACAGAATCAAAGGCTTTTCCAGAGTCTATCACCACTGCTGCTGCTAGAGTATTGCATGATTTCTCCACTTACATGAGATCTATCAGGAAGCAGATGTGATTGGAGCTAACCAGTCCCTTTATGAAGCTCACCTGGAAAGGGTGGGCCAGGTGTGGTGGGGAGGATCAAGTCTGGTTGCAATGGCCATTGTATATATCTTACTGTCCACATTGATGAGAGAGATGGGACCGCCGCTGGGGGTTGGAGGTGGGGGGTAGGAATTTTTTGGGATGTCAGGGATTGTGGCTTCTCTCATTGTAGGGTGAAGTGCCCCTTTTTGCACAATCACTGCATATACTTGAGAAAGCAGAGGACAGATTAAACTAGCCAGAGGTTTGAAGAATTCTGGTGGGTAGCTGTCCCCTCCAGAAGCTGTGCCCACATTCAAAGCAAGATGGGGTACCTGAATTTATCTAGGAGTAAGTGATTTACCCGGGGTCTCTGCCTGTTCCTGCATGAGTTTTTGAATGTCCAAGGAACTTAGAAACTCTTGCATGAGTTCAGGGTTAGGCGGGGTCAAGGAAAAATAGAGGTTGGCAGAAAACTCTCTCATGATAGCATTGACCTTCTTTGGGGCTGTCTGCACCAGCCCGGTGGTATTCCTGAGGTCAACAATGAAACACTTTGATTGCTGCTTCTGGAGATGATAAGCCAGGACTTTACGTCCTCTCTCTGCTCCTTCCCAATATCTATGCTTCAGTCAGAGGATGGCAATTTCAGCCTTCTTAGACAACAAAGTATTAATCTCAATTTAGAGCTTGATAGTGGAGTTGTGTAGATTAGATGAGGGGTTAGGGGTGGGGTCTGATTTATATAAGATGTCCTTCGCCTGGAGATCTTGTTCCAGTGTATTAAGGGTTTGTTTCTATTGACATTTCTGATAGACAGCAAGTTCAATTATTTCCCCCCCAATAGCATGGCCTTATAGGCCTCCCAGGTTGTTCCTACGGGCATGTCTTAGGGGTCACTAGCTTTTAAGGAATGTGAGGTTTCTTTTTGAAGCCAGAGTATAAAGTCTGGGTCATTGAGCAGGAGTGGGTCCATCCTGCATGAGGAAGATTCTGGGGTATGCTCCTTCAGATAAAATGGAGCTGCACCAGGGCATAAATGTGACCAGGGACATGATGATAGATCTTATAGTCACTTGAGTGATGTGGGAGACAGATGTCTGTATGACTATAGGTCCCATGGACTCCAGAGTGGCATAAATAATCTCACTCTTGTGCGAGGGAGGCACCGCACATCTGCCAGGCTCTGGTCTTTCATAAATAGTGAGATCACCTGAGCCCCCCCTCTGTGGGGTTTGACATTGGAGCTGGGGTTGCTCTATTCTAGGGTAGGAACAAGAGTGAGTTTAAAGTCTCCTGCCAGCAAAATTGGGGTGGATGCAGAGGTAAGGTCTTTTTTCTGCAATCTCATGGAAAAATGCAGGGCCACCCTCATTTGGGGGTGTAAATATTGACAAGATGAATGGGGCCTGATGGAGTGTCCATCATGGCCAAAACCCAGCATCCTTGTGGGTCTAGTAGTACTAAGGAAGGGGACAATCTCAGTGTTTTATGTACTAATATAGATACCCTTCTTTTCGGGTGGAAGCAGATGCATGCAGCTATTGCCCAACCCAGTCCCTTTGTATCCAATGGTGGTCACCAGAAATGAGTTTCATTTCTTGCAAAAAAAGCCAGTCATGAGTTTGGTTCACCTATGCCACAGCGACATACATTTTGCCGACGACGATTATAGTGCAGGCAAAATGCCACAAGGCATTGCAGTGCCAGGCATTTCATCTCCAGGGAGTTACAGTGCCAAAGTGTCAGCTTTTGCTGTGGGCATGCCCTGGAGGAGGCAGAAACTGTGTGGGTGCAAAGGGCAACATCAGTGAAGGGTGATCTAAAATCAAGATTGTCCATTTCACTGTCACCCTTGTTGTGGCACTGTAATTGCTGTGGCCAAAATTAGTTGGCAACTTGACAGGGCATGTATGTTTTGAGCCTCTTCAAATGGGATAGAACTTATTTTCTCTTGATCGATAAGTTCAAACTCTGGACATTCCAAGTGTGGCAGATAACATCACTATTTCTCTGTGTATGTATCTTAAGGCTTATGTTGGGATGATGCAATTTCTCATTATGCCCAAGCAATCGTGACCAAGATTCCCAGTCAAGAGGTTTCAAATAACATGTAGTGAACCTGGGCACAGAGAGAGGGACAGTGCGGGGGGGTGGGTGTCATTCATAAGACAGGGACATTTTAATCTATGTCCTACCTACACCTACAATCTAGGAATGCTGTTTTAAAGTTTTTGCTAATGCTATTGCTCTAATTTTTTTATCTTTGTATTTTGTATTTTTTTTTCTATTTTTGTTGTGTATGGCGCCCAGAGTCTCCAGGACTGGGCGCTTTAGAAATAAAATTGCCTTGCCTTGCCTTACACATTCCATTTCTGTGAAGGTAACCAGTAACAGTTGAACTAGAACAAAAAAAATAAGCAACAAACTTAAGAACTGTGTTGTAAAGATTTTATAGAAGGAGAAGATGTGAACCAGCCAGATGTTCTGGCCAGGAACTCTCCTCAAACTTCTCAGAGGCATGACCATATCTCTTGTGAATAATGTTGCTGGTAGGTTAGCACATAAAAGAGTCATCAGGAGAGCAATCAGACCTTGGAACCCACCCCCCCAGCTTCCCCAAAAGGAGAACAAGAAAAACAAAAGTTGACATTGTAATGGTATCAGTGTTGCATACATAGCACCAATATGCCATGGAGCTAAAGGTTTACCTTTACTTAAAACTGTTTGCAGCCTTGTAAATAGCAGGGGGGACTAGCTGACATGCGCTCTCAGTTCTGGATGCAATCTAGCTGAGGCATCTATATGCATCTCAGCATATCCCAGTGTGGGAGAGGGGGAGCCAGCGAAAGTGAGTAATATGTCTGTGGCAGCATCTTGGGTATACCCTATATTCCATGGTATCCCAGGCATCAACCACCAGGATTGAAAAAGAGGTGGTCTCCTCCCTTCATCTTGACATGAACTTTTTGCTAGCTTTTATTTTATACTTTCCTTACTACAAAATGTAGAGCTTCCTCATAAAGTCAGTCTTTCTAAGCAGAGTCAAGCAAACACTGAAAATTCCACTTATCCACTTCTATCACTGTACCTTTTATTTAATTGTTATAAAGGTAAGGGATAACCCAAATAAAGAATACAAGATGATTTAAAATACAGATATAAGTATTAAGAAAAGAAAACCTAACTAAATCGTCACTGAAGTATCAATAAAAAGTTGTTTGAAATCCTACAGTTTTCATGGAGATGCGTCCTGATTGTATGTTACCCATGGCTTGCCATGTTATGATATTACCCAATAGTCTGCCCCCGATATGTCATGCCTTAAGGTGAGTAGTTTTGACTGATATTCTCTCTGTGTGGGGAGCAAGGATCTGAGTCTGCCCACTCCTCCATCTATAAGAAAGAAAATATTTTTTGAAAGTATCAGTCTTTCACCATTTCCTACCTAGTCCAATAATTGGTGAAGGTTTGTAATTTGTCTTGAGATAGGAATGTTAGACATTCCATTTCTGCTATCTGATCCACCTTCTCTATCCATTCCTTTATATCTGGTGGAGTCGGCTGGAGCCACCTTCTGGTGATGACCTTTGCTGCCACAACCACACAGATGTCTCAGAGGTAGAGAAGGTCCCTCCCTTTCAAACTACTGGGGGGGGGGGAGTCCCAGCACAAGGTGGGAAAACTGCAAATGGTCCATTAGATTAAAAAGGTATGTTAGCTGGGTTTTTATTTCTCCCCAGAAGGTGTGCAGTGTTGGGCAACTGCAGAAGATATGATGGTGCGTAGCCCTCTCCTCCCCACAGCCACACCAGCACATGGGTTGCTTAGTTTTGTCCCATTTGGATTGCTGTACTAGAGTTATAAAGTATCTGGTTCTAACTTTCCAGGCATACTCACACCACTGTGGGGATGAGGAGGTTTTAGCAGTCTTTCCCCAAATCCATTCCCATTCCCATTCCAAGGAAGATAATTGCATTTGTGCATCAGCATGCCATCTATTACTGATATGCTGTCCCTGGGATTATTGGGAGAGAAGGAGTAATTAGTATACATTATTGATCCCCGAGGTTGGGGTTTACACAGTATTATGGACAAAGAAATGTCATTCTTAATGCCCCTCTCATGCCCTGTTCCCCCACCTCCCTAAGTTTGGTTTATATGAGATTTCTGTTCTAAAGATATTGGAAGTGGTCAGTCATTCTCCAACCAAATTTATTTCTGCATTTTTTGAATGATGTTTTTATTGTAGGTCACTGGATTACCTGAATTGGAAACTGGAGTCCTGCAAGGACTTGCCTCTTAAACCAGGGATCTAGGGTCACTGGGGTAAAGGTGGCATCCCATCCCAGCCATCTAAATTTCCAAAGATCCATTGCTACTTTGAACTCTTACAAAACTGATCTCAAGCTCCCCGAGTGACCTGGAGAGCCTTATACTCCATATGTGTATCTGGTGCAGTAAGTGTAGGGTCAAACAATAAGGCTGTTAAGGCTGCTGTTTCCACTAGGTTTAACTCTATGTGCTTCCAGTATGCTTGATAGTTAGAGTTCATCCTCAGTAAAGCATTTTTAACTTGTGCTGCTTCCCTGTAAGCTTTTGAATTTGGTAAATCCCACCCTCTCCTACCTTTTTTTGCCAGCAGTACCTGACTTCTTACCCTAGGATGGGCATCTTACCATACGAAGTTATAAAGCTGTCTCTGCCTCTGCATGAACCAGATATTATTCAAATAAACTGGGGTGCATTAAATAGGTACAAAAAACAGGTTAAAGTATTCATTTTGATGGATTGAATTTGGCTGTGGAGGGGCAGGGGTTGCAAAGACCACCTCTGAAGGTCTTGTTGGAAGGCCTTGAGGAGTGAGATGAAATTATCCTTAGATATGGATATTATTAGATTGACAACAAATGCCCAGGTACTTTATTTTCTGAAGGCCCCATCTCATTGAGAATTTTTTTGAAAATCAGTTGTAGGGTTATAGGAAATAGTCAAGATTTCTGTTTTGGCCATATTCAGGGTGTATCCTGCCAGGGCCAAGAAATGTTGTATCCAGTCCATTAGTTTCAGGACTAATATAGTGGGATTAGTCAAATAAATGAGAATGTCATCTGCATAAAGTCCAATTTTATGCTCATTATAGGCTAACCTTACCCCCAAAGTGTTTTTCCAGATCATCTGTATGAGGTGTTCTATATACAGGGCAAACAATAATGGGGAAAGTGGACAACCCTGGTGGGTTCCCCTGCCCAGTTAAAATCTCAGATAAAAATCCCTATTGAACCGGACATATGCCATGGGGGTTGAGTAGATAATTTGGATATATTGCTGAAAGGTGGTTGAGAAACCAAAGCCCACAAGGACCATGCTCAGATATATCCAGTCGACCTTGTCAAATGCTTTTTCCGCATCCATACTCATTAAAAGGGTCTGAATTTTATAGGCATTAAGGTGATTAATAATATGTAGAGTTCTGCGACTATTGTCCTGAGCTTGTCTACCAGGAACAAAGCCTGTCTGATCTATGGATATTAGAGCAGGATAATGGTTTCAAGCTGCTGCGTGAGTATGGCTGTGTAGTACTTTTAGTCAACATTAAGAATAGAGCGTTCCATGTCATAATGGCTATAGTGGAAAGGCAATTGCCATTAGGGTGAGTGTGCATCACCGAAAATCAGTTTTGGCGATGTACACTCCCAGTGCACAGCAAAAGGATGCCGGAGACTTGGATTTTTTTCTATGCGGGGGCCGTGCCCCCACCACCCCATGGGAAGCTTTTCCCCCCGCACCCCTCTACTAAAGGATTCTCAACCCGGGGTGCCTGTAGGATGTGTGCAAAGACAAAACAAAAACAAATTCCCGGACCAGCACAAAAAATGAGCACGCATCCAGAACCAAACCCGGCACCCTCCCAACCCTAGCCTGCCACCAACCCACCATGCCACACAGCCAGCTTGGCAGCCCACTGCTGCACTACATGCCACAAACCCTCCCTCCTCTTCCACCCATTGCATGGCATTACCCTCTCTCCCCCCCACACGTGTGACATATAGCGACATCCTGTCGCTATATTTGCCAGCCCCCCATCCAGTTGCCCTCCCTGCCCAGTAGCCCTGTGCACAGGTGCCAAGATTTAGTCACCCTTTTTGACAAAGCTCAATTGCAGTCGCCATCATCACAGGCTACCGAATAGAGATCGGCCTGTGTGAAGGGCAGAGAGTACAGTCCTTGCCAGGCTTGGGGATGACTGAGATGATAGCACAATCCCAAGAGGGTGCCAACCCCCTGCCTTCCGACATCGCATCCATTTATGCTCATTGTAAGAGTGGGGTCACTACAGCTAAAAATTTCTTATAAAATTCTGCTGGTAGCCCATCTGTGCCCAGACATTTGCCTATTTTACTGCGTTTTATCTCACTAATTATTTCTTGAGCAGTTATTGAGGAACAAAGAGCTTTATTATGCTCTTCTGTCACTTGTGGAAGGTTTAAGGAGGTTAGGAAGTTACCTATCAGTTGAGTAAGTTTCGATTTAGGGTGTGTGTGTATAGGGTCTTGTAGTACTGTTTAAAGGTCTCTGCAATCTATTCAGTTCTAATCATTTTCTGTCCTGTCTCAGGATGTAGTACTTTAGTGATGTGTGCACCCTATTCCTTTGTGCCCTTATCCTGCATGCCAAGAGTTGCATTGCTCTTGGACCTCATTACAGTACATTTGGTGAAGGTATTTGAGGTTCTGCTCAACCTTATAGTCTAAGATTCAATTTAGTTCCCTTTTAAGTTTGATTAGTTCTATTCCTTGTTTCCCGTCTAACTTATTTTGCTGCTGTTGTTTTTTCAAATTATGTATTGTGGTCTCTAATTCCTGCTGCTTCTGTTGCCTGGCTCACTTGTGAGCTGTTGAGATGGTTATGAATTTACCCCTAATCATAGCCTTTAGGGTATCCCACAGAGTTCCAGGTTTTACCCCTTGTGTATCATATCTTGAATAGCTTGTTGTATATTGTCCTGAACCTGTTGCATTGCCTGTTTATCATGGAGCAGGGAGAATATTTAGCCTCCAGAAAATTTGTTTAATACATTTACAGAGCACATATGCAATTGCAACTGGTGCATGGTCTGAAATACCAAGAGTGCCTATGGTACAGTTGCTTATTTTGTCCACATGTGCTCAATCCACCACTAGCAGATCCAGACGTGAGTACATTTTATGTGCCACTGAGTAAATGGTGTAACCTCTCACTGGACCCTACGTGTGCTGCTATGCTTCAACCAGCCCAATTCAGCGAGGAGTGACTTCACTTTACATGCAACCTTGTACTCCCATTTGGGTATACCCGAGGAAGTATCCACCTGGGGTGTCAGCACCAGGTTCAAGTCCCCCCTCAGATAAGCTGTCCTGCTTTCTGCACTAAAGAAGTTATGACATTTCAGTAGAAATTGTAGTACAACCCTGGTGGAGCATATAATGAGGCCAGGGTGAGTAGTTGACCCTCATATTCACCAACAACTATTATATATAGGCCTTCTTTGTCTGAGTGTACAGACTTGACCTTGAAGGAGATTTTATTGGCTACTAAAATTGCCACTCCTCTTCTACGCACTGTTTTGTAAGAAAAGTAGTGAACTTGTTGAAATCCAAATTTGGTTAATTTTTGGTGTTCCTGATCTGATAAATGCTTTTCTTGTAGGAGAACAAATTCAGGTGCATTTTTCCACATATGTGCCATAATCTTTCCCCTTTTCATGAGGTGTGTGAGGCCATTAACATAATAAGTTATTATGCAGACCTTTGTAGCACTCATGGTGGTTGCTGACAGGTGATATCTACTTGTTTAAAGCTCAGGACACACTCCATAACTTCATTATGGTCATGAGTAACAGATTAAACTACAGTGACTGCTTAAATTCAACTAAACAACTCTTAAGTTGTGTAGTTATAGTCAACATGGCCCAAAGTGAGAATAACTGGTTAACAAACAGTAAAAGACAAACACTTCCAAGTTGGGAGAGTGCTAACGGGCACTCACTGGACTCACTGTTAGGTATATCAAGTGGTATTAAAGTAACCACCAGTGAGTGTATAGTGATGGGAATTCTCCTTGTAAAGGAGAGCACTGTCTGTGTTACTTCATACAAGAAACAACCTAAAAAAAAAAAATGTCATGCCCCATGTGGCATGGTGTGTCGAGCTCGGAGACTTAGTTCCACCTCCCCCAAGCCCTCTGAAAGGTAAATATATGGTGAGGGAGTCTAAGACCAGCAAGTTCCCTTTATAGAGTTAGAAATTGCCTTAGCTGGTCACCTGCATGCCCCTGAGTCGTGATCTCATAAGAAAAGTCCCTACACAGCACACCGGATGACCTTTACAGCTCTTACCTGTGTTCTCTGTATGTAGAGTAAGAGTTCCCTTTTATTGACCGGAAACTGTGCTAGAGACCCAGAGTGCATTGCTCTTCTGAGCACGGCACAGTCATCTGTTCCCCTTCCCCCTTCCCCAATACCCCATTTCAATCCCTCTATCAAGTTTCACCATTTCAGCTCTTCTTATTTGTCATGTGACCCCGATCTTCCACCAGTCCCATCAGATGAGCCTACCAGTGGAAAAAGAGGGAGGTGTCAAATTATCTCCCCAGTCATGTTCTGAAAGCCAGATGTTGGGACCCAACAGCCAGCTACATAACTTCTTCAGCAAGTATGCAAAATCCCCATATGGGCAGGGGGAGGAATGCACATAAAGCATTATATATAGTACAATCTATACAAGTTATCAGTCTGCTCTGCAAATGAGAGAATCCAACAAAAATAGGTCAGACTTATTTATAAACATGAAGCCCTCTATCTAAAACAAGGACTGGGATGGAGACCTCCCTTATGCAAGCTTTCATGAGTTAGGCCCCTTCTGTTGTGTTGGTTGTAAGGGGGACTGCACCCTGGACACATTTTAATGTAACTAACTAGGTGCCATATAGCTTGCTAGATGGTCAGTCTCCGAACAACCTTTTATGTCATGCCCCAAGTTCCCAACTCTCAGACATTCTGAATAACTATGTACAATAGGAGGTTAGAGATCTTTCAAATAATAACATTTTGTCCTGAAACCCCTGTGACTGGTACGTCTCTTCTGGCCCAGGATCAATGCAGCCATATGGCCTCTAGTTGATTATGGAATCCGCATAGTTCCATGTTGCTAAGCCAGGTGTGTGTCCTATCAGTAGGGGTGAGTTCCAGGTTAAAGTGTTATTTTATCCAGGGCCATTCAAACCTTTCAAATAGCGTGCACACAGACGCACTTGCTCCTAAATAATCATCCTGGTGGCTCAGGGGCAAAGAAGTTTGCTGTCCCCCCACAACCCCTGCTGAATTTCAGGTAAACAGGAGAATCCTCTGTTTGGGAATGATACCAGTCAATAATAGTTAGTGGCATTAATAAAACCTCCATCATTTCCCTATGCACTTTTAGACATTTGTTTTCCATCCGTATGGAGAAACGCCACAAACCAGGCCCTCCAACTAAAGAGATGGCCCACAAATGTCCCCACGTAGCAGTGTTCAGCAGGGTGTTAATTTACTTTGACTAGTCTCGTACATTCATTGATCGGTCTCATGTAGCCTCCTGTTGTCCAGTGGAAGAGGACACTAGTGTTGATGGAGCCTTCAAGAGTCTTCTGATCTCTGCCATCATTGAGCCCGCTGCTGCATGGCCTTTCTGGTGGTTGCGACCTACTTTACTTGTGGATCATTTGCTCTGTTGCAGTTTGGGGGATGCCTGAAGGGATGGGCTCTCCATCTCTGCTCTGAATTGAGATCCCCTTCTCTGTGAGTGCGTCAGTCACCTCCTCTGGCGTCAGGTAGATCTTGGTGCCATCTTCCCAAAATATTCTGATCTTCGCCGGATAGGGAGTCTGAAATTTTATTTTTTGTGCCTTGAAAGCCCTGACTACTTGCAGATATTTAAGCATTTGTTGTTGAACCTCGGCAGGATGATCATGATCCAGAAAGAGATGGTGTCCAAGATACTTTATCTCCCCCATGTCCCCTGCCTTCTGGAGCACTTCCTCTTTCATCAGATAACTGCTGAATGTTATGATTATTTATCTGGGGTGAGCAGAGGGATCTGTGGGCTTTGGAAACAAGGCACGGTGAGCTCTTTTCATAGTGATGGTCAGTGTGGGAGGTAGATCCAGGACATCTTGCAACAAATTGACCAGAAAATCACACATATGACTGATCTAATTCCTTCAGGGAGACCAGACAGCCACAAGTTATCCTGATGAGATCTGGCCTTTAAGTCAGTGCACATCTCCTGCAGTGTATTGGCGTGCCTCGCCAGTGCCTGACGTGACAACACCATCTTAACTAAGAGGTCCTCGGAGTCTGAGACATGGTTCTCTGCTGCATCCATTTGACCCTCCAGTCCAGTGAGTCTCTAATTTAGTTTTTTAAATTTAGTTTTGTTTTCTTTATGAAAAGCCTGTATCTTCTGCAGAATCAGTTTGAATCAAGTATGGGTTAAGCAATCTGTTTCATGGTCTGTGTCATCTTCTAGGCCATGGGATTTAGCTGGCAATGAACTCCTGATGCTTGTTATTTCATGCTGCAGCATTTCTTCAGTTTTTGAGGACATTTTAGGTGGTTTTGCTTTTGCCTTCATTGATCTAAGGTCTGGTGCTTCTTTACCCATCATGAATAAACGTTCAGTAGAAAAAAAAACTTGTAAGGAGTGATGCTTTTGCTAGGGGAGATGGGAGTTTGAAGTTTAGGCTGCAGTCAGCTACATGGTGACACTGGAAGTTGGACTTTTTGTTAGCTGTTAAGTACTTGCCCCTCCACCTGGAGTGCTCTGCGATAAAAGCCCTGTGCAGATTGTGGGTTGGGGAGGGTGGAGCTCAGACATAAGATGCTGGGTCCAAGTACATGGGATGGGGATATACTGTGGATCAGCTGACCATGCTTAATTGGCATTTAATTTGGACTGCATTGTTGCGCCTCCCTGGGGTCATAGCATCATAGAACTTTAGTATACCCATGAGCAATGCTGTAGTAGTAGTAAAAATAATGGGGGGGTGGTACCTTCCTCAGATGTTTTCATTATATGTCCATGTTGACAACCATAGCTGACATCCTCTGGTTCAAAGAGTGTTCTTGAGGCCTGAGAAGAGGTCAAACCTGGTAACTTGAACAGTATCAAAATGGCTTATTAGAAGTAAAAAGGGACAGGCTCTGCTTCTCAAGTGTCCTTTCCACAGTATCATCCTGCGGGACTAGTGTGATGATTCTTGGCAGTCACAGTATTGGATTCTGCATTGGGTTTTGCAACTCTCTACTGTGATATCACAAACTACTGCTGACACCTGATGTTCTGATGCCAGCTGGCAATACATAATAGCACTTAGATTCTTCACCCTATCCACGGCTATAAGAAGGGCAGTGTTTAGATTTAACTCCACCATATTCCCACCCCGGCCTACAATCTTTGGAGAACTTGTTTCCAAAAGCAGCAGTTAAGTCTTTTCTGGATTCATCCCACGCAAGTCAGAGTCTATCCAGTTAACAATATCAGATACACAGCTGTTTAGCAGGTTGGTAGCATTTGCCTCCTCAGGAGCAAGCAATAGATAGAGCATAGCAATGCAACCCTGAGCTATACCATTGCCTGATCTTCCCCAGAGGCAGCATATACACCGCAAATTTATTTTATTTTTATTAATTTATTTAAAAGTTGATAACCAGGAAAGGCACACTGAGCCGGGGCTTGTTTCCAGGTGCGACCCTGTGGAGCAGGGTACAGGAGAATAAATACAAGACAATAATACAATCAGTACAAGACAAAGTGACAATAGAGGCAACACTGATTCAGATGATGTTACAAGAACAATACAAGATATACCATGTATACAATGAAGGATGTAACTGTAGTTTAAGCTATACAAAACTTTTCTATATATACTACGCAATTGGACTGTACAGACTAGCTTAGAACTGTGCAGAGAACCAGGGTTGACTTGAGTGGGAGAAAAGTTTAAGGATGAGTGTGGATTCAAACATTGGGGCAGGAAAGGGATTTGACTGAGGTGTTAAGGAGAGGAAGAAGTGGTGAAGTGGCCAGGGGGAAGGGGAAGGCAGATGCAGGGTTGGGGAGGGATGAGTTTTATTTAATACTTTAAGGCAGGGAAGGCAGGAGAGTCAGGAAGGATAGGAGTAGCTGGTTCCAAAGGTGGAGGAGACAGGATGAGAAGGTGGAGAGGCCTGATGAGGACCAGTTATAAAGGATGGAGAAGGTACGGGGTGATAGGATATGAAGTGCTTTCTTAACTTGTTTGCACTACTTTTGCTTGCACTTTGCTTGTATTGTATTGCTCAATCCAGTTGTTATTGTTTGACTGTATCCTTTCCCTCACCCCCTTGGTCACACCTGGACACAAGCCTTGGCTCCGTGTACCTTTTCCAGTTATCAACATTTTAAATAAAGAGATACATAGATAGATAGATAGATAGATAGATAGATAGATAGATAGATAGATAGAGGATAGATAGACAGACGTACAGACAGATTGACAGACAGACAGACACAGACAGACAGATGAATGCCTCAGATGATCAATTAAAATCCAGCCATCTACTGTGTTAAATGCTGACAAGAGATACAGTAGGTGAAAGACTGTTTTTAGCAGGCACTTTTCCAAAACAGTGGATGAGCCTATAGAACAGTCTATGAGCAGATACAGTGGGCATGAAGACAATTTAAGTCTCCAAGGTAAGCCTGGAAAGATTTCTGCTGACAAAGGAAATCACTGGGTACCCCCTAAGTAGTAGAGTGGACAGAACATTTCCTATAAATTTTAGTACACATTTACACAAAATATATATTTATTTCCTGCTTATGAAGTGAGGGGGGTATGATGGATCTGGAGCCTCTTCAGACCTTAATTCACTCTGTTACTTTATTACAACAGTATGTTTAATCTTTATTTATCATTACTCTTATGCCTTTCTACTTTAACATCTATGGTTTCAATGGGAGACAGAATCCCCTATATGCATGACAGCGGCCTTTCAGTACAGGGCCTAGCAATTCTGATTGTTTAAATGAGGGGCAGTCATTGTAATGGATGAGAGCTAAGAGGTATGATGAGGAATTAAAGAAGGAAAGGTCAAAATAGCAATTATGTTCTGAGGTCTAATTCAAGGATTAC
The DNA here is from genome assembly GCA_016271365.2 of Neoceratodus forsteri. Taxonomy (NCBI): domain Eukaryota; kingdom Metazoa; phylum Chordata; order Ceratodontiformes; family Ceratodontidae; genus Neoceratodus; species Neoceratodus forsteri. The sequence continues at coordinate 667,117,881 of CM028135.1, read as the reverse complement.
CTACTGCACTATGCAAATAATACTTAAAAGTCAGCATCCATGCAATTATTGAGCAGGATTAGGATACTAAAGGCACTAGCTGACACAAGAAAGAAGCTAAAAAAGCTGTTCAATCCAGGATATGTAGTGTCAGCAGTGGACAAGTAATAGGGAAGCTCACTGAAGGGAAGAATCAGAAAGCTGTGAGTGTGGAGTACTTTACTGAAATGAAACTTAATACATTTTTCTGAACTCTGCCCAAAATAAACCACACTTTTTTTGTAAGTCACACATCTGCCTTCTGAAACCAAATTTAGAAAGTTTGATTATTTTGGGTCCAATGCAATTACATTTTAACAAATCAACATGTACCCATAATCCTGTATCCCCATGCTCTGGTAGTATCAAATTGCTGGCAAATTGTGCCCATATCCTGTTTCAGATAAACTAATGCCCCATGTAATGTATTCAAATAAGGCCTAAATGACATTTTATCTGTGGCTTAAGCCTAATATCCAAAGAATAAACTCTTGCTCTTTTCAGTCCATACCATTGTTGTAGGCAAACTCTCTAAATCCAAAAATTTCTGCTTTCTCTCTTTTAAATATTATTGCAGCTTTACTATGTTTTAGATAAAATAACTAATTTAAAAAAATTATAGTGAACTACACATATATCATTATCCACATATGGACTGTAACTCTGGGCAGCCAGGATTTGTATTATTTTTTTGTGGTTAATAAGTTATGTTGATTTAACTTATTAAAACGTTACAGAGATTAAAACAGTTGAACGCATTGCAATGTTCTTACAGACTGTTACTTATGTCTGTAGAAGTACAAAAGTGGAACAGTCCGGCCATGTACTAATGAACAGAATGCAATAGCCAGATGAACAATTGGAATATTACTCCGTTCATGGATGTATAACACCTATCCAACTGGAGATTAACTTTGAAAGTATTACCAGATGCTTTATGACTAACCCATACAACAAAAATAGCTTACCTGGACCATTCCTGGTAGTACCTGCATTGTTGACAGAACATCAAAATTGTGGGAAGGTCCAGGGTCCCTGTCCTCCACTCTGAGCCTGCTAAATACAAGAGAACACACACAAAGCAAACATATCTATCATTGTCAGCAGAGATACTATCACTTACATATTATACCAGGTCATTCATAGAACAGAGGCCCCTGAAACACAGTGACATTCTCTCCTGCCCTTGCATCTAAATGAATCATGAGAGGAGACCATTATAATAATGTTGTTGTGCCTATTCAGCCAATTCCCTCTCTTGCTTTCAAATACAGAAGGAAAGATTTCCATAGGGCAGTATATTTAGAGAGGGTGTTGGTCACAGTATGTGATATTCTGGCCCAGTTGGCAACTTGAGCCATGGAGGTGAGCACCTCCCCCAGGAAGGGGACTGTCTGGGTACACCATTTACACAAAAGGAGTATTTTAACCTACATACTGGGTGCCAGAAGTAGTTTCATCTCTGAGAGACAAAGATGAGGGGCCAGGGGCCGGAGTCTGAATAACAGCAGCTCAGGGGACTGAGGCACAGGCTTCCTAAGTATTTTGGACCCCATCTCACAGGTAGCCTGCCATAGGGCTGGATCAGCCTGCAGGGCCATAGTATATGGAACAGGTCACCTGGGAGTTCCTGACATCTCCAACATAGGTCAGACTGAACCAGTTTGGCCTTGGTGAGGACTGCAGGAGTCCTGTACCATGATTGGATTATCTTATTCTGTACTAATTGGCTACTGGTATCAGGATATGCCCATGAGCTAGTTTTAGACAAGACTTCCATTCCAGGTTTGTAATAGGGGCATGCAATACTTGTTCCCATTTATGCTTGGATTCCTCTGCTTGGGAAGGGATGGTGCTCTGAATGGCCGCATATACCCTGCTCGGCTAGCCTCTTTCTAGGGCCAACCATGACTCTACCTAGGAAACTTGTTGCCCATGGTGCTGCTTATGCCTGTAGGCCAGGATGGCACTTCCTATTTGGAGGAATCACCAGAAGTCCTTGAGAGGAATCCCATATGTGTTCCGCAGGCCTTCAAAGGAATCGAGGGTATCTGTACCAGGAATGAACATGTCTCAAAGCAATGATATACCACCTCATCCCCACGAAGGCCATGCAATTGGTTGTTTATTGATGGTAATCTCATTATTGCCCCACAGTGTGGTAAGTCTTAGGGGAGATGAGGAGGTGCCTAACTTCTTATGCACCTTGGCCCAGTATTCCAGAGAAGGGCCTATGGTTGGATGAGAGTGAATGCCCTTGGGGGGTGATTAAATAACAATACTACCAAGTGAGTACAGTGACATGCCTCTCTCTCTCCATACCTAGCCACTGAGGAGCATTGTGTTCAGGGAATAAGAAGCATTTTAATGTCTGTGCCAGCTGAAAAGCCCATTTATATCCCTTTAACTACAGAAGACCCCAACCCCCTTCCAACCAATGCGCTCTCAGCTTATTTCTACTGTACCTGGGCTTCTTACCCTCCCATATGAAAGATCCCAGTAGGGAGTCCAACTTAGTGAACCAATAACAAGGTAATTTCAGAGGAATGTGGGAGAGAAGGTACATAATTTTCAGTGCTGTGACTATTTTATTTGCAGAGATTTTACCTACAAGTGACAGCCGAAGAGATTTCCATCTGTCCAACTCTGTATGAATGGACGCCAAAAGTGCTTTCATATTCAGGTCCCAGATTTTATGCAGATTAGGAGAAATAGTAATGCCCAAGTAGGTAAAATCCTCCGGTGCCCATCGAAGCCCATGTTGAGTAATCATGTAAGAGGTGCACTTAGGGCTTAAAGCTAAGACCTCCGTCTTGGCCTGGTTAATCTTGAGCCCGGAGAAAGTAGAAAAATCTGACATGGTGGACAGTAGGGGAGGGAGGTGACAATATTGGCTATAGGAAGCAACAAGTCATCAGCATACATAAGAGTAGGGTATGTCCTTGCTCCCACCTGGACCCCGGAAATTAAAGGGTTTTGCCTAATAGCCACTGCCAGGGGTTTCACTGCCGGTATAAAAAAGAAGTGGGGAAAGTGGGCAGCCCTGACAGGTGCCCCTGCCCAATGTAAATGGGGGAGACAGCATCGAATTGGTGAGTATCTGTTCTGTGGGAGAAGAGTATATTGCCCCAATCCAGGCCCGAAAACCCACCCCCAAGCCCATAGTGCAAAGCACTTTTGGACATAATCCCACTCTAGGGAGTCAAAGTCCTTTTCGAAATCTATTTCAATGGCAGCAGCGGGGGAAGATAATGTTTGGGCCTTATGAATTAAATTTACTAGTGATCTGATATGATCCGCACTAAAGAGGCCCTTAACAAAGCCTACTTGGGAGGGATGGATCAAACTGGGAAGGAAAGGATCAAGTCTATTAGCTAGCACCTTGGCTAACACCTTGCTATCAGCATTCAAAAGTGTTATAGGGCGGTAGCTGGATGTTTTAAGAGGGTCTTCACCTTTTTTTGGCAGGATAGTAATAGTCGCCTCCCTAAGGGATGGAGGGAAGGAGGGATCCTGTCTGCAGTGCCTCAGTAAATACCTGTTGCAATACCGGAGAGATTATGGGATGCAACAACTGCCATATTTCGATAGGGAACCCATCCCCTCCTGGGGCCTTCCACTTTTTGAGGGAGAATATAGTGTCTGCCACCTCCTGACTTGAGATCGAGGTATCTAAGGCAGTGGCCTGAACTTCAGAAATTTTAGGAAGATGTAGGTATTCTAGAAATAGACTGACTCCCTGAGGATCGGGGGCTCTGGAGGATTTATATAATGAGGAGTAAACGTCCTTCATTATTTGATTAATGCCTTCTGTCGAGGTGTGGGTCTTACCCCCTGCATCCTCTAAGGCAGCTATGTGCCTTTTGGCTTGCTGCTTTTTAAGACAGTATGCTAGTAGCTTACCCCCCTTTTCTCCCCTTTCCCAATATTTATGCTTAAGCCTAATAATCGGAATCTCTGCCTTTCTAGATACCAACTCATTCACTTGCATCTTCAGAGAGGCGACCTTATGACCTGCCTCTGACCTTAGGCAAGGAATGCGAAGGGTTTTAAAAGCAAATTCCACTTCTCGGAGCTGTCGTTCAAGCCGCTTCAAGTGCTATTCCCTCCTCTTTCAGTGCCGGCTCACATACCCCATTATAGCCCCTCTTAAAGTAGCTTTAAATGCCTCCCATGTGGTACCCACTGAGGTGTCTGCTATAAGATTATTTTGGTTCAATTCCATGGCTTCCTTTTGAAGTGAGGGGGAAAAGTCTGGTCATGAAGTAGCAGTGGGTCCAGCGTCCATGCCAGAGATGTAGGGAGAGGGGGGCCCCAAGTGAAGGCAAGGTGCACAGGGGCATGGTCAGAAATGACCAAGGGATGGATAAGAGTATTGACAGTGTTTCTAGTAATAGCAGGTGAGGTGATCCAGAAGTCTATCCTACTAAGGGAGCTATGCACTGGGGAATGGAAGGTGTAGTCCCACAGGGAGGGGTGAAATATCCTCCAGATGTCCATAAGGGCCAGGTCATGTTGTAGTTGAGCCAATGCCATTACAACCCTGGAGTGGGGCTCAGTATTGGTGGGGGATCTGTCCAAGAACGGGTCCAAAGTGAGATTAAAATCCCCCCCATTAAAGTGGGGGTGTCATCAGGAGCTAGAGATCCCAACACCTGGGCCAGCTTGTGAAAGAAGGAGGGCGAGTCTTCATTCAGGGCGTATATGCTACCCAGGATCAGAGGGCCCTTCTCAGTGTTTATGAGTGCCCCCGCCCATCTACCCTCGGGGTCTCTCACCTGTCTCTGCAGTTTCCATTGTAGCTGCTTGTGAAGCAGAATCATAACCCCTCTCTTTCTAGAGGAGGCTGAGGCATGTATGACCCGGCCTACCCACTCCCTCTTCAGTCTATCAGGGTCCCCCCTGGTGAGTTTTGTCTCCTGCAGAAAGGTGACCCTCGCTTCCAGTCTCTTAAGGTGATCCAAAACCTGCTTCCTCTTGTTTGGAGTGTTAAGCCCCCTAACGTTCCATGTCAGGCAAGTAATATCACCTGTTAGTAAGAGGGAGAAAATATTTAATTAAGAGATATAGCAAGAGAAACCAGTAGATTGGGAGCGAGGACAGCCCAGCCAGGAGAGACAAATTTCTACAAACCACTACCAAATGGCCTTGTACTGACAACTAGTGGAATAACGGTGTGTGTCTCTTGCAATACAAACATACATAAACAAATAAACAATCTATATACATTGTGCACAGTATACCATGCATTTTGGAGAGATAGAGGCTTCTTTTTGGCAGCAGAGCCCTGCTGTAGGCCGGCCCCTATTCCCAGGGCTTTATCGTGTGGTATCAACACTTCCTTAGCACTAAGGGGAATTCAGGAGGGGGTGAGTTCCCCTCCAAGAGTCTCGAGCAGCCCAATAAAAAGGTTGATTCACGTTGCTCAGTACAACCCCAGAGGGTTGAAAGAACTGCTCTAGCAGTGCGTGTCAGAAGCTGGGGTACTTAAAGTGGGACTATGCATCGCCGATAATGAGGCGGGGTTTGAAGGAAAGAAATTGGGGGAACCCTGCCCACTATTTGCAGTGAGCCTAAGGTTATTCCTGAGGGGAGCCAAAGTGTTCTCATGACAGGAAGACTTGGTGAGGACAGGCTCATCACATATGTGAAGAGTGTTCCGTAGGCCCACTGGTATGGGGGCTGGGAGACCCCGCCTTGGTAGAGAAAGCATACCAGAAGGGCACAGGCCTGTGTATTTCAAATCTTAGGGCAGCAAGTAAATCCCATCATGCCTGCATATTTGTTACAGCAAACTGAACATAACAACAAATGCACTCAAAGCTAAGAACACAACTTTTCATCAGGCTTATTCCCCACACACACACACACAAATGAGCGAGGTAAAACCCCACAGATATTCTGCTAGAGAATCTGGTGATGAAAAAAAGGCCTTCCTTGCCATTTAGATGAGCCTGAACATTTGGTCATGTCATCCAATTTAGAGCTTGTTGGTAGGCTCCTTCAAATCCCTCCTGGTATAGGAGTGGGGCATCTTCTCTGCCCAATGGCAGTACAAATCGGGAATCAAGGTTGGGATGAGAAAGACTCGAAGGTCTCCTAACTTGGGTAGTTCGGAGAAAGTTGCAGGTTGATTAGCCAAGGAGATTATCCACGGCCACCGATAATGCTACCCCAATCTCACCCCAGACCTACAGCTCCCCGAGGGTTTAAAAGACAAAGAGGAGAGAGGAATGAAGGAACAGCTACTTATCTGACCACGCTGGTAGGTTTTCTCTAGTTGTCTTCCTTGGAGATGAGGACTGCTCAGGTCGATATGCACTGGAGACATGATCTCCACTGGTATAGGAGGCCTCCCTCGTGGCCTTCGGTGGGCGCTGTGCTCTGCTGTCTGTAGCTCCGTGCTGCAGCTGGTAGGGAGTTGCTGATGGGGATAGGTAGCTGGGTTGCAGCAGAGAAGTACGCCTGCCTTCCTTAGACGAGTCTAAGAAGCCTGGATGTTGATCCGGACAGCTGGGGCATAGAGCTTTGTATCTGTTGGTGGTATGGCAGGCATGTAGTGTATCTGGAGCTGCGATGTCCATGCACGTGCCCTCCGCTGTGACGTCTTGCCCTCACTCAAAGGGATGCTCTCGGTGGCCGTGCTTTTTGAGGATTGCCTCTTTTGGTGTGTTTTGGGGGGAAGTTCCCACTGTTGCTCCCTGAGGTTCTGCCAAACTGTGGGCCGATTCACTGGAGGAGAGGGGCGGCAATCCAACCTGCCTGTAGTAGTTTTTACCGAAGGGGTTCCTTGGGTATTGGTGGTGAATTCTTCCATCCAGTTGCACCATAGGAAGTCCATGAGTGCATCAGGAGATTCAAAGATATTCGGGACCCCGTTATGAATAACACGCATCGTGGCTGGGTAACGTAGGGAAAAAGATGGCCCAATGCTATTCATTTTATGCCTTGCCTTGGTATATGCCAGGCATCTGTCTGACAGATCCTTGGAAAAGTCCTGAAATATGTGGATCCTATTCGATCTCCACAACACTTGCTGTAACTCCCGGGGTCTAGTTAGGACCTTCTCTTTGTCCCTGTAGTCCATAAAATGGGCTATATTGGGACGTGGTCTGTCCTGGGCCTGGGACATGGGGGCCAATAAGCGGTGTGCGCGTTCCATCTAAAGCGGTGTCGAGGGATCCAACTGCAGCATTTCAGTGATGGCTAGCTGCAGAAATCCCTCAGTGTCTGTCCCTTTCACTCATTCCGGAAAGCCCAGGAAACGAAGATTGTTATGGCGACCTCGATTCTCGAGGTCATCCATCTTACTACACAGCATCTGTATGGCTCATTGTTGCTCCCTTATTCTGCCCTTAAGTTCTGAACATACCCCTCCATCACCGAGACCCACTGTTCAGTGTGCAACATCCTGGCTTCTAGATTTTGAACCAATTGGGTGTTTCAGTTGGTCGCCACAGTGACTTGTGCCATCTGGGCAATGAGTTGGCCGAACATCACCTCAACTGAAGGTTGTTCCCATGTTTGCTTCAAGCGGCCTTCAGCCATACTGAAGGCCTACCTTGTCCAGAAGGCCCTTCCAAAAAATAATGATTTCCACACAGAAAATGAAGGTTTTTTGTACAAACTATGCTAAATTCATAGACTTTGTATATTACCCCACTTGTTATAGTAGAATGAGGTTATAATACCAGCTGGAAAAAAAAAGATTTTAAAGGATATGTCCCTCTGGGTTGTTGAGCTGATCTTTAAGCTGCCATCTTATTTAGTGCCCCTAGTGGCAGCCAAGATTTGTATTATTTAAAAATAAATCATTAGCTTGGTAACAATTTGCTCGAATCCTAAGTGGTATCTCAAGGTAAATGGTGTTTTATTAATATTTTCTTCCCACTTTCTGTAGATCTAATTAAAGGCTGGCTATTACTGAATGCTGAAAAGATGAAATCCATTCTATATGGCTCTAAATCAAAACCCTCCAAACAGTCCTCTCCACCAGATCTTGCCTAAATTGATGCCTGAATCTTGTAGCAGGTACACACCTTCAAATATCAGAAAGTTACACTTGATCCCTCCCCTCACTTACTCAGACCACATTAATTCTCTGAGTAAAAACATTCAACAAAAATTGGGTTTATCTTATGGACTGAAGCACTCTACAACACCTGACGTTCACACCTCACCACTGTCAAAAGCATTATCTTGCCTATACTGGATTATGTATCCCTAATTTACTCATAAGCCACTGCAAAAGACATCTCCCAGCTAATCACAGTTTACATACGTCACTTTGCCTTATTGGCTTCTTTTGGAACACATCACTTTGACCTTTATACTAATCTTTCTGGGTCTTTGGACAAACACACAGAAATGTCACCCTCTGCTGCCTGACTAACAGGTCACTACACACCCCTAACTTGTCTCCCTGTTTGAAAGGCTATGCCTGTAGTTCAATGAGGTAAGCAAGCAGCCACACCCCCTTCCTGAGCTATACAAGCAGTTCCTCCCAGGCTCCTTCTGAAGTACTTTTTCTTTGTCAGTTAGAGGCTCTGTCTGTCTCTGTCTTCTACCCTGGGACCTTCTGGGGCTTTGCAGCCCCCTACCCCAGTGTCTGCCTCCCTCCTTCCCTTGTGATTTGGGCTCTGCTTAGTTTGTATAGGACTTCCATTCATTGTGTTTCTCCTGCTTTTTGGTTGGTATTGCTTGCCTTCAGCTGCTACGTACTTCTTTGACTTGCTTGTTTCCTGTCCTCCTGTGTTTCCTGTGTTTGTGTTTTCATTTTGTATTTTATTCTTTTTGAGACTTTCTAGATTTTTCTAGCATTCTGTTGCCCTTTGTTTGTATTGTGCTAATCCTGTGCTTGTGCTGTTTAGGCTCCCATTTACTCACCAGATTTCAGCAAAGCTTCAGTGCAACTGCAATTGTTATCTGTATGTTTCAGCTCAGCTACTGCTTCCCTGCTTCTGCTGTCTCTGTGCTTATCCACCTTAATTGTTTGCACCTGGTCCAGGCTCATCCTGTTCCAGCTAGCTGCACTCTCTGTTGTGCTCCATTTGTGTCAGCAGCTGTGCTCAATTCATTCAATATTAGCTCAGTCAGGCAGCTACTACTCCCCAGTATTTAATTCCTATGCTTTCTTTTCTGCAAAGTAGTGTGGCTCTGCTGCAGTTTATTATTGCTCTATTGCCTCAGTGGCTTGCTATCATTTGGCTGTGTCCTTAACTAGGACCTTGCCAGTAAAAGCACCTCTATTTTGGGGGGTTCCTACCCTATCAACATTACAGTGCTGTTTAGAGTCATGGTGCTCAACTTGTGGCTTCCTATTATTCCCGTGGTAGGGGACTGTGATGTCATGGTGGGGCACTGTGGCTCCAAGTACCAGGAGTATGCTTTATGTAAGCTATGTGATTTTGCTCTGCTTTCTTGCCTACATGGCTATCAGTTATCCATGCATAAATCATTAACCTCACAACCTTTAGGGTGCTCAGATAGTCATTGCATTCCATTACAGTGCTGCATGCTCCTTACTGGAATAACCTATCTCTACCTTAATAGCATTTAAGGTATTCTTGCTAATCATATTAATTCATTATTCATGCAATCATATCAATTCAGTATTCATGCTGACACCATAGCTTCAAATGCTTTCATGTAAACTATGACTAGCTCCTTTATGGAACTGGTTGGCAAAGCATATACAATATTCAGTTTACCTCATATGCAATGCATCATGCTTACCTATGCTGCTACCCATTTTATTGCTGTTGCAAATGCTGCTACATATCTCCTATCTGCTAAATCTCATTGATTCATTTACGCTAAACTTAATTGCTTCAATCAATGGCATCACAGCCTCTCAATGCCTAAACAGCTAATTTCTATGTCACCATCAATTCAGCTTCTGTAATGAAATTGGTTGGCTTGTTCTCCAGTGGTCGCTACTACTATCTAAGCACCAAACACTGCTATCACTTTTAACCTCTGAATGTTGGCTCACACTACAGCCTCCTACCTCACCCAGGCTGCCTGGCTTAGACCAGCCTCCTTGTCACTAATGCCATTGGCTTTGCCTGGCCTTCTCTTCGGTAACCTACTACATAATCTACAGTCCCCGGCTTTGCCAGCCTCCTCCTAGCTAGAAAATTGAAGTTGATTCATGATCTCACTCACAAATTGGAGTCATGCCAACCATTATCTTTTCTGGCTCAGGGTTTGCCCTGCAGCCAGTGATCTCACTCTGTACCTACAAAGTCCACATCTTGAGAATGTGAAACTCGGAGTAGGGTCCTTCTCATCTGGAATGAGCTATCCAGCTCAGTCAACCTCAGAAAAATATATCAATAACAGACTTTAGGGAGTAGCCACCATCCAATCTAGGCATAACAAACAGAAGAGTATTTGATTGGATAAACTAGGCCACTCATCAATTATAAATCAAATTATTTTATTCTTCAAAGTCAAGGAATAATATTGCTGTGCATCAAGTCCGACGTTTCAGAGAAAATCTCCTTCTTCAGGGAATGTGCGCTTTAATTTGAAAAAACATTACATACAAATTGTTATAAAATTAGTATTACAGCTAGTTTGCACAGCCTCTGCTAGTGCAACAACTAAAATGACAAGATTATAAATGTCTTATACTCACACTTGACTGCTATTGGTTGTACCAAATGGTAGTGACTAGGGTTTTCACTATTTCTTTAAATATACATAGGCCCAGATATTCAAAAGGGTTGCACCATGTGCAACAGGGATGCACCAGGGCAAGTCCGAAAATGCACCATTGTGCGATATTCAGTGGGAGGCAGCTGCGTCCCCCAAATCACAATGCACAAGAGCTCAGTGGTAATGAATGCAAGCACAACTGAAGGGGGAGGAACCATGAATAAATGGTGCAGTGCAATATTCAACAGCATGCGCCATGCACAATTGGGGAGCAAACGGAAGTTGCGTGATAGTGGAAATTATCCAAAATAAAAAGGAACAAGACAGAGGTGCAAGAACGCTACAGGAAAGCCACATGTGGGAGAACTGCAAGCAGGCACACAGTAGCTGTGAGCAGGAGAGGGCAGGAGCAGGACAGAGCACCTGGAACCACCAGAAACAGGGAAAGAGTAGGGAGCCTGTGCCACTGCGCAGGATGAAAGGGGGAAGTGCCACATAGGATTGACAGCACGGACAGTGGGCAGTATGTCCAATATTGGGAGGTGTTCCCGGTGCAGGAGGAGTAGCAGTAAGGACAGCGGGGGGAATGGTAATACAGCTGCCGGGGGGGGTAACACAAGCCAGGGACATGGCCAGTGCCACCATTCAGATGGAGGCAGTAATGAGGGGTGTGAGAAGGCAGGCAGCAGGGGGGCGCGGCCATGGAAGGGCCCGTCGGCGGTATGCCCCCAACAGGCAGTACCGAGCCCGACCCAGCTTCGAGCTGTACACTGATACTGAGATCATGGGTCAGTACCGCCTGAACCGGGTGATCCTGAGATGGCTCTGTGAGCTGTGCAGTGATGTGATTCAGGCACCCACACGGCGGAGCCATGCTCTGTCAGTGGAGACCAAAATGACAGCTGTCATGTGCCTGCTCACCATGGGTACCTTCCAGGGACCAACAGAGGACACGACAGGCATAACCCAGTCAGCCACGTCACGCCTACTCACCCAATTCCTCAGCGCACTGCTTCCACATGCTGCAGAGTACATCCATTTCCCCAGCACACCGGCGGAGCACACAGCAAGCATACAGGAGTTCCACAGGGTAGCACATATGCCTGGTGTGGTCAGGGCCATTGACTGCACCCATGTGGCCATCCAGATGCCACCTAGCCCCTAAGGGGCCACATACATAAATCAGAAGAGGTATGCAAGCATCAACTGCCAGGTGGTGTGCAATGCCAGGGGGCCCATAACCAATGTCTGTGCCATGCACCCTGGGGGTGCACATGATGCCTTCATTTGGCACCAGTCTGCACTGTGCCACAGGTTCAAGAGTGGGGACATCCCCACTGGCCACCTAGTGGGTGAGTATGCAAATCACACAGAAAGACATGGATCTTGGGAGGGACATAGTCAGAGGTGACATTGTTACTGGCCTAGATGGCCCATGGCAGGGCGACGCTGATCACTAAACTAATGTTCACCCTCTACACACAGGTGACAGTGGATACCCACTCTGTCCCTGGCTGCTCACACCATACCGGCGGCCCATGACCCCATCGCAGCAACGCTACAATGAGGCACATGCCACCACATGCAATGTCATTGAGCGGGTGTTTGGGATGCTGAAGGCACATTTCTGTTGCCTGGACATGTCTGATGGTGCCCTACAGTACAGCCCCTCAAAGGCCTGCGGGCTATTCCTGGCCTGTTGCATCCTGCACTACATGGCCAACGACTGTGGGATAGCTGTACAGGTTGAAGAGGGGGACAGTGATGGGGACGATGAGGACGCTGGTGAAGATGGTGATGGGCTGACCCCCCCTTGGTCGAAGGGACCCCCTACTGATCCGGATGATGCAGCTGCACCAGGACACCATCACAGAGGAGCACTTCAACCAACCCAGGTAAGTCATGGGGCCATGTGCAACCACCAATGGCAAGGGCTCAACCCACAAACACGCATGGACAAACCCCAGGGGTGCATGTCGTAAAGAGAATTGGCTGAGCATGGAACTGCACACGCCATCAGGGATGGGCAAGGTCTAACACAGCATGCAGTCACACACACACAACACCCCACAAGACATGCACAAAGGGTAGAAGGCACGCTGACCCCAACCGCAACCCCTAGCCACACACATGTCCACAGACCACCATGCCCAGTGCCTGTCATTGTGCTTGTGTCAGATGCTGGGCACCATTGCACAGCGGTGAACAGCGCAATGCAGGCATCATCATGCACACGACACAGTGGCCAGCAACCAGGAGGGTGTGCAGATGGAACCTGTGTGTGTGTGTGTGTGTGTGTGCAGGGCCGGGTAACCCACCTGTGCATTGCACATTGAAGAACACACTGCACACAGGGCAGCATCAGACAGTAGCCTTGGTGGGAGACAGGTCAGTCACGCGCCACAGTGCCACAGCTACCATGGATGCATGGGCAGCCCCGCCGAGACCTGCCAGCAGTGACAGGCTGACCAATGGCCTCATAGGGTGGCACCAACGGTCCCCCAGGAGTTCCACTGTGTGAACGTGACCGAGCTCGCACAGGGGTCTGCAGCACACTGGACATGCCTGCTCCAGGCATGCTCAGGATGCCCACAGCTGAACCTGTTGTCGACAATGAGGGTGTCGTATGATGCCAGGAATGGGGGTGGACATTGCACTGCACAGTGTCTGCAATGCATGGGCAAATAACTGTGTGCCCACTGTGGCCATGACAGCTGTGATTTTCTGTGTCAGCCTGTCAATGGCGGCGGTCACATCCTCCCGCAGCTGGTCCATCCCTGCCAGGAGCAGACCGGTGTCCCTGCTGCACCACTCCTCTGCCTGGCACAGGGCTGCACTGAGTGCATCCACTGCTGTCACAAGCCACAACTGCTGATTGACCGAATCTTGGAGTATGCGGGTGTGCTCATCTAAGAGGTCATCCGCCTGATCAGCATGATGTCCCTCATGGTGTTCACGGTCCTGATGGGCAGCACTCCTTGAGGGTGGGTGCTGCACACCAGGGCCATGCCTGGGCATGTCCACAGGTGGTGCACTGACGCCGGCCCCCAACACTGTACCCCCATAGCCATTGGCCGACTGCTGCCACTGCCCCTCCAGCTGCCACTCTCCAGGGCTCAACGGTGCCACTGCAGTGGCTGCAACAGCCCCACTGTCCTGGACACACACCAGTGCTGACCCTCTGGTGCAGACAGGCACAGGCTGGGACTGTGATGTCACACAGGCCTCCACGGCGGCACCGCCCACGGCTATGCCCATGCTGTAACCTGCTGTGTGGCCATCCTGTGGCCCACACGTATCACTGTCCATGATGTGAGCTCCATCATCATCAGTGACGGATCTGGCACCAGTCTGAGTCTCAGCATGCTGGCATCCATGGATGCTGGCATGCTGGGACACGGGCAGGGCCTCCTCCACACCTGCTCCACCATCAGTCCAGACAGCCAGGTGGACCCACTGTTGCCCTGACCCTCGGACACCTGTGGAGGTGGATGGGCCCTCCTCTGTGTCCATGGTATCACCCTCAGTGGATGAGCCCATCACCACCGACCCATGTAGACACTCAGGAGCTGTAAGGAAACACAGTAGCATTAATGTATCTCCCCTACCGTGTGTCATCCCCCCCTCAGTGACAGATCAGGACCTACCATGCAGTGACGGGCTACCACTCGTCTGGAATCCACCACCTGAAACACCCTCGATGGCACAATGCCGCATGCTGCCAGCAACCTGCTCTTCTTGTGGGGTCAGGCGTTGCACGGCCGGCTTTCCCCCACCGGTCACAGCCCATGCTGCCCTGATGGCAGCCACTTTATCCTTAATCCTCCACCTGTCCATGCCCACCTTCTTGCACTTCTGCATGGACCACTGGTGGCTGCCATGCAGGTTGACGGCACGCGCCACCTCTCCCCATGCAACAGCATGGGTCTGTGGTGTTCCCCGCTGTCTGCTGAGCAGCGGCTCCTGGTCAAGTTAGGCCTCAAACAATGCATCTGTTTCTGCCTTGGTGAAGTTTGGCTTCCTCTTCCTCCCACATCTCTGTTCTTCTTCCTCCACCTCACGATCGCTCATCATTGATCCTGTGGGAATGACAGGTGTTACCTGTGACTGTGCAGTTCCATGCATCTCCCACCCACCACAGTCCACACTCCCAAACGGCATGCAACTCACCATTAATAGACTGCAATACCAGACTATGGCCTCTGCAGCCCAATGTCGCATTTATATAGTGCAACACATGCAAATAAGGCGAGGCACAATTTTAAGTGGAGGCAGTATAGAGCAGTGGTCTAAGGCTCTGAGCTGCAAATTTGGTGACTTCCAGCAGACCAGACCTGGGTTTGAATCCCACAGCTTCCACTTGCATACTGTGTGACCCTGAGCAAGTCACTTAACCTCCTTGTGCTCCCAGGTCGCTCCTGTAAAAAAGCTTTCAGCTTAGTGTGCTATACCTGGGTAAACAACTAAAATAAAAAAAAATAAAAAAAAGTGGATGCTAATGCAGTAACTGCGCCATTGAATAGCTGATTAGCTGATTTGCATATGCCAGCTGAATATCGCACTGTTGCACCTTGCACAATTGTGTTGAACATGCTCAGGCAAGGGCGCATTTCTGTGACATGCGCAGTGGACACCGAACGGTGCATGCCTGGGGCATTGACACTGACACCTGCCACACTGCTGACATGCTGTGCATGGGAGGCAGTGCAGGGCACGGCCACCATTGTGTCAGTGGTGCTACTGCACTGTTCACATGTATAGCGCTATGGCACTGGGGCACCATAGGCGCCATGGGGCCACAGCTTGGTATACCACTACAGGAAGTGCCACACAGGTGCTCTACTGCGCTACATGCGGTGAGTACCAATCACACTGTGGCAGTCCATGCACGAGAGACCCCTGACCCTGTGCTGACCTTTGCCCCTAGGCGCCATGTGTCCACATGGGTGCACCTCTATCACACTGTTCGGTGACAGCGCGATGGGGAATGGCAGTGCAGTACCACGCAGCATCCGCATGTGGCGGACGTGTGCTACAGAGCACCATTTTGATACTGAAAGATTGGAGGATGGCACGGAGACAAGCATCAATTTGGAACCTGGTCAAATTGGCCAACCTAGTGAGCCTGGTGGAGCCCCATGCTGCTGCTCTATTTGAGGAGGCACCCCTGGACAGGGCCAGGAGTGCCATGTGGGAGGAGGTGGTGGTGGCCCTGGAGGAGGCGACTGGCATAGAGCACACGGCCGAGCAGTGCAGGCACCACTATGGGGACCTGCAGCATAGGAACCAGGGCAGGCTTGCCCACCTGTGGTCACACACCAGGAGGGGCATGGTTCCACTGCCAGATAGGTGCCCCATCCATACACTGTTAACGTCCATTTGGGTATCACAGTGGCATGTGTCCAGCACAGGGGGGGCTGTCCAGTGTGGGCCGTGGTGGTGATATAGGGGTGGGGGGCAGATGGGTATGGCTGTGTGGGATTGCACACACCCGGGGGTGGGATTGTACTGATGTTCCTCTCTCCATGTTTACACCCTAGGCCCTGAGGAGCACCGGTGTGCCAGGGAGGGGAGGCTGCGGTGTGAGGCACATCATGCAGCAAGAGTGGACAGACAAGACCAGCACAGGGACCAGCCTGATGATGGTGAGTGCCTTACATCCATGATTATTTTTGCATGCTGTGTAGCAAGGCAGGCAGCGGTGCATGGCCACCATCCATTGACACCACTGCCATGCACGCAACTTGGTACAGTCAGCACCGTCAAGTGGCACTGCATGTCTGGGAGTGCGTCAATGGTTGTCCATGCATACACCGGGTACATGGCTGTGCCACTGCCTTCGCACCGCATAGCCATGTCACTGTACAGCCACGGTGGTGCTGTGCGGGACTTGGCCGGTGGGTGTGTGCAGTAGCCCACATGGCTGTGTGCACCTGGGTGGGCAGGTCTTGTGGACACGATCACTGTGGGTGGTTGCACACCATCACAGAGGCATGTCCCATGGCCATATGCCATGCACAGTGGGTGGGCTTCAGGGGGTTGTGCATTCATACCTATTGACTCTGCTCCCTTGTCCTAAGTGGACGGCAGTTGCAGACCATCCAACAGATGCTGCAGAAGATACTGCAGGTGGTCAGGGCCTCACTGGAGATATTGGAATGCATAGACCGTCTGGGAGTCTGACGGAAGCATGGCGGGAGGTGCAGTCAGAGCGGGTAATGGGGCTCCCGCTGAGCACGTTTCACTCCATGATTTCCCCTACCCCTGGACCCACCTCACACCCTCCTTCCTCTACAATTTGTTCAGCCCTGCCCCTACCCACCCCCCACCTTGTTTGTGGCCTCCCCAATCTTTTGTACATTGCTATAAATAGTTGTTTTTGTTCTTTTAAAATACATTTGCTTTGTTATGCCTACTGTGGTGGTCTCTGATTTGCAGCAGGCTAAAGGTGCTCAGCTGCAGTGGTGTGCATGGCGTCAGGGGTGGTGCAGTCATGGGCATATGTGTGTGTTCATAGGGGAAGTGACTATGGTGTGGGAGTAGCTATCAGTCACTGTCTGTGGTTTGTGTGTTGTTCCCTGTGCACTGGATGACTGTGTGCAGTGGTCCATGGTGCATGCTCTGTGTCCATGGTGCATCTGTCAGACCATTCATGGCCTGTGCAGCTGACACCCTTGCATGTCTGTGACCTGTACGGTCCGTTGGCATGTCAGTGGTGGCTGTCCATGTTGGACAGTCACTGTAACCGGCACAATGCCAGGTTGCCTCCTGTCACTGGTGTGGTGCAAGTCTGCCTCGGGTGGCACTGTGGCCTCCACTGTTGTTGTCCCACCTCCATGCTGTCACTTGTGTGTGTCACTGGGGTGTGCACCACTGTCTGTCACTTGTGCTCCGGGCGCATGCTGATGGCGTACAGCTCCATGGTGCCTGCACAGGGTGGCTGGCACTCCTGCGCCATGGTGGGGTGCTGGCTGTGTGTACACGGTTTCTGTGGCCACATGCTGGGGGCCTGGTTGCCCCGCTACTGTGTCCCTGTTTTGGTGTGCCCTTGGGTATTGGTTGGTGTTTGTCCATGCACTGTGTTGCATCCTGTGTGGCGCATGCTTCCATGCACCACTGTGGGTGTCTGCGCTGGCTGTTGTGGCCAGTGCTGTGTCAGGGTGTGTCCTTGGGAGGGTGTGCAGGGTGCTGTACCACTGGTGGTGGGGTCCAGGGCATGCCCTGTCACATGTGGGATACCTCGTGTGCCGACACATGGTCAGTCTCTCAGCTGTACCTCGGTGGGGACGTGCATGGTGGCACTGTGTATGCAGTCATTGCATCACTGTCTGCTTCCACCTGCTGATGGGTGCTCGTGGTGGGGCTGCCTTGCATGGTTCTGTGGTGCACAGGGTTGCATTGTCACAGTGGGGGTGGTGGCATGCATGGGGTGTCCTGCACTGGTGGATGCTGCTCCTGGGCAGGGTGTCTGGGGATCACGGTGCAGGGTGTGCTCTGCATTGGTGGGCTGGTGTGGCATGGGGTGGTCAGACCTCCTTGTGTGCCAGTCACAGCTTGCCAGGGGGTGTGCTGGGGCACATGCCCTGGCTGTGGGTTTGTTGCTGGTATCCATGGGCTGGTGGTTATTCCAGCTCTCCACCGGTTGTGCAGTGCATGGGGTGTGGGGGGCGATGTCTGTTCTGATGTGTGCTCCTCTGCCCATCTGTGGCATGGGTGGTGGGCCCCTGCATCCTGTCCCTGTGAATCCCTGGTTGTGCAGTTGCACTGCTGCCCTGCTCCACTGGGCATCCCTGGTTATGCTGTTGCACTGCTGCTCTGCTCCACTGGGCATCCCTGGTTGTGCTGTTGCACTGCTGCCCTGCTCCACTGGGCATCCCTGGTTGCACTATGGCACATCTGAACTGCGCCACTGCATATCCCTGGTTGTGCGATGGTGCAGGTGGTGCAATATTCAGTCATGTGCCACAGGCACATCTTGGCCTGCGCAGTTTTTGAATAACGTGCTTCTTGCACATGGGCGCAGTGGACTTGCACTTGCTCCTGCTGTTGCACACTTTTTTGGCGCAGTTTGAATATATGGGCCACAGTGTATATCAAAGAAAAATATACTGTATTTATCACACAATCTTTCACTTTTAGTTAATATTTGTAGTTGCTTGTTTGGTAATAGTTAAATGGATTAAGCAGCAGTAAATAGTGCTGGTTTTTAGTTCACAACTTCATGCCACGTTTACAAATATTTGTAGTTTGTACCATTTTCTTGTAAAAAAAACACAAAATCAAAATAAAATAAAAAATAAACTGGTGTTGAATACCGAACAATAACTTTATATATGTCCACTTATTGAAAATTGTGAAATGGAGGAAAATAATGCTTACTTTACAGTTTACATGTCAATTCAGACCATGCCTTAGAAAATGTTTAAAATGTATAACACTTTCCTATAAGAAAACATAACATAAAAATAATTTGCCACTAAGCATAACAAATCATTTGAAATACAATAAACCATATAGTTTTTCCTCGTGTTACCTAAGTGCTTGCTCCTGTGTTTCATTTTCCATGTGTCTGAAATATATGATAAAGTAAAATGTTTCTTGCTTTCTCCCCAACCATATCTCTCCTAACACTTTATTTATTGCTATTTTATATCCTCATGACAAATGCTCAAATAAATATATCAAGTCATGAAATGTTTCCATTTGATTGTCTTTACTGTCTTTACATTGTACTTGCTGCTGCTACCAGACTAACTTCTTTTTATAAGTTTTGCCATCAGGAGCTTGTTCCCATGTAACATTGCACAAGAGTCTGTGTTCATTGCTTCTTATCAATGTTTACACATTCATAACAGCTGTTTTAAAAGACAGCTTATAGCAGAATATTTTAACCTTTACAAGAGTGCCATTTATTCAATTAAACAAGCGATGAGTGCTTCATAAAAAGTTGGTACTCACTTTTATATTGTGGACCTTTTCTGCACCAAGGAGCTCACCTCAGTCTGCTTCGCTTTGCTTAAGGGGAGAACTCAACATGGTGGTGCTGCTGCATAGATTCAGGCATCCAAAGAGGAAATCAGGTGTGCACTAACTAGCTGAATCCCATGAGTGAAGTCTTGTGGTCACAAGCTGAAAGTGCTGGGTGCCCGACCTGCCAATCATCATCTCTTGCCAGCAGAAAACAAGCCAGGAGTTCCTCTCCATTTTCGGGTAACATATAGAATGTAGAATCAGTTATATGATAGCTCTCCACAGGGTAAACATTTCAGGGTATGGCAAGTTATACTTCTAGGAGTGTCCTTTGTAGAATAATACAGTCACCACAGGAATATGTATATGGTGACTCTTTGACAACTATAATAATTCTTGGCAAGGTGAGGGAGGGGTGAACTTTGAGCTGTTCAGGGCTCTAGGGAAAAACTGAAAGTTGTATCATGTTTTATTAAAAATTAAGTAATGTACATGTGATTCTAAAAAAAATTTGTGTAAATATGGTGGCCAAATACAGAAACATAAGTTCTGTGGAGGCATGCATGACCCTCCAGTTGGAATCACAGGCACATCATGTATTCTGATTATTTTAAACATTTACCTTATTTACTACCATGCCTAAGTCTCTGGATACATATTGTACTCAGTACAAGGGGCCAAATGCAAAGCATGCATAGTGTTTAAATTCATCAAGACCAGAGAGCAAGGTACTGTTTGCGAGGCACAGTAATCTCAAATAGTATTCTTTCCCTACCATGTGCATGATCGTTCACACGGAAACACCTGCACATAATTAATTCAGGTTATTTAGTATTTTGTATTACTTACTGGATGCCCTAGTCCCTGGATATCTATGATAAATTCAAGGGGCCGCATGCTGAAACATGCACTGTATTTAACTTTTCAAGTCCAAGGAGCAAGGGACCATGTGTAGAAAACATGATTCTTAGTTGGTATTCTGTCACTGTGAGTAAAAGCATATTTTTAATGTTTTTGATGTTCTGACATATTTAACCTCTGAGGGTCTGAATGAAAAATAGAATGTGGGGTGAGAGGGGGAAGTAGAGAAATAGGAATATATGGACACTCTACTGGAAAATTAAAAATAATAAAGACCGGGGGGGGGAGGGGTTAATCAATTTCTAGAGGTACCCTGAACCTCTGGATTCTTAAAAGTCCCAACTTCAGAGGGCACCAGATTGCACACTTGTATAACTAGGAATTAAATAATGGGCTGCCAATCAATGCTATCATTTAGGCCAAACTGACAATTTGTAACCCTAAATCTATCAATGTAGTAAGCTTCCCTTGAGAGAAGTTCCTTTTGGAAATCCCCTCCCCTTGCGTTGGGTTCCAATTTCTCTAGGCCAATAAACCTTAAATATAGTAGTTGGTGTTTTTTCTACATAAAATGGCATGCTACAGGGGATGCAATGGCCTGTCTAATTACATCACTCTTGTGCTCACCTATTCTAATCTTTTAACATTCCTTCTGTCATGCCCATGTATACCTTGTCACAAGGACATTTCAAAATATAAAGTGGTCCCATTGTTTGGCAGTTGATAAACTGTTTAATTTCTATATTCTCATCTCGTGCAGTGTTCCTAATCTTTTTCAAGTCTATACATATTATTACAGTGGGTACAGTGCCCACAGGTGTAGTTTCCCCTGAAGACCTGACTGGGTAAAAAGTGAGACAGCCTGTTATCTGGCACCTTATGTTCAGTTTGTGTTACTCTATTACCAATAGTTATATTCCTCTTAGCCACTACCATAGGTTCACCCTGAAAAACTCTCAGCCCTATATCTGTGGCTTGTAAAACATCCTAATGCTTTTTAATGGTATATTTGATTTTGTAGAAACTATCAGTGTATTTAGTAGAAAACAGAACTTTGTTCCCTTTTCTATCCTCACTCTCACCTTTATTGCATTGCAAAATGCTCCCTCTGTCTTTCTCTTGTGTTTTTAGTTTTGTTGCATCCAATACCCAGGTTTCATAGCTTCTTTCCTTAAATTTCTCAGTCATTTTGTTCATTTCAGCACTGCATTCTCATGGTTCAGAAGAATTTATTTTTACCCTTTGATACTGTCCATAGGGAATTGAGTCAATTAGCTGCCTCAGGTGGAAACTGTCTGTTCTTAATAAAGAGTTATTGATGGTTAGTTTAGTATAGTTTTGTTTGTAGTTTCGCTTCTGATTTGTAAATAGTCAAATCCAAAATGGAATGTCCACGAAGTCTACATTCCTTGTAAAGATCAAATAATCTGTTCTAGTGTTCAGATATGTGTGGAATTCATCCAACTATTCCATATTTTCTGTCCACACAACTATGATATCGTCAATAAAATTATTCCACAGGCAGATGTCCCCTCTGAAATCATTGTTATCGGTAAATACATACTCTGTCTCATACCAGTCCATATATAAGTTAGCATACAAAGGTGCCATGGAGGAACCCATAGCAGTACCGTAAATCTGCAAATAATGCTGTTTTTCAAATTTAAAATAATTTGTCTGTCTCCTGCTAGATCTCCCAGTGTGGTCTCTCTTGTGTACTGGTATCCCTTCTTGCCTCATCCTCGAAAGGGAGAGGCAATTTACAAGGACGAGGCAGGAAGGGATACCAACACACAAGAATTGAAATTAGATGTCAATTGTTTTTTTTTTTTTAGGAAAATTATACTCAGTTATTTCTTCGGGAGACAACCGGAGAAAGTAGGAGAGGATCCATCTAACAAGGAAAACAAAATGACATTAAGTCAAAAACTTAATATTAAATAGAACTTTGTGCCACCTGGGGGCATACCCCATAATATTGAAACATATATCTCTCTTGTTAATCGGGATATTGAGATTTTACTAGAGAAAGAAAATAACTCGGACAGGAGGACATTTAACTTGACAGCAGCACAATATGGTGCTCTTAGAAGCTTAGAGAATGATAACTATAGTTACCAAAAATGCAGACGAGGGGTCAGTGGTCATAATGGATTACACTTTTTATAAAGAGATGGTAGAAAAGTTACTTATAAATGAACAAAACTATTGGAAGTTATCAACTAATCCAACACAAAGAATTCAGGAACTTGTCCATAGTTTACTAGTGGACGCATTTGACAAAGGATGGATTAGTGAATGGGAGAAGCAATCCCTATATAGGATGAGCCCATTAATCCCTCTGTTCTATTGCCTTCCAAAGATTCACAAAAGTCTAACTGAGCCACCCGGCAGACTGATGGTATAGGGAATAAACTCAGTTTTAGAGCCCCTATCAGTATTTGTTGATCATCATATGAGACCATTAGTTAAGAACACGCAGTCTTATATAAAAGACTCTAGGGACATCATTATAACTGGAGAAACTAAACAACAGGAATATAAATGTTACTAAGGTAGTTCTGGTCACTTGGGACTTGAAGGACCTTGATACGTCCATTCCCCACACTAATGGATATCAAGTACTAAAGGACACACAACAGACACATAGGCAGGACATGAAACCCCCAAATGAGTTGTTGATAAAAATGGCAGAGATAGTTCTGTCCCAGAATTATTTTAAATTTGAAAAACAGTAAACTTTAAAATATATTATTTATTATGCCCCATTTAAACACTAACCACACCAGAAGAAAGTTCTGCTGATATACTTCCCATACACAACTTTAAACTATACTGTTTAATATGCCTCATTTACACAGTGCTAGAACCAGAGGAAAGTTCTGCTGATATACTTCCCAAACAAAACTTTAAAATATACTCATTGTGCTGCACAGCCCACTAATCCAGTCATCCTCTATTTTGAAGAGGGGCCCTTCACAAACAGCAGGACCATGAAGTCTTAAGGTGAATACTTTACTTTTTCTGTCTCCAAAATAACACAGAATAACTGCTGCACTTTAGCCAGTCACTATTTAATACACCTCCCAGAACTTTAACTTGCTGTTTTGTAGCAGAATGCTGAAGATCATGTTTTCTAGTGACTGGAGACCACTGAGATTCATCCAAACTCCTGTGCAGCACACCTGATTTAAAATAGACGATGCTTCATTCTAACAGTTTTTAAGAATGGTAAATGGGAGAAGCAGCAGGAAGAGAGCAGTTTTGCTTAGAGCCAGAGTACCAAAACTGAATGCCTGATGTCACCTTTGGGTCCCAGCTATTTGTACCAATACCAGCATCATCATCATCCATGTAGGTAACATGGCCATGACAGCAAGAGCCACAGCTTTTGATGCTGCTGCTCCAAGCAGGCTCTATGTACCATTGCATTAAGATTGCAGATTTGTGTGGGAAAAACACATTAAGCAATGCCAACTGACACTGAAAAAAACCCTCAAAGCATAAAGGCAGAATACACAAAAGAAACTATGCAGCTATATGACACCACAGTAATGCACAGATGTATTAAATTGCATGTGGTGTCATGTAAATGTAATTACATCTGCATAAAATCAATAATCACTGGGGGCCAGTTACACATCCACTCTATCCACTAAAAAAGAAAACTTTAGTATTGTGCTTTAAATACAGTAATTTTAATGGCCACTAAGATATGTAGCACAGCCATGTCATAAAATGGCTTCCTTTTTTAAAGCTATTTTCATTATTAAAATGTTGCCACAATAAAATAAAAATACATACACCCCTTTTTATGCACACTATCTCTTGACTATATTGGCAACAGTACAGAGCACAAATTCTGTATTTTTAATAAATTATGAGTAAAATGCAGATCTTATTTTAAGTGCACACCAAGTCTCTCAAATACTGTCCACATATATATATATATATATATATATATATATATATATCTATATATATATATATTATATATCAGCACTAAGCTCAGGGGGAAGCTGTAAGGCATTTTGGGACTGTGGTGGACTGAGTGTAGAATGTCAAAGGATAGCTGTTATAAGAGCTACACAGCTACATTCAACATACTTTGGGGGTATTTTTAACCTTTTTTAAGAGTAAAAGCAGTTATTAGCTGCTTTTCAGCTTTTATTTATTTATTAGTTATGTTAAGTTTGGGTCCTGACCACACTGGAAGTTGACCAGGAGCCACTTTCGTGCAGGCAAAAATAAAAGCCTACACTTACATGAGTGGCAGTGAGTGCTGAGTGGAGGCAACATGCTGGCAGAGTGAATCGTGTTTGCCAGTGTCCACCAGCATCAGTCAGGGAGTCAGGAAAGTCGATACTCAAATCACATCAGGTAATTGAGATTTTAAATCTTAGGATGGATGAGGAGGTGGGACTTATTACACTTTTGAGTGATGAAATAGGTTCATTGTGCACTGCATGTAATAAGTTCAGTCTTCAGTCTAACACAGATTTTGTTGCTTTTACTTGCAAAGAATGTGTAGAGATTGAATTAATTAAATGGAGAATAATGGCATTAGAGATGGAGATACAGTGGCTTCCCCAGGATCAACCCCACATTTAAAGCACTCTGCAGTATGCTTCAGCAGACCTACTGAATAAAGCAATGTAATTTCAATGACAATTAGTCCCCTTTGTCATGCAGGAAATTATGGCATTCGCTGCATCCTGGCAGTGTTACATTTTCCTGAATGACAATTGGGACTAATTGCCATTGAAACTACATTGCTTTATTCAGTAGATCTGCTGAAGCATTCTGCAGAGTGCTGCAAAATGCTGCAGAATTGGGTTTCATCCTGGGGGAAGTCACTGTAAGTAACCTAATAAATTATGACTGCTACACTGGTAAGGGTACAGTATATGCTCATTGAGAGCTCACTTGTGGGTGGCTGTGGTGGTGAGTGGAGGGCTGTGCCATTCACTGGCCTGGGGATGGGGGGAGGAGTGGTGTGTGGGGCAGAGCCTTCCAGGGTTGGGGGTGGGAGGCCATTAGATCACCAGGGAGAGATGCGTCATTATATATGGGGAGAGATCAAGGGTGGAGGGGGCTGCTAGTGCACCAGAGAGAGATGTGTAATTATGTATGGGGAAAAGTGGGGTCCACTAGACCACCAGGGAGAGATGTATATTTATGTATTGTGGGAGATCGGGGAAAGATGAGGTCTGCTAGACCACCTCTGAGAGATGTGTAATTATGTATGGAGATCGGCGATATGGGGGGGCAGCCACACCACCAGAAACATGATTAATTGGTGCTTGGGGGTAAGGATGGGTTGCTGGTTACTGCCAGTAGGGGTTAAGGCTGTTAGGGTCTGAAGCATTTCAAAGCACAAATGAGCACCTACTAGACTGATGGCCGGCCATGAGGGGGAGGGGGTCTGTGCCAGTCAACCCTAGTGGTGGGACCTATGCAGTGTGACTGCTGGTGGGAGGGGAGGAGGGTGGGACTAGTTAACAGAATGTTTGGGGCCTGAATAATATTTGGCCTGAATATTCATAATAGGGTGGTCACACACCCCATAGGAAGAGTGCATCAAAATATGTGATGCAACACACTGTATGCATCAAAGACCAACCCCCCAGTCTATAGAAGTAGGCCCCATACATCACCAGTGCAGCCTGCATCATATTATGAGGGCACCAGGTGATCAGAATGATGCAGAATGAGTCATGGAATTGTGGTCCACACAGGCGGTGCCCCTTTGATGAACCTAGCATCCACATTACTGTGCAGCTTGCATCAGATATCTATAGTGTGGCATCTTGCAGAACATTAGAATGTGCTGATGCAAGCTCAGACTGCCATCACACTGTGCATCAAAGGTATGCTGTGATGAAGCATGCATCACATATATCTGCCCGCAAACATGTCTGGTGTGTTACAGTTGCTGCAGGACTGGTGTGTTGTATTAGGGCTGGAACAGGGACAATGGCAACCCCATGGTTCAGGGCTCCAAATTTTACGGATGAGGAAACTGTCCCACTTGTACTCTGTGTTCAGAAATGGGCATGGTTGTTGTTGTCCTAGGCTCTGCCAGGCACAAAGTGGGGGACAAGGACAGGGAGTGGCATGCTATTGCCACAAAATTCCATGGACTGTTGGGTGTAAAGCAGAGCATCCAACAGCTCAAGCATAAAATAAATTATAAGTCCCACAGGAGCCTGAGATCCTGAGAAGCCCCAGTGAGCAGGCCAAGGAGGGTGACATCACCATGCGTGGCAGCCATCAATGTAAGACAGGTGAGTGGTGCTCAACAAGGATGTGATGTATGTGACAGAAACATTCCACCATATGTATGTACCTGTGCAATGGGTAATATATGCCACATTGCTGCCTCCTAAGATATGCCACTGGGTGAGTCTACAGAGGACCAGGGGCATGCACAACTTGAGGAGGGGTCATCTGGTCAAGGTGGAGATGGCCCTGGTAAAACCATCAAGGTAAGTGTCATGGGCACTGTTTCATATCATGAAGGGCATCTGTGGTGTGACTGCCGCATGGCATATCATATGTGAGAGGTCTTGGGTGTGTGCACATGAGGTGTGTAGATGTGTACCATGGCCATTACACATTTCTGTATAGAGTGTGTCTGTGGACCTCAGAAGGCTCACATACACGCCAAGCACCAGACCCCAATCAGCGGTCCACATGCATGTGGTGTGCCTCATTGACAGTGGTTCAACAACACAAATTCCACATGCACAGGTACCTTCCCTAAGACACTGATATGTCATGTAATGTACATGTGCAGACCACACATGGCAGGGCACATAGGGGTCAGGGGAATGCCACTGGAATTGCAGACATGGCGGTCCATGTCAGTGACCTAGGTTATGTGTCACTGATACATACCCCCTGTATGCAAAATACACTGCCATATAGCCTAAGCAGCATGCTGTTAGGAAGACTTCTATCTCCCTGGGTTACCGGCACAACCACCCACACACTGCCCCACACTGTAGCCCCCCCCTCTGTGTATTAGCACCTTCCTAGCACCCACAGAGAACAGATGTTATGCACCCTACCCTGCCAAAGATTTTCTTATGTTTTGTTCGTTATGGTATATATGTGTTTGGGTACAGGTCCTAATGCTGCCACAGTGGTAGCTTGGGTGACATTTGTAGAGTATGTTGCTGCCCATACTG
The DNA here is from genome assembly GCA_016271365.2 of Neoceratodus forsteri. Classification (NCBI taxonomy): domain Eukaryota; kingdom Metazoa; phylum Chordata; order Ceratodontiformes; family Ceratodontidae; genus Neoceratodus; species Neoceratodus forsteri. The sequence continues at coordinate 667,090,177 of CM028135.1, read as the reverse complement.
AGATATTGCCAGATGGACACATGCACTGGAGGCTTTGTGGTGGACCTCTTTGGTGTGATCTGGCTTGTGGACTGGTATGTGTCTAAATGTAGTACCAAATCAGTTGAAGACAGCAATCATAACACTAATATTTATATCGGGTGACAAACAATTGGTTGCTAATTATAAACCAATATCAATGCTGCCTGTGTTGGCTAAATTATTGGAAAAAAATGTTTTTGGTCAACTGTCAACATACCTAGAAAAATAAAACTATGTTTAACAAAGGATCAACATGTATTCAGAGGGGGGTATAGCATGTCAATGGCATTGGTCAGGTTGACAAGTGACATTTACGATGGTATGGACAAAGTGTTGTGTACTAGAGGAGTCTTTGTCAACCTGACCAAGGCCTTCGACCTGGTAGACCACCCCATTCTGATCCATAAATTATAGTTGATGGAAGTAGGTAACTACATGTTAGAATGGTTTAGACAGTATTTAACAAACAGGAAAGAATTAGTTAAAATTGGATCTGTTAGATCCACTATGAGATAAATTTATACTGGAGTTCCACAAGGTTCAGTTCTGGGTCCGCTCCTGTGTTTGGTATTTATAAATGATCTGACAAACATCTGTAATGATATGTCAACAATAATGTATGCAGATGATACAGTGCTGTATTACACAAGTAAAACAGGGGCAGACCTAGAATTAAAACTACAGTCGGCTTCCAGGGCCTTACAAGATTGGTTTATAGATAACATGATTTTTCTCTCCCTTAAGGACCCACCACAGCTCCATGCTCTCTACTCTGAATCTCCCTTCCCTATCCCACAGGTGCTTCATTCAGTCTGTCTCTTTATCTCCAAATTCTGGTTTAACCATCTCCCCTCCTACCTCTCTGATCACCTCACCCCTGCTCCCTCCACATCCTACTCCTTTGCTCTAGGGATGCCCACTCCTTCTTTCTTCCCAGACCATCCTCAGCTATGGGCAAATCTGCTTACACATATCGTCTCCCCTCACTCTGGAACTTTCAACCTCCTGCCTTTCACAACTCTATCTCACACCCCTCTGTTAGGTCTCAGCTACACCTCCTGCCTCCATCTACCTGCTCCCATGTCACCTGACAGCACTTATGCACTGCTAATCATTACTGTTATCAGATTTTCTGTTGTATTTATTCGCTGCTTTGTATTATACCTCTTTAATTGCTAGTGCTGACATGTATACCACATGATTACTAGTGTACACTGTCTTGCAAATTTACCAATGTACACTATCTACCATAACTGTGATCTTACACACTGTTCTCTATTGCCTCTGTAATTGTCTGGCTTAAGCTTTGCAATTTGTATGCTTTGTAATTTGTATGCTTTGTAATTTTGAGACTGTATTGACTAAGAAAATTGTTTATGTAATCTTATTTAATACCCCACTCCCCAGACTTCCCCAGGTCGTACCTGGAAATGAGCCTTTGCTCAGTGTGCCTTTCCCGGTTACCAAATGTTTAAATCAAATAAAAAATAAAAATGAGAAAAAAAACTAAGACCATGGTTTTTGGAACAAAGCAAAGATTACAGAATAGTACCATGAAAATAGTAGGGAAAATGGTGTAAGTTTAGAAGGAGTGTTAACTTTTAATTACTTGGGTGTGAAATTAGACAATACATTATCTCTTAATGATCATATTGTTAGAGTAACAAATAAAGAAAATAGCAAATTGAGTCATTTGTACAGAAACAAGAATAGTTTATCTGAAAAGGCAAAAAGAACAACAGCATATCAAGTGCTATTGCTAGCTTTGGCGTATACTTCATTATTATTGATAAATGTGTCAGATTCATTGTTACAAAAATACATAGTCACTTTTAATAACATTCTAAGATTTGTAATTAGTTGTAGAAAACAAGAGCACCATTGTAGTCTGTACAAAAAATGTGGGACTTTGCCACCTGGACATATGATATTATATTCAGTACTGATGTTTATTCATAAAACCCTGAGATTAGAAACTCCAAAGGTGATAAATGATAGATTTAGGAAGGTCAACAAAACAAAGACATTAGGAGTAACATTAAAACTCTTTCAAGAAAATAGGACAAATACAAAGACTGCTGGGGGTTCAATGACAAATGATGGTCCTAAACTCCTAAATAATCTAATAAAAAATGGGGATAGAAATTAATACAAAGAAAAATGTTTCTAAAATTGAGGTAAGAAATTACTTAGAGGCCCAGTTTGCTGTTGTTAGATAATACTTAAAGCTTGCAACCTACTGTAGATCATACTCACACTCTGTAAATGTTATATGTAAGCATGAAGAGACAATATTTGTGTACTGTATAATTTACTGTGACTTTAATAAGTTTGTTGTAATGTGTTAGGAAGTTGCTTGTATTCCTAGTGTATTTCCCTTTCCCCAGGCATGGCTGAAAATGGGATTTTGATCCAGTCCACTATCCTGGTAAATCAAATAAATAAAAATAAATAAATAAATAAATAAAATGTGGTGCCTGCACTGCACCATTGGGTGGTGCACATGGCATGTGCACAGATGTCAGGCCCACCCTCATGGACAATGGCCCAGTGAGCAGGCAACAGCACACACACATACACATGGGATGTACATATGCATATGGCGCACACATGCATATGGTAGCACATTTATCACTGCTAGAATCCAGAACCAGCCATGTACATGGCACAGTGTGAGTGCATGTGACACCTACCCGCAGGTGGCAGGGTGACACATGTATCATGGTTCACAGTGATGCACTTCCACAGAGTCATTATGGGTATGTTCAAGTAATTGAGTACATGGGGCCACACATCTATGTGCCACATGCATGGGGGAAATTCAATGGGCCACACATCACATGTGTGTATACACAGCGCAGGGTTTTAAATAATTGATTAGCAGTTTTTTCTTGGGACAATACTAACTGTACAGAAAGTATTTATATTGGTTTTCTAGAAGTGTTATGTTTGTTAAACACAGTGAGGCAAGTGCTATGTATTTTCACGTTTTAGAACTTTTATGAGCAAAACGCTAATCAATTTTTAGAGTTAAATAAAACCCTGCAGTGCCATGTGCATGGCATACACACACTACCCATGCATGTGTCACAATGACCGCATGTCCACCATGCCCAGGAACAGCATGGCATAATGACGTTGGTCTGCTGACAGGGGATCAAATATGTGCCTTGTTAAGGTGACTTATGTGTCTTGTGGAGCAAATTCACTGATGCTGCTCTCCACATGTTGTTGCAGGGGAAGGACACCATGCAGGACGTGGTAGACAGCAGAAATCCGTGGGGCTATGAACCCAGCAATGGTGATGAGGCTGCGGAAGTGGGATGAAGCAGGCCATTATGCAGCATGCACTTGTGAGCATGCACGTGAGGTGCAGGGGTGCAGGGTACCCCACATGAGGCAGGACAGGTGGACCAGCAGCCATCAGGTCCTCAAGGTGTAGTGCACGATTGCCCAGTGGAACAGATGTCCACATCACCTTGTGTGTATCCACCAGGGCCACAGCTTGTGGGGGTTGACACCGACACTATGGTGGATGATGGTATGCCACAGCCACTTACGACACAGGACAATGGGGACACAGGGACCATTTTGGCTCACCCCACAGTGGCAGACACACCTGCAGGTGATGTGCCACTGCCATTGTGTGATGTGCAAGGTCATGTGATGCCTGGAGAGAGTGACAGTGTGAAGAGGGTGCTTGGCACTGTCCGCCAGAAGCTTCAGGACATAGCTAGACAACTTATTGCCCTACAAATATCTGCATTGGCTGTGTTGAAAGCAGTTGAGGAGTTAGATGCCCAATAGGTTTCTGTCACCAGTGTTTGGGGTGCTGCCTTTATAGTGTGTTTTCTTACTCATTTGGTTGAACAATGGACAGCTCTTCATGTCGCACACTGCTGTTTAACAGCAATGTTTCCATTGATGTGTTTGTAGTTGGGTAATTTTCACTGCTGCTTTAGTTCTGTTTCCTTGTTCATATGTTTTATTGTTGTATCATACACATTGGTATTGCCATTATAATATATACTGTTTATGTCACTTGAAAGGTATTGTTGTGATTATTCAGCTGTAGTATATTTGATGCCTTCGCAACTCTACACACACCACTGTGACATGTCAGGTACTGTGTCATGTACATGGAATTCATGCACTTTATTGATTTTACACTGAATGATTCAACAGGCACAAATGGCATAGTGGCCAGGAGGATGAGTGATATACTGATACCCACGTCTGCATGAACATGTGGCAGGCACCACCACTGACATCTATGGTCAGAGATACTGGGTATGTACGTAATAGGACCCTCAAGTGTGTGCAATATTAGAATGTAATGCACGACCCAGGGTTGTACTATGGCATGTGGCTGAAGGCCAAGTTTCCTTACACCCCTGAGAGGTGCACTGCTATCCTGTAATGCACACCATGAAGGGGCTTATTAAACATATGTAATGCCTCTCCGTAGCTTTCTGTGCAGAAATTGGTATTTGGCACCTGAGTATGCATTCTAGGGGATTGCATTAATGGACAGATATCCCCTCTGACCAATTATCTATCTGCAGCATTACATGCCATTGTTACTGGTCCATTCTTGGGTCATCCGTGTCCACATAGCATAAACTGTGGAGCATTTGGCCTTGCACACATTATGACTTGATGGCAGGACATGGTATATAGTGTACAACATGTACTGCAGTATGTGGCAGCAGTGTTGTGTGGTTGCACAGGATGCATGTCTGTGCAGTTGCTGTGCTGTTTGCAATATGGTTACAGGTCCTTCTGCATGGTTTTCTGTCACTTGGCAGATGCCTGTTGCCATTGCAATGCCACTGCCACCCTTTGTGACCTAAGCATGGACAACATACTAGACAAACAGGGATGTTGGGATGCCTGTCTTTGGTCAGCAGTGTCCCTGGACCTCCTGTCTCCTATGCCCTTGGTCACATGTGTGGCTCCACTGGTCACTGCTTCTCTTCCGGTCCTAGTCCTGGTACCTACTGCACACCACCTCATGTGCTGCACTGGTGTACTGGGCTGCTCTGTTGGTTTGCTCCTCTGTTTCCCTAACAGTTGCAACACTGTATTTTCAATGTCAGCTCCTGCTGCATGCAGGATATGCATCTGTGTTGTCCTGTACTAACATGCTGGTTTTGACTGTGCATCAGTTGGTGGCCTGTTCATATGCACTGCTGGTGACCAGGGCCTATAATGTAGCTATACCCATATTTGTGGCTAGGGCTGTGCCATGGAACTGTGGGGTCATTGGTGTCCTGCAGAGCTGCATGCTGCATGCATTTACCTGTGTTGGTTCTCCTGACTTGTCTGACTGTCCAGTGGTGGTTCAGATTTGGGGATCCATGCCAGGTGGGTTTTGAGCACTACTGCTAGTCTGGGTGTGTTGGACACTGGTCTCATGGGGTGCTGGTACACTGTACACATGGGTGCCCACATCACTGGTGGCCTGTGTTGGTGTTGTGCCAGTGGGCTGTGTGTGTGCCTGGCCATGGTCCACCTGTCTTGTTCTCTATGTGTCCTTGGACTCTGGTACAGTGGTACCTTGTCTGTTATGGTCCTGTTGTCCTGTATTGTGTCATCCCTTTGGGACCATGTTGCTTGGTCAGATGTGGCGATGCACTCTTGCTGTCTGGGAGCCAGTGGTACCTGTGTGTCTGGGGTCTGTGTGATGGTTGAGTGAGGTGCTTGAGCATACTGTTTGCTTTGTTGCATCACTATGGGTCTATGGACCCTTTGAAAAGCTAGCCCACTTTGGCCAGTGTGCAATTGGACAAAATGACACACAGGCACTGGATTCCCTGTGATATCATTTATTGTGCCATGACATTGTGACAATGAGTGCACCCCACCCCAGCACCCAGGTACACATGTGCAAACAAAGCAGTTCTCTTAGACCGCCCCCTCCCACCTGTTCTCAGTCCTGTGCTGTACATATTTATAGTGCGATATAGTATCTGTATGTGACACGTGGGCCACACATGTCTGATGTCCATGCATTGTTTGTCTTACTATGTTCCAGTCCACATGTTCCACATGTCCTGCGGTCCCACTGGTCCAACACACAGCATCCTTCATGTTGTCCTAAGGCACCCTTCCTTTTTCTGCTGCTGTTGTGTGTGCACTATTTGCACCTGATTCAGTGCCATTGTGTCCTCCACTGCTGGGCCATGTGCATGTTGGGATGCAGTGCGCTGTGTCCGTCACATTTTTGGTTGCGCTACAGTGGTAGTTTGTACCTCCTCTGTGTTCTTTACCTCTATAGTCTTTGGCTTCCTTCCCCTTTTTCTCACTGCTGTGAGACATTCTATGGTCAGTGCCTCTGCGGTGGTGTCCCACAGTGCAGGGCCGCTGGGGGACCATTTGCCTACAGGGGTCATAGTTGCTGCTGAATGGCCATCAGGGGTCCTGTGTGGCTGTGGATGCTAGGGCTGTTGACTGTCCTGATATGCTGGTTGACCATGCTGTTGGTGGGGATTGCTGTTTCTGGTGCAATAATTGGCTGGTGTGGGTGGCTCATACAGGGCTGTCTATTTGTGTATACTGGTTGGTCATGTGCACATTGGGCTCTTGCTGCTGTGCGTCCATTGTGGTGCTGCAGCTCCTGTCACTGCTGGCCTGTGTGAGCTGTCACAGGATGTTTATTAGGATTGCTGTCTGTTGTTGTTGGGCCTCCATGTGTTTGTTGATTACAGTGTTGAGCCTCTCCACTGCTGCTGCATGCAGACCTGTAGCCCATGCTGTTTTTCCATGGTGTCTGTGTGGTGGGCTTCGGACTGGCGTAGGCCTTGGAGGAGTGCATCCATGACCCCCGTCATGGCATTGGTCATATGATGATGGTGGTGTTCAGTGATGCTATGGATGGCTGTAAGTACTCTGGTGTTGCCTTCCTGGTAATCCAAGATGTTATGGCAATATTGCCCTAACTCCTTGTCCACTGCACGGCCTGGAAGTATTGCATGAGTGGAGGCCTGCACAGTGCTCTCCTCCTCCTCCAGCAGCAGTGGATTCAGCTCCTGGACTATGTTGTTGGGGATGGACACTATACTGTCTGTGTTCTGATTGTTTGGAGAGAGGATTTCCAGTAGAATAGTGATGTCACTGCAGCAGACCTTGAGCTGAGGAGGACTTCGGAGGAGCCGGTCCACTGAGACTTCTAAAAGCGCAAAATGTTTTACAAAAGGTATGCCATCATTACCTCATTTTTCTGCTTTGAAGTCTGAAAAATCACAATACATAGAAACATAGAAACATAGACTTTGATGGCAGATAAAGACTGCTTGGCCCACCTAGCCTACCATTTCTCTACCTACAGGATAAACTGCAGATCCTAGTTAACCAACAGCCTATTTCTTCCTACCCTCCCCCACAAGAATTGCCTTATGTCTGTCCCATGCATTCTTGAATTATCCCATAGTTAGTTTTTGACCCTCCAACTTCTTCAGGAAGGCTGTTCCATGCATCCACCACCCTCTCTGTGAAAAAATACTTCCTCACATTGCCCCTGAGCCATCTAACCTCTATCTTCAAATTGTGTCATCTTGTTCTTGCACATCCCTTTTTCTGAAAGATGCTACCCTCTTGGACTTTGTTGACTCTACTGAGGTGCTTAAAAGTTTCTATCATGTCACCCCCTTCCTCCTTTCCTCAAGGGTACATATTAAGCTCCATTAGTCTCTCCTCTTATGGCTTCTCTTGCAGACCCTGCACCATTTTAGTTGCCCTCCTCTGGACTGCCTCCATCCTGTCTATGTCCTTGTGGAGATGGGGTCTCCAGAACTGGATGCAGTACTCCAGATGGGGTCTCACCAACTGTCTGTACAGAGGGATAACAACTTCCTGTTTTCTGCTGGTGATGCTTCTCCCTATACATCCCAGTATCCCCCATCCCTCCCTACTGCCTTCTCACATTGCTTGCTAACCTTAAGGTCATCTGATATGATTACCCCAGGTCCCTTTCCATTTTTGTTGTTGTTACTACCTCCCCGCATTGTGTAATCTTCCCCTGAGTTTTTGCTTCCCAGGTGCATTATTTTGCATTTCGTTGCATTGAATCCAAGCTGCCATACTTCTGACCATTCCTCCAACCTTGCCAAGTCCCTTCTCATCCTTTCCACACCTCCTTGTGTATCAACCCTGTTGCAAATCTTTGTGTCATCTGCAAAGAGGCATACTTTTCCTTCCAGTCCCTCTGCAGTGTCATTTACAAAGACATTAAGAAGGACTGGACCCAGTACTGAACCCTGTGGTTCCCCACTAGTAACCCCTCTTTCTTCAGAGTGGGCTCCATTTACAATTACATTCTGTGTCCTGTTGTCCAGCCAATGTTTTACCCGGGCTACCACCCTATGACCCACTCCCAGGCTGGTTAATTTGATTATTAATCTTTTGTGTGGGACTGCGTCAAATGCCTTACTAAAGTCTAGGTAGGCCATGTCCACAGCCCCTCCTTGGTCTACTACTTTGGTCACCCAGTCAAAGAAATCAATTAGATTCGTCTGACATCACCTTCCTGCTGTGAATCCATGCTGCCTTGGGTCCTGTGCCCCACTGGCCTCTAGGTACTCAACAATTCTTTCCTTCAGAAGTGATTCCATCAGTTTCCCTACCACAGAGGTCAAACTAACAGGTCTGTAGTTTCCTGCCTCTGTCTTGCTCCCACTTTTGTGAAGGGGAATCACATCTGACTTCCTCCAGTCCTCAGGTACAAGACCATCCTCCCATGATTTGTTAAACATGGTAGTCAGTGGTGTCACTAGTTCTCCCTTTAATGCTTTTAGAATTCTGGGGTGAATTCTGTCAGGCCCAATTGCTTTGTCTGTCTTCAGTTTTAAGAGTTCTTTCAGAACCCTTTCTTCTGTGAAAGGACTGGGATCAACCCCCCTATCCAGAGTGCTTCTGTTAATTGGATTAGACACCTCCCTCTCCTCTTCTTTTGTGACTACTCAGCAGAAGTATTTGTTCAGTATCCCTGCTTTTTCACTGTCCGTCTTTGCCACCCACCGTCCTTTCTATTCAGTCTTACTATCCCTCCCTTTGTCTTTCTACGCTCCCTGAAGTACCTATAAAAGATTTTATCCCCCTTCTTCAATGAGTTGGCTATCTTTTCCTCAGTTTGGGCCTTTGCTATTCTGACTTCCCTCCCTGTTTCCTTCTGCCTTAACTGGTACAGTTCTCTGCCCTGCTCCTTCTGTGTTTCCTTATACTTTCTAAATGCTATTTTGTTCTCCCTAACCTTCCCCACCACCTCTTTTGAGAACCACAGTGGCTTCTTCTTTCATTTTGATTTGATTTTTGCTTCACACAAAGGCTTGTTGCCTCTGTAATGGCAGTTTTGATGTTTCCCCATTGTTGTTCCATCCCTTTTTCTAGCTTGTTTGCTAGTGCTTTTCTAAGGCACTCTCTCATCTTGCCAAAGTCAGCCCTCCTGAAGTCCAGTACCCTCACTTTCGGATGGCTTCACTCTGTAGCGTAGTTTATTGTGAACCACACTGTTTAGTGGTCAATTGTTCCCAGATGGCTACCCACTTTGAGATCTGAGATGTGTGGAACCATATAGTCTCCAGTCCTCTTTTCTTCTCCTTACTTTATACAGGAAATGGAGTCAAACTAAATCTTGGAGCCAGCACTGCAATCTTGGCCTGTCCAGGCCTAGGACCGACACTGGTGTTGAGAACACCCCAGGCCATTGTGGACAAGCCCATTGCCCAGAGGAACCAGATTAAAAGGATAATGCCTGAAAACGCTGAAGAAACCAGAGACGCTGAGGACTCTGAGAACTGTTGTTGGCTGCCGCCAAGCAAACACTTTTGATTTATTTTACATTGTTCAACATTGGATCACCAACTAAGGCAAAACACAGCATCTGGAGAAATACACCAAGTGGGACTAAAAAAGAACAATAACAAGTAAAGAGTCATTTTAGGAAAGAACAACACCTAAGAAATGGGTCTGTGGTAATATATTTTTTTACTGTGTTGGATCTTCAGAATTAATTACCTAAAATTGACTTAATTTACTGACCAATACTCTGCAGAATTATTGCAGAATTGTCACATTTATTGTGCTTTTTGAGACTGTACATTATATAGATTATACTGTGCACTGTGTTCATAGCTTTTTACATAAGTAACAAACATATATATACATGAGTGTGTGTGTAATAGATAACCCATTCTAGGGTGTGGGGCTATGCTCTGATATACGCACGCCTTGGTGTGTGTTGTGCAACCTTGTGCGTTCAACCACGCGAGGCCTGCATATATCAGAATGTGCGTGACCACACACCCTAGAGTGGGTAATCAATCTTATAAAATGGCCACAAATATTGGGAGGGGAAGGGGGCAAAAAAGTAGTCCCTGTGTGGCATAAATAAGTGGCTCATCAGTAGATGATCTAGTTTTTCTGGTTGTTCCTGCCATAACTTTTCAAGAAAATGTAATTTAAAAGTGCTATCTGGTTGATCCTGTCATTTTCACAGTCTCATTGTACAAGGACATTCACTATTACTGCTTTAATGTAGCATGGCCGACACTATCAGTAATGGTAAATGAGTTGCTGCCAAAAGTTTAAAGTAAGACTCACTGTGTTGATCAAAGTAAAAAAAAAAAGAGTTTTTTTTGTTTATTTAGCTTACTTCTCCAAGAAAAAAGCTGTCATCTGTACAGGGAGTAGTATGAGCAGGGAGCACTTTCACTTGTATTAGTGAAATGTAAAGTGACCGAGTGTGGTCAATAATAAGTGACATGTAGGCACACATTGAAATTAAGTCCCTCTTTGTTAAAAGTCAAAGTAACTGTGTATTTTATATTATTTTTATTCAGGATCCTGTAAAAGAACCCGCTGACTGAAGCGAGTAGAGATCGAGGGCAGAGCGAGGGTGTCAACGGTTTGAAGGTAGACACAAGGCAGAGCGAATGTTGCTATAGCAACGGTCACTCTACCATGCGTCTACCTTTCAGAAGCAGCCGACACCCTCACTCTACCCTCGTTCTTCACTGGCTTCAGTCATCGGCTTCTTTACAGGATCCTGAATAAAAATACCATTTTTTAACAGAGAGGGACTTACTTTCAATGTATGCCTGCAGGTGCCATCATTATTGATCACACTCAGTCACGCTACATTTCACTAATAAAAGTGAAAGTGCTCCCCGCTTATTCTCCTCTCAGTACAGATGGTGGCTTTTTTCTTAAAAAAATTTAAAAAATAAACAGAAAAACAACATCTTTTTTTACTTCTTCAACAGAGAGGGACTTACTTTGAATGTGTGCCTGCACGTCACTTACCATTATTGACCACGATCAGTCATGCTACATTCCACTAATAAAGGTGAAAGTGCTCCCCGCTCGTTCTCCTCCCTGTACAGACTGGCTTTTTTCTTAAAAAAGTAAAGGAAATAAACAGAAAATCCATATCTTTTTTTCACTTCTTCAACACAGTGAGTCTTACTTTAAACTTCTGGCAGTAAGTCATTTACCAGGGGTATTTAAGTATGTTGGTTGCAGTCTGAGTGAACCACTTGTACGTGTGTGTCTACCTAGCTGGGCCAGGTGTGGAATGATCTCACTACTGATGAGAAGGTTTTGAAGACTGGAAAGCAGTTCAGGCATGTGGTCGTACTGGGAGGCATGCGGTCATTGTGGAGTAATGCATGGTCATGTGACATTTCATCCAATCAGCAAACTGGATTTTCAGTGATTTTATAAAATTATGTATGTATATGTATGTGTGCATATATATATAGATAGATATATATATATATATATATATAGATATATATCTTATAGGGGTGCCATAGCACCCCTATACTTAAGGTTGGTACCCCCTTTAGATGTTAAATCTTAATTTGTGCACCTTAATAACTCTGTAATTTTTCAGCCAAATAACACAAAAATTAGCATGTGCTGTCATGTTGTCAGTGTTGCAAGATGTTGTAAGTTTCATAATGACAGTTTTTACAATTTTTTCGGAGACATAAAGTGGTCAAAAATGCAAAAAGGAACCATTTTTCCCCCATAGGATAACATGGGATTTTTTGCTGTCCTGTACAGCACACATGGAATTAAGTTTGCCTCTGATATGTTCAGGGATGATGGGGTATATGCCAAGGGTGTGCCTTTGGATGATTTGATGAAAACTTATACAACCATTTTTGAATCATAAAGTTTTTTTGATAGATGCAAGACAGGCAGTGTGCAGGGTAAATTGCATTTACCATGTGAACAGTACTTTGCGAATGGTAAATGTGATTTACCATTTGCAAATTACTGTTCGCACGGTAAATGTTCGAACAGTAAATGCCATTTAACATTCGCATACTAAATGTGTGAATGGTAAAAGCCATTTACCATTCACACTTTACTGGTCGCAGTTGCAGTTTTATTTCAGATTTCTGCCATCTTGTTTTCAGTTAGTGAGGCTGGAAATCAGAAATATTTGTACAAATAATGTTCCTAGGTAAACACTAACAGTTGTGTTTACCTAATGGAGGCCTGAGGAACGTGCTCCTGACTTTTTTTTAAGAGCCCCCCCCCAATGTGGTTCAGGAGCAATACACCATCCTGCATCGAACTGCCATGCTTTGCAGAACAGCATGGCAGTTTGATGCAGGATGGTGCATGATATATTTTGCTGATAGTGGGGTGCCCAATCCCCATGTCGGCAGTAGCCCCCTCCCCTAATAGTGTGGGACACTGGGTAGCCCATTCCCAGTGTCCCCAGTTTATTGCTTTAATTTGCTGACAATGGGGTGCCCAGTCCCTGTGTCAGCAGTAGCTCCCCCCCCAATAGTGTGGGCCTCTGGGTAGCTCATTTCCAGTGTCCCCAGTGTATTCCTTTAATTTGCCAACAGTGGGGTGCCCAATCCCCATGTTGGCAGTAACACCCCCCCGATAGTGTGGGACACTGGGTTACTCACTCCCAGTATCCCCAGATGTCCATGCACCCTTAATATTTTTTTGGACTCTGGGGAGCCCACTCCCAGAGTACATAAATAAAAATAAAAACCCTGAAATAAAGAAAACAGTCTCCAATGTCTTTTTCCCTTAAAAGAAAAAAATGGTCCCTTGTCATGTCCTCTGCACCCCTCCACCCATCCCCACCCTCCTTCTGCTCAACCCACCTCCCCACAACCCCCTCACCCCATACTTACCTCCAGTTGGCAATGGCTGTAATATTTGGTGGACTGGGACACATCTGCACTCTTCAAAGCCAAAACGCAAAATGAACAAATGCCAGTAAGCTATATAATGGCAGTCAGTGGGGGGTCAACTTATGTTGATATATCAGGCATTTTGGGGAATTTTAGCCCCAAATTTTCTACATGGGGTTCTTGGGATCTCACCTCATGAACACTGACACTGTCATCTCGTTTCTCGGTCCCAAGAGATGATTTTGTGGTAGCTGCATGGAATCACCTTTTGGGACTGATTAATGAAATGACAGTGCCACTACTCATGAGGTGGGGTCCCAAAAAGCCCATGTTGCAAATTTGGTGGAAAAATTCAAAAAAATGACTGTGTTACAAGTGTGCATTGTGCAGTTTCTGCGCACACTTGTAACATCGCCAAATTTTAATATGTTCACTTCAGATTTTCAACATTGCCATTTTTTTACACCTCCTCACGAATGGTACAGCTGTCATTTTTCAGATCCTGCCTGAAGCATGTTTTTGCACTTGTGGAGCAGAATGGTGTTGCCACTGTGTGAAATCATCTTTTGGGATGGATTAACAAAACTACAGTGCCATTGTTCATGAGGGGAGGTCACAAAACACCCATGTTGAAAATTTGGTGAAATAATTACAAAAAATTACCGCATTACGAGCGTGCGTTGTGCAGTTTCTACGAACACTTGTAACTTTGCCAGTTTTTAATATTTTTATTCCATATTTTCAAAATTGCCATTTTTTGCATCTCCTCATTAACAGTATGCAGCAGTCATTTTTCACATCCTTACCGAAACATGTTTTTGCACCTGTTGCACAGCGTGATGCAGACGCTTTGTGAAATCAACTTTCGGGTCAGATTAACAAAATGACAGTGCCAATGTTCATGATGTGGGGTCCCCAAATGCCATGTTGAAGATTTGGTGAAAAAACTACTAAAAATGCCCAAGTTATGTACACCCATTGAATTTATTCTATGCACATGCTATTATACTAGCTCAAAAAGAATGGAAATTAATTGCAAAAAACTACATTAATGCATCAATTAGGGTTTTTATTAAAGCATCAGAAACTGGGAAATTTGACATTACGTTTACCAACCCTACCACCCCACTCCCACCCTCACCCTCCACACACCAACAAGCATCAAGGTGTGCCTTACAGTTGTTGGGACTAACTCTCACCCCATTCTTCTGTACTGTACCATCTCATCTTGTTTACATATGGAATAGGGTGAGAGTTATGGCTGATGACTCCAAGCCACATCCCGACATCTGTTGGTCTGTGGGGGGTAGAGTTGGTAATCCTAACGTCCAATTTTCCAGCTTTTGAAAAGCTATACAAACACACTTACCCAGTATATAAAGTTTACTTATATTCACTTATATTTAATAGCATTGAATCATATTTATATTCTGCTTGTTCTGTGCTGCTACCTATTTTAACCTTTGTTTTATCTTATCTATATTTTACTACAGATTGTGGTATTGTGGGTATTATTGAGATTGCTAATATTTTTTTATAGAACACCATACAATGATATATTTTTTCAGTTAAGTGTTTTATTGTGTTTCAAAACATACAGAAAAAAACATAATTACAAAAAGAAAACAATGCACATTACATACATTTGTGCATAGCTGGCAGAGAAATATACTCAGTAAGTCTGACAGTAGGATCCTAGAATTAACATTTATAAGTCACAACACGTCATGGGCCAAGAAAGAGAAATAGAAAAGTATCCAGACTGGTCTGGTATGAGGTACCTTCCTGGTCTTGTATGGTGAGCAACCACAACCAAGTAGGAGGTACCACTGCTGATTCATGCCAAGGCTTAAAGGGACACTGTCAACCCCCTTAGGTCTCAAAGTGTCCCTAGTTTAAAAAACATAGTTTATGATTGCCAAAATTCTGTAAAGAGTTTTGATGTAGCTGGTAGTTTGAGTCTGACTCTTATTTTCATTAAAAAAGTAAAAACAGACTGACAACATACTGGTGTTATCACACCAAAACAGGTTTGTTTACATTCCTTGATCAACTTCAAATGCCTCTTTCCTGGGCTTTGGAACACCCACAAAACAGTCTAGCCCCTCATAATGCATTGGGAGATTAGGAGGCTACTGTCTTATGAGTGACTGCACTGTCTGTGTGTGTTTCTAATGCTCAGGACATGTGCAGTAAGAACAGAACCATGATTGCAAACAAAAACAAGATTGTTTATAAATATACATTGCCATGCTTTTCAGTTCTACTAAGCAAGGCTACAGACAAAACAAACAGCAACATCAATGAATTTTAGAGAGGTTAAGCAATCATAAAATGTGGGGTTTCAACTAGAAATAATATGATGAAAAACAGGTTGACAGTGTCCGTTTAAAGTATTCAGAAAGACATACTTTCCAGTGAACATTCTCGGTACAGAATCTGGGAAAAAAAAGAAGTCACCACAGAGTATACACCGTCTGATAATCAGAATTCTTGAAACCATGAGGGTATTAAAAGCTTGAGCTATATCCAGCCATAGAAACATCATATAGCAAAACTATATACAAAACAGCCTATAAAAGACAATAAACTGCTGCTTAATATTATACTAGCAGGAGAAAAGTCACTATCCAAACAATAAGTCACTGATTATATTCATCCATAAGTGAGACATAAGTAACTTCAGCCTATACCAGCCCTGGGAGACAGATTTGCCATATATGGAGCCCAGCATTGTTGGAACTTCCCTACCTTTTCAAGTATTAAGTGGGAACGTCTGTTTAGGTCATGCAGTGTTGCAAGAGTTGAAAAGATTTCTGTAATGGTGGGTGTAGTAGGGTTTCTCCAGTTCCTGAGAATTATGTGTTTCACCTGCAAATCAAGAAGCATTAGCCATCTGAACTCTTGAGGGGTTAGGTATGTTGCTTCTGCTTTCATGCAGAGCAACATCAGAGGGGCTGAGGGTGGGATAGGGTGGTGGAGAATTTTATTGGCATCTTATGAAGCTTCTAGCCATATAGGGGAGATTAAGGGGCCTTGCCAAAGAATATGTAATAAGTCCCTTCTGAGCTGTTGACACCTCCAGCAATTATCTTGGGTCAGCACCTTAGCCCTCTTAAGCACTGAGGGGGTTCTATACCAAGAGTGCAATATTTTGTTATGTATCAGCCTGCTCCAGGCTTTTCTGTATGCTGTGTCTACAGTAATCCGCTCCAGCTCAAAATCCACCTGCTTCTAAAGTCCCCCACTGCTAGGCTGGGCTACCCCAAGTTAGCACTCAGCAGGCCTAAATGGAGTCCCCTGTCTCCCGCCGGCTTAGCCTAGGTCTTTACAAAGCAATAAGTCCTTCTTAAACACCTTTGGTAACAGACCCATTTTGCCCCACCCTAAACCCTCCCTCACAACCACCTCCTACTAGACAAAGCCCTCTGGAGCTGCTCCCCCTCCCCCCCACTGCCTCCCCTTTTTATCACTGTTACCCCTCTCACTATCTGGTGTAGTATTAAACCCCATACAGTTACCCTGCTGTAGTCAACACTTGACTTGGAGTGTTCTATGGGTGTGCAACCCAGGGCAATCAATTAGCAATAGCACTGTTTGCCAATCATAATTTGCTCTGTTTTTTCTTGTTGTCTAATTTTTCATGTAGTTGCTCATGATGCCTAATGCTCAGGCAACTGTAACCACTGTATTTTATATTGTCTTATTGTCTACCCTGACGTGGAACCTTTGTAAAAGAGCTTGCGCTCAAAGGCTTTTCCAAAATACAAAATAAATAAAAATCTAACATTGATCCCGCTGGGAATACGAGATCTGTATTTTTAGGACCTTTTCCCATTTGTTCTTTGATGAGGATGCCTGGTTGGGCATAGAGTCCCAGACTGCAGTGTATATTGCCCCTGCTGTCCCCTTTGAGAAACAAAGGCAACTATTAAGTTTAGATGGGGGTCCATCTAGATTTATGTTACGGAGAAGGAGGGGTCTAACAGCAACTCTCAAGTGTAAATACCTCCAAAAGTCAGATATAGATAGGAACCACCAAACGTTCAAGTTGTGAAAGGTGTTTATCACCCGAGTGTTGGGGGCCAGAAGGTCACTAAGAAAATAAATGCCCTTATCACGACAACCTGGACAGAACACAGGGCATCCCCCTATCTTAATGTTAGAGTTTTGCCATAGTGGGGAGTACAGAACAGGTTATGAGGGGGTCCTCAATTTTTTGCGTAATAATTTCCAGTAACAAATTGTAGGCCCCAAGGTTGGGTGAGATTGGAATGTGTAGGGTAGACCAACCCATGGTAAGGAGGCCAGCAGTGGGGCATCTCCAATTGTCTGTTCTATATGTATCCACTAAGGGGAGCAACTAGAGCTGGGCTGAAACCATTTTAAGGTTTGAGCGCATTGGTATGCCAACTTATATCGTTCCATCCAGGGTAGCCCCAGTACCCAAACTTCCAGTGTGCCCTGAGTGAGTTTCTGCTGTACCATGGCCTGTTGGTGCCCCATAGGAAGGAGCCAGCCATTCCATCTAATTTCCAGTACCAATGTGAAGGCAAATGTAAGGGGATATGACAGATAATGTGAAAAAATGTGGGTGCCATGGGCATTTTGAAGGTGACTATCTTGCCAGCTATAGTAAGATGCAATCAATTCCATCATTCCAGTTCTCCCTTGCACTCATGCATCAGGGGTCCTAGATTGTTGTCCCACCATTTATCAATATTAGCCCCCACTCTGATACCTAAATAAGTAGTGGTATCCTGTGACCACTTGAGACCTGATTTGGGGGTACTCTGGGGGGTGGCATTTTGAATTAAAGGGAAGTATATCCATTTTATTTTGATTAACTTTAAGACCTGAAATATGTGTAAATTGTGTTAGGAGGGCAAGGGGGGGACTGATATCTGGGCATCTTCCAAGGGGACTAAGAGGTCATCTGTGTACATCAGAGTGGAGTAGTGAGACTTCCCTAAATGTATCCCACTGATATGTGGGTCCTGCCAGATTGCAAATGCCAGGGGTTTGACCACCAGTACAAAAAGAAGGGGAGAGAAGGGTAACCCCGGTCTGGTTCCCCTATGGAGTGGAAATGGGTTGGACAATACAAAATTGGTGAAGACACAGGCTTGGGAGGATGTGTATAAAGCTGTGATGGCACCATGAAAGTGAGGTCCAAAGCCAAAATGGTCTAGAAGAGTATGGAGGTTGTCCCAATCAACAGAATTGAATGCCTCCTTAAATTCTATTCCTAGAGCAGCAGCAGAGGTATCCACCTGCTTAGCTAGATGAATATTGAGAAGCATGAGTATATGGTCAGTACTGTATCTCCCTTTTATGAAACCAACTTGGAATTGGTGACTCAGGGAGAGTAAGAGAGGGTTTAATCTGTTGGCGAGCACCCTTGCAAACAATTTACTCTCAGAGTTGATAAGGGATATGAGATGGTAACTGGCTGCATTGGTGGTGTTTTTCACTTTCTTTGGGAGAACAGTTATTATCACCTCATGGAGAGTAAGCTGGAAGAAGGTCCTTGTTTCCCAATTCAGTGAAAACATGGCATAGTAATGAGGAGATCATTGGGGCCATGGCCTGAAGGAAGTCAACTGAGAACCCATCCCCCCAAGGGCTTTCCCCTTTTTAAGGGACATCAGGGCTGTAAGAATCTTGACCGTGTTCAGCAGAGCCACAAGGGCAGCACTCTGGGGTGGTGATAACTTGGGCAGGTATAAGGTGTTCAGGAACTCTCAGGTTTCAGACCTTTTTTCAGTCCGGGATGAGGTGTACAGCTGTGAGTAGAATGCAGACTTAATGTCATTCACCTCCTGTGGTTTGGTTCATACCTTCCAAGATGAAGGATCCTTAAAAACATAGAAACATAGAACATAGGCTTTGATGTCAGTTAAGGGCTGCTTAGCCCACCTTGTCTGCCCATTTCCCTACCTACAGGATAAGCTGCAGATCCTAGCTAACCAACAGCCTATTTCTTCTTACCCCACAAAAATTGCCTTATGTCTGCCCCATGTATTCTTGAATTCTCCAACAGTTTTAGACCCCACAACCTCATCAGGAAGACTGTTCCATGCGTCCATCTACCTCTCTGTGAAAAAATACTTACTCACATTGCCCCTGAACCACCCCCCTCTATTTTTAAAGTGTGTCCCCTTGCTCTTGCACATCTGTTTTTCTGAAAGATGCTGCCTCTTGGACTTTGTTGATTCCACTGAGGTACTTAAACTTTTCTATCATATCCCCCCTCTCCCTCCTTTCCTCAAGGGTATACATATTAAGCTCCTTTAGTCTCTCCTCATATGGCTTCTCTTGCAGACCCTGCACCATTTTAGTTGCCCTCCTCTGGACTGCCTCTATCCTGTCTATGTCCTTGCGGAGATGGGGTCTCTAGAACTGGACACAGTACTCCAGATGGGGTCTCACCAACTGTCTGTACAGAGGGATAACAACTTCCTGTTTTCTGCTGGTGATGCCTCTCCCTATACATCTCAGTATACCCCCAACCCTCCCTACTGTCTTCTCACATTGCTTGCTAACCTTAAGGTTATCTGATATGATCACCCCAAGGTCCCTTTCCATTTTTGTTGTTGTTACTACCTCCCCCTCCATTGTGTAACCTTCCCCTGGATTTTTGTTTCCCAGGTGCATTATTTTGCACTTCTTTGCATTGAATCCAAGCTGCCATACTTCTGACCATTCCTCCGACCTTTCCAAGTCCCTTCTCATCCTTTCCATGCCTCCTTGTTTATCAGCCCTGTTGCACATCCTTAAGCCCATTAATGTATCTATTCACCTATTGTTTGTGGAGTTGGTAAGCCAGTATTTTCCCACTTTTGTTCCCACCCTCCCAGTATGTGTGACATACCCTTAGCAGGGTTAGATCTGCCTTTCAGGACAGGAGCTTATTAATTTCTATGCATAGGGTGAGGACCTGCTGGCCAATGGAAGAGTGGAGAGTGGGGTGGGGCATGGCCTTAAGTGCCTTTTCAGCAGTGGCAAGCTCTCCTTCTAGCCTAGTCAGCTCCTGCTGTCTGTCCTTCCTCCTGTGTACAGCATACCCCATAATCTTTCCCCTCATGTTAGCTTTATATGCCTCCCATGTAGTTTGAGCAGTAGTATCAGAGATAGGATTCTCCTGCAGAACAGGTTCGTTTCGGATTTAGCCCAAACAACAAACTTGGGGTCTTGCATAAGAAGAGGGTCAAGCCTCCAAGTGGGGGAATGAGGTAAAGAAGAACCCCAAGATTACAGCAATTGAATAGGGGCATGATCTGAGATAACCATGGGGAGAATGCTGGAGTCAAGGACATGTTGAGTAAGCATTTGGGAGATCAGCAAGAAATCCAATCTGCTGAACGTGCAATGTACCCCAGACTGGAAAGTGTAATCATGTTCCTTGGGATGAATGCGGCACCATATGTCTACCAAATGAAATTCCAAGCTCAACCTCAGGGTGGCCTGCACCCCTCTGGTGTGTGTCCCCTTACTCCAGTCACTCTTGTCTAGAACAGGCATTAGCGTGAGATTGAAGCCCCCTTCCCCTATAATGGTTGTATCCGGCTCACCCACGGCTTCCATTTTGGTCGTTAAATCAAGAAAAAAGGTGGGGTCATCCTCATTCAGAGGATAGATATTTACCAAAAGGAGGTGCCCACTGGGGGTGTCAAGCAGTGCCAGTACCCACCTGCCCTGAGGGTCTGACTTACTATTCAGAATAAACCAGGGTACAGATCTGTGTAGCAGAATGGCTACTCCTCTTTTCATCATGGGAGCACTGGCATGAAGTTCTTTACCCACCCAGTCTCTCATCAGGTGTGCATGGTCCTGTCTGGTCAATTTCATTTTTTGCAAGAAGACAACCTGCACTCTCATTATCTTCCACTGCATCGGTACCTTTTTTAATTTTATCAGAGTGTTACGTCCCCTGACATTCCAGGTAACAAGGGATATTTCATCCATAATCAAAGGTACAAAGGAAAATCTTCAAGAACAAGGTTCGAAGAGCTGGCCAGAATGAGACCCCATCTAAGATAACCAAGAGGGCAATGATGCATGCCTAGTGAGTGAGTACAGCCCCGAGCAGTAGGACTGAGGTACAACAGGCAGTAACAGGTAGCAGTTCAAATAATAATCAGCAGACAGGCATAATATCAAAGTATGTGATCAGCACTGACAGTAAAACAGTGTAACTATTAGAACTATTTACAAGCAGTGTGCAAAACTGCACATTGGCAGAAGTCAGCTTAGCAGGTCGAGGAAATAAAATCTTCTCAAGCCTAACCCACCCTTCCATTGGGGGAGATATACAGAGTGGAACTTCACAGACTATTCAGAGATCCCAGACCTGTAGGTACACTAGCTAGACAGTGGTACATGCTAGGCTAAACTAGCCGAGATTCTGCCATCCCAGGGTACTGTGCTGTTGTAATAAGTGCATCACCAGACAAAAGTTTTCAAGCCAGAGAGCACCAGGGATTTTAGCATTGTGTTGGAGTTGGAAGCGCAGCAGGTAGTGATGCTGAGGTTCATACTTTCAAGTCCCACCTTTTAGCCGCACTCACCAACACTATTCCTATGCCCACATCTATCATCCCCATTGAAGGGGGGGTGGTGAGCCTTCAAAGTAGAAATCATCTATTCTAGCTGGGGGAGTAGGGCTTTAACCATAAATGCCATCACCTGAGGCAGTCCCCCTATTTTTCTGCCTTATTGATTCAGCTGCGTTTAAAAGCTAATGTGCTATAACATAACATTATCTAATTTAGGCAGGCAGGGCATCACGATTCAGGCTAACATGCATAACAGAATCAGAGGTGAACATCTTCATTAACCCAAACATCTTCTGGTTGTACTGTTAACCCCTTGTCCTCTGGTATTCTGTCACTTGTACTGTCCCCCCCCTCCCCAAGAGGTGTTATTAAACAAAAAACAACAAGTACAGCTAAACTAGATAGTCAGTAAACATCAGTACAATATATACAGTGTCCCATGAGCATTTTCCCCTTTTTCAGGGCAAAGATATTAGGCCTATATACCATAAGAGGGCAATAAAGATGGGTGGAGTCAGTAAATGACCTTTTGTGACAGCCATCAACTGTTGCTAGCCAAAATGGTAGTTAACCCACAGGATACCATCCCCTATAGCCTTTACCAATGCCCTGGCTACAAGACAAAAAGACAGAAAGGACACTTATCTAGGTCTGGTCCTCTGACATCTTTGCCTGGAGGTCTTCTGCTTTGACTGGTGAGGGAAGTGCCTGCTTGTCTGGGACAAAATCCACAGGTTGTGGTAAGTGATGTTGTGGAGAGGAGGCTGTGCTAGGAGGCTCCTCCACAGTCCATTGTTGGAGTTGAGCTTCAGTAGCAGAGGCCTCCAGCACCATCTCCTCCTCTGGATAATCAGGAAACTCCCCAGGCTTGGACAGTTCTGCTGGGACTAGTGCAGCATATCGGTTTGGAGTGGAGAGCTTGCTGATGCTAGTATCAGTGATCACTGGCACCTCTTCTTATTGACATCCCTGATCTGCTTCACAGTCCTGAGGGTGAATCCATCTGCCATGCTTGCCAGATTGCTTCCATTTGTGAGATCTGTCAGGGAGGCCCAAAGCCACCCTCCTGAAGTTGTATCCACTCGGCATCTTTCTTCCTGCATTGGTTGTAGCAGCCACCTGATTTGTGGCCCTGTTGCGACCAAGGTTGTTGTTTTGGTGGGTAGGAGGTTCCAGACTGGTATGAGGTGGCCAGTTACAATGAAGGTACTCCATGAGAGCCTCTATGGTTGAGAAGGAGGCAGGGCCTCCATTAACCTCCAAGCGCATAGTTACAGAGTATCGTAGTGAGAACTGAATACCCAAAGAATGCATCAGATGACAGGCTTCCGTGTATTCTTTTCACTTGGTCGAAAGCTCCTGGGAGTAGTCCTGAAAAATCATTATTTTATGGCCTTGGCATGAAAGGGCACTGAGCTCTCGTGCCCTCATTGTGATCCATTCTTCATCAGTGAAATTCAGGATTCTGGCCATGAGGGGCATAGGCCTCTCCCCTGATTTGAGAGGAGAGTTTAGAGTCCTGTGAGCATGTTATGTTGCCAGGCCAGGGGGCAACTCATGTCACAGGACTTCAAGAAGGACATTGCATAGAAAGTCCAGAGGGTTCCCCCACTCTGTACCCTCAGGAAAACACAGGAACCATAAGTTGTTGCTCTGGCTCCTGTTCTCCATGTCATCCATTTTTGTGTGAAGCAGCTGAAATATTTTTTCTTGTTTGTGGACAGTGGAAACAAGTGAGTCAATGGTATCCATATTTCAGCTTACTCAAGATTCAATTCTGCAGATCCTAGCATCCATCTGCTGAATAGCCAAGGTATTATTATTTGATGCCAGGGTGACCTCCGCCATATGTTGCATCAGGGCAGCAAACATGTCGTTCATTTGTTGTGTGCTTAGGCCCAAGGGAGCATTCAAACCTTTGTTGTGCACCATACTGTGAGATGAAAACTCTATCAACTTCGATGCAGTTTACAGACAGAGAGTAAGAGGTAAAAGCAGACCTTCTTAAACCTGGGTGTTTCCAGACTGGATATTTCTGCTACATCTTCTGAATGAAAGGCTTTCGGTCGTGTAAATTGCAAGATTAAATCCCCGGGTCGGTGGCACACTCAGATTAGGCAACCATCATGATCAGAGCTAAGTCACACCCCCTACAATGATATTTTGAAGTATTACTATACAGAATTGTGTTGACTTCCTACACTTAGGATTTTGCTTGGCTTAAAGGTCCACACCTATTGATATTATCATTAATTATTAACAAATTCATTAAAGCATGTGTTCATATAACTCATACAATTGGCCTAAATTGCCTTAAACTAATTATCTAATAGGACATTAAAATAATAGATAATAACCAACTGATTTTAAATCAAGAATGGCCACAATGGTCTCCGCCAAAAGTGGACAAAATAGCTCTCTTATAATAGTAACTGACCCAACATATATTACTCCAAAGAAAAAGAAAACAACTAGAAATAAAAACCCCTGAAACAACTGAAATGACAGAAAAACCCAACCAGAATAACATGGGCACTGAGGATAAGAACCTTAACAAGCAAACCAAAATGACAAAATACCTACAAGGATATAACCCTGTCACAATAGATCTTTCAACGCAAGTACCACAAACTCAGGAGAAGGCAGATAATTTCACTGATATTAACCAAACTAAGGGACACCCAGAAAAGCCCCTATTTGATAACATTTATGAATCTTCTCTGGAGGGCATCTCTTTATCTATATATAATTGTGAATGGTCCCTTCATGTTTGAAGATAGTGTAACCATGCAAGGTAGTGAGGGTATCTTTTCCCTGAAAATGAAATTCACTCTGAGGAAACCATAAATAACAGCACTTATCAAATAAATAAGTCATATCAGGGGATAAACGGAACTATAGGGATATATCATAAATTCACAGATGGTATAACATCTATTTATACAAGATTTAAGTATAGCAATAGAAGGTTTGAAAAACTTAGTGCCTAATTTTAAAAAGAGAAATACTAGCAAATGTATTACACATCAAATGGAAGAAGTCAAGTCCAATGACCCATGTCAGACACTACACCAACAACATAAGAAGGTGTTAGATGTGAATATAATAAATCACAACAGATACTCCTTTAATGAGGAAAATTTTCCTTCAACTTCCATACTTTCAAAAGAAACACTCAACCTAGTTAAAAATCTGTATTTGCGAGTATAGCAATATTGGAAAATATAGCTATCCAAAAAGATGAAGTGGCTAACCTTAGAACTGATGTGTTTTACAATTAGACTATTATTAAAAAAAATAATACAACACAAAAAAGGAAGGATGGACACACAGACTCAATCATTTGGGCAGACAGAAATAGAAACAACTGAAATTTCCAGAAGCAGTAAAGCTATTCAGACAAATTTACCAGCTCCTTTTATTAAGGAAACTGCACAAATCATTAGCTCTCCAAGAAAACTTCAGCATATGAATAAAACTTCCATGTACGAAAAGAATACAAACAGACTGAGAAGAAAAAAAAACATCTAAAAATAAAAACAGCAAGGTTATCCAAGATAACGCACATGGAATATATAATAACATAAATATACAAAATAACATTACACATGAAGTGAATGATAAATCACACGGAAACCAGACCACTGTATAGTGTGAAACTGTGATAGGGAGGGAGATCAAGGGACCCAAAAGCAAGCCACCTAGGACCCCCGATAATAATAATAAGAATAAGAATAAGAATAAGAATAAGAATACTGCAGAAATGGAAACAGTGACATTCCAACAGTCCCCTAGGATTGAACCTGATGACAAATAAATAAATCTCACTATGGCCCCAGAAAAGATAGCAAACATGGAATATAAATATTGAATTGAGATATATGAAATTAAACCTCTAAGAGATGAGATCCCAGATAAGTTAAGGACACTGGTCTTATATGGTTTAAGGCTCTGAGCTGCACATCTGGTGACATCCAGCAGACCAGACCTGGGGGTTTGAATTTCACAGCTTCCGCTTGCATGCTGTGTGATCCTAAGCAAGTCACTTAACTTCCCTGTGCTCCCAGATCGCACCAGTAAAAAAGCTTTCAGCTTAGTGTGCTACTCCTGGTTACAACAACTATATATATATATATATATATATATATATATATATATATATCTATCTTCCATTTAGCAGAAACAGAAGGAACTACATTTATCATGAGGCCACTAAATCATTTGGTCCAAGACTATATATTGTAAGGAAGATTCATTGACAAAAAAGATACAGGCCCAAAAACAAAATCTGAATCTCATAAGCACATATTTATGCACTCCAATGAAAGTACCTGTCCTATGTCAGGAATTTGATTTCAGGTCCAAACCAGACGACCAACTGAATGTAAGAAACAAACAAACTGTGTTAAGGAATATAGTAAAAACAATTAAAAACTATGAGACTCAACAGTTTAATGAATGGAAATGTAAAACTATCTCGATGTTTGGTGACCCAAAATGCCTTGATTAATGAAATCAAAACAAAAAAACACCACATTTCTTTCTCATAGCTTCAAATTGCCTATTACTAATAGCTTGATTGCTAGGTTGAAAATGTTTTAAAGCTGATATTTCAGTCTCTCAAATTGACCTTACATTTAAGAATTTCATGTTGCCAGCAGCTATTCTTAAACAAGCATTTGTCAATGCCGAATGTTGTCTCGCTGGCATTGGCACTGGTAGTGCACGAGTTAGAGATGCATAATAGGAATGGCAGTGAAGTACTGAAGCGATGCCAACCCCATCCCCACCCTGCAGAGACTGACAGGCAGTGGGGTGTGCCTTTGGGTTGTCAGCTATAACGCTCATGCCATTTTACCTCACCCTACCCTGTAGACACTGACAAGTTTTGTGGTGTGCTTTGGGGTCTTTAGGCATTATACTTACTCCATTCCATAAGGAAATATGCAGAGGTGGGTGTAGTATAGGAGAATGGGGTGAACTTTGTGGCCAAACACTGCAAGGCACACCATGATGCCTGACACTGGCTGCAGGGTGGGGGTGGAATGGCATAAGCATTACGGCCGATGATCCCCAGCCACACCCCTTACGCCTGTCAGTCTCTACAGGGTGGGGTGCTACAGTTGGAAACCCTAACACTGTAGGTGAGTGTTGGTATTTTCACTACAACTTTTCAACATGGGCTTTTTGTGACCCAACCTCATGAAGAGTGGCACAATCAGTTTGTTAGCTGAAAGGTGGTTTTGCACAGCAGCTATGCCATTTGGCGGCACTGGGATGAAAACACATTTTGGGCAGGATGTGCAAAATGACAACTGTATTGTTCATGAGGAGGCATAAAAAATGGCAACGTTGAAAATCTGGAGTGAAAATATGAAAAATTGGTGAAGTCATGAGCATGCATAGAAACTGTGCAACACATGTCCATAATCCAATTATTTTTGGGAGTTTTTTAGCCACATTTTCAACATAGGTATTTTGGGACCTCCTCTCATGAGCAGTGGCACTGTGATTTTGTTAATCTATCCCAAAATTTGATTTCCCACAGCGACCATGCCATTGTGCGCCACAGCTGCGGAAACACATTTTGGGCAGGCTGTGAAAAATGACAGCTGTACTGTTGATAAGGAGGTGTGAAAACATGCCAGTGTTGAAAATCTGGCATGAAAGTATTGCAAATTTGTGAAGTTACAAGGGTGCATGGAATCTGTGCAACGCATGCTTGCAACACAGTCATTTTATGGACTTTCAGCACCAAATGTTCAACATAGGCATTTTAGGACCTCTGCTTATGAAAAGCGTCACCGTCATTTTCTCAAATTGTCCCGAAAACTGATTTCTCATAGCGACTGGGCTATTCTGCTCCGGACATGCAAAAACACATTTCGGCCAGGATATGTAAAATGACAGCTGTACTGTTCATCAGGAGTTGTGGAAAAATGCCAATTTTGAAAATCTGGAATGAAAATATTACAAATTCGCAAAGTTACAAGCGTGCCTGGAAACAGCACAATGCATGCTCATAAAACAGCCATTTTGGGTATTTGTTTTCACCAAATTTGCAACATAGGCTTTTTGAGAGCCCCCAAGAACAGTGGCACTATCGTTTTGTTACTTGGCCCTGAAAGGTGATTCCACGCAGTGACCGTGGAATCACCTTCAGGAGCCGAACAATGCCATGACAGTAACTGAATTCATGAGGAGGGGTCCCAATAACCCCATTTTGAAATCTGGTGCAAAAATTCCAAAAAATGCCTGCGATATACACCAAAGTTGAAAAAACCCTGTTTATGCCATTATACAGCTTACCAGCATTTCTTCAGTTCACGGTCGGCTTTGAAGAGTACAGACGTGTTCCCGGCCCACCGAAGATCATCGTGCCAGACTCCGGAGGTAAGTATGGGGTGATGGGGGGTGTGAGGGAGGCAAGGTGCACAGAGGGTGGAGTGCGAGTTGAGGGAAGGGGCAGGGAGACCCTGAGGGACCGTTTTCTTCTTTCACAGGGTTAAGAAAATAAAAAAAAACATTGCGGGATGGTTTTTAATTTTCAGGGGATTTGGCATGCTGGGGTGGGCTCCCAGCATGCCACCTAAGTGTTTTGGGAGGGGATGCTGTAGCTGTCAGGGGATTGGGCACTCCCATTGGCACACAATGAAAATGGGGGAAGGCAAGAGACGAAGGGGATTGGGCACCCCCCTTGGCACATAACAAATGGGGGGGGACTTCTGGTGACGTCACAGAGCTAAAGCAAGCTTAAATCTAGAGGCTTCCGACCAGCTGACTATTAAAACCTCCTAAAATTCTCTTCTTCAACTATTAAAATGTCAAAAAGCTCAGGATGAACACCCCTAACAAGCAACAGAGGTAGAAATCGACCGGATGGTAAAGGCAAACCGAAGGATGACACCAGATCACGAATGGGCCTGCCAAGCAGATCGGCTTCACCGGCCAGCTCCCATGTGGCTGAATATGATACCGACAAAGAAAGTGAACAGCTGTCATGTACTAGATTTGAAACACTCCTATACGAAATCAAGGAATCAAGGAAGTAGAATAAGCAGGAGTTACGAGCAGTTCAGAATCAGTTAACCACCCTAGAAAACCATATTGGAACAATCGAGGACAGGGTCTCGGAAACTGAAGACACAACAATACAGCTTATCGACATCATTCAGACCTTACTGTACCAAACCGAGACCCTGTAAGCTAAGAGCCTCGACCTGCAGAGCCATTCACAGCACGATAATCTATGTCTATATGGTCTCCCTGAAGACATAGAAACAGCCCCAATGGCAGCTTTCATAGGAAATCTTCTGAAAGACGTCCTTGATCTCCCACTGACCCTAATGTTCCATGTCGAAAGGGCTCATAGATCATTACAGAAATAGCCGACTGATTCAGCTGCATGCCCGCGCTCAATTGTCTTGAAATTAAACTCATTCAGTGCTAAAGAAGAAATACTAAGATGGGCCTGGGGTAAAAAAGAAATCAAATACCTCACAAATAGGCTGTTCCTGGATCACGATTACCCCCAAGAAATACAACAACAGAGAGTTAGGTACCTACCTATCCTGAGAGCTCTACGAGAGAAGTCAATTCACTTCCATATGCCATACCCTTTGAGATTGTGAGTTTTCTGGGAGGATGGGGTAAAGATCTATTACACAGTCGAGGAAGCTCTGGAAGCAATGAAAGAGAGGAAAATCACATTGGAAGATAATAGAAACTAAGAAGCTGAGAGGCGGGGATCGTTTTGGCAGCGCGCCACATACAGGAAGGCAGGGGGGATCAAAACAATGCCGCATGCTGAAGCAGTGCGCAGGATCCACATGCTGCTCAGCCAAAAAGTTAGACAGGCCAATGCAGAAACCTGAGAAGTTTGCAAATCTTTAAGTTTTCCTTATGGAAATTGCTCTTCCGCTCCTTTATACTCCATGGAAGGCTCCCTATGTAGCAGTGATCCCCATTCGATAAGTGCTGAACAAATTTCTGACATTTGATGGCTTGCTTTCTTACTTTGGACTGGGGACTGCACGGGCGGGGGTGGATCGAGGAGATCTTCAATGCTACCTCAAGTGTGTCAATACTAGCTGGCCAACTGGCTCAATTAGCACCCCTCCTACTGATATAAACGCTATCAGCCTAATAGAAATACGCTGTACTTAGTCCACTCAGGCTAACACAACCAAATTGTACAGTAGTTGTCTCTCTTTAGCCGTTCTGACCCTTTCTCCCTAGTGTATTACATTTAATCCAATCCAGAAGCTGCTTCCACTAGCAGGAAGTCAGTAGCAACACAATTGTTTAGCGAGGGGTAGAATATCTCACAGAAATATGTGAGGAAGAGACCTTGCAATCAATACATAGCTATGGTCACTGCTTCCTATGGGTCAGGTTTTATTATTTTTCCTATGTCCAGCAACTACCTCTGTTGTCTAAAAGGTTGATCATGGTTAATTTGAGGTCAGCTGGTACTGGGGCGTACTAAGGCTTCTACAGCCATACCGTTTTGATACATATTAGTAGCCCACTGTTACCAAGGCTCTAGAGGAGGTCCTCCGGCAACGGAGGCACACGCATTCCTCCTCATCCTCCTTAAAAGGAGAACTCAGGGGCTAAAAGGGTAAATTAGCCCCCAACCTTGGAAGCAAACATTTTGGTAAACACTTCAAGGGGTTATATAATTGTTAAAGCCATGTTGGCTTTTGAGTTTGGCTTTAGCCTAGCAGGTCAGCTGGAACATATGAGTAAGGATGTGCATTTTAATTATGTAACATATTTTGAGATGAGGAGGTCACCATTATGGGGGGGGGACAGTATTTCCAGATATTTTTCCAACCTGGAGAATCTAACCATACTTAACTATGGTGCAACCTTCTGTTATATGCACATATAATGTGCATGGCATCACTAACCCCATCAAAAGGAGAAAAATTCTCCAATATATGAGGAGGGAAGGAGCTAATATTTTACTATTACAAGAAACACACCTTTCCCAAATCGAACATAAAAATTTGAACAACTGGGTTTCGCTCAGGTGGTGGCCTCTTCATATCGGGGGGGGGGGCAAATGACGAGAGACTGCAGTAATGATTAAACAAGGGGTACATTTTGAACTCAAGGATCGGATTGTTGACAAAGAAGGGAGATATGTCTTCATGAAGGGGTTATTAGATGGTCAGATGGTTACTCTGGCGTCTGTCTATATACCTGTAGCGGCAGACTATACATTATATAGAACTTTTTTGACCCACTTAGCTGAGTGGGCAGAGGGCCGGCTGATCTGCGGAAGGGACTTTAACCTGGACATTTCTAGAGGAGGCTCAAAACTTTCCCTGTCAGGGTCTAATAAATAAAACAACCAGAAAAGTTCAGAAACTGATACAGGAACTGGGATTTGAGGACATATGGCATTTCCCACATGGACCCTCCCACAGGCATACTTTTTACTCCCAGGCCCATAATACCTACTCCTGCCTTGATTTTTTGATAAACCCTCGGGAACAGCTTAACACTATGCAGAAGCTTTGGCAAGGGGACTTTTGTCTCTCAGATCACACCCCTGTTTTCTGTAGGGTTAATCCACATACCACTCGAAAGAGGTCTTTTTGGGTGGTGAACCTGTCCCTTCTTAGAAATAAGGAGGTACAGGAGTCAGTTAGGGATACAATAACACAGGCCCTACTTGACAATGATACTCAGAATTCCACAATAGCTATGATTTGGGATACAATTAAGGTAATAGTGAGGGGGAAATTGATAGGAATCTCATCCCACCAGAAGAAACAAAGGGAATCTCGTAGACTTGCCCTAGAAGAACAGATAAAAGCATTAGAAGACATCCAATGTGTAAAGCTGTGTAAATCACAAGCTCGGGAGCTTACCACCTTAGAGAAAGAATTAAATAATATCCTAGACTACGCTATAGAACAGAGGCTAGTGTTTTTATGGCACAAATACTATGATGAGGGTCCTAGATCTATAAGATTAATCGCAAACCAATTACGGGTCCAGAGAATTAAGTCTACTATTTAAAAAAAAAAAGACACCCTATATCCAGCGATCTTAAAAATAGCACTACAGATATCTCTGAAGCCTTTCATCAATGCTATACAGCACTCTACACTGGGAAAACCACCCCTTCTAACGAGAAAATTCGAGACTTCCTAGCACCCTTCAGTCTCCCTACTCTATCACAGAATCAAAGCACCCAGCTGGTAGCCTCTATTTCTGTTAAGGAGATAGAAATAACAATCTAAAGCTTAAAAACAGGGAAGTGTCCAGAGTCAGACGGTCTACCGGGGGATTTTTATAAAACCTTTTCCAAGACTCTCACTCCAATACTAAGTAGGGTGTTTTCCTATGTGAGTGCAGAGGAAGGAACAATTCCCCATCCTGGAACGAGGCCATAGTCTCGGTGATACCAAAGTTGGGCAAAGACCTCTCATACTGTTCATCATACAGACCCATATCAATACTGAACACAGACTATAAGATCTATGCTTCTATATTGGCCAAGAGACTTCTTTAATTTGCCCCATCCAAAATACATGTGGATCAATATGGCTTTATTCTTTGACGTCAGGCCAAGGATAAAGTCAGGGGCACAGTATATATTATTGAGCACATGCATACCCATAACGTCCCTGCAGTCTTGCTTGGATTAGATGCTGAAAAAGCATTTGATATGGTGTCATGGAATTTTTTGAGAGAGGTATTAGTGAGATTTGGCTTTCCAATCCAGTTTGTAGATACCATTTTTAAATTTTACAGAAATCCTACGGCATATATTAGAACGAACGGTCACATCTCCGAGAAGTTTCTTCTGTTCAGGGGCACTGGGGAGTATTGCCCCCATCCCCACTTCTTTTTGCATTTTATATCGAACCCCTAGCTCAATACTTACGCCTGGCCCCAGACATTAAAGGCATCGAGATGGCGGGTCACTGAACAAAAGCTGGCCATGTTTGCCGATGATATACTCATGTATTTAATAGACCCTGATACCTCTCTGGTGGCCATTTTTCAAAGAATACAAGAGTTTATTAACCTTTCAGGCTTTTCATTAAACATTAACAAATCAGAAGCCCTAACATTTGAATATAATCCCCCACTCACCCTCAAAAAGCAGTACCCGATCAGGTGGGATACTACCTGTATAAAATATTTAGGCATACAGATTACCAAAGACCTGGATCAGCTTTTTTCCCATAACTACCATCCACTGCTAACAAATATTAAACAAGACCTGAGGAGGTGGGATCTTCTGCCAACCTCCTTTTACACCAAGACTTTGTCCCTGAAGATTAATGCTCTACCACATTTTCTCTATTTGTTCCAATGTGTCCCTTGTTCCATATCGCCTAAGGAACTACTCTCTTAGCAGAAAATCCTGAACACATTATAGTGGAATCAGAAGAGGCCATGGAGAGGTCTCTCCAGGCTATTCCTGCCCAAGGAGTTGGGGGGAGTAGCCCTACCCTCGCTTCAAGATTATTGGCTCTCTGTACAGATACGTCTGGCTCTGTTATGGGGCACTAAAACATATCATGCAGCCTGGAAGCAAATAGATTTAGCCAGATTATCCCCCATCCCACTTCCAGCTTGCCTGTTCTCTCTGCCCTATCTCAAGAAGGTTTTGAAAGTAATCCCTTCGGTAACTACCACTATCCTGAAGGGTTGGCAATTGAGAATGAAGCACAAAAACTTCCAACAGCAATTCTGGAAAAATAATTAGTTTGTGCTGACCCCCCCCATTTGACACAGCAGCACAAAAACCGTGGTACAAAAATCAAATTAAGAAGGGGTTGGAGGCACCATGGCAATTGCTAAAAGGAAATGGGGTGACATATTTTGTAGAAGGCCAGAGGGCTTACTCTTGGATGGAAAAAGACAGATTGTACTATTACCAGATTAGGGGCTATATGCTCACACAAATAAGAATTAATGAGAAGAACTTCCAGCTTAGCGAGTATAACACTCCATTGAGACAAATCTGGTCTTCACTCCAGGGGGAACAGGCAATTTCTATAATATATAAGTCCCTTATACAACAGCTTTCTCATTTCAAGGAATCGGTTCAATCTAAATGGGAAAGGGAATTCGCACAACCAATATCATGTAGGGACTGGCTTATGATCTGGAGGGGCACATGGACCACCACCTCCTCACCAATCTGGAGGGAATTCATGTGGAAAGTTAGGGCAAGATTTTTTCTGGTCCCATAAGTAGTAGCCTTAAGGAACCCAGGAACCACCTTTCAGTGCTGGAGAGAGTGTGGTGAGGTAAGGGCATCACATAAACATATTTTCTTTAACTGTCCAAAATTATCTGCTTTCTGGCACCAGGTATCATTCCATATGAAATTGGTATTAGCTATTAAGGGTACACTTAAGGGTCTTAACTTATTATTGGGGATCCCACCGGTGGAGGTCAAGGATAAAGCAACTTTATACCTATGGTCTATATTTTTAGGCACCGCCTATAAATCTATCACCAAAATGGCTTCAGCCATCCCCCCGCTGGTGTCAGATTGGAAGCTTTAATACTCAACATTCAGCACAACGAACATATCTCTTTTAGTCTACAAGGCAAGATGGAAACTTATATTTCAAGATGGGCATGGTGGGAGGTATATCAGGATCAAATTCTTTAGCACATTAAAGATCAAATAAAAAAATACATTGAGTGGTTTGACCACCTCACCAGACCCCGTTGCAATCCATACAGGGGATTTTGGCTATCTACTGTGTATAGTGATATATCAGATTAACTGTTCCTCCTACTCTTTGTGTTGGCATAGAACTCATGGACTGAGTCTTAGGGAATATATCATAAATAATTTACAAGTTAGATACTCATGTTCCAATGTTACTGTCCTGCTTTAAGTTCGTAGAGTTTATATTTTGTTCTTCTTTTTAGGTAATTCAAAGGCTGTATGTTGGAATGGCCTTCATTTGTATTTGTAATATCAATGCTATTTTAGTACTGGATAGAAGAAAATATGAATTTTAATAAAGGAAGTATAAAAAAATAACAAATGGGGGGGTGCATTATGCCGATGGGGAGTGGGTTCCCTCATCGGCACATACATTGGGACAGGGCATGCCGACAGAGGGATTGGGCATCCCCGAAGTCGGCATTATGGCAGGCAGTGTGCCACCATGTTACATTTTTTTTCTCTCCAGAGAAAGCATATCAGGAGGTCCACTGCATATGACGAGCTTTGCTCTCATTGCAGCAGACCTTTCCTTAGATGTGCTCGCAACATTATGCATGCATGGTATAGTTCCGGCATGCAGGCTTATTGGGGAATGAGGAAC
Source organism: Neoceratodus forsteri (assembly GCA_016271365.2). NCBI lineage: Eukaryota > Metazoa > Chordata > Ceratodontiformes > Ceratodontidae > Neoceratodus > Neoceratodus forsteri. The sequence goes on along the minus strand of CM028135.1, from coordinate 667,055,110 downwards.
ACACCCAATGATGCATGCCCTGCATTTGCCCAACAGTGACCGTGCCTCCAAATCTACTACTACCACAATATGTTGGCTGCGCATGCACAAGCCAACATAAAAACCACACATACTGGAAATGTTTGGTATTCATATAGTATCCCCAGGAGACCTGGAACTGTCTATTCACTCAGATGATCAAGCAGAAAGGGAAACCAATCTCAAAAAGAAAAAAAGAGAAACACAACTTAGCACTGAATTTAATGTTAGAAGCAATGACTCCTCCCCATCTCAACCTCTCAATAAAGGATGACTACAGAATAAAGTCTCAGTATCAGCCCAACCCCACAGGGATTCTGAATAAGAAATTAGTATTTTATCCTGGAATATTGAAGGAGCTGCAGATAAACTAGCAGACCTTGAAATCAAAACATTTCTTAATAATTATGAGATAATTTGTCTCCAAGAGACCTGATCTTATTCTTCCTCTTCTCTACAGCTCCCAGGATATTCACTATTTGAATCTCCGGCTAGTAGGTAGCAAACGTATGGACACCCTATGGCTGGCCTATTTATCTACATTAAAACCTCCTTAGATTTTAGGGTTACACTTTATTTTAAGTGTCCTTAACTACTCTGAAACTACTGTATAACTACACTATAACTACTATCTAACTTCTGTGTAGTTATATGTAACTACAGTGTAGTAGTTAACTAGTTTCACATTCGTGGTTTAATGTAGACACACAATTTGCATGAATTGGTAGTTACCGCAATTACTGTTGCAACAGCTGTTACATGTGTAGTTGCACTTCCAGCATAAATCAATTTTTCTGTTGTACTATGCAACAGCTGTTACATGTGTAGTTACACTTCCAGCATAAATCAATGTGTGCCAAGAGAGAGACAGTTGTGGTTGCATGTATAACTACCACATCATGCAATTTGTTTAACTACACACCAGGAAGGGTCCCTACCTGTATATTCTTCTCCACCCACCACCAATCCACACAGAGATCAGTGGTAAAGCGCATGGTATGTAGTCATGCCCCACCCCCAGCCACCCACCTGGGCTGTAGTAAGCCAGGAATGTGAGTACAGAAGAGGTGTGGGTCAATGCCACAGAAGCACATTTCTTAATAACTGCAGCATTGTTACAAGCCAATAAGTAATTATTAAATTATTTTTACTGTATAAGTAAGCAATGTAGTTGTATAGCAATTAAGAATATTAGATTGTATGTTTAATAAACAGTAAGTGCATGAGGGCCTGATTTTGGAAGGAAAGCATACATCAGAACTATGGCACTGACATTCAATGTAAGTGTATGGGGGTGTGTGGCCAACCATGAACCGAGATGGCCACCTAGTTGCTTAGCTCTCCGTGTTCAGGGAAGATTCCGATGAAATCCGGCATCGGGTTTCATTTTCTGATCAACTGACCGTGCAACAGTCAGGCAGACTACCTTGGGCATGTACTTTTGCGACGCTGTTATTCGCGAGTGCCTTACAATCGCCAGAAAATATCTCCGTCTGTGGCATGGCGCCTGGTCCCAGATATGGCCTGCAATAGAAACATAGAAACATAGAATCTGATGGCAGATAAGGACTGCTTGGCCCACCTAGTCTGCCCATTTCCCTACCTAACGGATAAGCTGCAGATCCTAGTTAACCAGCAGTCTACTTCCTTCTACCCCCCCACTAGAATTGCCTTATGTCTATCCCATGCATTCTTGAATTCCCTCACTGTTTTTGACTCTATGAGCTCCTCAGGAAGGCTGTTCCATGCATCTACAACCTTGTCTGTGAAGAAATACCTCCCCACTTTACCTCTGAGCTGTCCCCTCTGTATCTTCAAATTGTGCCCTCTTGTTCTTGCACATCTCTTTTTCCGAAAGATGCTACCCTCTTGGACTTTGTTGATTCCCTTGAGGTATTTGAATGTTTCCATCATGTCCCCCACCCTTCTTTCCTCGAGGCTATACATCTTAAGCTCCTTTAGTCTTTCTTCATATGTCTTCTGGTGCAGACCCTGCACCATTTTGGTTGCCCTCCTCTGGACAGTCACCACCTTGTCTATGTCTTTGAGGAGATGGGGTCTCCAGAACTGTACACAGTACTCCAGATGTGGTCTTAACAACTGTCAGTACAGAGAGACAACAACTTACTCTTTTCTACTGGTGATGCCTCTCCCTATGCAACCCAGTATCCCCCCAGCCCTCCTTACTGCTTTCTCACATTGCTTGCCCACCTTTAGGTCATCTGATATGACTACCCCCAGGTCCCTTTCCATTTTTGTTGTTGTCAGTATCTCCTCCCCCCCCATTACGTGCTCTTCCCCTGGGATGTTGTTTCCCAGGTGCATTACTTTGTACTTTTTTACATTGAATCTAAGCTGCTATACATTTCACCATTCCACCAACCTTGCCAAATCCTTTTTCATCCTGTCCACCTGACCTTGCATATCAACCCTGTTGCAGATCTTTGTGTCATCTGCAAAGAGACATACTTTTCCTTCCAGTCCCTCTGCAATGTCACTTATATAGACATTAAAAAGAACCTGCCCGAGTACTGAACCTTGCGGTACCCCACTAGTAACCCCCCTTTCTTCACTGTGGATTTCATTTACTATTACCCTCTGTGTCCTGTTGTCCAGCCAGTGTTTTACCCAGGCTACCACCCTGGAACTCACTCCCAGGCTGGCTAAGTTGTTTATTAATCTTCTGTGCAGGACTGTGTCAAATGCCTTGATAAAGTCTAGGTAGGCCATGTCCACAGTCCCTCCCTGGTCAACTACTTTGGTCAGCCAGTCAACAAAATCAATTAGATTTGTCTGACATGACCTTGCTGCTGTGAATCCATGCTGCCTTGTGTCCTGTGCCCACTGGCCTCTAGGTACTCAACAATTCTTTCCTTCAGAAGTGATTCCATCATTTTCCCTACCACTAAGGTCAAACTGACAGGTCTGTACTTTCCTGCCTCTGTCTTGCTCCCACTTTTGTGAAGGGGAATCACATCTGCTCTCCTCCAGTCCTCAGGTACCACACCATCCTCCCAAGATTTATTAAAAAGGGTTGAATCCCATCAGCCCCATTGCTTTATCCACCTTCAGTTTTAGGAGTTCTTTCAGAACCCTTTCTTCTGTGAAAGTGTATGGGGGTGTGTGGCCTACCACGAACCGAGATGGCTGCCTAGTTGCTTAGCTCTCTGTGTTCAGGGGAGAATCCGAAGATATGTGCCAACTATGGGGGCAAACTCCCGTACCGAGCAAATGTTTAATCAATTAATGGCTCAAATGGCCCAGCTTACCTCAGCGGTAAATGCGACGAACCAGACCTTACAAAACATAGAAGTCTGCATATTTCATATGAAGTGGCGGTTGAGGTTGCATGACACAGCTGTACAGGACATCTCGGCAACCATGCGGGAGCAAGGTAAACTTATTCATCTCCTTCAAGACAAGGTTGACAACCTCGAAAATTGAAGTCTTCACGATAATTTGAGATTTGTGGGCTTCCCCAAGGGGGTCAAACAGTCTAATGCTGTACCCTTTTTACAACAAACTCTTCCAGCTCTCCTGGGCCTTCCAGAAGATTTTAGGCCTCAGATTGAGCAGGCCTACCACTCTCTAGCATGACCTCCCAAGCCAAGGGAATGACCTAGGCCGCTTCTGGCAAAATTTCTGAACTACAGGCAGAAGGAAACCATATCGGCAGCAGCCAGAAATTCTAACAGCATCATTTGGGAGGGGCATAAGACTCAAATATTTCAAGACTATTCCAGGGAGCTATCTGAATGTCGGAAGTAATATGGCCGGGCCAGAAAAATTCTGCACTAGCATAACTACTCCTTCTCCCTGCGGTACCCTGCAACCATGCGGGTTATGTATAATGGTGCCCCCGTAATGTTTGCTACACCTGAAAGCCTCATGGACTTTATCCGGGCATAGCACCAGCTGACTTTCAGGGTTCAGACCCACATATGGAAACCTCTGTGTCTGCTACTTCTCCAGAGCCAGAAAGCAACCAGCCTGCACCCAAGGACACCTCAGCCAAACCAGAGGTCAACATTTTTGAGGCTGTACTACTTCCCAGGTCCAGAAAGTGACACCCATCTGCCTGGCATGCCAGGCAACAGCACCCAGCTGCCCGTACGAGCTCTCCCAGTCCAAGATCGGGGGGAGCTCCGCTCTCAACCTAGCTCAAACCTCTGGGCCTATTTCACTCCAAACCCATATGTGCCTTTGCAACTGGATACCCAGGAACTGATGGCAGAGACCAGTTTGGATATCACACCTTCTGAAGAGGATGCCATACCTGCTGTGAATCCTGTGAACAGATCTTAGGCAGACGTTGTTGCAGCCTTTCCTGGAGAGCCATACAAACCTTCCTCTCCTCCCGCTGCTAGTCCTGCAAAGCGAATTCCAGCCAGTTAATCTCTGGAAAAGGCCCACACAGCTGGCATTCAGGACTCTCCTACCTGACTTTTGGGGGTAAGTAGTTGGTTTCAAGTTATATTTTGGGACTGGGGAGGGAAACGGGTGTGATTATTATGCTACCTTCCACCGAGGTGTCTGTTCCTGTACTTTCATTGTATGTATGGGTGGCCAATACTGGAGCCTGGATCCTGGGGCCCACTTGATATTTAGACTTAAGGTCCCTGGATGCAAGCCCCCTTTGGAGGTAGAGGCCACTGAGATCATCACAGCTGGCACTCCCAGTTATCCATGTGTCAGCTAGGAGCTGACTGACTGCATCACTTGTTCCTGTGTGACCCTCTTTTATCTGCATTAAGGCGGGGGCACTCCATACAAGTAGGAGGTAGACCCTTAAATTCTTCAGCCTCCCCGCTGACATGGAGACTAGATTCCCCTTTGTGGTAGCATGCTGGTCACATATTCACCCCTCAGGAGAGCTGGAGGGGGGTCTTGCAGCTTCAGCTGCTGACACCGTACCCCATGGCATTTCACTAGCCAAAGCTCGGCCTGCAGTAAATAGTTCTGATTTGTATGTGTACATTTGTTGCTACTGGTTCTCTGCTATATTGTTTATACACCATGTTAACAATGTACAAACTACTACTGTGCAGGTTTTTTTTCTGGGGATAGAGTCTGTAGCGGGCCACAGTACAGCAGCTTACTGGAGGGGGTATCCCCTGTTTTCAGCCTTTATCCATATTGCTTGCTTGCCTCCTGATCATGCCTTCTTTGCTATGGAGGACTATGGCTGACATGTGTTTTATCACCTGGAACGTGCGGGGCTTAAATACCCCGGTTAAGCATTCACAGGTGTTTGCCCATCTGAAAAGGCTGAACGTGGATGTTGCCTTGCTCCAGGAAACCAAGCTTAAGCAGGAGGATCATGACAAGCTTAAGCGTGCATGGGTTGGCCAAGTTATCTCATCCTCTGCCTCCACGCATAATCAAGGGGTTGCCATCCTGCTCCATAGGTTCCTGCAGTGGTCCTTGGTCAAAGTTAAGTGGGACTCCATTGGTCAGTGGGTGATGGCTCTCCTTGATACCCTGGAGGGGCCTTTAGAGTTCACTAACGCATATGGTCCGAATGAAGACCAGCCCGAATTTTTAATTCCCTTGCACAAGCCATTTCATCTGTAGCATCTCCTGAAGTGCCAGTGGTAGTCAGGGGTGATCTCATCCTCCCTTTACACCCCCTCCTAGATCATAGTTCAGATGCTCTAGATAAGCACCCAAGAGTCCGGCTAGCCCTTCAGTGAATGTTGACTGATATGGGCCTTCATGGTGCCTGTAGGGTCCTTCACCCCAGGGACAAGGATTTTACTTTTATGTCCCCCGTCCACAACTCCCTCTCTCATCTTGACTACTGGCTACTCTCCCCCACCCTGGTGCCTGCAATGCTGGACTCCTGAATTCTCTTGATAGTCCTCTCTGATCATGCTCCGGTTCAACTTTTGTTAATGTGTGGCCAAGTGGCCTCTCATCTCGCAGCTGGCAAATAGATCCACTGTTGCTGCATGACCCAACTACCCCCTGTGGCTCACTACTCAGGTTGAACACTTTTTACAGGACAATGCTCCCTCCACCACGGAGCTGGCTTGTATATGTGAGGCTTTGAAGGCCACCATAAGGGGCGCCATATTGGGGTATGAAGCCAACAGCAGGAGACAAAGGAAGCAACAGCTTAAATCCCTCAAAAGGTGCTTGGCAGATCTCAAGGCCAAATTCAAGCTTCACCCCCTTCCTGCCCCACACTCTCCTCTCTGACTCGAACTAGCCCAAGTCGGGCATAATATTAATGAGCTCCTAGCTAGGAAGACTGAGTTAGCCATCCCTCATTTGAAACACAAGTACTGGGAGGGTGGCAAAAGGGGAGGGTGCTCGCCTACAGGCTGCACAAAGAACAGAGCATTTTATACCTGGCCTCAAGTGACCTAGGGGGTAGTATAGGTGCATCAGGACCACATAAATACCATTATGGTGGATTTCTATAAGTATCTCTATACCTCCTCGAGAGTAATAGATCCCATAGAAATCTATTGGTTTCTTAACTCCCTCTCTCTACCTCAGTTGTCTTTACAACAGGCAAATCTGCTGGAGAGTCCAATAACAACTCAAGAGGTCATGGCTGCCTTTCATGCCCTGAATACAAACAAGGCACCAGGAGGGGATGGTTTTCCCCCAGAGCTTTGGAGTATTGTTGCCCCCCAAATTGCCTCACTGCTTCAGGACCTTTTTAATTTAGCACTAGATATGGACTCCTTTCCTCCCACCCTTAGGGAAGCTATTATTACAGTATTCCATAAGAAGGGGAAGAATCCTTCTCTCCTATCTAGCTACCATCCCATGTCCATCATCAACACTGATAGTAAAATTTTCACCAAAATTTTAGCCACCCTCCTTAGACCCCTCCTTTCCCCACTCATGCACCCGTTCCAGGTTGGTTTCATGCCAGGCAGGTACAGCAGAGATCATATAAGCTCTATGATTAATATCCTGGCTTATGCTGACTGCTATCCCACCCCAGCAGCAGCCATTGTGATAGACTTCAAGAAAGCTGTCAACTCCCTGGAATGGGATTTCTTGCTCCAAGTGCTCGAGGCTATGGGATTTGGATCTCACTTTAGGCACTGGATCGTTGCCCTATAAAACAATCCCCTGGTGCGGGCCCTTACAAACTCAGCCCTGTTGGCTCCCTTCCCTCTTGGATGTGGTACCAGACAGGGCTGCCTGCTGTCCTCTCTGCTCTTTTTTATTGCATTGGACCCCTTGGCAATAGCTATTCATACATCTCTGGCTATAGAGGGCTTCTCAATCGGCAATAAGTTCTTCTCCACATTTATGTATACAGATGACCTTCTCATACCCCTGGCAAATGCTCCCACCTCCATACCTCCATTGCTCGATCTATTGTCAGAGTTTGCCATTTTTACGGGCTTAAGATTAATTGCTCTAAAACGGCGGTGGTGCCACTTAATGCTCATTGCACAAAAATGCAGATCTCCCAGCTCGGGCTTCAGTGGGCTGCTCATTCATTAATATACTTAGGTATCCATCTGAATATGGACCTGACTAAGATCTGGGATAACAACATCAAGCCTCTGATAGTGGCTATCAAAACAGAGTTTGACTGGTGGTGTAAACTCCTCCTTACCTTGGCTGGCAAAATCTCAGCCATTAAGATGGTAGCAGCTCCTAAATTACCATACGCCCTCTTGCATATCCCATTAACACTACCTGTAATCTGGATTACAAGCATAGATAAAATGTTCTCCAGGTTTATGGGGGAGAACTCCAGACCTAGGTACAGTAGGAGTAAGTTGAGAGCACATTGGAGGGAGGGTGGATGGAGCTTGCTTGGCTAGAGAGGTACAAGTGGGCATTTCTCACTTCTCAGACTCTTGCCTGGTTCCGTCAGCTAGGGGTGGAGGCCCTGCAGTGGGTCACTGTGGCGGGCTGAGGTTGCTGAGGTGCAGTCTCTCTCAGCCCTACTATACTCCCCTCTCCCAAAAAAGTCTGCGGGACCATCCCACCATCTCTGATTCAGTTTGCACCTGGCAACTGGTCCACAAGAAATTGGAGGCTAACTCTTGACCTTTGGCCGAAATGCCCATTTGGCATAATGGCTCTCTTATGATAGATTAGAAGCCCCTTTTTTTGGGTGGAATGGGCAGGTAAAGGTATTTTAAACTAGCTCATGTGTTAGATCTGGATGGATTAACCATGCGCTCCTTTCGAGAATTAGACTCCAAATTTCATTTGGGGAAGGCTGCGTTCTGGCAATATCTGCAGTTGCAAAGTGCTATTTTGTACTACCTCAAAAAACTTCCTGCGGCTAAGCAAGAAGTCCATGCCCCATTGTTTAGATGACTTTTCACTAAGACAGGCACAGCTAGCCTTATCTACGCAAGCCTTAGGAACCATCTTCTCTCTGGCTCACAGCCAGCTAAAGTTAAGTGGAAAAAGGCCCTCCAAAAACCTCTCACTGATACCCAATGGTGGGCCTGTTGGCAAAATGCTCATTCCCTTCTTCTGGATGCTCGAAGTCAGCTCATTCAAAATAAGATCCTTTCCCATTGGTATTGCACCCCCTCTTTGCTGTACCGTATACACGTTCTGGACCATGATCCACTGAGTACTCATGGAACTTTTGATCCGCTGTCACTAGTAAGACTTTTATGGGGGTTTTGCTGATGCTACATCCTACTCTCTTTGTCCTATGCTCTGTGATCCCTATGTGTTTCTATTATCTTTAGTTCTAATGGGCCTTGTCATATAAGTATCACTCTCATACTGGAATGTTTTGTTCTGTGGTTTGATTCACATGACCTCCTTACCATATGCTGTATGGTCTGTAATACTACCTGTGTTAAATGCCAATAAAAAGCATTAACAACCACAATGTAAGTGTATAGTAGTTACACCCTTCTTCGTATGCTTTATTTTAAGTTTCAGTTTCTGCGTGCTTACTTTGCAAATACATATTAGTTTGTCATTAACTGTGGAAACAATGCCAGAGAAGCAGCACATTCCTTAGTAACTACATCACTGTTATACCCTTATTCTTACACTTTAAGTGTCTGTTTCTGTGTACTTCAATCAATCAATCAATCAAAGTCTTTATTTATACAGGAGAACATCTTTGAGCAATGCTCATTTACAAGATGGACCTGGTTGGAGTTGGTCAAGATACAGTTCATACAAATTACAATCAGCAAAGGCAATTGCAAAAATACATGTACAATCAACAACAAAAAGGAAAAAAGAACAACAACATACAAAAAATATACAACAAAATGTACAATAAAAGCTGTATCAATTGACTGAGCCAGTGACATGGCAGGTTTACAACAGATCAAAGGGTGCCCTTGTAGTATATAATGGTAGTGCAGAGATACTATGGAAGAAATATTGGCAGGAGTGCAGGGTTAGCAACTAGGAAGGGAATAGCGAGGATATGCAACAACAACAATGCCTACCCCTGGTCAGAGAGAGACAGCTAAGATAAAGAGAAGGAGAGAATTACCAGAGAGACTATGGTGATAGAGCAGAGAGGAGGACACATAGAGGAGGAGGAGGGAAGTATGGTAGGTATACAATGGGATGAGGATGGGGGGGAGAGAGAAGCATAGTAAGTACCCAAGAAATGAGGGGGTCAGGAAGAGGCAGCAGTAGAACCCAATGGGGGGTGGGAAGTATGGTAAGTATACAATGGGAGGAGGGGGGAAGGAAACAGGTGACCAAGACCAGGTGAACTGCCTAGGGTTCAGAGGCAGACTATGAGTTACTTTGTAAGTACATGTTAGTTAGTCATTAACTGTGGAAACAATGCCACAGAAGCAGCACATTCCAAAGTAACTATAGTACAGCACTGTTGCACCCTTCTTCTTACACTTTAAGTGTCAGTTTCTGCATACTTACTTTGCAAATACATGTTAGTTAGTCATTAACTGTGGAAACAATGCCACAGAAGTGACACATTCCACAGTAATTACAGCACTGTTACACCTTCTTACATTTTATTTGAAGTTTCTGTTTCTGTGTACTTTGTAAGTACATGTTAGTTAGGCATTAACTGTGGAAACAATGCCACAGAAGCAGCATATTTATTAGTAACTACAGGACTGTTAAAAGTCAAAGTAATTATGTACATTAATGATTTTTTATTGTGTAGCAATTTACAATGTTAGATTGCATGTTTATGTTTAGTTCTTAATTTTTTGGTCACACAGTATATAAGTGTGACACTGTAACTGCTGTATAACTACACTGTAACTGCACTATGTAGTTAACTAGTTTCACAATGCGTATTGTACACTTACATAACTTTAAATGTGCTGCTTCTGTAAGATTGACCCACACCTCTACTGCACCCATACTCCTGTCCTGCTGCTGCCCAGGTGGGTGGCTGGGGGTGGGACATGGCTACCATTTGATGAAAGTCCTAATTCTTCTGTACCAAAAACTAAACTGTCCCATTGTACAATGCTGAACAGTCATCATAAGTTTGATTGTACATCATGTATATTGCACCCACACTTTAGTTGCTACTCTGTTGTGTTTCAACTGTATTCTTGTACTTAATTGTACCTAACTGTACTCAATATATTCAGTGTATTTTATTTCCTGTACCTTTCTCTGTTATGTAAGTGTATTGTCTGTATTACCTATGTACCATCTTTATGGCCTGGGCCATGCCTGAAAATGGTCCACTGAATCAGTGCACCTACATGGTAAACAAACAAACAAAAAGATAAACAAACAATAAATAAATATCACAGATCTACTGTGTGGAGTTATGGGTAGGTGATGCCAGATACACATACTGGGATGTCTCCTTAGCCATTACATGCCATTCCCACTAGCTGAATGAGGTGGCAGCCATGGTATCATCATTCACACCATGCTACCACAGCCCCTGACTATACCACGATGGTTGGGGCATGGTGAAGATGTGCATGTAATGACTAAGGAAGAGTCCATGCATGTGTATCTGGTACAACCCACCATTACTCCACACAGCAGATATTTGTATACCAAGGAGGCTGTAAGAGAGGTGGGGGTGGTGGACCCACTGGCAGGGAGTGACCACCAATTTGTGTGGTTCATACTCAACATGGGCAGGGAGGCAATTGGTACAGGGATGAGAGTGGTTGACTTCAGAAAGGCTGACTTTAGTAGGATGGGTGAAATCTTATGATAGTACCTGGCAGGGAATTCAATCTCACTGGGATGCAAACCAGAAACAGGAAAAAAACTGCATTGTGGTATGCCGAGGCTGTTGAGACCTGTACCAAACAGGAGAAGCAATAAGGAAGATCTAAGAAGTCAAGTTGGATGAGCAGGGAAGTTTCAAACAAGGTGAGGAAAAAAAAGCAGCATTCCGTACATACATGAATTCCTGGAGGGGGAAGATAGGGATGAGTATGTGAGGAAGTCCAGAGAAGTTACCAAGGGTGTTAGAGTAGCCAAGGCCTCCAGGGAACTGAGGCTGGCTCAAGGAATCAAAGATGGTGAAAATGACTTCTTCTGACACATTATGGAAAGGAGGAGCTGCAAGGATCAGATAGTGCAGATCAAGAAGTACAGGGTGGGCAGAGAAAGGAGCAGAACAGACAGAAGCACTAAATGAGTACTTCTTTCCATATTCATGAGGAGGAAGGGCAGGCAGGAAGGCAGGTTCCACAGGGGTGGGGAGGGTGGGCAGGGGAGGTGACAGATGGAGTAATCACCAAAGGCAGATATTAGAGGGTCTGAGGGCTGTGAGGGTGGATAAGGCACCAGGACCAGACAACATACATCCCAGGGTGCTGAGGAAACTGGCAGAGGTACTGGCACGGCCACTGGTGGACCTATTCAATACCTCACTGGACACAAGGTGCATGCCACAGGACTGGAGGATGGCCAATGTGGTGCCCCTCCATAAAAGTGACTCTAAGGATGAACCAGGCAATTACAGACCTGTAAGCCTGACATCCTTCGTGGGGAAGCTGATGGAGACAATCCTGAAGAGAGGCTGGTGACATTTCTGGAGGATAATGGACTCTAAGACAGTCATCAGTATGGGTTTTTCTTGGGTAGGTCCTGTCAGACTAACCTAGTTGAGTACTATGACTGGGTACTGAGGGAACTGGACAAACGTCATGTGGTGGATGTCATATTTTTGGACTTCAGCAAGGCCTTTGATTCAGTGCAGCATGGGAGGTTAGAGGGGAATTGAGGTATGTGGGGGTTGGGACTAAGATGGTTAACTGGATAGAAAATTGGCCTCAAGGAAGACAGCAGAGGGTAGTGGGGGGGGGGAGCTCTTGTCTCCAAGAGCAGTTACAAGTAGGGTGCCACAGGGTCAGTACTAGGACCGGTGTTATTTGATGTATTCATAGCGGACATCTCGTATGGCATCAGGAATAAGATCAGACTCTTCACTGATAATATCAAGTTGGGGGTGATGGTGAGTGACATAGAGGGATAGCAGGGACTGCAGAAAGACCTGATTAAACTGAAGGAGTGGTCAGAAGAGTAGCAGCTGGGGTTCAATGCTAAAAAGTGCAAGGTGATGCACTTTAGAGTGAAGAACCCAGGGAGGAGCTATCAGCTGGGTTGAGTACAGCTAGGTACCACCGAGGAGGAAAAGGATATAGGAGTGGTTGTAAATGGGAAAATGAACAACTCAGGGCAGTGCAGTAATGTGGCAGCAGAGGCCAACAGGATGCTGGATTGTATAGGGAAAAGAATCTCCTCCAGGAACAGGGAGGTGATACTGCTTCTCTACAGGTCACTGGTTAGACCACACCTGGAGTACTGCATGCAGTACTGGTGCCCATATCTAAAGAAGGATATCAGACTACTGGAAGGGTACAGCACAGAGCAACTAAGATGATACAGGGACTGGGGGAAAGACCATAGGAAGAGAGGCTGTGTGACTTGAATATATACTCCCTGTAGGAGAGGAGAGATCGGGGATATGATTGAGACCTTCAAGTACTTATAAGGGATTAACAAGGCAGGAACAGAAGGGATATTTAAGTTAAGTAGGGGGAGGGACACAAGAGATCATGGTCTTAGATTGGAGGGGGTAGATATAGGAGGGAAATGAGGAGACACTTTTTCATGGAGAGGGTTGTGGTGGAACGGAACTCTGCCAGAGGAGCTGGAATCCTCAAGACAGTGGGGGTTTCAAACGGGGATGAGACAGGGTGAGATGGGAGGTTATTGTGAAGAGGGGGCAGTTGGAAGCTAGGTGTGCTAGCTGCACATTTGAGCAGACTTGATAGACTATGTGGCTTGTTTCTGCTGGCAAATTTCCTATGTTCATATGTTTCTACAGTAGGCACACTCATCCAATGGACTGTTTCCAGGCACGTCCTAGGCCATAAAGATGGAACATAGGCAATACAGACAATACACTTATAATAACAAAGAAAGGTACAGGAAATAGAATACACTGAATATATTGCATACAGCTAGGTACAACTAAGTGCAAGAATACAGTTGAAATACAATATAGTAGCAGCTAAAGTGCGGGTGCCATATACATGATGTACAATCAGTCAGTCTTACGACTGTTCAACATTGTACAACAGGACAGTTTATTCATAGATCAGGAAGAGCCACTTCAGTTACCGTTGTCCCGAGTGAAAGATCCCACATGGGTTCAGGGAGCAATCCTGTCCAGGACAAGTCCTACCCCTTGAACAAAAGTGGGAGGGGGAGGAAAAATTACATAAGGAGGGAGAAAGAGAGTCCCCATGGTCACTCTCCTCTCTACCCCACCCAAGGCAGATCCCCCACTAAAGTATCAGACCACATCCAGGAAGAATCCCCCTGGCTGAGAAGGGAAGGACCTACAGGGAGCCCCTAAGGCCAGGGCAAGAAGCCCTACTTGCCCTCCCTCCCAGGGTGGGTTCTCTGTTGCTTAGGAACGTAACAGTGGATCCGGAGGTATCAGTAAGACCCAGCCCACAATTGACCTCAAGGAGGGGAAGGGCAAGCAGGGAAGGGGCATTGCCCAGGGACTGAGGCCCAGAAGGGAAGCTACCAGTGATGAATGGTGAAGATATACAAGAAGATCAAGAATTATGATAGGTATGTAATTTTCGTATCTTCCTTGTGTCAATCTTCACCATTTCATCACTGTTTGAGTGAGTTCCGAGCCCCCCAAAGGGGGCCTCACACTTCCCTGAGTGACATGAGTCTCTCAGTCTCTTGTGGGAGAGGACCACAAAAAAGGAGACCCATTGCAGGCCAGTTAGGCCTGTGTCTGGTCAGGGTGAGGTAGGGTCTCCCTTTGCCTAGGGGATGGAAGTCACCCCTGTAGTTCCCACCTTGCCATGTGGGAGAAAAGGTGAGTCCCTTGGAGAGCAAAGGCAGCACCCTACACCATGGCAAGGGTGACAACCTTGATAGACAAAGCCACACTGTCGCCTAATGCAGATTGCTGTCACCATTAGCTTTGAAGCTACCTCACTGGAATCATAAGACACCCTTGCCGGGTGCCTTGTGAGCTCCAGGCTCTGCACATAGAGGGCAGTGGCCTGTCTGGTTGCCTTCATATCAGGCAGCAATGTCAGCACCTCACCTAGCAATGACCACAGATGCCTGTTGTAGGCAGCATGGTGTGCCTGATGAGCGGCAAAGCTGAGCATGATATAAGCTGAAGAGAACATTATTTGTCTCCAATGGTCAAATTCCATAGAGTCCACATCTGGGGGCCGGTTGCACACCAGGTGTCTATCGCCAGAAGGGGTATCCAGTACCCTCACTCCAAAAGTGGGATGAGACAAGATCCCTGGAGACCCCTGATGTGCGCAGTACCTCTGCTGGCAGTCCTTAGGGGCTGGAGTTGGGACAGATAGGCACTGCCAGGTGCGGGACAATGCTTCCTAGAAGGGAATTGGCCAGCAAAGGATGACCAGGTGGTCTGCACTGAATTCGCTAAGGAAGACACACGCCGTCCACTCTGTATTGCATCTTGTGATGTGGGATACGTGCAGATCAGTGACCAACCTCGATAGGAAGCATTGATACTCTGTCTGATCAGTGTTTGAGGACAGATGGACAGAGGAATCCTCTTCCTTGAAGAAGGAAGATGAGAAAGCTGATGAATCTGAAGAGTCCAAGTCTGGCTTCTGTAGGGAAGACAGGCAAAAGACCTGCTCATCCATAGCCCTGACATACCTGAGGAAGGTGGCAGCAGTGACTTTGAACTGCTCTCAGTTCAAGGGCCCTGAAGGTCCCATGTGACCTGGAAAATGAGGAGGGGACTGCAGAGGCAAAGGGGAGAAACACTTCACTGATCTGAATGATCTCTGCCAGGGCTAGGGGACCTTGCTGGCGATCTTGGACCTCCTGGGGGTCCGCTGATCTGTGCAGTTACTGGCCTTTCAACCAGCTCAAAGTGGTCAGGACTGAGCCTTGAATGGGAAACTCCCCTGTGGGGAGACTGGGGCTGCATAGAACCAGAAGGTCTGATCCCAACCCCACCCAATAAGGCCTCCCTTGAAAGGGATGAGAGAGAGAGAGAGAGAGAGAGAGAGAGAGAGAGAAAACAAAAGCTCAGCACTGTAACACATCCCTGAACCCCCAAGGGCCCATGAGGAAGGTAGCTACCCCATTTCCTGCCCCTTCAACCCAATCAGTTCCAAGTTTGACCTCTTTCTCACTCTCAAACCTAGGGACTGCTCCAATCCCACAGGCCTCTGGAGGAGGCCGCAAAAGAGTGTGTCCCTGTTCTGGCCTGGGGGGGGGAACAGCACCAGGACCGACAGCTGTCCAGGTTCCAAAAACCCAAACCACCATCCCCTCAGATGGAAGGTACTATTGAAAATCACGCTCCTGATGTCACCATTGGCATGGGTAGCCAGCACCAACCATAATCACCGATGCCAAGGGAAGGGATGCCTGGGATGGCACAGGGTTACTGGGCACTGCAGAACCATCCAACTCTGAAGAGTTGGGAAGCCAGTCCAGATCAGTCTCTGAAGCATCTGGCTCTGGAGAGAAAGAGATCCAGAAGACCTCCACATGAGCAGACCCAGACATTTTCCAAGCCATGGTGCCACTTGTGGTGCAGCAGGATGGCCCAGTATCACTCATGGTGCCAATCACCAGAGCCACAAATGGCCCCAGGATACAGAACAGCACCAGTGGGCGGCATTGAGGAGCCACCCATGCCAGGCCCTTCAGGCATGGGCCTTGACAACAGGGGAGCCTGCACCTCTGAAGAGTTGACTGCCTGTGCATTGCTCCCAGCCTGGCCCCCCAAGATGCCTGGACCAATCCTCCAGCACTGCAGAAGAGAACTCCTCTCTGGCAAGGTTAGAAGAAGAGGAGGCCCCCTCCTCACAGGGCTGTTTAGAATCAGGAGGGGTTCCGAAGGTAGGGTGGAGAGATAGGTGCTTTGAGTCCCTCATACAACACTGCCCTCCAAAATTCAGTGGATTGCTGCTGACATTCCACCCACAGTGCTCCAGTGCTCTATGGTCCATGGAGAAGCAAGCATCACAACTATCGATATCGTGAGATGGACCCATGCAGGTGAGTTATTGGTCATGCTGGTCTGTGATGGACGTCTGCCAGTGCAGGGACACTGGCGCATAGGATGCCAGCCTGCCAGGGGAGTCACATGATGCAGCTGCAGGGATAAGATGCATCTCGCTAACGCTCCACTCGCCCACCTTCTAAACACATCTAAAATCCAGTAACAGAGCTAAAATCAAAGTTTTATACAGTGCTACCTTTTCATGGTCATCTCCAGTGCAGTCCCAAGTGCAGATCTTAAATCGAAATGGAAGCTGAGATGTGACTGGAGGCTCCCAGACACACAACGCCAGTCACTCTGGAAAACAGCCGAAAAAGCCCAGGGCGAGTGCCACTACTACAGCCCATTCTCAACCAACAGCCTCAGCCAGTCAGTCGGCAGAAGCAACTTCCTTAAGCCTTGAGAGATTCCTCTCAGAATTTGAACCTTTCCGCGATGAGTTCAAATCCCTCATCTCTGAGGTAAAATCTATATCGGAGGCATTGGAAGATACGAATAGGGGGGTCAGAGACAACACAGCCCGCATATGTTCTACAGAGAAGCGACTGGATAAAATGGAGGAATCTGCCATCATAACTATGTAAATCATCAGGAAACTAGAAAATAAGATCGATAACCTGGAAGGGAGAAGCCGACACAATAACACTGTGATTATTGACGTTCCAGAAAGAGAAGAGGGGTCTGATGTTATATTATTTATGCAGAAATTTCTACAAAAAATAGCGGGCACATCTCCTTTTGGGCCTTCATACACTCTAGAACGAGTGCATCAGGTGCTCAGACCAATGCCTCTTGCCACAACAACTCCAAGACCTCTGATCTGCCGTCTACTTAATTATCAGGAGAAACAGTTCATCCTCCAAAAAAACAAGGAGCTCCAATCCTATGGTAAGGGAAGAGAGTTTGAATAACCCAGGACCTCTCAACAACAGTACGCCAATGCTGTACCCTTTTCCACCCCATAGTTTCCAAGTGTATCACTGCCAGAATCAAGTTTCGTATGATGTATCCCGCTAAGTCTCAAGTTTTCCTCGATAATTCTTGGTTCATATTCGAGGAGCCAGACCATGTTCTCTCTCTGCTACAGCAAAAGAGACCAGCGCTTTTTAAGGATCGCTGACTGGCTCCTGAAGGTATATTTGGTGCCATTCTTTATATTTCAATCTAAAATGGCTGATTTGTAAATTCCCAGTACAGCAATGTGGTTTATTCATCGGACCCTCAAGTTCGAGTGTTAACTTCAGCAGATTTTAACTTTGTTGGGGGGGGGGGCTACAGACTGTCTCATTGCAATTTTCTAAAGTAGCCCTAAACTGGTGTGGTTCCTCGCAGACTTAGAGATTGAACAAAGTGGGTAGATAATAGCTCGTCGACACACCGTAGCATATAGAAATCCAGACTTTGTTCTGGTACAGGAGTAAGGCACAGGAACACGCTAGAATTTAACTTTTGCCTTCCCTGATGACCTTATTTACACTTTACTCCACGTAACAGTGTACCTTTTGTTTCATTGTATTGGTTGGTTTTGTTTCCTTCCCCAGTGTGTGAACTCAGGCTTTACTAATAATCATGAGAGCTGCATTGTTTTTATATTTCTTTTCTGATTTGGGCTTTATTGTAGCAATTGATTTTAGCTACACCTGACTGGTTATACTTTCACAGGATCCCCGAAGAGGGGGGGTCTGCAGTGCACTATAACAGGAGTTTCAAATAACTTGCACTGATGGTTAATGTTGGTGCTTGTTACATATATATATATATATATATATACCATAGAAGTAGAATTTTAATTTAGGTTTATAATAGCTAGTAGCAGTTTATGGGGGCTGGGTGAGCGGAGGGGGTGGGTGCATCACCTAGAACGCTGATCACCATGGACCAAAATTGTGGGGGGAAGGGTAGTTCCACATTAAATTCAATGCACTTTAGGCAGCAAGGACAGAGTATGATCTTTTCAATTTTTTCTTATTTTAGATATTTCTTATGATTTGGGCTTATAGGGGGATAGGGAATGTTGTTATGGGTATAGTAAAAAGTAGGGTATGGGAAGGGCATGGACCATGAGAAGGGAATTTCAGTTTACTGGATTATAAAGGGAATGGGGACTGGAGCAAGCCATGTAATTGTAGGAGTAAGCAGTACCAGTTTAACAATATACCTAGTGTTATATTCATGGAAACTTGCAAGAGAGTGAAATTAGTGTCATGACTCAGTAAATCAGATTTGGAAAATGGAATATTAGAGGCGCAAGGCATCCTAATAAATGTATTAAAATTCTAAAACACCTTAAGGTGTTGCGAAGTGAGGTCATTTTTTGCAGGAAACTCACCTTTATGAAGCAGAGAAACTGATCGTGAGAAGGCAACACATGGGGCAAGTTTTTGCTTCAGCTAATTCATGCGCTAGTAGGGAGGTAGCTATTCTTATTAATAGACATATCCCATTTACCTGTGAAAAGTGTATACGAGACAAGGAGGGAAGGTATGTCTTCCTAGTAGGTAAAATTTACACATACACAATACTTTTGGGTAGTATTTATAGTCCGAATGTTGATTCCCCATCCTTTTTTATGGCAATTCTTAATATCTTAACATCCTATTTACATGCACCCATGGTAATTGGGGGAGACTGGAGCTTACCATTTGATCCTATATTAGATAAATTATCAGGGGCGAGATCATGGGATCTTACACCAGCCCAAAGAGCCTGTAGGGACCTAATTGATAATTTAGGTTTATGCGACCCATGACGAACCTCTCTACCCATTGAAACAAGAGTTTACCTTTCATTCTTCATTTCATGGTTCCGACTCTCATATTGACTATTTCTGGATTAGTAAATCACTTACACAGGGGCTAGTGGATAGTAGTATGGAACCAGATGTGGGTTCAGACCATTCAGTAGTGACCTGCCTTCTCTCCTTGTCTTTACATTGGGGTCTAAATCTCTCTGGAGGCTTAATAATCAACTATTAAAGGATAAACAGGTAACAGATAAAATTAGATCGGCCATAGAAATGTTTAAAAATACTAACTGGGGATCTAACCAGTCAGTGGCTAATGAACGGGGGGCTCTGAAATGTTTTCTTAGGGGTGAATTCATAAAATGGGCCTCAATAAAGAAAAAGAAAGAAACCCAGGAGGCAAAAAATTTATTACAACAAATTAGAATAGGGGAAAAAATGTATCACATCACACTACGGACTCTGAGCTGGAAAGCTTGACAAAACTTCAGAACTCCTACTCAGAGCTTCTAAGAGAAAAAGCGGAATGGACACTCCTATAAATGATGGCAACATATACCGAGCAGGGGGAGAAGGTAGGGAAACTTCTTGCTCTTTGCCTTAAAAAGATTGAGGCAAGTAAATGTATCACAGCAATACAGAATGATCCACATAATCCCCCACTGACAAAGGTGGGTGATATTAACAAGGAGTTTGAACTATATTACAAATTGCTATACTCAAGAATGAATCCCTGACATCCACAAGCAAAAATAGACACTTACCTTGCAGGTGTCCCTCTACCTTCCCTATCATCCACTCAAAGGGAACAGTTAATTGTTCCATTCATGGAAGCTGATATAATTCAGGTAATCAATAGCCTCCCTCTGGATAAAACACCTGGCCCAGATGGATACACCTCTAATTTTTATAAAAAATGTGCCCTCCAAATTGTCCCATTACTCAAAAAGGTTTTTACCAATATGCTTAATGAGGCTGAGATTGATCAGTCAATGTTAGAAGCCACTATAATACTTATTCCTAAACCAGATAAATATTTGATGAAGACCTCCAGTTACCGCCCGATCTCTCTTCTTAATACCGATGTTAAGATACTAGCTAAACTATTAGCTCTCCAGGTAGAACAAGTACTTTCTTCATTAATTAGTGTAGGCCAAGTGGGTTTTCTGGTGGCGAGGTCATCTTCAGATCACCTTCGTCACCTATCCCATGCCTCTTTAGTCTCGGGGAACTCTTCCCAAGGCATGGCATGAGTTTCTAGATGCGGAGAAAGCATTCGATAAGGTTGACTGGCAATTTTTATTCAGAATGCTTCATAGATGTCACTTCCCAAAAAAATGTATTTCATGGGCTCAGACATTATATTCTACCCCCACTGCTTGAGTTTTTAGCAATGGAGTCCTGTCTTCTGGTTTTCCCCTGGATTCTGGTACCAGACAGGGTTGCTCTTTATCTCCTTTATTGTTCAATTTATACCTAGAACCACTAATAGTTTCTATTCAAAATGCCCCAGAAATACAAGGGATACAAATAGGCCCCATTAAAATCCAAAATTATGGTATACACAGATAACATTTTGCTCCAACTTACCCACATAAAATCTTCACTTCACAAACTTTTAGAAATTATCAAAGAATACAGCTCCTTTTCTAATTACAAGCTAAATAAGGATATATCTCTAATTTTCCCTCTCAACTCTAAAGTCCACAAACATGAAGTTCCTGATTCCGGACTCAAATGGGTTCTGAAAACTATAAAATATCTTGGCATTCACCTCGCTACCAGTCCTACCCATTTGAGGAAGTTGAGCTTATACGATCTATCTAAAGTAATTCAGCAAGATCTTCTAAGATGGCAAAAACTCCCCCTGACTCTATGGGGCAGAATCAATATTATCAAAATGAATCTTCTTCCACAGATCTTTTATCCATTAAATCTTCTTAATATTTGGCTACCCAAAACCTGGTTCAAAAACATTCATCGTCAGGTTAATAATTTCATTTGGAAGAATAAACCTCCATGTAGAGCATATAATAAACTTGTTGCACCTAAATCATCAAGGGGTCTTAAACTTCCACAATTCCAATTGTATCACTGGGCCTCTCAACTGAGCAAATATCTCTTGTGGGAATCCACAACTTCCAATACTTATACCCCAGTATGGCTCACTATTGAAAAATATCTGTTATCTCAATTGGGCTTGCATCCTGTGACCCCACTTTTTCTTACATA
Source organism: Neoceratodus forsteri (assembly GCA_016271365.2). NCBI lineage: Eukaryota > Metazoa > Chordata > Ceratodontiformes > Ceratodontidae > Neoceratodus > Neoceratodus forsteri. The sequence goes on along the minus strand of CM028135.1, from coordinate 667,033,643 downwards.
CAAAAAACTCCCATTAGATCTCAAACTTAACCACATAGGGCACTCAGTACGTACACACCTACAGTTATGCTCTACTCTGTGATATGATCCTGCTCAAGATCTCTTGCAACCTATATTCCAAAACCCAAATTTACAAATTGGAGGGAAAATGATTCCCAGGAATTGGATCCCATTACCTCACTCTTGTACAGTACAAGTTTTTTGCAATACTGATCTAAATTGGCTTGCCACACCTGAAACATTAACTAAATTTAACCTTTCCAAAAATTGGGTATTCAAAATATTTCAATTAAGACACGCTCTTGTAGGATACTTTAAGAAAGATGTTAATATGATAGATTTGTATCAGTGGATTAGTACTGGTCGAATCTTAGCTGAGGCCTCACATGCGGTCTATTCCCTTTACTCCCTACTCTATCCACTTTTATTTCCCAATGTGGAGGGTATTTCTCAATACTGGAATAGCTTTAATCCGAATCCAAAATCTGTATGGACTAAAATTTGGGAAACTTGTCACAAAAAGATCACACAAGATCGACTTCATATAATGCAAATGCAAATCTTAAATAACATGTATTTAACCCAATATAAGCTATACAAAATAGCGCATCATCCCCAACTTGTATACGATGTGGCAAGGATCAGGGGACTCTACAACATCTATTTTGGAAATGTGCCAAAATAACCCCACTATGGGATTAGATAAAATCCAGAATAAATCCCCTGTTAGGGTTACAAGACTACTTTACACCTCAGGTATGCCTTCTAGGGGACCTTACCACATTCCCTCCTATGGCTAGAAACTACCACATATTGATGATAGTCATGTCAGTTAAAAAAATTGTTCTCAAGCTCTGGAAGGACTCCATTCAACCTTCCTATAATGAATGGCTTCATGAACTTCTATTCAATCTTCAACTAGAAAAGATGATGGCTAGTTTCAATAATAGAATAGGAACCTACAAAAAGAGATGGAACATTTTATACACTTTGTATTCAATTTGAAGTCAATGTGAAATGAATGTCTAAACAATTGTGTTACAGCTCCCAGTGGGTGTAAACAACCTTCTCTGTATTCAAATGAATGGTCCCAGAGGGTGGGTGAGTGGGTGGGTTATAAAAGGGGAAGAGGGTGGTATTGGTTTGAGGGGAGGGTTTTTTGTTAGGAATGTTTGTACTTAGTATTTCATTCTCTTTTTGTTTGTTCTGCTCAGTTTTGTCATTGTTATTAATAATTTTATTAGGTTTTCATTTTGTTAAATGTTATGTCTATATGAATCTGGATTTCCCCCTTTGGGGGTTCATTTACCTGTCATTCTAAATAAAATCAATAAAGTTGGAGTTAAAAAAAAGGATGCCAGCCTGCCTTGGAAGAGTGCTTTTTGTCCCCAGATGAATCCAACATGACTCACAGTAACTAAAATAATAATAAGAAACAGACTTGGCACTGCTTCAAGAAAGAAAAAGGAAAGGTCTTACCGGATTCCTGCAGAAAACGGTGCCAAGTTACTATCAGATGGTAGAACTGGAATGGAACAAAAATGGTGTCAACAACAATGCTGAAACAACTAACTAGGCTGCAATGTTGCAGATGAAATTTCTTCAGCAGATGCAAGGTGCTACACTCTCAATGGTGGAAGAAGCAGAACTGGGGCAGAGGAGGAGTTGGCGACCATTGCTGGCCAACCCACCAGCACCATGTGATGCATCAGCCTAAGGGGTGGCACCACCTCCAGTGCTGGCTCCTCCCCCTACAAAAAAAAACACCTGATGGGTGCTGTGCCACCAGTTGTCACCCAGACAGTGATAAATGGTGAAGATTGACACTGGGAAGATCGGTAGTACTATGCTGTAGTCACATAGTTCACATGAAGTGGTAGTTACTGCAATTACTGTTGCCTCCCTTCTGACTCAAATTACTTCTTTCTGGCAAATGTAACTATGTATGTCGCAGTTTGCAACAGATGTTACATGTTTAGTTACACATCCAGCATAAATCCATTTTTCTGTTGCACTTTGCACTTTGCAACTGCTGTTACATGTGTAGTTACACTTCCAGCATAAATTAATTTGTGCCAAAAGAGAAACAGTTGTGGTTGCAAAATTGTATAACTACACACCAGTTAAATGTGAAAGTAATTAACAACTACATAGTATTTACAGTGCACTAACAGTGTAGTTACTTCATAGAACTGTCTGTCTAACAACAGTACATAATATGCAAATGTGAAACTAATTACCAACTACTTTGTAGTTGCATGTAACTACACAGTACTTACATAGCAGTTACATTGCAGGTATACAGTAATTATAGTGTAGTTAAGGACACTTAAAATAAAGTGTTACCAATTTTAGAATTTAAAAATCTGAGGCTAATTTGTAAACTGTATTAATTTTGGAGCTGGAAAAAGCACAATAAAAGTTGACTCTAATAAACAAATACCTACCACCTCAGAATGAAAAAAACACCTGATACTTTAAAGAATGCCCTCATTCACAATGAGGAAGTTATTGAACTAAATAACACAAACCTTATATTAATCGTAGGTGACTTTAATAGAAGGGTTGCAGAAGAGAAACTCCTAAAAGTCCATCTTATAGAAATGCTAGCTAGTATTCCAGTCATGAACCACAAGGCACAATATAACAGAAATTCTGCTGATATAGTACCAAATCTTAAAGGAAAAGAACTTTATAAGTTCATGTTGGAACACAGTATGTACTTGATTAATGGGGGACTACCTGGTGATAAAGGAGGGGCATTCACATATATGGGACACCAAGGCTCATCAATAATAGATCTTGTTTGGGCTAACACAGAGGCATTTAAATAAATGCACTAATATAAAAGTATTTAATAGAGTGGATTCTTCCCACTCTCCAGTACACATTTTTCTGAATGCCTTAAAAATTGCATCTGAGGGAAATAATATTAATCTTAACAATAAAGGGAATTTACTGGAATGCTGATAACATTTACAAGTTTTCTGAAGTATTTTCTGCAGAGCCACCTAATAAACTTATATTATTAGGCCCTGAAGGACCAAAACAAGTTATGGAAAACTGGAGAAAAATTAATGACCTGATTAGGCCTTATAGTAGAATCACATGTAATCATAGGAAAATCCCACAAACTTGGTTTAATCATATTTGTAGAATGGAGAATTCTCAATTATCCAAATTAGTAAGGAAAGTCAAGAAAAACAGAACCAAAGCTAACCTTAAAATATTAAAAGAAGCAAGGAAAATATATAAAAAAAACACTAGAACAAGAACGTAACAAATACAATAAGAAAATGTGGGAAAAATTAAGGAAAACAGTTATTAGAAAAGATATAAAAGCATTCTGGACATTGGTCTCCACAGGATATAAGTTGTACTCAAACAGATTAGAAGCACACATACCTCCAAATGTCTGGGAAAATCACTATAAATCACTTTATTTTTCTGAACAAGAAATGCATAGAACTAAAAGAATTAGCATAATAGAAGTACTAGCAATCTTACCACATCCTCTATGCTTCCAGGTGGATGAAATACATCATGCAGTTTTAAACATAACTTCTAATAAAGCACCTAGACCAGATCATATAGCGAGGGGATATTTATAAAACTTTTCATGATTGGTGGATCCCAATATTTACAATAATATTTAATACATTTCTTCAGGGTGTTCGGTTCCCCAATAGCTGGAAAGGCAGCACAATATTTCCAATTTATAAAAAAGGAATCATCTGGATCCTAGCATGTGCAGGTGCATAAGCCTGATCTATGTTCCCGAGAAAATATTTTCAAAAATAATGCTGCACAGACTTAGGAATGGTTGGAGAAAGAACAAATTATAAGTTACTTACAAAATGGATTTAGAACAGGACATTTAACCATCCAGCACTGCTATACAATTAATCATTTAATTTGGAAATGTGTTAAAATCAAGAATAATAAGCTTTACTGCTGCTTTGTTGATCTGTGTTCTGCTTTTGGGATCCACGACTGGTCGCTGACAAAAATTTTGTCAAATGATTAGACAGTGAAACCAGTAAGTTGACTGCATTTTGCAGTTGGCTGCTAGTTTCTTAGAAAAACAAGTGTTTTCTTTGGGGGGCTTCGCTCCCTGAACCTCCCATGTAGGGGGCTGCACCCCCCCGCACCCACCCACTTAGGATTCTCAACTCCAGGTCTAAGCTGATTCAGGGGGGTGCAGAACCCCCAACAGACAGTGTCAGGTTCCATCGGGTTCCCTAGAGAAATGTAGCACTGTTATAGCTGTAGGCGACCCTGCTGTTGAAATGTCAATGTCGGGTGTGTATATACCCTGTTTTTGACAGTATTAGCGGAGCCATTCTTTGGCAAAAATTGGAGGAACTTAAAATAGATCCTATACTACTAGACATCTTAATCAGGCTTCATTAAGACACATGGACAAAAGCCTAGTATAATCACTAGGGGGGCACTATGGATAAGATCACTACAAATCTAGGAGTTAGGAATGGTTGTATATTAGCTCCCACCTTATTTAATATTTACATAAATTCAAGCTGTGGGAGACCCGAATTTCCATTCCCTTGCAATATTTGATAAAAAAAATACCCTGTCTTGCACATGCGGTTGATATTGTCCTCATTTCAACTTCTAAACTGGGCCTACAATGAAAATTAAATAATTTCTCTGAGTTGTGTAAGGAGAACTGCCTGGTCATTAACAAAGACAGAACCAAGATGGTCATATTTGGCAATCATTCCAAAACAGTTCCAAGAATTTCCATTAAAAATTACAAAATAGAAACTGTCAAATTCTATGACTACCCAGGTGTCAGATTTTCCCAGTGTTTAAAGTGGAAAGACCACATTGAAATAGTACGGGCTAAAACAATGACAACAGTCAATGCTCTAAGGATATTTAATGCAAAATTAGGGAGAAGATCAGTAAAGGGATATAGTAAAGTGATGAATGTTAAAGCTAGTGCCAGCATTCTATATGCTTCAGAGGTCTGGGCTACGGAAAACTTGAATGCCCTAGAGAAAATTATGAATTATATAGGAACATTTTAATAGTTCCCCAGTCAGTCCCAGCTGAGGTCCTAAGGTTGAAACTAGGTCAGTACTCACTACAAACAATGGCCATAAAAAGACAGCTTATATCTCGTATGGCTTTATTAAAATTACCTCAGTTACCTATACTTAGATGCTGTATAGAGGAGGAGATAGATATAGCACAAAAGGTTTTACATTTCCATCCATTTATAAGATTAAGAACCATTTACTTCCTCTTGGATTAGCCCATCTTATAGGAGAGTCTAACTTGTATCCTATTATACGAATTAAGGAAATAATTAAGAACAGAGTGAGGGATGTAGCCATAGAAAAAGATCTAGAAAGATTACAAAAATTATTTTTTTTTTTGCTGGTATAAACAAATGAAGCAAACACACAGTCTTAAACCATATCTGATATGTATGATTAATCCTAAACAAAGAAGATTAATAATGAGGTACCGATTCGAACTGTACAAAGCCAATTACACCCACTTTCAACAAAAAAGACCAGAGGTGGAAACTCAATTTTGAAAATGCAGCCTAAAAATGGAAGATGACCTTAAGTATATAACATTGATATGTCCTCATTATACTCAAAGCCAGAAATACTGGCTGGGTGAGATATTGGGTTCCCTTGGTCTCCCTCCCTCCCAACTGATTATTGCATTTTACACATCTCAGGATGTACAACAATTGCACAGGTTGGCTAATTATCAGCAACATACTTATAAAAGACCACTGTACAAAAATAATTAACTTACTATAATAATATTATTGTAATATTACTGGATAAACTAAATATTTGAATGTAAATTGTTAGTTGTGAACTTCGAGATGTGTCATATGAATCCATTATTATCATGACAAACACAATATATTTATTATATTGTATGATGCAATTGTAAACAAATTGTACCTTTTTTATGGAATTTTTAGAATCTCCACTTTTAAAACATATTTTGTTTTTCTTTTAACTTTGTAATGGCATAATTGCTGAACAAATAAAACATTTTGTACTGTGTCCTGGTTGCTTGGGTTGTCACGCACAAGTTCCATTTCCATGTCTGAGCACTGTGGGCCTGTGATGCATCTTTCACTTCAACATGGCTGATAGCCTCCTGCACTGTCCCTTCCTCTGTGTCCCTGGTACCTGTGATGTTCATGAACCCTGTGTCTGTGCCAGTTGGTCCATCTGCACGTGCTGCACTCTCTGTTCATCCAGCACTTGGAACAGATTGTTCTCCATTCTCATCTGCAGTGGTGGCATCTGCTGTGGGTGAATAGAAATTGGAAGCTGGAAAGGAAAATGGGGCCAGCCATATGCACAGGTGTGATCTATAGACCACCAGTCCAGGAGGAAGAAACAGATAGGGAGCTGATGCTAGCCATCCAAAGGATGGCAGACAAGGGTGAGGTAGTGCTGGTTGGAGACCTCAGTATTCCAGACATAGATTGGAGCATCCCAGCAGCAGCATCAACTAGGAGTAGATTTATCCTGGACTCCCTTCAGGGTGCCTTCCTCAAGCAACTGGTCATGGAACCAACTCGGCAGAAGGCAATACTGGACCTTGTGCTCACAAACAGGGACAATGTGATGGGGGTAACAGTGGGGGAGCACATGGGGAACAATGACCACCAGTCATTATGGTTTGAAATCACATAAGGAGCAGAACCAAACCACACAAAAACACGTATCCTGGATTTTAAGGGGACAGACTTTGGGAAAATGGGGAGACGCTTGAAAGAGGCATTAAGGGGAGTGGGGCAGGAATCAGTGTTTGAGGAACAGTGGGCAGTCTTTAAAATGGGAATTACAAGAGCAACAGAATGATGCATTAAGCAGGATAGCAAGAGGAAAAGGAAGAGGAGGCCATTATGGTTTTCTAAAGAGGTAGCAAAGAAAGTGAAAGCCAGAAAGATTGCATTCAGGCAATACAAAAAGAGACAGGCAGAAGGGGATAGGGAGAAGTACCAGGAGAAGCAAAGGAAGGCAGGGAGGTCAGTAAGGGAAGCCAAAGCTCAGGCAGAAGAGCACATTGCAAAATCAGTGGGTAGAGGGACAAAACCTTTTACAGGTACATAAGTGAAAAAAGGAAGGGAAAGGGAGGGATAGTGAGACTGAAGGGGGAGGATGGGGGCCGCATGGAGGATGACAACAGTAAAGCTGACATGTTGAATGGGTATTTCTGCTCAGTCTTTACTGAGGAAGAGGGGGTAATGGGTCTGAAGGGAGTACAAGGGGTGGGAATGGTGCAGAAATGGGCACAAGTCCCTTTACACAAGAACGGGTCCTGAAGGAGCTGGAAGTAATAAGAGTTGATAAAGCAATGGGGCCAGATGGGGGTGCACCCAGGGTCCTTAAAGAACTAAGAAAGGTGGTAGCTGAACCTCTGGCAATCCTGTTTAGCCAATCACTGGAAACAGGGGAGGTACCCAAAGACTGGAGGACAGCAGATGTAGTCCTCTTATACAAAAGTGGGAACAAAGAGGAAGCGGGGAACAACAGGACAAGTCAGCCTCACCTCGGTAGTGGGGAAGATCATGGAAGCACTACTGAAGGAGAGTTTGGTGGAACATCTGGTTGTCAATGGACTACAGGACCCAAGGCAGCATGGTTTCACCAGGGGGAGGTTATGTCAGACCAACCTCGTTGAATTTTTCGACTGGGTGACTAGGGTGGTGGATCAGGGGAGGGCAGTGGGCATGGCCTATCTGGACTTCAGCAAGGCCTTTGACACTGTGTCACATAGAAGACTATTACACAAACTGGGGAATATAGTTGTGGGCAGGACAGTAGTGTGGTGGGTAGGTAACTGGCTGGGTGGCAGGACACAGAGGGTGGTGGTAAATGGCTGTCAGCCCACAGAGGGAAGAGTGACCAGTGGGGTACCACAGGGATCAGTGCTGGGACCGGTTCTATTCAACATCTTCATCAGTGACATTTTTCAGGACCTAGAAGGCAGAATTTCCCTGTTCGCTGGTGACACAGAGCTCTGTAACAGAGTAGACACACCAGAGGATGTTGACAGAATGATAAGGGACCTGCAGAAACTTGAAGAATGGTCAGGGGTTTGGCAATTGAAATTCAATGCAAAGAAGTGCAAGATAATGTATATGGGGCACAAAAACCCTGGCACAATATATCAGTTGGGGGATGAGGATATAGCATGCACCAAGCATAAAAGAGATCTTGGGGTTATTATCTCTGATGACCTCAAGGTAGGGAAACAGTGTGACAAGGCAGCAGGTAAAGCAAATAGGATGCTGGGATGCATAGGCAGGGGCATCACCAACAGGAAAAGGGAGGTCATAATTCCGCTATACAAGACACTAGTGAGGCCCTACCTGTACAGTGTACAGTTCTGGAGACCTTGCCTATGTAAGGACATAGACAGGGTAGAGAAGGTTCAGAGGAGGGCAACACAGATGGCACATGGATTGCATCACAAGTCCTATGAGGACAGGTTGAAGGAACTGAATATGTTCTCCCTGGAGGAGAGGAGGGAGAGAACGGACATGATAGAGACATACAAGTATCTTACGGGGAGTTCCAGGACTAGAGTGCATGGGATGAAGTTGGAGGGAGGACGATTCAGAGGAATCGTGAAGAAGGATTTCTTCACAGAACAGGTGGTGGACAAGTGGAACACCCTGCCAGAGGAAGTGGTGGGGGCTGAAACAATCATGGGATTTAAGAATGCATGGGATAGATATAAAGGAATTCTGGAGGTCAGGGGTAAGGGGCAACAGACTTCTAGGAAAACGTAAAGTGAACTTACAAGCTCAAATGGGCAGACTGGGTGGGCCATAGGCCCTTATCTGGTGACACGGTCTATGTATCTATTTATCTATTTATGTATGTTGGCTACTGTATTGTACATACACATTCACAGTATCAGTTAAACGTCTATAAAATGTACTGGTCCATTGAGTCAATAATACGGTGCTGTTTCTGCCTCTGCAGGGTGTGTTATGTATCATGCCACTGCTGTAGCTCTGTACTAATTCTATGGACAGGCCTCTTATCCTTTTTGGTTTTTATAAGAACAGTTTTATTAAACTCAAAAAAGATACATGCACAAATCATTGAGATCGAACTTTATAGGCACAGAAGCAAGTAAAGTAAAATGAATAATTAAGACAGGACAATGTACTATACACAGTAGAAATAAGTACTGTAACCTATGGAAACTGAGCAATAGCATAATTAAAACCAGTAACAAAGCCTGGCCTGGTGGCGCTGAGGGTTGAGGAGCTGGACGCCACACCTTGTGCCACACCAGTGACTCATGTTCAGGAATGAACATGGTCCACCAGAGGTCAGCAGGGGAGGAGAAGGATTGAGTGCTCCATGGACTGCCCTCTTTCTCTGGAATGGGGGGATTCCAGCAGTCAGAGAATGCCTGGCCCCTAGTGGAGGCTGGGGATCAGCACACTGATACTGTTAAGGTGGGCAGGGATGGGGCAGACGCCTTGAGGAGCAAGCATAGAAGCATGTGTGTTACCGCCTCTGGCATCATTGCATGCCCCAGCCCTGAGGGGGAAAAACAGGAAAATGGTCAAGCAGCTTGATGGCCATTCCAGGTTGATGCGCACTCCCAGCAGAAGACTGTATCCAGACACTGCAGTGAGTATAGGGGGCTTGCCGCTGCCCCGCATGGGGGGCAAGCCATGGGGGGTTGTCTGGGAGGTGAGGGCATTAATTGGAGTCTGGGCATCAACCAGGATGGAGGCTGGATGTGGGCTGACCAAGAAAAAGAGGTAGCTAAAAAACAATCAGTCAGATTGTAAATGCCTTAAAACTATATACAGAGTACCAGAAAGGTAATTCTTATATTAACAAATAAAAATAGAAATAGAGGGGGAGGAGGGACTTCCATTCATATAACTCCAACCATAGTGTGTCTAAAAGAAGAAAACAGTGCTCACAGGATGAATGCCTGGTCGACACTAACTTTAGAAAGGACCCATCTCCCCAATATTTCATCAAAAGAGGGTATGTGGTCTTAATAATAATAACCACAGTGTTCCCACCTATAAATAGTTTGAACCAGCTCTTCCCAATGGCTGACCTGGGGAGGTAAAGACTGGAGCCAAAGTCATGTAATTGTTTTTTTAGCACAGATCAGTAATATTAACAAAATTGAAATTGCTTTCCCTTAGTCAGGAAGTCTCCTGTAGGAACATGTAACAAGACCAATTCGGGGGTTAAGGCAGAAGTGACACTGAAAATTTGTGAAAAAATCTGAGAGATTCCTGACCAAAAAGAAACCAAACTTGGACAAGACCAAAATATATGGCCATTATCTGCTGCTGGGTCTCTTCATAGTCTCCAACAAAAGCGAGTAGCAGGACCAAGACAGGACAGAGACAAAACTGGGATCCTTAAAAAGTGCATCCTGCACTTCCATGTGAATTCCTTAATGTAAGGAGCCATTAATAATTTATATGTAGGTAAAGAATATTTCTTCCATTGAGGAAAGTTGCATTCAATGTGAAGGTCCGCCAACCAGCATTGATAAAATGACTTAGTAGATTCGAATAAGGAAACCTGTAGGACCAGATAAAAGGATCCAATCAAATGTTCTTGCAACTCCCTGAGCTGACATGAAATTAAGAGATCAGTCAATGGAAACTTTGAACCAGAAACAAGTCTAGACCAATGCATAAGAGACTGAAGAAAAGCTTGGAGTTGCAAATACCAAAAATGATTTGAAGAAAGCAAATTATATATAACCCGAAGTGCCTCAAAAGAACATAGGCCTTTAGAGCCAGTCAGTTGATGAGAGTATTGGAGGCCAAGCTGTGCCCACTGTCGAAGGAAGAAATTTGAATGATTCTAAGGAATAGAAGAATTTCAAGCCAATGCAAATATAAGAAAAAATCTACTGTCAGAATGTGAGTATGAAATTTTAGCCAAAATTTCCGGAGTAAAAGAGAAAAAATGTAATAAAGGATAGTAATGTGGGGGTTGAGAATAAAGCATTTGATTAGTATTGTAGAGATTGTTAAGGGTAAATTCAATATCTTTCCAAAGTGCCTGGAAAGATGATGATGTCCAAAGACAGAGTATCCATAACTGGCAAGCGATGACATAGTGTCAGAGAGCAGGAAAGTTAAGTCTCCTACGATCCACTGGTAAAGATAACAAAGCCACCTGGAGACCAGGATTCTTGCCTTGCTAAAGAAAATTCAAGAGCATCCATCACCAGTCATGAAAGTAAAACAGTGGAGAAGAAGAAAAAGGAAGCGTTTACAAAAAAAAACTATATGGTGTAGGACACTGGAACGAATAACCTATACCCATTGAAGAAAAGACAACCTAAGAGAGAACCAACAAGCAAGGTCCTGTGTAAGGGTAACTGACACTGGTTCATAATTAAGTAAAACAAGCAGATCCAAATTGCTGGGGATCATAACCCCCAAGTATCGAAGACAATTCCTTTTCCAATGGACAGAATAACAATCTCGAATAATACTTGGGGGAGAGTAATTATATGCCAAAACCTTCATCTTATCTTTATTAAGACGAAAACCCACCAATTCTTCATAAGTAGATAAAATAGGAAGAACAGACAAAAAAGAAGGAGGTGGGTCCATAAGGGTCAAAAGAATATCATCTGCAAAAAGGGCTATTTTGATGTCCTAACCACCTATAGGAATCCTGTGAATATCAGTTACCAAACAAATGTGGGCAGCTAAAGGCTCAATATAGAGAGCAAATAGTAAAGGAGAGAGTGGACACCCTTGACGAGTTGCCTTATCCCAGAGTAAAAGAAGAAGAAAATAAACCATTAACCTGGATGATAGCTTGGGAAGGGGGGATGCAAGTGTTGGGATCTCTGATGCTGCAGCGACAACTTTACTGCAGTGCAACGTCACAGTCAGAGACATATGTTGACTGAAATTGCAGTTGGCATAAACCCCTCCAGGAAAACTTTGCTTTTTTTAGGAGACTTTGCCCCCTGAACCCCCCAACATATGGGGGGCACTCTGGAACCCCACATCCCTTAATAAATATTATCAACTCCGAGTCAGAGTTGGTTTGGGAAGGGGGTACAAGACCCTGAGAAAGCAGTGCCAGAGTCCCATGGGTACATTTCCATGGCAACAGCAAATTGCCACTGTTATGTACTTCGATTTTGAAATGTTGCTGCAGAGATGGCATACGCAAGTGTTGTAGCATCACACTATAAGTCACATGAAAGCCCATCACCCTAAGTATGGACCACAAAAATGGCCATGAAACCCAGTCAGGGGCCTTCTCCACATCCAAGCTGCAAAGGATCAGCGGAATTGACCACTTCTTGACATACCCCAGTAACAACAGAGTCTGACAGATATTATCATGGGCATGTTGTTTGCATACAAATCCCACCTGGCACCAGCTCAGCAAAGAGGGAAGAAAGCTTTCAATCCAGGTAGCTCAAATAGACATAAAAAATGTGTAATCTGAGTTTAAGATAGAGATGGAGCAATAAGAGGCTGGAAGCATGAAATCCCTACCTGGTTTAGGAAGTGCAACAATGATAGCGTATTGTCAGGAAGGGGCTGGATTATTACCTTAGTGGCCAAATCAAAATGGACAAACCAATAAGGGCAGAAATAAATCTTTTAAAGATGGATCTCTAAAAAATTCAACCAGAAAGCCATCTATTCCAGGACACTTATGCGATTTGGCAGCCAAGATACTACGTTGAATTTCTGATACCAATATAGTGGATAGCAGTGATGCCACATGCTCAGAAGAGAGTGGGCAAATAAGCCTTAGATAAAAAGGAATGAATAGAATCAACAGATGGAGGTTGAGGATCCGGGGAATAGAGAGAGGAATAGTAGGTAAGAAAAATAGAATAGCATCACTCCGAGTGGCATAATTATCATTGAAGGAAGGGTGAAGTTTCACCACTGTGGTGGTCACGCAGTAAAGGCAGAAATATCTGTTCAAACATCAAGCACAATGAAGGCCTCCTTCATAATAATGTTGGTGGAGAGAAAACAGGGCATTTTTGACCTTCTGATCAATAAGTTGCTGTACATGCTGCCGAACCTCTAAAATACGAGCCTGCAACAACGTATCCCCCTTCCCCATTCCAACTGCAAAAAGCATAACTCAGCTTGTAAGTCTGCTAATTTACTCTCCTGGGCCATATGAAGAGCAGAAGCATGCACAATGACAGTTCTGCACAACACTATCTTCAAAGTATACCACAGAATGCTAGGAGAAACATCTTCCTCATTGTTTTCCTGGAAAAACTGTGGGACTGGCAGAGTAAGCTTATCAATAAGAATTTGATCTCGAAGAAAATTGGGATGCAGTCTCCAATAGGAAGAATGAGAAGGCTGACCCCAAGACAATGAAATGAGATGTGGGGAGTGGTCAGATAAATGGATGGGGGCATGCTGAATCGAAGTAATGCTATCCAGATGTTCTAAAGTGGTGAAGAAACAACCAAGCGTAGCATGGCTGCCATAGCGGGAAGCTTAATGTGTATACTCATGGGACTTGGGGATGAGATGCTGCCACACATCTACCAGCCCTAAAGTCTGAAGGTTTTTGCATCTGAATTGATAAGTGGCAGAGAAACAGAAAAATCTGGCATGAAAACAATCCAATTCTGGGGACAGTGTAAGATTTAAGTCCCTGTCCCAAAGCAGTTTACAATGCTGGTGATCCAATAAGAGAGAACAAAAAGTAAAAAAGACATTCTTATGCGCACCTGAAGGGAAATAGGTATTAACTAAGGTAAGGGGGCTACCGAAAAGAGATCCCGCTGCAATTAAATAAATCTGTGCCCCATCTTCAATAGTTTGAGAAAGAATAAAATAAATCCTACTACCAATTAATGTAAGAACACCACATCACCACCCAGAAGAGTGGGAAGAGAAAAAGATGTGGTTGAACCCAAAATTTATAAATTTGGCAAGTTCAGTAGAGGATAAATAAGTCTCTTGTAAAAAGATTATGTCTGCCCATTGTTGATGAAGATACTGGAAGAGACATGTCTGCTTAACTGGGTTGTGAATACCATTCAGGATGTAAGAAATCAAATGAGTCGATACTGCAATAGTGGACAAAAAAGGTAACCATAATATCATGAAAGAAAGAAATCTGGCATCTAAAGTTAGCTGATACTTCAACAAAACAAGCAGCAAATACTGTACAGTAGAAGAAGTCTCCAACTTTCCATAAACATCAGAGTGTATACAAACTTGGTATCAAAAATGAAATTTGGCAAGATAATAACCCCCAAAAAGAAAATAATATAAAGCTCTGTGTAGTTAATACAGTCCCAGGCAAGTAAAGACAAGAAAAAGGGCCCCCCCCAAGGAAAACCAAAAAAAACTCAAAAATATGAAAGGGGTAGGGATGATCCGACGGAGTAAACTATGAAAGTAACAGGGGCAGATCAAGACACAGAATAATCAACTGATATAGGAAATAGTAGAAGATGCCCAATTAGACCAAACTCCATGCAAAATCAAAAAATGTCTCCCCAAAGGGGCACTGTCCCTGTATAATAAAAAAGATAAAATATTAAAACAGTTTGAACTATGTACAGACATAGCAAAGTCCCAGGCTGGATTATAAAACACCATTACCCCTTGGGTGGTAAAAAAGAACATGCAACCCCCCCCACCACCACAAACAAAACCAATCCAGCCTGCTTAAAAAAAGAGACAACCAAGTGACTCTCGAGGGAGGGACGGTGGGAGGTAAAAAGCCTCTCATCTAGGTAGTGCCAGGAATGTCCGGGGTGCCACAAGGGGCACATCAGGAAACCCACCTGGCCCCTTTGGTTCAAAAAGAACTAAGAAAAAAAATAATTGGTACAACATAGTATTCTCAGTGGTAGGGGTATCTCTGGTCCTAACCCACCTATGGACAAAAACAAAAAGATCTTGAAGGGGAGGGAAGAAAGGGACCAACCAAGGGCCCCCCAATAAAAAGCTTAATCCCATCCCCCCATATCTCTGGAACACTATTAATAAGAAAAAAAAGGGGAAAATAACCCCCTCCCTGACCCCTAAAACCCCCCTATGAAAAAATAAACAGTGCAATAAATGCAGTACAAAATTAAACTTAAGTTCAAGTTTATTTTACTAAGAAAACTCCATTGAGCAAGCTCATTTACAAGGAGGTCTTATGCTGACAGGCAACATACAATTACAATATAGACATATAGTAACGACAGAGCAGAATATGATAAGATTCATGGAACAAGCATGACACCCCACCCACCAAAAAATAAATGGAGAAAAAAAATAAACAACTGAGTCATCATATTGAAGGCAAAACAACACAATACAGTAGCCTATAAGAGATATAATAGGAAAAGAAAAAAATTAAGCCCGTAGAACATAGCTAATCAGGTGGAAATTACCACACCTATCCACAAGAGGCCAGCAAAGCCTGAGAAATGTGGCAGAGAATTGACTAAAGAAAAAAAAAAACCTGTGCTAAAAAACTGAATCAAATAGCTAATCTAGGGGACCCAGATGTTTGCAGAGTGATAGACCAGAGTGCTTAGGCAAGGCAGAGCAAGGTAAGGCAAATTTTATTTATCTGACACACAATCCCTGGGGCTCTGGGTGCCTTACATTAAAATAAATAAGGTCAATACAACACAACACACAATAAAAAGTTTAAAATAATAAATATATCTCAGCATGAATAGAATAACTTCTTAAAATTAGTGCAGGTCAATCACCTTCATCGAGGAAGGCCATGCAAAATAAATGAACCTTTAGCCCCTATTTAAACAACTCAGCTGTTGGGGCCTCCCTGACAACAGCTGGCAAAGTGTTCCACTGGGTCAGCATGGCGCCACTAAAGGCACAGTCACCAGATGTTTTAAGCCTGACCATGGGAACATCAAGGAGGCCCTGAACAGAGGAGTGGAGGGAATAGACAGAGGAGGCAGGTGTAAAAAGATCAGCCAGATAGCCCAGACCCAGCCCATATAGTGCCTTGTAGGTGAGCACACCCACCTTGAAGAGGAACCTCCATGTGACAGGCAGCCAGTTCAGGCAACAGATCAATAGTCTAGCAAATTCATTAAAATAAAAGGACATTTCAAGGTACAATCCCATTTAAAAAGGAAGAAAAATAAAATAAAGGTAAACGAAAACAAAATGAGCCCAGAGTGGGGCGGGACAGGGAAATAACCAGGAACACAGAGAACAGAAGATCACAACAAAGCTCTGTGACGAAGAAAGAGAGGGAAATGGGTTAAAATTATACAGATAAAGAAAACTAATGAGAAGTAAATGAACAAACAAACAAAAACAAAGAATACAGCATTTACAGTATCTACAGAGTATATAGGGACATCAGAAAACCGAAGGCGATAGCTATCAAATGAAGACCCGAAAGGAAAAGAACAAACAAAGAGACCAGCAAAAGAAATATACTTAGGTGGGGGGAGAAAAAGGTGAGGAGAGGTAAAGGAAGACCCCCCCCCATCCTCAGCCCCCAAAACTGATATGAATCTTAAAGAGACAGGGTCCATAAACCAAGCCCAAAAGTTATTAAACTAAAATAAAAACCAAAAGGAAAAAGCTAAGAAAAACTAATAAACTAAAAAAGAAGAAACATGAATCAGTAAGGAACCCACATAAAGAGAGGGTACATGGGTAAGAAAAGAGGGTCAAAACCCCAAGATTACTCTAAAGAACACAGTCCAAGCAGGGAGTGAGGCAAGCTAAGTACAAAAAACAATATGTCCATAATTAGGAAGAGTCCTTTTTGAAAAGCCTAAAACATAGCCTTGATCTCTTCAGGCATTTGATCCTTTCTGCTTTTCTTGCTATGCGGAGAGGATTTGTGACATTGATCCCCCTGGAGTGATCATTTCTCCCTGGTATCTTCACAGTCCATTTGGTCAGTTGAGATGTCCAGCTTGCGGGTCTTAAGCTCTTGAAGTGCCACCTCTAGATCATCAAAGGTGAGAGTGTCATCTGGATAGTGAATTCTGAGCCTGGACGGGGGGGGGTGTACTTAAGTTTATTCTCCTGTAAGAGCTTCAGACTGGGAGTATATGCACACCATCTTGTTATGAGGGCAGGAGAACAATCACTGTCCAAGTAAAGCCTGTTGCCCTTGTGGTGAATATGACCTTTCTGCTGGCTCTTGAGAGCAACTCCTGTTTTACTGCAAAATTTAAAAAACACATCACAATAGACTGGGGTTGGGCTTCGGGTGTTGCAGGTTTTTGGGATAAAGCCCAATGTGCCCTCTCCAATTGTAAGTAAGTAATAATACCCAACAGGGTGGGTGTTATTAGGATATAACGGACTGCCCAGAGGTGTAATGAGGCCCGAAGGGGCCTTATAGCCCCTAGAAGGTCCATTATATCCCATAACGCCCATCCTGGAGGGTATTATTACACTTAGATAATGGATTAGAGATGCTATTTTTGGTAAGAAAATACAAGAAAAAAAATTATATATAAAAAAATAAGTAAAAACTAAGCAGAAGTAGTGTTTGTTGTAAAATAGTTTCTATGGTGTGAAGTGCTAGCATCACCACAAGAGGTCGCTGCTCTGTATTTTTTTTTATGGTCTTTCCAATTCATTTGTCGTCCTGCTTCATATCTGTTTCTGTCTCACATACACACACAAACACTCCCCGATTGAAAAATGGTGTCCGAGAATGAGAGAAATCTAGAGTGGTGAGATTTAGTCAGAGTTAATTTTGTTTAATGTGATAGGGATTAGAAGTGTGGCAGGAGTCTGTCACTATTTTTAAAAGTAAGCACAGGATTTAGAGGGAACGCAGCAGTGAAGGGAAATAGAAGACTAAGAAGTTTCTGTTACGTGAGGTGGAGTGAGCTGGAAAGAATGTAAAAATGGATGTTTGGGTTTTTTTTGCGGTGGCAAAGAGGAAGAGAGTGAGTTCAGGAGGCGGTATGAGGCTGTCTGTGAAATTTAATTTTAGCAGCATGCTGGCTTCAGGTTCATGCTGCTTTCTCAGTATGTAGAGAATAAGATGGCGGCTGGCAAATTTGTGGTGCCGAATGATTGAGCTGGCACTTTTTCTCAGCGGGCGTTGTTGAGAAATAACAGCCTGGGTGCCAGGCTCTTTTAGCCAATCAGGATGTTAGTTTTGTTTTCAGCATTATCTATGGAGAAATATCGGAGACATCCAATAATGAGGCAAACAGCTCTTGCAGAAAAAGAAGCATACTGGAGGCCTCTTCACCCTCCAGCACACTATAAAGCCTAAGATTATTGCAGCGCAATCAGTTTTCCAAGTCCTCACATCGATCAAAAAGGGCTTGTTGATCCTGTATAGTTTTTAACAGGTCTCATTCAAGGCGGTCGACCCGAGAATCAGTAGCAGTAGTCATATGCTCTAGATCGCTCACCCGGGACTCCAAGGCAGTGATAGAGTTTCTTAAATCAATTTGAAGTGCTCAGAGTTCATCCAGTATTGCAGAATTAGTAGGCTGTGCAATCATTTCGGCAGGAGCCAAGGAAGTCACGATACTGCAAGATGCAACAGCAGGAGGGCTGTTAGACTGGTCAGAGATAAAGTTTGTTTAGAATTACCAGTTTTCCCAGACTTTTTCTTGCCTCCCATGTGAAAAAGCACCGCCAAAATATAAAATGGAGCAGAATAGCAGTGAAACTAGTTTAAAAAAACAGCAGTAACCAAAGGTAGTAATGGAGCTTAACACTCACCCTACCATCAGAGAGCACATCATCCCCAGAAGTCCAGGCCTCTTATCCTGTATAGTGTGTGCTTCCTTCCTGTGTCAGTGATGTGGCCTTGCTTGTTGTCCACTGTCAGGGTACATGGGCATGGCAGTCATCTCCCACAACATAGGCATGTCTGCCACCCCTATTGCCTTGCCTTCATGCACGTAGTACGTTGTGCATGGCCCATGTTCATGCTAGCATTCTGCATGCTGGCATTTGCCATCCCCCATTTGGCATCGACCACTGGTGGTATGCAGCCAGTTGTGCTGCACAGTGCACTGCGGCCTGTGTGATGCACATCACCTGGGATGTTGCAACATATTTGTGATGCCGTACCACGGTGCTGGTCATTCTACCACATGTCCGGGGTGGTGCATGCCTGCAGGCCTCATATGTGTGGCATGTGCATGGGATTGTGGCCATATGTGGTACAATGGTGTAGGTTATTACTGTGCCTCAATACTTTCCACATGGCCTACATATGGCACATACCTGACTCCCTCTGGTGTCTCTGCTATGTGTTACCCAGCCCTTGCTCTGCTATATAACCTGTTTCCCACACTTGTGCCCTGCTGTCATACCATATTGCCATGCTGTGGCCTCATTGTATGACATGCATCCCTCTGTCAGGCCCTCATTCCCTAGGCACCCAAATTCCTGTGTGCTACACCTATCCACTTTTGGCAACTATTGTTGCCCTATTGTGTACTGTTGTGTACATTCCCACATACTACCCTGCCATGTCCTGCTTTTGATGTGTGCCTCCTGTCCTGTCCCAATGTATACTTAACTCATGCAGGAGTGTTTGTGGTTGCAGTGGCCTACATGTATCACATACACACAGGCCACATGCACACAGACCTAGTGTATTGCCAATAACTGTGCACACCCCTGTGCACTCCACCGCACAGGTCTCCATGGCTGCCTGCACAAAGACTCAGTTGCTGGCCTATAAAGCTGGGCGCTGAACCCACCACATCCCTCTGGAATCACTCTGGTACAGACTGTAGCAATGGTGTGCACAAGGGTAGCTCATTGGTGCTGAGAAGGGCTGCAGTACCAGCCCAAAAGTATATAGACAGAAAAGGCTCTCAGCACTCAGAATACAGATGCACACAGTCCAAAAGTGCAACAAGTTATGGTTAATTGTGACAAGATAGCCCACAAACATAGCACCCTACTTTCCCAGTGCTTCAACCCCAAACAGGGACTTCCTCAGGGGGTGGGTCTGAGGAATCACCATCATCACATTTAATCACAGTGTTTAAAGAGATACACCAAAAGTGATTACTTTAAAGCGCAAACACCAAATAAGTTTTTTTAAAATATCAGCATAAAGGCATATATACAAATTCTATTGTTTTCATCTTTAACCAAATTTTTTACTGCAGTAATGTACATCTACAAGCATTTTTTCAATGTTTTTATAAATAAAGCGAATGTTCTAAGGTTTTTAACTTTTGTAAGATGTCCATACATTTGCAGGTTACATTTGATTTAAACATCTTCAAGGTTACATTTGAGAAAGAAAGAAAAATTATGTTTGGATTTTGTCCATTTATATATGGATTTTCAAAATTAATAATAAATGGAGACTGGGAAGGAGGATGGAGATGTTTGGTCTTTCTTGTACTTCTGGTTTATTATGAGTTCTAGGCTGGGGTAGAAACCAATCAAAAAGACTATGGTGAATCAAGTATTTTGTATTAATGGGAAGTCAGAGGGGCCCAATGGAGGTTGAGTAGTGCTCTAAAAATGTGCTCTGTATATGCCAATTCTCTTTCTATAACATATATAAACAGAACAAAAGTAACACACTGTTGACATAAGTGTAAAGTTTCTAATTATTTTCTTATTATTTTTTTGTCAACAGTATGGCAATCTCTGAACAATGAATTTAAATCTTTCACTTACAGCATCAGATTGACACAGAAACGCCTACCTGTCCTCATTGCTGGTATCTTTTGCTGCCCTGTATCCAAAACAGAAGCTATTTTTCACCTCCTCTCCTGCTTCACTGTAATGGCCTCTGTTGAACTTCGGGTATGGGTAACTTTAATATTAACTGCATTCCACAGCCACTGAAAAACTATTTCATAACAATCTGTCCCTTCTCCTCATGTGGTACAGTATATTGCTGCACCTACTCAGCTCAACCCATCCAACATTACCTCCTCCATTACTAACCTGTTTTTTTTCTCCCATGCACACAGCACAGTGGATGCTATTACCCTCACTGATGTTCCCAGTGGCAATCATATGGTCTACTGTGAGTGCAAGGTACCCCACTTGAAAGTATCCCTCTCCCCATGGTCATCCTGCTCTTTTCCATCAGGTCACTTAGCTTGTCTGCTCTACTAGATGACCTTCACTCCACTGATTGGTCTTTTATCTCTTTATCCACAAATAAGGATGATGCCCTTTATAAATATCAAGAAGCAAAATGTGCAGCAGTATTAGACAGACATGCTCCCTCTGGATTTTCCATTTGAAAGCCTCTAAAGAGTATATGCCCACATCTCCTGTCTCAAAGTTTAGGATTATCTAAATACCTATAAAAGGTTTTGGCTTCCTGCTGGACATGGAAATGTGAAAACTACTCTGTAATGCTTGCACAAAAGCTACTGACCAAATAATTCTAAAATGTTTGCTTGCAATGCCCAGAGTAACCCTAACTGCCACCAAAAAACTTCTCCACTCCTTACTATTTGATCCCCTCACACAGTCATCCATGCCAGGCCTCAAACTAAGCAATTCCACTATGGCTGTTTCAGTTAGGTGGCTTCCTCCTTTAAGCAGTTGTATTCCACTAGTGCTTTCTCACAGCTTCCTCATGTCCTTTCCCACACATTCCCGTTCTTCTCATACCACATCCTTCTCTCCCCCCCCCTTCCTTCTCTTTCTCTCTTACCCTACTTCTGCTACAGCAGCCCTCAAAGCACATGTTGCTCTCAATCTCACTAAATGCAGTTGTCATAGAAATGTGGAAACAGAAAATGATGACAAAGGTCTAGTGGGCATCCTGATCCCATAAGGAATTGTTTGAAAAGAGGTCTAGTGGCCCATGAAATTTGCCCAAGCTGCTCTAATTTAGGGATTCTGCCATTGGCAGTCCTTCTTACCTCTTCCTAGCCTGCCCCCTTTTGCAATATCCCCATGTGTCTGTCCCATCCCCTTTGGAACCCTCCCAGTGCTTCTGACCAATGACCTCCTCCAGAAGCTTGTATCTGTCCACCATCACTCTTCCTGTATAAAGGTAGTTCCTTACATCCTTCTTGAACCTTCCCCTTCTCTCACCTGTTTCAGGGAGTTTCCCCTGGTACCAATTATACCACTAATTGTAAGCACCTCACTATTATTTACTTTGTTTTTTTTTCTGCAGAAGAACATGAGTGTCTCAGTCATGTCTTCCCACTTTATCTTGTACTCCAGCAAATACATTTTTAGATCCTCCAGCACTTCTCATAGGACCTACCCTATTGTCTCCATTTCCACTGGGGGCTCATTTCTGCACAGTCTACAGTATGACTCAATATTTCCTCATGTGTGGGCTCCAAGACACACAGAATACTCCAAGTGATGGCAAATCTAGTATCTATGCAAGAGCTGTATTACCTCTCTCCTTCTGTTACTGATCCCTCTCACTATACACCCCATCTTCCAGTTTGCCTTTCCCAGAGTCCTACTACTTTTTGTCAGTACTTTCTTGTTCTTCATTATTAACACCCTTCAGGTCCCTTTCCTCTGATGTGCTCTCCACTACCTCCTCATTTATTCTAAACTCTCTTCTTGAGTTATTGGCCGCTATGTGCATTGCCTTGCATTTTTTTGCTTTAAATTTCCAATGCCACACCCTTAACAACATATTCAGCCTCTACAGATTTTCCACATATTTCCTTATGGCACTTAACCCCTCCTCAGTGTCCACTCTTCCAGATATGTCAGTGTCATCTGTGAAAACACATATCTTTCCCTGAACCCCCTTCCCTATCACATACAAACATGTTAAAGAGAACCAGCCCTGGAACCAATACTTGTGGTGCTCCTCTCATAGAAACATAGACTCTGATAGCAGATAAAGACCACTAGGCCCACCCAGTCTGCCCATGATTTGACTCTTGACTTCCCTTTCCCTTGAAGGTTCTTCATTTAGGACTACTGTCTGGGTCTTACAACCAAATCAATTTTTTTACCCACCCCATAATCTTGTAACACACCCCATTTTCTACCTACAGTATTCCTGCTACCTTCTTTACTTTCCATGGTGTATCCACCAACATCTCTCTCATTCTCACAAAATTTGCCTTTCCAATGTCCAGAACCTTAGTCCTGGAGTAAACTCCTCTTGATTGTAAGCCTGACTTTGACCCGCATAGTCCTGTGATTGCTTGAACTCATGAGTTCCTCCATTGTTACCTCCCATATACTCTCTGAGTTTCCAGTGCTAGATCTAATAAGGCCCCGTCCCTAATGGGATCCATGACCCTCTGGCTCATGATTGCCTCCTGCATCCTTTTCAGCAGGGCTGGCTGCTTGCTATCTGGATACTACAGTCTACATCTAGCAGATTGAACTCTGCCAGTATCAAATCCTTCTCAAGTTCTGCCATCTTATTTATCCCATCTCCCAACTTTGTTGACTGTCTCTTCACTCTGTGCTGGTGGCCTGTGCACACTCTGATTTTAATTACCCTCTTTTCTGCAATCTCTGTATCTATACTGTCTCAGTCCCTTTATTTCAGCCTGCATCCTTGATTTCTGATGCAAGAATGCCTTCCATTCTGAATGTTGCCACCCTGGCTCTGCTCCCTTTTTTTCTATCTCTCCTGAATAACCCCTGATACCTGTAGTTCCTTATCATGGGGCTGAGTTGCCCACATCTCTGAAACAGCAATCATATTTAAATTTTCCTCAGCCATTACTACCTGAAGGGCACATGGTTTATTGTCCAGGCTCTTGGCATTAGCACACGTCACTTTCCATATCCATTTTGTCATGTCTGTTGTCTGTCTTCACCCCAAGAAGGGACCTCAACTCCATCTGTTTCCTTGAACCATCCTACATTACCTCTAATGTGCCCCACTGCCCCTGTCCATCCCCTTTACCTATACCTCTTCTGTTCTTTACTTTAAATTCTATTTCCTCCACAGCATCGTCCACTCCCCCTTCCAAATGTGTTCTGTCTGCCTGCACTAATTTTGGGGTGAGGACCTCATGGTCTTTTTCAGGTGTGTGGATTTCCCTATATTTAATGGTGCTGCCCCTCATCTCTTCTAGTTTAAAGTTCTTTCTAGGTGTTGTGCAAAGCTACTTCTCACTACAGTGGCACACTCCCCATTGGCATGTAGGCCATCCACTTGAACAACTTCCAACATTATTAGTTGTGTGTCCCCTATATCCCAGATACTGAAAACCCTCCCTCTGACCCTAGCCCTTCAGCCATGCACTAAACTGCTCTTTTTTTAAGCTGCTCCCTACAATTGAAGCATGGCTACAGTAGGATCTCTGAGAAATGTCACCATACCTGCCCTGTCCCTGAGACATAAGAAGATAAGAACGTGTCAGCAGAAGGGGACCATATGATCCATCTAGTCTGCTCAGATTTCCTACCCCCATTCTGTTATTCTTCTGAGATTACCTCAGTACTTGTCCCATGCTAGCTTAAAAGTGATGACTGTTTTGGCCTCCACAACCTCTAGTGGTAAGCTATTCCAAGGGTCCACCAGCCTCTCTGTGAAGTAGAACTTACGAATGTTGGTTTTAAATGTACCCCCTGTTAGTCTCAAACTGTGCACCCTCATTAGTGTGGTCTTGTTTCTGTGAAAGAGATTTTCTGATTGTATCTTATTTATGTTCTTTATGTATTTGAAGGTCTCTATCATATCCCCCCACCATTTCTCCTTTGCTTGAGGGAGTACTTTTGCAGTTGCTGTAGTCTAGATTCATACTGCTCCTGGTACAGTTCCTGTACCATTTAATAGCTCTCCTATGTACAGCCTCCAAGGGATCTATGTCCTTTTTTAGGTGTGGCCTCAAGAACTGTATGCAGTACTCGAGATGTGGCCTCAACAAAGACCTGTACAGAGGGAGTATGACCTTTTGCTTTCTACTTATGATGCCTCTGCCAATACATACAGGGATGCTACTAGCTTTGTTCACCACCTTTTCACATTCATTGTCTTCCCACCTTTAAGTCATCAGAAATAAGCACTCCAAGGTCTGGTTCGAGTTTTGTTTCTGTTAATTGTTCACCATAGAGTGTGTATGTTTTCCATGGGTTCCCTTTACCTAGGTGCATGACCTTGAAACTACGGCCTATGGCGTAGAAGTTCTCCTTCACCACTTCTGCACCTCTCCAGGCCAGATCATTTGAGCCTACACAACATACACTATCATATCTGGTCTCCCCTTTAGATCCAGTGCATTCCAACACCTTCTTTCGGAAGGTGTCCACCATTGCACCTGGGAAACAGTGAACCTCCCTTTCAGTAGCCAGTGTGGACAGTACCATACCACCTGTGCACCTTACTATCCAGTTCCCTATTTCTATTGCCATTTTCCTTCCTAGCCAGACCCCCCTTTTCAGGAGAGTTGATCCATGCCCCCTATTGGTGGCAATCCAGGGGACCCCCTACAACAGTGGCTGAAACCAATTAAAGGTGAGCTCATCCTGCACTGCTGGTACACAAGCCCATCTCATCCTTCCATGCCAACTACAGTCCATTTTCCCTGATTTGGCATTTGCTCTCTGTCTGAGGCAATCGAGAGTACATTTCTTCCTGTTGTTCTCTGACCATGCTTCTCAGGTAGTCAACTTCAGCCCTGGCAGCCTCAAGTTCAGTTGTCCTCATGGGCTTGATCCTAAATCCTTCCACCTTTGTTCCCTAACTGTGGCCTCCCCATCTTTGATCTCCATAACCATTTCTTTCTCACTGGTAAAGTACCTGATTTATGGAAGAAGTTCATAGTTATCCCCTTTACAAAGGTGATGTGCCCTCTGTCTCAAGTAACTACCACCTTATTCCCTTCACTCCTGTTCTGACCAAACTACAAGAGCACCTTTTCTTCTCCCCACTTTCTTCTTCCTTAACCTTTATCAGTATGATTTCATGAATGGGGAATGGCTACTCCACTGTCTCATGTCTATTGACCCTGACACCATCATGAAGAGGATGAATCAGGGCATAGTCACCTTAAAAATCTTTGTATGACTGATCAGTGCCTTTGACACTGTTGCCCACCCTCTTCTATGGGACAAGTTCTCAGGGGCTGATCTGTTGATCTCAAGATCAAATGGTTCAGAGTCTATCAGGCATAGATTTCAATTCTCATATTGTCCATGTAGGTGACAACCTCTCTCTCTCTCTCTCTCTCTCTCCCCTTCCTAGTTGGTTTCAGTGTATCTCAGGCCCATGGGTTGGCTACACATGTCAAATCTTATACCAACAGTCTTGAACACTGCCAAGGAAAGAGTCTCTATGACCTTTGGCACCAGGAAGCAGATGACCAGTCTCCTATACTCCTACGTCATTATGACCCTAGCTGACTCCTATTAGGAGAAAATCTTCTTTACATATCTGGGTTTCTGTCTGGACAATCATCTTGATTTCTCTTGTTGCATAGAAGACATGCGCCAGAAGCTCCTCCATAAACTAGGAGTGTGCTACAGGACCAACGGCTCGATCCTGCTCATTACCTGCTAATTAATTCCTGTGAAGACAGTACATTTCTAAATAACTGACTGGTGATGTGGTATGTAGCACTGCTTTCTAACCCACCTTGACCAGACTGGACCCTATTTCCCACTCCTTCTGTCACTTTCATCTTGACTGACTTTCAGTATTCATCAGTGACTTCACTAAATGTCACACTCATTCCCCTCTCTCTAGCTGAAGGGTAGATTCCTCTCTCAATGCATTTTGTACAGCTCTAAATTCAGGTTTTAGGTTACTACTGTACATGCTTCCTCAACTCAGATTTATCTTGTCCCCTTCCTATCTCTAAAGAACACTGCTCCCCACTCCTTTATTTTCCACAAGATGACCTCTGCCGGGCAACTTGCATTTCATGTATACTCCCCTGGCTAAGAAATAGCCTCCACCCCCTCTGTCTGCTCCTACTCCACCCACACTACCCCAAAATATTTTCTCTGTGACCACACTACCCACATCTAATTATGTACATGACCGCTTACCATCTCTCCTTCTCTGCCCTGTGCTTTCTTTTCCTGTACACCTTGTTAAATTGGTATAGTCTTAGATGTTACATCACCAAGCTCTATTTTCGGAAATCCATTTAACCTGGGTTTGAATCCTACAACAATCACTTGCATACTGTGTAACCTGAGAAAGTTGCCTAACCTCCCTATGCTCCCTGGACACACTTAGAAATGAGCTTTGGTGCAGTGTGAACTTCCCTGCCAACAATTCTATAATGAAAATATCAATGTTCCCCTAGTTTGTAATCTCTCTGTTCCCCATAAACTGTTCATTATTTGCTGCACCCCTTTCCAGAGGCTTTTTTTTAAAGATTTTTTAACTACGTCTTTTTACCACACCTATTATTTGTATCACTGGATGTTCTTTGCACATGTATTTGCCGTATATTTGCATTTTATACACTCCTGATATATACAGTATGGTTTATATTTTCACACTGTTTTTCCTCCATTTTTGTACATGATTTTTTATTTCATTTCTCTGTATTACTCCTTGTCTCCTTTCCCATGGATGCATCTGAAAACAAGCTGCTGGTTGCTTAATCTGCTCTTCTGGTCAAAAGTCTTTTATAAATAAATTAAAAATAAATATTCAAAACTCAGTCTTACACTATGCAGCAAGGTAAGTATAGTATTTGAAGTGGCTAGTAATAAAGGATGGGATACAAATTGCTCTAAAGTAAAGACATCTGCTCATTATGACAGCATTTTCATTGGACATGTTGAAATTGTAAACCACTCAATGTGGTTTTAAAAACACTTAAATGGACAACAGATACTATAGCTCTTAGAAAGCCATTTTGTTTATTTAGAATGTGACTTTAAGACAAGCAAAAATACATACTGGTCCAACCGCAGTATTCAGCAATGAGAATAGCCACATTGTTTTTATTGAGACTTTGTTTACTTTAGTTTCACTCTTGCAGCTGAGATGCTGTAGAATGGAAGGAGCTAGAGAAACAATCCCTTGAGACATAGCCAATCTGCCAAAAATCCTGAAGTTCTCAGCCTCAGGGCTGTTAATTATAAATATTTTTGCTCCTCCCCATGCTGGAATATCACTGAGCAGCACATCCTTTTGCCCACTACAGGGCTTGTCCTGGCATTTCCTTTACCCAGCTGCCTTTTTCAGCCCATCCCCTGTAATCCCTTCCAGGCTATGTTAGAGTACTTTCCCACTGAAGGCTTTTAAATGGGTCTAAGCTGATCAAATTGTGTCACTACTTGTTTATGTCACTCTAGGTCACATAGCCCTCTTGTTAACCTGCCAAGGCAAGCACCACTCATAACCTGTGGGACTGATGTGGGGGTATATAGACCTTAAACCCTATCAGAGGCATGCAGCCTGCCAACACCACAAAACTTTTGCAGTTTTGTTGTTTAGTGCAGTTGCAGTACTTTTGTTGGCAGCTGTGTACTAAACACATTTACCATCTATACAAGGGTTAGTCCCCTTTGAGAATTGTTTTTTTTTCTCCGGAAGGCTCTGTAAAGTGACCAGAACAATTACAAAGTAAGTAACTCTTTCAAAATATATCATATGTGGCAGAACACTGCAGGCACAGATATCAAACAAACTGCAGACCTCTCAATGAGAAACATGAGATGTTTGTTTTGAGAGGGGCTTTGGAAATATAGCCCTAGATGATTTAATTGTAAATATCCAAACATATTTTCAGTTCAGCCTTTGCAGTTTCCTCCACCAGGATGGAGCACTGCTGCTGCACAACCCTGCTGTGACATGTCATGATTTTCTTTAGGATAAAATACAGTATGTGAGCTGTCATTTTTTGTGTGTATGTACAGTGGCACCTGGTGCAGTCTTTCAGTAACCACTGTTATACACAACAGCTAGGAATGAAAAACCTGGGGCATCTGTAAGTATTTATTATATCACTTAATATTGTGACATGGTTCTTTCTATGAAATACAGTATTACAGAATCCTACAGGCAAGATTTAAATTAAACTTAGCTGATACTTGATATATACTATCGTATTTTATGAACTATTTAATGTATGCATATTTGATTGTCTCCTCCTTGTAATATTTACTAGATTAATATTTTAATGATCACTCTCAAAAAAGAATAATACAAGCAATAGACAGCCGTGTCTGGCCTAAGATTTTGGTTTGCGATCCAAACACTCTGAGTCAGAACCCAAATAGTTCCATATCCATATCTGATGTGTTCATTCCTATAATCATATTTTTGCTAAACAGTCTATATGCCATCATATTAACATATAGATTGGTTATTAAAATTGGCTAGCAGTAATTCCTGTTTTTTCAGAAGCATAACAAGCTTTGCTAATCTAGATAATTCTGTCCTTGAGCCTTAAGGCATGTGGACAATGGGCAGATTTAATGTTATTTTTATTTCAGCACCATTCCCAATTTCATCATGTTGCTTCACTCAAGCTAGAAAAGTGCATACAATGTTAATGCCTGTGGTCTGTCAAATATGCCAATAGATAGATTTGTTTAAAATGATGAAGGGAGAAATGCAAAAGACAGCATTAGGAATGTCAATAAAATAAGTCAGATGATATACGACTGTACTTTATACATACACCATATGCAAATTAAATATCCTCAGCTTATAGTTTTACAATGTTGAGGGTAAATATTTTAAAACAAAGAAAAATTGTATTATTCTTCTGATTTTATTGTAAAATAAATAGCCATTGATGTTGCTATTGCAAGAAGGAAACACAGTGATAAAAATGTGTGTCAAATGAATGGTCAAAGTGTATGCAAAACCATTGCTGGGTTGTTGCATGGACAGCCCTTGGAGTGGAATGTAAAACTGGAACCCAGTTTGCTTCTGCAAGTGGCTAATGTGAGGTTTTGACTTGTGGGAAATCTTTGCTAAATGAAATATTTTGACCCAATACTACTTAAAATCAAGATATTGCCTGTATTTATTTTACCTTTGTTTTTTCAACACCAGGGCCATTGTGTGAAGACATGATCTTTGTTCACTACAATTGATCAGTGTCTTCTGTTTGTGACGTCATAATAATTTCCACAGCAACAAACTGTGGTGGCACAAAGAGAGGACTACGTCTTCAGGAAAAAAGTATAGAGGAAAAAGAGACTTGCAAGAACAAGGGGACACAATTTAAAGATAGAAGGAGGGAGGTTCAGGGGCAATGTGAGGAAGTATTATTTCACAGAGAGGGTAGTGGATGCATGGAACAGCCTTCCTGAGGAAGTTGTGGGGTCTAAAACTGTGGGAGAATTCAAGAATGCATGGGACAGACATAAGGCAATTCTTGTGGGGGGCAGGAAGATATAGGCTGTTGGTTAACTAGGATCTGCGGCCTATCCTGTAGGTAGGGAAATGGGCAGACTAGATGGGCCTAGCAGTCCTTATCTGCCGTCAAAGTCTATGTAGCACCTTAAGGGGACAGGTGCGCAACTCTTCTGTTCCTGAGTACTGATACCTTCAGGTAACCCCTGTTCCTAGGGGTCTCAGGCAGCTTTATGTACCAAATCAAGTCACAGAAAGCAAAAGATTTGTGTAAAAGTGAAATTCAGTTCTACACAATGCCCCTCTTCAACTAATTGAATGCATTGCTGAAGATACTAAAGAAATCCTTGATGAGCTGGAAATTGATATTAAAATTAAGTAACAAAAACATTTGTAATTGAGAGTGGGGGAACCTTTGAAAAATACAGTAAGTGGCTAGATGAGACAATCCAAAAATACAATACACAGGTGCAGAATGAGAGATGGTAACCATTATAATATAATCATATGTTGGACTCACAATAGTAACCAATATTAACTGAGTTATGAAACCAGGAAGCTGCAACATAGCTTCTGGGTTACTGACACATTTTTTGAACAAACCTTTTAGAATTTTAACCACATATCTGCTAAATCATATGCTTCTGTGGTCTGTTGTTTGCATACATCAAGTTATATCAAGTATAAGTAGACTCCTGAACACACAGTTACCTGGGGTAACACCCAATTTGTTACAACAATCAGTAGTTCCCTAAACCATGAGCACAAAGCTTTTCAGTATCAGAGTAGTGCAGGTATTCAGCAAGTACTGTAATGTTTCTTTACCATTCTTTATTGAACTGTCAATATGTTTCCATGTTTATTAAATATTTTATCATTTAAAAACTAAAACAAGTTGTGTATCAGTATCTTTTCTTTATTTTAGCAGATTTTACTTAGTTAATTGTAAGACAAAGAAATCCCTTATCTCAGTTTGCTGCAAGCTTGCAACTCAAATATGAAGACCATCTATTTGATAGAGGATCTGAAAGAGTAGAAAAGGAAACTGCTATAGTAAACCTGTGTCTCCTGCCAGGTGATATACTTGCTGAATAACTTTTCAGCTTTTCTGTTGGATACTGACAGTGTTGCCACTTCTTCTTCACTGGATTCTGTATTTGGTTGCCCTCCTCTGCAATCTTATAAAACATGAGATAAAGGGAAGGGGCCGTACTGTAAATGCCTTACAATTTGCCAGCCATGGGATGGTTAGCTGATGGCAGGACTGTGAAGAATGAGATTAAGCAAAGAACAGGGAGGCCCTACTACAAATGTCGTGAATACTTTGTGCACAGAAGGGGAGATGTAGCATGCTAAGGGGGATGAGTACTACTATTCAAATTAATAAGAGCAGCTTCTTTATTTTGAATCAGTTCATGGGCTTTGTGATCAGCAGAGGTGACTGAGAGGTAATGAATTAAGGAATATTTGGATGAAGGGGAAGGGTCCTGTTGCGATCCTTGAAAGAGTGCTGGATATAGCTTTTGAAAACTTTCTGTTGACTGTCACCAAGTGCAGGTTATCTGTGATTTACTTGACAGTCATTCATGGCTTAGGTTGTAACTCATACTGTAAGGGTGAGGATGGGCTTGCTGAAATGGAGCAAAACATTCTGAGGTCTCATATTGGGTCTAACAGCCTGATCCACAGTGCTGATAACTCTTCAGAGAGCCCTACTGGGTGAGGCATAGAAAGTGAGCCTGGGAGGTCATGACAGTGTAGGATGGAAATGGCTTCCTAAATCTCCAGCTCTGTGCAACCCCCCTCCTCTTTTTATCTTACTCCATCTACCACCTTAAACATTGGGAGACCGTTTATCTTCTATCAAGTTTGGGAGCTCATATACACTGTAATCTGATAAAGGGCTCTGATATTAAGATTCCTTACCTATATAAGCATAACAAATTCATGTTGAAAAAAGTGAGGGTACTGGACTTCAGGAGGGCTGACTTTGACAAGATGGGAGAGTGCCTTAGAAAAGCACTAGCAAACGGGCTAGAAGGAGGGGTGGAGCAACAATGGGGAAACATCAAAACTACCATCACAGAGGCAACAAGCCTTTGTGTGAAGCAAATAAACAAATCAAAATGAAAGAAAAAGCTACTATTGTTCTCAAAAGAGGTGGCGGGGAAGGCTAGGGAGAAAAAGATAGCATTTAGGAAGTATAAGGAAACAAAGAAGGAGCAGGACAGAGAACTGTACCAGTTAAGGCAGAAGGAAGCAGGGAGGGAAGTCAGAATAGCAAAGGCCCAAACTGAGGAAAAGATAACCAACTCAGTTAAGAAGAGGGATAAAACCTTTTATAGGTACATCAGGGAGCGTAAACAGACAAAGGGAGGGATAGTGAGGCTGAATAGAATGGACAGTGGGTGGGCAGAGAGGGACAGTGAAAAAGCAGGGATACTGAACAAATACTTCTGCTCAGTATTCACAAAGGAGGAGGGGGAGGTGCCTAATCTAATTAACAGAAACACTTTGGATAGGGGGGTCAATCTCAGTCCTTTCACAGAAGAAAGGGTTCTAAATGAACTCCTAAAACTGAAGGTGGAAAAAGCAATGAGGCCTGATGGAATTCACCCCAGAATTCTAAAAGAATTAAGGGGAGAACTAGAGACACCACTGACTACCTTTTTAACAAATCATGGGAGGATGGTGTGGTACATGAGGACTGGAGGAAGGTGGATGTGATTCCCCTTCATAAAAGAGGGAGCAAGACAGAGGCAGGAAACTGCAGACCTGTCAATTTGACCTCTGAGGTAGGGAACGTGATGGAATAACTTCTGAAGGAAAGAATTGTTCAGTACCTAGAGGCCAGTGGGGCACAGGACCCAAGGCAGTATGGGTTCACAGTGGGAAGGTCATGTCAGATGAATCTAATTGATTTCTTTGACTGGGTGACCAAAGTAGTAGACCAGGGTAAGCTGTGGACATGGCCTACTTTTATTTATTTATTTATTTAGTTTTTGTTTACCGGGTAGGTGTGCTAGCCAGCAGGTGACTATTTTCAGGCACGACCCGGGAGAGTACAAAACAGGATAACACAAGGAAGCAACATTACAAATTGAGGCAAAAAACCATACAGAGTACATTCCAAACATATACAGAGGCAGTTCCATCTAGTCTAACATGATATAGGCTATACTGGGCAATGATCAGCAGGCCAAGAGCAAGAAGGTGTTACAGGGGAGTGTTGTTACAGGTAACAGGTAAAGAAAGGGAGTTTAGAGCCACTAGGGAAACTTACAGCTTTACGGAAAGCATATGGAGTTAGCTGGGTTTGTGGTTCCCAGGACCGGGCAGGATGATGTGGAGTGGCAGGGAAGGGTGTAGGCAACAAGAAACATGGCGGAAGTAGTCGGCCAGTTGGTGTCAGGAGGGAGGGGGGTGGGCCATATTGGGGAGACAGTTAAAGCACCCAGCAGCGAAAAATAGATGGCAGGAAGGGTAGGAAGGAACCGTAACCTGGCGGCTGGCAGCAGCCAGCCCGAGCAGCAGCAGGCTGCCCAAGAAAAGTGAGGAAAGATGCCAGTGACATCTCGGTGGCAGGCTAGGGGGACCCAGGTTCATGGCCCCACTGTCAGGGATGAGGAAACTGGGAGGGGTGGATGGGAGGAAAAGCGGCTTGAAATATGGCTTTAGCGGTAGGAGGAGGGTAGGTGCAGCCGAGCTCATGGTTCCGAGGCTGAGCATAAAAAGCCGGTGGCAGTCCCTGGCTCATGGACATTCTGCGGTAAAGGTAGGCAAGGGGGAGGGAGGGGTGAGGCCTAACTGTACCAACATCCATCTGTAGTTAGATTAGGCAGTGCCCAGGTAGCGCAGAGGATAGAATCAATAAATAATAAGGAAAAAATAACGCAAGTAGCAGTAAGTAATGCAAATATTCACTAGACATTAGCAAGGCATTTGACACATAAAAGATTGATAATCAAATTAACCAGCCTGGGAGTAGGTTCTATGGTGGTAGCCTGGGCAAAACATTGGCTGGACAACAGGAACAGAAGGTAATTGTAAATGGAGTCCAGATTGAAGAAAGAGGAGTTACTAGTTGGGTACCACAGGGTTCAGTATTGGGTCCAGTTCTTTTTAATGTCTTTATAAGTGACATTGCAGAGGGACTCGAAGGAAAAGTATGCCTCTTTGCAGATGACACAAAGATCTGCAACAGGGTTGATACACAAGGAGGCATGGAAAGGATGAGAAAGGACTTGGCAAGGTTGGAGGAATGGTCAGAAGTATGTCAGATTGGATTCAATGCAAAGAAGTGCGAATTAATGCACCTGGGAAACAAAAACCCAGGGAAGATTACACAGTGCGGAGGAGGTAGTAGTAACAACAACAATAATGGAAAGGGACCTGGGGGTAATCATGTCAGAAGACCTTAGGGTTAGCAAGCAATGTGAGAAGACAGTAGGGAGGGCTGGGGGGATACTGGGATGTATAGGGAAAGGCAACACTAGCAGAAAACAAGAAGTTGTTATCCCTCTGTACAGACAGTTGGTGAGACCCCATCTGGAGTACTGCGTCCAGTTCTGGAGACCCCATCTCCACAAGGACATAGACAGGATGGAGGCAGTCCAGAGGAGGGCAACTAAAATGGTGCAGGGTCTGCAAGAGAATCCATAAGAGAAGAGACTAAAGGAGCTTAATATGTATACCCTTGAGGAAAGGAGGGAGAGGGGGGACATGATAGAAACTTTTAAATACCTCAGTGGAATCAACAAAGTCCAAGAAGGTAGCATCTTTCAGAAAAAGAGATGTGCAAGAACAAGGGTACACAATTTGAAGATAGAGGGGGATGGCTTGGAGGCAATGTGAGGAAGTATTTTTCACAGAGAGGGTGGTGGAGACATGGAACAGTCTTCCTGAGGAGGTTGTGGGGTGTAAAACTGTGGGAGAATTCAATAATGCATGGGACAGACATAAGGCAATTCTTGTGGGGGTTAGGAAGAAATAGGCTGTTGGTTAACTAGGATCTGCAGCATATCCTGTAGGTAGGGAAATGGGCAGACTAGGTAGGCCAAGCTGACCTTATCTGCCATCAAAGTCTATGTTTCTATGAAATTGTCTTCCTCTCCAGACTTAGCGGAATTCAAAATGGCAACAACAATAGGCCATTCCTCCAAGACTCCTGATCCAGTGAGGCAGGCCAACTTGACTGAACAGATAGCAGCATCAGTGGAGGTGATCCAGATCACAGTTGTGGACACACAAACTAGCCGGGCACCAGCCTAACAGACTGGGTTAGCAAGGTGGAATCAACTGTTACAGAAGCTGTGCAATTTAATACCATGCAGGATTGACATCTGCAGGCCACTGAAGTGCAACTGGTCTGGCTTATAGCAAAGATGGAGGATTTAGAAGGCCGAGGAAGGAGAAAGAATTTGTGCATTATCAGAATCCCTGATGGTATGGAAGGCAGAGATCCACTGCGTTATCTATGGGATAATTTACCACAATGGCTACAGCTCTGCCCTGATGAATATGATTTTGAGACCGAACAGGGCCATCCTATTTGACGAGCCCCTGCTATCCACTCTACTACATGACCCCAACCTTTGATATTTAAACACCTTCAGTTCTGGACAAGGAACAGATTTTAACAAAATCAATAGAGATAAAATATATACTAGTAGCAGGAAACCACATATCTTCCTTCCTTGAGTAATTTTAAGCTACTTAAATGAGTGCTGGGGAGTACTATCAAGTTCTGAGTGACAGCCTTTGCTGGTTGGAACCAGTAGAGGTGTAGATGAAATCAACTTAACAAATCTGACTACAGTTTATATTTAAAAGTCCATCAGAATTAGCACCAGGCTGCAACCTGGGATTAAATTCAAAAAATCAAACGGAGGAGTAACCGCTGAATCTGTCCTGGTGCATACCTGAAGTTTTCTATGGGGGGGCAGGGAGCTAGCCCAGCGGCTCCAGATGCAATCCAAGGTGCCCCGTGGGCTGGGAAGTAATTATGTTTTCTGTGGGGAGGGGGCAGCTAGCATAAATAAGTGTTGAAAAAAAAGAGGACAGTGTACTGTAATCCTATAGTCAGAGCATTCTCAGCTGTGGTCAGAGTGTTGTTTCAGTTGGACATGTGTTTTCAAATCCAAAAGCACCTGCATTTGGCATTTAACTGATTGCTTCTATCTATGAAATGCCCCAGAGAGACAGCATCAGTAACTGGAAATTGGTGCTGGCAAACTGTACTTTGTAAACTGTATTCAGGATAAGGAGAGGGAGTTGGTTGTCGGGGAGTGAGATCCACTGGAGTGAATTGACGAGGGAGCGAGTCGTCGGGAGCAAGTTGACCAGGAGTGAAAACGCGTGAACGAATCCACATAGACCCCTCCTACCTGGATTAATCATGGATTAATCATGGAGGATTTTGAAAAATTGGCAGGCCTTTGATAGAGTAAAACAGGGCCTCTGGAACCAGGGCATTACTTATGTCTTGTGCCCAGCTACACTTGTCACCCTAGAAGGACAGTCTATATAGTTTCAGTCACCAGAGGAGGCTGTCAAATACTTGCAACAGCACTTTGGGCCCACTAGATCACTATTCACCTCCCCAGGCATGAACCTTGCAAATCCAGAACAAATGGACTCTTACGGTCTGGCAGTCGCAGTTAGCTCAGACATGCCACCTTGAATCAACAGGTACTGAAGCTTGCAGGGATTCTGATCTGATGCATGTCTTGTCTCTGTCAGTACCATATAGTTGTATCCTTCTGATCCAGCATAGTCCTATTGTACAGTAGAATTGATTACAACTTCAGTGCTCTCTCATAAATGGTGATCCTTTATTCTGGATGGGCTCTTTAACACCTTTGTTAGGACTGACATCAAGGGACACAGAATCGGGGACATTAGTTTGTTTTTTCCTGCTCCTGGCTGTATGTACTTACTGCAACCTTTCTTCTTCAACTGGTCCCAAACAAGAGTCTACCCACACCAATGACCCAGTCCCGGCTGGTAATCCTCTGTCTTTTTCTTTTCCCTCTGCAACCTCCGACATGAAGATGGAATGTAATTACCCTCCCTTGTAATCCATCTGGAAATCGAGGCACTTTTCAACTGGGAGCATAACACAACTTCCTTGTGTGACACACCTCATCAGAGGTTTTTCTCCTCCTATCAGCCCCAGTCCCCCCCCCCTTTGCCAGATGGCATTCAGCTCTCCTCAACACTTCTTCAATGTGTCCCTTACACACAGTGGCAGCCTTTAATCAATGATGGAATGCTATATGTTGCCGAACAACATGAGACACAGAAACGGGGCTTTAGACTGTTATATGCCATTGCTCCAGGCTTTCTCCCTGTCTCACACATTTTTTTACGGTTATAGTGTAAACATAGAAACAGGTCCTTAATTAAACATGTTTGAATATACTCAGTTCAACGTTTTATTGTGAAAGAAATAGCCATTGGTGTTGCTATTGCTAGAAGGAAACAAAGTGATAAAAATTTGGATCAAAAGAATGGTCAAAGTGTATGCAAAGCCATTGTTGGGTTGTTGCTCTTGACTGTGACACAACTTGATGCTTAAATATTGTACTTATTTTGCAGCTTAGACGTGCCTCTTCACCAGCTGAAGGATGCTTAGATTTCATCATAGTGTCTATGCTAACAATGTTTCCTACTGTTTAAATTAGTTCACTATACTTTGTGTTTTGGGGAGTCATACCTCTTAGTCTTATCCCAGGGTATAAGATGTTAGAGTTAATGCTTTCTGCCAGGTACTATTAACCCTCTCTAAATCACTTGTCCTGCTATGCCTACACTGTTAAAGTTATAACTATTGGAGTTTTAAATTTTTTCAGCTAGAGGGTATACTATTGCTAAGGGTGCCTGAGCCTGATAAAATGTAATATGTTAAAGTAGACTCATCCTATGGTCTTGAATTGTTCATTTTTTGTTATAGTTTGTTGAGCCTTTCTTATATCAGTTTTATTGATGCTGTTTTTTTCCACTGATTTATTGTGTCCCAAGTGTAAAGAATTTCAAAGTCACTGTGTTATTCTCTGGGCTTTTTTCCTTTTCAACTCTTCTGACATGTTGACCTAATTCTAGGTATGTAACAACCTCTCTACTATACCCACCCTGTTACTAATTTTGAAAGGAAGATATTACAAGTCATTGAGGCTGGGATATCTTATTGGCTCTTATTTATCTCCCCTTTTTATGCCCTAGTTGTTCTTGTTGCCTCCCAAAAAGAGGATAAACCCCACTACCACCTCCTTTTCCTCTCTCTCTCTCTCTACCTCCCAAGATATCATTTTAGTTGCCTCAGTCCCCTCCTTTTATCTCCAACTGGGGTGGGAACTGGGGGGCAGGAAATATACCTCCTTTCTAGTTTACCCAAACCCATGAGGGCATTGGCTTAATACCCACCAAACTTATTCCACTAGGGAAGAGACCAGTGTGCCTCCACTGGGCATGGGATCACTCTGAGTCCTGGAGTTTATTTCTTTTTGTTGTTAGTGTTTCGTGTACAACCACTTTCCCAAAGATATACATGGGGACAGGAGGGGACTACTCACATGATCAACTCTTACTGATTGCAACTCTAATTTGTCTTCCATACAGCTCCACGTTTAGGTGTGCTTGGGAATTTTCAACAGTATTTGTGGGGACCAGGGAGGGAGGGAGGGTGGGTGGATCTGGGAGTTGGGGGATATGTGGTGATATTCTGTGTTCAAATTGTGGGAGCCTCTCAACCTATGATGGCATTAGCTAACCACTTGAAAGTTACCTCCTGGAATGTCAGGAGTCTTAATTGCCTCAAGAAGCAGAAACAGGTTTTACAGTCCCTTAAAGATATAAACTGTGATATGGCTCTCCTGCAGGAAACTCACCTGTTAGAGGGGGATTCTACACTCTAAGACTGCATGTGGGAAGGTCAATACTTCCACAATGTCTACTCGACCAAGCAGTGGGGAGTAGCAATCTTATGTAGGAAGGGTTTATAACTGGGTATATCACACGAATTTAAAGATGAAGAAGGTCAATTTCTTCATCTCTTGGCTACTTACCAGGGTCTCCATCTGGTG
This sequence comes from Neoceratodus forsteri, assembly GCA_016271365.2. Classification (NCBI taxonomy): domain Eukaryota; kingdom Metazoa; phylum Chordata; order Ceratodontiformes; family Ceratodontidae; genus Neoceratodus; species Neoceratodus forsteri. Next base: position 666,994,348 of record CM028135.1, on the reverse strand, counting down.
GCGAGAAACATTTATGTACCTAATTCAGCAGACATAGAGTTTTATCAGTCCTTCATTTCTGAAATGCCTGAGTCTGTGACATCTATTCTGCTTGGAGGAGACCATCTCCTGGCTGTGGACCCCACCTTAGACAGGACTGGCCAAGGCCTGATTTATGAACCTACCCTGTCAATTCGGGTAGCTACCCTCTTTCAGGACAATGGCCTTGTTGATCCGTGGTGTACTCTCCACCCTACGACTGTAGATTTTACTTGTTATTCTCCCTTCCATGAATCCTACAGCTGAATAGATGTGATTTTGCTACCTCTGACTTGATCTCATAGACACGGGCAGTCTCCCAAGGTAATATACTTACCTCAGATCATGCCCTGGTTATTCTCTCTCTCTCTCTCTAGTCTGAGGGTCCATCACCACCAGAAGTAACAAATGGAACCTCGATACTTCCTTTTTTCCAACACAATTAAGCTATACAATGGCTCAAACAAGCCATTATCAATTACTACTCTTTTAAGGACTCTCCCAAATGCTTACATGCCACTCAATGGGAAGCACTAAAGGCTGTACTTTGAACCAACTGATTACATACACATCATCTGTTAAGAAGCAGCATGAAACTACTCTTTAGACACTAGAGCAAGAACTTCAAACATTGGAAATGGCTGCTGCTCAGGACTTCACGAAGAACCCCCATACTAAGGAGAAAATTAGGCAGTTGAAATCTGAGATAGAGGATATACAACAACCTCGGACTGACTATGCACTATACAAGCTTAATCAGAAATATTAGGAGGCAGGGGAACAACCTGGAAAGTTATTAGCTGCTAAACTCTGAGCCCAAGCTGTGGAAAAATATTTCTCTGTCATTCACGACTCCCAAGGGTTTAAACTGACAGCACCTAATGACATTAATCAAGCCTTCCGGGACTTTTACTACTCTTTATACTCCTCAGAGGATAGTCCTTTATCACATCACTACTCTGCCTTTTATTCTACTATTTAACTACCACAGGTGCCGGTTACATACATTTCCTCTCTCACCTCCCCCAGTCCACTGAGCTTGCCCAAGCTGGCCAGGGGGGAATCGTCAGGCCCTGATGGATTTCCTGTGGAATTCTATTACACCTTCAGTGATTTGCTCATTTCAAAACTAGCCCTATTGTTCAATGAAGCTTGGAATAAGGGAGCCTTCCAGCCTTCTTTTCTATAAGCCATTGTTTCCATCATTCCCAAGAAAGGAAAAGACATTGTACTTTGCTCCCAATTCCACTCCATTTCTTTACTTAATGTGGATTCCAAAATCTTTACAAAAATATTGACGTGGTGAATGGAACCCATTATGCCATCCCTCATTCACTCAGACCATGTCAGCTTTGTCCTCGGGCAACTAGGCTCAAAAAATATACATTGGACACTAGACCTTATCTGGGAGGCCAGCACCCTATCCCAACCTGCTACCACCCTGTCTTTAGTTGCTGAGAAAGCATTTGACAGGGTGGAATTGACCAACATGTTTGAAACCCTGGACAGATTTGACTTCCCCATTTCTTTTATTTTCCTAGTGCGCCTCATCTACACTTCACCATCAGCAGTGGTTCTGACTAATTTCATACTGTCTGCATACTTCCCACTCCATAGAGGAACCAGACAGGGTTGCCCCTTATCCCCATTCTTATTTCTGTTGGCAGTAGAACTGCTGGCCTCAACAATCTGAGTAGAACCCAGTTTCCCATGTATCATGGTGGGCAACCTCATACATAAAATAGCATGGTTTGCAGACGATGTGACTCTATTCCTGACTAATCCCCCGTCTCTCTGCCAGCATTACAGGACATCCTAGGGGTCTACTCTAGGCTATTGGGTTATAAGCTAAACAGTTCGAAATTCCAGTTACTTCCCATTAACCCTGCCTGTACTGCTGATTTGTTCTCTGCATATCCTTATCAATGGTCCCCCGATAGACTAATTTGCCTGGATATTATACTCCAATGTACTATCTCAGCCACAATAGCAGCTAATGCACAAAAGATGCTTGATACTTTAGACTATGATTTACAAAGATGGAAGGCCCACATTCTTTCTCTCTGGGGCAGGGTAATGCCTTGAAACTAATTGCACTCCCCAAGCTACAATACATTCTGGCTAACCTATCCATCGCCTTTCCAGGGGACTTCTTTCAGAGACTTTCAGCCAAAATAGCTTCCTGTGTTTGGGCAAATAAACCATTGAAAATAAACCTCAAGACTCTACAGAAATTCTGAAAAGAAGGAGGATTTGGGCTACTAGATTTAAATCTTTTCCATGACTTTACCCTGCTACGTCAAGCAGTAATCAGCTATGCCATACATCGAACCACTCTCATCCCAAGCTGGATTTCAATTGAACTAGCACAGGGTCAGCTACTGATGCCCCAAGCCCTTTATTTCCCCGGCTGGTCCCTCCGTACTGCCTGTTCCCCATGTCCACGCTGTATGAGACATATATTGACTAAATATATTAACAATTGGGCTGGACTCCTCAAACAGCTGCTACTAGACCATTATGGTAAAATCCAGCTCTAACTATAGATGGCTGCCCTGTTCAATGGAGGGACCAGGAAACTAGGGGCATTTCCAAGATAGGTGACCTATATCACACCCTCACTGGCTGCTTTTACTCATTTGAAACCCGCCAGACCAAATATCAACTCCTTCACTCCCCGTTTGGAAATATCTACAAATTAGGGACCTAATTAAGAACAAAATATTGAAAGGCCTTACCCTTTCCCAACCTTGAGTTCTCAACGTGTGGATTGCTTCACTTTCTGGGGCATAATACCTCACTGCCAAATGTAAACTGCTTCACCAATGTACTCTCCTTGCTCCTGTCTCAATAAGCTCCAAGATGAAATGGGAACTTGGTTTGGATATTTCACTCTCCTTCCAGTAGTGGGCCCAAATTTGACCCAATATGTTCCTGGTATCATGTGTACTCCAATGAAATTCCCTACAATATAAGATCCTCCATAGAGCATACAGAACTCCCTCCTGGCTCTACAGGGTAGGGCTCCTAGAACATAGTGACTGCTGGAGATGTTCATCCCCTCAGACAACATTAACCCACATCCTCTGGGCATGTCCAACCATTGACCAGTACTTGGCTCACGTATTGTGTACCTGTACCAAAGTTCTCCCTGACCTAGGAATCTGAGACCCACAGCTAGCAATTTTTGGCCTGCCACAACCGACTTCCACATTGTCTAGATTCCAACTTTTGTGGCTCAATGGAGCTTGGCACCTGCCAATCGAGTACTGTTATGGCACTGGAGAGACCCTGATCCCCTGTCACATGAGGAATGGTTCAAACTCCTAGTATTAACCCCTTTATATGAGAGAACCGCACACTTCATTGCAGACAAGCTATCAGACTTCCAGATAATTTGATTCCCCTTCCTTGCTGTTTTTCCCGGAGAATCTTTCCAAAACTCCCCAAATGGATGAGGTCTAAGTAACCATTGTTTAAGACTATAGGCTTTCCTACTTCAGGTGTTTTACCTAATGCCTAGACTCCCTCATACTAGACTTTGAATCTCTACACTTCTCTCATGGACTGTAATCTTCATGATGGAACTGACCCCTCCCTCCCATTGGGCAGATTACTCTGAAGTCTTTAAATGCATATACCCACCCTCCCTTCCCTTCTCCCCATTTAATATTACCCATGATGTATTTACTCCCACTCTTGATCTATTTCTGACTTGCCCATGTCCAGCACTTACTATTCTGCCCCCCCCCCAATGTCATATACCTGGTTCTTTGAGACCAGGGGATATAAATATGGTGTATTATGTTTTGTCAATGACAAATGATAGACTCATTTTCATTGGATATATTGTTACACTACTTTAACTGTTTTTTTTCTCCTACTTATGTAGACATGTCACAGGGTGCAGATCAGTCCTACAGACTTACCCTATAATGCTAATGTAGTAACGTTAGAATTTTTTTTGTTTCTTTCCCTGATATATCTAGGGTATCCATGGACCATTTCATACTTAAAGTAATTGCAAGCTGGCCCAGAGAAGAAGCATCATCTCTCATTCTACTGGGAAAGCCATGGTTAAGGGTAGGACATCATACAGTATGTTTCCTGTCTTTCTTGTTTATGAAGCCTACTGGTCCTCTTTTTTTTCCATATACTGCAAGTAGTATTTCTGATGTATATTGTTATGTAATAGGCCTCTAACTTGTTAACTATTGTCGGCATGTGTTATATAAAAATGTCAATAAACATGTTTATTGAAAAAAAAGAAAGTGAGCCCATATCTGCTTTCAAACAGCAATTGGAACATTTATTACATTTTAAAACTAGCCAACTAACAGCACTGTTGACTACTCTTCTGGAAGCCCCATAGGTCAAGGTGAAGAAAGTGAGCCCATATCTACTGTTATACTTAAGCACCTGTTTAATTGTAAAAAGTTGGTGCTCCTTGAAAATGCAAATGAAAAATATATTGCATTTTAAAACTAGTCTGGTATTGCTCTATATTTCTGAAAGATGGAATGACTGCGTAACTGGGCAGGGCTGTGGGAAATGCAGGATGAGATTTGTTGGAACTGTGAACTCGGGCATTTAAATATGTACTGTTTTAAAATGAAATGGTGGAGAACAAAATAAAAATGGTGCAAAAATGAAGCATAGCCACAGCAGATCTATAGCTGGTGGAGATCGTTTCTATACTTGATTTTTAGGGGTAATGTATGGCAATAATGTGGTATTGCTGGGGAGGAGGTGAGTATATTTATTTTGAATGCTGGTGTTGAGCAAAAACACTCTGAGGTCTCAGAGTGGGTTTAACAGCACTCTGCACAATGTTGACTAGTATTTTGAGAGCCCTATAGAGCGAGGTGAAGAAAGTGAGTCTGTATCTACTATTATACTTAAGCACCTGTTTAATTGTAAAAAGCTGGTGCTCCTTGAAAAAAAGGAAATGGAAATGTATTACATTTTAAAATTAGCCAGGCAATGCTCTATATTTCTGAATGATGGAATGGCTGGGTAAGTGGACAGGGCTGTGGATGATGAATGGTTAGTTATAGCGAAACTTTGAACTTGAGCAATTAAAAATGAACTGTTTTAAAATGAAACAGTGGAGAAGAAAATAGAAATAGTGCAAAAAGAAAGAATAACTGCATCATACCTATAGCTGGTGGAGATAGTTTCTCTACTTGCTTTTTAAGGGAGTAGAGACATTCATATGAACTAGCCATACATGGCATATTTACTACAGAATTGTATGCTCATGCGGTCTTATTGAAAGTTCAGGTTGAATTTGTACTTGCTGTGCATTGCACTGCTTTCTCCTTTACCTGTGATCATCCTGTTCATGCATAAAAACATAGAAGTTGACAGCAGATAAGGACCGCACGGCCCATCCAGTTTGCCCATTTTTTTTTACCTTATGAATGTGCCACAAGCCTGTACTTTGTCAATGGCCAATAAATTCATAATCATCTGTATTACTCCCTTATGCCTATCCCATGCCTTTTTGAAGCCCTGCACTGTATCCATATTAACCACTTCCTGAGGTAGGCTGTTCCATGCATCCACCACCCTTTCTGTGAAAAAGAACTTCCTCACATTACCCCTTAATCAGCCTCCCTCTAATCTCATGCTGTGTCCTCTTGTCCTGCTATTTTTCTTATATTGAAATATGTTAAGACTATTTCACCTTGTTAATGCACTTAAGATGTTTGAATGTTTTGATCCTATCACCTCTCTCCCTCCTTTGCTCTAGGGTATGCATTTTGAGCTCCGTTAATCTGTACTCATATGTTTTCTGATGCAGTCCCTGCACCATTTTAGATGCCCTTCTCTGGACTGCCTCCATTTTGTTAATGTCCTTGTGCAGGTGTGACCTCCAGTACTACACACAGTGCTCCCAATGGGGCCTAACCACTGTCTTGTAAAGAGGGATTATTACCTCCCTCTTATGACTTGCTATACCCCTACTAATACACCCCAACATCCCTCTAGCATTACCTGCTGTTTTAGTGGTCTGCTTGGATGATTTCAGGTCATCTGTGATGATGATGCCCAAGTCTCTTTCTTCCCTTGCGATTGCCAGCAACTCTCCTCCCACCTTATATCTGTCCTCAGGGTTCCTCTTCCCTATGTGCATGATCTTGCACTTCTTTGCGTTAAACCCCAGTTGCCACTCTTCTGACCCTTTTGCCAGTTTATCCAGATCTCCAGTCATTCTGCCCACCTCATCTGGATCATCTACTCTATTGCAGATCTTGGTGTCATCTGAAAATAGACAAACCTTACCTTCCAGTCCATCTGCAATGTCACTGATAAAGATATTGAAGAGGACTGGCCCCAGGACTGATCTCTGAGGTACCCCACTTCTGACTTGCATCTCTTCTGACTATACCATTTACCACCACTCTCTGTTTTCTGCCCTCCAACCATTTTGCCACCCAGTTGACCAATGTCTGACCCTACCCAGTTTATTAATCAATCTTCTGTGCGGAACAGTATCGAAAACTTTGCTGAAGTCAAGGTAGGCAACATCAACTGCACCCCCTTGGTCCATCAGTCTGTTTACCCAGTCAAAGAAATCTATGAGATTAGTTTGAGAGGACCTTCCTGTTGTAAACCCATGATGTCTTGGATCCTGTGCTCCTATGGATTCCAGCTGTTGCACTATCCTTTCCTTAAGGAGTGCCTCCATAATCCTGCCCACTACTGAGGAAAGACTGAGTGGTCTATAGTTCCCTGCCTTCTCCCTGCCAACACTCTTGTGGAGCAGGATCACATGAGCCTTTATCCAGTCTTCTGGGACCTCTCCTGTGCTCAGAGACTCACTAAACAGTTCTGATAATGGCTCTGCTAGTTCCACCCTTAGCTCCTTTAGTACCCTGGGATATATGCCATCAGGTCCCATTGCTTTATCCACCCTGAGCTTAGCAAACTCTTGTAGGACCCTTTCTTTTGTGACAGGACTAGTGCACACCTCCCTCTCCCTTGTGTCCATGGTGCTGAACTGTGGGCCCTGACCTACCTTCTCCTTAGTAAATACTGAGCAGAAGTATCTATTTAGGATAGATGCTTTTGTTTGGTCCTCCTCCTCACACTCCCCCTTATCTCCTTTGATCTTAACAATACCCACTCTGGGCTTTATCTTTTCACTAATGTACAGTATCTATAGAAAGACTTGTCCCCTTCTTTTACTGCATTTCATTTTGTTCAAACTACTGTACACACAGCAAAGCACAACAGAGGCAATTCCTCTTTTATTGTTGGTTTCCAAATGGCTTTTCTACCAAGATGTTTACTGCTTAATTTTCTAACTTTTCAAGCTGTAGAACAATTTTATGCATTCCACTGCTGCCACTCCCAGTCCCGACAGAAACAACTTCAATTGTTTTTCTTTTCTTTGTTTATTTCCTTTGTTTTCTGGCCCCATCACTTTTCATCATTTTTTTTTGTTTTCCATTTTAGGGTCTCATGGTAGAGGTGTGTTCTCAACTGGTGATCCCAGCTGGTATGTCTGCCCTCCCTTGCTAACTCTTTTCCCAACTCTTAAAGGAAAAAAAAGGCTAGAGAGCAACAGGCTCATCCCTCCTCAACCAGGTGGCTATCCATCAACTGGATGAAGGAGCACGGCAACATCAATAGTAATCAGTTACTTGCTCTTATCATGGATAACCAGGTTTCCTGTCAGGGCTGGGAATCTGTGGCTAGTAGATGGTGAAGGGAGTGGGAGTATACAACAAATACTAAAACATGCGACCAGACTTTGTTTGACTGACATAAGGAACGGAAGCTGACCGAAGATGCAGCAGGAGTTTCTTTTTTTTTTCTTTTCTTTTTTAATAAATAAAGAGTCCCCCATTGCCCAATTGGCCAGTGCATTATTTAAATGTCCAGTTACTTTCAGTCTGTCACAGAGTCTTGCATTGTCTTTTAGCAAATGCATTTTTAAATGATCAGCCATCTTCATTTCCTCATAGAGTTTCATGTTGTATCACAGTTGCCAGTGCATCAAGTTTTCTGAGCTCAGGGTCAGTGTTTCTGCTGGGATGAGAGTGTTTCTTTAAGAATCAGTGCTGAAAACAGAAGTATGGGCTAGGTTGTCAGGAATATGAAAAAAGAAAGTTTTTATTTAATGTTATCTCTCTGTGGTTAGCATCTCATATTAATGCTTTGGACTGTAATTATCATTTAGGCAGCAAAATGAATATCCCAGTCCCAGAGTGAAAGTGTAAATCATGCACATTCTTTTGGTAACACAAAGGATCCAGATGCCGCTGATATCATATTCCATAAAAGATACGATTTTAGACATTGGGAACAGTTCTCAGAAAAACATTTGGTGCCAGAGTCTCATGATCACCAGTTCATGACCCCACCAGAACAATTTATATTCTTCATCCCTGAGCAGCACTAGTAACCTCGTGCTATGTGAAGTGTAAAAATGATGTAAAATAAGCAATGAATGGTGGCAGTAACACTATAGGACCATGGGGGGTGAGTGGAGTCTCTGGATATATGCAGTCTTTAATACATATTCTTAACTTAGTGATCCAGATCACTGACATTTGCATGAAGGCAGTATAGTGCAATAAAGTGGATCTTGGAAATGAGGTATTGTAAGAACATTGGGGTTGGAGACAACGTATTGTAACTTCATAAGCTTGGTAATGAAACTTATCTGCCACTGTAAAAGTGAAGGACCTTTACAGAGTAGACCCTAGAATAGACTGTACTCGCCCAGTGAGTGGTTACTGTATGAACTGATCCTGGGATCCTGTAAAAAACTCTATATTGGCTGCTGCTATAACCCCCCTTCGATAGGAACCACTGGACTCTCCAGTTTCCTCCAGGGCCCAAGCGCTTTAACTCCCCATAGGGAAACCATCCTTCTCAGTGACTTTAATCTGAACTGATTGAGCTGCCACCAACCTGACTATGCATCCCTGCTAAAGCAGCACAACCTGAAGCAGGTGATATCTCTCCCCACCAGACTTAACCCCTGGATGGCCACCCAGACTCTACTGGACTGGATCCTCATAAACAGGGAAGACCACGCATTACACGCCGGCACCTTGGTTGACTCCATTAGTGACCACTCACCAACCTATCTTCTCTGGTCCGACAAACTAAAGTGCCTACCACCCAAACATCTTTCCTTCAGAGATTTTAGCTGCCCTGACACCACTAATCTCCTCCAGGTGACCTGGTCCATTGACTGGTCTGCATTTCTCTCTACATCCGATGCAGCCTCAGCTGTTTCAACACTTACTGAGACACTGCTATCCCTCCAAGACCACTTTGTCCCTGCCTCCACCTGACAAGTCGGGGGGGAACTCACGCAGGGTCTCTAGTGACCTACTAACCCTTATGAAGGACAGAGACCATGCCTGGTCAACTTTCAAATCAACCCCCTCTCCTGCCTACTGGGAGGCATATAGGCATCTGAGGAATAAATGTAAACAACAAGCAAAATCTAAAAAGTTAACACACTTCCACAACCTACAAAGGGGCAACCTTTGGGACCCCAGAAAATTCTGGGATTCAATAAACACCCTTCTAAACCCTCATACCATCCATGCTGCACCCCAACTCAGCTCCCTGGATAGGTACTCACTGACCCACTCGAAGTGGCCAACATCTTCAACAGCAAGTTCACAAACCTATGTATCTAAGAAAACTCTCTACTGCCCAACCGCAACACCCACCCACCATACTTGATCCACTGCAATGCACCTCCAACAGTAACCAGTAATCGCCCCCTTTCTACTTCAAAGCCCTCTCCTATTGCAACATGCTTAGGCTACTCAAAAGCCTGCCTAACCATGGCTTCCCAGGTGTGGACGGCCTATCATCAGCATTCCTCAAATTGGTCTCTCCGGCCAGAGCCAAACCAGTAACACACATCTTTAACCTTGGCCTTTCTACATCCTCTATGCCTGACCCCTGGAAAATAGCTAAGGTAATCCCCATTCTTAAATCTCTTGACCCCAAATCCACTGATAACTGTCGTCCTATATCCATCCTCCCTCATCTGAGTAAATTACTCGAGAAAGCTGTTCACAACCAATTCACTGATTACTTAGACAGGCACAGCCTCCTATGCAACCAACAGCATGGTTTTCACAAGAACCATTCAACTGCCACTGACCTTGCCCTTCTAACAGACCACATCCTCTCCAACATGGACAAAGGTAAAGTCATGGGGGCCATCTTCGTTGACCTCTCAAAGGCTTTTGACATGGTAAACCATGCTCTCCTCACCTCCAAACTTAGCCTCCTAGGATGCTCACAGGAAGTCACCAACTGGTTCACCAACCACCTGACTGGCCGTTCTCAATTCATGTGTTTGGGTCAAACTAGCTCCACCACTCTGCCAGTCTCCATGGGGGTTCTGCAAGGTTCAATCCTGGGCCCCCTTCTCTTCACCATATTTGCAAACATACTTCCCTCTGATAGCCTCAACTGCCAGTCCCTCCTGTATGCTGATGACCTGGTTCTTTTCCACAGCAACAAATCTATGGCCACTATCTCCTCAGTACTCTCGCACAATTATGCCTCTGCCCACAATTGGTTTTCAAACAACCTCCTCTTAGTTAATGCCAAGAAAATGAAATCCATGCTGTTCGGATCAAAGCCTTTCCTTGCTAAATCCAAAACCCATGCCCCGCTGTGCATTCTCTCCCCTGACAGCTCTGCCCTTGAAGACGTTGATAATTATAAATACTTAGGAGTATTGCTCAACCCTGCTCTCACCTTCACCGAACAAGTCCACTTCATTATCAGCAGGTTCCATCAGAAATTGGGAGTCGCATATCGATTCAAACAATACTTCACTCCTGAAGCCAGACTGGCCATTATCCAGGGAAATCTCCTACCTATCCTGGACTACTACTCTCTCATATACTCCAGGACCTCTACTGCCACCTTGGCTAAACTCTCTACTGCCTATAACAGTGCCTGCTGCTTTGCTTTACTGGCCCCTTTCTCCACCCACCACTGCACACTCTACAGTACCCTAGGATGGCAACTGCTGCAGGGACGCTTTGACTTTGCCCTTTGTGACATGGTAGACAAAGTCATCCACACAGGTGCTGCATCCCCCCTTGCTGCTCTACTGAAAACCTGGACCATGCACCGCAGCCTCTGCTCTACTTGTATCCATCATCTAGCTATTCTCAGAGTATCTACTAACATGGACTGTAAGGCTTGGTCTACAGCCACTCCCTCACAGTGGAACTGCCTGCAGGCAGAACTCCGGACTATCAACACTCACTCCAGTTTTAAATCCCACCTCAAAATCTACCTAGTGTCAAACTCCTACTGCCACTGTCCCAAGGGGTCCACTCCTGACCACACTAGCCTACTAACTCCCAGGGGCTTACCCACCTAGCCACGCCAGTCAACCTACCTCCAGGGATTACCCACTTAGCCTCACTTATTCCCGACTACAATTTACCTGTTGCCTGTTTCTCTTACTCGTAACTTTACTGATGTGTCAGCTCTTACCTTGTACATAAAGTACAGTATATATAACTCTATGTATGACACACTGTATAGTTGCTCCCACTGTATATGCTATGTCACAATCATGCCCACCTGATTTATGTACCAACCTTTGTTTACAACTGCTGTTTGTATACCTAGTGTCATATTGTAAACTGCATTTTGCTGTCACTCTCTGGACCTGTACCATACCAATGTATCGTGCTTCAATTGCTGTATTCCGAATCTGATTTCCTACATGTATATTTTTGTTGCTCACCTTGTATTCTCTGCCATTCTGTGCCATGTGTCATGACCCGGGTTGTGTCTGAAAATGGTCCCTGGGATCAGTGCACTTACCCGGTTATCAAAGTCATAAACAAAATAAATAAATAAATAAATGAAAATAAAAAACCCTAAAGGCCTGCAGTATCTACACATGAGGACAGCATGAATGAGTAGCATAAGAAGAATCTTTTAACTTTTTGAGAAAGTAACATGAATGTCATTGTCTATAACCACCAGAACTGAAAACAGAATATGGGCTAGGATGTCAGGAACAATAAAAATACAAGAGAAATATTATTTTTGGATGTAACCTCTCACTGGTTAAGGTCTTGTTGTATGCTTTGGACTGTAATCACCATTTGACTACCAAACTGTAGATCACCCAGGTTCTTCCTGCAACACAAGAGAGCCCACTGAACAGCTAAACTACCAAGCATGATTTGCACTTTCCAGATCTCAAGGCAATCCTGTGTGTATGCATTATCTTAATTGCAGCCCAACTCCTCTGACTTTCCCCATCGCCATTCAACAGCATTGAATATGTTCAGCACATGTGGTACTTTATATGCAAGCCCAATTGCGGAGCCAAGTCGGAAAGGAGTCCATTGCAGTTTGGACTGTTATCACCTTATGGCCACACTTCAATTGCGGACTATCCATTACTCAGCTCTTACTTGCCCCCTGGATTTTTGCCCTCACCCCAGGCCTCATCTTGTTCTGGCTCTGGCACCCTGCTTGCCTATTCATCCCCAAGACTCTCCCCTGGTCTCCGGAACTCAAGGCTCCATGCCTCCACTTGCCTGTTCAATTTCCATACTGCACTCCTCTGTATTGCTCATGCTATTGGCCTTCATCAGTTGTGCAGCTTCTCTGTAGGAATCATTTTATCTGTTTTGCTTATTCTGGGCCTGGTACCAGGTTTTCCCACTGGATCTAGGTGCTCCCTTCCAAAAATGGCTTGACATCATTCCGAGCACTGACTTCATCTGCATCTTGAAGTTGGGACAACGGCTGTGGCACTCCTGCTTTTCTGGAAGTTGAGGTTTAGTTCTGCTACATGATTGCCCAGTATTGGTTCAATGGCCCTGGTTTCTCAATTGGGCAGCTTGTGTGCCTCTATTCCATGTTGAGGATTTTGCAGTACTTGGGATCGCCAGTGGACCTCTTGGCTCCTTGGTGTTTACCTCTTGCCTCCACCGTTGTCTTCTTCAGTCTGTTGAGATGGACCCTGCCTTTGTACCTCTGCTCCTCTCTGTTCTATGGATGGATTTCTCCTGGGGCTTGTTCACTGTCTGCTATTCCTCCCTGTTGGATCAGTCATTTTGATGTTGCTCCTAGAATATTTTCTGGCCTGCTGCATTCTCCCTGTCAGCCTGTCATCTACTGGTTGTCCTCCACCCCGATGCTGCTTCCTGGATTTCCTCTGCTGACAGTTCTGATGCGTTTCCTTGGCTTATCTTGGCAGGACTGCTGTTATGGTATGTTACCTTTTCCCTGCCACTGCTGCTGTGGCTCTGGGCTTTTGCATGTGTGCTTTATTGTCTTTTCTTTTGGGCCATTCTCCACATTTGCCACTGTCCAGCAATCAGTAATCTGTTTGATTATTTCTCCCAGTTGCTCTGCCTTATTCTCTCCCTGTAGCTGACATTCAGCTCCTGGGCAGTACTCCATGGACGATCAGTACCTCACCAAAGAGAAAATCCCTAGTCTAGCAATATCCCTTGAACAGTCCTGCTTCTTTTGACTCAAATTGTTTGAAGCACCACAATCTTTGATATTTTCTACAAAATCATTCCTAGGCATCTTATTGGATTCAGACCTATACCTCTTGATCAGCTCCACAAGATCAGTCCTCAGACATCTCTTTGGATTCAAACTGCATGGAAGTCATTACCTCCTAATATACTTCCTAGGATCCAAGGTGAGTGGAGTCCTTTTTGACTCAATCCTCTCGCACCAGAAAATGCAAATTTACTTTCCTCCTGGGTTACCTCATCTGCATTCAACCATAATTCCTCAAGGTATTTCTTTTATGTCCTACCCATTGACACCGGCACCATCATATTCAACCCATACAATAATATCCAATTCTCTACAGTGACAACTCATATTTGACTATATGATTCCACTACTTACCTTCATTAAATAGCAGTACAATGCTCTTAAAAGACTTTTCTTCAGTCTAGAGTCTCAGAATATGCACCATTGTATCTCCATTACATGCCTGTCCAGCTGTCTTTATGTAATCCTGAATTACTGCACCTGAGCCTCTGGAAATTTAGGTTCTTCATGAAGTTATCTACATCTCCTCTGTAAGGTGTACTTTGTCATGACAATAATCTTCCTCTGGGTCCTCTGGTCTCATCAGATAACATCTATCTCCTTGTACTCATTTAACAGCTAATACTGCCACCAAGGGCAAGTCTTTGTTTCATTTCATTATGCCACTCATGCACAACCACATTATCTATTAACCACAGTCACACACCTTTAAGATCTACATTAGACTATTGCAAACAACTCAGTTGATACATTATACCATTTCCAGTATCACTCCTTTCACTGCCTCATCAGTCATCTGACTCACTTAAGACTCCTCCTTTATCTAGCATTTCTTTGACGTGGAAATGTATGCACCAGCAAGTAAAATCCATGTGGGCCATTAAGGCTCATTCCACTGATTTATTTATTCTACAACTTGAAAAGTATCACTCATATGTTTATATCAGTCCTTCCCAACTGTAATATATGTTACTGTGCCTTTACAATTTCCAAGGTGCAGTGTGTCAGGATCATGTGACTAGGGAAAGCCTTAGTGTGAAGTGGACATGTTGTTGTATGGAGCCCTGTAGTTTTTCAGTTAATAAATGAAGCAGCTAGAAGCTGGCAGCAGTTAACCTAGCACGTGGTTTCATTCATCCTAAGAAGTTAAGAACATAACACTAACTGTTCGCTCATGTAAGCAACATACTAGCATTTCTAACATGTCATAAAGCCTTGAAACTATCATGCAGAACTATTATACTATACATATCAGTTATCCTGTTACAGTTCCTACAATCTACTCCATCTTTGACATCACTGATTCAGTTACTCCGGTCAGCTAAGTATACAAAAGCTTCAGTCGGTTAACCTCCTTGTTGTCTCCTATAAGATGCTTCCATATTGTACCATAGTGAATCTAATAAACTCAGATTCATTTAATTCTACCTTGCACACCATGATTTCTTCTGACAATCATGTAGCCTTCTTTGGATTCCTGTATCCAGGATTCTCAATCTCGGCATCCTTAAGCAATACTGAGAACTTTGCTAATGTTTGTAAAATCAGCAATTTACTAAAGGGGCTAATCATTCTATCCTGCTGTTACCTTCCTCAAAATCTGACAAATTTTGTTAAAGAGTTATCATAATCTAATATCCATCCTGTGATTACTGGAATCTGGCAGTTCATCTGGATAAACTCTGATTTTCCTCATGCTCAGATGCATCACTTGCTCTGTCTGTCTTCAATAAAATATCACCTAATACCTCAAACAGTTCTTGGATCATGTTTGAAACCTTCCTTCAACAGCTGGACTTAATCCATAGTCATCATCTTGACATCCATCTGGACTGGATCTGCTTCTTCAACCTCTAGAACTGACCTTCCTTCATGCATCATCAAAGATTTGAAAAATGGACTTTGTCATGATGTGAACACTACATCTGAAACCAGAATCAGAAATTAGTGTAAACTTTAGGATAATCTCCTCTTAGGTTGCCCAGGCGATGGTCAGGTCAATAGCCATGGGGCCTCAGAGGGGTTTTCCTCTCCTGCGTGCTAGTGGTCATACTCTCCATGCATGGGAGGAAATAATCTTTTGGGGTCCTCTATTCCCTACAGCTACCCAGCCTAATCTTCCAAGGGTTGGAATAGAAAAAGATCAAAAGTCCATACATATACACAAACACCATACTATTCACCAAACATTGAAAATGTTGATTACTTGTCAGCAAGCCCTCTAAGGCAAGGTAAAGAAAGTGAGCTCATATCTACTATTATACTTAAGCACCAGTTTAATTGTAAAAAGTGGGTGCTCCTTCAAAACACATCTGGAAAATGTATTACATTTTAAAACTAGCTAAGTATTGCTCTATATTTCTGAATGACGTAATGACTGGGTAACTGGGCAGGGCTGTGGGGGATAGGGAGTTTATTATGTCAGAACTGTGAACTCCGGCAATTATGGTAAATATGAACTGTTTTAAAATGAAATGGTGGAAAAGAAACAAAAAATGGTACAAAAAGGAAGCATAGCCACAGCAGACCTATAGCTGGTGGAGATAATTTCTCTGCTTGTTTTCTAGGGGAGTGGAGACATTCATATGAGCCAGCCCTGCATGGTATATTTATTTCTGAATTGCATATCCATGCAATCTTACTGAAAGTTCAGGTTGCATTTGTACTTGCTGTACACGTGTTGCACTGCTTTCTCCTCAGCTTGTGATTACCCTATTGACGCATTACTTTTTGTTTGAACTATACCAATCAAAGCAGGACAGAGTCAATTTCTATTTTATTATAGGTTTCCAAATTACTTTTCCACTTAGTCATTTACAGCTAAATTTTTTTAACATTTCAAGCTGTAAACAATTTTATGGCTTTCACTGCTGCCCATCATACTCCTGACAGAAACAACATCACTTCTTATCACACCAATCATTAGCCAGGCTGGTTCTGATGCTGTTTTGCCTGAAGTGGTCTGCACTTGAAAAGAAAAAGCCACGCGAATCATGTGGCAGCTTTTTCCTTTCATCTGCAGGTCACCACTCAGAAAACAGCTGTTTGCATCGTGATCAGCCTGGCTAACTTCTCTGACCCCTCTTTGCCACCCCATCGGTTCCTTCATGGAAGGTGGGAGGAAGAACTTTCCTCTCCTGCTTTCTCCACATCCCGCTGTCTCCATTTGCTTATTTTCTTCCACCCGTGTGGAGTAGGTCACAGCCAAAACTCCATATGGGTTGGGAGTATTCAGTGCCAGAAGGTTTTTTAAGCGTGATCACACTAGTGGATCCCTTCCCCCCACCTGCTGACATCAGGTTGCTCAATCCCCATGTCAACATGTATCCCCCTTCTCCCTTTAATGTGGCACACTGGGAGTCCACCCCAGTGTGCCAAAAACTACCTCTGGTGTTTCTGACACCGGGATGCCAACTCCTGGTGTTGTATGCACCCCTCCTTCACACATTTATATTCTCATCAGACCTTGGGGGGCCCAATCCCCTGTTTGGCATTGATTCCCCCCAGTACTCTGGCACACTGGGAGCCCACCCCAGTGTGCCAAAATTCATGAATAGTTTACCTGTAAAAAGAAAACAAACCCATGATGTTTTTTTTTTAACCTGAAAAAATAAGAAACGGCCCCTTAACATTCCTGCTGGCACCCCTTCCCCAAGCAGCACCCTCCCTCTGTGCAGCCCTCCTCCCCACAGCCCCCACACCTATATGTACCTCTGGAGGTTGAGATCAATGATCTTCTGTGGACTGGGAACACATCTGCACTCTTCAAAAGCCTACCACAAACTGAAGAAAATCACTGTAACACCTATAATGGAAATCAGTGGGTGGTTTTAACTTAGGTTGATATCTCTGTCACTTTTTGGAGTTTTGGTCCCAAGTTTTCAACATGGGGTTGTTGGGGCCCAAACCGATGAAAACAGTCACTGCCATTTAGTTTCTCGGGCCTGAAAGGTGATTTCGCGGTCACTGTGCGGAATCACCTTTCTTGACTAATTAAGTACAACTGCTGATGAGGTGGGATCCCAAAAAGCCCTTGTCACAAATCTGGTGAAAAAACTCCCCAAAATTACTGCATTATGAGCGTCCATTGCCCAGTTTCTATGCACACTCATAACATCATAATTTTTAAGATTTTCACTCGAAATTTCCAACTTTGCCATTTTTCATGCCCCCTTATGAACAGTACAGCTGCCATTTTTTGCATCCTTCCTGAAATGACTTTTTGCACCTGTGGCACAGAATGGCTTGGTCGCTGTACAAAATCAATGTTCGGAACAAATGAATGAAATTCCAGTGCCACTGTTCATGAGGGGAGGTCCCAAAAAGGCCATATTGAAAATCTGATGAAAACATTCAAAAATATGACTGAGTTATGAGCGTGTGTTGCACTGTTTCTATGCACACTTGTAACTTCGCCCCTTTTTTATATTTTCACTCCAGATTTTCAACATTGCCATTTCTTCACACCTCCTCATGAACAGTACAGCTGTCATTTTTCATATCCTGCCCAAAATGTGTTTTCGCATCTGTGGTGTGAAATAGCACACTCACTGTGTGAAATCACCTTTTGGGAGTGAGTAACAAAATGATACTTCTACTGTTCATGAGGTGGGGTCCTAAAAAGCCAATGTGGAAAATGTGGAGCAAACATTCCAACAAATGCCCTGGGCATTAGGGTTTCCAACCGTAACACCCACCCTGTACAGACTGACAGGTGCTGGGGGTGTGACTTTATGTCCTTGGCCGTAATACTCACCCCATTCCACCCCACCCCCACCGTGCAGCCACTGACAGGCATCAAGGTGTTCCATGGGGTCTTCAGCCCTAATGTTCATCCCAGACTCATATACTGCACCCATCTCAGCTTATTTCCTTATGGAATGGTGTGAGCGTAAGGGCCAAAGACCTCAAGGCACACTACGACACAGGTCGGTGTCTGCAGGGTGGGGTGAGGTGGAGTGGAGCTAGTGTTATAGCTGACAACCTAAAGGCACACCCCCAGTGCCTGTTAGTCTCTGCAGGGTGGGGGTGCGGGATGACATTACTTCAGTACTTCATTGCCATTCCTAATATGCATCCCTCTAACTCCTGCTCTACCAATGCCAATACCAGCAAGCAAACATTTGGCATTGACAAATGCTTGTTTTTCTAAAGAAGTAAACCAGTGCTGGAAGAACATAAGAAATTTGTGCTGAGAGCGATGCCTTAAGATGCAAGGCAGAGGAATATACACAGAAAATTATGGGAGGCATGTACAACAGCAATACCAACAGCGAACTTTCGGCATTGACAAATGCTTGTTCTAAGTTACAACGTACATGGAAACATTCTGGGTATTTTACCTTACTTTACCAGATTTAGAAATAGTTCCTAAAATCTTTCCACAACTTTAAATTGGGATGACCCCCTTGGAGGTACAACTCTAAATATACAGTATTTAGAAGAAAACAAAGACAAACATATAATAAAATTACAGTATAATAACTCTGTACTGAGAATACTATTCCCCTTCTTTAACCTGGTAACTGGTTAGAATAGCGCTACAATAATTGCACAGGGAACAAGAGCATGGTCAGGAGAGTGCTCCCATGGACAGCAATAAAGTTTAATAGCGCAATGCAGTAAGCGCTCCCCAGGTCGCTGCCAGTGGTGCTAGGGAACAGCTGAAGGACAGAGGACAGCTGGCCAAGCTGTGCCTGTGGCATGGAGGACTAATGCATGGACTAGCTCAGCAGAATGATGTCAGAGACCATGGTTCTAATTCTGGTCTCCCTTTATTTTTTTGTTGCTGAACTTTTTTTTTTTTTTACAAAGGGCTGTGGAAACAGTACTCCATGGCCCCACACATTTGCTTTCCCCTTGATTTGCACCCCTGCTCAGAGTGAGAATCTTTTAGTCCAAGGGTGGAGAAGGCAGAGTCCCCTGCATCAGGGTGTGGGAGGGTGGAGCCCCTCACATAAAAATACATTAAAACAGTGTGATGGTGATCTGTAGTGTGGCAGCATTCTGTCCTACTGATATGGTGGACAGTGCCATCAATACAGCGCAGTTATTGATAGCCCTCTCCTTTAACCCTCTATTTGCTACCTATGTTATACTTATTTGTCCAAATATAGGAAAGAAACATATACTATAAGATATAAATCACCAAAGCTTGTTATTAGGGACTTTCTGGGAAAAAGTCCTCTGGTGGTAATTACCTGAAACATTTGTAGATCCAGAAGCGAATGATTTGATACCTTTTAATGGACCAACATAGATGTAACAACAAGAACAAAGTGCTCTTGCTTTCGGACCAACCAGTCCTTCTTCAGAAGCTGAATGGCAGTATTTAGAAAAAAAACAATACTTTTAATGCTAGATCATGCAGAAAAAAACCAAAAATCCCCATTGGTTTAAAAAACTCATTTTAAAAAATACAGATGACGATGTCAGAGAAGTTTAAGAGTGCCGTGTTACTTTCAGCTTGGAGGGACCCAGGGTCAAAGGTGCTTTATGCAAAACACATATAAAGAATCCTACTACATATAAATTTAATTGACATAGGATAACACTACTGGAGCAGATGACTCTTAAATCAAGCTATGAGTGTCACAGTGTGTATAAGAATGTGATTACTGAGAAACAATCCCCACCCAGATTAAAGACATATAATGTATGGTGAGCCCTTATTACCGCTAAAAACCAGCAAAACTATTTCTTGATAATCCCATCGCTATGACGTAAGTGATTATAAACCTCTCTTGAGTATGTCATAGTGATGGGATTACAAACAGAAACCCATCTCTTGTATATGCCTTTTTACCTCGCGCACCGTGACCCTTCCCGAAAGTGGCGCAGTGGCAAGAAAATGACCCAGAACATCTGCAGTGGTGCCTAAAGTAATCCACATTTATTTGTTTTGCCCGTTTATGGGGACCGTACACTATAAAATATAATGTATGGTCCCTCTATCGTTAACCAGTTTGTGTAACGTTTTGAGGTTGCCATGGTGATGTAAACCTCGAGAGCGAGTGGTCACCCTGGCAACCTCTTGACAGTTAACAAACCTGTTAATGATAGAGGACCACACATTATCCTCTATATTGAGATAGTCTAGGACTCCAAGAAGTTTCAATATATGCATTATAGACAAGAAGTTACCAGTAAAGCTGTCTTAAAAACATCAGTGCACATTGTATGATGTGTAAAACTAAGCTGAACCTATCATCCAGTTATACTCTCCACCTAGATATCATGCCCCATAAACTTCAAAAATCTCTAGTGTAGTGACAGGACTTTATAAATGATAATTTAAATATAGATTGACAGTTTTAGTGTCAAACAAAAAACTCTTGTGGAGGACCACCAATGAATTAAGACCATGTAGCCTGATATGTACTGATGTCAATAAAGTCTCAGGCCCAGATATTCAAAAGAGTTGTGCCATGCGCAATAGAGTTGCTCAAGTACAAGTCCAAAAATGCACCATTCTGCAATATTCAGTGGGAGGCAGTTGTGCCCCCCAAATCACGCTGAGCAACAGCGCAAAGATAATGAATGTATGCGCAACTGAAGGTGGAGGAACCATGCATCATAGGTGCAGTGCAATATTCAACAACATGCGCCATGCGCAATAGGGGAGCCAGTGCAAGTTGTGCCATAGCAGAAATGAGCCAAAATAAAAAGGAGAAAGGGAGAGGTGCAAGAACGCTACAGGGAAACCTCAAGTTGCGGAACTATAGCCAGCCACACAGGCAACACACATACACACAGGGCAGTACAGTGAAAGGGCACCTGGAACCCACAGGCTCAGGGGAAGGTGTGGGGAGCCACAGTGTAGAAGGGGGAAATACTTGCCACACAGCAGTAAGGCCAGCACAGTCAGGTGTTCCTGGTGCAGGGGAAGTAGCAGCCAGGACAGCGGGGCGAACACAGAAACAGCTGCCAGGGGGGTGAACACAAGCCAGGGACATGGACAGTGCTACCATCCAGATGGAGGCAGTAATGAGGGGGGTGAGAAGGTGGGCAACAGGGGGGCATGGCCATGGAAGGGCCCATCAGTGGTATGCCCCCAACAGGCAGTACCGAGCCCACACCAGCTTCGAGCTGTATAGTGATACGGAGATCGTGGACTGGTACTGCCTGAATCAGGCAATTATGAGGTTGATCTGTGAGCTGTGCAGTGATGTGATGCAGGCACCCACATGATGGAGCCATGCTCTGTCAGTGGAGATGAAAGTGACAGCTTGCATGTGCTTGCTCACCACGGGTTCCTTCCAGAGACCAACTGGGGACACCACAGACATAATCCAGTCGGATGCGTCATGCCACCTCACCCAATTCCTCAGCGCACTGCTGCCACATGCTGAGGAGTACATCCATTTCCCCAGCACACTGGCGGAGTGCACAGCAAACATACAGGAGTTCCACAGGGTAGCATGTCTGCCTGGCATGCTAGGGGCAATAGACTGCACCCATGTGGCCATCTGCACACCACCTGGCCCAGAGGGGGCAGCATATATAAATTGGAAGGGCTATGCTTGCATCAACTGCCAGGTGGTGTGCGATACCAGGGGGTGCATAATCAATGTCTGTGCCACGCACCCTGGGGGAGCACATGATGCCTTCACCTGGCACCAGTCAGCACTGTGCCACAGATTTGAGAGTGGGGATATCTTCACTGGCCACCTAGTGGGTGAGTATGCAAACCACACGGACAATCATAGGGCCTGGGGGGGCATGGTCAGAGGTGACATGGGTAGTGGCCTACATGGCCCGGGGCAGGGCGATGCTGATCACCAAACTAACCTCAACCCTCTAGGTGTCAGCGTGGCTCAGTTGGTAGCACATCCGCCTTTGGACCAGAAGGTCATGGGTTCTTGTCCCACACCGGGATTGGACTTGCACCTAAAAATCGCTGGCATCTGAGTGCAGTATTGGGGGGTGCTGTACTGCAGGGGTGTGCCGTCCTTCGGATGAGACGTTAAACTGAGGTCCCTTCTGCCCATCCTGGTGTTGTCCTGGTGGGTGTCCAGGTGGAAGTAAAGAACCCAGGGCACTTCAAAGAGTAGGGAACATTCCCGGTGTCCTGGCCAACATTCCCCTTCCCATAAACCGGTTCATGCAATTACCCAGGCTGTGTGTGGGTGATGATGTGCGATATGGCCGCCACCACACATTCAGTCACTTCACTACCAGTCCAGCATTGCTTGTAAAGCACTTTGGATGTATGAAAAGCGCTATATAAATACAGATTCTTCTTCTTCTTCTTCTACATACAGGTGACAGTGGATACCCACTCTGTCCCTGGCTGCTCACACCATACTGGCGGCCCGCGACAGCATCGCAGCAACACTACAATGAGGCACAGCCACCACACGTAATGTCATCGAGTGGGTGTTCGGGATGCTGAAGGCACATTTCCGTTACCTGGACACCTCTGGTGGTGCCCTACAGTACAGCCCCTCAAAGGCCTGCGGGCTATTCCTGGCCTGTTGCATCCTGCACAACATGACCAACGAATGTGGGATAGCCATACAGGTCAAAGAGGGGGACAGCAATGAGGACGCCGGTGACAATGGTGATGGGCAGCCCCCCCCTCCCTTGGGCGATGGGACCCCAACTACTCTGGCTGGCACAGCTGCACTGGGACACCATCACAGAGGAGCACTTCAGCCAACCCAGGTAAGTCATGGGGCCATGTGCAACCACCAGTGGCTAAGGCACAACCCATAAACATGCATGGATACACACCAGGGGTGCATGCCATCAAGGGAACTGGCCAGGCATGGAACCACACACACCACCAGGGATGGGTGAGGTCTAACATGGCACACGGGCAGACACATACCCACACACACAATGCACCAGACATGCACAAAGAGTGGGAGGCACACCGACCCAGAATGCCACCCTTAGCCACACACATGTCCACAGACCACCACACCCACTGCCTGTCATTGTGCGTGTGTCAGATGCTGAGCACCATTGCACACTGGTGTACAGTGCAATGCAGGCATCATCATGCACATGCAACTGCAGACAGCAGCTGGAAGGGTGTGCAGATGGACTGTGTGTCTGCGTGCAGGGCAAGGGTACCCACCCGTGCATTGCCCGCTGAATAACACAATGCACACAGGGCAGCATCAGACAGTAGCCACGTTGGGAGACAGGTCAGTCATGCGCCACAGTGCCCCGGCCACCACGGATGCGTGGCCGGGCCCGCCGAGACCGCCAGCACTGACAGGATGACCACTGGCCTCATAGGGTGGCACCGATGGTCCCCCAGGGGTTTGTTTGCATGAACGCGACCGTGCTCATGCAGGGGTCTGCAGCACACCAAACATGCCTGCGCCAGGCGTGCTCGGGATGCCCACAGCTGAACCCGGTGTCGACAAGGATGGTGTCGCACGACGCTGGGAATGGGGGGTGGACAGTGCACTGCGTGGTGTCTGCGATGTATGGGCAAATAACTGTGTGCCCATTGTGGTCATGACAGCAGTGAATGCCTGTGTCTGCCTGTCAATGGCAGCGGTCACATCCTCCTGTAACTGGTCCATCCCTGCCAGGAGCAGAGCGGTGTCTCTTCTGCGATGCTCCTCTGCCCGCTCCAGAGCCTCACACAGTGCATCCACCGACATTGCAAGCCGCATCTGCTGGTTGACTGATGCTTGCAGTATGCGGGTGTGCTCATCCAAGAGGTCATCTGCCTGCTCGGCATCCTGTCCCTCAGGGTGTGCACAGCCATGATGCTCAGCAACCCTTGAGGGTGGGTGCTGCACACCAGGACCAGGCCTGGACATGTCCACAGGCAGTGCACTGACACAGCCCCCTGACACTGTACCCCCAAGCCCATTGGCCAACTGCTGATGCTGCCCCTCCAGCTGCCACTCCCCAGGGCTCACTGGTGCCACCGCAGTGGCCGCAACAGTCTCACTGTCCTGTACACACACCAGTGCTGCCCCACTGGTGCTGACAGGCACAGGAAGGGACTGTGATGACATGCAGACCTCCACGTGGCACCACCCACAGCCATGGCCACGATGTTACCTGCTGTGTGGCCATCCTGTGGCACACATGTGTCACTGCCCATGATGTTAGCGACATCATCATTGGTGATGGACCTGGCACCAGCCCGAGTCACAGCATGCTGGCATCTGTGGATGCTGGCACGCTGGGACACGGGCAGGTCCTCCTCCACACCTGTTCCAAAAACATCAGTCTGGACATCCAGGCAGGCCCACTGTCACACTGAGTTGCATATTCCTGTGGAGATGGATGGACCCTCCTCCATCTCCATCTGACTGGCCTCAGTGGAGAGGCCCACCACCGCTTACCCATGCAGACAGTCAGGATCTATAAGGGAAAACAAAGTCACGTTACTGCATGTGACCTACCCTGCCCCCCCAGTAGACAGACCATGACCTACCATGCAGAGACCGGCTACCACCCATCTGGAAGCCACCACCCGGAACACCCTCAATGGCACAATGCTACATGCTACCAGCAACCCTCTCCTCCTGTGGGGTCAGGCATAGCACCTCCAGCTGTCCCCCACCTGTCGCAGATCGCGCTGCCCTGATGGCAGCCACCTTCTCCTTAATCCTCCTCCTATCTGTGCCCATCTTCTTCTTGCACTCCTGCACGGAGCGCTGGTGGCTGCCATGCAGGTTCACAGCACGTGCCACCTCCTCCCATGCAGCAGCACGGGCCTGTGGTGTTCCCTGGCATCCACTGAGAAGTGGCTCCTGGTCCAGGTAGGCCTCAAACAGGGCATCCATCTCGGCCTTGGTGAAATTTGGCCTCCTCCTCCCACAACTCTGTTCCTCTTCTCCCACAACTCGCTCAGTCATGATTCAGCCTGTGAGAATGAAAGTTGTTACCTGTGACTGTGCAGTCCCATGCATGTCTCAAAATCCACAGTCCACACTCCCAAACAGCATGCAACTCACCAATAGACTGCAGTAACTGACTATGGCCAGTGCAGCCCAATGTCACACTTTTATAGCGCAAGCCATGCAAATGAGGCGAGGCGCAACTTTAAGTGGATGCAAATTGCAGTGCTACGCCATTGAATGGCTGATTAGCTGATTTGCATATGACGGCTGAATATCACGTTTTTGCACTTTGTGCAATTGTGTTGAACATGCTGAGCCAAGGGCACAGTTCTGTGACATGCGCAGTACACACCTAACTGCGCATGCCCGGGTTGATGACTCAGGTGCCTGCCGTGCTGCTGACGTGCTGTGCATGGGAGGCAATGCAGGACACGGCCACCATTGTGCCAGTGGCGCTACAGTAATATTCACCTATATGACGCTGTGGCACTGGGGCATCGTAGGCACACTGGGGCAACAGCACAGTAGGCCACTACTGGAGGTAGCACACAGGCACCCAATCGCACTACACACATTGGGTTCCAAATGCACAGTGGCTGTCCGTGCACCAGAGACCCTTGACCCTGTGCCCGACCTTTACCCCCTAGGTGCCATGCGTCAGGCATGGGTGCACCACTATCGCGCTGTTCAGTGACAGCGTGATAGGGAATGCAAGCACTGTACCACGCAGCATCTACTGTACACGTGGTGTAACTGCACTGCAGAGCATCATTTTGACCCTACCAAGCAAGAGAGATGGCACGGAGGAGAGCTGCCCAGTGGAGCCAGATTGAAATGGCAAACCTGGTTGCCATTGTGGAGCCACTTGTTGGCCCACTGTTTGCTGAGGCACCCCTGGACAGGTCCAGGAGTCAGGTGTGGCAGGAGGTGGCCAATGCCCTGGAGGAGGCCACAGGAATGGGGTGGATGGCAGAGCAGTGCCGCCACAGATATGGAGACCTGAGATGGAGGGACCCGGACCTGCTTGCCCGCCTGCAGGCACATGCCAGGAGGGGCACAGTGCCATGCCAGGTAGGTGTAACATCCATATATTTTTATCTTCCATAAGGGTATCATGGTTGCATGTGTCCGGAACATGGGGGGGACCGTCCGGTGTTGGCTGTGGTGGTGTTATCAGGGTGTGGGATGGGTGGGTCTGGCTGTGTGGGATTGCACACACATGGGGGCAGGGGTACTTTGCTACAGGATTGTACTGATGTTCCTCTCTCCATGTTTGCACCTTAGGCCCAGAAGAGAGACGGCTGGCGCGGGAGAGGAGGCGCCAGCTGGAAGACCGGCACATCAGGAGGGGCGAAGGTCCACAGAGGCAGAGGGACCAGCCTGATGATGGTGAGTGCATTACATCCATGATTACTATTGCATGCTGTGTAAAAAAGTGGGCAGTGGGGCATGGCCACCATCCATTGACACCACTGCCATGCACACAACTTGTTACAGTCAACACTGTCCACTGGCACTGCATGTCTGGGAGTGTGTCAATGGTAGTCCATGCATGCACCGGGTACATGGCTGTACCACTGCCTTTGCACCACATAGCCATGTCACTAAACAGCCATGGTGGTGCTGTGCAGGACTTGGCCAGTGGGTGTGTGCAGCGGTTCGCATGGCTGTGTAAACCTGGGTGGGCAGGTCTTGTGGACACGATCACTGTGGGTGGTCACAGACCATCACAGAGACATGTCCCACGGCAGTATGCCATGTACAGTGGGTGGGCTGTATAGGACTGTGCATTCACACCTATTGACTCTGCTCCCTTGTCCTAGGTGGATGGCAGCTGCACATGATCTGGGAGGCGCTGCAGGAAATCCTGATTGTTGCCAGGGCGATGCTGGACATCCTGCAGAGGATCGAGAAGCTGGGGGTCAGGCGGCTTCATGGTAGGAGGAGCAGCCGGATCGGGGAGCAGGGCTCCCACTGAGCATCACAATGCCCCTGATTTCCCCTACCTCCTGGACCCACCCTCACACCCCTCCTTCCCTGTACCATTTGTTCACCCCTGCCCCTTACCCTCTCCCACCTTGTTTGTGGCCCTCCCCCAACACATTTGTAAATAATTGTACATAGTTTTGTTTGATGTTTTTAAATACATTTCTTTTGATATGACTACTGTGGTGGTCTCTGATTTGCAGCAGGCTATAGGTGCTCAGCTGCAGTGGTGTGCTTGGCGTCAAGGGTGGTGCAGTCATGGGCATATGTGTGTGTGTGTCCGTGTGGAAGTGACTATGGTGTGGGAGTAGCTATCAGTCAGTGTCTGTGGTGTGTGTGTTGTGCCCTGAGCACCGGATGACTGTGTGCAGTGGTCCATGGTGCATGCTCTGTGTCCATGGTGCACCTGTCAGCCCGTCCATGGCCTGTGCAGCTGACACCCTTGCATGTCTGTGACCTGCATGGTCTGCTGGCATGTCAGTGGTGGCTGTCCATGCAGGTCGGCCACTGTACCCGTCACAATGCTGGGTTGCCTCCTGTCACTGGTGTGGTGCATGTCTGCCTCAGGTGACACTGTGGCCTCCGCTGTTGTTGTCCCACCTCCATACTGTGGCTTGTGTGTGTTGCAGGGGATGTGCACCACCATCTGTGACTTGTGCTCTGGGAAAATGCTGGTGGCGTACAGCTCCACAGTGCCTGCACAGGGTGGCTGGCACTCCTGTGCAATGAAGAACTGCTGGCTGTGTGTACACAGTTTCCATGGCCCCACGCTGGGGACTTGGTTGCCCCACTACTGCATCCCTGTGTTGGTGTGCCCTTGGGTATGGGTGGGTGTTTGTCCATGCACTGTGTTGCATCTGGTGTGGTGCATGCTTCCATGCACCACTGTGGGTGTCTGCGCTGGCTGTTGTGGCCAGTGCTGGGTCGGGGTGCGTCTTTGGGAGGGTGTGCAGGGTGCTGTACCACTGGTGGTGGGGTAAGGGGCATGCCCTGTCACGTGTAGGGTACCTCATGTGCTGACGCATGGTCGGTCTCTCAGCTGTACCTTGGGGGGGTTGTGAGTGGTGGCACTGTGTATGCCATCATTGCATCACTGTGTGCTGCCACCTGCTGATGGGTGCTCATGGTGGGGCTGCCTTTCGTGGTTCTGTGGTGCACAGGGTTGCATTGTCACACTGGGGGTGGTGGCATGCATGGGGTATCCTGCACTGGTGGACGCTGCTCCTGGGCAGGATGTCTGGGGGTCACAGTGCAGGGTGTGCTCTGCATTGGTGGGATGGTGTGGTGTGGGGTGGTCGGTCCTCCTTGTTTCCCAGTCACAGCTTGCCAGGGGATGTGATGGGGCACCATGGCCCAGCTGTGGGTTGTTTGCTTGTCTCCATGGGCCAGTGGTTATTCCAGCCCTTCCCCAGTTGTGCAGTGCATGAGGTGTGGGGGGACAATGTCTGTTCTGCTGTGTGTTCCTCTGCCCATCTGTGGCATGGGTGGTGGGCCCCTGCATCCCTGGTTGTGCTGTTGCATTGCTGCCCTGCTGCTGGGGGGGCATCCCTGGTTGCACTATGGCGCATCTGGACTGCTCAGCTGAACATCCCTTGTTGCGCTATGGTGCATCAGATATGCTCAGCTTCCCCTCCCTAGCTGCGCTATGGCGCAGGTGGTGCGATATTCAGTCATTGGCTGTAGGCGCATCTTGGCCAGTGCAGTTTTTGAATATCGCACCTCTTGCGTATGGGTGCAATGGACTTGTGCTTGCTCCTGCTGTTGTGCACTTTTTGGGCGCAGTTTGAATATCTGGGCCCCAGTATATTTCAGACATGGACAAACTCATCCACACCAATTCTTTCCAAATCTGCTCAAACAGGCTGGGACTAATCAGACTTCTGCAACTGAACCTCTTTTGTATTGTTTGCACCCATCCTTTCAACAACTTGCAAAGCTGAAAAGCGTGGTTACCTTTGAAATCCATATTATCTTTCTCAGATGTTGCCCCACCACTCTTAATGTGAGGCTGCCCCACTTTTTCTGAAGTACCTACTGGCATAGCTCCTCTACCGGTATTGGCCACATGGTTTCCAAACCATGGGTATGCCATACACTCAATAAACCCTCAAGTTTCTCCTGCATGTTACCCGCAAGGTGGTGTCATGGGAATTTTATCCTGAGGGAAGAAACAAAGAGACCAGGCTTCATTGCCCTAGACCTCATAAAGCCTCTTAGGTCCTCCCATCCTGGACAAGCTTCCTCATCCCATGGGCAGTCCTATCCTCCTGATCTAAAATCTCCCCCTTTCCCATCCTCCCACCAATACCCTCCAACCTATCTTCTGCCAGACCTGGAGGGAAGATCCCATAGACAAAACCTTGTGACTTCAAGGGTCCCCTTCACTGGCTGTCTATTACCTCACTGCATTGCTAAAGGCTACACCCTTCATTGCAAGTCTTCAACTCCCAGTTACAAATGCAATGAATTTAAACATCACCAGTAGAGGTGGGCGAAGTGGCCAAAATTCGCTCTGGGAAACAATTCACGGAGTAATGTAGAATCCACAACACAAAGCAGAGTACTTTGCGTCATAATGAGGAACGCAAAGTCCATTGATAACAATGACTTTGCATTATTCCGCCTTCCCCCAACCACGTCTGCACTCATTTTAAAATGAAGTACATAAAAATCAATGTACTTCACATCACTTCGCCTTGTTATTGAGCTCCAAGGCAAATTTTGCAGTGATTTATGGGATTACAGGTCACATGGGCTCTAGACTGTTCTGCACAGCCTCAGTTCTATGTAGTGTGTGTAGTGGTAGCTGGAGACAATTTGCTCTCAGAGCTCTTTGATTCAAATCCTTTAAAATCTGTTAAAAAAGCCTTTTTGAGCCTTTTTTGTTTTGCCCAAAATTTAGTACATCGATTGTAGGAAACCCTCCTGTGCTCGTATCATTGAGTGTTTATTGTCTGTATGTGGATTTTGAAAGTTAATTTAGAACATTCAGTCTGTGTCCTGACAGACACTTGAAGTGTGCTTCGGGGGATGGGCGTATCTGTGGTGGAGGTAGGTTAACTGGGAGAAATAGGCAGTCTTTCTGTTTTGATTATATTTTACTTGTATACTGTGTTAATGTACACACAGTAATATTTTCAGTAATTGTTGACTTTTTTTTTTGCTGATTGTTGTGCAGCATTGCATAATTTCAGTTTGTTTAAAAGATGTAGTTATATGTATTGTTTTGTCTATCCTTGCGTTCCCACTCCCTTCAATGGTTGGGGTCTGGCCGGGCTTTGATTATCATCCTGAGATGTGTGTGTGTCTATCAAATAATGAAATAATAAAAATTGTTAAACAACAAAAGATGTAGTTATATTACTGAAGTTTTCAATTTGATATGCATTACTTGTAGTGTGTATATGTGTGTGTGTGTGTGTGTGTGTGTGTGTGTGTGTGTGTCTGTGCAATGCATGCCATCATATCAGACACATTTTATTGTGCCACAGAGTAATTGCAGCAGTGTGAACCTGCTATCCACCGCACCTGCGTAATTCTGTACTGCTTTGTGGTATCTTGGTTTTGGACTGTTACTGCAGTGCACTGCACCCCCTCCCCCCAACCAGCAAAAGGCAATCTTTTCCAGATTGGATTGTGACTTGTGAGCACTTGAGCAGTGCAATCTTAATCTGTCTGTGCTTTTGCATCTGTTTAGTGCCCAACCTCCATCTGCAAGCCACGGTTGTTTTTTTTTCTGTTTGTGGTTCACAACCACTGTCCCTGATTGAAAGTTTGGAAATCTAAATTTGTTAAGAATGTTCTTGTTGATCCCCCAACATGCCTGCAAAGAGACTTGCAAGCAAAGTTGTTTCTGGCCATGGCACTGCTGCCAGTGGCAAGATTGTCCATGGGTGTGGTAGTACACAAAAGTGCATAGCTGATGTCAGTAAAGGGATTTTTTCATCAATGTTTTTTACAATACAATCTGTAGCTTTGCTCATAGTTGGAGGAGATGATGTTGTCCCAGCTGATGGTGTTAGTGCAACTTCTGCTGGCATAAGTATTGCTGCCTCAAGTTCCACCTCTGATCAGTTAACCATTTCAAAAAATATAGTTGAGTCTAAAGCTGTGACTGACAGTGTAGATGATGTCATACTCCCCATTAACATCCCCATGACAGTTGAAAATGATTCTGATCCTGGTGATGATAACTCACAATGTCATATTTCTTCCAGTGCTGCTGAGGTCATGCCTTTGCCATCCAATGATTCTAAGTGTGGCGCAAAAATATCGGGTGATGATAATAATGATGATGATGCTGTGGTTGGAACATGTTCTCCACATGACAGCATCCAAGCTGAAAATGTGGATGTGGATGGTGTTGATGAATATGATGATGATGATGTCAGTGACCCCTATTGGGAACCAGAGAAAAAGAAAGTCAAGGTGGGTGTGTCTGGGTCTGTTGCTGTTAAATCCCTCCCTTCTCAAAAAAGTTGTGATTTAGCGGTTCCTGTTGATGATAATAATGATGACCCAATAATAATCATCGGGGGTCGTGGTGGTCAGTTAGAGTCCAAGCATGTCCAGCCTGAAAAATCATGTAGCACAACTCCCATTTCAGGGGCTAAAAAATTGGATTCCAATAAGCAGCATAAGGGACTTGTTAAAAGTATGGGATCACAATCCCTTATTTGGGATTTGTTTGTCCAAGATGCAAATTATTAGTCAGTTGCAATCTTCCAGCTTTGCTATGCATGTGTGAGTCATGGAAAAAGTGAGGTCATCTGGGCATGGGGGGCCAGCATACACATCTTTTTTTTTTTTTTTCAATTATATTTTCTATTTTGTTTTTGTAGCCACTGAGCCCCCTAACTCTGTTAACTGGTTTGCCCTGGACATGGCACTGACCCTTACTCCGGGAAGCACCCCCCTGGAGTGGGGCCGCCGAAGCAGAACTGTCATGGTTGAAGGGTCGGATACCATGCCTGGCTCATACACAGGGTTGGAAATTTTTCCTGGATAAAGTCCCCTTCTGGAGCTAGGACATGCAATGACACAACGGTGTGTGTGTCTGTCATAGCTCCACCCCACATCTTGGTGTGGCATACTTTGTCCAGCAGCCTCCGCTAGAGGGCAATCAGTGCCGAGACTCTGGAGCCCCCACCCCGGAGAATTAGAGCAGTCCTCTGGGTGCTCGATCCTTCTTCTCCCCTGCTGACCCCCAATGACTTGTGCTCATTCCCGAACATGGGTCGCTGGCATGGTGTGAGGTGTGGCGTCCAGTGCCTCAACCCTCAGAGCCACAGGGCCAGACATACACATCTTAAGAACAGACACATGGTACTGTGGACCTGGCACCAAATGGCAGCTAATGCCATAGTGGGGCCTTTACCCTCGTTATCAACCTTACTGAGCATGTTGTCCCCTTCTATGAGTATAAGACCAAGTAGGAATGTCTTCAGTAGTGATGAAATAACACCAAAGGATTACTACAGGCATGATGAGGGGGAGGATTATGATTTAGAAATCTTTTCAGGTGGTGGTCAGAGTAACATGGGTGGCGGTGGTCAATGAAGTCTGTCTATCCCAAATGGTACATCAACCCCTGTACGTAAAATGGGGAAAATAACTTAATTTGTGAACTTGTCACCTGTGTGCCCCCTCCATCACACATCCACACCCCACCCTCAGCCACTCACAGAGCAGAGCCATTTGTCACTCCATGTGCAAAATGTGTAAGTCAGCCCACATTGGAGAGTGTTTTTGCCTGTAACCTCCTGCCTGCCTGCCTGAAGCATGTGACCTACATTGTGTAAGCCATGCGATGCATGTGGGCTGCCTGAGAATTCTCACTCAGCCTTAAAGTGGATTAAGGTGGAGTGCACAGTGTGAAGTCACAATTACAATGCAAAGTGGTGAAATGAGGGCTTAAAATGGCATCAGGTAGTAACGCCAAGTGGCTTTCACCGCTCCACTTTGGCGGGTAGAATTTACTTGCTGCATCTCTAATCATCAGCAAAGTTCTGGCTGGGTGATCACTTCACACATCATGGAGTTTCATGAAGTTTTTCGGTTAGGAGCTTACTTTGTGAAATTAATTCACTGGTGAAGCTCAGTTTTTGACGTTAATTTGACCACAAAATTCACATCAAAAAGTGGAATGGTCACTCCTGGAGGAGACTGCCTGAACAAAAAGTCAGGGTTCCTGTGCAGAAACGTAAAGCACTGGTGAAAAGCAGTCTTTGGATTGCCTTGCACCAGTGTTTAACTTCACATCCTTTTCTGCCATGTACACTGAGGTCTCAAGGCTTTCCCTGCACTGGCACAGTGTCCATTGTGCAGGCACATCAAAAGGGGCAAGGTCTGGCATCTGACTAGCAAATCAGCATATGTGTTAATTGTGCTGCTGTTGAAGAGTATGATCTGCCCTCTACTGACAGTGGCATTCTTTTGAGAATGGCAGTTTGTGAAGATGTCAGAACTGGGTGCCACAATGCACCCTTTCAGACACCACCACAAACTGCAAATATAAAAATAAAAAAATAGAACTTGTAAATTTAATAAATTAAATTTGGTGATGCATGTTGTTGCTCTTTTCTCTAAAGTTTGGGTGCCAGTGGTACATATGATGGTAATTGTGGTGGGCCTGTTGGCAGTGGCTGTGAGATAGGGGAACAGCCACAAAGTGCTACAAGGACCTTGTGCTGGTTTGCCAAGATGGCAGTGAGTGTTTGTTCGACTGCCTGTAGCCTGCAGAACAATGAAACAGTTTACCTTTCTAGCTGTTTTTTCCCCTGACAGTAAGAGCTTAAGACTTTTCTTTCACAACCACCACACTGAATAACATTTTCATCTTTCTCCCATGCCATTTTAAGGGTGCATTTATACTTTTTTGTAAACTGAGGTTTCCAACCTCCTACCATTACTAGCTGCATCAACTGGAGCAATTCCTTTCCTCTTTTGTACTCCCAGACTGTTGTATGTTTGCATTTTAGGTGAGTATGCTGGCCCCTGGAACCCACATGGCTATCCTTCTTTCCACATCTCACTGTAATGTCACACAGCTTACATATGGACACAGAACTGTCCAAAGTGTGGATGTTAAAATTGTCCCACAGCAGAGATTTTAGCAGCCTATGAAGAGGGCTGGTTGTAGGTAATGCAGCTGCTACTGGAGGTGGCAGTGAAACTGGGGGACAACAGCACTACTGCCTACAGCCATAGTGGCAGATACAGTATTGCCTGTTTCCTCCAGAACAGGAATATGATGGGAAGGGATTGTTTAAAAACCCCACCACTTGATTTTCTACTGACATTCAATATGTAAATAAACCCCTGGGACCTCCAACAAAATATATGGAAATATATAAGCACAAATAGTTACCTTACAGCTGAGAAAGAGTTAGAAAGAAAAATGTTAACAAGGAACTATGGAAATGTACTGTTTTACCATCAAAGTGACTTTTGACAGAAACCGAGGGAGCTGAACTTTCCACTCAGCTATAACAACTGCATTGAAACAGAGTATGCACTGTGTGTAAATGCTGTTCTTGTACCATATTACCTACTAAAACTACATCTTCTACAATTATATGGCATGGTGTTTACAGCCAGTCTCATTTTGGATCTCACTACTCCAACTTCAATTATACAGTACTTTAAAGGCAAAGTTTTCAATTCCCCACTTTATGAAATAGCCATCCCACTTCACCAAGTAACTTTGCAGGTGATTTGATTTTACTTTTCTGCTTAATGGACTTCAATGATAAATGAACTGTGTGAAGTGGGTTTGCTTTGAAAATCACTTCATGAAGCAAATTTTGCCAACTTGCAAACTTCTACTTCTAGTGGCACCACTATCAATCCATTTAACTCACATCAGTAACAGCAGCAGTAGCAGCACAAGGAGTACTTTGACACACAGCACCACAAGCCTTTATTCTGCTATTCTGTTAATAGTCAGCTCATTGTGCAGTCCCACAGAGTCATTATCACTTCAGAGACTGCCTTCCATCTTACTTATCTTATCATCATCACCACTAACAGTGGCAGTTGTACATCATGGTCTTCTGAAACCATCACTGTCAACTTGCCATTGGATTCTTCCCCACCCCTGTGACCTCCCCACTTCACAGCTGTATGTCACTGTAAATGCCAAGACTGTTTTGCACTACTGTAGCTGTTGTACCGCTGCTATCATTATCTGTTTTAGATATCAAATAAATATTTAAAACCACTATTATAAAAATAGCCTCTCATAAAAAATTTGATAAAATCCTTATTATAAAAAACACGTTGCTTCTCATAAAAAAATATTCCTATCCTAAAAGGTTACCTCTAATAAAAAATATATAAGCCCCCTATTATAAAAATATACAGTATATCCACCTTATTCCAGTCAAAAACATATATAACATATATGCATCTAGATACCTCATCCTCACTGTTTTTCCTGCAGGCCATAAACTAATTAGGCAATGTAAGGATGATGGTTTCTTCAAGGAGAACTGCCAGCAGTCTGCAAGCCTGTATTTTCTGTTAAAGTTGTTTTTTTTTTCAATTCAAACTTTATTCGTTTTTATGCATTTACAGAGAGAAGATCTAGTTAGCATACATACAAATGACACAGGATTAAAGAACAGGAGTTAGATCAGCTCTCCTCCCCTCCCTCCTTCCCCCTTCCCTATTTCCTCACACAAAATGAAATATCAGCAGGAGAAATAAAAAGAGGGTAGACCTCTATGGTGATTATAAGGAGTACAATGTCAGCAAAGGGCCCCATATCTTCTGAAATTTCTGGGATTGATCATTTAAATTAGCAATCATATTTTCCAAATGCAGATTTGCCAGCAACTCTTGTAACCATTCTCTATAAGCAATGTCAGTCAAATCTTTCCAATGACGCAAAACCAGATTTTTAACCGACATGGCTATAACAGTTATGTGAAATTTTCTGTTCTTGACTGTGACAGAGGAAAAATTCCCCAAAATGCATGTTTCGGGAGTGAAAAGATCATATAATCCTAGTAAAGAATCAGCCCTCTGTCGAATCGCATGCCAAAGGGGAGCTACTTTGCGACATTTCCAGAATATGTGTAGTAGATTCCCCTCTTCCTGTTGGAAAGCTGTTTTTTTTGAAGGCTGCTTCCTACTGTTAAGCAAGCAATAACACATGATGAGGTGTGGGTTACGTGCTGATAAGAGCATGCCCAGGGGTGTACTAATGTAGAGGCACTTGCACCGTTGCCTTATGCCTGTGCGTGTTTTATCAGCATGTAACCCACACTGAGTGTGCTTTTTGCGCTTTATAAATGGCTCATAAGTAATTATTTTATGGTAAAATAAATTAGAAATTTGGGAGAAGTGTATAAAAAAAAGTTTAAATACTTCAAATAGTAAAAAAATAGTTCCTTTAATATGTGACTTTGAATAGTGTTGCATTGGCAGCACAGCACTGTAAGTTATGAGGCCCCTTATGTTGTTTTAAGTTATTTGTTTTTGTTACTTGTGGCTTTTTACTGTGGTGCCTAGTTTTAAATGTGAGAGATGGTTTGTTTCAGAGCTCTGTTATGTGACACGGATCATCGACTGAGACGAGCGCTCCCCTCGCCTGCGCGGATCATCGACTGAGATAAGCACACCCCCGCCCGCCCACTCTGTGTTTTTTTTAATTATTTTTAGTTTTGGTGTGTTAACTTTTATATTGTAAGTGTGCTGATGGTTGGTATTTGGAGATATTGTATAGCTTCATTTTCTTTGCTGTATTGTCATGTGACCCGATCAGTTAAGGATCACTTCCGTTTTTTTGTTGGTGGGATTACTCATCACATCGCAGGCAGTAAAAAAATGTTTTTTTGTGACAGGACACAAGGAAAACAGTTTTATTTATGTGTAGATTCGGAATGACTAAAACTGTTTCTGTAATGATTATCAGAATGTATGACTTTACGGATGAGTTATGAGTCAGCTTAATCGGGTGGGAAGAAGAAAGACAAGGTCAGAGTGATTGTTTCATTACAAAAAAAAGTCTGAGATTCTGTTGAAATTGTGTTAGGTGAGGGGACAGTGTAACACCAGGGAGTGCTTTGCATGTTTCAGCAGTACTGCGTAGAGTGGTTGCACATTCGGTTAGCGTGGCACAGAGCTGCAGGCTGTTTCTTTACAAAGGATGGTGTAGTGGACAGGGATATTTTTCTGTGCTATGGCTCAGCTTGGCAGAATTAGTGCCGGTTGGCACAGTACATGCTGATAAGGACAAGGCTGAAACTACGTTTTAGCCAATCAGCATTCTGGATTTTATTTGCCCATTTTATAACGTTCCATATTTACTGGCCTTTAATAAATTCAGTGGGTGTTTCTGACTTACAGTCCAGTACAGTAGTAATTACCATTTTCAAATTGGTATGATATAGTTTAAGTCCTTGTTAAGCTAGTCCTTATTATGTTTGGGTATAACAAAGCAGAGAGCAGATGGACCAGTGGTCTTTTTTCCTGCTGACGTAGTCTATGTTTCTAAGTTAGCATTTACAACTGATTGGTGGCATATTATTCCTGTTGGCAATTTTGCTGTTGAAAGGGCTTAAAATAAATCATGCCACTCTAAAATGTTATTTATCACTAGTATGCAAATTACAAACATTTCATGAGTCTACTAAATGACCAATAAAGATGGAGCAGTAACAGAATTAAAACCAGTGTTTACAAAAACTATTTCAACAGAAAACAATAACTTACAGGTTCAGTGCTGATTTCCCTTAAGCAAAAAAAAACAAACAAACAACACCAACAAAAAAAACAACAAAGATTAACATGCAGTCTTGTGTTCATGGTGTACCTATGACTGTGAGTGGCCCTTACTCACGGGATGCTCATAAGGTGCAGTGGTACACTACAGCATGATGTGGACTAGTTAGCTGGATCAGATACCACAAACAGCAATCTAGTGCTACCACATGAACACCATTGGTTACAAGGTAGCTAGAGTAATAAATATAGTGCTGCCCTCAAAGATTAAGCACTTTTGTCACAATTTCTGATCATGATCTGTAAGATTTTGTAGGAACACGATGTTGCAAAGAACAAACTATAACTCCATTTAGGACCTGGAAACCTGGTAAGGCATACTACTGGTGGGGACTTGTTAAGGAGGGGAGCTACGCTTTCTACAAAAAGTTTCATTTTTTTTTCCTTATTGGCATTAAGCAGAGAACTGCAGGATTCCATTAAAAGTATAGTGATTTTACAACCAGAGGGAGTGAGATACAACTGAATTTGCTTGATTGCTGAGGTTGAGACCTAGGATTTGGAAGGATATTTTTGCAACATTTTAAAAGTGTCCTGCTGGCTGAGAAGTTAAGTTTTTATCCCTGGTTTCACTGAAAGGTTTTGTGTATTGGAATCAGACATAGCAGAGGGCCTACATTGAAAGGCCTGCTTACATCACAGGTGTCACTAGTCAATCAATTGGCTCTGGGTGGGGTTTCATCACTGTGCTATCTTAGGTATCCTTCACAGTTAGAAGCCAGTCAGACTGACTTTGATTTGTCTGTTGGAAGCTGAGAACCTTGCTACACTGCAAAGAACAAACTATAACTCCATTTAACACCTGGAAACCTGGTAAGGCATACTACTGGTGGAGACTTGTTAAGAAGGGGAGTTACGCTTTCTACAAAAAGTTTCATTTTTTTTTTCCTTATTGGCATTAAGCAGAGAACTGCAGGATTCCATTAAAAGTGTAGTAATTTTATAACCAGAGGAAGTGAGATACAACTGAATTTGCTTGATTGTTGAGGTTGAGACCTAGGATTTGGAAAGATATTTTTGCAACATTTTAAAAGTGTCCTGCTGGCTGAGGAGTGAGTTCATTTTTATCCATGGACTCAGTAGAGTGGTTTGTGTAGGAGCCGTGGTCTAGTAAATTGTGGTGTTAGTTGAATTACTGTAAAGGGCAGTACTCACCAGGGTGGTCGAGCAGTTGTGTATTTGATTGTTTCTAACAGTCACCAGTGGCTGTGGACTACCCACCCACCCGTCCCCCAGGTGTGGCATTTCCTTTATAGCCACAGTTCTGACATCACTTCCTCAACAGGTGTTGGGGCAGAACTGTCATATTCTTAATAACCCAGCACAGTGCAAAAGGGTAGGTACACACCACAAATAATACATATATATATATATATATATATATATATATATTTATTACATATTGTATATTATAATGGACAGGGACATGTGGGGAGTGGTGCAATGCATTTGCTGTGGGGCAGCAGTTTTCCGGGAGACATTCTGGAAACTGCGTTGCTGTCCTATTTGCAGGCAACTGTTAGCTCGGAGGGAGGAGGTTGCCCACCTCCAGGCTGAACTAGCAAGGACTAAGGAGGCCTCCCCCTTCCAAAGAGCACCACTGCCACAACCACTGCCTCAGAGGTTGCCAAGTATGAACAGCAGTTGGACCACAGTGGGTTCTGGGAAGCTGCGGATGGTGGACCAGAGGTGAAGCCCCCTAGTTGTACTTCTACACAAATCATATGCCATTCTGGCACAGCAAGGTTCCTCTCTGGTGGCACCCTCAGTGGAGACCCAGAAGTATGCTGAGGACATCCACAAGGGAGACCCACAAAAGTGTGGCAAGGGACACCACAGGGGAAGAAAACAGCTTCTGATAGGGGACTTAATTGTTAGGGGGGTAAAACTTGGGAAGGGAGAGGAGAAGGAAGTAAGGTGCCTGACTGGTGCCATGGCTTGGAGGGACAGGAAGCAAAATCCTCATGATTACAGAAGCAGCATCACAGGAGAGAAAACTAGATATCATAGTCCACCTTGGGACAAATGACCTAGTTAGGCATGGGATCAGTGCAGTGCAGAATGAATTTGTGGAGTTGGGGAAGGGCCTCAGATGGGTAGCAAGCACGGTAACCTTCTCAGAGGTGCTACCAGTCCATGGCAGGAGTGAGGCTAGAGTACTGCACACCATGCAGTTTAAATATTGGTTGCAAAACTGGTGCAGAGCACAGGGCTTTGGCTTCATTGAGGACTGGGGGTCCACCTGGAGAGATAAAGGTCTATACTGGCACGATGG
Source organism: Neoceratodus forsteri (assembly GCA_016271365.2). Classification (NCBI taxonomy): domain Eukaryota; kingdom Metazoa; phylum Chordata; order Ceratodontiformes; family Ceratodontidae; genus Neoceratodus; species Neoceratodus forsteri. The sequence goes on along the minus strand of CM028135.1, from coordinate 666,953,911 downwards.
TCTGCATCTGTCCACGAAGGGAACCAAGCTCCTTGGCGACATGTTTAAATGCTTCCTTGGCAAGCTTTTAAACTAGCCAAGGTGGGAGACACTGATAAAAGGCAGGAAATTTCAAGCCTCCCCCACAAAACATGGCAGGTAGTAAGGTAAACACTGAGGTAAAGAGCTCAACACAGGGCAGGACAGGGGTAAATGGAAAAATAGACAAGAGCAATAAGAGCAGGGATGGGGAAAAAAGGATAAAGCCAACATTAAATGAAGGGCAATGAGTACCAATGCCCGTAGTCTGGGAAACAAGCTTCCTGAGCTAGTAGCCCTGATGGAAGATGAACAATTGGATATTGTGGCAGTCATGGAAACATGGTACACCAAGAACCATGACTGGGATGTCAACATTCCAAGGTACACAATCTACAGAAGGGAAAGAGAAGGTAAAAGAGGAGGTGGAGTAGCTCTGTACATAAGGGAAGGGATCAAAGCTACAGAACTAAAAAGTAAAAGGGGAGAACAAGAGGCACTCTGGATCACCTTGGAGACAGGGAATGGCATCAAAATCCACACAGGGGTTGTATACAGACCCCCATCTCAAGGGGAGGAAATGGACAACAAAATGATAGAGGGCATTCTCTAAATGGCTGAAAAAGGGGAGATACTGATGATGGGGGACCTGAATATGCCAGATGTTAACTGGATAATATGTACTGCAGCCGCATCCAAGAGCAGGGTCATTCTCGATGCCCTGCAGGGGGCAGGCCTTAGACAGCTAGTGTTGGAACCCACTCAATAGGGAGCAATACTAGACCTGGTGCTCTCAAATGGAGAGAGGATCACAAATTTAGAAGTCAGTAGACATCTGGGAACAAGTGACCACTGTACAGCGTGCTTCACAATGAGCACAACCATGGAGATAAGCCATACAAACACAAGGATACAGGACTTTAGAAGGGATGACTTTGGCAAAATGGGTGAATACCTGAAGAATGCACTAGCAAATGACCAAAAAGGAGGGGTGGAAGAACAATGGAGAAAAATCAAAACTGCCATCATAGAGGCAACAAGCCTTTGTGTGAAACAAATAAAGAAAACAAAGCGGAGTAAAAAAACACTATGTTTCTCAAAAGAGGTGTCAGGGAAGGTTAAGGAGAAAAAGGCTTCATTCAAAAAGTATAAGGAATCACAGAAGGAGCATGACAGTGAACTGTATCAATTAAAGCAGAAAGAAGTAGGGAAGGCAGTCAGACTAGCAAAGGCCCAAACCGAGGAAAAAATAACCAACTCAGTTAAAAAGGGGGATAAAACCTTTTATATGTACATTAGGGAGCATAAAAAGGTTAAGGAGGAATAGTGAAGATTAATAAGAGAGGGAAGGTGGGCAGAGGGAGACAGTGAAAAGGCAGAGATATTGAATGAAAACTTTGCTCAGTATTCACAAAAGAAGATGAGGAAGAGTTACCTAAACCAGACAATAGAAGCACTCTGGGTAGAGGGTTGACACCAGTCCATTCACAGAAGAAAGAGTCCTGAAATAACTCCTAAAACTCAAGGTGGACAAAGTAATGGGGCCTGATGGGATTCACCCCAGAATCCTAAAAGAACTAAGGGAGGACCTAGTGACACCACTGACCACGCTTTTTAACAAATCATGGCAGGATGGGGCAGTACCTGAGGATTGGAGGATGGCAGATGTAATTCCCCTTCACAAAAGTGGGAGCAAGGCAGAAGCAGGAAACTACAGACCTGTAAGTTTGACCTCAGTGGTAGGTAAAATGATGGAATCACTTCTGAAAGAAAGAATTGTTGAATACCTAGAGGCCAGAGGGGCACAGGACCCAAAGCAGCATGGATTTACAGCAGGAAGGTCATGTCAGATGAATCTAATTGATTTCTTTGACTGGGTGATCAAAGTAATAGACCAAGGAGGGGCTATGGATATGGCCTACCTAGACTTTAGCAAGGCATATTGACACAGTCCCACACAAATGATTAATAATCAAGTTAGCCAGCCTGGGAGTGGGTCCCAGGGTGGTAGCCTAGGTAGCAAACTGGCTGCACAACAGGACACAGAAGGTAATAGTGAATGGAACACATTCCGAAGAAAGAGGGGTTACTAGTGGAGTACCTCAGGGCTCAGTACTGGGTCCAGTCCTCTTAAACATCTTCATAGGTGACATTGCAGAGGGTCTGGAGGGAAACATATGCCTCTTTGCAGATGACACAAAGATCTGTAACAGAGTTGATACACAAGAGGGGGTAGAAAGGATGAGAACAGACTTGGCAAGGTTGGAGGCATGGTCAGACATATGGCAACTTAAATTCAATGCAAAGAAGTGCAAAGTAATGCACCTGGGAAACAAAACCCCAGGAGAAGAGTACACAATAGCAGGGGAGGTACTAACAACAACAAAAATGGAAAGGGACCTGGGGGTAGTCATATCAGATGACCTAAAGGAGGGTAAGCAATGTGAAAAGTCGGTAAGGAGAGCCAAGGGGATACTGGGATGCATAGGAAGGGGCATCACAAGTAGAAAAAGGGAAGTGGTTATCCCTCTATACAGGCAGTTGGTGATACCCCATCTGGAGTACTGTGTGCAGTTTTGGAGACCTCATCTACGCAAGGACATAGACAGGATGGAAGCAGTCCAGAGGAGGGCAACTAAAATGGTGCAGAGTCTGCAGCAGAAGCCACATGAAGATAGACTGAGAGAGCTTAATATATATACTCTTGATGAAAGAAGGGACAGGGGGGACATGATAGAAACATTCAAGTACCTCAAGGGAATCAACAAAGTCCAAGAGGGTAGCATCTTTCAGAAAAAGAGATGTGTAAGAACAAGGGGGCACAATTTAAAGATAGAGGGGGGACAGCTCAGGGGTAATGTGAGGAAGTTTTTTTTTCACGGAGAGAGTGGTGGATACATGGAACAGCCTTCCTGAGGAAGTCGTTGGGTCTAAAACAGTGGAGGAATTCAAACATGCATGGGACAGACACAAGGCAATTATAGTAGGGGGTTGCAGGAAGTAGGCTGTTGATTAACTAGAATCTGCAGCTTATCCAGTAGGTAGGGAAATGGGCAGACTGGGTGGGCCAAGTGGTCCTTATCTGCCGTCAAAGTCTATGTTTCTATGTAATCCAATGGCAGTTACTTCAAGCTGGAATGCAGGAAACTGCGACATCTTCATCACAGAGAGCTTCATCTTGGTGGCAGCAATGTAGTTACTGCAAACCTCTTCACTTATGATATACTCTGTTTGTATAGCGCTTTATTTCGCTGCCAAATTGAACAATGTGAATCCAATTTTTTAACCCAAAGGGATGAAGTCCAACCAAAGGAAAAACACCAAACACTAACCAAATTTACCTATAACTAGAGATGTTTTTAAGTTAAACTTCACCAGTGAATTTTGTGCAAAGTGCCAAAAATTCATGCTTCACAGAATTCACAGAATTTTGGAAAAATTTCAGAACTTTGATTCACGCTATTTACACAATATTTTCACTGAAATTTGATGTTTTTTTACTGTGAAGCTCAAATTTCACAGGTGAAGCAGGAAATTTATGGGCAAAATGTTGTTTTTTGCAGCGTAATCTCCAAAATTTTGCCCACTAAACTCATGAAATTGCTCCACGAAATCCACAAAATCAATGAAATACCTCATGGAGTGAATTTGGTGGATTTAACTTCTGTCTCCCTAGAGTTGAAACTTTATGTGAATTTATACGTACCTGACTGCTGCACATCCATCTCCACTGCTTGCTCACCACTCCACCTGCACTGATAGTGACCACAGTTTACATGGAAGAGTTGTACACCAGTGCCAGAATATAGACAGTACTTCTTGAGTTCCATACTGCATTTCTGCCAGGTAAGGGAGGTAGGTTGTCACTAGACTTTTAAGTTACACCACAGCAACCATTCTGGCGCTACCTGTACCTCGGATAATGGCCCCAGTAACCCGACTGCTGCAGATAAGGCAGCCTCAACTCTGCTTCAGCTCTCCATCCTAGGGATCTCTGTATTGTCTAAATGTTGACAGAATATTTTCATCTACTATAGTGTTTATAAGCATATAGACCCTGATTCTTGCATCATTCCAAACTGGCAGCTTTCAAACTACCACTCTGAGTAATAAGCCATGATATTACATTTTATGTTTTGGTGAAAAAGAATGAATCACTTGAATGCCATGTTAGCAAATATAAAACAAATGTGCACAGATCCATCACTATTATATAATTTGAGCTACAGTATATGTGCTAAGTTGGCAGTTGAAAGATTTGTTCTTATTACCAAAACATAATATATAATAGCATGGCTTGTTACTCAGAGTGTTCATTTAAAAGCTGCCACTTTGGAATGATGCAAGAATCAGGAGCTACGTGCTTATAAAACTACAGTAGATGAAAATATTCCTGCCAGCATTCGGATATCTGACTTCCCCCATTCCTTTTATCTTCACTTTCATTTCCCCTCCTTTTCACTTTCTATATCCCCATTCCTTTCTTCCTACATTTCCTTTCCCCTCACCTTTTCTCCACCCCTTGTTATCCTTTCCATCCCAATTGTTTTCTTTTTCCCCACCTCTATCCCCTACCCTTCCCCCACACCTTTCCCACTCTCCATCCTCCCCATTGCATACTCTGTTGCAGATCTGTTTTTTCTTCAGTAGTTAACTGAGTTGTTGAATTGTATAATCATATGTAAATATGGTATAAAATTTGTTGTTTATAGTTGCAGATGAACTTATAGTATATACAGTGTGCACCATTTGATTATGTACTGTATCTTTAGGTACTCTATCAAAATATTTAGATCCACTTGTTAGAGTCACCCTCTGATATGTAGCCTTAGTAATTATCCTCTGTATAAACAGTAATACAGTATTTAGAAATATACTAACAAAAAGTTATTTAGAGGAAACGCAGTAATTACTAAGCATTAGCCTGTAACATGCTGCTGTTTTTAAATATATATGCACTGTCACTGTAAATGTCACTTATGTCTTTAAATGTTAGTATGTGCTTTTAGTAATGGGGTTTCTACATAACGGATGGTTCTTAGATGTCACATATCCTCTGACAAACTCCCAAGGGGGAGAGACATTAGATCTGCTTACCTTATTGGTGCTGCCTTGCTCTGTGTGGGAGTTTGCACTTTGAATTTTTAATTAAAAAGAGAAAGAACAAATACCAGGAAACTGTAGTTTGGACATTCTTTATTTCAGACAGCGATGAGTGACAAAAACTTTTCTTCACAGGCAAGTGCTTATTTTCATTGATCACCACAAGAAGTTGCTACTCTCTTGTGTAAGAGACCCATGGTCCATATGCTCAAACTCTAATGAGAAAATGGTTTCAAAATGTCCTGGCCTCTGACTGGCTGAGAACCTTGTCAAGGGATACATTTATGAGACAACAGAGACTGGGAAATAACTAGTAACAGCCCAATGCCCCACACTAGAAAAAGAAATCACTGTCTACCACATTGAAAAATTTTAATGGCAGCCATTTTATTTCCCTGCTTTAGCAAGCAACGCCCCCCAAAACAACACACACACACACACCAAGAAACCAAAAACTCTAAATATAACTGAGGACAAATTGCCACACAAAATAAGAAACCACTTTTTTTGTGACGTCACATTTTTAGCCTAGTGTCTGCCACCACTCGAGTTGCATGCTCTGCTTTTATCACAATACTGGCGGCATTCCCTGATTACACCTTAATCTGCCTGACTTTAATTTTCCCTAAATAGTTAAACAAAATGTACTCAGCCTGGTAACAGATATAAGAACAGTTGTTTTCTGTACTGCTGACAGTGACTCCTCAACCTTCATCAGTTGTTCTTTCACAGAATTGTGCTACAACCACTGTCAATCCTCCGATCCTTCTCTTGTAGAACTGCACTACAACCACTGTCACTTCTTCCCAAACCACACTGCTAAAAACCACACTAGCACCCTCTACTGGCAAGTGCACCAGTTAAGGGACTACTTTCCACATTTTTTTATTAAATACTTTTTCAAAGTAATTTATTTCAATAATATTTTACATCATTTTGTACTAATACCCATTTTCTAACTGCAATAATACCCTCCAGGGTAGGCAATATGGGGCTTTAAGGCCCTCTGCCTGTGGTATTGAGCCTTATTGTGCCCCTGAGCAGTCTGGCATAGCCCCATACCATCCACCCTGTTGGGTATTATTGCTAGCTTCTCACACTGGTGTAGTTCAGAAGATCTCTTCAGTGTTTGTGAGAGGCATGGGAAATGGGCACACTGGGAAGAATATTAGTGCTGTGCAGAATTTTCAAATTCCTGTTGAACGAAATTCTGCAAAATTGCAAAAATTCCACCACAAAGGGAATAACACAATTCTGCAGTAGAAACAGTTGCGGAATTATTTTGTGTGGAAAAAATGCTGTTCCACAGAATATTATTCCTTGTATCTCAATATATTCTACCAAAATTGATGCAGAATAATTTTCCATGGAAAAATTGCTTTTCCGCTGAATAATATTCTAAGAATCACAGTAGGTGAAATTCCACTGAAGAAGCAGCAAAATTCCGGCAGACATTCCACCAGCAGAATGGTCATTTTTGCACTAATTCTACTGGAGGAATTCCGCATTCCATATAGCACTAAAGAATATGAATGCGGGGTTGAGGTATTGCAACTAAAGATGAACATAAGGTCTTATGTATTCAGTTTGTTTCAGAATTTAGTGTCAGGTAATTAACATTAGGTTTAGTGATTTTTTTTTTAATTTCTATTTTGCTCACTCAGCCCCATTGAGCCGCATCCATTGGGAATGCCCATTAAGCCTGCTCCTTCTAGCACCTACCTGCAACCTCAGGTCCCTCCATCTGGTCACAGAAACCCCCCGAGAGGGATAGGGGTCAGGCAACCCCCCAAATCTTGAAGTCTCATCAGGGTCCTGGGTTGCAGGCAGGTGCTGGTACATCAGGTCCCAGCTTGGCATTCCATCATCCAGGGTCTGAGAGGGGATTTCCACTTTCCTCATGGGACACTACGTGCCCATGCATCAAGGCATCTTCCAGCCTACGCAACATCCCCACCCTCTTTCTGTGAAGAAGCAGCCCCCAAGGCTGACTGGCTGCCAGCCTACGCCTACAATCAACCATGCCCCTGAGACTCCAGCTTGCTGTCACTTCCCCCAGCCTCCTCCAGAGGTCACCGCTTGCTGGGTAAGAAGTCCCCCCTCCTCCCAGAGAAGTTGAGCTGATCCTGGATGCTCCAGCCTGTCTCCCCCTGGCCAACCCCCAACGATCTGAGCTCTCTCCTGAACCCGGGTCACCAGCATGGTGCGAGGTGTGGTGTCCAGCGCCTCAACCCTCAGTGCCACGTGGCCAGCTCAGGTTTAGTGATTTTAAAGCAGCAGCATTTTTTTAGACAGCAAGCAAAAAAAAAATTCACCATATGGCTTTTTATCAAAAATGTATTTCTGACATCTTTGGATTAATTCTCAGTGTATTCTTTTATTTTCTCCAATATTTTTAAAATAGTTTTTATAGCTAATTTTGTAATTCATAACTAACATCAGTAAAGATGACTGCTGCTTACAAATTAAAACAATCTCTTACATTGAATTTTCCTGTTGAATGTGTATCCTGGAATCATAATGGGGATGGCAGTATAGCCTAGAAGTTAGAGTAATGACCTGTAAATGAGCTTGGTACATCCAGCAGACCTGTGTTTGATTCCCACAATCTCCACGTGCATACTGTGTGACTCTAAGAAGGTCACTGAATTTCCCCAGTGCTCCTAGGTCATCCCTGAAAACAGGTGCTTCTGCCTTGTGGGCCTTACCCAGTTATCAAAAAAGAATAAATTAATAAAGAATAAATAATGTAGATGTATTAGAATGTGTTACTACATGTTTTGAATGGTAAACAATGCAGCACTGTATCAAGACACTTTATTCATTCATGAGATGGCAGCTGGGATGGCATGAGAGTAGGTCCTTTAAAAACAATCATAATCCACTATCTTGGCTCAGGAAAGAAAGAAAAAGAACATTGGATATCTCAATACATTTGCCAGAAAAAAAAAGAAAAAACATTATCGCTGAAAAAACTGTATAGTAACTAATGAATAATGCTTCTTTAAGTGTTATACAATAAAATCTAACCACTGAAAACAACAGCACAAGATATTATACCCCAGAGGTCATAGAATACCTTCAACCCCTTCATCTCAACTGGGTTCTAACAGATTATTCCATCAAACAATGATCCTGAGGGAGGACTTACCCTGGCCAGTGCTTCTGTCTCCATGTAACCAAAAGAACTGAGAAACTCAGAAGCTTGCATAGTATAATGTTTAGGACACAGGACTGCACACCAGGAAATCTGGTTTGAATATTACTCAGTATTACTGGGTGATTAAAAGTGGAAGATTGCAGTGCCCATCGAGACCACCTTCCCTGCACTTGAAGGGTGTTTTTTACAACCCATAGTCAAGTAAGTATTTATCCAGATTATTTTTAAATACTTCGAAAGAGCTGATGGCCACCAAACAGTTGGGAAGGGAATTCCAATGTTTGCACAGCCTGATAGTGAAGAAAAGTTTCCTCTTACTGGTGTTAACTTTCAGGATCTGGAGTTGTCTATTATGGCATCTAAGTCCATCTGGTTTTAGAGCCCAGGAGAGATTACAGTACTTCATAAGATAAGGGTCCTTTAAGATGTTAAATAACATGAGTATATTGACCTTATTTCTGCGTGATTTCTAATCACACAGACTTACAGCTGGTAATTGTTCCTCGTATGATAGGTTAATAATGGGGTAATAAGTTTAGCAGTCCTCCTTCGGACAGACTCAATTATCTGTGAATCTTTAAGTATGGTGCCCAAAAAGAAGCAGCATAATCCAATTACGGCCTAACATAAGTTGTGTAGAGTGGCTGAATGCAGGCCTTACTCCTGTTGGCAAATGATTTCTTAATTGATGTTACAATTCTGTTGGCTTTAAGAACCACTTGTCTACACTGGTCAGTAGATGTAAATTCTATGTTTATTATAATGCTAAGATCTGTTTCTGCATCAGCTGTTTTGATTGGACACCCATTTAAGCAGTAGATAGTACTAAGATTTCTTTTGCTAAGATGGATCACAGAACATTTCTCAACATTAAACTCCATTTTATTTTGTTCTGCCCATCTGCCAATTTGATTTCGATCTTGTTGGATCTGGATTATTTTAGCCAAATTATCCACTTCAGAACAAAGTTTTGGTATCGTCTGCAAATTTGACCAGTTGACATTTGGTTCCTAGATCAATGTCTCTAATAAAGATCTCAAACAACACAGGACCCAAAACAGAACCCTGTGGCACACCACTGGTTACTTCAGGTTCCTTGGATAATGAAGCAACAATGCAGACTATTTGGGTTCTACTTTTGAGCCATTCAGAGTTCCATCTAATTAAGTATGCATTCAGGCTTAATTCTGACATTTTTGATATAAGCTGTGCATGTGGAACCTTGTCAGAAGCATTTTTTAAGTCAAACAGTATGACATTAACTGGTATTCCCCTATCCAGGCTTCTGCTAATAGGATCATAGAAAGATATTAGATTACTGGTACATGACCTACCTTTTATGAAACCATGCTGTTTTTGGTCACCAATATTTTTGTCTCCTATCTCCTGTTCAAACCTAGTTTTTAGTAACCTTTCCATACATTTACATACTACTGATGTCAGACTGATGGGTCTATAATTATTGGTCTTACTTATGTTCCCTTTTTTAAATATGGACACCACAATAGCTTTCTTCCATTCAGATGGATTCAGTCCAGTATGGTATGATTTGTTGAACAGGATGGCAAGTGGCACTAATATCTCAAGAGCTGTTTCCTTCAAATAATTAGCATTGATGTGATCTAGACCTTTTGAAGATTTTCCATTGATTTCTCTTTGTACTTGACTGTAAAATCCTTAAAAAATTCTTCTTGTGAAATAGTTGGCATGGTTACCTGATCTGCTTTAGAGAAGACAGAACTAAAGAATTTATTGAAGGAGTTTTCTATGCCTTCTGGGTCACTAATTTCCATATTATTTTAAAAAGTGGGACCTAAACTATTATTAGTTGTTGAATTACTCCTAGTGTAAGCAAACAATGCCTTGGGATCTTTGTTCACATATAATCTTAGTTCAATTTTGTTTCTTTCCTGCCTGATTATGTGTTTGGTTGTTTTTAGCACCTGTTTATATCTATCTCTGTTGCAGTCTGTTGGATTCTTTTGTATTTTGTGAAAGCTCTTTCTTTTATTTTAATATGTTTTTGGACTGTTTTAGTTAGCCATGGAGGAATTTTACCCCTATTATTAGTAGAGTATGTCTCCTTATTGGGATAAACCTTGATTCTAAACTGTGTATACAGTAAATGATTTAATAATGCCCCAACATTCTTCTACTGTAGTGTCAAGTACATCATTCCAGTAAATAGAATTTATTACTTTCCAGATATCCCTCTAGTTCACTTTCTGATAGTGGTATTGGGCACTAGATGTATTAGAAACAATGTATTGTTTGTTAATGGAGAACATTGTGCTATTATAGTTGCTGGTTCCTAGTGGAGGGGAAATAATTAAGTTAGTTATATCCATTGGAATATTATTGAGTACTACATCGAGGATGTTATTTCCTCTTGTTGGTTCTGTAAGTATTTGTTCCAACCCAGACTCAATAGTTGCATCTAGAATCATTGACTCTTGATTTGTTGATGCCTAGAGTGAGATCCTGTCTATTCCAGGGTGGTTTAAATCGCCCAGGATTATACAGTTGCTTTTTTCTGAAAAATCACTTGAGGGAGGCTGATAAAAGTTACTTATTAAAAGGTTATCACCAAATGGAATTTTTAGATTGACTCAAACTCCTTCTATCATTTCTGAATGTAGTACATATTCAGAGGATTCTAACCTTTTGTTACATATATACATATACCTCCCCCTTTCTATGTCGGCACGCTTGCACAGCCAACATTGTGGGACAGTGCAGCTTTGGAGGCGGGGTCACTGTTGGGCTAATGCAGGGCATGCACCTGTAGGTGTGTCCCTCATTCCCCAATCAGCCTGCATGTCAGTGCCACACCATGCATACATAATGTGGCATGCTTGCCAACATTATGAGCATGGTTGGCGAGTGGGCAGCCGCCCAACTACTGCCTACTTCAGGGGTGCCCAATCCCCATCGGTTAACCTACCCCACTTTCTTTGTGTGCCGATGGGGGAACCCACTCCCCATTGGCATAAACCCCACCTAATTGTTGAATGCTGAGGGGGTGCCCAATCCCCCTCAGCTTGCCCCCCTGCTTTCTTTGTGTGCAGACAGGGGTACCCAATCCCCATTGGCATTACTTCCTCATCCCCCTGTGTTGAGTGCTGATGAGGGTGCCCAATCCTCCATCAGCTACAGACCTCCCCAAACAGTTAGGTGGCACACTGGGAGCCCACCCCAGCATGCCAAATCCCCTGCAAAAAAAAAACTGTCCTGTGATGTTTTGTTTCCTGTAAAATGAAAATGGTCCCTAGTAGACTCCATGCCCCCTTCTCCCACCTGCAACCCCTCTTTGCACCCTGCCTCACCTCAACCCAGTCACCCCATACTTACCTGTGGAGTGCATATGACAATCTTTGGTGGCCCGGAAACACATCTGCATTCTTCAAAGCTGACTGTGAACTGAAAAAATACTGGTAAGCTGTATAATGAAATGAATAGGGTTTTTTTTCACTTTAATGCATATCTCAGGCATTTTTGTGAATTTTGACCCCAAATTTTCAACATGGGGTTTTTGGGACCCCTTCTCATGAATTCTTGCACTGTCATGGCATTATTTTATCCCAAAAGGTGATTTCGCAGTAATTGCATGGAATCACCTTTCAGGACTGAGTAATGAAATGACAGTGCCACTGTTCATGAGAGAGGCTCTCAAAAAGCTGATGTTGCAAGTTTGGGGTGAAAAATCAAAAATGACTGTTTTACGAGCGTGTGTAGCAACTGCACAACGCACGCTCATAAGTTAGCACATTCACACTATTTTCATGCCAGATTCTCAACATTGGCATTTTACCACACCTTCTTGTGAACCGTACAGCTGTCATTTTTCACATCCTGGCTGAAATGTGTTTACACACTTCTAGCGCAGAATAGCACAGTTGCTGTGCAAATTCAGTGTTCGGGACACATTATGAAAATGACAGTGACACTTTTCATGAGCAACAGTCCTAAAATGCCGGTGTTGAAAATTTGATGACAATACTCCATAAAATGACTGTGTTACGAGTGCATTGCGCACTTTGCATGCACGCTCATAAGTTCGAAAACTTATAATATTTTCACTCCACATTTTCAACAGTGCCATTGTTCTATGCCACCTAATGAACAGTACAGCTGTTATTTTTCACATCCTGACCAAAATCTGTTTTCTCAGTTCCAGCACATAATAGTGCAGTTGCTGTGGAAAGCCGGTGTTCGAGATCCATTATGAAAATGGCAGTGACACTGTTCATTAGCAGAGGTCCTAAAATGCCTATGTTGAAAATTTAGGGATGAAAGTCAATAAAATTAGTGTTGTATGAGCGCGTTGTGCAGTTTTCATGCACATTTGTGACTTTGTGAATCTGTAATACTTTCACTCCAGCTGTTCATCATTGGCATTTTTCTATACCTCCATATGAACAGTACAGCTGGCTGAAATGTGTTTTGGCATGTCCATTGCAGAATTGCACGGTAACTGTGCAAAATCACTTTTTGGGACACTTTGAGGAAATGACGGTGACACTTCGTCAGCAGAGGTCCTAAAATACTTATGTTGAAAATTTGGTGGCGAAATTCCAGACAATGACTGTGTTGCAAGCTATGCCAGTGCTTCAACTCACCCTTGTAACTTCATCAATCTGCAATATTTTCATGCCACATTTTCACCACTGGCATTTGTGCACACCTTACTATCAACAGTCCAGCTGACACTTTCCACAGCCTGCCCAAAATGTGTTTCCATAGCTCTTCCACACAGTGGCATACTCGCTGTGCAAAATCACCTTTTGGGACACATTCACAAACTCACAGCGCTATGCGTCTCCACCTCCACCACTGTCAATGCCAGCGCGACAACATTTGGCATTGACAAATGCTTGTTACCTATTTTGATCCTCTTATATAATGAGAATCGTGAAATAGTATTGGACCATTCAGAGGAGTCATCCCACCATGTTTCACACACAGCAATAATATCCAAGTTATGTTGTTGTATAACTGTCTGAAGCTCACTATTTCTTTACCAAATTTAAGCTTATAGCATTGGTAGTGAGTACCCTTAGTTATTTATAAGAATTCATCTGGTTAGATGAATTATGGTTTATTCACACTTTTCCCCTCGCTGTTAGTTTAGGATATTATTAATGTACTTAACAATCACTCTACCCAGCAAGGAATTCTTCCCTTTTGCTCAAGTGTAACCCACCCCAACAGTATAATGAATTGTTCCCATCAAATTGTTTCCAATGGGTAAGGCAGGCAATTAATTATTTCAATGAACATCTCCTCGATCAGTCGTTGAAGTATTTTATGTTTCTTGTTTTTGCCCTGCTTGTCCTTGGGACTGGAAGGATCTCAGATATACAGATCTCACAACCTAAAACTGAAACAATCATGGGATTTAAGAATGCATGGGATAGACATAATGGAATTCTGGAGGTCAGGGGTAAGGGGCAACAGACTTCCTGGAAAACATAAACTGAACTTACAAACTTAAATGGGCAGACTGGGTGGGCCATAGGCCCTTATCTGCTGACACTGTCTATGTATCTATGTATCTATGTAACCTAATTGGTTGAGGATCTGCACTAGTAAGACAAAATCTGATGTCATGTCCTCCATACTTGAGTTATTGATATTGTTAGTTCCTTCATGTACAACTTCTGAAGGATTAGGGCCTGCATTTATTAGAATGTCCTTAGACATAATTTCAATGTCCTTAACCCCCCCCAAGCTCAAACATGTGTGATTGGATTTATCTTTATTACAAATTATTCCATCATCATATTTAATGATGGAGTCCCCCAGGACTAGCACATGCCTAGGGATGACTATAGGTGCTGTATTAGCAGGTGGTGTGGTATCCATAGTTGAATTTGCAGTAATAGTTGATGTCTGTTGCACTACATGAGATGTTTTACTACTTGACTGTGAGGTAGAAGATACATTCAGATGAGCTTCTTACATACTCCCCCATTGTGTCAGGGTGTCTTTACCAGCTGTAACTGCATTTCACAAATTTATTTTACACTCAACTTTCACTGTACTGATGATCCATGGAGGTATGGCAACCGAATAGTAAATCTACTCTGAGAGGTTCTACTAGGAAAGAATATGTTATATTGTAGTAAACTAAACTACTGCTGGATCCGACTGCTTCTGGCACTAAGTCAAAACAAAGGGATGCACTTGCACTTGTTAAATCAGTCCAGCTAAAAAATGGTAGAAATGAAGACCATACAGTACATTTTAAACTGCAGATTGCAGTCCTTGGAAAATAAATTTTACTCAAAATAGCAGCTCCTCATATAAACATACAAAATAGTACCTTGTGTAAAGTCAGTATAAAATCAATTCATCCATTACAGAAAGTTCAAAAACATATATACAGAAATCAACTTAGTTGATTGAACATCCAGGCTGGCTTGTTTCTAACCCTCTGACATGGTGCTTCTCCCATTGGACACTGCTGGCAGGGTCCCACCCCCAATGCCTTCTGTGGTATCTCCAGAACCACAATCCATTCCCAAGTGTGTTTCTGTCCACATTCCTAAGTCCCCTATACTTCTAATCTTTAGTTGGGTAGGGGCTGGTTTCACTGCTTTCTTTGCAGTGGTTATTCTCTAATGGGCTAAGGCACAGAAGGAACTGCAGATAGCTGAGGGAATAAGAAGGGGAGAAGTCCTTTTTTTGTATATGTGAGAAAAGAGGCAAGAAGGTGGGATTGTTAGGCTTAAGAAAGGAGAGTACTGGGTGGAGGAAAATGAAGGAAATGCAGAGAGACTAAATGAATACTTCTGTTCCATCTGCACCGGGAGAATGACTGACCAGTGCCTTTAGGAGGGAGAAGAGGATCATAGAGGGTAGAGATCATGGAAGTAGTGATCTTTATCGGGGACATAGAAGATGGGATCAAAAGTAAAATTTGCCCATTCACAGATGACACAAAGGTCTGTGCAAGAGTGGTCATGGGGGAGAGGAGGCAAGAGCTCAGGGAGGACCTGGCAAAGCTTGAGTGCTGGTCAGGTATCTGGCATTTGGGTTTAATGCTAGGAAGTGCAAGATCATGCACCTGGGTGCCAGGAACCCTGGAACTAGCTACTGGCTGAGGTGAGTACAGGTATCCATTTCAGAGGTAGGAAAGAATCAAGGGATAATTGTTTGTTTGTTTGAAAAGTTTCAACAGAAAAGGCATACTGAGCTAAAATAGTTCATTTCCAAATACGTCCTGGGGGAAAGGGGACAGGAGACGTATAACTTGATACTACAACAGAGTAAGGATTAACAATAAAAAACATGAACATTATACTGCAATTAAATAACATTGAACAATGACTAATGTACAGTATAAAGAAAGTGACCCAAACAGTGGAATCAAATACGTAACACAGCGTCTTTGTTGAAAAGCCCCTAATGGGCTGGTCCCAACAGGTAGATGGAGAAGAGGAATTGGAGAAGGAGGGACAGGCTTAGAGGAGAGGCAAGTCATAATTCCTCTGGGGTGAAAACCCCATGAGGGGCAGTCATGAGTGGGACCACACCATCATGAGACATGGTTTTGTGGCCAAGATTGAAGAAGGGGAAAAGGTGGGGAAAGTGAGGGTGAAAGCAAGCAAACAGAAGGAGGATGAGGAGTGTGGTAGGAAAGGGAGGTCAGTGGGACAGGTGTGAAGGAGTGAATGACTAGTGTGGAGGGAGTTAAGAAGGTGGGGCATTAGGAATGAGAGGTTGGGGAGAGAAGAGTGGGGAATGGGGGAAGCATTAGAACAAGAAGTAGAGTTCAGTTGCAGTTACAGGTGTGGGAGGAGAAGTTAGACAGTAGGGAGGACAGAGTGAGGGGGGAGGAGGCTGAGTGGATAGGGAAGGGGAAGGAATTCCATAACTTAGGGAGTCGGTAAGATAAAGCAACCTGGCCGGCTGAGGAGCTCCTGGAGGTGTGTGCAAGGGAGCATAAGTGGGCATTGCTTAGGGCATAGGAGTTTGGGGTGAGCTGGAAGAAGGAAAAGGAGAGGTAGGAAGGGAAGGAGCTACACCAGTAATTGTCATGGAGGACATGAAACACTCTAAGCAGTGCCATAAAGTGGCAGCCAAAGCAAACAAAATGCTGGGGTGCATCACCAGAGGAATCACCTGAAGGAAGGAGGAAGTCATCCTGCCTTTGTACAGTTCACCAGTGAGACCACACTTAGAGTACTGTGTGTACTGTAGTTCTGGGCCCATATTTGAAAAAGGACATTAACTTACTGGAGGGGGTAGAGTGAAAGGTGACCAAGATGATTCTAGGCCTGGGGGACAAACCCTATGAGGAGAGACTAAGGGAGATCAACATGTATTTACTGGAGGATAGAAGGCAGAGGGGGATATGACAGAAACCCTTAAATACTTAAAATGTATAATTAGGTTAGAGGGAATTTTCAACTTTAAGTAGGAGGGGTCCACAAGGGGACATAGTCTGAAACTGGTGGGGGTAGATTTAAAATGGAAATGAGGAGGCACTATGTCACAGAAAGGATGGTGGCAAGGTGGAACGAAATGTGGAAAGAGGTGATATCACTGAAAACTGTTTGCAGTTTTAAGAGGGGGTGGGACAGGGTCAAAGGGAAGGTAAATTCTATGGGGAGGCTAGGGAAGGGCAAAGAGGGTGAGGGATTATAAATCTGGGGCAGAAATAGGTGGGGGAAGCTACAGTGAAATAAATTGTATGCTGTATAATTGAGAAGACTTGATAGACTGTTATGGCCTATTTCTGCTGGTGTTTTGCATATGTTTGTATGCTTGAGTAAGGGAGAGGCTGCTAGCATTGAAGGTGGACAGATAAACAGACCCAGATGGAGTACATCCCAGGGTACTGAGGGAACTAGCAGAGGAGCTTGCAGAACCACTGGCAGGCCTGTTCAGTTGTTCACTGGAGTTGGGTGTGGTGCTACAGGACTGGAGAATGGCACAAGATCAGCCTCAAGGATGACACAGGGAATTACTGATTGGCCAGTCTGACCTCAGTCATGTGCAAGCTCATGGAGACCATACTTAAGAAAAGGTTGGTAGACTATCAAGAGATGCATGGTCCCCAAGATGTGTCAGCATGGGTTTATAGGGGAGAGAGTGTGTCTAACGAATCTGATTGACTTCTTTGACTGGTTCACAAAGACAGTAGACAGAGGCCAAGATGTAGACATCCTCTGTCTGGATTTCAGCAAGGCCTATGACTCTAAACCCCACAAGACGGTGAGCAGGAACTTGGTGAATCTTGGAGTTGGGAAGAAGATGACCAGATGGGTGGGAAACTGGCTGAGAGACAAAACCCAGAAGGGGGTGTTGGGGGGAATAGTTATCTAGCACCAGATAGGTTACCAGGGGGGTTCCACAGGGCTTGGTGATGGGACCAGTGTTGTTCAATGTCTTCATCAACAACACTGGGAAAGGCATTAAGGGCAAAATGTGCCTATTTGTGGATGACACCAAGCTCTGTGGGAGGGTGGACATAGCCAAAGGGATACAGGACCTACATGACGATCTGAAAAATCTTAATAGGTGTTTCAGGATCTGGCAGCTTGGCTTCAATGCAAAAAAGTACAAAGTTATGCACATTGGAGCCAAGAATCCCAGGATGGAGTACTACTTGGGAGGGGTTGGGGGATCTCCAGTGGAGGAGGAGAAGGACCTGGAGATGATAATCACTACCGATCTGAAGCACTCCATGCAGTACAAGAAAACAGCAGAAAGAACAAACAAGAAGTTTGGATGCATAGATAGAGGCATCAGCAGTAGGAGAGAGGAGGTTATACTGCCCTTGCTCAGGTCACTGGTGAGGCCACATTTAGAGTAGAGAGTTTGTTACTGGTGACCACACCTCAAAAAGGACATTAAACTGTGGGAGACAGTCCAGAGAAGGGCTGCAAAGATGATCACAGATCTTTAGGGTAAGGTATATGAGAAGAGGCTGAGAGCACTGAATGTGTACTTTCTGGAGGATAGGAGGGAGAGAGGAGACATTATTAAGAACTTCAAGTACTTGAAAGGGATAAATAAAGTGGACAGAGAGGATCTGTTCAAGTTACCTGGTGGTCATAGCATCAGGGTACAAAGTCTTAAGTTGAAGGAAGGTTTAGAAGGCAGGTCAGTAGGCACTTCTTCATGGAGAAGGTGTTGGCCAGTTGGCATGTGCTGCCTGAGGAGGTGGTCTCTTTGAAGAGGGTGTGCAGCTTCAAGAAAGGCTAGGATAGACATATGTGGAAGGTAAGTATCAAGGGTGGGGAGGAGGAAAGGATGGGAGGAGTAGTGGGGGACAGGATCAGTAGCTCAAGCTGTGGATCTTGCAATAAGAGCAGACTAGATAGACCAAATGGCCATTCTCTGCTTGTTTCTTCGTATGTTCATATGTTTGTGAAGCTATGATCATCCTTCCCTCCCATACATGCTAATAATGAAATGTGTTTGAATTTTTGGGATAGGGCAAAAAGACCCAGCTACAATAAGTATTTATTGGACCTAATGGAAGAGGGAGGATGTTGGGCAACAGACCTATGGAATGGCAACAGAAAAAAATGCAAAGACAAGGAATTCTAAATTCACATACCCTATGGAATGGCAACAGAGAAAAATGCAAAGACAAGGAATTCTAAATTCGCATACTGGGCCTCATGCACTATGCCAACAAGCCACTTAAACTGGATGTGTTGGCATAGCTAAGTAAGAATGCCACAGATCGGTGGTTATGTGACATTCATGACAGGGGCACGCAGTCAGTGCATGCCCAATCCCCCGACCGTGGGAACAGCAATGCACCAGTGGAGGGCGGAGGGCATACCAACACTACACTTTATTCACTAATGTGCGTAGTGCTGGCCACACGGGTGCAGAGATGGGCACAGGTTATGGTGAGGGGCCCTGCCTTAACCCACTGTGTGCCTCCAGTATCAGCACTCACCGGATACTGGGGGACCAGGACAGGACTCTCCATGCTGCCCCTGTCCACTGGGCAGCCAAAGAGGGCAGAGGCAGTGGATGGGCATGTACCCGACACTGCAGTGTGGCAGCAGCACCAGGATGGGATGTTGCTGGGTGGGGTGGGACAGTTGAACAGTGGCATAGCCCACCTAGGGGGGCTCATGGGTACAATCACAATGTGGTCAGGCATGGCTGCCGTTGCTGGCCAGAGGCAGGTGCCCAATGCTGGAGTCCTGCAGTGCACCAGTATGGTGCTGTAAGCCAAGGGCTGTACCAGTGGACAGATCGGCCATAGGTGCCATGGCATATGGGGCTGGGTGCCTACAGTAGGCATGTACTACCCCAGATCCACGCCTTGCTGTGCAAGGGATCCACTGTTGGACCCGGTACGGGAATCCCATTGGATGCCTGCCCGGGTCTGCGACTCTGCCCCCAGCCACTCTGCAGGAGTCCTGCATGCCGGGGGGAGGAGCCACAGGCAGGTGGGTGCCGGTTGTTAATACCAGCATGTGCGCACCTGTCCGAGGGTGTGCAGCTACATGGGTGGGGTATGTGCTGTTTCCGTATACCTCTGTCCCAATAGCGCATAGGGGCCACTATTTGAACTGTATATTTGTGCTGTATCATACTGTTTAAGCCATGCATAGGTTGCAACTCAGTTGAATTATTCCAAGTAAATAAATTCTAAGCAAAAACTAAAATTGTTTCAGCATATGTAACTAGAGTATTGTGAAATACAGTACTTATATTCAGACTGTCGGGTCATTTTTAATGTGAGTTGCATATATATTACATGCAGTGCCTCTATCAGCTTTGGTCTGTCTTTGACCTTAAAAAACATGTTGCTTGCTGTCTGTAGCTTCTTTCATGATGCTACATTTCTCATTTGACATAATGCTTTACTTTTAATAATGCATTCCAGAAATTAAGAAAAACTTGTTTATTGTTTCAGATTCATTTTTGCATGGTCAGAATAGTTTCTTAGTTGCAAAGGGATGAAACACAATTTGGAGTGTCAGAAGTGTAAGATTTCTCTGGTTAGCATTGGCAGCCAATGTTTGTTTCTTCCAATAGGATGCACAAAGTAGGTTATTTGATACCTTTTATAGGACCAACAGAGAATTACAGAAATAGCAAGTACAAAATACAAACACAAGGACCAGTTTGGCAACAAACAATTTTTCTCCCAACTGGTAGCATAGACATCTTGAGGACTAGAGAGCTCCTGTATCTGGCACCTGTCCTTATTTAAAAACTGTTGCATTTAGTCCAGCATGATTCAGTGTACATTTAGTAGTCTTTGTACAAGAATTGTCATGGGGGAAGAGTATGGCAACTATTTCATCCTTTCATCCATAGGAGATGTTCCCTCTGGGTCAATATTGATATGGCAAGGCCATGTGAGAAAACCTGCAATTTACCTACCAGAAAATAAATATACAAATCACACAATTCAAGCACTCACCACCTCAACAGAGGGATGCCACACTGTAAAGTTGAATCAAAGTTTCATATTTATGCATGGACAGACTAACCACACATCTTGACTGATGTGTTTCAGACCCACTTGTCCTTTAACAAAGGCTAGAAACGTTGTAGAGGTATAACACTTAAATATTTATTTTTTTAAAAAACGTGATAACATGAAGTCATAGCTTTAATTGGTGGTGTAATTAACCCTTGCTGTGCTGCAGACTGATACATCAGTCCAGAATTCCTATACATTCTGATTCTGTTGACAGCCTAAGGGTTAAAGAGCAGAAAATTTGGGAGAACATGATGTTAAAACACAATTCAGCTTGTATTGTCATATATCTTTTGTAGATTTCTCCTCTCCATTATTTATTACTGAAGAAATTCCCACAGAAACAATATATTAATCCTATAGAGTTTATCTGCCTCTATAGCTTATTCCCTACTTGAAATGATAATGCTCCGTTGCGCCTTCACAGTCTGTTGCCATGGGAATAACTGCTATGTCACAAGTAGAGTATTATGACATCAGGTTTGTAAAAAGCAATAGAAGCTGATGAACATTCAAGGAAAAACAGTCCTGTTTTCAAGCATATGACCCAAGTAATAATTAATGGGAATAAGAAATACAAAGCAAATTTGAAATAAAAACTATTCCACGTTTAAATATTATGCTTTTCGATGGTCTTCTTGAGGCATTAGGGGCCTTTTAAATACTTAATAGCACTCAGTAACTCATCACCTTAGTGGTGTATTCATTAAAACAAACTACCCTGTGTTGATCTTAGAAGTTAAAAGGGAAAAAAATAGAGAGGATGGATGGGGAAGGGCAATTGGTAATAAAAGACAGGAAAAAGGTAATAAAGTATGAAAATATTATATACAGTATGAGCAACTACAAATATTACATCATACAATATGTTCAGCAATGTTGTTTTCTTATGTTGTAATATTAAATAGATAGTAAAAATGAATCACTTCCTACTAAGAGTCATGGTTTCCCAAAACAGAACCAATGAATATTCATACTAATAAATAGCATGTGTATCTATAAATAATATCAATAGCCAATTTATTTTCCAGATTTTTTAGATAGAGTCAGATATCACCCTCCCACTCTCCCAGTACTGAGATTCATGTTTTCCTGTAGTGAATGCCATGGGGGGGGGGGTCTGCTGGACCCTATGGTGTGGCATACAGATCCCACAGAGTGCAGAGCTGGATGGGCACAAGTTACATGATGGGAGACCCTGCCATAACTTTTACGCATCACCTCAATGGACAACTGCCAGTGACATTGACAACAGGACCCCTGCCACACTGCTGCCCCAGCCCAGTGGGGTTCTGAGGAGGGCTGGGGTCATCTATTTGGACAGTTGCACATTGGACCCACAATCCTGTGGTCTACAGCTCCCCAGGTTCCCCTGTATGTGTGAAGCAGGATATCCACTTCGAGATCCAGTACAGGCATCCTATTGGATGCCTGCCTGCATCCTGTGCTCTACCCCAGTGCAGTCACAATCCACCACTGAGCAGCTGCATGCCGGGGTTGGGAGTGTGGACAGGTAGCCAGCAATGGTGAATATCGGCCAGTGTGCACCTGCCCTGGGTGCAAACCTGCACGGGCTCTGAATGTGCAAATTATGCATACATCCTGCTCTTTTGTGAATTGGGCCTATGTTTGTAACTTACTGCTTGCTTGCCTATTTGCTTTGATTGAGTCCATACATTAAAGTTACAGTAGACCCTTTTACCACACAGTGTTAAAACACTTAAGCCTTACCTTTATGGAAGAAGGAGAGACTGTGGTGGTTGTGGGAAAGGAGTCAGGACAGAACTCTGCTCTTGCCTGGAAGATTAGCTTAAGTCACACCTCCTACAAAATAAAAAGCTTGTTATAATACATGACTCAGAAGTTGCAAGGTACCATTTTTGCTTAAAGACTGTTTCTGCTTTTATCTCACTGCCAAAACATTACACAAACTATTGAGTGCATGTGGGTACATTGTTCTCTCACAGCTGAAGTTGTTGGCAGGTTTCATTCATGACTGTACCAAAATAGGATGACAAAAGAAAATTAACATAACCAAAACACAATGAACTATGTTATGAGTAGAGTAGTCAGCATTTCATCAGGCAAGGGGACATAGGAAGCTTCACAGCTTTACACAGGGAATCATGGAAAAAAATACTATGATCTTGAGAGAAAAAAATTCATTAAATTATAGTCTTCTAGATGATCTAGAGTATCACTATGGTGCGAGGAGCTGGAGTAGCAATCAGGAAGAAAGACTGGAAGATAGAAAAAAAATCAATTTTACTTATTATTTTACTATAGTAATTGTCCTCAACAAAATGAAGTAATTGAAGTAAAGAAGAGTAGCGAGTATCTGGGGAAGTTGGAGGAGGGAGGTTAAAATAAAAACAGTCTATTTTTCTGCTCAATGTGATGATAGGAGTCTTTTTCTCCCAGTTTGTTGTTTCTTGTAATAAACATTTAAAATTTTCCCTAAAAACCAATATGTTAAAATCAGTGTAGAATTCTTCATTCTGACTTGGTTAACCCACTTAGAATACATGTTTGTAAATGCTTTGTTTAGTGGAAATAACAAATTGTGTATAAACTATTTCATCCTTTGTACCAAGAACACGTAGAGTAAGACAGAAAGAAAGATGAGTAAGGAGGAAGAGATGTTTTTGACTCTAGCACTCCGATACATTTTCATTAGTTATGGTATCTCTTCAGTGGTCATTTACCTGCTCAGAGCATAAGACTGTGCTTGGCATGTCTACAAAGCCATGGGTTTTCCTGAAATACAAACAACTACAAAACACCAGTGCTAAGATCAGCAGGGAGGACAAATCAATTTACATAGCCAACAACATTAAGAGCAAGCTTAAAATCCTTGATAGAATCTGGATGGTTAATCACTCCCTTCCTGAGGGTTGTATGCCATAACGGTGATCGCAGAATAGTGATTGCTGTTTGGGCGAGTGTACATTGCTGCAAATTAATTATGGAGAAGTACACCACGGTGATTAGAAAACTGGCGACTGGTTTTCTATGTTATGCTGGGAGCTGTGCCCCCTCAACACTTCCCTACTTAAAGATTCTCATCTCTAGGGGGGTGCATGTTGGGGAGGGTGGGTGAATTTCTTAAAAAAATAACACGCTGCCTGCTGGTGCTAAAAAAAAAACACGATGCTCAGAACTGAACCCTGCACCTTGCACACCCCAACTGACCACCCTCCCCACCACGCTAGCCAACCAGCTCGTCAGCTGCCCAGCACACTCCCTCCCATATACCTTCCCTCCCCTTCCTCTCCCCTGTGTGTGTGTGTGTGTGTGTGTGTGTGTGTATACGTGCAAGCGCATACAATTCCCGTCGCCCATCTCGTCCACCCAGGTATCCAATGGTTACCCTGCCAGATAGCCCTGAACACAAGCGTCATGATTGAGTCACCCTTTTTGAAAGCACTCAATCGTGGTCGCCTTGTACACAGTATACCCTTCCTGAGTAAGCCTCCTACCCAGTCTAGTTTCCCATCCTCAAACTATAAAACTCACCTCAGCAAAAAAAAAAGAAAGAATCATTGGCAATAAACAGCAATCACCAAACTGAGTTCATCAAACCTCATGCATCATCACCTCTCCCTCCACCCTAACTTCCTTTTTTCTCCCTGGTCTTCTCTGAGACCACCCTCACTGCCTTACTCTCTCTTAATCCCTCCAAATGGCACAGCCCCTAGGCCCCAGGGGCTAGTACTGATCTCCTTCATCTCACTCTCTGCTGCCCAGCTTGACTACCTTTTCAATCTTTTTTCCAACATGGATCAGTCTTCTAAGTCTGGAAGCAGGATGAATACGTCTCCCTCCATAAAGGGAGTGACTCTTCCACTGCAAGTACTGTAATTACTTGAATGTTTGTGTTGAGGAAGACTCAGATGCTATAAATATTCCATAATATTTTATTATTTTTATTTACATTGCCTCCTATTTGTCACAACCAAGATGTTGTGGCACTAGGGCCACTTCTTCTGAGCCTGTGGTGGTCTATCCACATTGAGGTGGTACCTTTTTTATCACCTTATTTTCTTAAGGTACAAACCTTGCTTGGTTGCCTCTTCGTTTACTATAGATTCTAAAAATATTTTAATATGCTGTATTTCACTTGGCAGAAAAGCAATTACTGTGGCCTTCAGTAGCTGTAATTACCTGTCCATCTCCTCGCACCTAGTTAAGGTGCAGGAAAACCCTGTTCCCTGCTAGTTAGCAGCACATCATAACATTTCTTTTTTTTTTCCTCTTCCTTTTCTGTTCTGGCATCTGTAAACAATTTTCCATTATCCACTCCCTTCTCTGAATCACTGACTCTGTACTGAAAGCCACTGGCCAGGGGCTGTTCACTGTGGCTATTCCCACAGATCTAGCAAAGGCATTTGATACTGTAACCCTCCCCATATCTTGTATAAGATAAGTGGCTCGAGTCTATCTGACTTGGCAATTGGGTGGTTTTAGTCCTGCTGTACCTCTCAGACCAGCTCTAGTCAGTTCCAAGTTGCTGATACCCTATCCATCTACCTGCCCACTGAGTATGTAACCCACAGGGCTCTGTCCTCCATCCATTCCTTTTCTTTATGTTCTCAAATGATCGCTCTTCCACCTGTGTCACCTCACACATCCAAATGTATGCTGATGACACAGTTAAATTTTCTTCTAGTTCTTCTGCTGTTTAGATATAATTGCCACTCCATCATGACTTTGACAACATTCAACACTGACTCTGCTCAAGCCAGTTCTCTTTAAATTTCAAAAAGACTATATTCCTGACATTTGGCACTAGGCTGAGTCTAGCAAGGTTCTAACATACCTCTGCCTTCAGTACTCTAGATGGCAACCAGCTTGAAGAGGTACCTTGCTTTAATTACTTAGGGGTGTGTCTCTACTAGAACATCAGCTTTTTCATGTATATTGATGACATTCATAAGATCTCTGTTCTAAGCTTAGTGTGCTGTACCACAACAAATACTGCCTTTCTTTCCTGGTCTGCCATGAGATAATCCTTAAAGTGATCCTGAAGTATTTAGCTACAGTGTTATAGTCTGCAGCACTGCACCAACATCTACATTTGCCAGTCTGGGCCTCCATTTTTCATTCCTTCTACTGCTTCCCCCTTAGTGCTCCATATCCTACTTAGTGCTATCTCTATGCAACTCTCTGACTCCCCTCCGTTGATGTCTGCTGTCTTCCCATCTGTTTCTCTTTCCTGATCTAGTACTGACTTGCCACTGTTTCAGTTAGCCTCTCCCCTCTTCTTAACCTTGCCATCCTGTCCTCCAACTTCCTCCTATCACCTGCTGTTTGTTCCTTTCCTATCCATCACTATACAAAAATACTAGGCTAGTATGCTTTCTCTATCCACTGTCCAACCTTGTGGAACAACTTCCGCCTCCACATTCATCTGTCATCTTACTTGTACTTTCTGAAACCATTCGTATTAGAACATTTATCTAAACTATGCACCTGCATCTAACCATCTTCATCTTTTTTCAAGTGTTACAACAACCCCACCCTCTTCACCACTACATTCTGATGTGCATATTCTGTCACTTAAGCTACTGTATAACTTCAACTCTGTTTAGTCTGTCATTTTTAATTGTTAGACTGCTATGATTCTGCTACAAGCATTGGGCATTTTGTAGATTGCATATTCCCAATACTCTCATCTTGCTAGCCAAATAACCTATATAATTTGCATTCTGTACATTTTTGGAGGGTACTTTATTAATTGTACCTTACTTTTAGATCTCATGTTCATGCACCCATTGTTGTCACTATATTTTTTATTGCTGTATCACTCCTGCTGTATCCCCTCTCCTGGGTCATACCTGGAAATAAGCTCTAGATTGTCATGCCTATCCATATTTTCAGACTGTAAATAATTAACCATTCTACAAATATGTGTCTTTAAAATGTTTGTTGTCATCTAAAAATGCCTTTTTAGTCTTTATCTATTCCAGTTTATTAGTATTATCTGATAACAGTATATTGAATACATTTTATAAACAGCAGACAAATGCAATATTCTGTTAAGTTGTAAGACAAATATGGCCAGAAGGGCACATTGAGCGGACATCAGCTCATTTCTAGATGTATCCTAGGGAAAAAGGGGTTGAGGTAATAATACCACAACAATATAGTTAACTACACATTTACAAATAGCACATGATGGGCTATTGACTCTGTCAAAATAAGTAGTCAGTTGAGATACAGTAAGTATTAATGATTAATTAAACAGGCAACCAATGTAATCACCTCATAAGTGGAGGGAGCCATCAATAAAGGAGACCATGGGTGCTAGATGAGACAAAAGGGTGGGGTTAGGAGATGTAAGGAAGGATGAGGGACAGCAAATAGAAGGGCTTAATATGAGACAGAAAAGGAGATTAGAAGGAGGACATTTAGGTGAGAGAGGAAGGGATGAGAGATTTTGTTCAAGTGCAGAAATGTGTTGTGTATGCTGCAGTAATTTGGTTATCGTATTATGAAGCAATAGTCTTACATAACTAAATCAAATAATTTAGCATAAATCATGTAACATAGGAGTGGCTGTTTAAGAGAGGCATTTTACTATTTCATATCTATCAGATAGCTAACATAATAGATCATTTACAGTGGGGTCTGGCTTCTGGCCAATTTAACGTGAGATTTCTGAAGCACTGTACATAGTAATCAAAGGATTTGCTCTAGGCTGTGTATTCATTAATTCATCACATTTGCTAAGACTGGACTGGTGAAGTTGCTGTTTTTTGGCAAATTGACCAAAATTTGCTTGCAAAGTGGCCACTTTGCTTACAAAAAAATACAAACAAACAAAACAAAAGCCACTTCATTGGATAAACTTCACAATTTCAGTGAAGTCAAAGTTCCCAAGGTCTGCAGAAACTTAGCGAAGGCGAATTTCACCTGCTTTGTGATCACTTTGCTGGCAACATTAAAATTCACTACACTTCTAGTTGTATTGGGATCTGACCTGATTCAAACAGTAATACCATGCTTTGACTACTGGGCCTGACTATTTCACTTGACCTTCCTGTGCATCGGTTTTCCTAGTCATAATATTAGGTGGAAGTAGAACAGTAATGAAAACTAGATGTAAAATCTCAGATGAACAACACTGAGAAAATAAAGTCTAAAAAAATTGGCAGTGGTGGTTACAAAAACAAGACAGAGCAAGAATCACAGTCTTCATGACTAACAAAAGGAAGTGTTGTCTGATAATAACAGGTACAGTTGGATACTATCTGCTCAACTGTGGCAGAGAATTGTGTTTCTTCCTGACAGTAAAAGTAACTCAGTTATAAAGCCTGATGCATTTATTGTGACCTACAACTGAACTCTGGATTGCACATTCTCCAACTTGGATCAGATAGTCTGTACAATAAGGTCATGAGTAGGGCTTATAAAATCACAGATGTGGTTCTATAAGAACTGAGTGCATGGCAGTATTTTTCTGCATTGAACATACTATATTACCGAGGGAGAGAAAAGTCTGATTTATAATATTCTACTCACACTCATTCTATTTCTTTTGTAACAGGCAACACAAGTTGGGAGATTTGGGAGAATTATTCATGGCCTGCTGGGATGGACAGTTCCTCCTAGGTTTACTAACCATCTGCAGACTGTGGTAGAATTTCCCTGAATTGCACACAGATTTCTGTGGAAACAATTATGAGATTTTTCTGTTCATTCATAACCTGTAATGAAGACAAGATGTTGTATCCTAAAAATCTCTGTGTGGACTAGATCTACTTCATATGAACATTCAGGCTATTGTAACCAAGACAACATACACAGGTGGATTTCATTACTGTCTTGGTTTCTAGCAAATGGCTATAGTTTTTCTACCAAGAACATTTTTTAAATATTAAAAAAAATTGATGCAGTCTAATAAATTAATCTAAAGTGATAATTACTGAATCCAGCATGTACGTTGCTGTACAGAAATGAGACTGTAAGCAATCATTTAGGGCAACACAGACCTCATCAACAAATAGTGAAGTACATTACAGACTGTTAGCAATGTCTGAAGAGTTATGAAAGTGGAGACATTGAATAGGTATAGCTTTGATGCACAGTAAATGTAATTATTTTACTAGTCTGATTTTGCCAGCTATTTCTTTCTCCATATATCAATATGTATAGGTATAAAGTGGAACAAAGTATTGTTATTCTGTTTTGTTGAAAGAAAAATATTATCAGCTGCTAAACAGTAGAGAAATAATAACTTTTTATACATACTTTTATCTGTCCTCCCTTGGCTGCCCGATTTAGGTCTCAGCTAGTGGTCTTTCTGCCCAACAACCCATAGCCTAAACAGAATACCCATGGCTTATCCTTATACAGTGGCCTTTAACAGCATCCCTCTTCTAAAACAGGACCAAGTGTGGTCAGTGAATGACATGAAGCCTGAGAATACCTGGGCCATAGTACTAGGGCCAGTAATTTTCAACCATGATTTTCTTCCATCCATCAGAATTTCACTAAGAATGCCTTGAATAAGTATAGACTGGTGAGTTATTGCAAGGCAGGGTGCTGTCCTGCCCATTCCCAACTGCATTATGCCAAACTTCTACTGCTTCTTTGAGAATGTCACAGTGAGAGACACAGCCACTAGCTAGCTTCACACCCCACAGAGACTAGGAGTATCATGGTAGATACCTCCTTTCAGCCTCCTGCTGGCCCATAGTACTGACCCAGGCTGGGTGCATGGACCCACATTGGTTTTTTTTAATGTCTTCCCTCAAGTTGCCATCGTCCGAGACTCCATCAGATGAATGGCTTATCCCACCCAGCCTAAACCCCCCAACCTTAGACCTCCCCAGTACCCCAAACCCTTAGGACCTAGCTACAGCTCTTCAGACCCCTAGCTTTCACCCCATGGTGGGGCCACCACCACTATACTGGTGCTCCTCTCATCTAGCAGGCTGCAGGCAGTCTGAGGGTTGGAGAACAGTGAGGAACTATGTGAGTGGGTCACAGCAGTGGGTGTGGGGCCGGTATCATTGTCTACTCAGCCAATGGGGTTTTTGCCTTGTTCTTGAGCGTGATCATGACCTCAGAAGCACGGATGTGCAGTGCCTTCCAGCACAAACTGAGCATGCTCCTGCACCCCTCTTGCAGATGTCCACCATCACCTCAACCCCTGCATGCACAATCCCCTGGCTGTTGTGCTCCCAGTCTCCACTGGGAGTCAGTGCTGCTGGGGAGTCCATTATCCACCCTCCCCAGGAGAGGAGAGCTGGCCTCTAGATGCTCAATCCTCTCCTCCCCAACTGTCCCCCTGTGATCTGAGCTCGTTCCTGACCCCAGGTCATCAGCATGACATGAGGTGTTGCATCTAGTGCCTCAACCCTCAATGCCACCGGGCTGGCTCGGACCCACATTGTTGCCATGGTTAAGGAGCTCCCAACTGCTGTACTACTGGGCCAACTTGAAATTATAGTATAGTGCTAACTTAAGTACAGTCTATGTGAACATTCTGTCTCATGATCCACTGTCACTGTAGTATTTTGTTCCTTCTCATCTAAGCATTCTAATGATTAATAGTGTAATTGCAGTAATCCAATAACTATAGACATAGTATATCACATTCATTAAGTATATCAACTCTGTTAAACATTTCTGTTCTTGGTACTTAAAAATTGTAGAGGTATTAGTAGTATTAATAGCAGTAGTAGCACTGGTTTGATCAAGAGTGTTTCCAATGACTCTGCACTGTACATCAGTCATCATCAGCAATAGAAAAAGTACAGAACAGCACAAGACAGACAACTAACTTTCTGTGAATTAAACACCATTTGGAAATGTGAGTTTAAAAAGTGTTGATAGATTTTAGATTTAAACATGCAGAGCATAATGGAAAGATGGATATCTAATGGTAAGGAGTTACAAAGGCTGGGGCCACCACCAAAAATTTCCTGTAGCCTGGTAACAGCCAAGTTACAATGGCTACTCATCTTTTAATGACATATGCAATTTGTATACCTTATACTATCAACTGTTTGAGAAGCAGAGAACCACAATGGAAAGGGTCTGAGTATCAGTTAGTTAGTGTGCAGAAAGATACAGACAAACAAGAGTTTGCAAGTTAATTTTTGGGATTAAAATAAGTGGTGTGTGAGAAGCAAGAAGTGACTGTTTAATTCTGGCCACTAAGTTGTGACTTTAAGCGGTAATATACTTCAGGGGCATATTAGCAAACAATTTTAACATAGGGACAGAAAACGTTATGATTCAACCTTAGGTACCAGATTATTTATTTATTTGAAATTGTTTGACCAGGTAAACTTACAGAGATAAACAGCAAACTTGTTTACAGATGTGTCTCTGGGAGGTAACAAGTGGAGCAAGAGAGGAAATATTTTAAATTTAAGGACACAAGTTGAAATCTGGTAGATGACAGGCTGTGATGGATGTGTTGCAAGAGAGCTTCCTAGTACAGTGTATTAAAGAAATCACGGCAGTGGTAGGGAGGGATACTTTTTGATTTGGTACTCTCAAATACAGACATCATTGGGAATACCTGAGTGGAGGATTGAGACTAGTGACCACAGCTCAGTGTGGTTTATTATAGCACCAGAAAGCCTCAAATCAAACTTATGGACAATGGTCAAGAACTTCAGGGTGGCAGATTTGGGGAAGATTGGGGCAATGCCTAGTGAAGAAATAGTGGAAGTAGGGTAATCAGATAGAGTGGAGACCACATGGGACATCATCAAGAAGGGTTTAATGTAAGGCAAGTGGAAAAAGCAAAAAGTATAAAATACTAATCTGGTTCTGCAGTGAGGTAAAGAAGGCAATAATGGCAAGAAGGGCAGTGTTTAGAAAGTGCAAGAGGGAACAGCACAGGGAATACAGAGAGGTATATTTAGTGAAATTTAAATAGGTTGATAGAGTGGTGAAGAAAGCTAAGGTGGAGGCAGAGCCACACATAGCAAAAGGGGTTGAGGAAGTAGGAAATGGAAAGAAAACAGATATTCTGAACGTGTACTTCTGTTCTGTCTTTACAGCAGCAGATGGAAAATCACTCTCAGAATGTAGACTATGGACAATAGGTAGGATTGCAAAGGGTCTGGATATGGGTCTGGTTACAGTAAAGAGGGTGCTTAGAGGTGCTTACGGGACTCAGGTTCTGAAAGTGAACAAGCTGCCAGGCCCTAACTGGTTAAACCCTAGGGTGCTCAATTAGGTTGCAAGATAGATTGATAGATAGATAGATAGATAGATATGTAGATAGATAGATAGATAGATAGATAGATAGATAGATAGATAGACAGACAGACAGACAGACAGACAGACAGGCAGACAGACAGATAGATACTTTATTTATAAAGTGCCCCTTTCCAAGGACTCAGAGCACTGTACATTCGAGATATAAACACAGATATTAAAACAACCATCTTATAGTAATACATTAACTGGGAGTCAGTAATAAATTAAAATGATCTATCTATTCCATTTAACAATGATGTAATGAATTTAACAATTAAAAGCCTTCTGGAACACATAAATCTTGAGACCCTTTTTAAAGGCTTCTACTGAGGGAGCCTCCCTAAGATAACTAGGCAGTGAGTTCCACAGGTTAGGTGCAGCTACTGAAAACACACAGTCACCCAAATGCTGCAACCTAGCCTTGGGAGCTCCAAGGAGGCAACCCTCAGCAGAACAGAGGACCCAGGGTGGGTGGTAGGGGACAAGGAGATATTGCAGATAGAATGGCCCCCTTTCATGCAGGGTCTTTTAGGTCAGGGGCCCTACCTCATAGACAATCCTCTATCTAACTGGCAGCCAGTGCAGTTCACAGAGGACTGGGGTGATATGATCACTCCTTCCACTCCCATCAACAATCTTGCCACTGCATTTTGTACTAGCTGCAGCCAGCAGAGGTTGCCTCCAGATACAGGGCATTATAGTAATCTAGCCTGGACATAACAAAAGCATGTACCAGTGTAGTCAGGTCCTCAGGCAGCATCAGGCCCGGATCTGGGTGATGTTCCAAAGATGGTAAAATCCACTTTTAACCATGGCCAACACCGGAGTATCAAGTGTCAGGCCATTATCAAGGATCACACATAGATCCTTCACCCATCTGGATGGTGCAAGGGGAACCTCCCAGCACTAAGCCAGGGATCCCCCTGCCCTCCCTCTACCAGAACAACTCAGATCCACCACTAGTACCTCAGTCTTGTCTGGGTAAAGTCTAAGCCAATTATGAGTCATCCAAGTCTGAATTTCCTCTAGGCAACTGTTAAATACAGAGACCACCATCTGGGTTTCGAGTTCACAGGACAGGTATAGCTGGGTATCATCTGCATAGCAGTGAAAACCCAACCCATACTACCTGATAATGACTTCCAATGGCAGCATATACACTGTGAACAGCAAGGGTGACAAGACCGAACCTTGCAGAACCCCACAGAGCAGAGGCTTCGGGTTAGATGATGCCAATCCCATCATCACCCTCTGAACTCTGCCTGTCAAGTATGACCTGAACCAGCTTATGACATTACCAGACAAGACACACCAGAACCACAGATGGTGAAGTAGCACCTCATGATCCACAGTGTCAAATGATGCTGAGAGGTCCAGGAGGACTAAGTGTACTCTCTCCTGTCCCTTGCCATCAGGAGATCATTAAGCACCCTCATCAGGGCAGTTTCTATATTATTTCCAGCTCAGAACCCAGACTAAAAAGACTCATAGGTGAAGGAGGAGGCAAGATGTTCTTCGAGCTGGATGGCCACTACTTTTTCTATAACGTTCCCTAAAAATGGGAGGTTAGAGACCAGTCTGTAGTTGCCAAGACAGTCTGGGTCCAATGAGGGCTTCTTCAAAAGGGGTCTAAGCAGGTCCTTTTTCAAGGCTGATGGAAAGATCCCACTCCTCCAGGAGCTCCAGACAATCTTAGCAATCACACGTCCAATCAAGTCCAAACATCCAACCAAAAGGTGGGTCACACCTGAGTCTAGATCACACTGTGTTGGTCACAGCCTTGAGACTATTTTCATCACCTCCTCCTCCACCCCAACTAGCTCAAACTCAGCCCAGATATAAGCAGTGTTTCTACACAGCTCAGGATGGATCCCACATCTCCTTCAAGTGATGCTGGAAGAGACCTCGGCCCTGATAGAGGGCACCATGTTGGCAAAGAACAGAGCAAACTCTTCACACCTAGTGCATCAACCTGCCCCACAAACATGGAGACAGGCAGGATGTAAAAGCCCATCTACCATGCAAAAGAGCTGCACTGGTTTGCTCCTTGCCACAGCAATCTCCCTAGACAAAAAAATCAGCCTTCTTTCAGAAGATTCCCCCCTGGTAGTAAACATAATGTGACTTCAGGGCCAATTTTTCTTCCTTTAGACCAGATCTCCTCCAATCTCTCTCTAACCTCCAAACCCTTGTCTTTAACCACCTGAGTTCCTCATCATACCAAGGAGGTCTCCACTGAGTGAACAGGGGCCAGATAGGAGTGGGTGAGATTGAATCAGAGGAAGTAATGACAGCTCAATTATAGGCTGCCTTTGCCTCCTCCATCCCAATCACACATAGTTACTAGCAACACCATGAGCTGACCTTTTTAACTGCTTCATGGAAGTGTTGGTCTTTCTGGTATACTGTTGGACAGTCAATGTGGGGCAACTTCACAAGAGTGGGGATAGGGACAACCCAGAAAATAACAGACTGATCAGCCAGACCTTGATCACTGGGAAATTACTGGAGACCATGGTAAACAAGAGCATAATAATATTATTGCAGGCCAACTGACGCAGGAATAAAATTGGTTTGGTGATGGGCAGATTATGCCAGATGAATCTGATTGACTTTTTTGATTTGATTATGAAGACAATGGACAGTGGCCAGGCAGTAGAAATAGTATATCTAGACTTCAGCAAAGCCATTCTATACCCAACAAAAGACTCCTGAGAGAGTTAGGTGACTGGTGGTGGAGAACAACCTGGCCAGATGAACTGGTCAGTCATTAGCTGAGATGAGGGGCTCAGAGGGTGAAAAGGAAGTAATCTTGGCATACCTGTCATCTTTTTGTAATTGAAATGTGGGGCACTGGCACTCAAAATGTGGGATACAAGCCCTAATAATATGGGGTCATCATTAAACACAGTAATACAAGCGCAGAACATTGTGGAAAGGTATCTTTATTTGTGAAAATGTTCATTTGGATGTATCATTTTAGAATATTATGATTTTTTTTCTTAGATTATGAATTTATAACAACTTCTTTGTGGACAGCACCTTTTCATATGTGGGATGGATATAGGACAGAAAACATTTGTGAAATAAAAAGAGGGGTGTCCCTTACAATATTAGACAGGTAAGAGGCATGCTCAAGGGTGAAAGATGTAACAAGGGTGAATTTACAAGGAACAATCCTAGGACCAGCACCATTTAATACATTCAGCTGCAGTATTGGGGAGGTAATCCAGGGCAAGATCTGTCTTTTTTCAGACAACAATATGATCTCTGGCAGGCTGGATACTGAGGAGGTAGAAAGGGGCATGAAAAGGGACCTGCAAAGGTTGCGGAGGGCTTTCCAGAATGTGAATTTCCGTCATCAGAACTGGCACAGAATGGCAATTCTGCATCCAAAACACTTTTTGGAACTTCATTTTAAATTACACAGAATTCTGAAAGCATGTCTGTGCAAACTGCAAAATGATTTTCTACAGATCACTTAAGCTGTGGAATCGCATTCCACAGATTGCAAAAAGAGAAGCTGGCAATTCTTCATCCAAAACACTTTTTGGAATTTCATTTTAAATTGCACAGACTTTTAAAAAGCATGTTTGTGTAAACTGCAGAATAATTTTCTGTGGATGACATAAACTGTGATTGTAGAATGAGAAGCTGCAGTTTATGTAAACTGTGGATTGTTAATCCACAAAAAAAATTTCACATGTGAAATATCTGAATTCCATGGAATGTTCCTTAACATTCCCCACAGCCCTGTTGGCAACTCAAACTGATTTCTAAAAAGTGCAAAGTTGCACATATAGCAATAAAAAAATCCAGAGTGTCAGATGAGAGTTATAAGGGCAGATTAGACTTCTAAGAAAAGAGATCTCAGAGTCAGCATCAGTGACAGCCTTAATTATACAGTATTGCCAAATGTAACAAATAAATTTTTAAAGCTAATAAAATGATGGGGGCATATGAAGATGGTTTTCAGTAGGACAGAGGCAATATTAGTCCTGTATGGATCTCTGCTGAGGCCACACCTGAAGACTGTGCACAATTCAAAGATCCTCACACAAGTAAGGGACTGCCCTGAGTTTGTTTAAACAAGAGCTACAGAAATGATCTGGGGGCAGCAGGGGAAATTTTACCAGAAGAGGTTTGCAATCCTTAACATGTACACACCAGCAGCCAATTCAATTTCAGTTTATTGATTGGTAATTGACCATTTCAGTGGAAACAAAAAGAGAAAACATATATATATATATATATATATATAGGGGATACATGTACACAGTTCAGTCTGCAGGAGTGAGAATATTTTCCATATCCCATGATCTGACCATCATGTGTGTGATTTATACCACAGGGGTGAGAGCTTTAGGAACATTTTTTCTGATTTTGTGTGTGTTGCCCTGTATGTCTGTCAGTGTATGCGTGTGTGTGTGTGTGTGCGTGTGTGTGTGTGTGTGTGTGTGTGTGTGTGTTTGTGTGTATGTGTTCTGAATGGACTCGGAGTCAGAAACACAGGTGAGTGTGTTTTGCAAAGCTAACTAAGTGAGTCAGAGGCTCAGTGAGAAAGGCAAACTGCTACAGGTAGCTCTGAGAAACAGAAACTGCTTTGTAAAAGAGTTTTATTTAGAATTCAGGTTGTTTTGAAGCTGTGATCAGCACAGTAATGGGCTAGGAATGTTAGAAACACAATGGGACATAGGTGAGAGTCTTTTGCAAAGCTAATTGAGTAAGTTGCAGCTTCAGTGAGAAAGAGAAACTGTTTTCTGAATCAGTTTCCTTTAGAATGCAAGCTGCAGTGCATTTATCCTTACTTTGGTGACATCAGCACAGTATGGATAAATGTTGATATCCTCACTCTGCTGATGTCATCAGGATTTATCCTCACTGCAGCAGAAATAACACAGGATATCCTGTTGAGAAATATCTCATCCCCATGGTATAAATAAAATGACAGCAAGATAAAGACAGTATTTACAAATATATATAAAATTATTACACACAGAAAACAGAGCTTTAAATTCTTCATGGAAATAATAAAGTGCACATACAGCATCTTGCAACATATTGTACTATAAATTCATCATTATAACGTTCTTATTCTTCTACTTTAGCACCTTTGAATTTAAAGCAAATTCTTGAGATACACGCTAAATATTGGGCTACTGTACCAATATTTATTTCATCATTAGTAGTAAAAAAATATTCTTAGAAGGAGATCTTGATCAAAGGTTTGAATGGTGTTACAAACTGTTATTATCCATTCCCCACTCGGGGTATTATACCAAAAGCATTAAAACATAACATGCTTTAAATTTCCTGTAGAAGAAGAAGTACAAAAACACAATCTGGCCTGGATAGAGGAATCTTTTCTATATATTGCAGCTAATATGTTACTAGGAAAGAACTCTATCTTATACTTGGTGTATCGGATTCTCTGATTGTGATCAATTAAAACATATAGGTAATTCCTATAAAAGTGTACATTGTCATTCAGTCTTGTCCAAGGTGCAATTATCAACTGATGGTTTTTCTCCAGATCTTTAAGTTTGAAGTATTCTACAATTCTTTTAGTGAGAAATTATTGGTATTTTAAACTTATAGTAAAACCTATGTCACTACAGTTTTTTTTAAATAACCTAAACCTGTTTCAGATAATGTGTAAAAAATTTAAGAAAGCCATTCTGATTTTAGGTGACCCAGGTCAAGTCAACTATATTTCTCCTTTAAACAGAGATACATGGGCCTATTGTGTTTATGCTGATACATCTTAATCTAGTAATTTACCTTCCTGGCTAAAAGCAAGGCTCTGATACAGGAAATGCCTAGTTCTGCATGAATCAGAGAGGTAGGTGCAAAATTATTTAACCTCAAACAAGATCTTAATAACTTATTTAATAGGACTTCAAGTTTATTCACAGTGTGAAAATGCCAAATGTCTCTATTGAACAGGGTCTGAGCACTATACTTTGCTCCAGTTGCTGTCAATAGAGATTTATCAGAATTACCTCCATATTTTCTATTAAAGATGCACAGGATTGAAACTATATGTTTGAGCTTTGAGAATAACATATTAGTGTGTTTAAACCATTTATCATCATTGGCTAAGGTTAAACTAAGGTAATTATAACGCTTAGTTGATTCAGTTTTGTTGGTTCCTATCAACCATGACTTTCCAATAAAATTTAACCCAAAGGTCACAACCTGACTTTTTTGATCAATAATCCTCAGGTTATATCTGTTAGCATAATTCTCCAACATGTTCAACTTGTCTTGAAGCCCAGACTGAGTTAGCGACAACAGCACCAAGTTGTCAGGATATGCCAACACAGTGCAGTGTTTACCTAAAATATTAGGAGAGTCTGACTGTGAGCGTTCTAATTCATCCAAAAGTTTATCAATGTATATACAGAGAATAACTTGTTCAAGAACACAGTCTTGCCTAACCCCCATATTGGCTGGAAAGGTGGAAGAAAGCTGGCTAGAAGTGCCTAATTTAACTTGAGCCCACATGTTACTATAGTGATCCCTAACAATTGCTATAATCTCATGTGAGAAACCGTTATCCTTCACCATATTCCACAACATATTTCTGGAAATGGTGTTGAACGCTGTACTAAAATCAATAAAGGATACATAGATCTTTTGTTTGTGCTGGACTACATATTTTTCACATAAGTGTCTAATAGTATAGCAATTGTCTGTAGTACATTAGCCTGCTTGGAAACCTGCCTGAGCTTCTGATAGGTCACCTAGCAAGGTCAATTGATTTCTAAGTCTGTCCAAAATTATTTTTGCAAAAATGTTTTTCCATATTGTCGAGATAGACCTATATGTGGTTGGGTCAGTTGTATCCCCCTTTTTATATGCAGAAATTATTGTGGCACCATTCCAAGAAGATGGAAATTCCAGCCTTTGACAGCATGGATTGAAATAAACTGTAAGTAGGGTTGCCCACAAAGAGGGAGAAATTAGAAATACCTCAACTGGGATAAGATAGGGACCAGATGCCTTTCTGGTTTTCAGAGAGGCAATAACAAAATAAGTTTCAGAAATAGTAAATGGTCTAAATTGTGTCATGTTGGCTTCTAGACTAACATTTAGACCACTGTGATCCACACAAAAAAAAACTGAAAGAATAAAAATGTGTCCATGTCTCCAGAGACATGTATGTATTGATCTGATATTTTAGATTATTCATACCCTTTGAAAAAGAAGCCAGTGAGACTGTAGATCCTGTTTATTAATAATCCTTAACATGTATTTCCATTGTTTTATTTGATGTTCTTTTTGCTTAATTTAATAATAAAAAATTGCTTATACTTTTCTCTAACTTTATTTAGATCTTTATATGAGACATCAAAATTCTGAGTATTGGCCAATCTCACTGTATATTTAAGTTTCTTTTTAGCCTTATGGCACTCAGTGTCAAACCAGGCAGAGTTGCACCTTTTCATGCCATTATTATTGTTATTTTCATTTAATAAAAAAGATCTTACTTCCTCAATGCAAGAAATAACACATTGATTTATCTTAGGATAGTCAGGATTGTCATAAAGGACTGGCAATATAAGTTTTTGTAACAGTTCTCTAATTGGACTGGTTGCTGTTTCATACCATCTAATATTCCTATTTCTAATCTTTAGGTGTTGTGGTATGGGTACATTTACTATTGGTTTATCAATATTTTTGGATTTCAACACTTAGGGCAGATGATCACTATCAACCTTTAAGGGAACAACAAAGGTATCCCAGAATAACATATCACCATTCCAGAAAATATAGTCTATTATGGAGGGACCTCTAACAGAATGGTGTGTATAGCTGCTAAGCTGGTCTCCCTGTAACCTAGCATTAACGGGGCCAGACTATATGTTTCAAAGATCTCTATTAGTTGTATCTCATTGTGTTCACTTTGTTATCTTGTGAGCATCTAGGGAGACTGAATGCCTCTAAATGGCACCAGTTGTGAAAATCATTATCTGTGTAACCATCATAAAGGTCAATTCTTGTGTTAAAGTCAATGCATATGATTAATTTTTAACAAGAAATAACAGTCCAGCTTTCATGTATAAAATCATCAAGCTGTTCCCATATGAATGAATTATAAAATTTAGAATTAGATGGAGGGATGTATACATTGGCCAAAAATATTTTTTCCCTTCCAGTTGCAGAAAAAGAATAATTACATTATTACTAGAATATAACAAACCTGCTTGAGTATCTTTCTCAATCTTTACCCAAGTTACCAGGCCACCAGCCTGCCTCCTCCTGTTGACTGTTTTTGATCCTGGTACCTGAAAAAAGTGTGTACCCATTCAAAGATATGTCTGAATTGTGGTAATGTCATGTCTCTTGAAGACAGATTATACTAAATGTGGATATAAAATCAGTCCATTCCCTGTCTGCAAATCTATTAGACAAACCTGAGACATTCCAGGAAATTAAAGTCAGTTTTGTATAATCAGTATTAGAGTATGAGACCCCTGAGACCTTCAGTCAGTCTTCTTGGGTAGCTAAAGCCTCCTAATTATTTGAAATTGAAATACTGAATACTGTTGAACCAATGTATTTCCCAAGAGGGTTACTCTCATTCTGTGGAACTGTATTTTGAGGGGTGGAACTAGTTTGCATAATGTGTATTTATTTATTTTTTATTTATTCACAATTCGGATTTACAAACCTTTGAGTCAAAGACTCATTTACAAAGACACCTGGTCACAGGGAAGGGAGACAACACATTTATGAAGCAAGACAGTAGAGAACAATACAGGTGAGATACAAAAGAGCATACAAAGCAAGACATTTCAGTGAGCAATATAGGTGAGATACAGAAGAGCATACAAACTAAACAATTTCAGTGACACAGTGGAGCACGTAGGTTACAGTGCATGGTGTACAGATTACAAAAAGCTATTCTAAGTAAACTAGTACATACGTAATACTATAAGAGACAGGTTGGTTCAGAACAGTGCTCTCAGAAAGCCCTATAATGGGCATTTACCGCTCCGAGTGTCAGTGAGGTGTTTGTGAAGGGCAATTTTGAAGGGGCCGATTTTGGGGATGTTTGTAATGTGCGTGGAGAAGGAGTTATACCAGGAAGGTGCTCTGTGGTGGAAAGACCTTTGGGTGAGCGAGGTCCTAGCTCTCGGCACCTGGAAGGTGGCTTTGGTTGTATTATGGGTGATGACCGAATGGGAGGCCCGTTGAAGGGGTGTGGCAACTCCTGGGGGGCAAAGCCCAAGTAGAGTCTTTTTTGCCAGTATACAGGTGTGGTATTGCAGGCGCTCTTTAAAAGTGAGTATGTTCAAGGCAGAGTAGAGCTGGCATTTGTGAGTTCTGCTGGAGGCACCAGTCAGGAGCCTGCAGGCTTTGTTGATAGAGGTCTAGAGGTCTACAGATAATATGATAACTAGACTCAGTAACTGGAACTAGATATAACCCCATGGCATCCAGTAGGGCCACATTGTCCAAAATCAAATTGTGTAAACTTAGAAAATCCACCCTAATGGTGACCAAGTCACAGTCCAGAACAAGTCCCTATCAGGAAACAGATATAGCCTCAGGGTTCTCAATTGAAATGTTCAATAGTTGTTCCAAAAGATCAAGAATAGTACTCTTAAATTTGGAATTATTTTCATTTTGTGATCTGCTTAAGCCATATAAAGGTTATGACTTGTTAGATGTATCTTCTGTGGGTTCTAAGCTGTTACTTTCTGGCCTAGGAACAGGTTTGTTTAAAATAGAGCACTCTATTATATGAACCCCAGCATCATCCAGCAGTGCACCTTTGTTCAAAATACTTTCTACTACTTCCTGATTCTGTATAAGGACAACTACGCATCCTGAGTTTGAATAGTTTTCCATTTAAAAATGTTCATAATACCAAAATAATTAACTGGAATTGTCAGTGCATAAGTAAAAAGATTTATCAATGTGACCTTCAGTTTCCCCATAGTCTCTCTAGGGAAAGCTTTCAGCCCAAAGAAACACAGCTGGGAGGGCTGGTTTACAACTGGAGGATTGTGTTTGTTGAGTAACCTCTTATTAACATAATCAAGTGAACAACCAAATCTTGTCAGACCTTCACGGTTAATCCAGACTTGGTTAGTGATATGTGGTGCAGTACAAAAGATAAAAAAACAATTCATTCCATCAGCATCCGTATCCTTCCAGATTTGAACTATATCAGTATTTACAATATCAGCACTAGCCATAGCAGCCAAAAAGGAAAGGGAGGCATGTTAGAGACTTATAAGCACTTGCAGAGAGCCAACAGGTTTCACTGTGGATTCGGCAGGGTGGACTGCAGTGAACTGTCCATGGAATGAGAGCGCTGTAATGGGAGGGCATGCATGAATATTAATGGGGGAGGGGAGTCTGTGACAGGTTTCAGTCACTGGCTGGATAGGCACAAAGAAAAGGGGGATGAGTATTCTAAGGAAGAACATGTCAAAAAAAACTGTTGGGGCTATTAGCTAATAACTCTGGCCTTGTCTGGTTTGGACATTCTCAGGTAGCTCTAAGGGCAGGCTAGATAGTGTATTAAATCTTTTTCTGATGTCAGATTCTATGTATCTACCATAGAGCTCACCAGGATACAATGCAGAATAATGTAGAATTATGCAGAGTCACTAAATGAAACACTGCAATTTTAATGGTAGTTAATTTCTTTTGTCATACAGGAATCTCTGACATCGCATTGCATCCTGGTGGCCTCCACTGTATGTACATAATTTATCTTAACTCTTGAGGCAAATGGCAAAGTTTCTGGAAAGTAGCCAATGATACAAAAGCAGCGTAAACTAGTGGTTTGAATGATAGAGCAGGGGCAATCCTTTCATTGTAAGCTCAACACACTGAGTGAGCCAGTGCTGAATAAATCACAGGTAAGAATGGGCATGAGACAAATAGGAATTGCTTGTGAGGATGATGAGGATAAGGGATTCTGCCATGGGGCTAATAATGTTTTTTTCTCAAATAAGGAAGGGTAGGAATATCAAAGTATAAGCCAATGACTATGATTACAGTACATTTTAAGGTTGGAGAATTTATGCATGCAGGGCTGTGGTCATTGAGGGGTTGTTCTATAACTACTGCAAGCTAGTTGCAGTGTTTGAGTCGAGTGCTGGCATACACAAATGCCAACAACTGGTGCTCTAAGATGTAGGAATTAGACATTGATTGGCTGGGTTATAGAGAGAGGGAACAGAAAAATAGATCTAAATGTTAGAAACAAATATTAAGTTACGGTAGGCATTGTGGGTAGAAAGGATCCTGTAGTGAGGCAGGGGTCACTGCCAGTGGCTGTCTAAAACAGTACTACATACTGTCTAGGAAGGTAAAGGAGATTAGACATGTACAGTACAGTGGACCCAGTTCAGTCATGCCTAAATATGTTTTTATATTACTGTCACAATGTCCTCCAGAACAGCTAATAGTAATGCTTGGTGTCTCTTGGAATCACTGTTTTTAAATGCTATCAATATATAGTGAAGCTTGCCAGGATGAAACCCACTTCTAAGGCATTCTGCAGTATGCGGCAGCAGAGTTACCACAGTAAACAATGTAATTTCAATGGGAATTAATCCCTTTTGTCATGCAAGAAAATGTGACACTGCCAGGATGAAGTGAATGTCAGTTTACTGCATGAGGAATTAATTTAAATTGAAATTACATTGTCTTCCACAGTAACTCTGCTGCAGCATGCTGCAGAATGCTGCAAAATGCTGCAGAGTGCTGCAGAATGTTGTAGAACTGGGTTTCATCCTGATTAGCTTCACTGTACATCATCATTTGCAAGGTCATTAAAGAGTTTGCAGGTGGCATTGTCTAGAAACAGAGTTGTGTATGTGTGTGCATCCAAAAGCACTTTATACTACTACTAGTTCTAGTATTCAGCAAGCAAACTGCAAGAAGACAGACAAGTGCAAAGTGATGGCATTGACTATTCTCAATGGTTCTTCACTCATGATACTGATTGATACAGCTAAACATGGAAAGAAATGATGCTTTGCAGCACAACTGTAAATGCACAGCTAAAGGTTTGGTGCAGTGTTCATGGCTTTAGGCTCTTTTAGGATTAGAAGATGTTCTGGGGCAGGAGTAACATAGAAACATAGAATTTGATGGCAGATAAGGACTGCTTGGCCCACCTAGTCTGCCCATTTTCCTACCTAACAGATAAGCTGCAGATCCTAGTTAACTAACAGCTTACTTCCTCCTATCCCCCACTAGGACTGCCTTATGCCTGTCCCATGCATTCTTGAAGTCCCCCACTGTTCTTGACTCCATGACCTCCTCAGGGAGGCTGTTCCATGCATCCACAACCCTCTCAGTGAAAAAATAATTCCTCACATTACCTCTGAGTCTTCCCCTCTATCTTCAAATTGTGCCCCCTTGTTCTTGCACATCTCTTTTTCTGTAAGATGCTACCCTCTTGGACTTTGTTAATTCCCTTGAGGTACTTGAAAGTTTCTATCATGTCCCCTCTCTCCCTTCTTTCCTCAAGGGTATACATATTAAGCTCCTTTAGTCTTTCTTCATATGTCTTCTGGTGCAGACCCTGCACCATTTTGGTTGCCCTCCTCTGGACAGCATCCACTCTGTCTATGTCTTTGCAGAGATGGGGTCTCCAGAACTGCACACAGTACTCCAGATGGGGTCTCACCAACTGTCTGTACAGAGGGATAACAACTTCCTGTTTTCTACTATTGATGCTTCTTCCTATGCATCCCAGTATCCCCAGCCTTCCTTACTGCCTTCTCACATTGCTTGCCCACCTTTAGGTGATCTGATATAATTACCCCCAGGTCCCTTTCTATTTTACTGTTGTCAGTATCTCACCCCCATTGTGTACGCTTCCCTGGGTTTTTGTTTCCCATGTGCATTACCTTGCACTTCTTTGCATTGAATTTGAGCTGCCATACATTTGATCATTCCTCCAACCTTGCCAAGTCCCTTCTCATCCTTTCCACTCCATCTTGTGTA
Source organism: Neoceratodus forsteri (assembly GCA_016271365.2). NCBI lineage: Eukaryota > Metazoa > Chordata > Ceratodontiformes > Ceratodontidae > Neoceratodus > Neoceratodus forsteri. Next base: position 666,908,951 of record CM028135.1, on the reverse strand, counting down.
TCAACCCTGTTGCAGATCTTTGTGTCATCTGCAAAGAGACATACTTTCCTTCCAGTTCCTCTGCAATGTCACTTATAAAGACATTAAAAAGGACCGGTCCCAGTATTGAACCCTACGGTACCCGCTAGTAACCCTCCTTTCTTCACTGTGTACTCCATTTACTACTACCCTTTGTGTCCTGTTGTCTAGCCAATTTTTATCCAGGCTACCACCTTGGGACCCACCCAAGGCTGGCTATCTTGTGTATTAATCTTTTGTGTGGGACTGTATCAAATGCCTTGCTAAAATCTAGGTAGGCACGTCCACAGCCCCTCCCTGGTCTACTACTTTGGTCACCCAGTCAAATAAATCTATTAGATTCATCTGACACGACCTTCCCATCGTGAATCCATGCTGCCTTGGGTCCTGTGCCCCACTAGCCTCTAGGTACTCAACAGTTCTTTCCTTCAGAAGTGATTCCATCATTTTCCCTACCACTGAGGTCAAACTAACAGGTCTGTAGTTTTCTGCATCTGTTCTGCTCCCACTTTTGTGAAGAGGAATCACTTCTGCCCTCCTCCAGTCCTCGGGTACCACCCCATCCTCCCATTATTTGTTAAAGAGAGTAGTCAGCGGTGTCACTAGTTCTACCCTTAGTTCTTTTAGAATTCTTGGGTGAATCCCATCAGGCCCCATTGCTTTGTCCACCTTCAATTTTATTAGTTCTTTCAGAACCCTTTCTTCTGTAAATTGACTGGTATCGCCCCCATCTTCAGAGTGTTTCTCTTGTTTGGTTTAGGTAACTCCCCTCCTCTTCCTTTGTGAATACTGAGCAGAAATATTCGTTCAGTATTCCTGATTTTCACTGTCACCTCTGCCCACATTCCCTCCCCTTTATTAAGCTTCAGTATCCCTCCTTTGGTCTTTCTTCACTCCCTAATGTACCTATAAAAGGTCGTATCCCCTTCTTAACAGAATTGGCTATCTTTTCCTCGGTTTGGGCCTTTGCTATTCTGACTGCCTTCCCAGCCTCTTTCTGCTTTAACTGATAAAGTTCGCTGTCCTGCTCCTTCTGTGTTTCCTTATATTTCCTGAATACTGTCATTTTCTCCTTAACCTTCCCTGCCACCTGTTTTGAGAACCATAACGTTTTTTTCGTTCGTTGTGTTTTATTGATTTGCTTTACACAAAGGCTCATTGCCTCTGTGATGGCTGTTTTGATCACTCCCCGTTGTTCCTTCACCCCTACTTCTTGCCTGTTTGCTAGTGCTTTTCTGAGGCACTCTCTCATTTTCCCAAAGTCAGCCCTCCTAAAGTCCAGTACTCTTGCTTTTGTATGGCTTGATTGTATGGCTGTGTTTATCGTGAACCACACTGTTTGGTGGTCGCTTGTTCCCAGATGGCTACCACTTCTAAATCTGAGATTCTTTCTCCATCCCCATTTGAGAGTACCAGGTCTAAGATTGCTCCCTCCCGAGTGGTTTCCAATACTAGCTGTCTGAGGCATGCCCCCTGTAGGGCATCAAGAATGACCCTACTCTTGGATGTGCCTGCAGCAAAGGTGCTCCAGTTAACATCTGGCATATTCAGTAACCTAAATGCCTTGGATGAGCTTCAACTGAGCCCAGAAGAGGTAGTACAGACAAGCAGAACATATAGAGGGATGTGTGATTTAAATAGGACAATGGTGGGTAGAGGTTGTTAGGGTAGGAGAACACACTTGCCCCAGAAAGTTACAGAGGGTAAAATAAGAAATGCAAGCTCCAGGATTCTCAAAGTAGGGAGAGAGAAAGCATAGTCCTTCACTGCATTAAAGTGAATGTTAGGAGCATGGCTCACAAAATGGATGAACTTGAGAGTGAACTTCTTGAGGTGTATTGTGTTGTAGTATGACTAACAATGACCTGGTGAAATGATAGAACATGCTGTGATACAAGGTTAGAGGGGTAAATTCTCTTCAGGATTGGCAGGAAAAGTGAGATGGTTGGCTTTGTATGCCTATAAAGGGATTGAGAATTTTAAGAAAAAGGGAGTAAGGAGTGATGGGAGCCCTACTGAAAGCATGTGGTGGAACATAGCATCCACAGGAGGCAAACAGACAATTCCTAATGTAAGTTACAGCCCACCAGGTTAACGGCAGAGCATGACTTGGAATTGGCAAAAGTAAGTCAGTAGAAAACAGCTACAGTGGTAGCCAGAATAAGTATGCATACTTCTGTATATTGTATATTGTAGCAAAATCCCATCAGTTTCAATGGGATTTCACAGTAATATATCCAGCTACAGAATATCACTAATTAGCTGTGGGTGTCACTGTATGGGGCCTCTGGTTCTCATTGGAGGATTTCAACCTACCAGACTTTGACTAGGAGGTGGAAAGTTCCAGAAGAAATACAGAGAGGTATTTCTTGCAATTTGTTAAGAATGCCTTCCTTATTCTTCTGTACACATCAGGCATGGGACAAAAGGGGAACTGGTTATTGATCTTGTGCAAATTAGTAGAGAAACTGTAAGTAAAGCTTTGCAAAATTTTAAATTCAAACAGAGGAATTCCTGTAGAATTGTAACTCTGCATTGTAAACTTTCCTTCAATAAGTAAACAGCTGGACATTTAAGGTAAATTATGGAATTTTGTTTTTTTGTTTAAAATTAAAGTAAACTAGATTTATTTTTACGTAAGTTTTTCACATATAGAAAAGACACATGTACATCTAATTTTCTTTCTGCTTTTGTTCCTTGGATAAGGAAAGGCGTCAATTAAACTGTAGAATTTTGTCATTTTATCATTAATGGAAAAACTGTATATTTCTGCAAATTCCACATGGTTGGATTTCAATGGAAAAATAGATTTTTCACAGAATTCTAATACAAGCTAGATGTTGCAGTTCTACTTTCCAGAAACTATGACCATAATAGAATATAATTCAGGGTGATATAGTAAAACTTCTTAACCAAATCTATACCAAGAATGCTAGGTGGTAGGTGTACTATATCTAAACTTAAGGAAGGCGTTTGACTCAGTTCCCCATAGACATCTTGAGAAGAAACTGGGCATCATTGGGACAGAGGACAACATAAGATGGATAGAGAAAAGGTTAGGAAGAAAATATCAATGGTCTGTGCCAAACGAAATCCACTCTGAGATTAGGAGGGTAACAAGTGGGTTACTCAGGGGTCAATTCTTGGTCCTCTGCGTTTTAATTTGTTTATATGTGACATTGGAGAAGGGGTCCAGGAAGAAATGCACCTCTTTTCAAATGAAATAAAGAAACAGGGCTGGGTGCACAGTGAGGAAAGGGTTAAAGATATGAAAAGGGGGCCTAAAGATATTGGAAAAGTTGTCCAAGATTCGCCAGCTCAAATTTAATGTGGAAAAGTTCAAGATAATGTGAATGGGAAAAGAAACCCCAAAACATAATATTGCATTGAATGGTTAGATTAGGCATGACCAGACTTCAGAAGAAAGGAACCTGTGGATTTCCATTATTGCCATCCTCAGACATATTGCCCAATGCAATATGGCATATGTGTAAACCAGCAGGACGTGGGGGAACAAAATCTGGACCTTTTCTAGAAAAAGGGTTGAAGCGATCCTGCACCTCTATAGGTCCTTATTGAGGTAGCATCTAGAGTATTGTGCACAGTTCTGGATCCCTTACCTTAAAAAGAAGGATCACTTAGAACTGGTACAGAGGAAGGCAACCAAAAGGATCCAAGGGTCAATAAGATTTATGAAGACAGACTGGCTGACCTCAATAGGTACTCCCTGAAGACCATAAGGGAAAAGGATACATGACTGAAACTTGAACATTTTTGAAAAAAAAAAAACAAAACAGGGTGGGTTGCCAGAAACTGTTCAGACAATGTGAGGGATTGGCAACAAGAAGACATAATTATAAGCTGGTGTGTGTGTGGGTGGGACAAATTCAGGAGATATGTGGAGAAATACTTCCACATGGAAAAGGATGCAAACAGGTGGAACCATCTACCCAAGAAGTTGATCACCATTGAGATGATTTCAGGTTTCAAGAGGGTGAGAAAGATACATGAATATGTTGAAAAAATTACAAAGGGGAGAGAAAGGTTAGGTGGGGATCGCTCGACTAATAAAGTAGAACTACAAGCAGGGAGCAGGCAAACTTGATAGATGATGCGTGTGTTCTGCCTGTCAAATTCTATGTTTCTGTGTTAGACTTCAGAAGAATTGATTGATGAATATATCATTTCATGGGAATGCAAATGGTGTGTAGCAGGCAGTGAAGCAGAATACAATGAGAGCATCATATAGAGGAGTCATGTTGGGCAACAAGGAGAAGAGTGTTTGATGGAGGCATCACTGGTTGTGTAAGACACTCCAGGGGAAGGTAATGAAAAAAAAAACAGGGTGCTTTATAAGAGGAGAGATTCTGGGGACACAGTGAGGGAATACAATGATAAGAAATTACAGATAGAATATGGGGCCAATAATTGACAGACCAAGACTATGCTGCAAGCCTGCAAGACCAGCTTGAACAGGGAATTAAAAAGGTGGAATAATAAACTCTTTTTTATTATGTATGTAACAAATGGAGAGTCAGGGTTAAGACAAGGCTCTTGATTATTCAGGAGGGAGAGGAAACATTGAGCAAAGATAAGGGAAAAGAAAATGAACTGAATGTCTACTTTGTGTCAGTATTTAGGAAGCAAGTGAGGATCAATGGCCAACAGAGGATGAAAGTTTTATTTAATTATTTGTCTTCTTTTACCTGGATTGACACACTGATCTGTGACAGCTTATTACCAGGTGTGCCCTATGAAGGGAGGCAATGGATTACATGGATGTGATTTCTTGACGAGGAAAATGTTTGCTAGGGCACCAGGGGAAATCCCATACTTTTGCAATATATGCTGTGAGATCATTAGCATTAACCTGCACAGTCACTACAGATGGACAGAAGGGATCTCTGTTTAAAATCTAATCTAATGGATGGCACCCCAACAGTGTTGCATGCCCCCATGTTGCAATTCAGTGCCAGTACTGGGTATTATACAAAGTTTCTGGTAAGGGAATAGAACCTACAATTAATCTTCTGGCCCCAGATGTGAGCCTGCAACCTACCAAGACACTGACACGGCTAACTTTAACGTGAGATGCAAAACAAATAGGGGACAATGCTGATGAACACAACATTATCAGGCAAGTATCTGGAGGGTTTCACTTCAGGAAAATCTCAATATTTGGATGGTTCCACATAGAGTTGCAGCAAAACACATGGTCAGGTATTTCCTGAAATTTCTGTGATATCTCTAGCAATTTCCTGCTTGCCTGCAATGCCATAGTAGAGCCAGCAGAGAGAAACTCTTTGGAAATATCACAAAATATTTGTAACTATCAGGCCATATCTCATGCAGCAAATGTATAGGTGATAGTGGCATTTAAAGGGATTCTGGTTGGGCTCCCTTATGATATACTGAGTATCATGCTGAGTTTATAGGACCGAAGAAGGTTAGTTACCCATAGAATCTCTCCTCAAAATTAATGGGCCAAACTATCAATTCTTGATGCCAAAATATAGTAATTTACTCTTTTTTTTTTTAAATGTTTCCAGGTTTTTCACTTCCGCTAGTTTCCTAAACAATCTGTTCTAAATACTTCCCATCTTATATTTAAGGAAACCTTGTTTGCTATTTCTAGATGTGTTTTCTAACAATTGTTTGTTGTGGTTTGCATATTTTCCAGTAAATAAGTATCAATAAGAACATAATATATGTCTCATAAATCCCCACTTTTCCTCCTTTCTTCCAAGTTAAATAAGCCGAATGTTTGCAGTCTGTCTTGGTAGCTAAAGTCCATAATTCTAGGTATTATTTTTGTCACCCTGTGCTGAACTTGCTGTAGCTTTTTTATTTCTCTAACTTTGTATGGATCCCATATTTGTGGTCTATAGTCCAAAATGGTCTAATATATACCCAACACAGTGGTATGATGCTATGTTCTGATTTGTTAATAAATATACTTTTAATAACTTTTAGAACTCTTCATGGACCAAAATAATGGCTGAGAAAATAGTCAATATACTTCCCCATAGAAGAAGAAGGTGAGGATGGACCAAGAAAACTACTACCCATGAGCATTACATAAGTACTTGGCAATGTGTTTGTGCCAATCATAAAAGATAAGGTAGTTCAGCCCAAGACAATGACTGGACTGTTCTCATACATACTGTTATAACATGACTTCACAAAAGACAGCAGATGATATTAAATTGACAAGATGACTAGATGTAGCAGAATGCATGTACTACAGGAGGCTTACATGCATTAAGGGTGTGGGCAAAGAAATGTGAACTTACATTTAAAATGGGGATGTCAAGAAATTACTCTTAAGACCAAGGAATCTGGGTGCCACATGCAATAGTGGACAACACAACTGAGGAAAAGGCTATAGAGGTAATTTGAACAGTGCAATAAAGCCAGGTAGGCAATGTGCTGCCCCAATTAAGATAGCAAAGGCGGTGATTGTGAAGAGAGTCGGACCAGCCAAGGAGCTACGCTTACTGCATAACTTGCTCACTGCGTAACTGACACAGATCATATGTTACTGCATCTTTTTGGGGATTTAAATTTTTTTTTTACATGTTTACTTTGGGGGGCTCTTGAGGCTGTGTGTAAAACAACATTAATTTATTATGTGAAGGATGTAAGGATGGCATGCATGTTTCGCTACGTGGGCTTGAAGCTGCACCTACATTTTCAGTGGAAGGCGGCGTGTGATTCCCGTAACCTTTTACGCTACGCAATCTGGCTGGTCCGACTCTCTTCACAATCGCCACAAAGGCAATATTGAGAGGTTTTAGCAGGGAGCATAAAAGCAGGACAAGGCATTTGATCACATCATGAGCCAGGCCTTGTTAGAAACATTGAAACATAGAACCTGATGGCAGATAAGGACCACTTGGGCCACCCTGCCTTCCCATTTTTCCCTATATGCAATGTCCACATGGACCCTAATTGATCTCTGGCTCTGTCTTCCTCCCCCTTTCCTTTCAATTAAGATTCCTTTATACCTGTTTCATGCATCTTGAACCATACCATTGCTTTAAATGCCAACCACCTTCACTGGAAAGCTGTTCCAGAAATCCACTGCTCTTTGTGTGAAGCAGTTCTTCCTCACATCTCTCCTAAATTTAGCCTTCCTCCAGCTTCATAGCATGTCCTCTTGAACTGCAGGGAAAAGGAAACCTGCTTGAGGGTACTACTGTGCTCAATTTAAGAACCAGCACCAGCAACAGCACTCTGGCTATATCTATTAAGTTCCAGAGCTAGCAGTGCTTATAATTTCATGACAAGGCAATAAAGCAGAACAGAGATGCTCCAACATCAGTAGTCACCCAGATATTTTACTTTAATTGAGCCTCCTCAGGGTGTATCATCTACCTGATCACGTTTCTTAAGCTTAATTCAGTGGTGGCTAAAAAGCAAAAATTAACCTTGTGATTAATAAAATACAGTTCAAATATTCTGCATCCAAATTTATATGGTGATTAAAAGCATGTGCAATATGTATTTTGAAAGTAACAACACTTAACACACCACATAGTTCAAACAGAGAGTAACACTGTAACTGTTTTGACCAGTCACTAATATTAAAAACAAATACAATTTTGCATGGATTTCAATGATTGGTTCATGCTTGTGGTGGAGGCCCTACAGTGCACTCTGTGCTGTCAACCAACTCAAGAACAAAAACAACTCATACCTGATTTGACAGGATCTGAAGAATTGCACAAAATATAAACGATTTAGCTCATGCTCCATTTATTGAGGCCATTTGAAGTATTAGTGCTGCACAGTAAACCACTGGTACAACACAAACTCATGGAGAGAGGAAAAGGCAGCACTAAAGTGTTATCACATTAACTTACATTAGTTTTTTTTTTGTTGCAACATTCTTGTGTAGTGCAAAAATGGTGCATGAGCAACAAGACTTAGAACCAGACAGTAGCAGCTGCCACGAGGATCACTTCCTGAATACAGCTTTAAACTTTTGAATCTGAAAAGCTGAGTGGCTAGCATGGTCGCAATGTGGTTTAATACTTTACTCAAAATGTTTTTCCTTAGATATTACCAACCGTTACAGGGCCGCTGACCAGATATGAAACCAGAACATTTACTAAAGGAATAATGCACGACACGATGCGTGCCATGCAGGGATAGCACCACACCTGGGGGGATTGGGCACGAGGCTGCAGGCCGAGTGCATCCAATGCCCCAGGCATGGTGTTATCCCAAAACGACACACAACCTGGAGTGCATTATTCCTATTATACAATGGCTTATTGCCATATATAAAATTAAAAAATAATTTTAAAGAATGTTTTTATTAGTGTGGAAAAATATTTTTGTTTCTTAAGAGGAGATGCAAAATAAGGGCTCCAATAAATGGTCAATTGGTTCACAGTGCTGAGACTAGAGCTGTGGCATCGTTCTGAGATAATGCCATGGGTCCAGCCCCAAACTGACCAATCACAGTCCAAGATTCTTTCTTGCCATTGTATAATTAAGCAATAATGCAGGAGAGGGTGTGGTATATCATGGGATATCATCACACCTCGGGTGGTTGGGCACGAGGCCGCAGGCCAAGTGCGTCCAACTGCCCAAGAAGTGATGATATCTCATGATATACCACACCCTGTCGTGCATTATTGCTATTATGAACAGGAATACAAGTTTTAGTAGTAAAAAGAAAATAAATCCTGTACATCATTCTGAAAATGTGTTTTGTGAGGTGTTGTAGGAGTACCTTTTAATAAAATAGTTCCTGGACAGCTCTGAATAGCAGGTGGCACTGTGTAAGTCAAGTTCATGGACGAGGGGTGTACTATATGTCTCTCTCAGAATGTTATCTGTGGCAAGCAGGAAGCAGCAATGTAAATGGGAAGAATGGGCATCTTCTAGGAAGTCATCTGGAAATGTGAAACTGTCACTTGGATGGTTGTACTGTTTAAAAAACAAGTCTTGGGTCAGTTTGGGATCCTTTACTGTTTTTTAAAAAGATGCTCACTGAAAGCGCAACTCACACCATTCTGCCCTGTAGACAGATTGAATGTGCTCTGCGACTGCCACCGAACGTTACGTTTCTGTGGGGAATGGAACTGTAGGATGCAGAGGATGTTTTGGGCAGCTCGGTGGTTGTTCTTCCTGGCTCCCAGCAACTTGTGTTTTGCTGCATTCTGTCATGGGTACATTTATGAAGAGTTCAGTTTTTTTTTCAAACAGTGGTGAACTAGAGGTCTGACTCAGACTGTGGAAGATGAGGAACACTGCGCAGTTAGTGAGGAGACTGGTGACCAGAGGTTTTCTGAAGCCGTGATGATGCAGCCTGATATCATCACAGCTTCAAAAACCTCTTGGCAAATCAGCTTCCTCCATTTATGATCGCCAGTTCATAATCATGTTTTGACATCAGATTCTGATGAAGACATCCATGGGATGGTGTGCTGCCTTTTCTCTCTGCATGACAGAGTGTGTGTTGAAACTCCAAGCCCTTGGATTATGCACCATTTGTTTTTTTCTCCAAAAGAGATGCTACATTTCTGTGTTTAAATTAATGGTACATTTCAGGGAGCTTCTCAATAGCTACAACTTGAGGGAGCAGACTGCAGAAATCAAGAGGCTCCATTGAATGTACCAGTTATTTGTTTACTGCACATCATTGATTGTGGAGCATAAGCTAACTCTTATGATGTTCTGTGCAGCTTTTATGTAACCTAAGAAATCAGAAACAAGTGCATTCTCTTTTTTGTTTCTTTTCAATTTTGTATATACTGCTGAAGTATAATCCTTATACAGTACATCATTAATGATGGTATGCAGAATACGGTAATGCTCTTTATAGTGGCACTTCTATACCAGTAAAGGACTGTCTCTATGGCATATTAAATGTAGCCAAAGTGCTTTTAAATTTGGAGTGCTTGGTGACTTGTTTAAACAGAACATAGAGTTCTGAAACCATGTCTGGTCATTGCAGCATAGAATGTACACTAAAGAGATGAAAATGATATAAAACAGGGCCACTGAGCTGATTAGCAGCATATGGGGTAAGAACTTTAGGGAGAGACTGAACTTACTGAAACTGTGTATTAAAAAGAAGAGAAGAAAAGGCTGAAAGGGGACATGAGCATCATTTCCCAAATATTAAGAAGGTTAGTCTGGGTGCAGAATACACAGACATTTGAGCTGTGAGTACAAACAGAACCAAAATGTGTAAAACTAAAATAGGGCAGACAGGTACTGGAATACATTAGATAGCACTACATCACATAGAGTGTGGGTGGAAAACATGTGGACTTGTGGTAGCCTACCCTTTGAAGTTAAGAAAACTGCCACAGATCAAGTTTTAATGCAGGACTAGCTCAATGATGGAGAATGGCACTGCAAGTTATATAGCAAGAGTAGGGGTAATACTCTGGATGATAAGCTTGCATGTGTTCTCATACTCAAAATGGGTATACTTTGCAGTGAGGGAGCATATGAAAGATATGTTACTGTGTTAATATGTATTCCCTTCTATTTTTTATGTGACAACAATTGTTTGTTTTAAAACAGTAATGAGATAAAAAAAAAAACATAGTAACAGAATTAATATTTATACCTTGGGGCTCAGTGTGTCTGGTTTAAAAATAAGAGCACACTGTGGTCTGACCAAAATGGCATCTTGCTTTTCCCATGAAACGTTAAGGTGCCAATTTCAATATTATACTAGCATTTAATATTAGCTTTTCATGTAAAGGCTTCTTTGTTCTAAATACACTACAAAATGAAAAATGATACAAAAGTCCATTATTTTATTTTCAATTATTTGAACCATGGTAGAAATATTGAGAAATTATTTGTCTCCTAAAAAAAAAGAGTATTTTACATTACTTTGTTATTATACACAAAAGGCTGATTTTATTGATAGGCAGTTCCTGTAACATAATTTATTATAGTGGTACTCATTTGTTTTGATGGTTCCTGCACTGAGACTGCAGTCCTGCTGAACAATGTGATTTCAATAGCACTTTTCATTTAATTAGAATGTTCCCATCCTCCAACTCTGCAGTAAAAAGTGGTGAAGTTGGAGCCAGGTGCCAGCAATGGTGCTCAGCATCTTCTCAATATCAATATCACACCACAGTATCTTCCAGGACCCTCAAAATGTCCCCCATATTTAATACATGAGCCCATATTCTGGACAACAGGGTGTATATAAAATCAACATACTGTGAGAGTGACTCAGAGATAAAGCCAGTCCTGCATACTATGGGTCTACCGGGGGGGGGGGGTTATGTACTTTTGGTAAAGTATATAAAGTGGCTATGACAGGATGATCAGAAATAAAAAAAATCCCTGGTATGCTCTTCAATTGTCAGTTCTGACAATTGGTGATTACATCATTTCAGAAAACTAGTGATGACGTCAGACTGCAGGTATAAAAGGTACTGTATGGTCTTTAGTGGTTTAGCACGTCTTTCTAAAAAGGAGCTAATCTGAAATGTGTCAAGACATGTTGTTTTATCCATGGCACCTTTAATATAGTTGTCACATTTTAGATAATGCCATATTTAAAGAATTGATATTAAATCCAAGAAGTTCTATCAGTAGGTGTACTGAGCTCCCTCTGGTATAATTAAGTTATTATTATTTTTTCATTCTTTCTACTTAATTATTTCTTTCTTGCATTTACAGATTTTGGATCTACACCTGTAAAGAAATCTCTTCTGCAGTGGCAACCAATGCTAAGCTCTGTCAGAATTTATCATTTATTTATATGATAATAGGAATGTATAGAAAGTGAATACATTGTATTTATACAGTGTGATTAGATTTTTTAGATGTGTTTATTTATGTGTGCAAGCATTTTACTGTATGTTTATAGTCAATGTTGTTTCACTGTATTGATCATGGCCACTGTTAGATCACCTGAACCAGCAGTTCAGACAATTGGTGATGATGTCATTTCAAACAACCGGTGGTGACATTAGGCTGCTGGTATAAAATGTGTGGTCTTTGGTGGTTTAACATGTCTTTTGAAAAAGGTGGTAATCTGAAATTCATTAGGTTGTGTTGTTTTATCCCTGGCAACTTTAATAAAGATGGCACATTTCTGATAATATTATATTTTGGAGCGGCATCTTTTTTTATAAGGTTGTGAGTGCTAGATTCTATGATAGGTATGTTGTGCTAATATCTTTAAGCACCACATCCCACTGTGACATCCTATTTGTTTTGCATTACCTAGTTATGGCTGTCTGTGGTTGCATGTGTGGTCATCTCCTTTTGCTGCTTGAGGGGATGGGGAGTAAGGGTTTTAAACCCTAGTTCCACATTTCCCTTCTTTTGTCTGGTAAGTTGAACCTCAAAGGAGTATTACAGCCTCATATCTTGTAAATGTTATTTGTTTCCTTGTCAACAGATAATTATTTTCATGTATATGTTGGGATATATATGTTTGCTTTAGTTTATTTTCACTGTTCATACCAGCCCCTGTAGCTAGCTGAAGGATCCCCATTGTCTCGTGGTTGAAATCTCATTATCCCAGAGATCAGCGTTAGCATATGAAAACATAATGACTCAGCACCCATTTACACCATGTACTATATCTATGCTGAAAGTACACATAATGTGAAAAAAACCTTTCTGGAAACACACAGATTAAACGTAATTTAAAGGGAAAAAACCCTGCATTGCATCTAATACAGTCTGTCAAGCTAAATGAAGGTAAATGTGGTATTTCACACCTTGCTGCAACTTTTTTCACTGCCTTTTTTTATATCCTAAAGGGTTAAAACAGTGTTTTTAAACACTAGTAAAGGTGTCTGGTAAGATAGTTGAACTGGAAGTCAGACTACTGCTACTTCCGGTTTTGGCACTGTGAAAGACTCACCACTGTGAGGGTAAATCCAGTAACAGCTAAATCTCTTAGCTGGAGTAAGCATGTCTTTAGTGAGAGGTGCAAAATACACCATTTTATACTGTTTTGCTGTATTTAACAACTATTTATATTTGCTGCAAGTGTGGCTAAGTCAGGGGACCTTTCTAGCTACCTCTCAAAACTTTGAAGCATACTGTAAGGCACTGTTGGATTGTAGCTGACCATCCCAGCCTACGCCTATAGTACCATCTCTAGGGAGTCATTAAAAGTGCTTTGCGCAAAATTTTAACCTCACTGCAGTTTTTACTGCATATTTTATACCCTAGGGGGTTGAAACAGTGTTTTTAAACACTAGTAAAAGTGTCAGGTAAGATCGCCAAACCGGAAGTCAGACTACAGCTGCTTCTGGTTTCATCGCTGTAAAAGGCTCACCACTGTGAGTGAGGTGAGTGTGTGTAGGGCTGCACATGGAGACCCATGTTCAGTGTGTAAAGTGTGAGAGGGAGACTCCTAGGTACTCCTTTTCCAGAACATAAGGTAGGCTGTAGCTGATTACTTGTACTGTTTTGACTACTACTTTCTAATACTAGTTTAAAACTGGCTCCAGCATATAAAATATCCTATAAAATGACTGCTAGTATAATGACTGTGGAAGGCAAGGTTGGGGATCCAGTGTATAAAATACCTTATGTATCTAATATGTTCAGACTTGGGTCCCCCACAAGCATTTACTTGTGTAAAATGTGTCCAAAATGAAGAAATGTCAATAGAAATTTCCCTTTTTAATTCCCATATGAAGGTACTAAAACAAAGTCAAAACGATTTGGCATTATGATTCAGCATGCTGAATTCTTGTAAAATTGCAACAACCCCAGTTGAAGCACCTAGGTCACTGTACATCTATCAGCCTCTGTGTCTCACACCACTGCTGCCACTAGTTTAGGTACTATAAAGGACTTAAGTACTAAAAGAGAGAGAGACAGGAAGACCACTGCAAAGGTCCAGATGACCTATGGTATGAGGTCCAAAGTAAAAGAGTATTTAAAAAGGATGGCAAAGCAAGAGCGTTTAATTTACCATTACAGAATAAATTCAACTGCTTATTATCTAGTCCATTAATTGAGACTGATACTATCCTCAACCCCATTCCTAGTATGTCTACTAATCATAGTGATCAGATGAAAACACCTCAGCTCACTCTGTCTATTCTCAATATTTCACCACAACCCAGTGTAATAACCACTACTGTACCCATAAGCACACCCAGACCAGAGGACTCTGTAAGTCCCCCTAACTCTTTATTCTTAAATACCTCCTTAGTGGACCTAATAAATAATACAGTCATGAGGGACTCTGTTAAAGTTGAATCAATGGAAATTAATACTGCATCAGCTACATCTGCTGCCACTCCCAATAGACAATTTTTTGTCATTGGAGACTCCATCATAAAACATATAGATAGAGCTATTTGTGGTCAGGACAAAGCAAACCACATGTCTTTATCTTCCTCTGGAGCCAAACTTAATGATATCACTTGCATGTTGCCTCCTATTCTGTATAACAGAAGGGTTGGCCCCCTAGTGATAGTACATGCAGGTGCAAATAACATCATAATAGACAACTTACTTAAAGTCAAACAAGACATTGTAGTACTATGCAACAAACTGATAGATTTGGGTTGTGAGGTAGCTTTTTCAGAGATTCTTCCAATACCAAGGGCCTCTAGTGCAGTAAATATGAAAATTAAACAGTTTAAAGAATGGCTTATAAAGTGGTGCTTAAGGCAAGAGCTTACATGCAACAGACATTGGGAAGAATTTTCTGACCATGTTGAATTATTTGGTGGTGATGGTCAACACCTTAGCAGATAGGGAATCTCAATCCTTGGTAAACTAATAGCCAGTTTTATGAATCTTATTTTAAACTAAGCAGACAGAGGGAGAGGCAGGGCATGCCTGCCCCTCTTGACATAAGAAATACTACAGTGTCAACCCCTACTGGTCAAAATGGTCATTTTAAATTCCTTTAATGCCAGAGGTCTTAATAAAAAAACTGAATGAGTTCAAAATAAAAATACATTAGGATAAAATTGATGTTATAGCCATAACTGAAACCTGTGGAGATGAAAAAGCATCATGGGACTATTTACTGCTGGGCTTCACCCAATATAAATGAAACCATACAGACAGAATAGCAGGTGGAGTATCACTCATTGTTAATAATGATATTTATTCCATAGATATCTCAAGCGATATAAAAAAAACAGAACTTGGTATTGAGTCCATTTGGAGTAAATTATTTCTAACTGAGGTTGAGGATATAATACTTAACACATGCTATTAGTTCCAACTCTACAATTACTGATGGAATTATGAGTGAATTAGAGTCATCTAGTGAGCTGGGTAATATTATCTGTATGGTAGATTTTAATCTGGGTAATATCTCCTGGGATTCTAGTAGTGCTAGTACTAGTTCTGGTAAAAACAAAACTTTAGTTTGCACCCAACAGCTTAATCTTGAGCAATCCATCCTGCCCCACACGAGGGGTGTCATATTTTAAATTTAGTACTTTACAGCAACCCCTTAGATATAAAGAATGTTTTAGTACAACCCATATTGGCAACACTAATTATAATTGTATACGTTTTTTCTTGGAACAAAATGTTACAATTAGTAACAACAGTACTAACATTTTTATGTCTAACAAAGCAGATATACCCAAATTAAGGCTGAATTAACATCAGTAAACTGGGATCATGTTTTTTCTACCATCCCTAAAAAGGTCAGCTGGGAGTTTTTGTTAGACACTTTGATAACTCTAAGAGACAAATATATCCCATTCATAAATAAAAATAAAAATCAGAAGCATAACCCCAAATGGATGACAAAACCTCTCCATCGGATTTTGAGACTCAAAAACATAAGATACTCCATATTTTTGAAATCTAGGACTAATGAAAACTGGTCTGCCTTCCTAAAAAATCAAAAAAGATGTAAAACAAAGATAAAAAGTTGAAAAAGAAAGTGGGAATATAATCTCACTAGGAACACAAATAAAAATAATAGTAAACCCTTTTATTCCTACATCAACTCAATAAAAAAAAACACCTGACATAACACTACCTTGGTCCATGAACTGAAACATATGGCAAATATTTTGAAGAAAACATTTTGTGAAGTTTTTCTTAAAAAGAATATTACTCATACTGAAACCTTAGAAGTGAATGGCACTACTATAACCCTATCTGATGACACAATTCATAATAAACTTCTTAAACTTAAAAACAAATTTAGCCCGGAGCCAGATAAAATTACTGGCCACCTATTGTATCTCCTAGCTACTGAGCTCTCCCATTCTTTTAGACTCCTTTTTGAATGTTGCCTTAAGATTCATTTTGTTCCTGCAGAGTGAAAATCTGCACGTATAATTCCAATACATAAAAATGGCTCCAAAACAAACTAGGAGAATTATAAGCCCATTAGCCTAACATCTACGTATGTAAACTTCTTGAGAGCACTATTAAAGACCTAATAAATCCAACCCTTAATGACATGAACCCTGACCAACTTGAATTTAAAAAGGGGAGGAGCTGTCTCAGTAATTTAATGTGCTTTCATGAAAATGTCAGCATAAAACTAGACAATAGAATTCCATTTGACATTATTTATGTGTCATATAATATATATATATATATATATATATATATGACATATATTTATATTGATTTCAGTAAAGCTTTCGATGTGATGTCTCATTACACACTAGTGGCAAACTAACATCAAACTAGCATTACTAAACACATTATTAAATGGATCAAAACTGGTTAACTCAGAACTCAAAGGGTACAAATCGCTGGTCATCTATCAGACACAGGTTTAGTCTCCAGTGGTGTACAACAGGGGACAGTTTTAGTACCCTGTTTATTCCAAGTATTTATAGCTGACCTAACCACAAATTGTGTTTTGTCTGCAATTAAATATGCAGACGATGTTAAAATCAGTGGCCCTTGTAATAACATGTAAAATATTGTCATAATTCAACATGATTTAGATAGAATAACACAGTGGGTTTCTGACTGGGGAAGGAAATTAAATGTATCAAAATGCAAAGTGAAACATTGGGGCATCAATAATACATCATCAGTGTATTCATTAAATGGTGCACCCTTGCAAACCACAAGAAATGAAAGGGACTTAGGAGTACATATTTCTAATGACCTGGGAAACAACAAAAAAATAAATGAGGCCATTAACAAAACAAATCACGTTAAATGGTCCATTTAGAAACACATTAAATCTAGAAACCCCGAGGTCATGCTCCCCCTGTTTGGGGAATATGCTAGACCCCATCTGGAATACTCCTACCAGTTGTGGTGCCCATATAAAAAAAGTGAAAATACAGCCTTGAAAGATAGTCAAAGAAAGTATACAAAATATATATCAGGTCTTTATCAAGTTTCATTTGAAAACAGTTTGCAAGAATTGAACCTGATGCCCTTGGCAACAAGACATCTTAGGGGAGATCTTATTTTTATGAATGACATAATACTGGACACATATTTATTCTGAGTTAGGTTTTGCATTTCAAAACAGCTCACACAACACTAGAGGACATCCGTTTCAGATTTCAAGACAGCAGTTTCGTCATACCTCTCGCAAATTCTCTTACACATAAAGAATAGTTAATCTTTGGAATAAACTGTGCATTGAAGTCATAGCCAGTAAAACTAAATCGGAGTTTAAAAAACATTTGGACAAATTCATTTCAACTGAGCCTGAAATAGGATATTATAACTAATATAGCTGTCATCATGGGCCCTTAAGCCCCCTTGTACCTAAACTACCTCAGTATAACTTATTTTGTTGAAATCTAAGTAGGGAGACAGGCATGCAGTGTATAAAGGGTGCTGATACATCATATTCTCATATGCTAATGCAGCCCTCAGACACAATGAGATTTTAACAACCTTAAAGTGGAGACCCCCCTCCCTCGGACATTTACAGAAACTGGTACAAACAGTGAAAATAAACTATAGCAATCACATATATCCCTAACAGCTACATGAAAAGAGTTGTCTTTTTACAGGGAAATAAATAGCATTTAGAAGATATGAGGGTGTAGTACTCCTTTAACTTGCACTTCAAAGCAGTTTTTTTGCAATGAATTTCCATTCCTTTTGAGATAGTGGATTTGTATTCTCATTCACTCAGGTGCCTTTTGAACCTGCATGAAGAAATACAGATGCACAGAGCCCTCTGGGCCCTTTGCCAAGGGAGGTCTCCATCTGACAGCAGAAGAACAGGGCCCTCCAGATTCTGTAATTCTGTGAGGCAGTAGATGCCAAGAATTTAGGAAACTATTTGGCAGACTGCAGAACCACAGGGCCTCTGGGCCGTGCACTGCCATATGGCCAAGACAAATCAAAAGCCCTCTGGGTCATACTCAAATCAGGAAATAAATCAGTCCTTAGACTAGGGGTGATATATAAGCCTTCCTCACGGGGGGCAGAAGCGGAAAAAGAACTTCTGGAAAGCATACTGAATATGACTGATTAGGGAGATGAAATGTTAATAGGTGATTTTAGTCTCCCAGACATAGACTGAATTTCCTGCACAGCATCCACAGCTAGAAGCAAAAACTTCCAAGATGCACTGAGAAAGGCTGGCCTAAACCAGCTCGCAATGGCCTATACTAGAGAAAACAGTTCTGGACCTGGTGCACATGAACAGTAGCAAGGTAAAGGAGGTGGAAGTGGGATGCCAGTTGGGATCAAGTGACCACAAATCTGTCAGATTTGAGGTCAGCAACATAGAGGAATCAAGCAACTCTAAGGCAACTGTCCTAGATTTAAAAAAAACAGACTTTGTCAAAATGAAAAGTTGCTTCAGAGCTAACTAACTTCAAGAAAAAGGCAAAAAGAGGGGTGGAAGAATGTTGGGCGTGCATAAGAAAGGCACTGGAAGAAGCAACTAAGAAATGCTCCAGTCTGGTTAGTAAGACAAGAAAAAGAAGGAATCTGCTATGGTTCACAAAAGAAGTAGCAACAACAGTAATAAAAAGGTGACAAGCATTCAAGAATTACAAGAGCTCAAACAGTGACAGGGATAGGGAGGCATATAGGAGTAGATTGAGGGAAGCAAATAGGGTGACCAGAGCAGCAAAGTCACAAATGGGAGAAGACTTGGTGTGGGGGGGGGGTAAAAGAAGGCAGAAAGACCTTCTTTAGGTACGTAAGTGACAAAAAGAAAAACAAAGGAGGTATCATCAGGCTCTTAAACAGGGATGGGAAAAAGATGGAAGAAGGCATAGAAAAGGCAGAAGTCTTGAATGAGTACTTCTGTTGTGTCTTTACAAAGGAAGAGTCTGACAACAGACTCACCCTGAAGGGGGACAAAATAATAGAAGGGGGGTGGACACAAGCCCGTTCATGGCAGAAAGGGTAAAGGCAGAATTAAAAAAACTAAACATGGATAAAGCCATGTGTCTGGACGGAATCCACCCACATATACAGTGAGAACTGAGTGATGAACTTGCTGAACCCATAGCAGACCTATTTAGTAGATCCCTGAGGGAAGATATGGTCCCACAAGACTGGAGAAAGGAAATAGTAATCCCCATCTACAAGAGTGGTAGCAAAGAGGAAGCAAGGAACTACTGCCCAGTTAGTCTCACCTCAGTGGTGGGAAAATTGATGGAATCACTGCTCAAGGAAAGAATAATAGCATTTCTAGAAGAAACTTAACAGCAGGATGCCAAGAAGCATTGGTTCACAGCGGGAAGGTCTTGCCAGGCAAACCTGATCAAGTTCTTTGACTTGGTTACTAGGGTGGTGGACTAGGGGGGTGTTGTGGATGTCATCTAACTAGACTTTAGTAAAGCCTTCAATTCTGTCCCACACACAAGACTGCTAAATAAACTTGAGCATACAAGAGTAGGAAAGGAAGAGGTATCGTGGGTAGGAAGCTGGCTTCAACAATGAACCCAAACAGTGACAGTACAGTTTCTGGGGCAGCATCAGAAGCCAGAGAAGTGACCAGCGGTGCACAACAAGGGACAGTCCTTGGACATTTGCTCTTCAGTGTGTTCATCAGTGACATCACAGATGAGTTGGGCAGGAAGATATGTCCGTTCGCAGACAACATGAAGCTCTGCAACAGAGTGGATATGGCACAGGGGGGTGGAGCAAATGAGAAATGACCTTCTCAAGCTCGAAAAATGATCAAGTATGTGGCAGCTAAAACTCAATGCAAAAAAATGCAAGGTCATGCATCTGGGTAAGAACAACCTGGGTACTGACTACCACCTGGGGGGGGACTAACAATCACCTGGCAGGAGTAAGATCTGGAAGGTATAATTTCAGATGATTTAAAAGTGAGCAACCTATGTGAAAAAGCAGCAATAAGGCCAGAAAAATGCAAGGATGCATAGGTAGGGGCATCTCAGGTAGAATAAGGGAGGTGATCCTGCCACTGAACAGGTCCCTGGTGAGGCCCTAACTTGAGTACTGCATCCAGTCCTGGAGGCCTTACTGTACCTCAGGAAGGAAATAGACAGATTGGAGACAATGCAGAGGAGGGCAACTAAAATGATTCACGCTCTCCATGAGTCTATTTACGAACACAGATTAAGGGAGCTCAACATGTACTCCATGGAGCAGCACAGAGATGGGGGTGCATGATTGAGACATTCAGATACCTAAAGGGTATAAACAGAGTCCTCACCCAGGGACTCTTTCTCATTAACAACTCCATGAGAACAAGAGGCCACAACATGAAACTTGGGGTGAGGGTAGATTCAGAGGCAACATGCGCAAATTATTCTTCACAGAAAGGGTGATTCATCCATGGAATGGCCTACCTGCCGATGGCATTCAATCCAAAACAGTATGGGGATTAAAATCAGCTTGGGATAGGCACAAGGGAGAGTAAGGGGGCAGGATCTGGGCAGACTAGATGGACCTTTGGTCCCCATCTGCCATTACTTTCTATGTTTCTACATCTAAAGAGGTGTAAGGCAAAGAGTCCATCTGTCGGCTGAAGCACAGGTCCCTGTGGAAATCATGGGTGTATATGAGCAGGAACCAATGCCAAGAGAAGAGTCCTCTTCTCTTATGGTACTTGGATCCCTGCAGGCAACCCTGCACCTTCCCTTCCTAGGCTGGGGGGTGGTGACACATGCAGTTCTGTACCCCCAGCCTTGACACATCCAGCTGGCTCACTGATTTCACCCCAAACTCAGCTCACTAGCAAGGGATCACAAAACAGTACCAGTGGGCCTTGCAAACAATGTTCTTAATACATATTATTTTCTTAATTTTGCCCCCAAATTTTCCACATTGACATTTTATAACTCTTCCTTATGAACATTACATGTGACATTGATGGAATACTGTCTGAAACATCACTTCATGCTACAAGTACAAAAACATGTTTTGACTAGGATTTAAGAAATTACACTTGTCACATTTATGATGTGATTTGAAAAAATGAATAGGTTGAATGTTTGGACTTAAAATACTGAAAATTACAAAAGTTATGAGTGAGCATAGACAAATTTCAATGTGCATTTATAACTTT